>CP131463.1:1880000-3334166 GCA_030664755.1 Microcos paniculata
CATCAAAAATTCTGCCCAGAAAAACAATAAATGAATTTAGCACCAATTTATGAGAAAAATTAGTACATAGCAAAAGAGAGAGACAGATGAAAATTCAAGTGCCATACTGATGTGTTTCTCCATCTGCTTCAGTACTTTTTCCAAAATGGTCATCAGAAAATTGTTGAGATGGACTTTCCAGAGAGTTTCTTCCAGCAGGACTGTCATGAGGACTTCTGGCTGATTCATCTTCACTGTGTGTGTATGCAGACTCACTCTCGAGTGCACATTCACTAGAGAAGAGATTCCCAGTTTTTTCATCCACAAAGGAAGAGGAATCAGGGGTCAAACTACCATTAGGAGATGTTTTTCCTCTTTGAGAGACGGACACATTTTTCACATCAATGGTGAGCTCATTGCCAAATCCTGAAATAAATGTAAGACAAACAAAATTGTTACAGATCCCTCTCAAACTTTGTAAACTTTATTTGTGGAATACACAACAGAACTACCTTCATCTTCAAACTTATCCCACTCTTCATCCCAGAGTGCTGCTCCCTCTGGAACTCCAGGTTGCCAACCTTAAATGCATTGCGTTTAAAAAAGCCAAAAAGATCTCTAATTAGTACATCAAATTGTTTATGTTTTAAGAAAACTGAAGGGCCATTCTGAATACCATAAAAGTAATTGGATAAAATTAACACCCATCAGAAGTCTCAGTCCTTTCAAGTAAAGCAAGTAGAGGATTTAACATGACATATAAAACCCTATGGTTCCATACAAAAGAGAATATAAACAGAAATTGGCATTCCAAATGACTGTGGACTAGCCGAAGCGTATAACTTTTTGACTCCAAAAGGGTATAAATGAGGAAACCCTATCATTTCCAACCCGTTTATTTTGCCTCTTGTCAACTAAACATGTCTTAAGAAGTCAAAAGGAATTTGAAACAGTTTAAATTCTTTGTTTAGCAGATCATATTACTTCTAAACCATTACAAAGAAGAGTTGGCATAGGAAGTTTGAGTGAAGTGAAAATTTGTGTGACAGGGCCACACATGGAGTAACCTTGTCTAGTCCACAATGCATTGAACAAATATATACCTAGAAATAGAGTGAGGAAGTAACATATCATGACATAACCATGAAGATCAATAAAAATAGATCACCAAACGCAGAGAGAAGCATGCTCTAGTAAAATAATATCTCCACTCAGTCTTAAAGCTCCACAACATTTAGAAAGGAAGTATTGAACTTAGATTATGCTACAATAGGCTTCGAGAAGATGAATCAATGAGTAAAAATGCATTGGAAAACACACAGACATCATGATAAGTAATCATACTACAAAACATATCTGTAATCAGGGGGAGCAGTTTAACAAACAAAGTTAAAAAAAAAAAAGAGTAAAAGCTACCCATGGGAAGTTCAATTACTGCAGCTGACTTAACATCATGTCCATGTTTCTTGGATCGTTCAGTCAGAGCTTTCATTAGCTCCTCAAGATCTGATTGTATGCGGTCAGCACGGACCTAAACAAGCCATGAATGCCTGAGGCTTAAAAACTTTTACTTAGATTCTCCAAACATTTAATATAATTGAGCGGTTTGAATTTACCTGAAGAATACCATCCGCACTCCCTCCTCGTTCCATGTTAACAATAGCCTGATTCAACTCTGTCCTCCTTTCCTAAAAAACAAGACAATTACAATCACATGAAACTTACAAAAGTTAGTGAACTAATAAAAGGGGGCTGATGAGTTGTTGAAAGACAGATATACTAAATGGTAACAAATGCCAGTAGGCAAGATGCTGTAGCCATATAGGTCAATCTAAGGAAAGAAAGGATAAATGACATAACAGATTCAATACGCAGAAAGAATCTTAGGATGATAAGGAGAAAAGGAAGAGAACAACATCAGACATATGAAACAAAGCTTTAAAGTGAATAATTAAATAACTCGTTTCCTATCATCCTCGCAGGAGTTAGTGCCGTGCCAAAAACTAAGACATTGAGATGCATAACTCAAGAGGAATAAAACTTTCAGGCTGGGAAAAATTATGGGAAGAAACCCTCTTCACAACAAAGTAATAAACCCAACACAACAGTTTTCTCTGAAAAGTCAAGAAGTCCAAAGTAACTCAAGGTTATTTTGTTTCAAAAGTAAATGTAACCCCTTACCTGAATCTCACGAAATTTTGCCTCCTCAATTGTTAACTTGGAAGCTATTTCCGCAACTTGTTTGTATTTCTCCTCATATTTCTTTGCCAACAAGTCAGCCTGCAATAGAAATTGTTAGCTGGAAATCAATAAAAATCACATTCAGGAATATGAGGGGGAACACAGCTTAAGATTTTATGCAGTACCTCACGTTTATCTGCAATTGCCCTTTCTGTGATTTCATTTAGTCTATTATCACATCTGCTTTTATACAAGACCTGACAAAAATGAGAAAATAAGGAAGATGAAAGTTATATGACAGATTGGTTGATTATGAAGTTCCAACTTTCCCAGCATATGCATACAATTCAACTCACCACTTACGGCTTTTGTATTTGGAAAAGAATTAAACAAAATTTCAGGCAATCAAGCTCAATGAGAATTATTTTGAATTAATAATACAGTGCTCAAAAAGCAAATCGTTTTGCAGGCCGAAGCTACCTACGAAGCATCTTATCTATGACCCTAAAATACTCATTCCAGTTCCTGATTATAATCCCTGATGAGGAGCTTAACTGCTGGTTTAATCTTGGATCAGTACCCAGCCATGGTCAATTCAACATTGTTCAAACAATTGAGAATTTTGACGTGCATACTTAGTTTTAAAAGACCAAAATTCAAGGCATAAGAAATAGAAAGTGCTCACAAGTTCCTGCATTTTTTCGCGATAGAACTCAAGCTTCTCTTTGGAATCCAAAATCACCTTTGCTGTTCCATCAACCTGCCAAATTTGCAAAAACATGTTCCACATTGTCCTTCAGAGAGGGAGATAAGCAATTAAAACTCTAGGTTAGATAAAAGTACTTTATAGAAGTGAAAAAAAAAGCTGTCCAAACTCTCAGAAAATTTGAGGAATAGTCGAGGGGAGGGAGAGAGAGAGAGAGAGAGAGAGAGAGACTATTTGAGCTTTATTCTAGAAGATGCCATGCCTTTTTTCCATCAGCTGTTGCATCTTGGGCTGCTACATTCACTGAATTCTGCTGACCATTATCAAGTTGTGTTGCAAAGGAATCATCCAAGATCGGTGCTCTCGAATTTTGTTGATTGGACATTGTAGTAGTATCAGCAGAGGCATTGGGGGGAATTGGAGGTCTGAAACCAGTTGATGGTGTTGTTGGCTGGGCACCCATCCCAGGCTGCTGTCCAAAACCTAAACAGAAAAGTTGTTTATCAAGAAAAATATTAGCTAACAACGATGAGAAGGGAAAGATATTGACTTTTATTAGAAATAATCTAATGTATTACCAGGATTGGGACCCCAAGCGACATTTCTGTATGGAACATTGGGTTGGCCCGTCATAGACAAGAGTGTCTCGTCAAACATAACATTGCTAGGCAGTGTTGATGGAAGAGAACTGCCTTCTCTGTACCGCTCCATCAGATAGAGAGCAAAGCAGAACTCCCTCAAAGAAAGCATACTATCACTATCCTGATCAGACAAGTCCCAAACCTGCTTTAACACCTCTGACCAAAGACAAAAGAAACAATGTTAAACATGTTTACCCAAATAACAAAGGTTCCCTGTAAGATCAATCATGAACAAAGCATCCACAGAGCTTCTTTAGTATGATACCATATGCATACATACATACATACATACATACATACATCCTAGCAGCAAAATAATACACTGCACCAACTTTCCCTTCATATTAAAAAATTTAAGCATGATAAAGCTAGTCAATCACCAGACAACTGACCTTATAGTATATCGTAAAAAGAAAACTCCAGTTCACTACCCAAAACCTATCAGACTAAACTCTTAATAACCAGCACAATTAAAACTAAACACTTATTATTATTATTATTATTATTATTGTTATCATTATCATTTCAGACTTTATGAAATTATTTAAAATAAAATTTTGCAGAAAATACAAACTAAACATATGTACTATTCAGGTCATGCATCATATTCATATTAAAATCACAGATGACAACATATGAAATAACCATACCTCTAGGTAACCTCCAACTCAAAAATAGATTCCTTGCCTGCTCGCCAGTTATTTTCCCATCTCTGTCACTGTCCACTTCCATGAACACTTTTGTATATTTCTGAACATCAGATGGTTTCATTTTTGGCCATGGAAGCTGGGAACTGTTTGAAGCATCATTTACAGCTCCCACAGAAACTCCAGATGATGTAATAGAGGAGGAACTCTGGGATGAAACCTGTTGGCCAGGGATCAAAGAGGGTGCCCTTTGACTTGGACTGCCTGAAAAAGCACTTTGCAATGAGTCAAGTGAGTTGGACTTAACAATGGGTTGGGGCCCACTTGAAACTGGCGTAATTGGTGCCGAGGCAGGTGCACTTCTGGGAGAAAAATTTTGTATAGATGATTCTTGTTTTAATGCAGATGAGGTTGCAGAAAACGCAGCTCCTCCAAATGCTGAGTTCGAAGCTAACCCATTTCCAGAAACAACCAATGCTTTAGAATCATTAGCTGCCGGCTGAGAAGACATTGAAAATCCAGTTTGTGGCTTTGATGCAGCCGAAGGTGTTGACGGTGTGACCCCTAGTGGTGCAGTTGAAGCTCCAACCGTCCTGCCAGCAGGCCAACCACTTGAGATGTTTTGATTTGTGAAACTGGGACTAGTAACACCAGTGGACATCGGTTGAGGTGAAAGAGCAGTAGAACCAGCTGGCATGCCTTGAGGTTGACCAATCATGCTACCTCCCCTAGACAACTCTGGAGCTACTACACCTTGAGGACGGGGGCCATTACCAGCAGGCATTGGGGGTCTCATTGACGGATTTTGTTGTGAAGGAAAATACTGCTGGGTCATACTTGCATTTGGAACTCCTGGTCCTCTGAACCCAAGATTTGGAGAGGCCGGTGGAACAGATGCACCCAGCTGTGGAACAGATGCACCCGCCTGTGAAGCAGAAGCGGCAGGAAAATTAATTTGCGGTGCAGGAATTTTTGCAGCAGCAGGACCATATAATGCTGCCTTGACAATGTCTGGTGTTAATTCACGCCTTTGTGCTACAGTCACAAGCTTGAGAGCATTATAAAATTCTTGCTTACTGAGGAAACCGCTATGGCTCTGATCAGCATGCATCCATATCTGCAGTCATACGATGAATTGAGCTGAATGGATCCATAACATCAAATGCTTTTCTCAATTAAGTACTTCGTCCCACCCACCGCAGAGGCACCCCACACCCCTCCTTTTCTCCACCAAAACACCCCCCCCCCCCTCCCCCAACACTACAACACCACACAAGTGCAAAAACACACTAAAAAAAGATGAAGATCCAAAAATGAACTAAATACCCCAAAGACATACCTCCCAATGATACCTCGTAATGTAATGAAACTACACATAATCAAACAACATAGCAATGGCAGCTTAATAACTTTAGAACTAGGAAAAGCCATGTATTTATTGCAATAAAACAATACCATGCAGTTATAGTAGTAGAAAAGATACAATAAAAAGTTGTATGATATTATCTCAAATCCTTAGATTAATATGTAACGTTTCCTTGAACAGCCACCGTAGATTATGATTATGATTATCATAACATTATTATTATAAACTAATCCTCCTTTTACTTTTGTCTTTTGGTTTTAATGTGGTGGGCTGCCAATACGATTTCCAAGGTTCACGCTCTAAAATCAATCACAAGATTTCTGCCGCTGGCTGTTCAGCAGAAACTTTGGCCACACACCCACATTTGCATCCCCAATTGACTTGATTGACTTTGAAATTAAAACTATCTCCAAAATCTCCCATGCTTTTTCAGTCTGTTCTTTCTCTTAGTTACACTATGTGGTTACAACTTACAAGTAGAGAAACATAATAAAACAAACGACAGAATAAAGCAGACATGAACAGTACAAAGTAAATACAACAAGTTAATTCTGTAGTAACCAAAATCAAAGGGCCCAGAAATCAAAATTTCCAATCCCCTACGACCATGGCATTCCTTGTAAGAAATCCAACATTGACCACGAAATGCTACTGAAAGTAACCCCAACGCTGAAGGCATGGCATCTCTTAATAAGAAAAATTAAAATTATAAATCTGTTTTTCTCCTCTATAGTGGCATACCCTCCATTGATATATAGCCTTTATGCCAGCTTTATCTTAAAGTAACAGATAGAACATTAAGTTTGCATCAGGTAACTCGAATTAAAGAAGAGATTTGGAATTTTGGATTTCAATTTTAGTATAAATTGCATGATGAGTTTCAAAGTCGTGGATTTGTTGGATCCCTATGTAGCAGTGAATTAGAAATACCAATAGGATTTCGTGAATTTGAAATTCATCTACTTATGCCCTTGTATATCTTTTCAAATACTTAGATATACTGAATCTTAACTAATTTCTATATGATGTTCGCATTACATCCTAACAATCTACATATCAAACCAAATCCTAATGCACTTTCTGAAATTCATGCTCTTAAGAATAGCTTAACAGAATCTAGAACAAAACAACAATGCAAAGGCGAGTTTAACCACTTCAAGCATATCTAATAAACATAGTCATAAACTACCAGATAAGTTACATTTGCAGCATGTATTATATTGTACTCTCAAGTACAACTAGAGCCACTTGGACAGGTATTTCAATACTTAGAAAACTTATTAATAACACCCTCCAAAAATAGACTATCAAAAACCTAACAACTGATAAATGCTCCACGTGAAAGGAACAAAATCCAAAATGAACAAATGACAAGTTCATAAAGGGAAATCTAAAGTAAGAAAGATGATTGTACAACAGAATAACAACAATTTTGAGCTATTGAGACATCTAACCATTTTACAACCAAATTCATCAAAAAATAAATTGGAAAGAGTGAGTTCGGCAATTTCCAAAATTCTTCTAATAAGAAAGGAAATGTAAGAGAGAGAGAGATAAAGAAACCTGAGCAAGGACTTGTTTGGACAATCCGGATCCTTGAAAGAAAGCAACAGCCTCAGCTCCACTAATCTTGCCATCTCCATCTAAATCTGCTTTCCGAAAGTACACTTCGAATTGATCCTGATTTTGCCCCGCCATTCAACGTCCCAAACAAAGAATCAAGTAACTTCTAAACAAACTATACAACTGTCCCAGATCAGACTAGGAAATCAAATTCAGAGGCAGATCGCAAACTCAAGTATAACCCGGGGGGTTCCGTAAGTCTCTTTTACCGCAAGAATTCACATAAAAATCCTGAATTCGAGATAACTGAAGCTCGAAATGGAAAGACAACCGAAGGTATAAAGAATCTGACAACTTGGTGAAAATTGTGAAAGAGAAAAAGAAAACTCAAACCGCGGCTCGCCTTTTTGGTGGTTGGATGGATCGAGGAGGGAGAGGCCGAGGAAGGAATGGTGCTAAGAGATGAAGTTCAATCAAATTAAATAAATTATCAATTAATACTAAGAAACAAGAGTAAAATCGGAGAGACAGAGACGATGACGAAGCCTTTGTTCTCCTTTCAAATACGAGTAATGTGCGCTGTCTCTCTCGATTGCCAGAAAACTGAGACTGCAACAGGATCGATCTGCTTTCTTTTGGGTGGGCTTGGGTCAGTCATTAGGCCCAAAAAATATTGGGCTCGGAGCCCAACTTAATGAGGCTTGTGTTTATCAAAGGCCCAAAGTGCATTCTTGTTGTATGTTGTAATAAATAAAATAAATAAATACGCCCAAAAGAACCGCCACTGTTAAATTCAGAAGCAAAAGACGCCAAAAAGTCCCGCCAAAACTTCATTTCCTTCTTCTATAAATCCCTAGTCTCAAGCATTTAAGCACTCTTCCGTACACTTGACTCTCTCTTCCCGGAACCCAAAGAAAGGATGTCTGCAGCGGAGGCATCAGCAGGCGGAGTGAACTCTAACCCTAACCCTAAATTCAACAACTCGGAGAATCCCCAAAATGTTTACCAAATTGCAGGGATTACTGTGCAATTCCCCTACAAGCCGTACGGAACGCAGTTCACCTTCATGTACAGAGTCATATCAACTCTGGATCGAGCTCAGAAGGAGGGCCGTTGTCACGCGTTGCTCGAGTCCCCCACCGGCACCGGTAAATCACTCTCGCTTCTTTGCTCCACTCTAGCCTGGCAACGGAACTATAAGCTCAAGAATCTTCAAGGCCTTTTCTCTCACTCTACACCTGCACCGGAGGCCATCATCGATCCTCTCGGTCACGGCGGTGGTTTTATCCCTGAAACGCAACCTTCAAGTAAGTTTACAATCTTTTCCCAGTATGATTTGGCTTCCACTTTCCCCATATAGCTCCAAAATTATAGTTCAGATAAAATCAATGGCCTTTGTCAATGTTGAAAATTGCATGATGAACCTTGATTATTCTCTTAGGCGTTGCACCGTCAGGCACTTCAGAGCCACCTAAAATTTCTGCAAATAGCAAGATTAACAATAAGTTGGCGCCTATCATATATTATGCGTCGTAAGTTTTATTCTTCTTAGTGCATTGATGAGGTATATGTGAATGTGGATCTGTCACTTAAATGCTGTGGTTTCGCATTAATATCAGAAGGACGCATTCACAAATTTCTCAAGTGATACGTGAATACAGGAAAACTTCTTATCGAGTGCCAATGGCGGTATTGGTATGTTCTGCCCGTTCTTCATCTCGACTTTTTCTTCTTTTTTCTTTTGATTGGAAAGACTCATCCTCAACAGATTTTTTTTCCTTTGACGTGATTTTTGTTCTCATGCTTTTCAAACTCTCTCTCTATATATATGCATTTATTCTAGGCATTATAATTCAAACTTATGGAAAATTTTGTTGCTTTTCATTCTTAAAATTTCTCAGGCTTCAAGGAAACATTATTGCACAAATAGACACGTCTTTGGGAAGGAGAATATTGATGAAGAATGGTGCAATTTTTGGACCTTAAAATTTGATCTCTCTTTTATGCCCTCCAGTATTTTTTTTTCCCAATTACTTTTTCCTACCTAACATGCTACTGGAATCTGGCAGCAAGCTTCTTTTGAGGAATCAAGGATGCTCTGAATTTAAGTGAGTTGTTTCTCTGTTCAAATATCAGTTCAGTGACTTAGTCTTGGTTGTACTTGATTTCAGTATCATTTCTTGGAGTAAGAGTTACATCACAAAAAATTACTCATTACAAGCAGAAATATGCATAAAGTCAAATGTCATCCCTCACTTCAGAAAGGAGGCTGCCACGAGGCCCATGATATTGAAGATCTTGTTAAAGTAGGACAAGTTGTTAAAGGTTTCTCTCTCTCTCTCTCTCTCTCTCTCTCTACATATATATATATATATATTAGCCACTATTATTGGCCTTCAATTCTGATTGAGGATTCTCTTCATTTTCCAGGATGTGCATACTATGCAGCACGCTCCATGGCAGATGATGCACAGTTGGTTTTTTGCCCGTATAGCTACATCATCAATCCTGTTATTCGAGGAGCAATGGATGTAAATATTAAAGGAGCCATTATAGTTCTTGATGAAGCTCAGTATGTGTCTGTCAACTGCCTTGGTGTGTGTGTGTGTGTGTGTGTTTTTTCTCTTTTGGATAAATTTCTGTTTAATTTTTTATAAATTCTTGCATAAGCGAACTTTCAAAAGTATCAATTTAGATTTTCAATAAGGAAAAAAAACAGTTATTTCAATAGAATTGCTCTTCATTTAATTTGGCTGAGTTGGTAGCCAAATTTCTGGTTTTTATGGGGTTAAAAGCTTCTGATGTACTATAAAGTTACATTTCCTATGGCCTTTCATTGATTTTGTATGGTTAAGGAACTACTAGATGATGTCAATATTTCCTTTCTATTTCTTTTGTTGTAACTGCATCTGTAGTGGATTTCTTCTATGATTTCCTGACAAAAAGGAAAGAAAAAACTGGTTGCTAATTCCTCAGTTTGCATGCAATATCCGATAGTAAGCCAGAGGGCATTTTTCCTGGTGGGGATATAAGATAGGTGAAGGTTTTCTTTATATCTCCTTGTTTTCTCTTATTTGTAGTGCACAAACTCCTCAGTGTTCTGCAATGGCAATGCCACTGAAAAGTAGAGTTAGTTCAAATTTATGATTTCCTGCCAATGATATAATGAATAATTCATGCTGTTGCAGTTGATTTTGTGTTTCATTCCTGGCATTATTATGTGATAGATGTGATTTTGTTGAGTCCAAGTCATGTTTGAAACATCTCTTAGAGAGCTAGGATCCTTCTTGAAGTGTTTGAGAAGGATTACTCTACAATAATCAATGGATTCCTATTTTGCTTGCCAAATTAGATGTGGTTATAAAGAGTCAGCTAGTTTAGAAATAAATTCTCATCCCATTGAGATTTTATTCCCTGTTATATTTGAATTGTTTGTCAAGATCTGATATCGAAAGAGTTTATCTTGTTACAGCAATATAGAGGATATTGCTCGTGATGCTGGTAGTGTAGATCTTGAAGAAGATGCTTTGCTAAGTAGGTTAAGAACTTTTACTTCTAATTTATTGTATTAGGGTTCAAATTCTTATAACAGTTATACATTATGGAAGAATTGCAGACTGAGCTACAGCAACTGTACAATCCTGATGCCACAATTTACCAACCATTGTACGAAATGACACAGGTAAGTCATTTTTGTTGAACAGTCAGATCAGAAATAACATTAGTTAATTTCGTTTCCAATAGTTGGTGTTGTGGTAATGTAGGACCTAATAGGGTGGATTGAGCAGAGGAAAAGTACATTAGAAGAGCATGAATTTCAGCACTACTTCTCCTCGTAAGTTTTGCTAAAAGCTAACTTAATTTTTATGCTTTTCTGTACTTGTGTTTTCAGCACTACTTATATCTTCTCGTGGGATCGCCATCTTGGCCGCATATCACTAAATAACCTTTGTCTTTTTTAGTGCTCTTTACATTCTTGTTAACTTCTATTCTGAGATCTGAGACACTGTCTTGAATCTAAATTTGTCTTGTATGTGAGCTTTTAAAAGCTGGATATATTCTGTTAATTGCATGGTGGCTGCAATCACATTGAAACTAGATTGGTAATATTATGCTTATATAGTTACTAATCTTGTGTATATGAAAATGTTTGTATTTATTCTTTTCTGTTTTCTTCCCTGTAAACGGCAGTTTTAATTTTCCTGGTACCATTTTAATGTAGACAACATGTTTATATAATAGTTTCTTTCACTTTAGTTGCTTCAAATAATACTGAATGAGAGTTTTAAAGTAAGTTTTGTTAGGAGTGATGTCACGTTTGTTCCTGTTAGATTTGCTCTGCTAGGTCTTTTAAGTTTCTATATTCATATCTTACAGCTGGACCGGTGACAAAGCATTAAGACAACTCCAAGAAGCTAACATATCACAGCAATGCTTCCCTATCTTGCTAGATTGTGCAACAAAGGTACTTATCAACATTTTGGGTCTTTTGTTCATACTGTTTTATACTGACTATGAACCACATTTTATTCAAGGCAATCAAAGCTGCTTCAGATACAGAATCAGATGAACCTCATTTAAGTGGCATGTCTGTCATAACCTTGGAAGGTACAAACTTATCGGTTTCACGTTACATCCTCCAAGCTAATTAAAAAACCTTAAACTATTGGGATTGACTACATCAAGAGATGCATTACAGGGCTCTTCTCTTCACTGACATATTTCTTCTCAAGAAATGGTTCTCACATTTTCGATTATCAGCTTGCTCTACGGCGATATGTTAAAAAGGATGGCAGTAAGTGGTTAATGAATTATTACTGTGTTTTTATTTTGTCATTTTCTTGTAGATAGTACGTTTCTCATGCTGTGAGTAAAGTTTCAGAGAGAAGTTCAGCCATGTTGATATTAGTGTATTGGAGTGGATGATTAATATTTTGGTCTTACAACTTGTGGCAGAGTCTTTTTTTTTTTATTTTTTTTTGGTACTTAACTTGTTGCAGATTTAAGTTGCATAGTTTTCAAAGAATTTGGATGATAATAACCATAGTTTGGCATTTTAGCTGTTGTTTCAATGATTTTTTGGTCCATGTGATATTCGGCTACAGAATGGGAGGTAGTCTCTCCCATTGTGTAAATCCCATCCTTCCCATCCCATGATTCAAATTTGAGACTTCCAAGATGGAGGTCTCAAACTCTGATTACTGGGGTTGGTTTCAATTGATATATGTTCCCTTTCATTGCTACAGGAGTTCAAAAGTTTCAGTAAAGAACTCTGGTTTTATTATCGCCTTTGTATTTTCTTTTCTTTTGATCAAAATAGAAAGGTTATTGGGAGTGTTTTGCATGCAGAAAATGCTTTCGGAAGCTGGACATGTTGTTTAAGTTTGTGGTGCTTGAATCCAGCTGTTGTTTTCAGAGACATTGCTGATCTTTCATTGTCTGTTATTTTAACATCTGGGTAAGAATGGTCCTTTTTTGAGCATTTCGGTTGCTGGCATTTCATTAATGAACCTGAACCTTCTCTGCATCATAAAGAAGTATTTACAGTTATGCTTGCTTTTAATATCTTGCATCCAAAAGTTTTCTAACAACTTTACATTAGCCAAGTCAAAGCTAATAAGTCCTTTGACCCATTCTGACTATCTGGATGAATATCTTCTCCCCAAAGTATCTTAGTATCTGAGTGATAATAATATAATATATGCTGCCATCCCATCAGTGTGCCGACCTTTCAGAAGAGAGTTGCCATAATATGATGTCTGATACTGTGCTGCAATTTAGGGAAGGTCTCAAAATTTATGCTTATATCCTTTTCATTTCTGGTTTCTCTGGCTGACTGTCATTTCCAAATATTTCTACTTTCAAATTTATTAACAATTTTCTCTAATATAGGACATTATCACCAATGGATTCCTTCTCATCCGAGCTTGGAGTTCAGTTTGGAAACTGTTTGGAGGCTCCTCATGTTATTGATATTAAATCCCAGGTACAAATTTTATTTGCCTCATGGTTATGAACTTATGATGCCCTTAAATTCTTATTTTCAATGTTGTTTCAGTTATGAATTATCAACTTTTCTATTGCAGGTGTGGTCTGCTGTAATCTCCCATGGTCCAGGTAATTACCCATTGGATGCAAGTTACAAAACAGCTAACACATATGCTTTCCAGGTATATCGTTTTTTGTGTCATTGTTATTCTGTTTAATCAAGAATTGATTATTATGTGATATTTGCATCTGTATGTTCTTGTTCTGAAGGATGCACTTGGCAAATCTTTGGAAGAGCTTTGCAAGATTGTTCCAGGTGGCTCACTGATTTTCTTCCCCAGTTACAAGTTGATGGAGAAACTTTGCAAGCGTTGGCGCGAAACGGGTCAATGGTTGCGACTTAATGCAAGAAAGCCTCTTTTTGTTGGTAAGACATTTCATGTCCCTTTCCTAGATCTCATGTCATTCAGCATATTGTTGATTTTTCTTTTCAGAAATTGCTATTGAAAACTTTTATGTGTTTATGCATATTTGACTGGAACTTTTATTGATGTTGGAGATGGCCTCATTTCTTCAAAATGTTCATGCTTTATTGGATTGAAAATCTGATCTATTGGTACTTGTCCAGAGCCACGAGGAGGTAGTCAGGAAGAATTTGAGACTGTTCTGAAAGGTTATTATGATTCAATATCTCCGGGCAAGAAACCTGCTCTTAGGAGAAAGAGAAAAATTAAAAAAACTGATGACAATGTGATTGAGTCTACAGAAGTTACCACCCGTGAAGGAGCTGCTTTTCTTGCAGTTTTCCGAGGAAAGGTCTGCATTGCTCTTTTCCTTCTCATTTATTTACAGTCATCAGACCACCTTTCAATTGCAGCAAAAGGGTTGAATCTTTGTTCTAGTTGGGGACGGTGAATTCAATTCTCACTGATTTGGTCCCTGTTTTGAACTAATTAGTGGAAATACATTTTTTCTAGCAATTCTAATGGTAAAAATGCATTTATGTGGTTTCTACATTATCCTTGCAGGTATCGGAAGGCATAGATTTTTCTGATGATAATGCTAGAGTTGTTGTATCCTTATGCCCTTCTGAAATTTTGGTGCCTCTTTTATTATAAGTCAGTCCTTCACTTGGTGCTTTTGAGGCCATATTTGGAAAACTGGAAGTCCATAGCTCTGGATTAACCTTTCTAGCCAAATTGGCCAAAAAACGCTTTCTGGCTACTTATCACCTGTGTTTGTTTTCTTTGTAAATACTGCCATTGGCTTATGCCACTAGAAGCACAACAATGTTTTTGGTTGTGTGATTGTTAACTTTTAATTGTGATTCTTGACTATCTAAGATAGCTGTTGGTATTCCCTTTCCAAATATGTACGTATTTCTTACCAGTATACAAAGTTTTCAGCAGAAATAAGTCATTTTTCTTTGTTTCTGACTCCTTGGACTTTGCAGAAATGATATTCAGGTCTCATTAAAGAAAAAATATAATAACACTTACAAGTCATCCAAAAACCTTCTCAGTGGAAGCAAGTGGTACTGCCAACAAGCCTTCAGAGCTCTAAATCAAGCTCTCGGTATGCCCCGTGAAATTTCAACCTTAGTTTATTTATTTGTTCATTTGTTGGTACATGTTAATTGGGTGATTTGACAATAAATTAGGTTCAAGTATTTGCATGTTATCTTGATTATTTTCAGTTGGTTGATCATATAATTTAAGCATAGATTCTCCCTGAATTTCCCATTTAAGGGGAAAGAGAAAAGCCAATTCCTAATTATTATCTATAATATAATATAAAAGTGTGGAAGTTGTAAAACTTTTGAATCTCCTAAAATACCTTTTTTGTCTAACATATTTCTAAAATGCCATTGCCTTTGTTCAACTAAATTAAAACTCTGTTTATTTTGAACTAAAACTATTTTCAATCTTTCTGATGTGAACCATATTTGTTTTTTTAAGAAATATCCATATTTCTTAATGATATTAATTAAACCAATTTTACTTTCAACATAATTCACTGTACTTTTTCTCTTAATTGTAGTATAAATTAAAATAAAACTATTCTCACTGATTTATTTTTTCTTTTCTTCTTTTATCTTAGTTAGCTTAAAATTTGATAAATTTTAATAGTAATTTTAATTTTATGTTTTATGGTAGATAATTAACTTTAGCTATTACTTACTTTAGTATCTAGATAGATTAAAATAAAATTATTAATTAAATAAATATTTCAATATTAACAAATCCAATCATATGCAACGCATATGACATATATGCTAGTGTACTTAAATGTGGCATTGTTTTATAACTACCTTTTACTATGCAGGACGCTGTATACGTCATAAATATGATTATGGAGCCATCATCCTACTGGGTAATGATTTTGAATTTGGTGATCCATATGGTTTTTTGCGATTTGTGTATCATTAAAGAGTAATTAATTTTCTTATGTTCTATTTCTTTTGTTTTAGAATTTTTCCTTTTAATTTACTTATTAATGTTATGTTTTGAAAGGCAAACTTAACATAAACTTGAGTGTGAATGTTCCAGTTATTACACAAGGTTCTCAATATCTGATGCTAACATGACACATATTAACTATGTAAAGAGAGATGGAACATCTTTTCATAGATGGAACTAGCTAATTAGCAGTGTTGAATGGCCTATGGGCATGTTTGTTACACCATATTGGATTGAATAGGATGAGGAAGGAAAATACATATAATATGTAGTGTGATTTTATATTATTAACATAGATTTGCATTGTGGAGAGGATTATTCATATGATGAGTCAATCCTCTCCATTTCTAGAGGATTAAGTCATCCTATGGATAATCCTCCCCACAAAATAAATCTATGTCAATACTATAAAACCACACTAAAAATTACATGTAATTTTCCTCCTCATCCTATCCAATCCTATCCGGTATAACAAACATGACCTATAGGAGTTACATTTCTTCAGCAAATTACTGATGCAACTGCATATGGTGCCTGCTAATTTGTGTTACTTTGCTAGTTTCTCTGTATTTAATACATCCAGGGCTGTTCAAAGTGAGTATTGAGTCAAGAAATGCATCTACAAAGCTACTGGTGATGGTAACTGAGCAGAATTGGAAATGAGCAATCATCTTATCCTGAAAAAGTTTATCGCTAGGATAGGATGTTGACTAGGGGAATCTATATCTCAAAACAGTGCCAATTGATGGTTTATTAAGCATCTGTGCATATCTAAGTCATAGAGAGCTACTTCCTGATCACATGTTATGCCAACCTGTGTTTTGAGTTAAGTCTAGAACAGTTTTCGCTTTCTGCATCTTGTGGCAGGGATGAATTCTGCAGGGCAAGCAAAGCAAGTCCTTATCATCTGAGTAAAATTCTCAATTTTCTATCCTTTGAGGAGAATATTGTTAAATACACTTCATCAAATGCTGATGCATCAAACCTTCATGTTAAATATACAAAACGATGCTCCTACACATGTGCAGATGTTATTAGTAAATTGCTGTTACTCTTACAAAAGTTAAGCAATGTAATGATCTGAGACCTCTTAATTGTGTGGTTAAAATTTGTCTTGTGGCTTTTTGCGGTATTTGAGATGGTGTTCTTCATAACATTATGGTTATTAATTTCTTCACTTCCTTTTAATGCTTTCTAAATGAAAATACCTTTTGGTGATCAGATTGGCGTTTTCAGGAGGAAAGGAATAGAGCGTACATTTCAAAGTGGTTAAGGCCATCCATCAGACAGTTTGAAAGTTTTGAGAAGTCATTAGAGGAGCTAAGATCCTTCTTCAGAGATGTCAAGGTCCCTTTATCATCAGTACATGTTCCTTTTTCTTATAACTGTTTCATTTTCTTGTGCATGGACTGTGGTTGAATGGCGTTAAATAACATCTTTACTCTGGCTTCACCTGTTTGCAGGACCTGGTTTGCAAGAACAAGGTTTATATCTTGAACTTGAATAACTCTAATGGGGATTATACAACTTCTATGAATTAAAGCTAAGAATCACGGAAAAGAAATTTTGAAACTTAACCCAACTGATCATTGTGGACAGCAACTTTCTTTGGCAAAATATGATGCCATTTTCTCCCAAATGAACCCTCAAGGTGATGTTGCAGTTCAGACAAGTGTGCAAGTAGATAAAGGAAAGAACACGTCCAAGGAATATATTGATCTAGAATGTAGCTCTCCCAAAGAGTCCCGGTAAATGATCGAATCCTCTATTCTGTACTGTATTGAAATTTTGAGTGTAATGAAAGGAAACTATATGCTTGCATGTCACGTCACTTGTGAATCTGGCCCGCGTTATTTTGGAAATGTGCATCCTTTGGGTCATTTACTTGCTTTTGCACTATTTTTTGATGATGATGATGATGATGATAATAATAATAACAACAACTCTAAATATCGAATTGGTGTAACGGGCTTGGAAGCATCTTGTGCAGGTCTTTTGAGACTTTATCTACAACATTTTTCAATGAAGATCCAGACGTACTCATGGTCAAGGAAACTCCATTTGTGGGTTCTGGTATCTCTGTACCTAGTTCTGATTCCTTATCTAAGGATGGGAACTCAGATTCAACTATAATTCAGGGCTCAACCAAGTCTTCAGATGGATTTTCATTTAAGCCAATGTCTTCAACAAGCCTGAACGAAGTCCCTTCCGCTTCTGAATGTTTGACAATGTTCACTCCTACAAAAAATGTCAACCAGAATAGTTCTGGCCAGATGCCAAAACTTGAATCACCTTTGAATCTTAGTGTTTGTTCTTATATCCAAAAAAGGAGGAAATCCATGGGTTCAACTTTCATTAACCTTTTTGACGAAGAAGGCAGTGATACTCCTCAAATTCCAGTATCTATGAGTTTCAAGGAAAACTTACTAGCCAATACAGATATACTGCGCAGAATTGAATTTGGTTCTGAGGCTAGTTCAGCCGAAAACATGCCCAAGTCAAATGTTCCTCAGTCATTGGCCACTGACAATTCTGTTTTTGCTTGTCCTGTTATGGACAAGAGTTTACAAATTTCTTGTTCACTCTGCAGAACTCCTTTAGGCCGCCCCGAAAATAACCTGTATCTCAGTTGCTCATTGACTGTGTCATCAAAAGTCTACCTGTTATCTCTTTTGAAAGAGAGATCCATTTCTTGTACTTTAAATGCGGTAACAACTGTACCAGTTATAATAACTGATGTTTCATCAGTTGACCCAAGACTCTGCAATAGAACTCTTGAAGGTGACGGACGTCAAGGCATCTGGCATGAAAACGACGGCTGTGTATACAAAAATGTTTTTTGCCCCTTCTGCAGCAACCCTAACAATTGTCTTGGTGTGCAAATCAAAGCGGCTGATGAAAAAAATGTTCAGTTGCTAAACAAGGTAGGTTCTTCAAATCTTAATATCTCAGAACTTTGCATTTTTGTGATTTTTCAATTACATCTTACTCCTTTTTATATATTACAGATATTAGTTTACGTTGATTGTGTGGAAATTAGAAATTCTGAAGCATCAGGAGATGATGCTGCAAAGGTTAATGTAAGTTGTAATATAATGCATAATGACTTTCTCTTTGATTTCTTGCTTTTCCTCGATACGTCCTAATACTAAGACTTCGCATTTTCTTATGGGCTGAGAATTACGGATATAGAAGAGAATTTTATAGGTTTTCCTTTTTCCACTTAGCAGTCATGCAAACGAGGACTTGCCAACAGCCGCATGATCTGTTTTTAGAGTAATGGGTTTTTAATTCGAGTGATTGATTCAATCCCTGGATATCTCAAGTACCAAAAAAAAAAAGTAAAGACCTAGTTGTACATTTGAAAACACTTTTTGATTTAGGGCCTATATTACGTACTTTTCAATTCTAAAGCTACTGACTGGACACGCAAAAGTTGTTCCATAAGATTATAGGAGTGAAGGTTATTTTCAGTTATGGAAGCTGTTTTCTGTGCTGTATTTATTGAAAAAAAGAAATAGTATCACTAACTGATCGTGTTATATGATTTGTTGCAGGTCAATGGCTCAAGCACGGACAATGCAGCCATTTTAAGTTCCATTGATCAGTTTGCATATTCCCCCAAGCAGCCAGGCCTAGGAGGGTGGAGAACTACAAAATCAAAGGTTAGACACAAAGAAACGCTCTGAACTGTTAATCAAAAGACATTCTGTCCACTCTAACACCTAACATTTCATTTTTATTATCTTGCAGCTAAAACTTTCCAAGAAAAGGGGCTAATGATAGCATTTGGCACAAATATCTCTATCGGCCTAGACGTACTTTTAACATGCAAAAACAATTTTGATGCAAAGCATCCTGTGATGAAATGCAGCTCTTGCTTAGATGTACATTTTGGTGAATAACTATTTGGAGTCTGATTGATATCTTAGAGCAAAAGCACCCGCAGCAACAGTTGTGGGCCTTGTCATCTTTCTGCCCTAATTTATGAAGCTGAGGTTGCAGCCGAAGCAACCTGTTTGAGTCTTGAGACTAGATTTTTGTAATTCCAGAATGGATGCGACCTGTATATTTCTGTAAGGAATGGTTTAATGACTGAGTTCTTTTTTTTTTTTTTTTCATGTAAATATAGATATGTAGTTCGTACCTACAAAATGTTCACGTAATGTAAACATAGTATTTTACCTACGTCTTGTTAGTGGGTGGATAATCGCTCTTTACAGAATTTATTATCCAATTTTGTTCTGGTTTCACAAGGCAAGTTAGGAACATGGAATATGACACCTTAGCTCGCAATCTTTTGCAATTTTAAGAGGTAAGGTTATTTCATTCTATTTTCATGTATACTCATAGGCGACATCATCTTTATTATTATCAATTATAGATTATAGATGTGCATGCTTCAATTGCAAATTACAGGCGGTAGTCCGGTAGCAGCGGTAGATAGGCAGGTCAGATTAGATTTGGGTTATGTTAATTTTAGGTCGAGGGAATTTGGGCCATTTTGGATTGAGGTTAGGGTTGGGTACAAGTTGTTCCTATAAAGTCATTAGAGTTAGACTCATCTAGTATTGGGTGTTTTGAGGGATTGACATGAGTTTTAGGTTTGGGTCATATATATCTTCAGGTTTGACTCTTCCAAGTTTTCAGGTTTGGGTGATTTGATTCGAGTTACTAGGTTTACATTTCTTGAAATTGACATTTCGAATTTCAGATTCCCGTCATTTTAGGTTCTCAAGCTTTTTTTCTTCTTTTAGATTTAGATTTGTGGGGTTTATCGAAGGAATTATTATTCTAATGAAGTAGTAAAAATTTAAATCTTCACAAAATTCACAATAAAAACATGGGACGGTGATCCAAATCTCCTATAGTCCTATTGGCAATGTAAAAATCAAGCACGGCGTAGCTACAATAACGGGCCCAAAAGGAAAAAGCTAATTCAATGGAAATGTTGACATCTAACTCTGAGTAATGCACTTCATTCAGGGCCTCCCTGAAATAAACATAAACATATATGTATATATATTTCTAAACCACCGTCACTTTCAGCAGCTTCCGTCAAAGCACGCAGCAATCGCCGAGTCATCATCCAGGCAACCCATATTGTTCAACTAGATTATTATTGTAAGGATCATAGCCTCGTGAAGATTCTGCTTTACCAATCAACTGATCAAACCCTGTTCACGGGGAAGAAAAAGAAAAGTTTAAAACAACTGAAGTAAGATTTTGATCCAAATAAAACCTACTTCTTCCTAAAATATTAATACCTGCATCAGAACTTTGGAAATAGAAGTTTTCAACCCCATGTGCAGAGTTATCCATAAACTCCATATCTTCTGGTTTAGTCCTCCTCTCTTTTGTAGCCAAACCTTCTGTTCCCCCCGCTGCTTCCGCATCGACTGAAGCAGAGGCCTGCATCTTCCTTTTTGAACGAGCGCGCCGATTCTGAAACCAATTATAGACATTTGTTTCAGAAATTTGACCATGTTGTGCCAGTTCAGCTGTTATATCTTTGATCTTTTGCTTGCTTGGAGTCCCATTTCCTCGATCGTATATACTCTCCAGAATCTGAAGCTGCAACGGCGATGGAGTCCAGCGCTGTCTGGCAGTCATCTTGTGGCCAAAAGAGGCTAATATTGGTTCATAGTAGGGATTTCCCATTCCTAACCTTATTCCTGAACCACAGTAAAAATCAATTTTGCATTTAGAAAAACAACACAGGGCACATAAAAAGATAAAATGGGAGGAAGAACAATAAAAGAAAAAAGAAAAGGCACCTGTAAAATCCTGGTGGGCACACATGGCCTTGTGCATCTCAGCGAGCTGGGTGGTAATATCCTGATAGGCAACGATCTGTTTCTTCAGTTCCTCCATCTGTTCATCAGTCATCACCATCCCGCAAACCCCATTCTCGATTTGGTACTGCAAATAATACTCTTCTTCTTCTTGATCTTGTTGTTGCTGCCGCAGTGGGATTTCTTGACTTTGCCATTCCATTTTCCTCTCTACTGTTTTTTTTTTTTTTTGCCTTCACCAACTTACTTTTTGTCCGCAAAGAGCCATATAGGCTCTCAATTTATTGAGGAAGAAGCGGCTGCAGAGATGGCAATTGTTGGGAGTAATAAACGAGCACTTGATTATAAACTGAGAAATCAAGGGAGCAAAAAAATGCATAAATTAGTAGAGAATTAGGTTGGTGGTCATTGGGTTCGCAGCAACCGCAGTCTAGCGCCGGGTCACGCGGGTGATTTTCTGTCTGATTATGGGAACCTTTTTGCTTCATTCTCAGGACTCCTTGTATCCGTCGAGAAGGGTATTTCCGTTACCTCGTTTGAAATTGAATTTTACTTTCCAAAGTATAAATCAAAATCATAACAAAAAGACCAAAAGGAGCCTTTCAGCGTTGAATTTTGAATTTTCTTTCTTCGGTTAGGCAAAGAAACTTATTGAAGCCATCAACCAAAAAGGAAGGCACCGCAACGCCTAACTCTCAGCAATGCTTGTTTCTTTGCTCTGCCTCTGCCACAGCCATACGGATGAAGAAGGTCTTTTGGCCCGGCTGAAAACTTTGTAAATGCCATACGGGTAAGTCGGGCGCACGGTGACGGTGGTCCCTTTGTTGCCTCCAGAAAGCCTGATATTTATTACTGACTCATTGAATATTTTGTGTATATTTTGTTACTAAGGAAGAAATGTTGAAGAAAGGAAATGGATAACAAAAGAAAATGAAAAAGAAAAAAAAAGGATATTTTTTCTAACTCGATATCAAACAGAGAAAGAAAATTAGAAAGGAAATGGATAACAAAAGAAAATGAAAAAGAAAAAAAAAGGATATTTTTTCTACCTCGATATCAAACAGAGAAAGAAAATTAGAAGGGAAACAAATTTATTTCTTTCCAAATAATCTGGTATAGGCAAGAAATAATTTTTTTTTTAAAAGGGAAAAGCAACTTATTTTACCTTATACACATTGAAAATGGTTAGCACAACACTTCGGCCAAAAAATAAAAGGCAAAATGGTTAGCATAATTAATTTTGTAATTTGACACAAATATTAAGGATATAACAATCTTTTCAACATATTTGTAATGTGCTACTTTTTTCTTACATTCTCCGTCCAGTGGAAATAATTTCGGTGGAAACAGAAAGCTCAATCCCCTCCTATCTGTTTTTTTTTTTTGTTTCTCATCCAGTATCCAGAGCTTCGCTCTGACTAATCCGGGTTCGACCGTGTCGCGCACCTCGATATGGTGGGTGAATCTCCTAACGGGGGCAACTACGTACGTAAAGTCTCGATACTTAAACTGGAACAAACCGCTTACCACTCGATCCAACCAACGTTGGTTCCCTCCTATTTGTTTCCTAGTTCTATTTTCATCCTATCAAGTAAAGTAAAGATCTATTTTCTCCCTCACCTTTTTTCTTTCCAAATCTTCTTCTTCTTCTTTTTTTTCTTAGCATTTCTCTCCTACCAAAAACAGAGCAAAGGAGATTTAAACCATGTTCGCTTTAAATATATTTGGATGCAAGAAATTGATGTTCTCGATTTAGGGGTTGAATTAAGGAGAAATTTTTGGAGAGTTGGATTAGCTGATAACATGGCAGCAAACAAGCAAGTTAAAGAAACACCTGGGTCCAGATGGATTCGGAGGCCACACACTTTTTATAGTATCATTGAAAGGAAATATTAAGCAACAAAAAGATACAAAGAATGAAAAGAAAGGGGAGATTCTTTGAATAACGGAATATATTGGTTGAGGTGAAGACAAGATGTTTAAGATCATCATTCAGAACCAACCACCTAGCATTGCAAAATCTTCCATGATTGGATTTTGCAAATTCGTCGGTATTGATGGAATGGATTAAGGTGAAAAATCAACGACCGTGGATGGGTGGACGGTGTCTCTATATTTATCAAGAGTTATGCCGCTTGACCCATAATTTGTCAATCTATTTTATCCCTTCTAACATGACACAATAACAATTAAGAATTTCAATTTAAAGCCGTACCACAATAAAAAGTCTCATATTTATTACTTATCCTTTAATTCAATTTTTTATTTTAAACCGATGGCCTAAACATATGTCACATTAGGAGGGATGAGAATGGAAGGAAAAGGTTGGATAATCAAATAGTATTTTTTATTTACATCAAAGTGGTATGATATATATGTTTCCCAAGTTAACAATTAATGATTGATTTTATTTCATTTTAATTTCAAAAAATAATTAACGTAATTAAAGATAATTATCTCATATTCTGTAAGTATAAATTTTAAATTTCATAAACTCCATATATATATATATATATATAAATATATGGGAAGGAGATTATCTAGGACAAGTCGAAGGCCTCAAAGTTAAAATTTTCTACATGAATTTTAACCTATAACCATTTCGGATGAGAGGGATTTCATAGGAAATTAAAGAGTTGACAAATATCCACCAAAAAAAAAAAAAAGAGTTGACAAGTATCATACGAATCAAAGTTTGGTATACATACATT
The DNA here is from genome assembly GCA_030664755.1 of Microcos paniculata. Classification (NCBI taxonomy): domain Eukaryota; kingdom Viridiplantae; phylum Streptophyta; class Magnoliopsida; order Malvales; family Malvaceae; genus Microcos; species Microcos paniculata. The sequence continues at coordinate 1,904,037 of CP131463.1, forward strand.
CTTTATCCGTTATACCTAGAAGGCCCGTAAAAGATCGTTTTCGACATTTCGTAATAGCACTAAATTAGTGTTTCATGTGTTTGTCAATTTATGTACAGCGTTTCTTGTTTCTTATTGGGCTAAAACGTAAATTGTCTTGACACACTCTTTCGTTGAAGAAGAATATGTGTATGGAATTGCAGTATACATCTGAAACGCAAATTGGGTGAGCTGTGCAATAGGCAGGCCACACGTACTCAGCTCTTGGCATTTTTTCCTTTCTCTCGACGAAGCTTGTATATGGTTCGGGACTTCAGGCTTCAGACGGTGGGTTATATTAACTCCTCTGTTTTTGGCCATATATACGTGCATAGTTAGTCCAAAAACTAATTAAAGTCAACCTTCTTCTCCGTACGCCACTGCTGCAAATTAGCTTAATTGTGAGGGAGAGATGATCACGAATGGAGAAGAGAAGATGGAGGTGATTCCCCTCCTCACCCCTTACAAGATGGGAAGCTTTTCTCTCTCTCACAGGTCTGCTCAACTTTTTTAACCTATACTTTACCTTGATTTCCCTCAGCTTATACTACAAGAACTGATCGTGTTTTTGAATTCTGATCCCTTCTTAAAAAGATTAATCTCTTCGATTAATTGTTTCTGTTTCCTGAGTGATCATAAACGTGTGTTAAGATTTCGTATACTGCGTGTTTCATTGTTGTGTAGGGTAGTTTTGGCACCCCTCTCCAGACTGCGATCTTACAATTTTGTTGCTCAACCTCATGCCGCTTTATATTATTCCCAAAGAACAACACAAGGTGGTTTCTTGATCGGAGAAGCTTCCGGGATTTCGGGAACTGCCCAAGGGTATACTTTATGCATTCCTACACTAATATTTATTCAAACACTTCAGAATGATCTATCAATATTCTCATATTCTGATTCTTTTAAATCTTTCCCCCTGAAATCTGGTTGAAGTTGCCCAAATACTCCAGGCATCTGGACAAAAGAACATGTGGAGGCATGGAAACCGATTGTGCAGGCTGTTCATGGGAAGGGGGGCACATTCTTTTGTCAATTATGGCATGCTGGCAGGGCTTCTGACAATGGTACGTAGCTCTTTGATTCTTCAGTATCAATTCTAACTTCTAAATAGTTTCTTGCACCACAGAAAGTTTCAAATCTTGCTTATTTTCACAGCTTTCCAACCTAATGGACAGCCCCCAATCTCCTGTACGGACAAACGGATACGAGCTAAGACTCATATCGATGGCGTAACGGAAGCGAATTTTCCAACTCCTCGCCGCTTGACAGTCGATGAGATAACTCAAGTTGTAAATGACTTCAGAAAAGCAGCTAGAAATGCTATGGAAGCTGGTAGAGTAATTCTTATCTTGACAATAGACTACCTGTTTGCAAAAAATTAATTTTCCTTCCTGGCTTGCATATGGATGCGTAGCTCTGTCCTGGAAATTGATGATTCTAAGTTACAGGTTTTGATGGAGTAGAGATTCATGGAGCTAATGGGTATCTTATAGATCAGTTCTTGAAGGACCAAGTGAACGATAGAACTGATGACTATGGTGGGAGCTTAGAAAATCGTTGCCGCTTTCCTTTACAAGTAGTTAAAGCAGTGGCTGACGAGATCGGAGCAGACAGAGTTGGCCTAAGGCTATCTCCGTTTGCTGATTACAATGACGCCGGTGATTCGAACCCCGAAGCTCTTGGCCTTTACATGGCGGAGTCGTTGAACAAATATGGAATTTTGTACTGCCATGTGATAGAGCCAAGGATGATAACCCAATTTGAAAGTCGTAAAACAAAGGATAGTCTATTGCCAATGAGAAAGGCTTTCAAAGGAACGTTTATTGTGGCCGGTGGATACAACCGAGAAGACGGGAACGAAGTGGTTGCCGCTGATGGTGCTGATCTTGTTGCATTTGGACGAGTGTTTCTGGCTAACCCTGATTTACCAAGGCGATTTCAGCTCAATGCCGTGCTTAACAAGTATGATAGAAACACTTTTTACACACATGATCCTGTTGTTGGTTATACAGACTACCCATTTCTAGAAATCCATAACTAAACCATTTCATTTCTTTCTACATTTGAAAGAACTCCATTGAAGCAAACCCAATATATGGTTTTAAATTCCCCATTTCCATGGTTTGGTATTTTAATTTCTTCATTACTCAAAAATATTGATGGTAAAACATGGTACGATAAGATCTTTTCCGATGTGTTTTTATCTTTAATTTCTAGTTTGTTTATACCTTTGTTGGGACCTCTCGGGTACCATAGACCTCCCCTGTTTCTTCCCGTAGGTGCGGGGAAGAACAAAGTGTGAATATAAGATACAACTAAGAAATGTAAAAGACTTGAAACTGGGGCAACAGAAAACTAGAAATTAAACAGGTTGAATGGAAACATCAAGAAAAACTGAAAAGCAACATTGGAGTTTTGTATGTTCATCAACCGGCCCTTCTCCTCTATGCTCTTCTCGCCATTAGTTGACCGAGAATGGGTGTCTTCCGTTTCCAATGACTATTCCCGCCAAGTGGATACCCATCTTTTCCTCCAATTCCTATGAATCGAGCCACGGATGTGGACTCTCACAACAGTCGATTTGCTTGGTTGTTTTCGACTAGTGAGGGCCTTCTTATGCATGGGCTTCGCTCTTACTTTACCTGTTGGTGCTAAAATAGCAACTTTTTCATAATGATGGGCTCGTCCTCGTCGCATTTTGGTTCTAACTCGTCAAAGTATGGTGGTTTAAACTTGGCTCAACCCAATTGCCAAAAAAAAAAAAAAGGGACCTGGCTTTCCAAATTCGGGTTCAACAACTTTATAACCAAAAATTTTAAATAGTTCGTATTGGGTTTTTATCATTCAAATGTTTTGGGAAAAAAAGAAAAAAGATGTTTTATTATGAATTACGGATTTGGTTTTATTTTTGTAACCTACGCACCTGTATCGAACTTATTCAAGCTTTTCCTAGGAGTATAGCATAGCCTGGGTTACTTTAGCACTATAGCACCTGATACTCGGAACATTGACTTGAGGGGGCGTTTGGTTTAAGGTATCTTAGATTACCAGAGTTATGTGATTATCAGGTTATAACATAACTTAGTGCATATTTCCGGAATGTGCATAATTTTTGTTTGGTTGAGATTCCCGGAATATAAGATTAACTTGTTTGGTTGGAGGGTATATGTTCTGTTAAAATGGGTAGTTTACTATAATGCCCTCAATACAACACTCAAGCTTATTTCTTATTTGTTCAATATTTTGTACAATTGTTGTAATTTTGTTAAGTTTGATAATTAAATATGACTAATATAAAAATTATTTAAGTAATAAAATTAGTAAAATATTATATAATTAATTTAATGATTATATAAGTTAAGTTTAATTATGCTTTTAACAAAAAAGAAATTAAGCTTTTAGTTTAATTGAACTAACATATAATTATTAATTTAGTAATTATATAAGCTAAGTTTAATTATATTTCTTAATCAAAATAAATTATACTTAAAAAATTGTAATTTATCAATTACATAAGGTTATTAGGGTTCAAAAGGGAAAAATACTAAGGATAAAGTAGGAAAAATTTTAACATAACCTGGTAATCTCACATTACCTAAGAATTTGGAGGTTATGAGATTCCTGGTAATGTGTACCAAAAACTGATGTGTCAGTAATCTTACATTATCTCAGTAAGGTGATTACCACAAACCAAACAAAGTAATGTTACATTCCAATGTGCACATTACTGGAGTTATGTAACATAACCCCTAACCAAACGCCCCCTGAGGGTATTGACCTCATTATATGGGTACATACAATTTTTTTAAAGACAAGTTGATAACAACACGTTTTTAACTAAAACTTATGTATTCAAAATCTAAAATTTATATTATATTAAAAAAGGAAAAAATTTTAAAAATAAAATATAAGGTCCAATCAGTTTGATTTTTAAACTATAGATAATAAAATAGAAATTTTAAACTACGACTTTTAAATTAAAGAGATCGAAATATATAAAACTTTTAAAAGTATAAAATCTAAAATTGAGCATGAGTCAAACTTTAAAGACCAATCTTACTCTTTACTCCATATGCTTTATTACTAATTCAATAAAAAAAACATTTGGTGATCTGTCTAAATTTATTCCGCTTATAATTTATTTGATGTGATTTCTTTTGACTTTATGTAATTTTATGCGTCTCACAAAAGTTTAGTTCTACATTGTAAAAAATTACCTTACTTACATGGTAAGTTTTATTTTTTCAAAAATTATGTGTATCACAAAAGTTTAGTTCCATATTATAAAAAATTATCTTATTTATATGTTAAGTTTTATCTTTTTAAAAATTATAGTGGTAGGGTTTTAGAATAAAAAAAAGTGAGACTAGTTAATGAAGAAATATTTTTTTAAATCTAAAACCTTACCACTAATTTTTTTTTTAAAACAAAATTTATCCTATAGATAAGGTAATCTTTTACCATGTGGGGATATACTTTTGTAATACGCATAAAACTGAAACAGACTACATCAAGTGGGATAGATTTATACAAGCCAACAAGTATTTTTTGGTTTAATACATAAAATAATCAACGAACTTGTATAAAATTATCATTTTAATTAACTTTTAAAATTTTATTTTTGAACTTTTAGCTTTCATACTTTGATTTTTAGACATTGTAATAACCGTTGATGCTAGAGTGACATTGCATAGAGTTAATGTTTAATTCCATGTGTCAATATTTAGACTCATCACGTCAATAATAAAGGTTATATTATTTAAAAAATCAAAGTACAAAATCTAAAAGTTATAAAGTAAAAGTTATAAGTAAAAAAATAATTTTATACAAATTTAAAAAAAATTCAAGTGTTAAGTTGTTTGCAACTTGGCAAAAAATTTTGGGTCGTGAAAAATCTTACCAATAGCAATACCAATGTTTCTTAAGTTAAAGTTGTAGGTATTCATTCTTCAAAAAAAAAAAAAAGTTGTAGGTATTCATTTTTTATTGGGTTATAGCTAAGTTGGAGGTATTCGGTTAGCCCAATGACGAGACCAGCAGTGAACTGGGCCATAGGGTTCGGATTGAGGGGGAGACGGCCCATTCAGTATAAAATTCTCAATTATTTAAAGGGGCGGGGAGGAATTGACCTATTTAGCCCAACGACAAAACAAGCAGTCAGCATTGCGAAAATAATTAGACGTTAATAACCAAAAAGGGCAGGAGAAAAGAGAACCAAAGTCCCCAGTGAGAGAGAAGAAGCACAAAGGAAACACAAAAGGCAAAGGAAAGGCAAAGCTTAGGAGTCACGCAGCCAATAATATAAAAGCACACAGATCACTGACGTGGCATGTAATTTCCAAATCCCGCCTAAACCCCCAATTTTCATTTCATCCGCAATTGAATTTCAATTTCCCCAACTTAATATCTCCGCCTTTCGGCGTCTCAACTCACACATATCTTTCTCTTCCTTTTCTCTCTCTCGTTGTGTTTCCCCCTTTTCTCTCTCTCTTTGTTCTAACCCTAACCCTAGCTTACCAACCAGGTATTCTCCCTCGATTTCCCTCGATTTTCGTCGTTTTCTCCCGGAGTTTCACGTTTTTCTGTCGATACTCTAGGTCAATTTCGCTGATCTGCGATTTTTTTTGCAGGATTCGTCATGAAGGGAGGTAAATCCAAGTCAGATACTAAGAGCGCCAAGTAAGTTCTCCTCTTTTCTCTATTTTTCTTCTAGCTTCTTCGGATCGTGTGTTCTACGATCTCAGATCTAGATGAGGATTTATGTTGTTTTGGTTGACTTGATTTTTGTGATTTGTTGATAGGCTCTCGGTGAATAAGAAGCCAGCCGCGAAAGGTGGAAGGAAATCGGGGAAGGCTGCCAAGGATCCAAACAAGCCAAAGAGGCCTGCCAGTGCCTTCTTCGTTTTCATGTAATCATTCACGATTCTCTCCTGTATTTGTCGGTTTTTCTTTAATTTTTTGGTTTGTTGCGTTTGCTGCGTGGAAACTCTGGCGTTTAAATTTCAAAGAGGTGAATTGAACGTTTCTTTTTATGGTCAAAGCAAAATTGATCTTAAGGAATCATTTCGTTGATTTATCTTGGTATTCCATCTAATTAGTTAACTTCGATCTTTTATCTAAAGGGAGGAGTTCCGTGAGCAATACAAGAAGGATCATCCTAAAAACAAATCTGTTGCTGCTGTAAGCATGAGCTTGACTTCTTGTTGTTTGATTATAGGTTTCTTTCTGTTGACATTAATTTTGTTACGTCTATTTTTTGTTTGGATCAAATTTAGGTCGGCAAAGCTGGTGGAGATAAGTGGAAGAGCATGTCTGAAGCTGTAAGTGTTTTGCTGTGTTCAGTGATATTATGTTTGTAAGAAAAAATTTATGCAAATATGCCATCTGATTAATGTAAAAATATGAATGGTTTTAGGAGAAAGCACCTTTTGTTGCCAAGGCTGAGAAGCGAAAGGTTGAGTATGAGAAGAACATGAAGGCCTACAATAAGAGACAGGTAATTATTGATTTGATTATACTTAGGTTATTAATCATTTATTAGATTCTTTATTTAATGTGGTGGAGTGTCTCTGTTGGGCTTGCTAATAATTGATATGTTGTTTTTGTGTTAATGCTAGGCTGAGGGTCCCAAAGGTGACGATGAGGAGGAGTCAGAGAAGTCTGTGTCAGAGGTGAATGATGAAGATGATGAAGGCAGTGGAGAGGTGTGCTGCAATGTTTTGAGTTATGGTTTGTGATGATCTTGCTTATTATTGTGAACCTTGTTTAAATGGGTTTCCCATTTCATGCAGGAAGAAGACGATGAGTAGGAAGATCCAGGGAGGATAGCATAATCAAAATGTAGGCCGTGATAGTGTTTGATCATCTTATGTTAATGCTTTGATGTTTCAATGTTATTCTTTTAGATGCACATGTCATCTAAGGGAAATGTACCTCTGAATCCTGTTGGTTTCTTTTGACCTTCAGAAATTAATAGTTGTAGATGGGAGATTTGCTGCTATATGTACTTTCGATTTAAAGTTGAATGGCTTAGATAAATCTTTGTAGAGCAATTATTCCCCCCCTTTTTAATTGCCATTACAATTTGTTCTGGTATGCATTTGTTAGTATTTTGCTTGCTTGTTTGCTTCAATGCTTCTTTTTCGCTTGTTGTCGCGACGAGCATTTGGTTTAATATTTTTTTTGTTGATGGTCACATTGAGGAATGCCCTTATGTATATATCTTTCTGTTCTTTCTAAGTAATGATTTTTAAACACTATTCATGATTTTCCATGGCTGTGGCTCCAGCTTCATATATATAGTCAAAACATTTTTCAGCTATGCGTATTGTTTTAAATTCTGCCGGGAAAGTGAACACTTGTTTGTTATCAACAACCTGTTTGCCTCCAAATCTCTGACATTCAACCTTTTGTCCGTATATGGATGTCTTCTGGATTCTGTTTTTCTCCCGCTTTTTGTCCGCTTGGGGTTTTATAGTTTGATGCCTGGGGTTTTTGACTGTTTTGAGTGTTGACTTTTTCTTGCGAGCTGCAAAATGCCAATGTGTTATAAGTGTGGATGGAACGAATTCCTTCCCAAGTTTCAAGATCTCAATACTCTTTTATCTGATTTTAAATATGGTTGCGATATTGACCTTTTTTCTTGTGTCAGCCTTGATTTGTGAATTTGGTTTGACTCTGATTTTCTTGAAGACTTAGTTGGGAGAGTTGGAATTTGGTCAAGACTGAAAGAGTCCGAAGGCGGGCTTTCCTGCTTGGTTAAAGTTACAGAATTTTTATCTCATAAAACTAATGTTAGACAAACGCTAATAAAAGGAAGGGTATTTCACCGTTGCGAACCCAATAGAGTCGGCCAAAAGAAATGACTTAATAGAGGATTCTGATTAAGCACTCCAATAACTAATTTGTATATAGATATATATATATATATATATATATATATAAGGTCAATTGGTTTCTGATGCTGCTAAGAACAAATCTAGAACGGAATGCGAAAAATTTGTTTTTCAAAAGTTTGAATTACTTGTGTTAAACACCAAAAGAAAAAAACAACTTTATTATATCCATTCTTCCTATGTCACTATATATGTTTGACTTTTTATTTTTCCCATTTTATATGCAAAGAGCTTCTAGAAAATCATATTTCTTGTAGAAGTCGATAAAATTTTTTTAATGGTATTTGATGGTATAAGCGTACTCAAAGACATTTTAACAAAATTAGTCATAATAAAAGTTTAGCTAGCAATCCTCTTTTGTTTTCCATTGACTTTTGGGGTCAAATGACGGGAGCCTAATGGAAAAAAAAAAAAAAAAAAAGGAAAAGGAAAACAATATAGATATGAATGGATGTAATGAAAAAAAGTTAAAAAAAATTACGGAGGGTAAATTGTAAAATGGATCCTCGTAAAAGTAAAAGTAGAAAAGAAAGGCAAAAGGAAATGCAAAATCTTGAAATTAGGTTTGAGAGTAACGGACCGTGCTCCCATGAGAACAAAAGCATAGAACAGGAGATGGGTTGTAAAGTTAAGTCATGAGTGGCTCAAGTATTAACCGCCCCCGCCCCGCCTACTGTTTCCATTCGAAGAACGACGGCAGGAGATGTTTTCCGGTTCGCCCCCTCCGTCACAGGTTTATTTCATCAATTCCTCTTTTGATTTTCTTTGTTACTCTACATTTTTGAGTTTATTACTACTGTGTTTATTATTCCAATGAAAACCTTCTCACTGCATTTTCGAATTAGGTTTTGGTAAATTTCATTCGTTCATCCGGGCATTGCTCTCGGTAAATTAATGTCATGGGTTTAAGGTTTGTTTATATATTCTATTAATTGGGTAAATCTTTAAGTTCTTATAACGGAGAGTTATTTATATTTAGAGCTTCTTCCTTTTGATTGGCGAGAATGATTGAGACTTGAGAGGCATCAAATTTGCAATGCAGTGAGTGAATAGTGCCCATTTACAATCTAACCATATAATTTGATCAGTGGTTTTCGAAGATCCTCGATTGTCGCTATCAGTTCTGGTTTATTGGCTCATTACAGGAAAATAGTAATTTAATTTATTCTTCTCACGATTATTTTGGGACTCTTTTTTTTAAAATAGCCACCCGTGGCGGGGAGATGGGGATGATTGAGTCCATATGTTAAATGTTGTTATGACTTTAAAATTTTGGTGCAATGTTAGGGCACATGATGTTTTTACACTTGATCTCTGAACTTCAGGTAAGTTCACTTGTTGACAAGTATATTTGCTGATGCTCTTTCTATTGCACCTCATCTCGTGGTTTGGTTTTTCTAAATGATGAGTGAGATAACCTTATATCATTTATACAAATGCAATTAGATGAGTTCTTTTCCTTCATGTATGTTTCGTAGAATAGTTGGGGGCTTAGAGGCTGTGATTTATCAGCGTTTCCCGGATATATAAATAATTGTATAAGAAGTTGCTAGGTTAGTTACATTTTTTTTGTGTGTATATTTAATTAGTTTCTCCGGTAGCATATTATAACCTTTAGAGATGATGCTTTGCTTGGCATGTGGAGTGGAGAATGAAGCTGCAAATCACCATTGTTCAACTTGTGCTATATAAAGTGCATTTATGCCACCATTCACTATGTGAATATGTAGAGGTGGTGAATGATGAAAGTTTGGCAGCCATTCATGAACACAAAGGTTGATTACAAAAATATAGGGTACACGTTCGCAAATTGCCCATTTCTAAGGGTGCACGTTAGTTTCTGTTGTTCATTTTTTTCCTTTCAATTCATAACCATCCACCAGATGCTATAGTTGATAGCAGTTTTATTCATTCAATGAACTACTTAGACTGTGGCTGTTCTTAAACTGCAGCTGTTCTTAACCCTTTTAAAGAACTTGGTGATAGTTGATATTTTCCAATGTTTAGGCGAGTATATTGTGTTCAATTACTATCATTGCTAATATCTTATTCATAATATGCAGGTAATTAAAATGGGTAAATCTAAGAGCATTAATATGAATAAAAGGGATGTATTGAAGTGGACACAGCCTATGGATGATGTCCTAATTGATGCGCTCCTGCATCAACAGAGCTTGGGAAACAGGGTTGATAAAGTTTTCACTACAATAGCATATGAGAATATGGTGAATGACTTGCATGAAAAGATTGGGATGCCTATTGAGAAAGGTCACCTGAAAAATCGAATAAAAACTCTGAAGCATAACTTTTATGAGTGTTATGACCTGTTCAAGGGCAGAAGTGGTTTTGCTTGGAGTCCGGACACCAAAATGTGGAGTGCTAAGCCTGAATTCTGGAAAGCACTAGGAAAGGTTGGTTTTTGGAATTTCTTTTTTCCTTCTTAAATAGTCTTGTTTAAAAATTATCTGTCATATGTGCATGGTTATATACATGGAACTAATTTCCTTGTCCCATGTTGTCTTTGTATCTCAGTCAAAACCTGATTCAAAAAAATGGATGACTACGAGAATTGCTAATTATGACAGATTATTGATGCTTTTCGCTAAAGATAGAGAGAAGAAGGATGGACGTAAAGGGGGTCAATGGGCCAGATCAATTGGTGGAGGACTATTTGATGGTATTCCTTTGCAGGATGTAGTTGATTTGGCCATGGAGGACAATGACATGAATGATACCAGTCAAGTTGATTCTCAAGCAGCATCCCAGTCTACGACTTCATTGAAAGGGAAAAAACGAAAGGCTCCAAGGGTTGAAGTATTTGAGAGAGAGTTTAAAGGCATACGGGAAGCAATTAAAGATGTTGCAGATGCAATTAGGGAAGGAAATGTTATAGCTGAGAGAGGACGACCGCGTGTTTACTCTGAACAGGAAGTCTTTGAAGAATTGGTGAACGTAGGTATTGATACACAGTTACGCTATAAGGCTTACACTTTCCTTATTGCAAACGCAGGAAGGGTGAGAGCTTTATTTGGGTGCCCATCTGAGGAGCGCAAGGAATTTTTGTTGCAGATGATGTGTAGTCCTGAGGATTCAGCCTATTAAAAATTTATTGGCTAGTTAGGGCTCTATGATTTCTTTCGTTCTTCTTTTCTTCTTTTTTTCCCTTAGGGGTGGAGAGAGCTGGTTATTAGGCATAGGGATAGGAAGGAATTGTACATAAGATGTTTGATAATTCATCAATCATTTAATGATATTCTTGGATAGTGACACAGTGTTTCTTTAAAAGGAACATGCAGAGGTTCCAAAGTCCTGAATATAAACAGAAACAAGCATGTTCCAAGCCTCATATTTGCCAAGTTTAAAAGGATCACCACCCTGCATTCACGGTGGAAGTGAGGGCAACAACTTTTTCAGACTGGGCAATCTAAAGTTGGAACAACTCATATCTATTATAATTCCCATACACGCAGCAACAGCCATGGAAAGGAAAGTGGTGAAAGCTAAGGAATAAGGAGCAGGGTATATGAGCCAACAAAGATACTTAACGATAAAATTCTTGGTAACCTCGTTTAGCCGCCACAAGAAGATGGCAGACGAAAACAAAGAACAGAAAGAAAAAGCAATGTAGTTTCTGTGATCAGCTTTCAGAGCTACCTCTGGCACTGGCAGCAGCAGGTGATCTAAAACTAACTAGGATGTGAGGTTAAGTACGCAGCAGCCAGCTTATACCCCAGATGATAGCTGCAGGCAAAGATATAATCCACGTCCGGAACTCCGGATTTTCGGAAAAAACAAAAAGAAGTCTCATGTAACACCACATCAAATCCCTTACTGATCGAAATGACAGATAGTCCAACTGCACAAAGGACCCAATGTGCCACTAATTCTCCCTTTACTTCATCATCATTTGAACCTACGTCCACATCTTTCGGTGAGAGAGGAGCGTACGTGCACTTCAACCTCAAATATTTATTTATTTATTTATGGGTACATATAAGCAGAGAATTTGTTTAAAAAATTAGTAAAAAGGCAAAATTCAGCCTCATAGACACAGAATCAATCAATCTTTAATTATTTGAAAGATCTGGATGAAAAATTGACAATGACAAAAACTATGAAATTTGAAATTGATCTGACGCTCATGTTTTATTAGTTCACATTTTAAAAAACTAAATAACTAATATGAATATTGGATATATATTATTATTTTTTCTATGAATACCAATGAATAAAAAACTGAACTACTCATTGAACCAGTTGGCCAACAAGTTCGTGGTCTAACCGGACAGTTCAACTCGAATGAGAATTTCTTTATTAATTTTTAAAACTTTCCAAAAATGAAAAAACTGAAAAAATTCTTAAAAAAAAAGAAAAAGTATAAAATATTAGTATATCACATAATATGAATAAATATTACAGATTAATTACATTACAAATTAAATTCTTATGAAAGCACATTATAATAGAATAAATTAAAAATTTAAACTTCAAAGTTCAAAGTTTAAAATCTAAACATAATAAGAAAATTAGAATGAGAATTTCTTTATTAATTTTTAAAACTTTCCAAAAATGAAAAAACTGAAAAAAATTCTAAAAAAAAAGAAAAAGTAGAAAAATATTAGTATATCACATAATATGAATAAATATTACAAATTAATTACATTACAAATTAAATTCTTATGAAATGAAAAAACTGAAAAAATTCTAAAAAAAAGAAAAAGTAGAAAATATTAGTATATCATATAATATGAATAAATATTACAAATTAATTACATTACAAATTATATTCTTATGAAAGTACATTATAATAGAAGAAATGAAAAATTTAAACTTCAAAGTTCAAAGTTTAAAATCTAAACATAATAAGAAAATTAGAATGATAATTTCTTTATTCATTTTTAAAACTTTCCAAAAATGAAAAAACTGAAAAAATTCTAAAAAAAAAGAAAAAGTAGAAAATATTAGTATATCTCATAATATGAATAAATATTACAAATTAATTACATTACAAATTAAATTCTTATGAAAGTACATTATAATAGAAGAAATTAAAAATTTAAATTCTTATGAAAGTACATTATAATAGAAGAAATTAAAAATTTAAACTTCAAAGTTCAAAGTTTAAAATCTAAACATAATAAGAAAATTAGAATGAGAATTTCTTTATTCATTTTTAAAACTTTCCAAAAATGAAAACAACTGAAAAAGTTCTAAAAAAAAGAAAAAGTAGAAAATATTAGTATATCACATAATATGAATAAATATTACAGATTAATTACTTTACAAATTAAATTCTTATGAAAGTACATTATAATAGAAGAAATTAAAAATTTAAACTTCAATGTTCAAAGTTTAAAACCTAAACATAATAAGAAAATTATAGACATTACTCTAATTAATTTGGGTTTTTTTTAAGTTTGGGTTAATTAATTAAAAATAGCCTAAAAATAAAAAAATTTCAAAAATTTCTATAGTTTCCTTTTCAGACGGTCCAATATCTGTTCGATCAAAAGGTAGTTTAATGATCCTTAAAGAACTGAATTGATAGCCGATTCCATGACAAATACATATTAATTAATTTAAATAATATTTCATATATTTTATAAATATAAAATAATTCAAAAAATTCAAAAAAGTTAAAAGTTTTTCTACCTTGTATAAGCCCAAAATCTTATAAACCACTTAAAAGTCCAACATTAATTTAAGCTATCTAACCCATTTTGCTCTCTCTTTATGAGCCCAACTCCAAATCCAAAGACATCATTCACAATGACAAGAAAACACTCATAGCATACTTTTGTATCACAAAAAATTTGTCAATATATGAATGCATATATCTAATTTTATATGGAACTAAGTTAGAGACCCACGCTTCGTTGTAGGTCATGACCTAAACTCTAACTGTTGCTATCTTAACCAAAAATAAAGGGGAGAATGGCAAAGCAAAGCAAGTAAAAGAGAGAAAAAAAGAACCACACCTTATGTACCTAAAAAAAAAAGAACCACACCCTAACAATTTGATTGTTGTTATGAAATATTGACATATTAAAATATTGAAATATTGAATAACAAATAAAAACAAAAAATAAGAGATGGAGAGAATATGAGAGAAAAAAAGAACCACACCTACCTAAAAAAAAAGAACCGCACCCTAACAATTTGATTGTTGTTATGAAATATTGACATATTGAAATATTGAATAACAAATAAGAATAAGAAATAAGAGATGGAGAGAATATGAGAGAAAAAAAGAACCACGCCTACCTCAAAAAAAAAAAAGAAAAGAACCACACCCTAACAATTTGATTGTTGTTATGAAATATTGAATAATCAATAAGAACAAGAAACAAGCAATGGAGAGAATAGAGAGAATATTATTGAAAGAGATTTCTGTATGAGATGAGATGAATACAAAGGGTGGAGGGGCTCCTTATTTATATTGGAGAACCTTTTTACAAATAACATAGGTTTAACCTAACTTGCAAGCCAAGTTTACTTCCAAGCAAAGTAAAACGGCAATTCCTAAAACCCTAGATATATTCTCCTTGATTTTCTCTCTCCATTAATTCTCTTCAATATGGGCTTGTCTTCTGGATAAGCTAAATTGGCCTGAGATGTGAAAGTCCATTATTCCATAACACTCCCCTTTGGACTAAACACCATTCTGAATGGCCTTATTAGACATGTAGCTACTGTCTCGTTAAAAACCTTAAGTCGAAAAAACCTAGTGGGACAAAAAGTGATCATAAAGGAAAAAGAGTACAGCGTAATTAAATTCGTCTAATGTGTCTTCAGGACATTCAAATGTGCTATTATTGCCCTCATTAAAAACCTTTAACTAGGAAACCTGTGGGACAAAAACCTAACAAAAGGAAAAAAAGTATAATGCACTATGTCTATAATTCGCTCCCTCTCAAATAATCATAGTTGGGATATTTATTTATTGCCACTTCTAGGGCTTCTATCTATTGTCTCTTCTACGGCTTCTAAGTATTGCCACTTCTAAGATCTATATGTATAACCTCTTCTGGGGTTTTAATCTTGCATTTTATTGACTCACCGCATACCAATGCCATAGACTAGCTTCTCGATTGTTGATGTTGGCAATGATTAGGTAAATAAATAAGCAAAATTATTGTTGAAGCGAATTTGTCTAACATCAACTTGTTGACTTTTCTATAGTTCATGGTATAGAAAAAAAGTTCGGCGAGATATGCTTGGTCTTATCACCTTTAATATATCCTTTCCCTTGTGCAATATAAGCAGCATTATCTGCATAAACTATAGTGGGAGAATCTATAACCGATTTTAATCCACTAGCATTCTAAATATGTGATATCACAGACATTAACCAAACACGCTCTCTTCCGACCTCATAGAGGGAACTAATTTCAGAGTGGTTGGAGGATGTAGCTACAAGTGTTTGCTTAGTGGAATGCCAAGATATGGCGGTATCATTATAACAAAACAGGTAACTAGTTTGAGAGCGAGCCTTGTGCGGATCAAATTTATATTCTGCATCAGTATATCCCACTAATCCAGAGTTAGTGGTTTTCTTAGAGTAAAATAACCCCAAATCTATGGTTCCTTGGAGATAGCAAAAAATATGTTTAATTCCATTCTAATGTCTCCGAATTGGCTAAAAAACGGACATGCCAATAAATTTATCGCAATAGCGATATCCAATCTCATCTACTGTGTCAAGTACTTCAATCCCTCAATAGCATTAAAATATGGTACTTCAGGACCAATTGTATCCTCATGAGGTTCTTTAGGATGAAATGGATCTGTTTGGGGATCGAGAGACCTTACAACCATAAGGGTGCTCAATGGGTGAGCCTTGTCTATGTCAAAATGTTTAAGCAATCTATTTATGTATGCTGATTGATGGACAAGTATTCAATTTGATTTATGCTCAAGCTCTAGACCAAGGCATAATTTGGTTTTACCCAAATTTCAAACTCCTTTTTCAAATATTCAGCAGTTTTAGATAACTTTTTAGGAGTTCCAATCAAATTTATGTCGTCAACATAAACTGCAATTATAGCAAATCCGATTTAAGATTGCTTAATAAACACACATGGGCAGATGGGATCATTTTTGTACCATTCTTTAATAAGATAATCACTTAAATGTTCATACCATATGCGACTGGATTGCTTCAATCCATATAAAGATCTTTACAACTTTATCGAGAATAAGTTACGGGGAGTGTATGCTTCAGGCATTTTTAATCCCTCGGGAATTTTTATATAAATACCGAAATCTAATGAACGATACAAGTATGCCGTCACAACATCCATAAGATGCATGTATATTTTTTCTTGGACAACTCAACTTATGAGCAAATGAAAGGTAACTATATCCATCACAAGTGAATAAGTCTCATCATAATCTATCCCAGGTCTTTGAGAGAATCCTTGGGCTACGAGTCGGGCTTTATATCTCACGATCTTGATTTTCTCATTTCGTCTCCAGATAAAGACTCATTTGTATTCAACGGGTTTTACATTGTCAAGGATTTAACAATAAGTCCAAAAGTATCATGTTTGGCAAAGGAATTCAATTCAACCTGGATTGCTTCTTCCCATTTAGGCCAATCGTGTCTTTGACTACATTCGGTTATAGATCGAGGTTCATAATCATCATTCATAATTTCATGAGTAATTATGAGAGCAAATGCATTATTGATGATAACCTCATTTCGATCCCATATCTCATTACAATAATTTATGGAAATTTCAGTATTCCCAGAGTTTGTGATCTTTTCATTGGTTTGTGTCACTAACTGAAATGAGAGATATGAATGAGAACCAATGGGGCGTAATCTAATTAGTACTACAACATAGCCACATACTAAAGAATGAAGTTTTGTTCTCATCAACAAAGTTCTGGTTATTATTTGAATCCGTTTAATCAAGGATTCTACCAATCCATTTTGAGTATGAACATGTGGAACTAGGTGCTCAGCCTCAATTCCTAATGATGTACTATACACATCAAAGCTTTTTGATGTAATTTCATTAGCATTATCCATTCTTATGCTCTTGATTTAATAATTAGGGAAATATGCCCAGAGCTTTAATAATTAGCGCAAGCAAACGTGCAAATGCGACGTTGCGCGAGGAGAGTAGGCAAACATGGGACCATCTGCAAGATGCGTCCACTAACACCATAAAATATCAAAATGGTCCACTTGTGGGCTATATTGGTCCACAAATATCACCTTGAATTCTCTATAAAAATGATGGTGATTCATGATCAACCTTTGTAATTGAAGGTTTAGTAATGAGCTTTCTTTGTGAACAAGATTCACAAATATAAATTTGTGAATCTTGGACAATAGGACCTTTGAGTTTTTAAAGGATGTCTTTTAGTATTCTTGATGATTCTATGCATCATCGTAGCTCCTGGATGACCAAGGCAATCATGCCAAAGTCCAAACATATCAGGGTTGATTAATTTCTAGGGCATAATAGCATGTGATTCTATAGCTCATATGGGGAAACAATATAATCCCTTGTTAGAAACTTCCAACTTCTCATTGATGGTTTTCTGGCCCATCTTGTAAAAAGTAATGTAGAGAAAATCTGTGTTTTGCTCATTTTTTGTTTCAAGATGATACCCATTAAGGCATACATCTTTATAGCTAAGTAGATTCCTTTTTGATTTGCCGCTCAGAAATGCATTTTCTATATGCAAGATAGTACCATTAGACAAAACAATTGTGGCATTTCCATAGCCATCTATAATCCTAACATGACAAATTATGGTATGGACATTTGCCTTGCATAATCTCATAGTTGAGAAAAAGTCTTTATTACACAACACAGTATGTGTTGTGGCACTATCAAGTAAACAAATTATTTGCTCTTTTTCGTTTCCTATATGCATTTTATTGACAACTTCTGACATCAATTTGTATTGACAACTTCAAGTGTCTAATACACAAAGCAATTCTATCCTTGGGTAAATAATTTCAAAACCAATATAAAATTACACCAGGTAAATTCCCAGAAAAGAATGGATACAAACGGTCCCACTTAAGTTCCACACTCCTTAGACAGAAATTTTCCTAGACATGTAATTAAATATTAAAATCATCGACAACTTCAAGTGTCAAGAGGTTTACTCAGCTAAGCATTATTAAGTAAGCAAATTTTTTAATTTTTCTCACGTTTTCTATTTTGCACTTGTTATTGATAGCTTCAGGTGTTAAATATCAAAGAATATACAAATGTATAATAATACCCTTTTGTTGATAATTGATAATATTCCAAATTTCTTTGGGGATATCTCCACCCAAATATATGGAAAACATAGATTTCTTTGGGGACTTTTACACCAAAAGAGAGAACAATTTCTCAAAATAAAGTTAAGTTTGGGCTGTCTTCCATTACTCAAATAACTTTTCATTTCCATCTTGATTTTTAAGAAAATCAGAGAGTTCATAAGATTTTTCTTGGACCAAAGCATTGTTGACTTCAACATCAGTCAAATTTTGGTCTTTCTTAGTGGCATTGGTCTCAACACGCTTGCCTTTGTGTTTTCAGAAAGAAGCCTAATACAGATAAGCCAAATGTTTGGCTGTACGGCATGTACGCGTGCCCAATGTCCAGTCATTCCATAGCGGTTGCAAGTATTTTCACCATGCTTTTTCATGGGCTTTCTACCTCTAGGATTATTTAGGGAGTTATTTGCATTGCGATTTGCTCTCCCAGCACCTTTTCAGGGAAAATTCCCACGCCAGTGCTTACAGCCTCTAAAATGGCCAACAATTTTGTTCTTTCCAACATTTGCTTAAGGAAATGCCTTAGAATCAATAGGTCTCAATTCATGATTTTTAAGTAGCAACTCATTAGTTTGCTCGGCTATCAAGAGAATAGAAATCAATTCAAAACACGTCTTAAATTGACGTTGCCGATATTGCTATTCATCACTATATTGGAAGCATGGAAAGTAGAGAATGTTTTCTCTAAAAGATCGGCCTCGATGAGTTTAACTCCACAAAGTTTAGGCCTTGAAACAATATCATATAATGCCGAGTTATAGTCAGATACAGACTTAAAGTCCCGCAACCTCCGATTTTACCAATCATATTGTGCTTGAGGGAGAATAACAGTCTTGGTATAATTATACCTTTTTCTCAACCTCGTCCATAAAGTTAATGGATCTCGTATTGACAAGTACTGGACTTTTAGGCTATTGGTCAAATGTCGACGAATGAAGATCAAAGCATTCGCTTTGTCTTTGTCTTTGTCATTAGCATCGCCTTTTTTTATCAATAGTAGCAGCAAAACCTTGCCCTTTAAGGTGCAATTCAATATCAAGGCACCAAGATAAGTAGTTATTACCAGTCATATCCAAGATCTAAAATTTTGACTTTTCAATGTTGGCCATAGCTCTACAAAAGATGGTTCCAACAAATTAATAATGACAACTTCAGGTGTCAATAATAAAATATCCAGATCCAATTTGACTACGTCAGGTGCCAATAAAGAATTCACACAACTTCAGGTTGTGATATAAAATTTTGCATAACTTCAAGTTGTGATATAGAGGAAAATATTCTCAATATTTAGTATGATAGTTTCTGGTGTCATCCAACATAAAATAAATCGCAACCCTCGAGATTAAAATCAATAGGGTTTAACTTGTCAAAAAGAATAACATAGTTAGTATAATGGAAATAAGGAATCAAAATGAAATAATTTCAATTAAAATAAGTATGGAGAGATCTGATATTCCACCATAGAATCAAACCTTAAGAGAGCTTCCTCGTGCTGATAACATGTTATGAAATATTGAAATATTGAATAACAAATAAGAACAAGAAATAAGAGATGGAGAGAATAGAGAGAATATTATTAAGAGATATTTTTGTATGAGATGAGATGAATAAAAAGGGTGGAGGGACTCCCTATTTATATTGGAGAACCCCTTTACAAATAACATAGGTTTAACCTAACTTGCAAGCCAAGTACACTTCCAAGCCAAGTAAACGGCAATTCCTAAAATCCTAGATATATTCTCATTGATTTTCTCTTTCCATTAATTCTCTTCAATATGGGCTTGTTTTTGGACAAGCTAAATGGGTCTGAGATATGAAAGTCCATGATTCCATAACAATTGTAATCTTAATTTCAAAGTATATGTGAGGAATCTAAATTTTGTGGGTTATAGGTTCATAATTTAGTGAGCAAAGAAATAAAAAAAATTAAAGAAGAAAGTATATAGGAGAAAGAGATAATGAGAGAAAGATAATTGCAATTAAAAAAAAAAACATCTTGAGAATTTTGGCTCTCCCACTTTAGTCATAAAAGTTAAAAAAAAAAATTTAAGTCATCAATATCTCCCAACAACTCATCTGAAATGACCAAAAACTCATGAAGTTTTATACCAAAGGGATATGTGTCTCAATATATAATGTCATTTCTATATTTTTTAATGACAAAAAACTATTTTGTATCTGATTTTTATACCATCATATATGTGTATGAATATAAAGCCATGTTTATAATTTTTCAGGTATCGTAAAAATAGATATATATTTTAAATAAATTTATTTTATTATTAATTTGTTAACTATTTTTCAATATTATTTCTTAGAAAATAATAAAAATTATTGTATTATTATTCTATCTCATATATGGCCAAAAAAATTATTGTATTATTGATTTGTTAAATTTGTTTCGATATTATTTCTTAGAGAATATTTTTAGGGAAAAAAATGAAATAATAAGAAGTTAAAATATGAAATATGAGAAAAATGAAAATTATAAAAAATTATAATACTAATAGTTAACAATTAATTAAAATAAATAATTTTTATTTTTAGAATTAAAAAATAAGTGAAAAAATTATAAATTGAAAAATAACTAAAGGTGTTTCCATCTCATATATGACCAAAAAAATTATATCCAACTAAAGGCCCCAGGTACTTAGTCCATCTCCTTCAATTTCAAAATTCTTAATACATCCCTAGACATGATATAAAACAAATTAAGGTTTGAAAGGCTTGGATGATCTCAAAATGGAGACCAATCTCATATTATATATAGTATGTTATATTTACATACATGAAAAGAAATCAAATTACAAATTTAATGAATAAAATCATCCTTTGGTTGACCATATATAGACTTGCTCAAGGGTCGGGCTACCCGCCGAAGCCCGAAGGCCTGCCCGAAATTTGGGACGGTTTGGATAAAAATATTAGGCCCGAATATCGGGCCTTGGACAAAGAATGAGGCCCGTTTAGAAAACGGTCGGGCCTTGGTCTTAGACTTTGAAGCCCGAGCCCGAGCCGGCCCTTATTTATATATAATATAAATTTAATATTTTTAGTTTCTAAAATATGATATACGTATATAAGATTAGTATTTTAAATATTACATATTAGAAATATTTTTAAAGAAAAATATAATCTTAAATAATTCTAAATATTATTCAATAATAATCCTTGGTTTTTTTTCCTAAAATAATGTTATAATTATTATTTTTTTAATTTTTATTTGAGGTAAAAAAAATTTAGACGGGCTTTTGTGCGGGCCTTGGACAATCATATTCAAATTTGTGTGGGCCTTGGACAAAAGGTCAAGCTCGAATTTCGGGTCGGGCCGGGCTTGAACAAGCCAAATCTATATTTTTCCCAACTCAAAGCCTAGCCCGAATCCGATCCGGCCCGGCCCATGATCACCTCTAACCATATACAATAGCCAAGAATTATGCCAATCATTATTTTGATTGAGCTAATTTGTTGCCTCGCCTATCTTCATTCTAAAGATGTTTGACTTTTGAATCCAGTGGTCTATCACTTCCCTTCAAACTAGGCCTGGGACATGATGTAAGGCCAAGTTTGACCTGAGTGAATATATATGCTAGTTGTTCTTCACTTGAGACAAACCGTGTAACGAGTTGGCCGAAAGCAACCTTCTCACGAATGAAGTGATAGTCAAGTTCAATATGCTTGCTACGATTATGAAACACTGGATTGATGGTCATGTATAGAGCACTGATGTTGTCATAAGAAAGAATTGAAGGCTAGGTCAAATGAATACCAATACCTTGAAGAATGAAAGAAAGCCATGTTAGTTTTGCTGTTGTGGAAGCCGTTGATCCATACTCTACCTTAGAGCTAGATCTAGAAATAGTGCTTTGTTTCTTGCTACTCCAAGAAATATGCAAAATCCAATGGTTGAACGACGAGTGAGTGGACATCCAACCCAATCAGAGTTTGAAAAAGCATAAAGTTGGAGAGAGCTTTGGCATAAAATGTGCATTCCATAATCAAGAGTTCCAGCAATATATCAAAGTATATGCTTTACAATTTTAAAATGTCCCACCTGTGGCATGCATAAATTGACAAACATAGTTCACTCATAGATATTGAAGTCCTCTTATAATACTCCTATAAAGTATAGGAGTAGATAATGGAGTATTATCAATAGATGTAGACCTTGATTTAATCGCCATAGGTTTAGAGATAGGTTTGCATCCTAGCATATTGGCACGTGAGAGTAGTTCTTTGGCATAATTACTTTGACAA
Source organism: Microcos paniculata (assembly GCA_030664755.1). Lineage (NCBI taxonomy): Eukaryota > Viridiplantae > Streptophyta > Magnoliopsida > Malvales > Malvaceae > Microcos > Microcos paniculata. The sequence continues at coordinate 1,926,501 of CP131463.1, forward strand.
AGTAAAAGTCCCTCAGGAAAATGAGTAACTTCAATGCCAAGAAAAAAATGCAACGGACCAAGATCCTTCATTGAAAATTTATTGCTTAACTACAGCACAAACCAATCCAAATGTGCTTGGTTATCACCTGTGATGATCATGTTGTCAACATAAAGGAGTAGAAAGATTGTGCCTTGGCATGACTGACTAACAAATAATGAAGGATAAGCAGAGTTGATAAAAAAACCAAGTCCCAATAGAAATTGACTAAGAATAATCAAACCAAGCCCTTGAAGCTTGTCTCAGTCCATATAGCACTTTCTTGTGATTACAGACATGATTTGGGCATAATGAATCCTTAAATCCAAGGAGCTATTCCATAAAGATAGGTTCTTAAATATCACCATGTAGGAAGGCATTTTTAATGTTCCTTTGACGAATATCCCATTCTTTAATAGTAGCAATTGTGAGAATAGTCCGAATTGTATCTGGTTTAATAACAAGTGAGAATGTCTTAGCATAGTCTATTCCTTTAACTTGAGTGAATCCTTTTGTCACTAAGCGAGCTTTCAAACATTCAAGATTGCCATCAGACTTCAACTTTGTCTTGAAGACCCACTTACAATCAACAGCATTCATTTGTGGCTCGAGGAACCAGCACCCAAGTTTTGTTCTGCACTGGTGCCTCATACTTTTCTTTTATAGTAGCAGCCCATCCAAGATGTTGAATTGCAGATTTTATGGATTTTGGTTCTACAGGAATAATTGTTAATTCATGCAGGTTGGGATATTTGGGATTTTGAAATTTTTTTCTCAAGTTTATCATGTGTAATCATAGCATGTTCATTTGAAAAAATTGGAATATTTTGAGAAGTTTCATGAACTGTGTGAACCCCAAACCTAGCCTAACTTGTAATTTAGCTCCCAATTAAAATTTTGCTAAGTTAAATATTTCAGTAGTGGTGTTGCATTTGAATATTGGCTAAATAATAAAGGATGTAATTGAAATTTTTGGAATAATGGAATTTTGGACTTGATTGAAGAGCTTATATTGGTCCAAAGGGTGTAATTGTTTGGCCTTAGAACTAATGGGGGCAAAATGACCTTTCACCATAGATATAAATACACAATTTTTTGCTGATTAGAATACGATCTCGTCTTCTTCTTCTTCTCCTTCTCTCAAAACCACCATTGAAGAAAAGCTTCAAGCTTTTCTCTTCAAACCTTCTCTCTCTTCGTTCTCTCTCTATACTAAACCAAATCTTCCATGCAAATACTGCTTTCCAAGGCATTTTTCATGCTCTTTCATCTGGTGGCATCCTTTTTAGCTGAAAGTGGCTGGGTGAAGTCAACGAGCTAGCAACAGATTTCGGGTATTGATGGCAATTGAGGGAAAACTTATCATTTTCTTGGTTGAATCACTTGGCTAAGTGATTGTCCTCTTCAAGAGCTTTAATAATGTATATTTGCATGTTGTATTTTTGGGATAAGTGGCTGAGTGAGCTTAGAAGCAAGTTACAAAATTTCTGCCTTTAAACTTATCTCTGCACTCTCTGTTTTTTGAACTTTTGATTGGGCAAACCGTTTGTAGTAAAATTAAATCTGGAGATTCGTGATGGTGTTGGCTACAACTTTCCTTTACAATTCTTCCCCTAAAAATGCCTGTATATAGAGATATAAATTTTTGAAGTTTCTGTCGCCTAGAAAACGTGAAAATGGATGATAGTTACCTTGATCCAATTTTTGAGCTAGCTGGAGTGAGAAATAGAGTTTGGTGTAGAATAACTTTTTAAAGTATACTCTTAGAGCTTTCTAATGGGTGATCACACGTCTTAATCCGATTTGTAGAATGAAAGATATGGAAATTTGAATTCTGGGCAGAAAACCTACCAAAATATGAACTCGCCAGAATTTGGAAATTTCCAAATTCCGATAGCCGTCCAGTAGGTTGACCGGCGAGTTGACACTAAGACCAAGTTGACCTGTTGACTTGAACTTTGACCAGTTCAGCGTTGACTCGTTGTTGACTGTTGACTCGAAAATGTTGACTTTTTTTATTTTACCCCAAATCGATCTTGGTTTAGGCTCGGACCTTTTCTAGGACCGATAGAAGCCTATTTAGGCAAATTAACTCTGCATTTACATTTTTATTGAATTTTAAATGGATTTCTATTGAAATTTCATGAAATTAGGAGCATCGGCGAAGGTTTGTAGCGAGGGCTCCTACGAGGCAGTGGGGTTAGCGCGAGAGTATACTACTCTCCCAATCCGTGAGTGGTTTGACCTCAATGTTTAATGACATTGATGGCAAATGCTTTTAATTATTTTAAATTAAATGTTTTATTGATTTGGGGTATAGTATGCCACTGCACTAGTATACACCTTTTTGTGGGTGGGTTATATATATATATGATGATATGAAATATTTAAAATTAGTTTTATGTAAACCCGATCGTGGGGTGATGAGAGTCCATACGTGACTTGCCCGATCGAGGTACTTTTTATGTAAACCTAATCGTGGCGTGATTACGGTCCATGTGTGACCTGCCCGATTGAGGTATAATATTGGTCCATGAGGGACCTGCCCATAAGGGGCAAGTTGTGCTAGCTATTGATGGCTTGTGGACGCTCCATTGGGAGGCATAAGTGCATCCTTCTGGGACTGTGAGGCGCAGAGAGTGACATGCCAGGAGCACTTGTAGTCATTACGATGACGAATGGCAAGCGTTGAGAGACTAGGGCATAGAGTATATATATATATATATATATATTTTCAATGTTATTTTAAAGCATGATTTGTGTAAATTTCTCTCAACGGGTTTTCGAGCTCATTGACGGGTGAGACTCAGTCTATTTATGCCGCCTTAGTTAAATCATTTTTATGAAAATGATTTTATTGGTGGGATCAAATTTTGAAAATAAATGATGGTTTATAAAAGGATTTTTAGTATTATTATATCCTCCACCGTCTTTGGTCTTTTACATTGTTTCCAAACCACATCACTAAGTCCGTTGACTCACCCCGTGGTAATTTTATTTTTTAGGATTTGTGACTCATTGAAGAGCAGTTTCCTCATAAAATGTGCGGATAGGCTTCTAGCTTGTGCAGGTATTCTATTCATGGTATTAGTGATCCACGTGCATTTTAAATTCCACTGCGATATGTTTTATGGTTTCACTCCACACATGTGTAGAGCACAGTTGTTTTGATATTTTATTCATGGGGGCCTTTATTTATTATAATTATATATCGTTTAAAGGTATATTTTGATTATTAAAATAATGTTTTATAAATGGTATTTGATATTTGTATTTATACTTGATATTCAATGCCTTGTGCTATTTCTGAGGCATGACCAGCCGACACATACTTCGAGACAGTACGACGGCTGCCACATGGCCGAGCCTGCGGGTCGGAGCATGAGAAACTGGATTAGCATGCTCTTGAAAGCATGGATCATTCACTACCTCCTCAGTGTCCAACCTTGTAGATCTAGTAGGAGACTGTAAATCTGCCATAGGATCACTATGTGGTATAGCTTCTGGAGTCATGTTGGGAGGTATGTCAATATTGGAATTGTCACTTGAGCATGCACGACGACAAGTGGTTCCTTGTGGACATATTTCAATATTGGTGTTGTCACTTGAGCTTACATGATGACAAATGGTTTCTTGTGGAATTCAACCTGCAAAGGAATCAACAATTTCTTTATGAGTGCTAGTCTCACATATTTTATCATTAAACAATGATTTAGGAAATATTTTAATTTCCCTTTCGATATTGTAAGAGCCATAAAGCTTGTTGGGATCCTTGAATAGAAAAATTGACTCATTGAAATCAACATGTCTTGACACAAAGATTTACCGAGTAGGAGGATGCAAGCATTTGTAGCCTTTGAATTTTGTCTATGTCCCAAAAACACACACGGAAAAGATTTAGGATCAAACTTGTCTTTGTTATAACCCTTTAAATAAGAAATGCAAAGACAACCCAACACTTGCAAGGGTGTATAATCAAGTTCTTCCCCATACAAAAGCTTGAAAGGTGAAGCCATGTTCAGTATTGGTGTGGGCAACCTATTAATAAGAAAAGTTATGGTAGCAAAACAATGCTACCAATATCGACGTGGCAAGCAAGCGTGACACATCATTGTAAGACCCAATTCATAAATATTCTGATGCTTGCGCTCAACTAAGTCATTCTATTTAGGTATTTTTGGACCAGAAGATTGGTGAAGAATTCCATTATGAGCAAGATACTTTTCAAAGTCTTTGCTTGAGTATTCTCCACCATAATCAGAGTCGAGGGATGTTGTAATTTTGGGATATATGCAAAGCCAAACTTAACTATCAGCCAGGAAGAAGAAAAAACATTGCAAAGTATTTTTGATACTTTGAAATTCTGGTTTGCCCACTCATGGTTGCAGACTCATTGCATTTTCATTAATATTGCTTTGGCATTATCTTTACACTTGTCTTAGCATGTAAAAAGAGGAATTACAAGGATAAGACACCTGTACTAGCATGTGTTATTAACTTAAACTAACAAGAAACTAACAAACATGCATTACATTGCTGATCGGCCAATTTCAAAAATACTATCGGCCTGTTTTAACATATGATCGGCCTGCTTCAATCTCCTCCTGCGATCATATTGTTGCATACCGCTATGTTGTTTCTTAGCATCTCGAACCTGTTTCTAGGCAGTGACTTAGTGAGAATGTCTGCTAGCTGATCATCTGTGGAGCAATGCTGCAGACTCACTTCTTTCTCATGTTCCATCTCTCTGACATAATGGAACTTAATTTTGAAATGCTTTGTCCTACCATGAAACATAAGGTTCTTTGCAATGGTAATGGCAGATTGATTATCCACCATAATTTTGACAGCATCATCAGGACTTTGCTTGAGATCAATCAATAATTTTTTGATCCAAATGGCCTGATTTACTGCTGCTGTAGCAGCTATGTACTCTGCCTCAGCTGTTGATTGAGCTACAGTTTCCTGCTTCTTGGAACACCAAGCAAATACACCTGACCCCAAAGTGAAGAAATAACCAAAAATACTCTTCATATCATCTTGGCTGCCTGCCCAATCACTATCAGTAAATCCTACCAATTCTGAATTAGCTGCCTGCTCAAATTTTATGCCAAAGTTCAAAGTACCTTTGACTTATCTTAGAACTCTTTTAGCTACCCTCAGATGTAATTCAGTAGGACAATGCATAAACCTTGACAACAAACTGACTACAAACATTATATCAGGCCTAGTAGCAGTTAAATACAACAAAGAACGAATCATACTTCTCTAAACAGATTCATTCACCTTTTCACTGTTGTCATCTTTGCTCAATTTCAAACCTTAAGCCATTGGAGTGCACACTGACTTTGCATTTTCCATCTGGAACTTCTTCAAAATTTCTTTTGCATATTTTTGCTGGCTAATGAAGATGCCATGTTGAGATTGAGTGATTTCCATACCCAGGAAATATGACATTTCACCAAGATCGGTCATCTCAAACATTTTTTGCATCTCAGCTTTAAACTGGCACACCATGCTTTCGTTACTACCACATACAAGCAGATCATCAACATACAATGAGACAATTAACAAATCATCTCCTTCAGGTTTAACATACAAAGTTGGTTCACTAGGACTCCTGTTGAATTTCAGCTGCATCAAGTGAGTGTTGATTCTATCATACCAGACTTTAGGAGCCTGCTTAAGACCATATAAAGCCTTCTTCAACAGAAATACCTTATCTTCATTTCCCTTCAGAAGAAACCTTTCAGGCTGCTCAACATAGATTTCTTCTTCAACATATCCATTTCGGAATGCTGACTTTACATCCAACTGATGGATTTTCCATCTGTTTTGTGCAGCTAAGGCAATAAATAGTCTGATTGTGTCATGCCTTGCCACTGGGGCAAATGTTTCATTGTAGTCAATTCCATAATGCTGAGCATAACCCTTCACAACCAATCTTGCTTTATGTTTGTTGATAGAACCATCTACATTCAACTTGGTTCTATAGATCCACTTGACTTCGATAGCTTTGTTGTTCTTTGGCTTGCTAACCAGCTTCCATGTCTTATTTTTTTCAATCATTCTCATCTCCTCCTTCATAGCAGCCATCCAGTCAGCTGATTTTGAAGCTTCCTGAAAGCTTGTTGGTTCCAGAACAGCTACATTACACCTTTGATAGATGTCATCAAGGGTTTTAGTACCTCTAACAGGTAAATCATCTACTTCATCTGTTTCAATTTCAGCTTCTGTTTGTTGTTGCTGGTATTCAGATTGAACTGAATCTGTCTTCAAAGGAACATCAGTTTCATTTTTCTCCCAATTCCATGATGCTTCTTCATTGAACTTCACATCACGACTGACAACAATCTTATCAGAAAAGGGAATATATATTCTGTATCCCTTTGATTTGCTGCTATAGCCTACAAACACACCTAATTCAGCTTTCTCATCCAGCTTGCTTTTTTTTTTTTACTTCTGAAATCCATGCATAACAAATGCATTCGAACACTTTGAGATGTGACATGTTTGGTTTCAAACCAAACCAGGCTTCATGAGGAGTTTTGTCTTTGACTGCTCTAGTTGGCAGTTTATTGAGCAAGTACACAACTGTGTTAACAGCTTCAGCCCAAAACTTTTTAGGTAGCTGTTTTTCAAACAGAAGACACCTTGCCATCTCCATGATTGTTCTGTTCTTTCTCTCACTAACACCATTCTATTGTGGAGAATAAGGCACTATCAACTGATGATCAATACCTGCAGCTGCAACAAACTCTAGAAACTTTTCTGAGGTATATTCAGTGCCATTGTCTGATCTAATGGCTTTGATTTTGCAGCCACTTTGATTCTCAATCCAGGCTTTAAACTTCCAGAAAACATTTGCAACTTCAGACTTCTGTTTCAGAAAGAAAACCAAGGCAAATATGGTAAGGTCATCAATAAATAGTATGAAGTATCTGCTAACACTCAAAGACATAGTTCTCATAGGGCCACATATATCTGTATGTACTAACTCAAGTTTTCTAGAGGCTTTCCAAACTGACTTTGAAGGGAACGGCAACCTGCTTTGCTTGCCTAGCTGACACATTTCACAGATTGGATTAGAAGCTTCAAACTTAGGCAAATTCATAGCAAAATCATGTTTTTGCACATAATTCAAACTTTGATAGCTCACATGACCTAACCTTTGATGCCAAAGATAAGTGCTTTCAACAGAACTTGCATATGCACAAGAATCATCCTATGTTAGGCTAAAACATCTGTTACTCATGCCAATAGACATCATTTTATGACCAGCAGGTTCATATATTGTGTAGACACTTATTTTTAATTTAATTTTAATTGATTAATTAATTGGTTGGTCATTTCCAAATTTTTATTTCATTATCTTTTTAAATTTAGTTTATTTATTATTATTACTACTTTATTTTAATTTTATCTTATTATAACTGCAGGTAATTTTGGACCAAAATCGAGAAGCCAAGGCCGAATTGAATCAACTCCCATGCAAAGGACCCCAGCGTCCTTGTCGAGTTGGCTTTGTTTTTTTGCAATTTCCACCGCTTTTATTGTTGCTGCTAATTGAATTATTTGCAAAGGACCCCAGCGTCCTTGTCGAGTTGGCTTTGTCTTCTTGCAATTTCCACCTTTAATTCAACGCAGCCTACAGCAAATTTTGTTAGCTAATGATTGTTTTCAATTGCTAAAAAATTCAATGGAAAGAGTTTCTGAAGTGATGATTACTTCCACTAAGGAGCTGTTTGGAAGATAAGTTTTGAAACACGAGAATCTCGAAAATTATTTCAATTCGGAAGAGTATGGAAGCTTGAGCAGATTGGTGACAACATACTTGATGGCACTTTCAAGACAATCCATAAAACAAATAGTGCACCTGCTGCTCCGGGATAGCCATTACTATTTCTGAAGAAATAGGCTATTGATGACGCCTCATCACTTCAGCTTGTTGATCCACTTAGCAAAGGTGGGCATGTGGTTAGTTGTGCTCCCGAGGACGACAGCGTATTCCTAAGAGAGTCACTATTCCAAAAGGCCGTAAGCTTCTCGTCAGGTTCCTCCATTTTCATCAGACCAGAACGTGACCATTGCCATTATACCCCACCTTCAAAGAGCCCTTCCCCCACACGCCACTTTCTCTCGTCACCTTTTAATATTCTTCTCCAAAGGGATCCATCAACATATTTGAAATATATATCTACCCCATGTACCGAAAGGAGTGTTGCATGTTTGACAAGATTGAAAGCAACTGGAAAGACCAACAACCACTGCTGGCATGAAACAACACGTGACTCCCTTGCTATCTGCACCCCTCTCTCACTAAGATACCCTTGCAGAACAAAATAAAAGCCAGCCAACAATGAGAAGCCAACGAAACAAAGCATCAGCCAATAATAAATAGAGAAAAAGGGTCCACTCCCAATGCAAAAGTCAAAAAGACATGCCGCCCCACCTGCAAATTGCTCTTGAAGAAACGTGGAAGCTAGTGCTGAATTATTCGAGAAGACCAAAGCTGCTATGTACCCAAAACTAATTATGATTGTTGATGGGATGGTTAACATGTGGGCAAGTACGTCCATACAACGTGACAGCCAGCTGGTACCCCTGCAAAGACAACAAATTCAAGATAAACCAAACAACAGCCAATGGGAGCAAAGAAAGAAGGGGTAAAACAGAGATGACAAGACAAAAAATTAATGGCCATCAGATGAAAATGAAAGGAGAAATGAGGACCGTTAGATGAAGATAAAGGGAAAGGGACTATAATAAGCCAACTTCAACCGCAAAAGGGGGCGGCTTTTCATTTTTGGCAAAAGCAAGGTTTTCAAAACAGCAAAAAAAAAAAAGAAAAAAAAAGAGCTTCTTTTTTTTTAAAAAAGAGAGCATTTCCTCGATATAGAAAGGCTGGTCGGAGGAAGAGAAATGGGTGAGTTTGTTCTTCAAACATAAGCTATTCTTCCCTCTAAAACAAAAACAGCCATTATTTTGGATGGCTCTTTTGTTTCCGTTTTGGAGAAAAGAAACCACTTTGAAAAACTTCTTTCTTTTCTTTCTTTCTTTCTGAAGTTCTTTTTGGTAAGCAAAACTCCCATCCTCAAAGGATAAAAATTCTTTTTTTCATTGTAAAGCCATCATCGTCAGCTCTTATGATTATGTTTTTGCCTTTCCCTTTGGTCTGATTATGTATAAAAAAGGAACCATTTTTGTTGTTTTTAGACTGTTCTTTGTGATTCATGAAACCTGATATGAAGTTTTCTTAACTCAAGTTTTCGTTTTGAATAATGGAAATCCTATTTCTTCTTGCTGTCATAAACGTGAATATATGTATTGAACTATGTTTGTCTGTTTAAGTTTGTCAAGTTCTTGCTGATCGGCTATAGTTAGTCTGTTCTACAACTCTTTCAATGTTCCTTATAGTTCTCTGTGTTTAATATGTATGTTTTATGATATCGGCTTTATTTGAATTTGATTTTGATCATAAAGTTCTCATCTTTAGACCTGTTTAGGCTTAAAAATTTAATTTTAACTTAAAGTCCGCATCTTTAAAACCTGTTTAGGTTAAAAATTTAGTTTTGACTGCAAAGTTTGCATCTTTAAAACCTGTTTAGGTTAAAAATTTATTTTTGACTGTAAAGTTTGCATCTTTAAAACCTGTTTAGGTTAAAAATTTAATTTTGATTATAAAGATTGCATCTTTAAACCTGTTTAGGTTAAAAAATTTAGTTTTGACTGTAAAGTTTGCATCTTTAGAACTTGTTTAGGTTAAAATTTAATTTTGACTGTAAAGGTTGCATCTCTAAACCTGTTTAGGTTAAAAATTTAATTTTGACTACAAAATTTGCATCTTCAAACCTGTTTAGGTTAAAAATTTAAATTAACCTTGGTCATAAAAATTTTTATTATTGTATTTTTAAGTTTGAATAGATGCATATTTAGTCTAATATTTAATTATTATCTTGTTAAATTACTTTCTTGCCCTTAAATCCATGTTTGTCTTAATTAAAATTTAATCATGTGTGTAAAATTACTCTTTTGCCCTTGCCTACATGTTTGTTAAATCATGAATTGAATTTTGTATAAAATCGTATTCTTTGACCTAATATGTGTGTTTGTTTAAATTAAGTTTACTTTGTATTATGTAATTAATTGTGTATATATGTACTAACCCATGTTTCTTTGTCCCATTCCTGCATAATTAAATTTAGAAGATTGATTTTTAAAAATTCATGTGCATGGGGTAACCGGAGGGTACCTCGGGAGTCCGAGGTTTCTGAAGGTTTTTCCCGATGGAAACTTTTCTCGGTGTCTAATCGGGAGTCCGATCGGGCTTGGAAGAATATTTCATCCCTTCAAAATTAAAAAATATGTTTTTCATGTAATTTTTATAAAAAGCATGCATCATGTTTATGATATTCTTTAATTTCTTAAAATTCGCAAATGAACTTCAAAAATTTTCTTTTTACAAAAAGGAATGTTAATTCCAAAATCTTTTATTTTTATTCATTTTATTTTTACTTTTATGTTTTATTTTCATTTCATTTTAAGAAAATCTCTTGTTTAAGAGGCCTAATTAAATTGAAAGGAATGTTCATTCCGACATTAAGTTTTTAAGTTTCGGATTTAACTTTTCTAATGGGATTTTTATCCCACATTAAAAGGAATATTTATTCCAACATTTAAATTTATGTTTTTCTTAAGATGATTTTAAACACATTTTATTATCATTTTCCAAGTAAAATATTTTTAAGACTTTTGTGGTACCGATTTCTGGGCGTCTTGGGGTGCTAATCCTTCCCCGAGCGTAACCGACTCCCGAACCTAAAATCTTTTTAGTAGATCAGTTTCTTTCCTTAACTTGACGTAATCTTTCTAGATTTATGTTGAGTTTAATAAGTAGGTGACTAACCACACCTATTAAAAATAAAAGGTTAGTGGCGACTCCATTTGTTTTTCGACTGTTTAGTCCCGAACATTTTTCACGCCATATCGTTTATCGTCGGAGTGGTAAAACGTCTCGACATATTGTACATAATCTACCTTTGAAAACAACTTCATAACCTTTCTTAAGTAACTATGCTACACTCACTAAATTCACATCTATATCAGGCACATAGAGAACATTTGAGATGATTTTGTTACCTAAAGGTGTCATCACAACAACATCACCCCTGCCTTTGACTTCAAGGAACTCTCCATTGCCAATTTTGACTCTTGAGTTATAACTCAGATCCAGGAACCTGAACAAATTCCTGTCATGAATCATGTGATGTGTACAACCACTGTCAATCAACCATTGATTCCTGTTTCTGCTTGAACTCACATAACAGCTGGCTACATTGGTGGCTATAAACATTTGCTCATCCTACTGAGCTTCATCAGCTACTTGAGCTTGGCCTTGTTGACTTTGATTCTTTTTGTTTTTACAGACCTTCTCAACATGACCAGTCTGCTTGCATGCTGAGCATTGTGCATCAGGTTTGAACTAGCATTGTGTTTCAGTATGATTGGCTTTCTTGCAGTATGTGCATGTTGCTTGTTCTTCTTTGCACCATCACTACTACTGCCAGAAGCTTTTTTCTTTTTCTTGTCCTTCTTTCCACCAATGTTCTTTTTTCCCTTATCACAACTGCTTTGATCTTTTTCTTTTCCTTTTGCATGAAAAGCACCTTCTGTGACCTGTTGCTGTCTATTTGCCCTTCTTATCTCATAAGCATATAGAGCATTAACCAGCTCTTGCACAGATAGTGCTGACATATCTTTATGATCTTCAAGTGATGAAATTTTGGCTTCATACTTTTCTGGCAAAGTGTTGATGATCTTGTTGACAACCCTCCTTTCAGTGTAATCTTTGTCACCAAGAATTTTGATCCTGTTGACAACAGTCACCACTCTGTCAGTGTATTGCCTGATGGTTTCATCCTCCTTCATTCGTAAATTCTCAAACTCCATTCTCAGGTTTGTAAGCTGTTGTTGCTTGGTTTTGTCAGAGTCCTTGTGAATATAATTTCAGAAACATTGTTCTGAATGCATGACAAAGCCTTGAACTTGTAGGCTTGTTCATTGTGATGAATTTTGATATGTTGAGCAGTGAGATTCTCGGGTAGTGGGGTTGGCTCTTTACCAGTCTCAACTATTTCCTAGAGATGATGAGCTTGAAGATAGGTCTTCATCTTGATAGACCACATATAATAATTTTCACCATTGAAGGTTGGAGGTGGAGAAATTATACTTGAAGATGACATGGTTGGGAAAGCTACTGATTGGAAAAACAGGGCAAAAACTCACAAACTCTCGTGTTTTCTCTCTTCTCACAGGTCACACAAAGATCTTTTAAGCTCTTGATACCAATTGTTGTAATTTTTGGAGACATGCAAATCCAAACTTAACTATCAGCCAAGAAGAAGAAAAAACAGAGCAAAGTATTTTTGATACTTTGAAATTCTGGTCTGCCCACTCATGGTTGCAGACTCATTGCATTTTCATTAATATTGCTTTGGCATTATCTTTACACTTGTCTTAGCATGCAAAAAGAGGAATTACAAGGCTAAGACACCTATACTAGCATGTGTCATTAATTTAAACTAACAAGAAACTAACAAACATGCATTACATTGCTGATCGGCCAACTTCAAAAATATTATCGGCCTGCTTTAGCATATGATCAGCCTACAATATTATGATCGGCCTGCTTCAAGGGATAAAGGTATTTTGTGGTTTATGCGATCAATGAAGATTGACCAGACATTTTGGATAAAAAAAGAAGAAGAAATTATTATGAAAAAAAAAATGTTTATGGAGTTTTTGATCTTGGCTCAGACACCATAAAACATATTAAGGTTTGAAAGGCTTTCATGATCTCACAATGGAGACGAATCTCATATTATATACACTATGTTATGTGTACATACATGGAAAAAAGTCAAAAAAATATTACAAATTTAATGAATAAAATCATCCTTTGATTGGCCATATACAATAGCCAAGAATTACTCCAATCATTATTTTGATTGAATTAATTCGTTGCATTACTTGCCTTCATTCTTAAGATGTTTGACTTTATCTTTTAAATCCAATGGTCTATCAGTATCAATATTTAAACCCATGTCTTCAATTTTATAAGTAAGGATAGATAATAGATTTGTTTCCTTGCGACTGCATCAGTTTCTTCTCTAAACTTGGATCAATCATGCCTTGTTGGGTATGATCAAACCATTTCATTAATGTTTTAGAAATTGAAATTTGTTTTCTATTACTTTTTCACTTTTAGAGTAATAGCATTTCTATTAATGCCTTATATATGTAAAGGAACTTTAACCAAGGGATCCACTTATATCCGATATACTACTTTTAATTTTACACTTTTTTATAGCTTGAGGTATGATTAGTATTTTAATAATCCAACCGTTGGATTTAACGATATATTTGAATCTATTATGCATGTAAAATTTTAAGCCAATCTGATATTTTTATGATATCGATCTAAACTCTAACATTTGTTTGGATGTTTTTATTATATATTTAATGAGAAAAAATTCTATTGCATTAAAACATATGATAGATATTTTAAATTAATTTAAAATTTTACATATACGATGTACGTGAATAGAGTATGAAAATTCAATGGTAGGTGCAGACACCATTTTTAAAAGCACATGTTCTTAGATAAATTAACCTTTTTTTTCAAATGACTTTAAATTTGTTGCCTTACATTGTATAATTTTTATTTTAGCAACTACTCATCTTGAAAATTGTCACTAATCATTGTTCTTATATTGTTTTTAAGTTCATCTGCTTCCTTGGAATTAAGTTGATCACATTAGATTGGACTTTGAAGATTGGCCTAATATACAAAGCATACAATGAGAGTGGACTGGATTACAAGTCGGGCTCGGGCCAATCTCTTTTCTTTTCTTTGATTACATTTGGACAGGCCCAAGTCCTGTTTACTTCTGCCTCTTATACCCAAATAACTGACCTTAAAGATCTAAGTTCAATGACAGAAAATGACAGTGTTTTGGAAATTTACTGCCTGCTGACCAAGCCCCCAAAATAGCTATAAACTGAGCTGAATACAGGCTCAAAACGGCACCGCTTCAGCATACAAAACTGGCACATTCGGCTGGAATAGAGCAAAGAATGGTTTGCACAAAATTTGCTGAATCCGAAAAGTAAAAGTGATACCTCAAATCAATTGCAAAACAAGAATTAAACCAAAACAAAGGATTAATAACAAGAAAGAAACATAATCAATTCAACAAAAAATAGAGTTAATTGGCAGATTAAATGTTAAATAAAACTAACCTTAATCTGACTTGATTCCCAAGCTCCATCCCCACTCTACTCTTCCTATTTTCTCCGAGATTCCCTCTCACACTCTCTGTCTTCCATGCCGTACCAGTACCTTGTCCCTTGCAAGCAGACAGAGCAAAGCAACCAGCAAAATTCTCCTCGCATGTACATTTATCGCTCACAAACACACATGTGCATGACATTTTACTGACCTATTTAGCATGCGAGAGCAAAGAGAATTGAAATTTCACGGAGTTAAAAACTCAGTTTTACCTTATAAAGTGTCAACCGTAGGATCCTCATCAAATGCACTCTCAGCCTTGGATTCACAAAAACTCCTCCCCAAGCGCCTGAAAGCAGTGAAAACTCCCTCCAAAAGTCGAAGCTACATGCAAACAAATAAAAATACCAAGAAGCCACCTTGTTGGAAGATTTTAGCAGTAGGATAAAGGGACTAAGCTTGAAGTTTAGCCCTTAAATCAACCAAAAGGCCAGTATAAGAATGGCATTTTTGTACACAGAGAAGACCCCCAATTTTCAAAAATTAGGGTTCTTGTTCCTGGTAATTTAGGGTTTTAAAAAAAATCGATTCTAGGGAAAGTAAAAAGGAAATCAAGAAAAAGAAAAGAGGTAATAGCAAAAAAGGGGCCTGTGAACGTCAGTTTCAGGTTCATTTTGGCTGGATATTAAATTTTGTAGTTAGGGTTTCGATTTTGAGAGATGTTCATTTTAGGGATCAAACTTAAAATCGAAACGGTAATTGAAGAGATGTTGGTGCGGGTAAGAACATCTTTTGGTCCTAAGCTCATTTGACGGCTAGAATCCGATGATCGGAAGTTTTAGATTCAAGCTTCTTTGTTTCGATATAGCTGTTGGTGGGAGATAGTTTTTTGAACAAAGAAGCTTTGGAGTTGAAAAGGAGAGGAGGAAAGAGGTTGTTTAGAGGAACGAATGATTGTTGGACGTATCCGGCGATAGTAGAAGGTGGTCGGCGACTAGTTTAGGTTTAGGGAGAGAAGGAAGTTGCGATTGAATGGGGAAGGAAATTGAAGGAAAAAGGGCAACTGAAACAAAGAAAAGGAGGCAAGGCTTAAACACATAGTCTTAACGCCGTTTGAGGTAAAGATTTTCAACTTTTGGGCTTTCAAGGTTTCGGGCCATCACATGTCTATCTAAAAATTATTGATGTATTGTTGGGCTATGAGTTTTTTTTTTTTGGTATAAGTAAGGGTATCCTAGGCCTTTGGTTCAAGACTAATCCCTTTCAAGCCGAGTTGACCCACTATGGGGGTAAAGCTCTCCCAACAATAGTTTTCTCCATTCACAAGACTCGAACTCAAGACCTTACTTAAGGGAAACAAGTGCCAAACCACTTGAACCAACCAATTGTTGGTTTGTTGGGCTATGAGTTAAATGTGGTTTAAGTCATTTTGTTGATGTTTTGGGCTGAATGATTTATTTGTTTAGTTTGATGATTGACTTTTATGGGCTTGAAAACCCTTTTAGCTTAGCTTTAACCTTAGATCCATGAAATAAGATTAATAGATTTCTAGAAATAGTCTTTTTTTTTTATATCCATCCGTTTATTTACTTCTCCATGCATATATCACGAAATAAATAAGGAAATATATAATTTAAAAAGAAGAAATTATGTTGTCAGGTTTATGGAGTTAATCTTAGCTTCATATAGTTATGTGCAATTAATTTAATGTGACATGTTAGTGGATATGTATATATATATATGTGCATAATTCACATCTTAGTTCCTTGATTGTTAGATTAATTAGATGGCTATGCACTTTTTTAGGTTTAATTGCATGTTGTGTAAAGTAGATTCATATATTTTATTACATGACCTTTAATTTAGTCATATGCACTAGGCCCATTTTGCATAATTACTTGTCATTTTAATATTGAGCTCATTTCATAATTTTATGTCATTTTAATATTAAGCCCATTTCATATTTTATGCCATTTTAGTAATGAGGCCAATTTCATAATTTTATGTCATTTTTAGTAATTAGGCCCATTTGCATATTTTATGTCATTTTAGAAATTAGGAACATTTGCATATTTTATTTTATTTTAGTAAATTAGGCCCATTTACATATTTTATGTCATTTTAGTAAATTAGGCCAATTTTCTATTTTATGTCATTTTAGTAATTAGGTCTATTTGCATATTTTATATCATTTTAGATTTAGGCCCATTTTATAATTTTATGCCATTTATATTAGGCTCATTTGCATTTAATCTAGGCCCATTTGCATTATTTATGCTCTGATATCTAAATTAGGTTTTCCTTGAACTAAGCTATGCTCTTGCTTGTTGTCCTTTTTGTTCCACCATATCATACATTTAGTAATTAGGACATTATTTTCATAAAAACTCATGTGCATGGGACGTCGGAAAGTATCTCGAAAGTACGAGATGTCCAAAAGTCTATCAAGATAAAAATTTCTCTAATTTTCTTACCAAAAGGACGGTAAAAAATTTAGGGGAGTTTTTATCCCTTAAAGAAAACAAAAAAAATGAATTTTCCTCATTTGATTTTTTAAAAGGCATATGCATATCATATTTACAATTTCCTTAAGTTTTCAAAGTCTAATATTTGTCCCAATTTCCAAAACTCTAAAACCAAAAAATTCTTTTCTTTTCAAACCCCCTTTATCATTAAAAGGAATTCTAAATTCCGACATGATCTTTAAAAAATCCAAAAATATTTTTTAGGAAACTTTCAACTTAGTCTTCAATAGTTGAGGTTTTTCTTACAAATTTTACTTTGATTAATTACTTTAATCAAAGTTTTAAGATGAGATTCAATAATAAAAGGAATTTAATAATTCGGACATTGATTTCAAAATCCCAAAAAAATGTTTTGAAGGATTTCAATTTGGTCCCTACATTGAAATCTTCTAATTATGCCTAATCTATTTTCAAATTTTGTTTTTAATCAAAATCTATTCATCAATAAAAAAATTTAATGATTCCGACATTAATTTTAAAAAATCCATAAACATTTATGAAAGGTTTCAATTCAAACTGTAATGATTTAAGTCTTTCCAAATTCGACCCAATCTAAAAAACTAAAACTAAAAAATGGAAAACTCTCCAGAGAACCCTAGCCTCGAAAGTGAAGTTCTTCGACGGACAAAGAAAAAACACAAAAGAGGACGAATAGATTTGAGCCAAGGGGATGAAGAAACTGATACTGGCTTTGCTTCTGGTCTCATGGATACTGGTACAGTTGGTGCTGATATTAAGCCTGAAAAGGAGAAGAAGCAGTCTTATAAGGATAGTCTTACAAGAAAGCAACAGTCTTCACAGATCTCATGGTCTGATTGGACTAGTGTTGGTGGTGATGGTGATATCATGATTGATGACATGGTTTCTGATTCAGAGGAGACACCAATGGATGATTCGAAGGTGTTTTTCTCAGTGGAGGAGAAGCGGGAGATGCGAAAACCTTGGCGTAATGCTTTGATTATCAAACTATTAGGGAAAGTTCTTGGATACAAGACTTTATCTGCTCGTGTTTCTCAACTATGGCAATTGGAGGGAAAATACAACACTGTGGATTTAGGACAGGACTATTTTTTGTTCAAGTTTGAGAAAAAGGAGGATTATAAACATGTTTTGGATGGTGGCCCTTGGATTGTTGGTGGGCATTATCTCACTGTTCGACAATGGATGTCGGATTTTAAACCAAGCTCTGATTCCATTACCTTTATTATTACCTGGATCCGTTTCCCGGAATTTCCCTTGGAGTATTACTCTATACTGGCTTTGAAATGGATTGCCTTTAAAGTGGGTAAAGTGGTAAGGATTGATCGTACCACTCAAAATATGATGCAGGGAAGCTTTGCTAGAGTATGTGTTGAATTGGATCTAACAAAACCATTATGTGCATCTGTGTTCATTGGTAAACACAAGCAAAGGGTGGAGTATGAAGGCTTACAACTTATTTGTTTTCACTGTGGAAAATTTGGCCATAGGCGAGATGCATGCCCTATGCAGGTGGGTGATACTTCTTTAAGTCAACATAGTCAATCTCAAAACACTAAGAGCCAACCCCAACACATGGCTACAACTGATCACTAGCTGGACATACAGAAACACAGAACGATGACTCCAACTATGGCCCTTGGATGCTCGTACAGAGAAGAGCAAGACGATTGGTGAAGGAAGAGAATCCAAAAGGAAAGTTTTCTGGTGAGAGAAGTTCTCGGCGTAATTTGGGGGGAAGATTTGCTTCTTTGGTTGATAATATGGAAGAAGATATCTTAGATGCGAGAGAGCCGATCCCGAGTTTTGCTCCTGGTGCTAAGAGGGGCATTACTTTTGGATCTTCTTGTGAATGGTGGCCAAAGAAAACGGGAATTGTGATTACTTCTAAGATTTCAAAACCTATTGACAAAAATGCAAACTCGAAAAAACAAGAGATGAGAAAGCCCACTGCTACAGGGAAAGATAAAGAGACTCAGCAGGTAGATCTTATGGGCCCCCCTCCGGGCTTCCACTTTAAGGCTGGATCATTGAAATTAGTGATTTTTGACCAACAAAGACTTGAGAATTTCACCGGGCCGCAACAGAACTCGTCTATTGTAGCCCATGAGTTGAAGGTGGATTCGTCCATATCAACCCCTATTGATAATAATTCAGTTTTATTATCATCACCTCATGTTTTGGGGTTGAATGCAGATACGAACCCCTTGGTTCTTCCCGAAGAGAACCCACCATCGACAGTGCCTATTGAGGTTAATCTACTATAGTCAAATCCAAAGGATGGCAATGTTGCCAACAATGCTCATGTTGTTATGGAAGACACCGAGATGGTGGAGGAAGTGGCTAGAAGTTCTTCTGATCATGCTATGCAAGATTAGAGAATTAACTATCTTACTCTGGCTAAATTTTGTTATTTCTATATTATTTTGGAATGTTAGGGGGGTTGCAAGCCCGAAGTTTCGTAGAAATGTGAAAGAGTTGATTAGGATGCACAAAGTTGATGTTTTAGTGATAGCTGAACCTAGAATCAGTGGTGATAAGGCAGATAATATTATTGGCCATATTGGCTTTAATGGCCATGAAAAAGTTGATGCTGTTGGATTTTCTGGTGGAATCTGGGTTTTATGGAACTCGACAATTGGACAGGTTTCAGTTTTTAAAAAACATGAACAATTTCTAGCAGTGATTATCATTTCTCTAGATGGTTTTCAATGGGGTTTATTTGCTGTGTATGCAAGTCCTATAGAATCCATAAGGCACAATATTTGGGATTTTCTTTCTGAATTTTCTGACTTTGATAATCTACCATGGCTGCTTATTGGTGACTTCAATCAGATTTTAGTTGCTGAAGAGAAACATGGGGGACTTCCGGAGCCAATGAGGAAAATTGCACCATTTAAAATGGTTATACAACAGCGACAGCTAATGGAGATTGTTGCTTAGGGTTGTAAATTTACTTGGACTAATAAACAACATGATGGTGATTTTATCTGGAAGAAGTTAGATCGTGCCTTTTGTAATGTAGCTTGGAGACATTATTTTCAGGATTCTTATGCTCGAAATCTTCCACGAGCACATAGTGATCACTGTCCGGTGTTGGTTACTCTCCATGTTGATGAGCCTCAAAATAGGGGAGCTCAACCTTTCCGTTTTCAACTGGCATGGCAAACACATGAACTGTTCTCTACTTTTCTGGATAGTTGCTGGCACTTGGGAGATGGTTTACATGACAGGTTGGAGGCGACCAAAGCTGCTTTGATGAAGTGGAATACTGAGACTTTTGGTAATATATTTAGACGTAAAAAGCATCTATTAGCAAGATTGGCTGGAGTACAAAAAGCATTGGAAGTCCGCCCTAACCCTTTCTTATATAAACTAGAACAGACCCTCAGTGATGAATATAATCTTGTATTGGCACAAGAAGAGCTATTATGGTTTCAAAAATCATGCTCCAACTGGGTTCAGTTTGGAGACAGAAATACGAAGTTCTTTCATACAACTACTCTAATTCGTAGAAGTCGTAATAGAGTCCATACTCTTCGAGATGAGGATGATAATTGGGTCTCTGATTCTGATTTGTTGAAAAAACTAGTGTTGCAATATTTCTCTCAAGTCTATGTTGCCAAACCTTTAAGTGGCGATTTTATGAGAGATTGTCCAAAATCGTTGCATCCATTACCGGAGCAATGTGTGCTCAATCTTGTGCGATTACCATCAGCGGAAGAAATCCACTTAGCTATTAAGCAAATGGCACCTTTTAAAGCGCCTGGCCCTGATGGTTTCCAAGCTGGTTTCTATCAGGCTAATTGGGGTACTGTTGGTGATTCTGTGATTTCTTTTGTACATGAAACCTTTGCTCGGGGGTCTTTTGATCCATCCGTTAGTCAGGTATTGATGTGTTTAATTCCGAAGATTGAGCATCCAGAGTTTGCGTCCCACTTTCGGCCAATTTCTCTTTGCAATGTCTCAGTGAAGTTTCTTTCTAAGATTATAGTTAGTCGACTTCGGCCTTTTTTGAAGGATATAATTGCTCCTAATCAGAGTAGCTTTATTCCTAGACGTGGTACAACTGATAATATAATCTTAGTGCAAGAGGCGTTACATTCTCTAGCAAGAAAACGAGGTAAATATGGGGGTGTTATCATGAAAATTGATCTTGAGAAGGCATATGACCATATCAGTTGGGACTTTTTGAGGTGGGTCTTAATGGATCTTGGTTTGCCATCTACAATTATATCTTTAATTATGTTTTGTATCTCCTCCACTGAGATGAATATTTTATGGCATGGGGAAAAAACTTCTTATTTTAAACCTTCTAGAGGCCTTCGCCAGGGAGACCCATTATCCCCTTATTTATTTGTCTTGTGCCTTAATAAACTTTCTTGTATGATTGAGATGGAAGTTCAAACTGGTAATTGGTGTCCAGTAACTCTATCTAGAGGTGGTCCTGCTATTTCTCATGTCACGTTTGCTGATGATCTTATTCTTATGGGAGAAGCTACCATTACCCAATGTGAAATCATGATCTCCTGCTTAAATAAATTTTGTTCATTCTCGGGGGAAAAAGTTAATTTTGGGAAGTCCAGATTCTATGTCTCCCCAAATATTTCTACGGATATTGTGGAGAGCATTCACTCTTTGACTGGGATTGCACAATGTGAGGACTTAGGAATGTATTTGGGAGTTCCTCTACACTCTACTCGTGTCACCAGTCGAACTTTTGATCATATAAAAAATAGGATTAAGAAGAAGTTGGCGTCTTGGAAGTCTTTTCAGCTGTCTTTAGCAGGGAGAGCTACTTTAGTGCAATCTGTTACCAGTACTGTTGCCACCTATACCATGCAAATAGCCAAACTGCCAATAGCTGTTGCGAAGGAGATTGATGCTATTAATAGGAATTTTTTATGGGGATCTACAAAGGAGAGAAGGAGAGTGCACTTGGTTAAGTGGGATTCTGTGTGTAGACCGAAATCTAAAGGTGGCCTGGGTATTTGACAAACATCTTCCATGAACTTGGCTTTCTTGGCCAAATTAGGTTGGAAGTTGGAGTCTGGTGATTCGAACCTTTGGGCTAGAGTTTTGCGTTCTAAATATTTGAAAGGTTGCTCCTTTTTATCATCTACAAGATCAGCAACTGCCTCATTTACATGGAGAAGCATCTTGGCTGGTAAGCAAATTGTTAAACGAGGTTGCTCTAAACTTGTAGGTAATGGGAGGATGACATCATTTTGGTTTGATAAATGGCTAACAAATAGGCCGTTAGTAGATGCATTAAATATTCCACTACCTGAGAATATGCATGCTGCAACAGTTCATGATTTTTTTGGACAACCAGGGAATTTTGCTAGTGTAGTTGACATTCTACCTGCTGAGGTTCATGATCAACTTTCTCTTGTCATACCTATAGATACTCAAGAAGATACAACTAGTTGGGCCGTATCTTCTAGCAGTGAATTTTCAGTTAAATCTGCTTATCGCCTGTTGGTGGACCATGTCCCATCATCTGTGAATTGGAATCTTGTTTGGAAATAGAATCTACCACCTCGGATCAAATATTTTAGGCAGCTCTTATTTCACAATAGGGTGTTAAACCCGAGAAGCATGTTTGTCTAGACGGATCTCCTCTACCTCGACTTGCCCGAGATGTGATTCCCATATTGAGTCTATGTTACACATACTGAGAGACTGCGCTTCCTCACAGGTTCTTTGGGCTTCATGGCTACAAGGTAAACGGTTGGTACATTTTAACTCTTTGAATCTGATAGATTGGTTGAGGTATGACATCTCACTTTCCACTTTCCTTGTTTCCAATAATTGCTCTTGGTCTGAGCTATTCTGCTTTATATGTTGGTATATATGGAAATGGTGAAACTCCTTTCTTTTTGAGCAAAATTTTGTGTGGCCAGTTCAGCCCTCGACTATTATTCTAGATCGTTACAGGGACTTTAAGCGTTATAGCTGTATCCCGAAGACTTGCAATCTAAAGACTGTCACCCTCGTTGCATGGAGATGCCCTCCAGTTGGAGTGGTGAAAGTAAATGTTGATGCATCTGCACAGACTAATCCTGGGGAATTAGCACTAGGTGGATTGTGTAGAGATACAGACGGGACTTGGTTATTTGGCTTTACTAGGAAGCTTGGTCACGAACAAATAACAAAGGCAGAGGTTTTTGCTATTTATCATGGGTTGTAGATAGCATGGGAGAGGGGCTATAGTCGAGTAATAGTTGAATAGGATTTGCTACTTGCTGTTAGTAAAGTTAATGGTCCATTGAGATCAACAGACCCACTGTTTCAAGTTCTATATGCCTGTAAAAACCTGTTGAAGAATCTTTGGACTTGTACTGTGGTTCATGTGTATCGTGAGACACACATGTGTGCAGACTATCTTGCTAGTTGGGCTTTTTAGGGTGCTTCTCATATAACACACCTTGACAATCCCCTGGGCTGTTTACATAGATTTCTTCAGGATGACCTTCTTGGTGTTGCACGGCCAAGGGCCATTTCTGTCAGCTAAATGCAGTCTTTGACCGCTCTTATGTACCAAAAAAAAAAGTCGACCCAATCTTCTCAAAACCTTAATTTTTCTTCAAATCAAAATTTATCACTTTAACAAAAGGAATTATTTATTCCGATATTTTGATTTTCAAATTTTAAAAGTCCATTTTTTGAAGTTCTCAATTTGACTATTCAACATTGAGACCTTTTTAATTAAATCTCATTTAAAATCACAATCAGTTTTTAAGTAGAGTAAATTAACCTATAGTAAAATGAGTTTACTCCAACGTTCAAATTTTGGTTTTCAAAATCTTACGTTACATTTAATTTCAAAACCATTTTATAATTAACCCTAAAATAAATTTCACAAAGCTTTATGGTACCGATTTTCGGGTGTTTCGGGGGTGCTAATCCTTTCCCGAACGTAACCTACTCTCGAACCTGAAATTCATTTTTCATAGATCAATGCTTGTTTGACCTAGGATAATCTTTTTACATTACATTGCGTTAAATGGAGTCAAAATAGGTGGCTAACAGACCTAAACCAAATGGTTATTGGTAACTCCTTTTCTTTTTCAAAATTTCTAAAATCTCTTCAATTGTCAAGTTTCCGTCAGACGTACCCCTCGGTAGATGTTTTGATAGTCGAATTAACCAAATTTATTTTTATCTTATGTTAAGTTGTGAAATGATGTAAAACTCTTCATTTTACATTAAGTGTAAAATAATCCATCTTTTATATATAAAACATATATAACATTCTTTTGCATCCCTAATCTACAAGTAGTTCTTTTAGCGGGTGCTTGACAAATAATTTTTATATTTTTTGAATTAACTACTGTCTTTGTTGTGGTATCTACAATCTATTATCCTTCATAGGCCGTTAAAGCTTTAAATTATATATTATGCAAAATTTTCTGACTTGTCTGATTTTTTTTCTAGGCACCTATATTTATATTTGTTGAGAATTGTGATCTCTTTGCTGGTGTTCGTGGAAAATTTTCACCCAAAAAAGCAAGACCATATGGAGGCCTTTATCAATCAACTTCTTGTGGAACTTGATGGGTAATTCTATATGCATTGATCAAGATTTATTGAGATATATGACTTGCTCATGACAACTGACAGGGATTTTGTAGCCTATCGATGCATTATCAATTTGGTTGTTTATGCTTTTAAGTTATACCCTGTTGTGTATTTGTTCGAAGGTAGTGGTCAATTGGTCATCGAATGTGGAATTAATTGAAGCGTTTCTTTAAGAATTGTAGAATGAGATCACACTTTTTTTTTTATGGAAGTTCCATTTGCTTGCATATAATAAACTTCTTGCCTATAGACGTCCACCTCTTGGCCGGTGGCCAACGGGCTAGAGAGGTCACCACGACAGGGTTTTGAACCCTTGCCATCCCCTCCCCCTAGGCGTGTAAGTAAACGAGTATGAACGAGCTTGAACACAAAATCAAACGTGTTCATGAACAAAATGCCTGTTCAAGCTCGGTTTGTTTATATAAATGAACACTAACTTTGTGTTCGAGTTCGTATTCATGTTCATTTGTCTTGTTCATGAACAATTTATGAATGCATTTGTTTATCTTGTTCTTGAATAGTTCATGAATACATTCGTTTATCTTATTTGTGAACATGTTCATTTAGCATAAATGAACACGTCATGAACAAATATTAACAATAAACTACTAGATTTAATCATTTAATAAAACTTATCTTAGTATAATTATAAATATATTTGTAATTATTTTTTGGTAAACATATATATTTGTAATTATTAAATATATAAAAGAAAATAAAACTAATTAAATTATAAATATGAATATAATTATTTATATTATGTTATTATATCTAATATCTTAATAAATAATAAATATAATAAACGAACAAACGATCTTTTAAACGAACAAATAAATGAGCTCTAAACGTTAATGAGCCTGTTCATAAACATAAACGAACTAAATACGTATTGTTCAAGCTCGGCTCATTTATTAAATGTACACTAACTTTTGTTCAAACTCATTCGTTTACCTTACCTTACTAAACGAACATAAATGAACCTTAACCGAGCTTGTTCACAAGTTGTTCACCGAACATGATGTTCATTTACACCCCTACGTCCCCCTTCGCCACTTGTAGATAGTTAAGAAAAGAGCAAACAAAAAAAAGTTCTTAACTGTAGCTTACAAATAATTGGCACTTGATTTTTGATCAAATCACATGTTCTTGCTTTTTTGGAATTGATCATTTCTATTATTTGTTTTTAAATTTGTCTTGTTTATTTACGTTACGTGTTGGAAGACGATTGTCGTGATAACTCCAACAAATAACCTCACTCTAAGATTAGTATTAATGGAAGTGAGGATCGATCCCATAAGGAGCAGTCTCTACTCTTTTCTCTTCTTCTGCCTTTACACTAACAAACATGTAAAAACAATACACAAGCACTATACTAGTAACACAAAGAATTTGGGGGCTTGTGTGTGTGATTTGAGTAATTAAATCCAAGAAAATAGAGAAATGAAATTGTAAACAGTAAGCTAAGTACTCAAAGTATTAAGGTAACAAATAGCATGAAATCAATCGAATAAAGGCTTCAACCTAGCAATCAATTACCTCTTTCCCTTCAACCTATGGATCATTGATCAAAGCCACCTCTAATTGAGTTATAGATGGTGTAACTAGGCTAGCTCCGGCTTGTTCCTAATCCTATCACTTCTTAAGCATAAAGTTAGGCTAGCTCCGGCTTGTTCCTAACTTCTTCTCCAACAAATCTTCCACTTTTGAGCGAATGTAAAAGAATCACAAGAGAGTATAAAGATCTAAGTGATCTTAGCCATCCAAAACAACCTAGACTCAACATCTTAGATTTAATTTTGATCTTCTTCCTCCTCAAGCTCGAATGGAGCTTGATTTGTCACTTCCTTAGCTAAATCCTATGATCACGATAGTGATTTAGCCGATTGACTAGTAATCTAAGCAAGCCCAAGCAATTTGGCCACAATTACTTAGAAAAACCTAGAATTACTTGATCTTCTATCAATTGAAGATCAATTTGCATAGAAAGAAGATGAATACAATTCAATTTAAGTCATTTGAGTTTAGATCTTACCAAGATTGAAGAGAAATTGACAATTGAAAGCTAGATTGAATGAAGAAATCTAGTTACACAGAGTTGGAGAAGAAACCTCCATGGAAGAAAGCGTCATTCTCTCTCTACAAGCTTTTAATTCAAAGGAAATGAAATACAATTCGTTTTTCTCTTTTCTGGAATTGAGTAATTGATTTCTGACTTTTTAAAATGAACAAGGATGAGCTTATTTATAGGCAAAGCTCAACTTGTGAAATTGCTTAAACTATCTTAATGTAAATTTCTATCTTAAGGTTAATTAAGGGTACAAGAGTCTTTTCCTACTTTTGACTAAGTCAAAAGCATGTGGGAAGTCTTCTCATTGGTTGCCCAAGTCAAAAATAGCTGAAGAATGCTGTGGCTCAACTAATTCCTCAATTCTCGAAAATTCGGTTAATCTTGCAAGATCAGGCCACTCAGCGACCCTGCTAAGCCACCCAACGACCCTTGTCATGGAACTCAACATCAAAGGCATAATTTTGGTTTTGCCCAATGTCCAATCTTAGGCCTCTCAGCTACCTCTTTTCTTCACTTTGACACTAAAAATGACCATCTAAAAGTATATTTGCACAATTTTCTCTTGTCACCTACAAATGGAAAAACACTTTAATTAGTCAATCTTATAACTCCAAAGTGTCTAATTCCATCCAAATATTATGCAAATATCCATACAAATTAAGCTAACATTATGCTCCGACCTGTAGGGTCGGCCACGTTGTAGCCATCGTACTGCCTTAAAGTACGTATGTGCACCCACGTATCTAAAACAACACAAGGCATAATATACATAGCATAAAATAAATATCAAATATCATTTCATAAAATAATATTTTAATAATTTAAAACAATACTTTTAAATATAATATAGCATATCAGAAAATCTTCCAAGGATAAAATATCAAATATAAAGTATTTACATTTTGTGCGGAGAGATAGAAGACAAAATGCAGTGAAATTTAAATACACCAATGGATAACTAAATACTAAGAAAGAAACACCTACTAGGCAAAAAGTCGTCTGCACGTTTTACAATGTAGTCTTCCTCAATGAGCCTCAATCCTGAAAAATAATTAAACCACGGTGGTGAGTCCACAGACTCAGTGATGTGGTCTAGAAAAAATATAAAAGACCAAAGATAGTGGGGTATATAATAATATGAAAATCAATCTTTAAATCATCATTTTCATTTTAAAACAAATCCCACTAATAAAATCATTTTTATCAAAATGATTTAGTTAGGGCGTCATAAATCGAACGAGTTTCATTCGTCGATAAGCTCGCACCGTTGGGAGAAATTCTAATCATTTTCTTCACATAAAACTATATATAAATATCCATAGTATGCCCTTTTATATATAAATATCCATAGTATGCCCTTTTCTCCCAACATTGCCGTTCGTTGCCTCAAAGCAACTACAATACCTCCTAGTGAGTCACCCTTCGTACTTCTCAGTCTAAGGAGTAGTGCACTTGTGCCTTCCCTATGGATGAACCATAAGTCACTAATAAGCTAGTAATTTGCCCCAAATGGACAGGGTCCTCATGGACCAATATCATACCTCAATCGGACAGGTCACACATGGACCGTAATCATGCCATGATTAGGTTCATATAAAAATATCTCGATTGGGCAAGTCACATGCGGACTCTCATCACGCCTTGATCGAATTAACATAAAATCATTTAAAATAGTTATATATCATATAAATATGATATATTACCTGTCTGTATAAAAGTGCGTACTTGTGCAGTGATGCATCATACCCCAAACATATAAAACATTTAATTTAAAACAATTGCCATCAATGTCACTAAACATTGAGGCCAAACCACTCAAAGTGACTGGAGATTCGTATACTTTTGAAATCTATCCGTTGGACATTGGAGCCCTCGCCACGATCTATCGCCTGTGCTCTTATTTCACATTTAAATTTCATTAAAATCATTTTTAAAATTCACATATATAATTGAGGACTCAAAATAATCTAAATAGGCTCTATAGGGCTTAGAAAGGGTCTAGACTTAATTCGGGGATCGAAAACAGAAAAAATAAAAAAGTCAACTTTTAGATCAATGGGTCAACGGTCAACACGCCGGACCAACAACTGGAAAGTTGCCAAAATCTGGAAAATTTTAGATTCCGGCAAGGTGCATATTTTGGCAGTTTTTCTGTCCAAACTTCAAAATTCCTTATCTTTCAATTCACAACTCAGATTAGGGCGTATAATACCTCGTTGGAAATCTCTAAGAGTCTATTTTAATAAGTTCTTTTGCACTAAAATCTAATTCTCATTCCATCTAGGTCAAAAATTGAATCAAATTTATTGTCACCAATTTCGCATTTTCCAAGCGATAGAAATTTCAAAAATTTATATCTTTAAATGCAAGCATTTTTGATAGAAGGTTTGTGAATAAAATTGTAGCTAAGACATTAAAGATTCTCTAGATTAAATTTCATAGCAAATGGAGACCATTTACTCAGCCAAAATCCATAAAAACAGAGAGCTCTGAATCTCACGTCAAAGTAGAATTTTTCCATTTCACTTCTAAGCTTTCTAAACTTCAATTCTTGCTATCCTAAACTGAAAACAACTTTTTTCCAACCATAATACACTACAAAATTCTATCACAACCTCACTAAACAATAATTTAAACTTAAATCCAAGAATTTAACTCATAATACTCATTTTTCTTCAAATTCAAGAACTCAACCATCAACCAAATCAATTTTCATGTAATTTACATCAATTGAAAGCTTATGGAGGATAGCATAACATACCAAGATGGCTCAAACCGATTTAAGCTCATCTTCTCCAAATCTCCATTTTAGGCTGAAACTTTCCAACCAAATTGAGCTCAAATCCTTGATCCTCTCCAAGATGGCCACCATCATCGCATAGAGCTTGAAAAATATTATGATTTAGGCTATTTATTTGCTTGATTTGGTTGAGAAATGAAAAAGTTATGGACGATTGAAAATTGGAGCAAAAATAGAAAATGAAAGAAGAATGGAAGGAAAAATCTTCTTCCAAAACAAAAAATTTTGGCTTTTATATCGTCCACTCCAAATTACTAATTTGTCTAAAATCTTCACAACTTCAACTTTACCATTTTTAATTCAGTAGAGGTTTAATTACACCCGGTCGTACATAAGAAAATTTTAATTTCTTCCCAAACATCCCAAGAAGTTATTTATTGGGAGCTTGATACAATATTAGATTGGGGTCAAAGTCCACAATTTAGGTCAAATTATGAAATTGGTCCCACTACTGTACAGAAAATGTGGATTTAGTACTTCTACTGTAATTTGCTCAAATTGAGTCGCTCTACTATAATTTATTTTTGAATTAAATCCAATCACTAACGGTGTTGAATTTCCAACGTTAACTATACTGTCGTGGCATTAACTATGATGATATGTACTTTAAAATTTTTTGTCAAATTATATATTTGGTCCCTCTACTATATGAAAAGTGTGGATTTAGTCCCTCTACTTTTATTTATTACCAATTTTAGTCTAATTGTTAACAATGTTAAATTTTCACAGTTAATTATGCGAATGTGGCATTGACTATGTTGGTGTGATATTAACCATATTAACGTAGCGTTAACTTTGATGACGTATATAAAAAAAATAAAAAATTTTTATGTGGCTTTTTTTTTTGTTACACTGAATACCTTTTGGTCGTAATTATGAAATTTCTCATAAAAAAATATGAAATTAAACATTTAAAATTAAAATTAAAATGAGTTATCGAGGTGAAAAATATGTTATTTAGTCAAAAAAAGTCACATGAAATTTTTTTAAAAGCATGTCATCATAATCAATGTCACGTCATCATAGTTAATAGTGAATATTTAACACCATTAGTGATTGAATTGAAATTGACAATAAATAAAAGTAGAGGAGCTCAATTTGACAATAAATAAAAGTAGAGGGACTCAATTTGATCAAATTGAAGTGGAGAGACTAAATCCACACTTTCACTATAGTAAAGGGACTGATTGCACAATTTGACCAAAATTTTTTAAAAGTTTCACATGACTTTTTTTCATGCTAAAAGTTTTTCATGTTAAAAGTTCAAATCAGGACCTAATCTTTGGGCTTTTCTTATTTAAGAACCCAACTTAATAATTGCTACAAATCAGGAACAAACGTTTTCAAGTCCTAACAAATAAGGACATTAGTTAACATAAGTATGATCGTGTAAGATAGGCACTGTTAAATTATTAACAATGGGCATGTGGCAATTTTTAAATGGTTGAATATATAGAAAAACTAAAAAATAACCAAAATAAAAATATTTGGAATGTCTTCCCTTCTTCATTTTTGCTTCTTC
The DNA here is from genome assembly GCA_030664755.1 of Microcos paniculata. NCBI lineage: Eukaryota > Viridiplantae > Streptophyta > Magnoliopsida > Malvales > Malvaceae > Microcos > Microcos paniculata. The sequence goes on from CP131463.1 coordinate 1,957,287, forward strand.
CTTTTCTTCACCTTTGGCTTCAACTTCCCAAGACAAGTTCATAATGATTTCATATTCAGGAAAATTTTTTCCCTATTGATCTTCTCAATTGAACACCAATGGCTTCAAGGATGGTGAAATCGAAATGTGATTTGTTGAAGAAGGTTCTTGACCAATAAAAGCATTTCGTTTTAACCCAGCAGTGTCATTAGTGTACATTGGCTCCCTCGGGTCTCTCCTCCATGATCTACCTGTTTTAGCCCAACAGTGTCATTAGTGTACATTGGCTCCTTCGGGTCTCTCCTCCATGATCTACCGCTGGTCACCTTCACCATACTTTGTTATGGACATAAAAGATGAATGGATTTTAGAGATACATATATATTGGTTGTTTGTCTATTACTTTTGTCTAGATTTGTGGTTTGAAGCCACCAGTGTTCAATGGTTTTTAGGGGAATTGTTTTCTAAAATAGAACCAAGATTTTGGGAGGAGGGATCTTTTAGTAGATCGAACTGTGGGTATGGTAAAAGAGGGGTAAGGAAGAAGAGAAGTGATTTTAGGCTTTCGTTTTGGAGTTGGCTAATTGGTAAAGATCCAAGTTTGGTTTCTTTGAACTTTTAGGAAAAGGAAGTGATTTTCATAAAATTAGTCAAAGATTATAGACAAAAGCAAGCTGAGATAAACCTTTAGGTAACTTAAGGGTTCATGAGGTGCAGTGTTAGGTGTTTCAATTTCTAGGATTTGAAGTAAAGAGATGAATGAAAAAAAATGAAGAATAAATAAATTGATTTTCTTAATTAGTAAAAGCTTTTCAATTTTTTAAATTTATCCAACGGCTTTAATATGTCCAATTGGCAAGTGTCATGATCTAAACAACTTGTGCGTTTTTAGTTAGGTGTGTCTTACACGTGCAAACACCTAATATAGGTCCTTAATTGTCATGACCTATAAACGTTTAGTTTGATTTGTAGCAATTAATAAGTTGGGTTCTTAAATGAGAAAAGCTCTAAAGGTTAGGTCATGATTTGAGCTTTTAACCCCCTTTTCTACAACATAAAATACTTGATATGTGCATTTAAAATTATTTTAAAAAGTTTCAAGTGATTTTTTTGGCCACATGACATTTTTTTGCTAGTCATTTTTTATTTTATTTTCATGTTTAATGTTTAATTTCATTATTTTAGTGAAAAATTTCATTATTACAGTTAAAAAATATTTCATGAAAATTTTATAATATTTTCTAGAGGTACACGTCATGTCAACATAGTAAATGGTATGTCAGTATAGATAACACTGGAAGTTTAACATCATTAGTGATTTGAACTTAGTTTGACAATAAATAATAATAAAAGGACTCAATTTAATCAAATCATAGTAAAAGGATCAAATCCAAATTTTCAGTATAGTAGAGGAACTAATTGCATAATTTGATCTAAACAACAGACAAACTTTAAAAACAAATAACAGAAATGATATTCCAAGATGGAACTTGGAAACTCTTACAATCTATAAATCTTTTGTGTTTAAATGAAAGGAAAAAGTTTGGACACCTCTCACCACTCCCTTTAATATCGCAATAATATCATGATGTTAGTACCTGACAAAAGGATTCATACAAATTTGAGTCTCTCTAGAGCTTAGGGTTCTAAGGGAGGAGTTCTGAGTGTTGCTTTAGGCAAGGGGTTATCCTTTTAGTTTAGTCCTCTGTGTTTTGGGGTTTAGTTCGAGTTAGAACATGTTTAATGAGTGAGTTTCTTATGATTTCTCGTATAGTTTTCAGGTCTTTCGTTGTAATAGGGGTTTCAGGGAGATAGTTATGGCAGATGAGTTAGAAGGCTTGTGGAAATATCTCTTACGAAGGAAAGGCATGTTTGTGTGGTGGATGGTAGCAGTGATTCGAGAGAACAAGCCGATTGTGAGAAGTTTTGGATGGTTGGAAGACTTCTTACAGTTAAGCCTTTCAACAAGTAGGCAATGATTAACACGTTGAAGCAGGTTTGGAAATTGGTCATGGAGGTGCATATCCTTGTTTTGGAAGAAAATCTTTTCCTTTTCAAGTTTAATTCGAAGGTTGATCGAAACAGAGTGATTGAAAAATCTCCGTGGTCCTTTGATAAGCATTTGTTGGTATTTGCTAAGTATAATGGTAATCTAAGGCCAGAGGATTACTCCTTTCATAACACGTTATTCTGGATCCGTGTCTATGGTTTACTGTTGGGTATGAGGAAAAAAAAAGTGGCCAAGAAAATTGGTGGCAATTTGGGGGCTCTTAGAGACGTTGATGCTACACTGGATGGGGATGGCTAGGCAAGATTCCTGTGGATGAGGGTGGAAATTGATATCATAAAGCCATTGTACCTAGTGGTTATGGTTGGTACTGGAAAAGGGATTTTAAATGGAAGATTATGTTATGAACGCTTACCCATTTTTTGTTTTGCTTGTGGTTTATTCGGTCATAATGAAGCATAGTGTGAGTTAAAAGATGGGAGTTCTATTGCAGATAATTGGATGCAGCAATATAGAGACTGGCTGAGAGCTTCTCCATTAAAAAGGAAGCAATGAGAAAGTAGTCGAAGGAATCCTGGTGCTTGTTTTGTCAGAAAAAATTTAGATAATTCATCCGTGAACACTAAAGACAAAATGTTAGCTTGAAGGGAACTATTTGCTATGAAAGGCATGATGGAAAAGATTGATGATTATCATCGGGGATGTCCGTTCAGATACTCGAGGCAGCGACACACGACGGTAGGCAGAGGAGAGAGTCAACGGGGGTCAGAAAGTTAGCGTGATTTAAGGCCAAAAAACAGGGATAGGAGTAGAGAAGGAAATCAGTAGATTGGATACTTCCCTGATCATACGTGATTTTAATGTTGTGGAAAAAAATCAGGAATCCATTTTACATGTTCCATGCAATACAGAGAACATTCCCAAGTCAACAGTAATTGAGATGAGAGGAGATAGTGAATTGGGCCAAGGGAGGATGGATATTGGGTCGAGGAAGAATAGTGTTATTGTAGCTAAACAGGTGAGTACTATTTCAGAGTCTATTATGGGCCCAAACATCCTAGGCTAGAACCCTTAGGTAGAGGACACACTTTCAGATCACAGTAGTGTTAGTTCAAATCCAAGACATAAGGGAAAAAAAATCGTCTAGGAACATAAAAGCAAGATCGGTAAATCCAACACATGATGGAGTTGCTACTTGTTGGGAAAAAGAATTGCTAAAGTTGCTCAGAAACATCTTGAAAATATGGTAGGGGCTAGGGAGGGGAAGAAACATAAACATGGTGAGGTGCATCAGGCCTCAAATATTGAAACGACAGAGACTAGTTCTCAGTCCCATCGAGAGCCATGAAAATCTCATCTTGGAATTGTCATGGGCTTGTGAACTCGCGGGCAGTTAGAGCTCTATGGGAGATATTAAAAAGAGAAGTTCCCTATGTTATTTTCCTTATAGAAACTAAGTTATATAGTCATAGGTTTGCTAGAATTAATAAGGCATGTAATATAAGCTCTTGTTTTGTAGTTGATTTTTTAGTGAAGGTTTAACTATGCTTTGGGATGACTCAGTTAAGCTGGTGTTACTTAATTTTTCTAATTTTCATATTGACATGATGGTTGATGGAGAGAATGACGAAGTACCTTGGTGACTGACAGGTTTTTATGGTCACCCTGATACGAGAAGGAAAGTTTGTTCATGGAATTTACTGAGAGATCTTGCCAGTTAGTTAGTAGAAAGATGGCTTGTTTTTGGGGATTTTAATGAGATTTTTTGGAGCAATGGAAAGCATGGTGGAATGTTTCAACCTAAAGCTCAAATGCAAGCTTTTCATGATGTTTTGGAGGATAACGATTTCCACGACTTGGGATTTAAAGGTAATACGTTCACGTGGCACCGTGGTAGATCAGTTCAGGGTTTGGTCCAGGAGCACCTAGATCGCTTTGTTAAATACCCTTTGGCAAACTGCCAAACCTAATTTGGAGGTGAGATATCTTGTATCTTCGGTGTTCGATCATATTCCTATTTTGCTTAACACTGAGGGTGCATGTAGGAGGAGAAGGGTAGGTTGGAAAGGACGTGCCTACTTTGAAGTGCAATGGTGTAAACAACCTGATTTTGAAGAAGTGTGCAAGAGTAGCTGGCAAAGTTTGATTGGTAACAATATCTCTGATAAAATTATGGTTGTTCGGGAAACGATCAAGAAGAAATTTGATTCGAGATTTAAAGATATCAGGGGGAAAATTGATCGGTTACATGATTATCTGAAAACTGATATGGGTGCTAGGTCGAAGGAGGAGTTCCAATAAGAAAAAGAGACTAGGAGGGAGTTGAACAAATTGTTGGAGGAGGAACAGAGCTATTGGATGCAATGATCTATAATGAATTGCTTAAGGGAAGGAGATCGTAATACGAGTTTCTTCCATGCCCAGGTGAATATGAGAAAAAGGTTAAATGAGATTACTGGCTTAGAGGACTTGAATGGTTGTTGGCAGGATGATCCGGAAACTATTAAAGATATTGCTGTCTCTTACTTTCAAAATTTGTTTAATTCGACAGAACCCTAAAACTATGAGACTATTCTTAAAGCGGTTCGCCTTGGGTTTCAGCTGATACAAATGCACTATTTCTTGCAGAATTTACAGGTAAGGAGATTTGCAAAGCTTTGAAACAAATGCATCTTACTAAAGCTCTTGGTCTCGATGGTATGCCTACTTTTAAAAAAAAAATTTTTTTTTTGCATATTTTAGGAAGTGATATTATTAGGTTCTATTTAAGTTTTTTAAACGGCCACACGAACTTGTAAGATATTAACCACACCTATATTGTCCTTATTCCAAAGGTTAAAAAACCTAAGAACATGACCCAATACCGACCCATCAATTTGTGCAATGTTCTATATAAACTCATTTCCAAAGTATTGGTCAATAGACTCAAACATATTTTGGCCATCTGTATTAGTGAGTCTCAGAGTGCCTTTGTCCCAAACAGGTTTATAATGGATAACATCCTAGTTGCCTACGAACTTCTTCACAGTTTAAAAAATAGGAGAAGCAGAAAAAAAGGGCATTTTGCTCTAAAGTTGGATATGAGCAAAGCCTATGACAGGGTGGAATGGAATTTCTTAGAGGCTATCATGTTAAGACTGGGTTTTGCTAGTCAATGGGTTAATATTGTAATGTCCTGTATGTGTTCTGTTACCTTTTCCGTTATTATTAATGATTGTGTTACTGATACTTTTGTGCCAGGGAAGTGTTTAAGACAGGGAGACCACCCTCTCTCCATACCTTTTCTTGATGTCATAAAAGGCCTCTCGACTTTGCTTTCCAAGGGACAAACCGATGTGAAGATATCTGGAGTTCGTGCCAGCAAACAAGGTCCTCAAGTCACTTGCCTTTTCTTTGTGGATGATAGTTTGCTTTTTGGTCAGGCCAATGCAATTGAGAGCAGGAGGGTGAAGGACATGTTACAGTGTTATGAGAACAACTCGAGACAAAATATTAAATTTTGACAAGTCTGCTATTTTCTTTAGCACAAACACTAATACTGCTCAAAGAAAGGTTGCATAGAGAAATATCTAGGTTTGCTGGCGATGGTAGGAAGGAATAAGCGAAGTGCCTTCAGACAGTTCAGAGACAGGGTTGGAAAAAAGCTGTTTAAGTGGCGCTTTAAATGCTATCTTAGGGAGGAAGAGAAATAATGACCAATTGAGTTCTTCAGGCAATCCCAACTTATGCAATGAATGTATTCGCACTACCAAAAGTCATGTGTAAGGATATCAATAGCTTGATAAGGAATTTTTGGTGGAAACAAAATAGTGAAAGGCCAATCTGCTCGGTCAAGTGGAGGCAGTTATGTAAGCCAAAATCTTTTGGAGGCTTGGGTTTTCGCTAGATGAAAAAATTTAACGTGGCTTTGTGTTAGTTGCCAATTTGTTTATGTTTTGATTAATAATCATCTTGATTTAGAGCAACTGATCTTCTATACTTGAGTTAATTGCATGTTTTTCATTGTTGTAGATGCATTTTGAAGAATAGAAGAAAAAAGCATTCAAAATCGAGGCAAAGAAGGACAAAAGAACATAAGAGCTTTGTGTATGTGATCAGCCAGCCCCAGCCCAATTATTGGTCGGCCCTAGCCTGGAGCATGGCCGAGAGTCCCTTTGTCTGTCATTGGCCGACGGCTGGCTAGAGCTCTAGCCGGGGCCAACTAAACACGGGATGCACCAAAGTTGATCCAAATTGGTCTTTGAATCTTCCAATGCCTCCTAAGCCGACTCTTGAAATTCCTTGGACCTAAAATCTCGCCAATTCAACCCTAAAACAAGGAAGATTCAAAGAAAAGAATGAAGAATTGATTGGGCTAAAGAAATTGAAGATTAAAGTGAATTAAAAGAGGATTAAAGGAAGAAGATTCAAGCAAGTTGAAAGACATTTAGAGAATTTTTACGAATTAGAAACCCTAAGTATTTATACTCTTGTAAATCACTTAGGAGAATATCGATAGTTTAATTTTCGTCATATTTTTGAGAGCTTCTATTTTCCATGGTAGTTTAAACAACTTTTCTTCAATCTAGTGTTTAAGTGGATGCTTATCTAAGTATTTGTGAGGTTCTCTTATTCTTAACCTAGTTTTATTCATAATTGTTCCTTGAATTCTTTGCTCTAAGGTAAACTTGCTTGTTAGTTTATAAATCTTTTGTTTGTTTGGTTAGTGCGCAATAATCAATCTCATGATCAAAAGTATTGCTATTCTCGTTTAAATTCGTGATGGTAATTGAATTTGATCAAGTGATAAGTAGGAATTGAATAGGATGCTCCATTCAAAGGAATTCAAGAGGTTTATTGAGTAATCTATGCTGAGTAGATTTCTAATATTGATTAGCTCTTATTGATCTTGTTCTTAATGCTTTCGAATACTTGAAACCAGGTTGCTAGGGTTTTGGTTTAAGTGTAAGATTGAATGATATTTTGTGAAACACGAGTAACAACATATCTAGCTTTAGGATTAATTGAATATTTGAGAATGCTGGGTTTTCTTTGATTAGCTAATACAATTGTGTTAGAACTATATCTCTTGATAAACCAAGGATCAAATATCTTATAAGCATCCCAACACTAGGTTGAAGGTTTTTAATTTTGATTTATCTCTCGTTATCTATTCCTTCAGTTTTAATCTTTTTAGTTCTTGATTTCAATCAAAACCCCCCTTTTTATATTTACTTGTTTTGAAGAAAGCAAAAGTGAACCAACAGCTCTCTGTGGGATCGATCTTTACTTATCCTACTATATTAATTAGTTCGAGAAAAGGTTAATTTGTCAAGCACCGTGACACGCTTCGTCAAATTTGGCACCGTTGCCTGGGAGTAATTGGCTGAATCTTTTTCTTTCTCTTTATCTTATTTTCGTTTAATTTTGTTTATCTTTGTTCATAGTTTATTTTTCTGTTTTTCTTTACTTTTTAAGGGCTTAAGAACTTGGTTTTTCATTGATTTTCAAATTTATGGACCCTAGTGGATCTACAAAGTCACTCAAGGGTATTCGAGAGTTCTGTGAGACTGTCAAGAAATCGGAATCTTCTGCTTCTTCTTCTTCAAGTGAAATTTCTTTAACTGAAGAGGGCCCTTTACCGATTGAGACTTTAAAGATGAAAATAGAAGATACAATGGCTGATCTTTCGTAATACCAAGGAAACAATGATGCTCTGAATGATGTGCGTAATGAAAATCCAGAGAGAAGGCAAACCATAAGGGAGATTATGGCCCCTACTGTCAATAGGCAGCCTTTTTGCATTTGGATTCCGGATGTAAATGCCACTTTTGAACTGAAAGTTGCTCTTCTTCACCATTTGCCTATCTTTCATGGTCTTTTTGGAGAGAATCCATACAATCATCTTGACCAATTCCAGGTAGTTTGTTCCACTATGAAGCCTACTGGAATGATGGATGATCAAATTCAACTCAGAGCCTTTCCCTTTTCATTGGCTGATTCAGCCAAAGATTGGCTTTGTGACCTCGCAGCTGCTTCAATTTCCATTTGGGAAGACATGGAGAAAGTTTTCCTAGAAAAATACTTCTTAACTTTGAAGGCAGCCAACATTAAGAGAGAGATCAATAGCATTAGACAACAGCTCATGAATCTCTCTATGATTACTGGCACCGATTTGAGAAGTTGTTGAAGAGTTGCCCTAATCACCAAATTGGAGAGGGTAGTTTGATTCAGACTTTCTACATTGGCCTCAGACAAAATGAAAAATGGAGACTTCATTTAGCGGCTAAAGGAAGTTTACTTGAATCACCTCTTCCAGATGCAAGAGAGGTTGTTCGAATCACTGCTTCTACAACTCAAGAATTTCAGTCCAGAGATGATTCAGTTGATCAACGCAAGGTGAATGAGGTGAATATAGACAGTCAACTAGTTCCACTTCAGCAAAAAGTTTCGAAGTTGACTTCTATAGTTATGGGACAACAACAAAATGGATATTCTCCTAATCCAAATCCTTGTGGAATTTGCTATATCAATACTAATCCTACGGGTTCTTGTCCAATTCTTTATGAAGACTCAAGTGAGCAAGTGAATGCCATGAATAATGCTCCAAGGAGGTATGATCCTTACTCCAACACCTACAATCCAGGGTTAAGGGATCATTCAAATCTGAGATATGGAAATTCATTAACTCTAAATCAACTATTCAGACTTCCAGCCCAGTAAGAAAATCCTCCTTTTTCCATCAAATTCTTATGAAAAGCGAGGCAATCAAGTTAATCAGAGGAATGAAAGCTCTTTTCAAAACTCTAACACTTCTGGATTAGAAGCTTTGGTTAACAAGATAGCCAATTGAACATTTGAGCTCTAACAATCCACAAAGGCATTCCAAGACTCAGCCACCACTCAATTTCAGCAAGTCCAAACTTCAATTGATGACAGTCAAAGACAACTTGGACAGATGGCTACTTCCGTAAATAAGTTGCAAGCTCAAGGTTCAAATACACTCACAACTCAACCTTTGGAAAGTCCAAAGGAGAATGCAAGTGCCGTTCATTTGAGAAGTGGTAAAACTTTGGTTGAGAAGCAAGATAAATCCAATAAAGATCAGTTGGAACAAGAATTTGAAGGCCAAGAGGACAATTCCAAGAAGTTGAAAAGCTGAAAAATGGTGAAGATGGTGTCTGTCTCCAGCCGGCCCCAGCGCAATTATTGGCCGGCCCCAGCCTGACTGACGAGCCTGAGAACCATCAAACCCGTGTTCAGCCAGCCCAGCCCAGACCTCCAGCCAGCCGCCGGCCAGAAACAGTCACCAACTCTCCTCTTTTGCTTCAAAATCCTCCAATTTTCACCTCCGAAAACATTCTTCCAAATCATTTTAGTGCTCCATTCTCACCTCAAAAACATGATTCAGAAGCTTCTACCTCAACCACATCAAAGGAAACCTCAAAGGTAAATCCAAACTCAATAAATTCCAATTTAAAGACTAATGTGGTTACTCCTTTTCCTAGTAGGTTGACAAAGAAATCTAAAGGAGATATGGATAAGGATCTTTGGGAAGTTTTTCAAAAAATGAACATCAATATTCTTCTTCTTGAAGCTATCAAGTAGATTCCAAAATATGCTAAGTTCCTTAAAGATCTTTGCACAAATAAGAGGAAGTTGAAGGAAAACGAGATGGTCATCATGAACGAAAATGTTTTAGCTGTGCTTAAAAGAAAACTACCACCAAAGTGCAGAGATATGGGAGCCTTTTCTATTCCCATTTGTGTTGGGAATAATCGAATTGACAAAGCAATGTGTGATTTTGGTGCTTGCATTAATGTTATGACATACTCCATTTATTTATCACTGAAGTTGGGACCCTTGGAAGAGACTGGAGTTATAATTCAGCTAGCTGATCGCTCAACTTATATCTAGAAGGTGTGGTGGAAGATGTACTTGTTCAAGTAAACCAATTGATCTTCCCAGCTGATTTCTATGTGATCAAGATGGAGGATGATGAAATCTCTACACCTGGAACTTTATTGCTTGGAAGACCTTTTCTTCGAACAGCTCGCACCAAGATTGATGTCTATGAAGGCTTACTTTTGATAGAAATTGATGGGAAAGTGGTAACATTTAATTTATACAAAGCTATGAGATATCCCACTGAACCTAATTTTGTTCATTTTGTTGATGTCATAGGTAACATGGCTAGGGAAGTTGAAGAGCTTGAGAAAGAAGACACTCTTGATATGGTGCTTTCCAAGTCAATCACCAAGAGGTTTTGTGCCACTATTGAATATGAAATTAGAGAAGAGTTGCTGGAGACAATTAGGTCACTTGAGTCCCTGCCATCCAAGTTGGAAAAGGCAGATGTGTCCGATGTTGATTTGCCTATGCTTTCATCAAAGTTAAAGCCCTCTATCATTGAGCCACCAAAGCTTGAGCTGAAGCCACTTCCTTCTCATTTGAAGTATGCTTTTCTTGGAGATGATGATACACTTCCAGTCATTATATAAAGTAAGCTTACTGACATGCAAGAAGAGAAGCTACTTAGAGTGCTTAGGGAGTACGAAGGAGCAATTAGGTGGACCATTATAGACATAAAAGGAATCAATCCTTCCTTTTGCATGCACTAAATTCTGATGGAAAAAGACACCAAACCTTCAAGACAACCTCAAAAGAGATTAAACCCTCCAATGATGGAGGTGATGAAGAAAGAAATCATAAAACTTCTTCAAGTTGGAGTCATCTATCCTATTTCGGACAGGAAATGTGGAAGTCCAGTTCAAGTTATGCCTAAAAAGACTGGGATTACAGTGATTGAGAATGAAAAAAGAGAGTTTGTGCCTCAACAAGTTCAAAACAGCTGGCGAGTTTGCATTGATTATAAAAAACTCAATGCTGCCACCAGAAAAGATCACTTTCCTTTGCCATTCATGGATTAAATGCCTGAGAGGTTGGCTGGACATGCTTTCTATTATTTCTTGGATGGTTATTTGGGTTATTTCTAGATAGTGATAGCTCCTGAAGATCAAGAGAAGACCACTTTCACATGTCCATTTAGTACTTTTTCTTACTGCAGAATGGTTTTCGATCTTTGTAATACACCGGCTATATTCCAAAGGTGTATGATGAGTATATTTTCAGAGTTTGTAGAACACATCATTGAGGTATTTATGGATGATTTTACCGTTTATGGTGATTCTTTTGACTTTTGTTTATATAACTTGTCTCTGATTTTAGCTAGGTGTATTGAAACGAATTTGGTACTGAATTATGAAAAATGTCTCTTTATGGTTGATCAAGGTATTGTCCTAGGCCATGTAGTGTCATCTAAAGGTATAAACATTGACAAAGCTAAGATTGATACTGTTAAAAACTTGCTTTGCCCCTCTTCGGTGAGGGAGATTCGCTCTTTTCTTGGCCATGCAGGTTTTTATCGGAGATTCATCAAGGACTTTTCCAAGATTGTTGCTCCAATGTGTCAATTGTTACAAAAAGAAGTTCTTTTTGATTTCAATGAAGATTGTAAGATTGTATTTGACAAATTGAAGGTAGCCCTTACCTTTACTCATATAATTTAGCCACCTAATTGGGAGAAGCCATTTAAATTGATGTGCGATGCTAGTGACTTTGCAATTGGAGCTGTGTTGGGCCAGTGAGATGGAAAGGACTCATATGTCATACATTATGCCTCTCGTGCGCTAAATGAAGCTCAATGAAACTATACCACCACTGAAAAAGAACTTTTAGCTGTAGTTTTTGCTTTAGATAAGTTTTATTCATATCTTTTGGGAACTAAAGTCATTATTTTTTCTAATCAAGCAGCTTTGAAGTATTTGCTAGCAAAGAAAGAGGCTAAACCAAGGCTTATTTGGTGAATTTTGTTGCTCCAAGAGTTTGACATTGAGATCGGAGATAAAAAGGGAGTTGAAAACCTAATAGCTGACCATTTAAGTTGTTTGGTAAGTGAGGAAGTAAGTTCTCCAATTGATGACTCTTTTTCGGATGAACAACTCATGCTTGTGCACACTTCTTTGCCATGGTTTACAGACATAGCCAATGATCTTGTTACCAAAACTTTCCCTCATGATATGCTTAAATCCCGTAGAGATAAATTGATTTTTGATTCTTGATCTTATGTTTGGGATGATCCATATTTGTGGAAGTTTTGCTCTGATTCAGTAATTAAGAGATGTGTTCCAAAACATGAGCACAATCATATTCTAGCTCATTGTCATGCATATGCTTGTTGGGGTCACTTTGATTCTCAAAGAACAGCTAGAAAGGTGCTTGAATGTGGTTTCTATTGGCCTACTCTTTTTTAGAGATGCTCATCAATTTTTAAAATCTTGTGATAGATGCCAAAGAGTTGGTAAATTGACTACTAGGAATCAAATGCCTTTGCATCCTATTATTGTTTGTAAAATTTTTTATGTATGGGGTATTGATTTCATGGGACCGTTTCCTAATTTTTTTGGAAATTTATATATTTTATTGGCTTGTGATTATGTTTCCAAATGGGTGGAAGCGAAAGCTACCCGTACTGATGATTCCAAAGTGGTTATAGCTTTTATCAGATCTCACATCTTTTCTCGTTTTGAAGTTCCTAAGCCTTGATAAGTGATCAGGGAACCCACTTCTGTAATCGGTCCATTGATGCACTTTTTAAGAAGTATGGAATCACTCACAAAGTTTCAACTCCATATCATCCTCAAACCAGCGGTCAAGTGGAAATCTCTAATCGTCAAATCAAGGCCATTCTAGAAAAGACTGTGAACACAAACCAAAGAGATTGGAGTGCTCGGTTAAGGGATGCACTGTAGGCTTATTGTACTACCTATAAGACTCCTTTAGGCATGTCTTCTTATCGGTCGGTGTATGGTAAAGCATGTCACTTACCTGTTGAACTTGAATTCAAGGCTTGGAGGGCTATCAAGTCTTGCAACATGAACTTAGATGAAGCTGGAAATCATCGAAAATTGCAATTGCATGAATTGGAGGAAATTTGGAATGAAGCATTTGATAATTCCCTCATTTATAAGGCGAAGAGTAAAGCTTATCATGATAAGCTTCTTTTGAGGAAAACCTTTGAAGTAGGTCAGAAAATGTTGATGTATAATACCAAGTTACATCTCTTTTCAGGCAAGCTTCAAAGTAGATAGCTGGGACCTTTTGAGATTGTTCATATTTATGATCATAGAGCCATTGAAATCAAAAGTTTAGCTACTTCGAAGACAATGAAAGTGAATGGTCACCGGTTGAAGCTTTACTTAGAGAGTTTTCCATCTTTTGGTGTGGAGGATGTGACTTTGAAGGAACCTTCATTTGCCTGATTTTGCATGAAGGCTAAGTCTAGCCAAAGACAATAAACAAAGGCGCTTATTGGGAGGCAACCTAATCTTTCTTTCTTTAAGTTATTTATCTTTTCCTTTTTAGTGTTTTTCTTGATTAATTTTGTTTAGTTTTGTTTTTGTAGGTAAATATGCAAAGTGCAAAATTTGGATGGTTTAAAAACTTCTATCAATCTTTTAAGGGAGTTCTTTCAACCTTAATTGCATTTTCATTGCATCTAGTTCATGTTATTTATTTTTCTTATTTTCATGCATATTCATACATACTTCTTTGTGGTAATTCATTTGAGGGACTCAATCTTAATCATTGACAAGTGGTTTGAGAAGTTTGAAGATCATTTGAAGCCTTTTGGGATGTATTCTTTGTGGTATGGGTTCTATGGAGCATGTTAAGCAGTTTTGTGGGAGCAATTAAAGGGTGTTTGATGTTTGTGATCAGCCGGCCCCAACCCCATTATTGGCCGGCCACCGCCCAAGCCACTAGAGGCCGAACCCACATTTCTGTTTCTAGCCGACGACCGGCTAGACCTCTAGCCAGGGTCAGCTAGATGCGGGCTCACTTCATCTGGCCACCCCACTCTCCCATCCGACCCCAGCCTACATATACCCCATTCCCCTTCTTCCTTAGCCCATTTTTGCTCATTTCTCACCTCATTCAAACCCTTTTAACTTTATTAACCTCTCCAATACTTTAACCATCCAATTTGTCTTCAATTCACCACCTTTTCACCTATTTCCCTTCCATTAAACACTTAACCATCATCAATTCCATCATTCCACTTCACTTTGAACTACATTGAAGATTGATGGAGGTTTGAGTATTATTGGTGCCATTTTCGAATTCAAGTGTGTGAGTGCAATGGTGGAAAAATTTCATCTTCTTGTTGCTTAGTAAGTGTTTCTCAAGACTACTCTTCACTTTGTTCATCATTAATCTTGAGTTTACTAGCAATTTGAAGTTGTTAGAACTAGAAGAACAAGCTTGAATTTGAAATTGATGATTAGTTGCTTGAATTGGTGCTAAATGGTTGAATTAAGTTAGTGGTTTTGTTGAGTTGTTGGCATGGATTAGAGATATAGATTCCTAGCTTTCTTAGTGCTTGAGGACATTGGTAATTGCTTGTTGATTAAAGGTTGCTAGACCTGTGCTTACCAAGTGTTTGATAAAATGTCTAAGAGAGTTAGCAAACCTTCCACCAAAGCTAAGGAAGCTAGTTCTTCAATAGCTAAATCCATCTCCAAAAATTCCAAGCCATTGAAGAAAGGGTAAGGAGAAGGTTGTGAGAAGTGTTGAAGAAAATGAAGGTGAGGATGCATTGGCTAATTTTAGAAATCCTAGTTCTGAGGATTGGTTCAATCTTTATAAGACTAAGAAGTTCGTTGTTAAAAAGTCTATTGCTCTAAACGTTGATGAACACTTTCATATCATTGAAGCTTTTTCTACATTGGGTTGGCAAGAAATTTTCAATCTTTATGGTGAGTATTATTCTGAATTAGTACTCCAAATTTATGCCAACATTGAAGACAAGACACTCAAGCTTAATGATATCACTTCAAGAGTCTAAGGGGTAGCAATTGAGATCACTCCACAATTCTTGGCAAGGTAATTCAAGTTTCCTAATGAGGGACTTCCTCCCGTTTTTGGGACTAAATTTAAATCTCATCAAGAGACAGATGCGGATTGGAATATTGCACAAACTATTGAGAAGCTTGACATTCCTTATGTTAATGAAGTTGCTTATTGCAATAATATGGATATCCGAGCTAGACTTGCTCTCTATTTTCTTCAGTTTAATGTTGATCCCAAGTCTAGTGATTATCATATAGCTCGGAATACTAATCTCTATTTCTTGGACAGACTTCTTTTTGGGCTAAAGAAGGGTAAGAAGATTCTTTTGGCTCTTATTATGATCCAAGCCATTAGAGGTGTTGTCACCCCTCACAAAACACCTAGATGCCCGATTTTTCCTGTTTTGACTAGTCAGATCATTCGCATGATGGGTGTTGATGTCAGTGGTGCCAAAGTGTTGAAGACTTCTTCCAAGGATATTTTGGATGATAGTAAACTCCATTCCTTTTGCTACTCCTTCAATGGTCATTGCTGGTCTAATCCGAATCGATTGACCAAGGATCTTATGCCTCCACCTCTAGAAGAACATGAAGAAGCTAGTGATGAAGAGGATGAAGAAGATCATGAAGCCCAAGCTCAAGTTCCTCTTCCTACATTGGTTCAACCTGAGCATGGTAGACCTCTTTCCCAAATGCAATTTCAGAATCAAGTAATTGACTGGATGGCCAGACATGATAAGAACTATGTTAAGTTACGAGTTCATGTGGAAGATATTCGGGAGACTCAATTGACTGATCAAGCCAAAATTGATGAGATTTTCAATCTTCTCAAGGGGCAGCCACCACCACCTCAATGATTACCACTTGGAATTTGCATTTTCTCATGCTTTGCATTTAGTTTCCATTTATTTCTTTCCTTAGGACTATCTTTATATTTATGTTTATGTTTTATTCGAATTTTATGGTTTGTAACTTAACCCCTATGTCCTTTTTCCTGGTGTATAGCCTTCTAGGATCTCGAATTCACGATAATATCGTTCTGAACTTTCACTCATAACCTTGAATTCTTGTTTTCTATGCACGTTGAGGACATTGTGCTATTCTAGTGTATTGGGGGGGGGGGGATGGATTATATAATCTATTTTTAGATTTATCTATTTCACTTTGCTACTAATCTTTGTGCTTTAATTTTTCAACTTTGATCTTTTTGCTTGATTCTTGATCAATTGCTTTTTGAAATGTTTTAAGTAATTCTTAAGCTATATTGTAAATTGTGATTGATTGAGTATCCTTTAGAAGGAGAATTCATTGGTTGATTGAAATTTTGAAATGAGAATTTCTAGCTTTTCTAGATTTAATTCTAGCACAACCTTTAGAGTATCTTAGCACCCTTAGTGAGTTTTTAAGCTTTAAAAGATTGCCTCCAATCTTTTTCTTTCATGAGTGCATTATTGATCTTGTCGAGACGTTTTACCGCTCCGACGATAAATGATATGGCGTGAAAAATGTTCGGGACTACACAGTCTAAAAACAAATGGAGTCGCCACTAACCTTTTATTTTTAATAGGTGTGGTTAGTCACCTACTTGTTTAACCCAACGTAAATCTAGAAAGATTACGTCAAGTTAAGGAAAGAAACTGGTCTACAAAAAGATTTTAGGTTCGGGAGTCGGTTACGCTCGGGGAAGGATTAGCACCCCGGAGACGCCCGAAAATCGGTACCACGAAATTCTTAAAAATATTTTACTTGGAAAATGATAATAAAATGTGTTTGAAATCATTTAAGAAAAACATAATTTTAAATGTCGGAATAAATATTCCTTTTAATGTAGGATAACCATCCCATTATAAAAAACTAAATTCAAAATTTAAAGACTTAATGTCGGAATAAACATTCCTTTTAATGTGAAAATCCATAGTCCAATTTTGAATTTGAAGAAATTTCCTAGAAAGATTTAATTTTAAAACAATGTCGGAATAAATATTCCTTTTAATTTGTTGAAGGGAATAATTTAACAAAAATTTAGTTTAGTAGGAAAACCTTAGTAGATTAATAAATTAAGACCTTTCAAAAAAAAACAAAACCCCTTCTTCTTTTTTTTTTTTAAAAAAAATGAATGTCTTTTTTATCGAATAAAGCTAAATTTGAAAAAGAATTTTAAAGATTTAAAGAATAAACATTTTTATTATTGAAGCTAAAAATGCCTTAAAAATAAAGTTTACTTGAAAGGTCTTAATTAATTAAACATACTAAAATTCTCCCAAAAAGGTATTTTTGGAAAAAACTAAAGAAAATGAAAAAGAAAATAAATAATCCCTTCCATTGACAAAGAATAAATAAAAATAAGAAAAGAAATTTTGAGAGTGGTTTTTTAACAAAATTTGGATTAATTTGAGAGGCCTTAATTATAATTGAGTAATTAAGATCTCTCAAAAAGACTTCTAAAACATGTTTTGAAATTAATATCGGAATGAACATTCCTTTTAATTTAATTGGGCCTCTTAAACAAGAGATTTTCTTAAAATAAAATAAAAATGAAACATAAAAGTAAAATAAGAAAAATAAAATAAAAGATTTTGGAATAAATATTCCTTTTGTAAAAGAAGGTAATAACTTTTTGAGTTCATTTACAAATTTTAAGAATTAAAGAAATCATAAACATGATGTATGCCTTTTTATGAAAATTAAATGAGAAAAATATATTTTTTAGTTTTGAAAGGATGAGAAATTCCCTCGGGGCCAATCGGACTCCCGATTAGACATCGAAAAAACTTCTCATCGGAGAAAACCTTCGGAAACCTCGGACTCCCGAGAAACCTTCCGGTCACCCGATGCATATGAATTTTTGAAAATTGATGTCCTAAATCTAATTATGCATGAGTGGGACAAGAAAACATAGGTTAGTATATATATACAATTAATTACAGAATATAATATAATAAATAAATAGGACAAGGAAATTAAAAAAAATTTACAAACTTAGATTGCATGATAGCTAATTTTAGCACACACAAGTAAATCTAATTTTTAATTGAATAAACATATGTACAAGATTAAAAATGTAATTTTATACAAAAAATCGCTGAATTTGTCATTAGCATAGATGAATGATCACGATCTTACAAGCATTTAGAATAAATTTAAAGCCTAAGTTAAACATAGAAGATATATTAGTAAACATACAAACGTAGTGTATGTATCATGAATACATGACCTGAACAAATATAGCACTTGAATACATACATATAGCGAAATTTATTTAAATTCTAGCCAACAAATCCTTAGAACTAGGAATAATTTAGCACACAAAATAAATAACAAACATGAGTCAAAATCAGAAAGTTCAACTTTGGATTTTGAGAATATTATATGAACATTAATAAGAATGGTCCCTTGAATGGAAATATTTACACAAAGGTTAATAAAGATGATAACTTTAAGATAATCTTATGCATATGGATTTGTAAAAACAGGAACTTGGACAAACATTTATATGAAGATTAGTAAAAAACATATGAACTTGGACAGCAAAATAAAAACGCAAACTTGGACATATGTTCACATATAGATTAACAAAGATAGCAACTTGGAACGGGAAAACATGAAGGAAAAAGAAATGAAGGCTTTGAACATATACTTAGCAGAACAAGAACTCATATTCACATACAAGATTGATAAAGATGGGACCTTTGACAGAATTTATACCCATAGACCAACAAAGATGAAAACTTGGATAGATGCTTATGTAAAGATTAACAAAAATAAGAACTTGAGCATAAATTTATATAAGGATTCTTAAAAACTATGACTTGAATAAATATTCACATATAAGTTAACAAAAAAAGCAAACTTGAGCGAGGATTTACATGAGGGATAACAAAGATTGAAACTTAGATAAAGATTTACCAAAATCTAACTCAACCTCTAAGCTAACGAGAAGAGACCAAGGTAGATACAAATTACTCTTCAAACTGGGAAGAGGATAGACCAAAATGATTACTTCCTTTGCTTTTGTTTTCTTTCTTTTTTTTTGAAATTAAAACGAAACTTTCAACGGACTTTAGAGGGGGCTATTTCTTCAGAGAGAAGGATGGCCTCTGTTTGTTGTGACAAACGGCACTTTGCTTCCTTTTTCTCTAAACAGCACGCTCCCAAGTTTTAAAAAGTCTACTTTCAACCAAGAGAAGAAGAGCTTTCCTACCTTTTTTGAATACAAAAAGAAAAGAAAGCTTCTTCCTTTGTTATCCTAACTCAAAAAAAAAAAAACTTGCTGCTCTTTTTTACAAAATTAGTTTTTGAAAACGAAGGAAGACTTCTTTCTGTTTGAAAACCAAAAACCAGAAAAATATCACCACCCTCTGGTTTTTTGAAAAAACAAAGAACTCCCCCCCCCCCCCTCCATTAGCTTAGCATGCCGACCAATTAATGCAAAAATACCACCTTCCATCATCATTTCCCCCACCAAACAACAAAGGCATCTTCATCATTTCCTCCACCGAACAACAAAGGCACATTCATCATTTCTCCCACCCAACAACAAAGGCATATTTAATTAGCTTTAAATCACTATCATCATTTGTCGAAGAAGAAAAAAGACAAGTTGATGTTGAAGTGGATTTGGGGTCCCAGGTGGAAATGGCTTTTGGCTTTTGGTTATATACTTTAATTATTATTTATATATATATATATATTTTGCATGGTTGATAATGGACGGTGCATAGCTTTTTGGTATATATATATATATATATATAAATATATGTATGTGTATATATATTTAAATATATGTACATGTATATACAAATATATGTATATATATACATATAAATATATATATTCATACATATACACATAAATATATATATATATTCATGTATACATACATATAAATATAAATAAACACACACATATAAGTATATGATAACCGAATTAACTCGGTTGGTCTCTGGCTTGATTGGCTTTGCATAGGAGTTGAGTTGGCTAGCTTGGCTTTCGCATAACTTTGCATGGCCATGTTGACTCGGTTGGTATTTCCGGTCTAGGTTCAAAATTACCTGCAAGG
This sequence comes from Microcos paniculata, assembly GCA_030664755.1. Classification (NCBI taxonomy): domain Eukaryota; kingdom Viridiplantae; phylum Streptophyta; class Magnoliopsida; order Malvales; family Malvaceae; genus Microcos; species Microcos paniculata. The sequence continues at coordinate 1,977,220 of CP131463.1, forward strand.
TAATAAATAAAATAAAAATAAAATAAAATGAAGTAATAATAATAATAAATGAGCATAAATAAACTAAACTAAAAGGATAAGCAGAATAGAAATTTTGAAAAAGGGAAAATCAATTAATTAATTAATTAAAATTAACTAATTGATTAAAATTAAAAATAAGTGTCTACAGTTGCCCCTCTTTGATTATTTTTTAATGATCTAGAAGCGTAAGCTTCTGGATGATTAGGAAATAAGCAAAGAAGTAGACATTGTTTATTTCAATGTGCACTAAACAGTGCTAGCTTTTCCGAAAATGATCATTTCTGACAGAAATGATTTCAAAATCAAGAAAATTGTTCTAAGCAGAACCGGTTTTGAAAAGTCACTTTAAGCAGAAATGAGTTTAAATTTTGAAGAAATTACCTTAAACAGAAACAATTGTAGAAAACCACTCTAAACAGAAATCATTTTGAACTTTCGAAGAAATTGCTTTAAACAGAAACAATTTTAAGAAAACCACTCTAAACAGAAATGATTTTGAACTTTCGAAAAAAATTGTCCTAAACAGAAACGAAAAAAAAAATTTTAAACTTTGAATAAATTGCTTTAAAATAAATGCTTTTGAGAAAACCATCCCAAACATGAATGGTTTTAAACTGTAAAGAAATTTCTTTAAACAGAAATAATTTTAGAAAATCACCTTAAGCAAAATGATTTTAAGGGAAATTGTTTTAAAGAGAAATAATTTTGGAAAAATCATCTTAAACAAAATGATTTTAAATTTTTGAAGAAATTGTTCTAAACAGAAACAATTTTAGAAAATCATCTTAAACAAAATGATTTTAAATTTTTGAAGAAATTGTACTGATTTTGAGAAAACCATCCTAAACAAGAATGACTTTGAACTTTGAAGAAATTACTTTAAAAAGAAACACTTTTGATAAGACCATCCTAAACAGGAATGACTTTAAACTTTGAATGAATTGTAGAAATAATTCATGCTAAACAGAACTGAATCACGGATAATTACCTTAAGCAAGGAAAGACCTTAAAGGAGCTTTGGAGAGTTACCTGAGGAACTTCTTATACAAGACTAACCTCACAATCTTGAACTGGGTTTAGCCTGTAATCTTGGAACCATGATGCATAATGGATGTTCATGAGGAATGATGCTATGATGATGTATTTTGCATGCTTATGCTTAAATGATAATGCTTTGTTACTTTGCCTCAAAGGTTTCAAAATAGCCTTCTATTTTGGCTCAACTTATACTCTTTGAGCTCGAAATTGGAGAACATCTTTTCATCACACCTTTTCTGGCATCAACATACCCTAAACCCTCACTTCAAATCATTTTTGTTTGAACATCCCAGTTCAAGATGATTTTTGTTCATGTGTCATCACATTTCTGGCATCAACCATAAGCTATTGAACTCATTTTAATCCTACGTTTCTTTCCCTTTTTTGTGTCGAAAGTGATATCCAATGTCATGGCATTTACTTACCTGTTTGCTTATCCTTCCATGATAAAGGAAAATTATGCAATTTATAAGAAAACACATGGATCTTTAAAGTGTGCCAGACATGTCTATATATGTAACAGATAAACTTATAACAAGCTCATTACAAGTTTGTAACAAAAAGTCTATAACAAACAAATTTGTAGCAAAAAGAAGAAGAAAGGCACATGACCTCAAAGCGATGAATGCATAAGTAACAAAAACTGGTCATCTTGCACCCCGCCTTTGATTGACTCATCATTGCTAGAGTGACGTTTGACAACGCCTGATGATTTTCTGATTACCACAATCCCCATAATCAAACAAGACCTCTTGTACAAGTTAGGTGCCTTTTTTGTTGTGCTTTCTCAACCTTCCTAAACCGCCTTTTCAGGTTTTCAGTTTAGGAACCATCCTTATTGGATCTGAACCGCCCTTTCGGGTTTTCGCCTCAGATCCCTCCTTTTCTTCTCTTTTTCGAACTCAAGCCGCTTTTTCAGGTTTTCAACTTGAGATGCTCTTTTCATTTTTTCATTTTTTCATTTTTTTTCATTTTTTCATTTTTTCGTTTTTTTTATTTTTTCATCGTTTTCATTCATCATTGTTTTTGTCATTTTTCATTCTTTTTCTTTTAATTCTTCAGGTGTAGTATTTTTTCACAACATCGACATTGATTGGATGAGGCAATTCATCCCCGTCCATTTCTTGCAAGATCAGGGCATCTCCCGAGAATGTTTTCTTCACCACATAAGGACCATCCCAATTTGGAGTCCACTTTCCTCGGGGATCATGTTGAGTAGGTAGAATATTTTTCAGCACCAATTCTCCTTCTGTAAACTTGCGCGGACGTACCTTTTTATCATATGCACGCATCATTCTCTTCTGATACAATTGACCATGGCAAAGTGCTTTGAGCCGCTTCTCTTCGATTAAGTTCAATTGGTCAAATCTCTCTTGCACCCAATCTGACTCTTTGAGCTTCAACTCTCTGTATATTCTTAAAGATGGGATTTCTACCTCAATTGGTACCACAGCTTCCATTCCATAGACCAGAGAATATGGAGTTGCCCCAGTCGATGTTCTTACAGTGGTGCGATAAGCATGTAAAGCAAAAGGAAGTTTCTCATGCCAATCTTTGTAAGTCACTGTCATTTTCTGGATAATCTTCTTAATGTTTTTGTTTGCTGCTTCGATCGCTCCATTCATTTTTGGCCGGTAAGGAGTTGAATTGCTGTGTTTGATCTTGAATTGGGAGCACACTGCATCGATCATCTTGTTGTTCAAATTCTTAGCATTGTCAGTGATAATTCTTTCTAGTAGCCTATACCGACAAATGATCTCCTTCTTCACAAACTTGGTGACAACTGACTGTGTTATATTGGCATATGAAATAGCTTCAACCCATTTGGTGAAGTAATCGATGGCTACTAAGATGAACTGATGCCCATTAGAAGCCTTCGGTGAGATTGCCCCGATTACATCTATGCCCCATATTGAGAAAGGCCAAGGGGAAGAGATGACATGCAACGGATTAGGAGGTATATGAATCTGATCGGCATAAATCTGACATTTATGGCATTTTCTGGCATGATTAATACAATCGGTCTCCATAGTCAACCAGTAATATCCCAACCTCATAATCTGTTTAGCCATTCTATGTCCACTGGAATGAGTTCCACAGATTCCACTGTGAACTGCTTCTAGAATCTTCCTTGCTTCCTCTGACTCTACACATCTCAACATTACTTGATCCCTACTTCTCTTGTAAAGGACTTCACCATCTAAGAAGAAGTTTGCCGACATTTTTCGGATAACTTTCTTGTCATTCTCAACAGCACAATCTGGATACTTTTGAAATCTAAGGTATTGGGCAATGTCATAGAACCAAGGTTTGCCATCATCCTCCTCCTCAACACTCATGCAATGCGCCGGATGAGTCTTCATGTCCAACTTGATTGCTTCGATTTCAACTCCTTTATCGACTTTGAACATCGAGGCTAAAGTTGCCAATGCATCGGCCAATTGATTGTCTTCTCTAGGGAGATGATGAAAGCTGATTTCTTCAAATTGCTCAATCAACTCCATGATGTACTTTTGATAACGGACCAACTTTGAGTCTCGTGTTTCCCATTCACCTCTCAACTGATATATCACCAAAGCAGAATCGCCATACACTTCCAAAGCCTCGATCTTTCTCTCTATTGCCATCTGGATCCCCAGAATGCAAGCTTCATATTCTGCCATATTGTTTGTGCAGTCGAAGTCAAGTCTTGTTGTTGCCGGGTATTGATCACCATTTGGGGATATTAGGACAGCTCCTACTGCATGCCCTAGTGCATTTGATGCCCCATCAAAATACATTCTCCATTTCTCTCCTTGCTCTAGCTCAATATTGAATATCGACATCAGATCCTCATCAGGAAACTCAAACTTCATGGGTTCATAGTCCTCAACTGCTCTGTCAACTAGAAATTCAGCAATGGCACTTCCTTTGATAGCTTTCTGGAAGACATAAACTATATCATATTCTGACAATAGTATTTGCCATCGAGCCAATCGTCCGGACAATGAAGGTTTTTCAAAGAGGAATCTGATCGGATCTAGCCTTGCTATCAACCATGTGGTATTATACAGCATATACAGTCTTAACCTCTGAGCCGCCCATGCCAATGCACAACACATCTTTTCTATCTGAGAATACTTGGCCTCATACTCTGTGAACTTCTTGTTGACATAATAGATTGCTTGTTCTTTCTTGCCGGTTTCATCATGTTGCCCCAAAACACATCCCATGGAGTGTTCCAACACTGTCAGATACAAGATTAGAGGTCGATCAGGCACAGGAGGTACTAGCACTGGTGGGTTCGACAAATACTCCTTGACCTTATCAAAGGCTTTCTGACAATCTTGATTCCATTCTCCCGTATTGTTTTTCTTCAAAAGCTTGAAAATCGGGTCACATTTTGCAGTCAATTGGGAAATGAAGCGGGAGATATAGTTTAATCGTCCAAAGAAACCTCTTACTTCCTTTCGGGTTCTCGGAGGTGGCAAATCCTGAATGGCTTTGATTTTATCTGGGTCCACCTCGATGCCCCTTTGACTAACAATAAAGCCCAACAGTTTCCCTGAAGTAACGCTGAAAGTACATTTGGCCGGATTCAACCTCAATCGATACTTACGCAGCCTCTCAAACAACTTCTTCAGACTAGTCTTATGCTCTTCTGGATTCCTACCTTTGGCAATCATATCATCCACATACACCTCGATCTCTTTATGCATCATATTATGAAAAAGGGTCACCATAGCTCTCTGATAAGTTGCCCCGGCATTCTTGAGACCAAAGGACATCACGTTGTATTGGAACGTGCCCCACATGGTGGTGAAAGTAGTCTTCTCCTTATCCTCTGAAGCCATTTTAATCTGGTTGTACCCCGAAAACCCATCCATGAAAGAAAATGTTGTATGTTTAGCCGTGTTGTCAACTAAAGTGTCAATGTGGGGTAGTGGGAAATTGTCTTTCGGACTGGCTTTGTTGACATCTCGGTAATCCACACACATTCGGACTTTGCCATCTTTCTTCGGGACTGGTACTACATTTGCGACCCACTCAGGATAAGTAGCTACTTCCAAAAATCCTGCGTCCAGTTGCTTCTTTGGTTCTTCTTTGATCTTCAGTAACATGGCAGGCCTCATTCTCCTCAATTTTTGTTGTACTGCCTTGAACCCGGGCTTGATTGGCATTCTATACACCACAATCTCAGTATCCAAACCTGGCATATCCTGGTAGGACCAAGCAAAGACATTGGCATACTTCTTGAGTAATGACACTAGTTCCTCCTTTTGTTCAGGTGTTAGGGAAGTGCCAATTTTAACTTCTCTCTTTTCCTCATCATCACTCAAATTGATCAATTCAGTGGCCTCTTTGTGGGGCAAGATCTGTTTGTCTTCCTTTTCAATCAATCTCATAAGATCAGGGGGAAGAGAGCAATCATCATCATCATCATTGTCGAGGTCATCCGCATTAACGAACCAATCAAAGTCGGGCTCAAAAAGACCATCTTTGTTGTCTTTACATTCATCGTTTGAAGTCCTGGGGTCAAAAGACAATAAAGGGGTATATATACATATATGCACTCGATCCATGAATAAAAGAAGAAAATGAACAACAAGGATAAACATATAGAGGAAAATGCAATGGTATGATATGAAATATATACATGGTGCAGAGTCTAATAGCGTGAATATTAATATCATGAATGATGGAGCAAACATGAAAATAAAACCCATAACATATGAAAGTCAACCGTCCACACTCTCGGGTAGAAGTGTAGGATAAAATGAGTTCTCAAAGCTTAATTAATTACATGTTCAGATCTGACAAGTTCATCGGCATCTCGAAAGACTCCCAATTATTCAAATCAGTCCCCGGTGCCAATCGTTGAACCAATGTTCCACTGCTTGATTCCCCGTGCTCTAGCATGTTGATAGACAATCCCTTTAATAACTATTCATGCTCAACAACTGATCTTTTTGGGTTCATCGTTCCAGCAAAAACAAAACTATCTTTCAATGGTGGAATCTTCAGTTTCTTGGGTTCAAGTTCCCCTCCTCTCAATGTAGCTACACGCTTGCGCTTATTCTCCTTCTTTGCTTCGGACTTCTCTCTCCGAGTAGGCTTATACCCAAGTCCAAAGGTAGGCTCCACTTTTGGTAGAACAATAGGCTGATAGATTCCTTGGCCATACTTTCCGAGTCCTTTTTCGGCTCGACAGCCTCTTTCGACAGTCACGTTGACTTGCATATTCAAGCAACCAGAAAAATGTGGGCTAGGTACCTTGGATCCTTCTTTTACCCATGTTACTTCGGCCACCTCAAAAGACCTGAAAGAGCAATCCACTGCCTCTTCCGCAGCTTCAATGTAAGGAGTATTTAGAGGTTGCATTACCATGATGTCCTCTTCTCCGGAGACCGAAACTATCTTATTTTCAACTCGGAACTTGATTTTCTGGTGAAGGGAAGAAGGAACAGCACCGACCATATGGATCCAGGGGCGACCCAGGAGACAGCTATAAGTTGGCGAAATATCCATAATCTGGAAAAGGATATCAAATTCAACTGGCCCCACAATTATCGGGACAGTCATCTCGCCAATAACTTCCCTCCGTGTGTCGTCAAATGCCCTAACCATTAACTGACTGGCTTTCATTAAAGATTGGTCTATAGGCAATTTCATCAATGTGTGAAGTGGCATCACATTCAAAGCAGATCCATTGTCAATCAATACTTTGGCGACCATATGATCCTTGCACCGAACAGTGATGTGCAGTGCCTTGTAATTGCCTCTTCCTCCGGAAGGGATCTCTTCATCAGTGAAATAGATGTAATCAGTCACTGTGATACCTCCGGCAATATGTTCCAAATTGGCCACGGTGATGTTTTTGGACACATAAGATTGGTTCAGGATTCGGAGGAGAGCATTACGATGTGCCTCAAAGTTCAAAAGCAGGGCTAACAGAGAGATCTTGGTTGGCAAGCGATTTAGTTGTTCTATGACACTATACTCACTTTGTTTGATGAATTTCAAGAATTCACGAGTATCATTTTCATCCACCGTCTTGGATACTTCTTTTTCAATTTCTTTCTCCGGCTCTCCAACAGATGGTGTAACAACTTCATCATTTTTCTCCATGCCCTTCTCTTTTTGTAAAGTGGCAGTTGGATTTGGGGCATAGCATCTCCCACTCCTAGTCATGCCTCCTACTCCAGAAATATTCACTGATTCAGATTCCTGGACATTGGCATTCATCTGTTGCACTGAACTCTCATACCTCCAAGGTACCTCCCTATCACTCCGATAGGGGAACGGTATCGGTACATTCAAATTCAAGCTTGGTTTCAATACGGGGATATTCAATGTCGGCCTAGGGGTCATCGGAATTGATAGGCTTGGTTTTGGTGAGGCTATGGGAATGGCGAGGCTGGGTTTTTGAATCACAGATAGTTTCAAACTTGGTTTATAATGGGAAGAATCTTTATTTCCATTATTCACCATACAGATGTCGGTGCTTTCGTTTCTCTCCACATAAAATTCAATTAGATCGACATCCATCATAGCTTGCAACTTTCCTCGAAATTCAGTGCAACACTGGATCTCATGACCTTCACACTTCAAAGGAGTAATCATTTGGGCCTTTATCAAAGCCTGATATACGACCTTCATTGGTGTGACAATCTCTTCAACCTTTCTCTTGACATGAACTGCCCCATCATCAATCATATTCACAGTGTTTCCACCATGATTTGGGAGAGGATTTGTGCCCACACTTGGTGGTGTATCGAAAGTCAGACGACCTTTATTGATTATACCTTGTACCACTTCCTTCAACCGAATACAATTCTCAATACTATGCCCCTTAGCCCCCGAGTGATAGGTACATGTGGCGTTTTCATCAAACCACCTCGGATATGGAGGCTGTAAAGGGGCTGAGTATTGGATTGGTTCAATCATTTTGTTGCTCAAGAGTTTGGCATAAAGTTCGGTGTAGGTCATGGGAATAGGGGTGAATTGTTTCCTTTCTCTTGGTGGTCTTGGGTTCCAATTTTGAGTGTTTAGTCTTGGGGCAGTATAACTGGTATTGGATATCGGATATTGATAAGTGTTTTGAGGTTGAGCATAGTTGGGAGGAGGATGTTGGTAGGTGTTTTGAGGGGGTGTGTAGTTGGTGGGACGATATTGAGGTTGGTATTGGGATTGGTATGGTCGGTATTGTGGCTGGTATAGTCGATATTGGGATTGGTTTGGTCGGTATTGCTGTTGGGGGTATTGTTGGTATCCTCTATATCTGGCAGTGTTTACTTCGCCTTTTTTCTTCTTTGGATTTTTCCTAGCCGCACTAGACTCCCCACCTTCCAATTTGCCAGTTTTGAGTGCATTTTCCACCATCTCTCCAACTAGGACCATGTCGGTAAAACTTTTGGTGGCACCGGTCATCATATGGCTGTAGTATGGAGCTTTCAAGGTATTAACAAATAACCTTGTGGTCTCTTTCTCGGTTAAAGGAGGTTGAATCTGAGCTGCTATATCCCTCCATCTTTGGGCATATTTGGTGAAAGATTCAGAAGACTTCTTCTCCATATTCTGCAAGGTCAGTCTATCGGGTACCAAATCAGTCATGTGCTTGTACTGATCAATGAAAGCCCGGGCTAGATCATTCCAAGAGTGAATGCCCCGCCTATCTAGCTTGTTGTACCACCGCGTTGCAGACCCGGTAAGGCTATCTTGGAAACAATGAATTAGCAACTTATCATCTCTGGAGTATACGGCCATCTTCCGGCAATACATAGTAATGTGGTCTTTAGGGCATGTGGTCCCTTTGTACTTTTCGAATTCAGGCACTTTGAATTTTGGTGGGATCACCAATCCATCCACCAAACTCAATTCATAAGCATCAGTAATGCCATAAGCATGAGTGCCCTTCATGGCCTTGAGCCGCTCCTCTATCTGACTCAATACCCTTTAACTTTCGGCCCCACCGATCTCCCTCTCAAATTGTTCATCAGGCACAAACACGGGATTGTTTGGGGTGTGTCCAGAGGCAGGAGGTGGCATAGTGTAGGTGGGAGGGGGAATTGGTTGAGTTGTTGGGATTCCTCCACTTGTGGTAAACATTGAGGGTGTAAAAGGGTACACACCAGGTGGAGGTGGTGGGAAGGTGAATGTGTTTGTGGTTGGTTGAGGAATTTGTGTTTGATTTTCTTGCAAAGGTATATTGAGTGCGGGAGGTGGGAGAAAGGCATTCGTGGGCTGAGCTGGGGGGAGTCCGTGTGGGAGTGTAGTCTGAGAAGATTGCCCATTGGAATTGTTGCCTGAATTTGCCACGTTTTGCTATCTCATACTGGCCACCATTTCCGCCATCTGATCCAATCTTTTCTGTAGATCCTCGTTTGTCTTCCTTAGCTATTCAATCTCAGCAGCTTGCTCTTCCATGACGATTTTAGATTGTAATCTAGTGTTAAATCTGTGCGTTGGAGGTGCTATCTTGAAACCTTTATTTAACCATAAGGACGAATCAGATTCCATTACTATGAATATGAATGAAATATGTGTATGAATATGATTGAATGATTATGTAATGTGAAAACCCATCCATAACAAGATTACTATAAAGATAATTAGCATTACGAAAATAGGAAAGTGAGTTTAACAACCCATAATAGAGTACCATTCGAATCAAAACATAAGATGATAATATTTTAGGAACAAATCTATCACTATGCTTGTCTTCTGAACTGCTCCAATTGTGCCCTCATCTCAGCATTTTGGTTTTCAGAAATAGTCAATCTGTTGGCAGCATCGCGAACTTGTTGCTCTAACTCATTGTTTCTCCGGACTAACCACCCTACTATGTGTTTCTGCTCCACCAATTCTCTTTTCAGTTCAATCTTTGCTTTTTCTACTTCGCTCTTCTCCTCCTGAACTCGAAAGCATTGTTTTTGGGCAATTCTCCAGCTTTGGGCATGTTCTTGATTGAAGATTTCGGTCCTTGCTGCCAACCGGCTCATCTCCATGGCCTCTTCTCTCCATTCTTTCACCTCCCCTTTCAGCTTGACATTGTTGGCACTCTCTTTCACCCAATCTTGAACCCATCCTTGTATCTCTATCTGGCTATTTCCAAGCTGGTCTCGTAGTTGCCGATTCTGTAGCTCTAACTGCTGACATTTTTTGGTCAATTCTACTAACTGAGCCCCTTTTCTGAATCTTTGATTCTCAATTTCCAGCCTTTCTAACTTGTCCTCCGGTGCCTTAACCAAAGGGTAATTAGGATCCAGGACTGGCGGAACTGAAATCTGTTTCGCCCGTCTACTATGCCACACAACGTATTCAAGAATTGCATCGTCAGTATGATTGCCACGATCCATCTTCTGTGCTTCTTTGTACAAGTTTGCCCAAAATTTGGCCTCATCAAATCCCTTTTCGGTGTCATGCTGGAAGTCTAACAAGTTGAGCCCAAAAGTGAGAGGGATAGACTGTTCTGACCCATATTGCCGTCTTACTAGCAATGGGGAGTAACTGATGGTTCCCCAAATGCCTACAAGAGGGATCCACGGTATACTTGCATCCAAATAAGGAGTATCTTTTGTCGTTGTCCACATTGCTCTCCATGTGATGTCTTGGTTCTTCAAATTCGTGAACCACTCGACCCATTCTACCACTGTTCTTGGTTGGGATGGCCAAGGATGTGCATTATAAATGGCTATCGTCTCTTCACCTTTGTTATTGAAGACCATTCCTACAAACTTTTTGTATCCGAAATGGCTTCTAAACCATATTGTCAATAACCGTCCACAAGCCTCAAATTTACCACCGGCTTTTCTACATGCATTGAGATATCGAATGGTTTCCGCCAAAATTGTCAAAGCCGGATCAGACTGATGTTTGATCTCCATAAAAAGAGTTGTTACTGACATATGCACATATCCCTCCTTTCTAGGAAATAGTACTAGGCCATAAATCAAAAGGGCTAGAACATCAATCCCTTTTCTAGAGGTGGTATTCTTTTCCACAATATCCATCATGAAACTGGTTGAAAGGAATTCACCATCCATGTAGCTCCTTATCTCTTCGGTCTTCATCCCCAACAACTTCACTAGCTTCCCAGGATGATTCTCGGTTGGCCAAAATACTTTATCCGGCTTGCTCCCTACCATAAACAGATCTTGATACTCCTCCACTGTCGGCACCATATCATACTTTCCCATAGAAGATTCATCATGTTTACCGAAAGTAAAGCACCGGTATGAGGGATCCCAAAAGTACAAAGCCGCTTTTAGAATTTCCTCATCCACTTCCATATCTAACAGCAATGCTATATCTCCATACAACTGTTTGAATCGACCCTTATCACTGATGCCTTCCCATAACTGTTTCAGTCTTGTCAGATCATTTCGGACGAAACCACAGCTAAGTCTTGCAGGTAACTGGGGTGGAGGACCCTTTGCTGATGCCTCCCTAGCTTTCTGCCTTAGCCAGTACAGAGCTTGTTTCAAAGTCGGACTGGCGAAATCAAAATTTTCAAACTCTCCCATCGAATCTATCTCTATGGGTACTTTCTCACTTTCTTTCACCATAAATAATTTTCTCTATAGTAAACCTATTATAGATGGGGATGGAATGCGAGAATGGGATGCAGAGATAAAGAAGAAAAAGAAATGGCAAAAAGGTAAAAGGAAATGTATCAGAATGAAATAATAATGTTAAGATGAATGATGCAAAGATGTTTGGCTCGCAACAATTTAACCATAAAAGATAATTAGTCATTTCATCCAAACAAGGCAGGGGCCCAAATATCCGGTAACCTACAAATTGACCTTGCTTGTCAGCCATGACTAATTTCCGTTTATGGTTCCTTTGTTACGAATGAAATGCATGGTATGTGATGATGGCAATAAAACGCAATGATCATGGATATTTAAGGAAAACAAGAAGATCATAAAGCAACACATAAACATGTACGGATAAGGCGAGGAGAAAACATACAACATATATACAGATAAAGTGAGGAAGAGCACAGACAGATTATACAAACAGCATGCCATCATGGAAAAATATATACGGATAAAGTGGGGGAAGAATACAGGCAAACTATACAGACAGCATACCACTATGGAATAAGCATATATATAAGATAAAATGAAAGAAAAACAAACAGATTCTGAAATGAATACATACAAATAAAATGGGAAAGAAAACAAACAACATATCATCATGAAATAAGTATTTGCACAAAAAGGTGAAAGAAAACAGACAGTTTATACAAACAACGTGCTATCATGAAATAAGCATATGTACAGAAAAATAGACAGTTTATACAAACAGCATGCCATCATGAAATAATCAGAAAACAGACAAACAGCATGCCATCATGAAATAAGCAGATAAAACGAAAGGGATTGGTGAAGGTAAGAAGCCGTCCCCCCTTTGTGTCCTAAGAAACCGAGTTTTCTCCAACGGGTTTGGCTCTATCTAGGTTAGATTTTGGGTTCTTCTATATGCTGGGTTTAAAGCTCTAGACAAGGATACCCATCGGACAAGATGGGGTAGGCAACCCCGTCGCCCCCTCCTATATAAAGGTGAAGTTCGGACTCCCGAACTTTTATGTTATGGATTTATGTCGTGTGTGAGGGAGGGACTTGTACCTTTACCAATTGCCTTTCGGTGAAGTAGTGAACTTTCGGAGAAGCAGAAACAGGAAGCAGAAAAAAAAATTTGACTATCACATGTCAACACACAATCAGTCCAATTCAAAATATAGAATAAATAATTAATATGATGAGATAAGCACACATGGTAAACAAGATAGGTATACATGGCATACACAAGGAATTAAAACATGAAAAATACATACAAGTGACTAAAAGGGCAAATTGGTAAATATAAAAAGCATACTAGCAAATCAAGATATACAAAGGAAATTGGAACATGCAAGATATATACAAGTAATTAAGACATAGGACATGCTAGAGTATCAAGGGATAGGCTAAGAATTAAAACATGTAAAATATATACGAGTAATTAAACACACAAAGCATACTAGAAAATCAAAACATAAAAACATACATATAAATTAAATGTGATATAAATGCAAGATGCAATTTTAATAAACTTAATTTTGAAAAATCTTCCTTTTTTTTTTCTCTTTCTTTTTTTTTGGAAAAATTTTGAAACAATTATTGAAAAAAAAATTTAATGCAAATGAATGATACAATGCATGAAATGAAACTTAAAACATTTTATTATTAAACCCAAGTAAAATAAGACTTCAAAAGTGGCTTGACTCTAAAAAATATCCCCAGTGGAGTTGCCAAGCTGTCGAGACGTTTTACCGCTCCGACGATAAATGATATGGCGTGAAAAATGTTCGGGACTAAACAGTCTAAAAGCAAATGGAGTCGCCACTAACCTTTTATTTTTAATAGGTGTGGTTAGTCACCTACTTGTTTAACCCAACGTAAATCTAGAAAGATTACGTCAAGTTAAGGAAAGAAACTGGTCTACAAAAAGATTTTAGTTTCCGGAGTCGGTTACGCTCGGGGAAGGATTAGCACCCCCGAGACACCCAAAAATCGGTGTCGGGAATGATAATAAGATGTGTTTGAAATCATTTAAGAAAAACATAATTTTAAATGTCGGAATAAATATTCCTTTTAATGTAGGATAAACATCCCATTATAAAAAACTAAATTCAAAATTTAAAGACTTAATATCGGAATAAACATTCCTTTTAATGTGAAAATCCATAGCCCAATTTTGAATTTGAAGAAATTTCCTACTTAGAATGGAGATTCAATTTCTAAATAGGAATAAATATTGTTCTAAAATCAAAGTCAAATTTAAAAATGAGGATAAATATCCTTTTATGAAAAACAAAGATTTAATTTTAATTTTAGAAAGTCTCAATTATGAGAATATTAATTGAAACCTTCTAGAAAACATTTTGCAAAAAAAGTTGGGATAAACATCCTCAAATTCATGCTTTGAAATTTACATTAAGAGAATTTAATTATGATTACTTAAATTAAAATCTCCTAGAAAGATTTAATTTTAAAACAATGTCGGAATAAATATTCCTTTTAATTTGTTGAAAGGAATAATTTAACAAAAATTTAGTTTAGTAGGAAAACCTTAGTAGATTAATAAATTAAGGCCTTTCAAAAAAAAAACAAAACCCCTTCTTCTTTTTTTAAAAAAAATGAATGTCTTTTTTATCGAATAAAGCTAAATTTGAAAAAGAATTTTAAAGATTTAAAGAATAAACATTTTTATTATTGAAGCTAAAAATGCCTTAAAAATAAAGTTTACTTGAAAGGTCTTAATTAATTAAACATAATAAAATCCTCCCAAAAAGGTATTTTTGGAAAAAACTAAAGAAAAGGAAAAAGAAAATAAATAATCCCTTCCATTGACAAAGAATAAATAAAAATAAGAAAAGAAATTTTGAGAGTGGTTTTTTAACAAAATTTGGATTAATTTGAGAGGTCTTAATTATAATTGAGTAATTAAGATCTCTCAAAAAGACTTCTAAAACATGTTTTGAAATTAATATCAACATGAACATTCCTTTTAATTTAATTGGGCCTCTTAAACAAGAGATTTTCTTAAAATAAAATAAAAATGAAACATAAAAGTAAAATAAGAAAAATAAAATAAAAGATTTTGGAATAAATATTCCTTTTGTAAAAGAAGGTAATAACTTTTTGAGTTCATTTGTAAATTTTAAGAAATAAAGAAATCATAAACATGATGTATGCCTTTTTATGAAAATTAAATGAGAAAAATATATTTTTTAGTTTTGAAAGGATGAGAAATTCCCTCGGGGCCAATCGGACTCCCGATTAGACATCGAAAAAAACTTGTTATCGGAGAAAACCTTCGGAAACCTCGGACTCCCGAGAAACCCTCCGGTCACCCCATGCATATGAATTTTTGAAAATTGATGTCCTAAATCTAATTATGCATGAGTGGGACAAGAAAACATAGGTTAGTATATATATACAATTAATTACAGAATATAATATAATAAATAAATAGGACAAGGAAATTAAAAAAAATTTACAAACTTAGATTGCATGATAGCTAATTTTAGCACACACAAGTAAATCTAATTTTAATTGAATAAACATATGTACAAGATTAAAAATGTAATTTTATACAAAAAATGGCTGAATTTGTCATTAGCATAGATGAATGATCACGATCTTACAAGCATTTAGAATAAATTTAAAGCCTAAGTTAAACATAGAAGATATATTAGTAAACATACAAACGTAGTGTATGTATCATGAATACATGACCTGAACAAATTTAGCACTTGAATACATACATATAGCGAAATTTATTTAAATTCTAACCAACAAATCCTTAGAACTAGGAATAATTTAGCACACAAAATAAATAACAAACATGAGTCAAAATCAGAAAGTTCAGCTTTGGATTTTGAGAATATTATATGAACATTAATAAGAATGGTCCCTTGAATGGAAATATTTACACAAAGGTTAATAAAGATGATAACTTTAAGATAATCTTATGCATATGGATTTGTAAAAACAGGAACTTGGACAAACATTTATATGAAGATTAGTAAAAAAAATATGAACTTGGACAGCAAAATAAAAACGCAAACTTGGACATATGTTCACATATAGATTAACAAAGATAGCAACTTGGAACGGGAAAACATGAAGGAAAAAGAAATGAAGGCTTTGAACATATACTTAGCAGAATAAGAACTCATATTCACATACAAGATTGATAAAGATGGGACCTTTGACAGAATTTATACGCATAGACCAATAAAGATGAAAACTTGGATAGATGCTTATGCAAAGATTAACAAAAATAAGAGCTTGAGCATAAATTTATATAAGGATTATTAAAAACTATGACTTGAATAAATATTCATATATAAGTTAACAAAAAATGCAAACTTGAGCGAGGATTTACATGAGGGATAATAAAGATTGAAACTTAGATAAAGATTTACCAAAATCTAACTCAGCCTCTAAACTAACGAGAAGAGACCAAGGCAGATACAAATTACTCTTCAAACTGGGAAGAGGATAGACCAAAATGATTCCTTCCTCTGCTTTTGTTTTCTTTCTTTTTTTTTGAAATTAAAACGAAACTTTTAACGGACTTTAGAGGGGGCTATTTTCTTCAGAGAGAAGGATGGCCTCTAATTGTTGTGACAAACGGCACTCTGCTTTCTTTTTCTCTGAACAGCACGCTCCCAAGTTTTAAAAAGTCTACTTTCAACCAAGAGAAGAAGAGCTTTCCTACCTTTTTTGAATACAAAAAGAAAAGAAAGCTTCTTCCTTTGTTATCCTAACTCAAAAAAAAAAAAAACTTGCTGCTCTTTTTTACAAAATTAGTTTTTCAAAACGAATGAAGACTTCTTTCTGTTTGAAAACCAAAAACCAGAAAAATATCACCACCCTCTGGTTTTTTGAAAAAACAAAGAACTCCCCCCCCCCTCCATTAGCTTAGCATGCCGGCCAATTAATGCAAAAATACCACATTTCATCATCATTTTCCCCACCAAACAACAAAGGCATCTTCATCATTTCCCCCACCGAACAACAAAGGCACATTCATCATTTCCCCCATCCAACAACAAAAGCATATTTAATTAGCTTTAAATCACTATAATCATTTGTCGAAGAAGAAGAAAGACAAGTTGACGTTGAAGTGGATTTGGGGTCCCAAGTGGAAATGGCTTTTGGTTTTTGGTTATATACTTTAATTATTATTTATATATATATTTTTTTGCATGGTTGATAATGGACGGTGCATAGCTTTTTGGTATATATATATATAAATGTATATATATATATAAATATATGTATGTGTATATATATATAAATATATGTATATTTATATAAATATATGTACGTGTATATACAAATATATGTATATATATACATATAAATATATATATTCATACATATACACATAAATATATATATATATATATATTCATATATACATACATATAAATATAAATAAACACACACATATAAGTATATGATAACCGATGACACACCCGGACCTAGCACGACTTTTCTATACGAATGAAATAGTACAAGGCAACGTATTAATTAAACAATGGGTCGGTCCGGCTGTGTCAAGTCAGAAGAGAAGTTAAAATTAGGATAAGACGGAGTTTGAAGATAAAGTAATTAACCGTGCATGGAAATTAGTAAATGCCAAAAAGACCTCCAAATAAGTCCCTAGAAATTTATTATGGGCCCCATTGGCACAAGAAATTAAAGGATTTAGCCAACGGGTAAAAATGGAAGAAAGTTGAAAGAGGGGAAAAAGTTTGACTCGGGGCCCGAGTGGACCCGGCGTCGGGCTCCGCTATAAATAGGGGAGGGGGGTGCCGAGCCTTTCATTATTTTCTTTTCTTTTTCTTTCTTTCTTCTTCTTTTCTCTCTGGAGCCGACCGGAGGCATTTTGGACAATTGGCAAAGTGGGACATGCCCGGCTATCAGATCAAGGTGAGTTTCCAGTATGTTGTTCTTCTCACCTCGATCTACGTTTTGTTAAGTTTGCACGCATTTCCATGCATCGGTTTAGCCTAGATCCAAGTTTTCAGCTTTTGACCGGATTAGATCTTTAAACTCAAATAAGTGGATTTTGGGCCGGTGGAATAAGGTGAGTTTTTAGTGTGTTATAGTATTCACCTTATTCTACGTCCCATTCCGTTTTTACGCATTTTTGTGCACCGGGTGTGAGTAAATCGGAGATTTAGTCAATTTGGGCTAAATCTCGGTCTACGGGAAAATTGGACCGGTGTTTCTCGTTTCTGCCTCGGCATATCCGTTGTGGATGCCATGAGGATCGCCTCTCTAAGTTTGTACGTCGAAAGGAGGAGAAACGAGTGCGAAAACTGGGGAAGAGACCGGCCGAAGAACTGGCCAATCGAGTCCCTGTTTAGATATTTTTAATATAATATTATTATATTAAAAGATATTTATATATTATATTAATATATTTTAGATATTTATATATAATATTATTATATCTTAGATATTTATATATTATATCATTATAATGTATAAATATCTCATAGGTGGGCTTTTTGAGCCCGATTTCGAGTAGAATTTGGCCCAACCCTTGTGGGGCCCAGCCTAGTCCGGGTGTGGGGCCCACGGGCCCCCGGGGGGCATTTTGGTAATTTTTCACCGAGAGTCCGATTTTAGCCCCGAAACCTCTCGGACACGTTTCTAGGTGTCGGGCCCGGTCCGAGTGGCCCATGGACCCCCAGGGGTATTTTCGTAATTTTTCACCAAGTGTCCAATTTTTACCCCGAAACCTCCCGGACACTTTTCTAAGCCCCGAATCACTTCCAAACATCGTCATAGGTCATATTAGAGCCTCATAGGTGCATTCATAAATTGTGATTATGAATGCTAACGTATATTTCCGTGTATTAGGGCTCCGGTTAATCGAGTGCGGCGATGCTCCGGAGGTTAAGCTACATGGAGCGCTTGGGAGTATACGATTCTCCCATCACTGTGAGTGACTTAGACTTCTCTGTCTAGCCACTGGGGAAAAGGGTTTTAAAAATGATTTTAAAACATAAATGTTTTTCAAAAAGATTTTGGGATATGGGAAATCCACATACACACACCTGCTTGTGATATACCCACACAGTGAGTGGGATGTCTTAAAAAGAAATATATAGACTACGTGTGTGTTTATATATTTTAAATATGTAACGTTATATATATATATACATTTGAAATATTATTATTATTATTATTATGATTATTGAGGGTACGATGCCCTTGGGAGATGAGTGATTGAGAGGGTTCCTCGGGGCTCCAATCAGCGAGAGCGTGGACCGAGTCTGAGAGCATGCTAGATTCTCAGCCGTGGACCGCCTATTGAGGGGCACGGTGAGACGAGACCTGGTTAGGAGAGTCGCGTAGGAAATCTCGCCAGGCTCCAGTTCGCTGTGTTCCACCACAGCGAGGCACCACCGAGGGAAAGGGCTAGAGAAAGAGAAAAAGAATGAGAATAAGAAAATGTTTTAGAAAGAAAAGAGATAGCCCTCGGTGCAGTGAGGCATGAGTCGGCCGACGGGTCGAGCCCCCAGTATGAGACGAGTGCCAGCCCATTTATGATATAAATTTAATTATTTTATTTAAGATATTTTCAAGAATGGGTTCTCTGCGGAAGAACCAGGGAAGAATTTTTTAAAAGAAAAATAATTGTTTTATTATTTTTTTATTTTATTTTATTTTATTTTGGATTTCCCTTATCTGCTCTAACCCAGGTGGAGATTCTTAGAACCTCTGTCACTCACCTGTATCCAATGTGGATGGATGCAGATTTGCGATCGGAGTCAGCCATAGAAAAGAGGCTCACTAGGAGCCGTCGGTGGCTTAGGCTTAGTAGTTTCCGCTGTGTAGGTATTCTCTCAATTAGTCCACTGGCATTACTTTTAAAGTTAATTATTTTATTAAATATTTTCTAATTAAAGTTTAGTTTTATTTGACAGTAATGATGCCCATTTATGCCTTGCGGTGCCTTAGGTGCGTGACTGGCCAGCACGCACTTCGAGGCAGCGCGGCGGTTGCCACGTGGCCGGCCCGGAGCGGGTCGGGGCGTAACAATTTGATTGGTATCAGAGCATTTAAAAGATTCTGTTTATTTTCAAAAACTATATAGTATTTTCAAAGTATTTTCAGCTACAAAGTATCTTCAAGATGTTTTCAAATATTTTTGAAGCCAGTGGATTAAATAGGTTTAGAACTCTAGTGTTCGAGTATGTAGTTGCTCGAAAGCGTCATAAATGATCATGCCTACTCTTAGAACCCCTTCTTTAGTAGCAAGCCACCAAATAGTGTTCTCGAGTGTGGTCTTAAGTGAGAAGACATCACGACCACCTTCTTCCTCGAGATTCGTGCAAGGCACACTTTTCAGGAAACTCCCCAAACTCAAACTTTCAATTTTCAATGTTCCTTCTACTCGATAGCCAAACTGTGCAAGGGACGGTATTTCCCTTGAATTGATGAGATAGATGATGTCTCGTCTGAATCCTTCTTGAAAGCCTAGTTAGAGGCTTACCAGTGAAACTGGTTCGATGCCCATAACCTTCGATGTTCAATCTTGAAGTTGTGAACATCGAGACTCGCTAGTAAAGCAGCGAGTGTCAAGCATAAGCTAGATGCGTTGCCCCAATTCTTTACACTAGTGACGTGTAAGACTTGGGAGGAAATGAGACGGCTAGAAAAAGGCAAGGGGCCAAGGTGGGCATAACGTGCGTGAACGTTAACCTTACTTCTCTCGTTTTCTACACCGTTGGTGTGTAGCCTAGGAGAGAGAGTTGGGTTAAGAATGAAGAATTTGAGAGAGTCAATCACGGAGGATGTGGTTGACCCAAAACCTCAGAACGTGAGATGAATCATCTGAGTAACCAGATGAAGGTAATCGAGGAGAAGCATCCAAGGAAATTGGAAGAGAAAGAATGAACCCAAGATCACGAAAGGTGAGATATGGGAAGATTATTTAAGGATGTGAAATGATTGATAAGAGAAAACCCTAAAGGATTTAAGGATGACAAAAAGGAAGAGTAAGGAAGGAGAACAAAAGAGAAGTCATTTTTGGGAAACGATGAGAAGGAATAAGATAGTAATCACAAGATGGAAAATGAGGAAAGAATGAAAAGAGATCACATTCAGGTGGTCAACGAGTAGTACATCTGCTACTACTTGTTCGACCATTGGATACCAATGAAGAGAAGGATAACGAATAAAAGAGAAAGGAAATGAAGATGAAGTGGAATAAAGAAAGTAAGGAGGAGGAGACCTCCAAAGGATAATAAGAAATGATTTTGAACAAAGTGAATGGGAAGAAAGCAAGCGAATGAAGAGTGTGATGCACGGTATTGATGGGAATGCCCGCGTATGCGCTAATGGACGGTACGAAGAGAATTTCCCCAATATTGTGAAGACATCACCAAAGGGAACTGGTGATAAAGAAGGAGAGGAAAGGAGAAAAGAACGAACCCTTAAATAAAGGATTAAGAAATGTCGTGATGTAGTGCGGAGGCTTTCTTAACGAAGAAAGAAAGCATAAAAACCCTAGGTAAAAGAGGATCCTAGGCTAATAAAAGGGAATAAAAGCTTAGAAAAAAAAAAAGAAGAAGAGACTTAGTTTTGGTTAATTAGGAATAGAGCCTTAAAAGAAGAAAAGTATGACACATCACTAGAAAACTATAACTTTAATTAGCAATAATGTCATAATGAACCGTAGGTTAATAGCTCCAAATGACTGACCAGGATTAGTAAAGGATTAAGACTAGGAAATTAGGGTTAGAGACAAAACCTAGGTAAGTGACTTAGAGATAAATCAAAGAAGTGCATAAAAAGGAGATTAAAAGAAGTATATAAAGAAGACTAAGAAAGATTTAGTGAAAGAAAGTGAATAAAAGAGTTAGAAACGGATGTTAGTTAAAGAGAGTTGAGCATAATGGACCCCGAACTCGAGTCAAGCCAAGGCACTACATCCTAGAATGAATAAATCAAGGAAAGAAATGAGTAAACAAGGATTATCGGAGGCCAGAACCAAGAAAGAGAAAAACGGGGTAAAGGATATAAATTGGTGAAAGGAAGAAAAAACCCCTGACTATTTGATTCTGGGAAGAAGATGACAGAGGATTAAGAATGTGAATGGATGAAAGAGAAGAAGAGAGAAATAAAGAAGTAAGGATATGTAAGGATATGAGATGAGGGTGAAGTAAACAAAAGTGAAACGAGGAGGATAATGAGGATAATGATGATGATGGAAGCTTTAAGGATAATCAAACCCAAAAGAAGGAGGAAAATGGATCGACCTAGGTAAAAGTCGAAGAAAGGAGTGAGGACAAAACAAGGATGAATAGATGATGATTGAAACTGGAGAAGACAAAAAGGTGAAATCATGGCAAAAGAGTGGAATAGAAGGAATTAAGAGTATAAGGTTAATGGATACGAAGGATAAGTTAAATCTTTTAGAAGGAGGGGAGTAAGCTAACTTTGAGGATGAACTCCCCGAAGAATGATAAGTGAAGAAAGGATGTGGGAGATGAAGTCAAACCAAGCTAAGGCGGAGTCAGCTTGGCGTGGGCAAGACAGAGAGGTAATAAAAATAGGGAAAGTGTTTCCCACGATAAATGAACCATGACATCGAAAGACAAAGAAGAGATATCAACGGATTAAGAGCCGAAGATGGCTAAGAGAAAGGAAACCCATATTGGTAAAGCAAGAGATGAGGAAACTAAAACAGAAAAGGTGACAAGAGAGAACCCTGAGTACTTAATGGAAAGAGTACGGGAATAAAGGAAGAATTGATTAGGCTCATAAACTTCTATGAGCACAGCTAGTATGAAGAGCAGAAAGGAAATTCTGACACCCAAGAGAATCAAAGGTGTTAGAAGAAAAGAGGAATAAGGATAAAAATGATAAAGAAAGCAAAGAAAGGGAAGAATGAGGCCAAAGTAAAGGAAATCTTGGATACAACGTGAAAGGTCACGTGGATCAAGGTAAAGGAACATGGAAAAGAGAATAGATACAGAGATAATCTTAAGGATAAAGGATATGAAGATTTCAAGAACTGCAAATGATGCCAAGAAGCAGCAACCGACCCAAGAGAAAAGCAAAATCGAGTAAAGGGGTGAGAAACCCTAAGAAGAAGAAGCATGAAGATAAAGAAGCTACGAAAGGTGCCACACGAGTATAACGTGCATGAAGCGCGCTGATCCGCGTTGGTTGAAAAGTAAAAGAAAATGTGGACCCCACAATGGACGTGGGTGGATGGAAAGGAAGAAAAGGTTAGAGAAGGGGATAAGGAAACCCCAGAAAATAATACTGTTGATGAAAGAAGGAAAAGAGATTGACCATTAGCAAGGGAGCTAATGTGAAGGAAAGAAGTCGAAAGGAAGAGAAACGTGCGGCACCTCCTTAAGTGGACACTCCAAGGGAGTGAAAGATGAGAGAAAGAATTAGAGAATGAATGGGTATGAGGTCGAGGCTCAAATGTGAATGATTTGGGAGCCATGTGAGGCGTCCCTATGTGAGAAAGGATCAGAGATCGAGATCTTGAGGATCTCTGTGATGACCACTTTAGAGGACCGACCCAATGTGTGATTGGGGTGTGCATGAGACCACCCACAGTTCTCCATCCCAGAGAGGATGAGAGATGAGATGTGATGGGCCATGGGCCCTGTATGTGATATGATGGGCCATGGGCCCTATTTGTGATTATGATGGGCGGTCAGAGAGTGGGTCAGCTTGTGAGAGCCGAGAGGGCATGATCTCTGATTCCTCTGTTGTGATGTGGCCGAGTGTGGGCCAGTGTACACAAGAGCTCGACTCATACACCATGAAGAGAGAGAATGAAGTCAAAGGCGAAATGAAGAAGCGAAACCAAGATAGGGGGAAAGATAATTAACTCACCGCATCCTCGCCGTGGAGGCGAGGGAGTTAAGCTAAGGTCTTTCCCGATAACTTGGTTACAAAGATGAGTACAAGACCACGAAACGACATGATACGCGTTAAAAGATGGCCTCGAAGCGAGAGGCAATGGTAATGAAAAAGGAGGAGGAACTCCTAAGAAGAGTAAGAGGTGAGGAGCCTCAGAAGAAACAAAAGGATAGTCTCATCAAGGGAGACTTGAAGGATGAGACAAGAACAAAGCGAGAGGATCAAGCGAGCACAACTACAGCAAAAGAAGGACCTCCAGAGTTCATAATTAAAGTAAAGATAGCCTAACCCATGAATAGGTAAGGGTAGGCTATGTTAAAGAAAAGATGAGGTTCAAACTCAAGAGTGGAAGAGTGATGAAACCACTCTTGAGGGAGAATGATCAGAGTGCGTAGCGGAAGCGTGGTGAACTTCAGCGGCGAATAGTGATGCTAACACTATTCAAAAACGAAAGGAGGGCTCCGAATGGAAGCCAAACCTCCCCAAGTTACTTTGTTTAATTTCGAGGACGAAATTTTAGAAGGAGGGGAGAGTTGACACACCCGGACCTAGCACGACTTTTCTGTACGAATGAAATAGTACAAGGCGACGTATTAATTAAACAATGGGTCGGTCCGGCTGTGTCAAGTCAGAAGAGAAGTTAAAATTAGGATAAGACGGAGTTTGAAGATAAAGTAATTAACCGTGCATGAAAATTAGTAAATGCCAAAAAGACCTCCAAATAAGTCCCTAGAAATTTATTATGGGCCCCATTGGCACAAGAAATTAAAGGATTTAGCCAACGGGTAAAAATGGAAGAAAGTTGAAAGAGGGGAAAAAGTTTGACTCGGGGCCCGAGTGGACCCGGCGTCGGGCTCCGCTATAAATAGGGGAGGGGGGTGCCGAGCCTTTCATTATTTTCTTTTCTTTTTCTTTCTTTTTTCTTCTTTTCTCTCTGGAGCCGACCGGAGGCATTTTAGACAATTGGCAAAGTGGGACATGCCCGGCTATCAGATCAAGGTGAGTTTCCAGTATGTTGTTCTTCTCACCTCGATCTACGTTTTGTTAAGTTTGCACGCATTTCCATGCATCGGTTTAGCCTAGATCCAAGTTTTCAGCTTTTGACCGGATTAGATCTTTAAACTCAAATAAGTGGATTTTGGGCCGGTGGAATAAGGTGAGTTTTTAGTGTGTTATAGTATTCACCTTATTCTACGTCCCATTCCGTTTTTACGCATTTTTGTGCACCGGGTGTGAGTAAATCGGAGATTTAGTCAATTTGGGCTAAATCTCGGTCTACGGGAAAATTGGACCGGTGTTTCTCGTTTCTGCCTCGGCATATCCGTTGTGGATGCCATGAGGATCGCCTCTCTAAGTTTGTACGTCGAAAGGAGGAGAAACGAGTGCGAAAACTGGGGAAGAGACCGGCCGAAGAACTGGCCGATCGAGTCCCTGTTTAGATATTTTTAATATAATATTATTATATTAAAAGATATTTATATATTATATTAATATATTTTAGATATTTATATATAATATTATTATATCTTAGATATTTATATATTATATCATTATAATGTATAAATATCTCATAGGTGGGCTTTTTGAGCCCGATTTCGAGTAGAATTTGGCCCAACCCTTGTGGGGCCCAGCCTAGTCCGGGTGTGGGGCCCACGGGCCCCCGGGGGGCATTTTGGTAATTTTTCACCGAGAGTCCGATTTTAGCCCCGAAACCTCTCGGACACGTTTCTAGGTGTCGGGCCCGGTCCGAGTGGCCCATGGACCCCCAGGGGTATTTTCGTAATTTTTCACCAAGTGTCCAATTTTTACCCCGAAACCTCCCGGACATTTTTCTAAGCCCTGAATCACTTCCAAACATCGTCATAGGTCATATTAGAGCCTCATAGGTGCATTCATAAATTGTGATTATGAATGCTAACGTATATTTCCGTGTATTAGGGCTCCGGTTAATCGAGTGCGGCGATGCTCCGGAGGTTAAGCTACATGGAGCGCTTGGGAGTATACGATTCTCCCATCACTGTGAGTGACTTAGACTTCTCTGTCTAGCCACTGGGGAAAAGGGTTTTAAAAATGATTTTAAAACATAAATGTTTTTCAAAAAGATTTTGGGATATGGGAAATCCACATACACACACCTGCTTGTGATATACCCACACAGTGAGTGGGATGTATTAAAAAGAAATATATAGACTACGTGTGTGTTTATATATTTTAAATATGTAACGTTATATATATATATATATATACATTTGAAATATTATTATTATTATTATTATGATTATTGAGGGTACGATGCCCTTGGGAGATGAGTGATTGAAAGGGTTCCTCGGGGCTCCAATCAGCGGGAGCGTGGACCGAGTCTGAGAGCATGCTAGATTCTCAGCCGTGGACCGCCTATTGAGGGGCACGGTGAGACGAGACCTGGTTAGGAGAGTCGCGTAGGAAATCTCGCCAGGCTCCAGTTCGCTGTGTTCCACCACAGCGAGGCACCACCGAGGGAAAGGGCTAGAGAAAGAGAAAAAGAATGAGAATAAGAAAATGTTTTAGAAAGAAAAGAGATAGCCCTCGGTGCAGTGAGGCATGAGTCGGCCGACGGGTCGAGCCCCCAGTATGAGACGAGTGCCAGCCCATTTATGATATAAATTTAATTATTTTATTTAAGATATTTTCAAGAATGGGTTCTCTGCGGAAGAACCAGGGAAGAATTTTTTAAAAGAAAAATAATTGTTTTATTATTTTTTTATTTTATTTTATTTTATTTTGGATTTCCCTTATCTGCTCTAACCCAGGTGGAGATTCTTAGAACCTCTGTCACTCACCTGTATCCAATGTGGATGGATGCAGATTTGCGATCGGAGTCAGCCATAGAAAAGAGGCTCACTAGGAGCCGTCGGTGACTTAGGCTTAGTAGTTTCCGCTGTGTAGGTATTCTCTCAATTAGTCCACTGGCATTACTTTTAAAGTTAATTATTTTATTAAATATTTTCTAATTAAAGTTTAGTTTTATTTGACAGCAATGATGCCCATTTATGCCTTGCGTGACTGGCCAGCACGCACTTCGAGGCAGCGCGGCGGTTGCCACGTGGCCGGCCCGGAGCGGGTCGGTGCGTGACAACCGAATTAACTCGGTTGGTCTCTGGCTTGATTGGCTTTGCATGGGAGTTGAGTTGGCTAGCTTGGCTTTCGCATAACTTTGCATGGCCATGTTGACTCGGTTGGTCTTTCCGGTCTAGGTTCAAAATTACCTGCAAGGTAATAATATAAAATTAAAATAAAATAAAATGAAGTAATAATAATAATAAATGAGCATAAATAAACTAAATTAAAAGGATAAGCATAATAGAAATTTTGAAAAAGGGCAAATCAATCAATTAATTAATTAAAATTAACTAATTGATTAAAATTAAAAATAAGTGTCTACAGATCTTCTATAAGCTTTAATTCTAGAACTTGCTTGGAAATTTTTTCGAGATTACATGAGACACATACGCACTGAATTTGCTAATTGTCTATAGGATTGAATTTGAGCCAAATTAAGCCATCCCATGAGAAAAACAATTCTAGTTAACCCTTTTTGAGCCTATTTGAATATCAATTGCCTTTTTTCTTTGTTTAGCCTTATCCTAAAGAACCTTGAACTTAAAAGAAAAATAAGTATTCTCTACCCTTATTCTTGATTTAGTAGAGTTTATTTACATGTTTTTGTTCTTTGCAAGGTTGAATAAGGAAGAAGTGTGGGGGAATTTTGATTGATGGCTTGGAAGCTGGAAACTTTACCAATTGAAAATTAAAAATAGAATGAAAATGTCAAGAAAAAGAGAAAATTGAATGCAAAAGCATTTCAAAGAAAAGACAAGACAATATGAAAGATGATTGGCATTGATTTCTAGTCTTTGAAAAGAAAAGAAAAGTGCAAAAAAGAGTTGAACTTTGGTGGAGTGTTGAATCAAGATGAAAGTTGGCTACCACAAGTTAAATCTGCCCACTTTTATGTTTAATTGCTCGACTAAGTTTTGAACTTTGTATTTGATTCCTTTTATCTTTTCTTTGTTGAGCTCACTTACGTCTGACCCCATTACAACCTTTATGAAAAGACTTTAGCATTAAAAGTTTAGTTGAGTATGGTTAATGGAGTAGTGGAGATTAGGTTCACAAGCAAGCTTATGATAAGAGAAGTCGTATACTATGATTAGAGTGGCAAACCTAAACACTTTTAGGGTGAGTGTCGAAATGTCTCAAAAAGCAAAAGGCGTCCGACGGAAAAATTTGGCGAATAAAATATTTTGAAAATTGGAAAAGGATAAGAAAAAGGAGTCGCCACTAACCGTTTGATTTAGGTAGGTTAACCACCTATTTTGACTCCGTTTAACCTAACATAATCTAAAAAAGATTACCTTAGGTCAAACAAATGTTGGTCTACGAAAACAAATTTTGGATTCGGGAGTCGGTTACATTCGGGGAAGGATTAGCACCCCGAAACGCCTGAAAATCGGTACCATAGAAGTCTTAAAAACTGTTTTAGGGCTAATAATAAAATGCTTTCAAGAAGAAGAGAATAATTTAGAAACTAAAAGTTAAAATGTCGGAGTAATACTCCTTTTACTATGGGTTAATTCATCCTTAAAGAAAATTCGATTTAATGAGATCCGTATTGAAATTTGGTTAGAAAATTCTCAATGTTGAATAACCGAGTTGAGAACTTCCGAAAATAAACTTTGAAAATCAAAATGTCAAAACAAGTAATTCGTCAAAGATAAATTTTGATTTAAAGAAAAATAACGGTTTAAAAAAAATGGATTAAATTTGGAAAGACTTCAATCGTTGAAGACTAAATTGAAATCTTTCAAAAAAAAATATTTTTGAAAGATTGAAATTAATGTCGGAATTATTAAATTCCTTTTATTGATGGTGGATTTTGATTAGAAAGCAAGATTTTAAAAAGAGTTTAATTTTAATTGAAAAGATTCCAAGGTAGGGACCTAATTGAAATCTTTTAAAACATTTTTGATCTTTTTGAAAATGATGTTGGAATAAATGAATTCCTTTTACTATTGGATCTCATTTTCTAAAACTTTGATTAAAGAAATTAACCAAAATTTAATTTTTATAAGAAAACATCAACTATTGATTAAGTTCGAGATTTTCATAAAAGCCATTTTTTTAGATTATAAAAATTATGTCGGAATTGAAATTCCATTTGCTGATAAGGGGGATTTTGAAAGAAAACATTTTTGGGGTTTTTTTGAAAATTGACTTTAATTAAAGAAAATCGTGAATATTTGATGGAAAAAATAAATATGGTATGCATGTAATTTTGAAGAAATTAAATGAAGAAAATATATTTTTTGGTTTTTGAAGGGATAAAAATTCCCCTAAAAATCTCCACCGTACTTCCGGTGAGAAACTTAAAGAAATTTCTATCTTGGTAGACCCTTGAGCATCTCGTACTTCCGAAACACCCTCCGGCTTCCCATGCACATGAATTTTGTGAAAAATGATGTACTAATTTCTAAATGCATGAAATGATGGGACAAAATAAATCAAGAAAATGGGTTAGCACAAGAAACATATTAGGTATACATTATATAAAAAAATGCGTGAGCCCTAATTTCTAAAATATTGTAAATGATGTAATTGGGCCTAAGCTAAAGGACATATTAAAATGCTAATGAGCCTAAGCTAAATGACATGAATTAAAATGAAATAAGATATATAAAAATGGAATAGGTATTAAATAATTTAAAATGACATAAAGACATGCATGATTCCTAATTTAATACTAATTTGGCGACAAGATAAACATTAATAGGCATAATTACAAAGCTAAAATAAGAAAATACTGATTACTAGAACGAAGTTAGGATGCAAATATGGAAAATAATTAGCACACATAAATTAATACAATTCATTTCCTAGCCTTAAACATGAACATCTAATCGTGGATCAAATAAGTATGAATGATATTTAAACAACCCATTAGTCGAAATTAATAAACTGCACATTCCATTGAAATGGTCTAAAACTAACAAGTCATGAAACCCGACCAAAGGAAAATAAATATATACACCTACAAATAAAAAGAAGCATAAGTCCAAAGCAAGAACAAACAGAGCCCATGGCACAAATACAATTTCTCACCAAGATAGCCCAATGGCAACCAATATAGTCTAACAAATGAATATAATAAAATAAAATTCAGAAGCCCAACAAGCACATGAGATAAACCAGACATAGTCCATGATTAACAACATAGCCCAAGCAATTAAGAAACTAACATGATACACCAGTTTTATATATGACCCAAAAATCATAAATGTGACCTGAATACATGATCTATTCCAAATACATAGCCTGATTTAATTGAAGAACCCAATTTAAAATACAACTACATGGCCTGAACATATGTTCTCATCAAATAACAAAATGGTCATATTATAATCCAAGAGCATGGCCAACAGTCTAAGACAAACTAACAAGAAGATGGCCCATTATCTTTGTCAAGCACATGATCCAAAATGAAACACAACACATGGCAAACACGATTGGAATTATTCAGGATGATGATAACATGACCCAGTCAAACTAAAGATTAAAGGATGATAAGAGATTACCCCCAAAACGTCGTGGCTCCTGGAACTCCCACCTTAAAACTCTATTTTTCTTAATTTGCTTGCCAATTACCCTCCTTCTCTCCTCCTCATGCCCGAGCAACAAAGAAACCCCTGACCATAGACTATTACCTTCACCGAAACTGGAAAACGCAGCACCCCTTTTCCTTTCTAAATGGTTCTCCTTATCCTCTTTTCTCAAACCCGAAATTATACACCCAAAAGCGTCTTCAAAAACCTCTAAAACTAGCCATGGCTACCGTAACCTCTTAGTACCCTGATCTCTACAATCCATCATCTAATCAACTTGCTTCTTCCTTTTTTTTTTCTTTTTTAGTAAATCATTTCTTTTGCCAAAGGCTCTTTCTAGCAAATTGATTGCAAATCGAAAACCCCAATTTTTAGAAGAAATTTTTTAAAATAAATGTTTTTCTTCTCTTTTTTTTAGAAAACTGATTAAAAAATTTGAAACCCTTAATCCCACAAAGCAGGAACCCTGAATTTTTTCGAATTTGGGAATCTCGGCCTCCCTTTTTTGTTGGAGAAAGATGTATTATTTATAGGATTGATGGGGTTTATCTTAGGGTGGAGGGTGAATTCTAAGCCCTAAGATCAGTGGCTGACAATTCCTTACCGAGGTATTTTTTTGTTTGCAGGTTTTTTGGGCTTTTTTCTGTATTCATTCCCTTTTTAATGAAACTTGGGCCATCCTCTTGTTCAACCTTTCTCGATACAAACTGTCGGCTTCCAATTTGGGCTCATCACTATGAAGTCCAACACTCTTGCAAATAAAAATAAAAGAAAAAGAGTTAAAAGTAGTAAAATGGAATTGGATAAGACAAAAATAAAATACAAGGATAACTAAGGAAAGAAAAGAAGGAAGAAATTGGATTGCCAAAATAAAATGGTGTCTACAGTGAGGATGAGAGATTGAATGAAATTCCACTTTATTTGGTTGTGATTAGATGATAACCTAGGATGGTTAGTTTTTCTTTCTTCTTCCTTTCAATTGATTAATGTTTTCTTACTTAAACTTCATTGATATACTTATTCTTTTGCGATTCCATGATATTGTTTTGGAGTTATTCCTCAATTCTTCTTAATGATTTCAAAAGTTTTGCTTAAGGACAAGCAATTGGTTAAGTGTGGGGGGATTTGTTAGTTACCAATTTGTTTATGTTTTTTATTAATAATCATCTTGATTTAGAGTAACTAATCTTCTATACTTAAGTTAATTGCATGTTTTTCATTATTGTCGATGCATTTTGAAGATTGAAAGAGAAAGCATTCAAAATTGAGGCAAAGAAGGACAAAAGAACACAAGAGCTTTGTGTCTATGATCAGCCGGCCCCAGCCCAATTATTGGTCGGCCCCAGCCTGGAGTATGGCCGAGAGTCCCTTTGGCTATCATTGGCCGATGGTCGGCTAGAGCTCTAGCCAGTACCGGCTAGACACGGGATGCACCAAAGTTGATCCCAATTGGTCTTTCAATCTTCCAATGCCTCCTAAGCGGACTCTTGAAGTTCCTTGGACCTAAAATCTCGCCAATTCAACCCTAAAACAAGGAAGATTCAAAGAGAAGAATGAAGAATTGATTACGCTAAAGAAATTGAAGATTAAAGTGAATTGAAAAAGGATTAAGGGAAGAAGATTCAAGCACAAGTTGACAGACTTTTAGAGAATTTTAGGAATTAGAAACCCTAAGTATTTATACTCTTATAAATCACTTAGGAGAATATCGATAGCTTAATTTTCGTCATCTTTTTGAGAGCTTCTATTTTTCATGGCAACTTAAACAACTTTTCTTCAATCTAGTGTTTAAGTGGATGCTTATCTAAGTATTTGTAAGGTTCTCTTATTCTTAATCTAGTTTTATTCATAATTGTTCCTTGAATTCTTTGCTCTAAGGTAAACTTGCTTGTTAGTTTATCAATCTTTTGTTTGTTTGTTTGGTTAATGCGTAATAATCAATCTCATAATCAAAAGTATTGCTATTCTTGTTTAAATTCTTGGTAGTAATTGAATTCGATCAAGTGATAAATAGCAATGGAATAGGACGCTCTATTCAAAGGAATTTAAGGGGTTTATTGAGTAATTTATGCTGGGTAGATTTCTAATATTGATTAGCTCTTATTGATCTTGTTCTTAATGCTTTCGAATACTTGAAACCAGGTTGCTAGGGTTTTGGTTTAAGTGTAAGATTGAATGATATTTTGTGAAACACGAGTAACAACATATCTAGCTTTATGATTAATTGAATCTTTGAGAATGCTGGGTTTTCTTTGATTAGCTAATACAATTGTGTCAGAACTATATCTCTTGATGAACCAAGGATCAAATATCTATAAGCATCCCAACACCAGGTTGAAGGTTTTTAATTCTGATTTATCTCTCATTATCTATTCCTTTAGTTTTAATTTTTTTTAGTTCTTGATTTCAATCAAACCCCCCCTTTTTATATTTACTTGTTTTGAAGAAAGCAAAAGTGAACCAACAGCTCTCTGTGGGATCGATCCTTACTTATCCTACTATATTAATTAGTTCGAGAAGAGGTTAATTTGTCAAGCACCGCGACACGCTTCGTCACTTTGTTAGCAAACAAGGATGGCGTTTGATTCATAATTGTTATAGCCTTTATACCAGGTGCTCAAAGCATGTTGTTTCCTTCATAATGACTTTTTAGAAGCCAAGTTGGGTTGGAATGCGTCCTATACCAGGTTGAGCATTTGGCAATCGAGGTGAGTTTTGCTACATGGAATTCGGTGGCGAACTGGTAATGGTAGGGCTGTTCGTATCTTACACGACAGGTGGGTGCCAAGTATAGATGGGTTGTCACGCCCCGGCCCAGAAGCTGAACACGTGACAAACTCTGCGTTGCACTGAAATACGAGTCTATAGCCCCGTACTTCGACACCACGCAAGGCATTAAATGATACCATAACAAAAACGTCTTTAAAGAAATTGGAGACTCAATTAATTAGGTAAAACAATTATAAATAAAGTTTTAATAAAATCTAATAATTTTTTATAAGGGTTGATCAAAGTCAATCAAAAGTCAAAACTCGGTCAATTCTACAAGTTTGATCTCAATGACCTTGAATTATCAAATTTGAAATCAAAAAGGAATTTGGAAATCCCTTTCATAAATCTACAACTTTTAAAACATACTTTAAAGTACTTTAATAAATCAAGATTTAAAAATTGGTCTCTTTTATCTTTCTTTTCTCCAACAGAATGCCTTACCGATCATGAGCTCAAGCTTAAGTGTACAAGCTATCTTTGAGAGAGAGAAACACCACACAAATCAACCGAACCCACCATGGACTCCTCGAGGCACAAAGACACAACCGAACTAAGGTACTGCAAAATATATAGGCAAAATAGAGTGGTGAGTACTAACATGTACTCGGTGAGTGATAATAACAATTTATAAAGGTCTTACACATTTTAGAGGAGTATGGATACAATTTCAATAAACCAATATTTTATCTTATCAAATCAAGCACGTATCAAACATGAACTAAAACATAGTTCATAAATCATAAAACATGTATCAGACAAGAAACAATCTCACATAGCGTGGTAGTCAAACCAAAACAATGACCCTACATTTCCAAAACATGGACAGCCTTGAGAAAACATAGTCTCGCCAAGGGTTTTTCACATGGTTTTTCTCACATAAAACCTCCTACTTTGGCGTTGGCCCAGCCATCGCAATGGGGTGAGGCATTGCTAGACCTTTACGGGTCTTATTTGGTCTTTCTCCGTGCTTGCGGAGCTAAGACCAAACTGGAGACCATATGTTACTTCCGTCGGAGCTAAAACAAAATGTAGGTCTAAGTGCATATGACTCGTCCACACAAACACACAATGGGCCTTACTCGCTCGGTCTCACCGTCTCACAAAACCATACACATATGCCTTAGGATCATAAATATTAAAAATATACTATCAAGCAAGACAAAAGGGCCTAGCCTAAAACCAAATCTGGCATATCATGTGCAATCAACTAGGCATAGTGTAAATATATGGGTTTCATCAATAAACTTGCTTGGAAAATCATCAACAAGTATCCATACTCAAAACAAGGTTTTCATATCCATTTCAAACACATGATTTAGAAAACTAGAGCATTTATATCATCAAAGTATTGAGTTGCTATCCAATCACTACTTTGGGAGGGTAAACACTCCCATAAGTCTACATGCTCGTGTCTTACCCTTCACAGAGGTGCCACCTCCTAAAAGGCAAGCCAAGACATTTTAAACAATATGTTACGATACTAAACAAACTCAATATAACATTCTAAGGCTATATGCTATGCATTTCTACGCCTTTACGCTCAAAATGCGTTACCCGATTGGCAACACACTCCGTTGAGCCACTTTGAGCTCAACAGTTCACTAAATTTTGTCAAATTGGTTCGTAAATGCCCAAATATTATTTGGGAGGTTTATCCCACTCATTTAAGTCTTTATGAAAGAATTTCTGATGATTCGGAGTGCTCGGAGAAGACGGAAGTCGAATTGGAAACAAAATGGGTCAAAACGAACCAAAATGGAACATGGCATGTTCCATATTTCCAATGAGGATCAGGGCCAGGATCTTTGGTGCACCTGAGTTAGAATCTCTCAGGTTCCCTTTGCAGATAGAATCCAGGCCAGGGTCTCTAAAGCACCTAGACCGGAATTGCTCTATACATTTCGGGTTTATGAACATGTTGGCCAAAGCTCGACCTTTAACACTCCAAACCACTTCGAATCATACAAGCTACATTCTAACGATAAAAAAATATCAAATTTATGCCAAGAACATCAATCCATGCATTCCCAACCTCAATTAAACTCAAATCTATATATCAATATGCATTCAAAGAAACCCATTTCCTCACTCTAACTTCTAAAATGCATAACTTTCTCATTGCTAACCCAATCAACATGATTCCAAGGGCATTTGAAAGATAAAATGGAGTATAATAACATACCTCAAGCTTACTTTCCAAAGCTTGATGGATCTACCATGAAATCCTCCCTCTTTTCCAAGCTCCATTTGCCAAAACACCTCCAAACTTAGTTGTTCTTCCTTCCAATGCCCAACGAAATTGCAAGCTTCATTGATGATTTTGATTACCTCAATTCTTGATTTTCATGAAAATTTGATGAGGATTTAGTGCAATTTTCATTTGGGTAAGTTTAGGGTTTGTTGCTCTTCAATTTGAGAGAAGAGGAGGAAGAGGAAGATGAGAGAAAATGAGGAGGGAAAGTCCTCTTCTTCCAATTTAATTCATTGGGTTTCCAAAATTGCCCTTCACTTATCCTTCCAAATGTCCACTTTATCTCCACATATACTTTCAATCTAGCCAATATCTCCAATTTACCATAATTTTCATAATTTCAAATTTCTCCAATTTCACTTAAGTCTGTATTTCCATTAAATCTTCAATTCTCAAAAGAAATTAATATTGTGACTCCAAATCATTTCATAGGTCAACTTAATATTTCCATTAACTCTTTTCCACCAACAACGATAATTTCATAATAGATTATCTTTTCTCATTTAACTCCCATTTTCATTAGTACCAAATAACTCTCAAGGTCACTTACGTAATGATTAAGGTAAATCTCAAATTTCTCAATAATGTAATATTCACTCTTTATGACTCCAAAGTAAAATTTGAATTTTCATACTTAATCAAAATTCTTCAAATCAACCTACTATGCCTCAATATGTCAATATTCAAGTCAGATGAATTTCCATTTCATTAAAACTCAAGTTAAACTCAAGTTCGAATTATGACCAATATTTTCGGTATTACATGGGTTCTATCCTTTGTTAGCAATAGGGAAGGTTGATGGGTCTACGAGGGTTGATGTGATAATTGACCAAGAGACAGGAGTATGGAATGATGTTCTCATTGATAATTTACTCAGCGTGGATGAAGGCTATGCAATACACCAAATTCCATTGAGTAATTCACGATTGAATGATGTTCAAGTCTAGCACTATGATAACAAGGGGATATACACTATTAAGAGCGGCTACAGATTGCTTTGTAATTTGGAGGAGCCTGTGGAAGAACAAGATCAGTGTGTTATGGATATTGATTGAACAACTTTGAAGCTTATCTGGAATGCCTTTGTCCCACCAAAAATCAAAGTCTTTGGTTGGCATCTCTTTCATGATATCCTATCAGTTATGGAGAATTTGTTCCTGAGGAACCTGGAGGTTGATAGAACATGCTTTAGGTGAAAGGAAGACAGGGAAACAGTTCACCATGCCATCAAATGTCCCTGTTCCAATGAAGTCTGGGACTATGTATATCGGTTCTTCATATAGGACAACTTCCCTGGCTGCAATGTGAAGATAAATTTCAAGAAGGTGATTGGCAAAAGCATCCAGATTGGTTTCCACTTTTCTTAACCACGACTTAGTCAATTTGGGGGTGCGAGGAACAATGAGCTACATGGTAAGGAACCAAAATAGGCTATTGAGACAACATGTTTTGCTCTAGCATTTCTAGAGCAATTTAGAAGGTGTCAACAAGCAACTGATACCGACACCATAAGTTGGCTGGTCACCACCTAGTGGAAATATAGTCAAAATCAACTTCGATGGCTCCTGGGATAGCAAAAAGAAATATGGTGGGATTGGAGTTATAGCCGGGGACGCTAATGGGGTTGCTTTGGGAGCAATTTTTGCACGGATTCATAATGTTGCAGACTCTTTTCATGCAGAAGGGTTACCAACTCTTAAAGCTTTGGAATGGGTAAGGCACATGGTTTTTTTCTACATACAATTGGAAGGGGATTCTTTAACTGTGATTAAAAAGTTGCAGGCTGGATCTTTTGATTTCTCTACAATTGGATCGTATATTGAAGTAACTTAATTGGCACAAAACTGTTTCAGCCATTGTTTTTTCACTCACACTAGGAGGAGTGGGAAAAGAGTAGCGCATGAATTGGCTATTAACGGGTTGAGGGTAGTTACTGAAATTGTGTGGATAGAGGATATGCCATTTTGGCTATCACCTTTGTTAATAAGTGATTGTACCATTTCTTCACTTTAATAAAAGGTACTCTTTTCTTTTTTTTAAAAAAAGGATTCCCTTTTTTTTTTACAAATTCTATGATATTTTCACCTTATGGTAGGGAGATCAAGAGAAGTGATTTGATTGATTAATGTTATAGGAGTTTGGTCTTTAATTTCTATTATACTTAAAATATTCCCATACTCAATTACTCAAGAAGAAGAAGGAAAAAATTGTAAAATTTTTTAGG
Organism: Microcos paniculata; assembly: GCA_030664755.1. Lineage (NCBI taxonomy): Eukaryota > Viridiplantae > Streptophyta > Magnoliopsida > Malvales > Malvaceae > Microcos > Microcos paniculata. Next base: position 2,014,615 of record CP131463.1, read on the forward strand.
GAAAAAATCCATTGATTTGTCGTATGTACTTCTTCCCAACATAATTTTTATTTATTGTTTCTTGCAAAAAAGTATGACAGCATTATTCTATTATTGCTTTTGCTAGTTTGAATTGAAAGGTGATACAAAATCAGTCTATTTTCGACATCATATCCATAGTTAACGCATCCATCATAGTTAGAAGCTCTAAACGTCTACTCCATTGTTGCGGCTTAACCTTCCAATTGAGTAATAGTACCAACCAAAAGTGAAGTAATGGGATATTTAAATGAGAGAATATTGGCTAAAATACAAGCATGGAAGTATAACAATTTAAACCAAGAGGAAAGGGAGAGCTTGATCAAGGCAGTGGCTAGCTCTATTCCGACTGATACAATGTGTGTTTTTAAAGTGCCAAAGAAAGTGTGTGAAGAGATAAATGTTGCAATACCAAGGTTATGATGGGGACAAAAGGATAATGAAAAGAAAATCCATTGGACAAGATGGGAATTACTCATGTAGAGGAAAGAGAATTAAGGTATAGGCTTTAAAGATTTGAGCCTATTTAATATTGCACTATTAGCAAAGCAAGCATGGAGAATGCAAACAAATCTAGATGCATATTGAGTACAAGTTATGAAAGCTTTATACTATCCTATAGTAGCCTGATGGAAGCAAAACAAGGAGAAGAACTTCTTGGACTTGGGCTAGCCTACTAGAGTGAATGGATCTATTAAAACAAAATATGTAGTGTGTAGTGATGGATGGGGAAAAAGTCAATATTTAGAGGGACATATGGATTCAAGGAAGGAACTATTGATAACAAAAAGGGAGGAGAAAGACCTGAGTGATGCTCCTAACAAAGTTGCTAAATTAATGGACGGAGAAAATGGAAAATGGAAACTATACAACATAAAAGAAACAATTCCAAAAGTGACCGTGGAGAAAATTATGAGAATGACAATATGTCAAAGTGAAGGTGGGGATAAGGTGGTATGGCCATACAATGAAGATAGTAAACACTCAACTAAGTCAGGATATCATATTATGAAAGACGAATTGCATGACACAAGAAGAAATTGTCTAATTCTCACAATATGGATAAAACAGGGGAATATACAATAATACAGTAGTCACATAAAGAAATCTATGGAGAAGTCAAATTGTACAAAGTTTGAGATATGATTTGTCAGAAGAAAGATGGCAGTAGAGCATATCTTACTAGGATCGAGTGAGCCTAAATGCCTTGGGTTACATCTCAATTGACATACAAATTGAATCCCCAACAGATCACAATAATAGATGAATGGATAAGAAAAATGTTTAGTGCAAAGAGAAAAGTGTTTAGTGCAAAAATAAAAGTGTAAGCTTCATGTGTTGGCAAATATGGAAAGAAAGAAATAAGGCATTACAGAATAAAAGAGGTTGCTAATAGGGCAGTTGAAGCAGCAAAAGAATACATAAAAGAAGTGGTGGAGAGAAATGAGAAGCAAAACAAGAATAATGAAAAGAGTGAGTAGCAAAAGTGGAAAAAACCAAAGCAAGGGTAAATCAATCACGATAAATTGTGGTGGAGCCTACAATGAACGTTCAAAGAGGGCAAGATATGAAGTAATTACAAGAGATTGGAAGGGCATATGATAGGAGGAATGTGAGAAATAATTCAGGTCAGTAATAGTCTTGAAGCTAATAGCGGTAAGACAGGGACTGAAATTAGCAAAGGTGAAAGCAATATGAAGGTAATAATGGAGACAGATTCTGAAATCCTATATAAAGCACTCTTTCCATTTTTGAATAATTGTCGTTTTAAAAAAAAAATTGTTCCACGTTAGTTGTCATTTTACAAAATCAAGAAAGTATTTGTTACTTTTTTACCAATTTTATCCTTCTCTCTCTCCACTATTTTCAAGTTACTTTAATGAATGTCTAAGTAATTTACAATCTCAAGAAAAGGGTAATTTAGTCATATAACCAATTTTTTTGTTTGGATTTTAAGAGATTTATTAACTTTCTTAATTCTTGTCCAATAATCTTGAACAAAAATTATTCAGAAACGGAGGGAGTGGTAAATAGGAAAGGACTAAAGGTATGAAGGACTCTTCCAACTTTAACATATGCAAAAAAAAAATGGAAAAGGAAATTAGGGAGGTAAGATGGAGTATAGTGAAAAGAGTAGCAAACATGGTTACAAACCAATATAAAAAGAAATGAAAATCTTCTACCCAATCTTAGTACCTCATTCTGTGCCATATACACCAAAACATGCCACATGTCCTAATTTTAAAATATAATTTACTCCTTATTTGGTTTTAAGATTTTTTTTTTAAAAAAAAAAAAGAAGTTTCTAAAACTATTATAGCAAAAAAAAAAGATCCTATAAAACAAAAGTTTAGCCCCAAATTAAAATTTTTCAATTTTAGGGTAAGTTTCTATGTTTATGATATTATTTAGGTAGGGTTTTATTTTTAAATAAAGAAAAAACCAATGATTTTTTTTCTTTGTTTATGTTGTTAAACCAAATAAGGAATAAGAGGAGTTAAATGAATGGGACACGTGGCAAGCTGTGATATATGGGGCACAAAGTGAAGTACTGATCTATTCTATAAAAAGGGTATGTGACTCAGTGTCCTATCCAACTAGGGGGTTTTACACATAACAATCCACCCACGATTTCTTTTCCATGCAGTAAATCCAGATAAAATCAAAGATCATAAAGAACTATCAAAATATAGAGTGCAAACGAGAGAGAATTGATAAAAAAAACATCCATTTCACCACTCAGAATAAGAAATCAACTCCTAACAAAAATCTCATTAAACAAAAACTCTAACCAAATCTATGAATGACTATATACATAAAGTGAAAATCCAATGAGAAATTCATATTAAAAGTTATCTTCAATGTTATTTACTCTGGCTAGTCATATTTGCCTTCGACAACGATCTTTAGAATATTCGTAACTTTTCCAACAACCATCTTCAGAAAGTTCCAAATGCTTCCAGCTACCTTTTTCACAAATTTCCAAATTCTTCCGATAACCATCTTGCAAAAAGCTCTCACTCATCCAGGCAGCATTCTTAGCAAATTTCCAATGTGATTCCAAAATCTTCTAGCAACATCCACTACAACGGCCTCAAACACAATACAAGAAAACATGAGGGGATAAACCTCTTTTGGAAAATGATTATCTTTCCTCAAAAGATGATATATAGCTGTTGAATACCAAAATAGACATATTTTCCTATGTTAATCTCTATGGATTTATGCATTTCATTGTATAAACTAAGCTTACTTAGCTTTGTTTCACTTTGTAGGTGTCAATTGAGGTAATTGAGTGAAAATGATGGAATTGAAGTGAAAATGACCAAACACAAATCAAGTGGGAAGACAAGATGTAAAGAACTCAAAGTTGAAATCCTGACAGATTGGATAGATCATAAATATGACTGATTTTCTCTATGTTCGAGACTTCAATTGTTTTTGTGATCTACATCAAAGTTATAGAAGACATCTTGGGCTTTCCGAAATGCTAAAGAAAGTCGAAATCGGAGTTCGTTTGTCCCTCCAAATGTCTATTTTACGAGAGACTGTCAAACTAAGGCCGGGTCTGCCCGACCAATCCGTCGACGGATTTGCATCCATCCGTGGACGGATTGAACGGGCAGGGAAGAACTTCTTTCCCTGCCCAGTCAATCCGTGGACGGATTTCTACCAATCCGTTGACGAATCTGTCACTCTGGGCACTCCGAAATGACGCGTTTTGGCCCTCTAACTTCATTCCTTTGAGCCACATAAGACTCCAATCACCCAATGACATCAAGACATGTGCATAAGGCTATGAGAGAGCTTGGGAAAAGGCAAAAATGACCCTCACTTACCTTTTTAATCCTTGTAATAGTTTAGGGGTAATTTTGTATCTATAGAAAATCCTTTCTCAACCCTATTTAGTGGGAGAAAGGGGTAAAGAGACAAGGATGGTTAGAAGGGAAGTCTTGGATCTTGGCTAGACCAATTTTGTGAAGTTCTCTATCCTTTATTACTTTAATCTTCTTTAATTAGTTTCTTTATACTCAATTTAGCCTTTGATTTGGTTTCTTGGGTGTGATTGTGAGATTCTTGGACTAATTTCTATCTTGCTTCTATGATTATTTCTTGATTCTCTGTTCATCAAAGATTTAGATTGTGTTCTTGATCTTGCATTTTATTCAATTGATTAGTTATATGGCCAATGATTGATTGATTGCTTCAATTGCTTGTTAGATTAATTTGATTCTAATCCTAATTGTTGATAGACTTAATCAAGAGTAACAAATGGGTATATTGGCTATACTCATGGGAAATGAGAATGGGAATTGAACAATGCATGCTAGGTGTAATTGTTATTCTTTGTAAGCTCATAATCTTCTAGTTGTTAATGCGTTTCCTTTGTTTGAATCTAAGATTGCTGGGATTTTGGGTTAACAATTGGGAAAAGGGATTAATTGATGGCTGGACATTGATTAGTCTATTCCTAAGGAAGATTGAGGCTAAAGTGAACTTGAGTACCTTTAGTTATGCTTACTAATCATTGGGTAAGATCTTTGTTTAGTGAATCAAGGACCAATCACAACTCCAAGGAATCAATCAATGGCTAAATTGAGGCTTATTTCTATTAATTTCATTAGTCATTTACTTGTTTTTTCGTTTAGTTTAGTTTTAGGTAGTTTCATTGTAAAATCCCCCATTTATCTTTCATTTGTTTGTTTTGCTTTGTGAAAGTAACGATAAATCGGATGACTCCTTGTGGGATCGACCCTTGCTTCCCTAACTACATGTTAGAGTAGTGAGGTTATTTTATTGTGTTGCGATGCGCAACAATAGCCACCACCATCGCAATGACAGAATAAAAGATAGAGAGAATTGTCATCTGATGAAATTCATGCTCCCATAACTCATAGACATCAAAAAGCACGCCACAATGCACATAGCTATCGCAAACCACAATAAAATATTATATCTATATCAGCTTTCTTTTACTTAGTAATGGCGCCAATAACTTCTATGGCAAGAATAGCGTGAGAAACAACATCTTCAAGCACTTTCTCATCATATGATTCCCATTGTGGCTACCTTAGATACTGATCATCTGTAATTTCTAGACCCATACTAGTAACAGTGGTGTGTTCGCCATTCTTAGAAATTCTTGGTAGAATAAGATTTCTTAGGTAAGTTTTTTTTTAAAATTATTTTTAGCGTGATATGGAAAAACTGCAAAAGTAATTGGGCACATGGATTTTGAAAAAAATAATGTCATAAATATATACAAATGAGCTTATGGGCATATGATACAAGAATATCACATGTAAATCATAATCATAGAAATATTAATATAGATAACATAAGGCCTAATATGAATATCTACAAGTAAAGAGATACATTGAAAAGGAATTACCAAGCATGGATTTTAGATTGGATAGGAATTTCACATGGCATAAACAATAGTGACAAATGAATGAAATATGGATTAAAAATGATCATGAATTTAGACTAGAAGAATGTGACATAAAATTAAAAGGCATATTATGACTAAATGTAAACAAATAAACATGAAAGCATGAAATCTAATATTACAAGGTGTTAGACTGCAAATTAAATATTATAATAATTAGGGAAATTAGAGAGATTTTCTCTGTTTTTTTATGCTAGTTTTCAGAGACTTGTCCTTAAGCTATTACCAAGGAGTTACCAGAAGGAAAAAATAGTTACCTGCTAGAGTAGAAGTTCATACCTTGACTTCATGTTTCCAGGGAGTTTCTTTAGGATTAGGATAACGGAGCAGTTATAATTAACTTCTCATTCCTAGTATAAATATGAGTTCTTCTTATGTAAAAAGGGTCCCTAACCAACCGATGAATACAGTCAATTAATTTTCTCTACTTTTTATCCTAGTTTAGTTGCGTTTACTTTTCCTGCTTAGTCTAGATGGTAGTTTAGATGTTAGTGTGGATGTTTCCTTGTAGTCATAATGAACTACAAACCACACTTCCACCATCGTTCCACCATCATTTTCGATGACTCAGAGTAGGTGGCCTTTAAGCCATATCCCCTATTTCCATTCTCATCACCTTGTCTAGTTGCTAGTTGAGAAGAATTCACCTCCTCTGCAAGTAAGAAACAGAGGTGAGAACTCTGCGATTGTTTGACGTCATGAAAATTAAATTTGGCTCAACAAAAAGTTGACAAAAGCTAGGAAATTAAACACAAATCAAAATTACATAATCAAACACCATGGGACACAATAACATATCACTACATTAATAAAAGGTTAAACGGGCTAAGATAAAGAATTTTACCCAAACTGAATAACAAGGTTGAGCCAGTCCAAAGAAGGTGGACCGTAAATTGAAGGAGCCCAAAAGAATTCGGATAGCCCATCTACTATAAGAACTGCCTTCGTTGATAAAAATCAATACTCTTCTTCTTTCTGCTGTTTCAGAAATTTTCCTTTCTTCTATTCGACGCTTACTTCCAACCAAGATCTCCATCGAAGCTTCTCACCATATCGCAAAACTTTTGATGCTTCCTTGTTGTACCTTCTTCTTCTAGCCTAAACCCTATTTGATCCACGAACAACTTGAAAACTTTGAAACCTTCCTAAGACCTGAATATGTCAAAACTTCGATATTAAGAATCTAGCCGTCTGATCGACCTTAAATTCCACTATGTGATTCTTATCCTTAGGCCGTACCTTCCCACCGATCGAATTCCCAAGTGGAGTCACCAATCCAAAGTCCCCAGTTTCAAATAAATAAACCTTAACCCTAGCTCTCTCCTTCAATTCCTCTTTTCTTTTTTTTGAAAAATTCAAATTCTTTTCTCTTTCTCTTTTTAGAAAAGGACTGCCTAACCTCCTCTCTTTTTCCTTTTGCAGAGTTTATAAACAAATTCTATGTGTTTCAATTAAAGGCTAAAAATGCATCACTCTCTCTTTAATCTAATGGCTCCAATTTTACAGTGAGAAGTTTCTGTTTCCACCCTTTTTGAGTGCTAATTGTGGTTCTTGGCTTTTCTGCTTGCAATTTTATTGGCTACTATTTGTGCTTCTTTCTCTTACAGGGGTATCGGGGAAAGGGAAATTCGGTTCTAAGGGAGCTATGTTGGCAAGGGAAAAAGACAAATTATGTTATCTGAGTCATTTGAGCAGAAAGGGAAATCTTGGCCTCTAAGTACAAATTCTATTAAATGGTTGTTGGACCCAACTTTTTAAAAGACTTCTCTATTCATTTGGGAGAGTTTCCCCCATTTGGGGTCCGATGCTTATCGAATAGGATTAGTCTTAAACCGTTAAACGGATATGGATACCTATGATTATACCAAAAAGAAGAAAAAAGCTTCTCTACTCTAGAAGCTGAAGTTATGTGTTCGGGTGTATGACTTTAAGGGGCTGTTTGGTTGGGGGTTATGTAAGATAACCCTAGTTATCTGATCTTTATTATCTTATATACCCTTATTTGGTTGGAAGTAATGAGATAACCAAGGTTATATCATATTACTGCCACGTCAGCATATAACCTCAAATTGAGGTTATGTGATAACCTCCAAATTCTTAGGTAATGTAAGATAACCAGGTTATCTTAAAATTTTTCTTAGTTTACCCTTAGTATTTTACCCTTTTGGACCCTAATAACCTTATGTAATTGATAAATTACAATGTTTTTTTAAGCATAATTTATTTTGATTAAGAAACATAATTAAACTTAGCATATAGAATTACTAAATTAATAATTATATGTTAGTTCAATTAAACTAAAAGCATAATTTCTTTTTTGTTAAAAGCATAATTAAACTTAACTTATATAATCATTAAATTAATTATACAATATTTTACTAAGTTTATTACGTAAATAATTTTTATGTTAGTCATGTTTAATTACTAAACTTAACAAAATTACAACAATTGTACAAATATATTGAACAAATAAGAAATAAGCTTAAGTGTTGTATTGAAGGCATTATAGTAAACTATCCATTTTAACAGAACATATACCCTCCAACCAAACAGGTTAATCTGATATTCCGGGAATCTCAACCAAATAAAAATTGTGCACATTCCGGGAATATGCACTACGTTATGTTATAACCTAGTAATCACATAACTCCGGTAATCTAAGATACCTTGAACCAAACGCCCCCTAAAGGTTTTTAACTTATCAGGGAAGCATATTTTTAGTTTCCAGCCAAAGTTATAAATTGAAACTTTTTCCAAAATCACCTTTTAGGGTTTATGCGAGTAACTAGTTTTTTTTTAATGAAACTTTTCAGTATACCTTAAACACCCCTTATGTTTTTATCAATATGACAAAAAAAACCCTACTTTTCACTTTTCACTTTTTTTTTAGTTTTACCTATAGTTTATTTTATTTTAAATTTTAAAATTTTGATTGTTAATATTATTATATTATATTTGATCGTATCTTAAATTTATCTATTCATAATTTCTATTTGTATTTCTATTTGCAGTAAATGTATATATAAAAGAATATCAATTGGTTGAAAATTTATATATAAATTATTTTAAAAATAATCTATAGATTAAAAAATATATGGGAGAATGGTACCATAATGTGGGAGAAAGTTCTTTGGGTTGAGTCCTTTAGATTTTTAGGGCCTGAAATTTCCTATAGCCCACTTGTAAACTCTTTGGATCTCTGTAATTTCTACCAATGTAATCGGAGTCTATTATAAAATTGGGTTGATGGCCCATCAGTAATAAACTCAGTTTAATTATGGTGGTCAGTATAGATGTTCCAAACCACAAAGAAATAAGAAAGAGGAAATGACCTCTACCTCTTGGCCTGGTGGCTAAGAGGCTTGAGAGTCATCAAGGTAGGGGGTTCGACCCATGCCATCCCCCTTCCCCGGGTCTTAGTACCCTGAATTGTAATAAAAAAAAAAGAAAGAGGAAATGGAAGGATAATAATAATGGAGAATAGAATGCCTTTCAAATTCCAATGGTGATTAATAAATAATGTCACTTATTAGAGATATAAAAGGGCCTTTTGTATAGCTAAATACCTATCCTAGTATTGGGCAAAAAATCTCCCGTCCTAGTAACCAATATTAAAATATAAAATTATGTATTGAGTCCTTTTACTATACAAAAAGTGTGCATTTAGTTCATTTCCTATAATTTGATTAAATTGAATATCTCTATTATTACTTATTGTCAATTTCAATTAAATCATTAATGATGTTAAATTTTCACCATTAACTATGTTGACATGGCGGCGTTGACTTTAATGACGTGTACCTATAAAAATATTTAAAAAACTTTTATGTGACTCGTTTTTGTTACATGAAATACATTTTGGTCATGATTACGTATTTTTTCAAAAAAAAATGAAATTAAATATTCAAAATGATGAAAAATGAACCGCCCAATGCAAAAGATATATCATATACTCCCTTTATCCCTATTTATATGTCCCCTTCTAGTAGTTTTGATTGTTCCTTTTTATCTGTTCCTATCCCAACATTAATTATTGATTTTCCAAAATTACCATTTCAAACTCCTTTCTCTCTCTTTTAAATGAATATTTTTTCTTAAATAGGAGAGAGAATCAAATTGGGAGAGAGATAACGATAAAATAAGAAAGTCAAGGTAAATATGTATGAAATTTTACACCATAACTATTTTTCTTGTCTACGTGAAATGGTTAATTGGATAGATAAATAGAAACAGATGGTTAATTGGATAGATAAATAGAAACAGAGAGAGTAGTAAAAAAAAGTCAAATGAACCTTTTTTAATACGAGTATGTTTTAAAGTACATGTCATCATAATCAACGTAAAATATATTTTAAAGTACATATCATCATCATAATCAACGTAATGTCTGTATAATTAATGATGAAAATTTAATACTATTAGTGATTAAATTAAAATTGACAATAAATAATAATAAAAGAACCCAATTTAACCTAATTAAAATAAATTGATTAAATCTACACTTTGAGTATCAGTATAATAGAGGAGCCAATTACTTAATTGTCTGCGTGGGAACGCAGCGAGTAAGCATAGATACAACATCCGTACATATGATGTTGTCAGGGAATTAACGATTCATGTAGATTAACTGTTCGAGGAAATTCCTATTAGACATTGAAGCATATAAATCGTCCATTTCTGCTGCTCAAGTGTCAATCCAGAAACGGAAAGACTAACAAAGGTGAGAACAAAAAATGGATTGCATGTTTAAATCCATCAGCCTGTATCCTGTCATACCGTTGAAAAGAAAAGAATTAAATAGCATTTCTGTAACTCCCATGGCGCATCCCAACACAATAATTTGCTATAGAAAGCTACCCAAGAAGAACCTCCGTTATCCGCGTCGCACCAAGCTTCCTCCTGAATTTGGCGTCAATTTATTCTTGCAGAAGCCCAAAACTGGAGCTGACACCACCACTGACACACAAGAAATGGATTCAATTTCCAGTCACAACAATGATTCTCCTGAAGAAGAAGAAGTACAAGCCGAAGGGAATATTGTTGTTTGGGAATCAGATGAGGTCGAAGCAATATCGTCACTTTTTCAAGGAAGAATTCCTCAGAAGCCTGGGAAATTAGGCAGAGAGAGGCCTCTACCTCTCCCACTTCCTTACAAGCTACGGCCGTTGGGTTTTCCTACGCCAAAGAAACACGTTAAGTTGGCTTGTGCAGGGGCAATCTCTTCACGTGCGTCTGTATCAAAACAGTTATATAAGAACCCGAACTTTCTTATCGGCTTAGCCAGAGAGATTAAAGACCTTGATTCCAATGAAGGGGTGTCTGCAGTTCTCAGTAAGTGGGCGCCGTTTTTGCATAAGGGTTCGTTGTCAATGACAATTCGGGAATTGGGTCATATGTGTCTTCCACAACGAGCTTTGCAAACTTTCTGTTGGGCTCAGAAGCAGCCTCATTTATGTCCGGACGATAGGATTTTGACTGCAACTGTTGAGGTCTTGGCAAGAAACCGGGAACTAAAAGTGCCAGTAAACTTGGAGAAATTCGCTAGTTTGAGTAATAGGAGTCTGATTGAGGCCATGGTGAAAGGGTTCATCAAAGGTGGGAACTTGAACCTTGCTTGGAATCTTGTCTCAGTTGCCAAGGAAAGTAAAAGAATGCTGGATCCGAGCATTTATGCAAAGTTAATATTGGAGCTTGGAAAGAATCCAGATAAACACATGCTTGTAGTGGACTTACTGGCTGATCTCGGAGAAAGGGATGATTTGGATTTAAGTCTGCAGGACTGTACAGCCATCATGAAGGTTTGCATTAGGCTAGGGAAATTCGAGATTGTGGAGAGCTTGTTTAACTGGTTTAGACAATCTGGGCGTGACATTACTGTGGTCATGTACACAACACTGCTTCATAGTCGTTATTCTGAGAAGAAATACGGAGAGGCTTTGGCTCTGGTTTGGGAAATGGAGGCCTCGGAATGTCTCCTTGATCTTCCTGCTTATCGTGTAGCAATAAAGCTTTTTGTTGCTCTGAATGATCTCCCCAGAGCTGCCAGATATTTTTCGAAACTGAAGGAAACAGGTTTCTCTCCAACATATGACATCTATCGAGACTTGATTAATATTTATATGGTTTCTGGGAGACTGGCCAAGTGTAAGATGGTTTGTAAGGAGGCAGAGATGGCAGGATTTTCAGTGGGTAAACATACCTTATTGCAATTGTCACAACTTGAGAAAGAAATGAGGTCAAGTTTTTGAATTTCTTCAGCATTCTCATCTGTAAATCTACAGTACATAAAGATCTAATTTCTAACGATCTAAATCCAATGAACTTCAGTACATAACACTCATGCACATTGAAATTTTTTCAATGTACATCAGTGGTATCATTGTAGTTATTTTTCAAGCTCGATTGTCTTGCACTTATTTTCGTGCTTGTTCCTGGGATATCTTGATCGAGACGATCTCTTTGGACTAGACTGAGTATTTATTTTGGCTAATATATTGAGATTCAAATTGAATGCAGTCATTTTCTATCCAAGTGCTCCTTGTGCAATAGCATAGCATATAGGAAGATAGACTCCTTCCTTGCCAATGGGCTCTTCCTTTTTTGCTCATCGTAGTTCCCTGTGGAGGGAACTTTTGCAGTTGCCCAATGTAATTATTATACACATTTTCATCCTTCCTTTTTTATTGACTGTGCCTTATCAGGTCTGCATCATTACATTACCATAATTACATGCACATAAAATTCTTAGAGGCATAGAGAAATAAATAAATATATTCTTCTGTTGGTAAGGAAGCTTCAGCACCTCAATCTACTTGAGCTTCTGGATGTGATAATTGATGGTCCTCTCTTTCCACACATTATTTTCAAGATATTTCTCATAAAAACTAACTTCCCCACCAGAACGTACGGTCAATGCTGCAGTGCTTCTTGTGCCATAAAGCCCCTGTATTCCAGAAAACAGAACAGATGGAATGAGCAAGACAGCTAAATTCTCAACATCTGAAGTTGAGTTTATATTTGAAAATTTACCAGTGGGGTATCCACTTCGACGTATATGGAGCTGAGACTGAACTCCCAGTCAAGAGCACAAATGCCCGGCAACTTACTTTTATCAGCTTTAACTTTGTCCTTCATGAGTTTTTCAACCATCTCTTTTACGGTTACTTCTTTTTTACCATATTTAGTGAGCATCTGTTTGAAGTTTTTACCAAGCCGCTGAGCCTGCATAGAGAGGGCAGAAGAAAGGATTAAAACTCCATTGTCCAAGGCTAAAAACAATATAAGATCAGACCAATTCGTTTCTCCCGACATTACACGAATTTATGGTCCAAAAAGGATAAAAAGACAAATAGTAGAGTTCAAAATTTCCTGTCTAGAATTCTTTTTAGTGGTGTCATATAGTTATTCTGCCTTAAAAGATACTAGTACCTTAGGCCAGGGCGAGTCGAGCTTCGCATTTGAAAGTACATGAAGGCCTGGAGAAACCTGTTGAATGCTAATGGGTTCCCCCTTTGGCCTGTTGGAGAGATAAACCATTGATTTGGAAGGAATGTCGGCCAATATCAGGTTAAATCCATTATATTGATGAGCCTCTTTCACCAGTTCCTCTGCAAATTCCATCGGGCTCTTTGTGCTCTGGCATGATAAGAGAAGCCTTGGATTTACGCAGCGTCTTTTGCTAGGTGAATTAACTTGAACTCTCTCAAAGTACTAAATAGATTACCTCTAAGAAAAGCACCGGGAGATCGCCACGGCTCTTTGCCTCAGGGAGGGTATGAAGCTCCAACACATTGGTAAGAAAAGCTACTCTGCCTTGCCTTGAACATGCCAACCATGTCCCTCCTGCAACCTCATCTCTTCCTCCCAAAATCTCACTGCCATCATCCCACCATGCCACTGCCTTGGTAGGCCTATTTTAATACCATAGTGAGATCCCCATAGTGTTAAAGAAACTAAGAAAAGAAGAGAATTGATCAAGTAAAAAGAAAACTTGCCTGCTGTGGTATTCATCCCTGTTTTGCAGCAGAAGAAGAGGATATAGTGGATGAGCTTGCCAAATAAAAGCAGCTATGCACATGGTTCAATTCAATCTGTGGAACTTAGGCTGAGAGAGAGAGAGAGAGAGAGAGAGAGAGAGAGAGAGAGAGAGAGAGAGAGAAATCCGAATTCTCGTTGTTTGGCTTAGTCTAAGTCTAAAACTCTAAAGTGATGGATGAATGTAGAACAGCTTTTTTGTTTTGACATGTTGTCAGGGTTGGACTGGCTATATATAATACATGCATATCAGCCTAGCCTTTTTTCTTCGAAAAATTTTTATTTAACCTTCTTCTTTTCTTCTTATCTTTTTCGTAAGACGAATATAGAAGGAAATACAATAATTGTCAGTGGTTTATAGAAACAGGTGGCCGAACCAAACCCAACAATGGCATTGCTTGCTTGTTGATAAGGATGTTAAGTGCTAGGGATGGAAATCCTTAACTGGTTACCAAGCAGGGATATATATCATCTACATAGTATGTAGAGTGGTTCTTATGGGCCTTTTTTTGGCTGAGATTATGGACATGGTTCTTATGGGTGGTTTATGATACAAATTTTTAAGATTATGACGCCGAAGCATTTAGTTCAAGTGGTTGGTGCGCACCCTTCTAAAAATTGAGATCTTAGATTCATATCTTACTTTACTAGATTTGATCCAATAATATATTGATTTATTAGTAAGTTAATTTGTAGAATGATTTCTCATTACATATATGTACAAAAAGGAAATTGCTTAAGACCTTGATAATTTTAGCTAGGGTAATTCAGGTCGCTTTACCCGCTAACTTTAGAACGAATTTGATTAGATTAGATTTTAAACTAAATTATCATGCAGTTTGGATGAACTTATATCCGTAGTCTTTGATTTTGACATTACAACCACCCACTGTTAATTTGTGATGCATAATGTCCTAAACCACACGCAAATGAATTGGAAGACAAAAGCGTGATATAATAGCAAGAGTGAAGAGAAAGTAGCCAAAACAAGAGAGAGAGAGAGGAATTTAAAACTGAGCGGTGTCCCCGCTTCCTAAGAACATGTGCAATAAGCAACACCTACAATGACCTTCTTGAATTGGGCCGATGCAAGTGTCAAGGGCTTGAATTTATACCAAAAGTTATCTGGATTTGAATTCCTACGGTCTAAACTTATAGACGATTAGTAAATTCGACAAGTTATAGGAAAAAGGAAAAGGAGTTTACAAACTACTATAAAAGAGTGTATGTACAATGTATATATATATATATATATATATATTATTTTACATATATTGCTAAAATTTTACATTTCAATATTAGTAGTCACACAAATGACGAAGAACAATGATATAGCTAGTGCGACGAAAATTTTACTTTGTGTTTTATAAACATTGAAATAGATTTCCTGGAAGCATTTGGCAGGAAAATTTTACTTTTCATGTTTCCGGTTCAAAAAGGACTTACCCTTTTTTGCAAGGTAAAAATGGAAATCAAGGTCAATCTATTACACTAATTTGACTTTTCACTCTGGCCGCTCTAAATCAAGCTCGAATCAAAACTAAATGGGTCCGACACTGATTTAAATTCGAGTAAGTAATGAGTAGTTTACCACGAAAACGACTGTCAATTGGCAATCCATATCCATATTCAAAAAAATGTAAACCATAGGCGATGAAGGCTGCCTAACCCAACCTAACCTAACCGGCGACCTGTTCTACTTCTAGACATCCCCTTACCAGATTAAGTGGCTACCTAATAAAATCAACACAGTACTCCTTTTCAACCTTAGGGAATTAAAATCCCTTCCCGCTTTAGAAACCATAGGCGCCGCCATATGCAATTTAGGGAGTTTTATTTTACGTGCGGAATTGAATTCTCCCACATTTGTCTTTGCTTTTCCCTGCAATGTAAGTAAGACAACCTATTTATTCGTGCTCATGCACGAAACAAAAATAAAATTTACTATAATTGTATAGTCATTCATTATTATTCCACATCGTGAAGAATCAAAGATTAGATTGTGACTTATAGGATTCGCTCCTTTCGTCATCCAATCTTATCAATCCTCACATCCATGGATGGGTATAAACAGCTCGGTATCCAACAACTACATTGAGTGTTGATTAATTCAAAATCGGGTCACATCAGATCCCAAACGAAGGGAAATTCTCCAAAATTTATTTTTTCAATGCATAAGAGTCGAATCTGAAACCTTACTTAAGTGACACTGAGCTTCTCATTTGTCCCAAAAAATGTTGGTTCACACCAAAATGTACTCTCAAAGGATAAAACTGCTTTGCAAACCCAAGAAGTGAATACTCCTCGTATGATACTGCCAAAGTCCCTATCAATTAATTCCTCAACAAATAGTAGCACGTTATAAATGCTTATATAGACATTGTAGTAGCTTTTGTTGTAGATATTGACGTTAAACCTAATCATCATCTAATGAAGTGTTAGTTAAATCCATGTGCATTTGATTGCCGTGAACTGTTAACCAAGCATGCAATTCTGGTTAATCAAGTACATTAATTGTTACCTATCTATATAGCCAAATTTAATAGTAGTATTGTCAAACAAAAACTATTGACAATTCAAATTTGTCATGCACTCCATCGTCAACTTCTGTATTAAGCAACTCATCACTAACTTCACATTGCAAGAGAATTATTTTGGCTTAATATATAAAATAACTCTTGAATTTGTACAAAACTGTTATTTTAGCTTTTTAACTTTTATTTTGAAACTTTTGACCCTCAAACTTTGTTTTTTAAAACAATGTAACCTTTGGAGTTAATGTGGTGAACTTAGAAATTGACACGTGAATTTTCATGTTACACGTGTCATTTTCGTATTATACCATGTCAACATTAAAGGGTAAAATTGTTCAAAAAATCGAAGTTCAATAGTCAATAGTTCCAAAATAAAAATTCGATTTAAATGACAGTTTCATATATGTTCGAGGGTCTTTTTATGTATTAAGTCAAATTTATTTTTGCTCATTCTTTTTCATTTTCATGCAATAACTTTTTTTTTTGGTAGATTACGCAATCTTCCTTTTCTTTTTTAAGGAAAGGATATAACCAAATTTCGGGATTATAAATTTTTGGAGGAAGCTCTTCCATCAACTCTTATCTAGGTACATAGCCTTAAAGTAAATATTGATAGTAGAGGTGGCACTTTTCCCCAATGATAAATGAGTTTCAAATACTGTTTAGAATGTGTGTATGTTCAAAATGGAAGCATTTCATTGAATTTTTTTCCCGTAGTAATCTTGTAGTCACCGATTATAAGTGCTGGTTCTATTGTAAATCTTATAAGATTGTAAACAGTGATAGGTTACCACTTAAGTAAGATCTTAGGTTTGAGTATTGTGAAAAGGAAAAGAAAAGACTTAGGAGAAATTACCCCTATTTAGGATCCGACACAGTTTGATTATGAATTAATCGGTGTCCAATGTAATCACTCTATACTGTGAAATTTATACCGTGAACTGTGATTGATTTATAATAAAGGAACTACATGTAATGGACTCTCATTAAAATTCCACGACCTTGTTAATCGAAATATCCTATAGCACCCACCTCCATTAATATTATTTTGCCAAAAAAGTTACTCAAAAGTGTATATAGTCATCTCAGCGCCCAACCATTTTTGAGGCTTGAAAATTGTAATTGCCTTAATAATTTGCAGGGCGGCGTAAGAGCTAAGAGCTACACACTAGACGTTTCCATGCCTTGGTTTCTCTTTTAATCCATTGCTTACACAATAATTGCGTACCTTATTAAGTTCAAGATAACTTTAGTCATTTTAATTAATTAATTTCCCATAATGCATAACTAAATGTGACATAAAATTTGCATTGCTACGCAATGACATTACACCTTGTTTTGCCATACTCGTTTTCAACCTTTTAGGTTTATACGGTTTGAGTTCTTATTGCTGGTATCCGGATTAGCGTGCACCACCAACCGGACGATCATAGAATCCTCCCCTGTCTTTCTTCACATGGAACAGAGGAAGTTTGAACTAAGCTATTGCTAAACACTACAAATTGATAAAAACTACTTGAAATTAATATCTAAACTACAAGAACTACTGCTAATAACTAAAGGTAAGGGCTAAACTAAGGATAAATACGCGAAAGTCTGCAATAGGTGATAATTAGTTCTGATGTTGTTGAAGCCAATCCCCTGCCTCTTTGCTTTCCTTCTTTTTGTACTTGAATCTTTACCTTAATTGCTCCTTGTTTTGCCAGACATGTAGTTGTAGACACCTTATAATATTTTATCTTGTTTGACACCATCTATTTCTCCTTATGTTTCCAGTTACAAAGTTACATTACTTTCTTCTTTATTCAGTGTAATGCCTAGCCCTAAATTTGCTTAATTTGGAGCCGTAGACCTATGTAATAAGGGTTTTGTACTTAGTATATGTATAGATGTATTCTTAGTGAAAATAAGAACAACTTTTACATAGTGAAATTTTTTCCATTTTGAAAAATTAGAATCCTAAACATCTAGGATAAATGTTGACCTAGGAAGAAAAAGTTAACCTTTTTGTATTATTTTTTAAAAATTTCATACATCACACCAAGGATATAAATGACCTTCCCAACTACCTAGTTATCTTCTTTAGTGTGTCTAAGAATATTTGAAGCTGCTACATTAATTTTCTGAACATCCTAGGTTCGAGAAAAAAATTACAAAAAAGAATATTGCAATGTCCGATGGTAATTTCGTAAATATTAGCAAAGTTAAAAATTGAATTTTTCTCCAATGAAAATGATTTTTTTCTACAGTATTGAGGAACTTCACACTGTTATACATAGTTGAAACTTGAAAACTGCTTAGTTGCTACTTGAAAACCTAATGTGTAATTACCATTTTACCCTTAAAAAACTTAACAATGTATTTTAATTTTATAGAGTGAATTCCTTTAGATAGTTAAATTGGATAGTTATTTTGACTAGTTGACCTTCCTTTTATGAAGTAACCTAGTTCTAAATTAATTTAATAAAATTCTTAAATTGATAATTTCTTTTATGGGACATAGAAGGAATTTATAAAATTAAAGGAGGACATTTTCATCATTTAAAGAAAAGTCTTGATTTTTTTAGAGAATGCAAGATTTTTCAAACAAGATTTTTTTTGCCTCCCCCTTCCCTTTTTTCTTCTTCTTGGCCGAACATCACTCTTCATCTTCTTCCTCCATTTTTCCTTCCAAAAACACCGAATTCCTCCATACTTCATCAATTCCTAAACTCATCTCTCCTCCCAAAATTCTCCATCAAGCTTTTCTAATCACGAAAAACTCCATCAAATCTATAAATTCAGAACTTTATTCAAGGATTTCAAGAGTTAACTTCCAAGTTTCTTCAAGCTGTTAACTTCCAAGTTTCTTCAAGCTGCTTCAATCCTATTTTCCAAGGAGTTTTCTTCCTATTTTCAACTAGGTATGTAAATTCCTTTTAAAGACTTTCGTATTTTAAGTTTTCTTCATGCAATTTCATGCACATCAACATGTTTTGAAATCTCAAAACCCTAGGATATTTTGTTTAATAAGATGAAAATATAAGTTAGTAATTGGTATTTTTAGGTGCTTAATTAAAGTTAGGAATGTTTAATTTGATGAAGAATCTCTTAAATAGAACCATTACTAAATTAGATAAATTTATGTAATAAAATCCTACCTAGAAGAAATATAGTATTTTGCTAAAGAACTTTAATATTTTATTTCATTAATAATAAATTGATGGAATTAGGAAAGAATATGAACCAAGACATTGATAGAAAAAATTATAAAATTTATAGTTGTATAATAAAACCACTCTACGTCATAATATAAACATTTGAAGAAGTAGGGTATAAAAGTTTAATTAGAAGGAATTCAAGACTTGTATAATTCCTAAATGAAATAAGAAACTAAAATAGATAGCTAGGCTAATCATGGGAAAATTTGAGAAGAAAATAGTCATTCTAAGTTTATGGAAATTTTAAATATTTTGCTTCAAACCTTAATATAAGTTTACAAATTTAACTCCCTCATAGTTAGTGTGCATTAGTAATGTGTCTAAACCTTAGAAAAACAAAATAACCAAAATTTTCTCTACCTTAAACCCTTAGGCCGAATTTTCCTCTTCTAGGGGTAAAATCATCCAAAATTTTTTATTATACATAACTGTGTCAAATTAGGTCAACAAACAAGTTTTGGTAAGTGAAACAAACTTGCTCATACCTTAATTCCATTTAGGTAAACCCTAGAATATAAAATCATCTCTTAGAACTCAAATTAATAATTAGGAAAATGTGCATTTTTGTATGTTCACTCAAAAGCCACTTTCTATTGTCATGTGTTAATCTATTGTTTAAATGCAAACATATGGGTGATAAATCTTCTTCTAAAGATAAGGAAAGTGTTGAATAAAGGAAGTGTAAACCCTCCCTAAACTTATGAGTGGGACTTATTAAACCTAAATTCAAATTTAAATGAATTAAAGTTATTTTACTATTTAAATTAGTTTTCAAGTAGAAAGGCTTAGTTTTCTTGAATTTAAATTGATTTGTGATAATTGCTTTTACCTATGAATTTGATTGAAATTGATATGTTTACGGTTGATTTATCTAATGGGCCAGATGGCCAAATGATATGACCTAATTACACTATTCTATGTTATGGTTATGGTGAATGAAACGTTAGTCATTGCAGTGGCGCTGCTCACGTCAGACCTTGTGGAGGCAATGTGAGTAAGCAGATGACTCCCACATGGGATGGAGTGATACAGGGGTTATGTAAGAGCCATGCCCTAAGCACTCTCTAGGCAAGCCAAGACCTTGCCAATCTGTGGGCCTCGCCCACCAGCTTACAAACGGTGGTGGGCCTAGCCCACCCGCCAAAGGTATTGTCCTTTGGCCCTCACAAATTCGAGTACCAACGTGCCTACAGCACTCCTCGAACCCAAGCCACAAGGGTTTTGTTGCTACTTAGAGTACGCCTTTTAACCATTTAGGAGAGGCGTGCTCTAAGTAGCAACAAAACCTTTAGTAGCCTAGGTTCGAGGAGTGCTGCAGACACATTGGTACTCAAATTTACGAGTGCCAAAGGACAATACCCACCACCGTTTGTAAGCCTAGTGAGCGAGGCCCACAGGTTGGCAAGGCCGTGGACGAGGTCCTGGCTTGCCTGGAGAGTGCTTGGGCCACGGCTCTTACAGGTTGATTGTGCATACTATTGTTATAATTATTTAATTCCTATGGGAGTATAGTGGATATAGCCTTGCACCACCTATGGTGAAAGCCTGTGCTACCGTCGAGGTTAGGGCATTTTGATAAACCTAAATGAAACTTATAATCCCTTGATGGACTCAGATTCCATCTCGACTGGATGTGAGTTTGAGTACAGTTTTGGCACGCCTAAAATACATTTTCTCACTATTTGATTGTTTAGCTATTATTACATTTTGGAAATTCCTTAGTGTTCATTTTAATTTTTCCTTATTTTATGATAAACGAATCCATTCTTTCAAATAAGGTGACAAAATAAACATTTTATAAATTGTTACGATTTTTAATCAAAATTCTACAATGCATGTATTTATACTTTCCTTAGTTAAAATTTTTATGTTGGTCTAGTTTCACTCACTGGGTATGATTTTTATACTCATCCCTTTTTCTTCTTTTTAAATTTGTTTTCAGACTAGTAGGATATTCGTAAGGGGTAAATCATTAGAGGACATGACTCTACATCGGATAGTGGATAGTAAATTAGCCCGACTTATCTACTACTAAATTCGAGTCCACCGGCCAAATTTTAAGTCTATTTTGAAATTATTGTAAAATGTGTAGATGTTACTTATGCTTTGTAAAAACTTAATTTATTAATACTTACTATCTTGGTATAAATGAGTATGTAGAAAGGTAAAAGTATGAATTTTATAAATTAACTGCTATTATTTAAATTGGTACTACATGTAAGTTTTGAAATTAATTTACATATCATATACAAAAATTTTCATTGATGTACAATTTGGGCTCAAAATACTATAAGCCTTGCGAGCTACGAATTGGGTAAAGCGCGCCGTTCACAATTCGTAGCATGCGGTGGTTGCCATGTTCTTAACCTTCAAGTCGGGGTATGACATTTAGTTTTATTATTTTTCATTTAGTCTCCCTATTATACTTGCTTCTCATTTTTCTTTTGTTTTTAATTTTAATTTGCTCTTGAAATGGATTGGACTTTGACATGTGATAATTGGAAATGACATTGGATAATTATTCAAAGTCTGAGATTCACAAGTTAGGCTCGAGCCCGTTTGCTTTCAATGGCCCAAATCCTATTTACTCTTGCCCTATAATGTTCGGCCAACTAACCCTAAAAGCCTACACCCACAATTGACCCCATAATATAGCAAAGATAGACTCAAAACGACACCACTTCAGTTCACAAAGTTGCTACATTCGGCCAAAACACAGCAGGAAGGAATGTTTACAAAATCTTGTAGTTTTTGGCAAAGAGTTACAGCCACAAACACCTACAAAATAGAGAAAAATGTGATTAATAAGATAATAAAAAATGGTTAAGAGGGCAGAGAACATGCAAACTTGAGGTTAATATTAACCTTAATACTTGTTAACCAAGTTCATCAAGAATGGTCCCCATTGTTTTTCTCTCCTTACCCTCAGTTACCTGAGATTCTCTCTGGACTGTTCCCAGCAAGCATAGCAACATATTTCTCCAAAACAAGTAATTTGCACAACAAATACAGCAAGGTAATATTCTAGTATATGCAACCACAATGTCCACAATACAACACCAATATTCGGAATGATGACTCATGCAAATGAGCCCATCAAAATTCATCAAAATGAAGGAAACAGTACAGTTCCAGACACTGGAATAAAACCACTTTTGCAGTGCACACATGTACGTATTAGAGCGGCACATCAGTGCATATGTGTGAAGATTACATTCATTTCCAAAGAAGAAACCATATCCATTGATCTCACTAATTCGCAAGTCACAAGTGTTTGACTGAAAGCACAAAAATGACAATTTGAAATCAAAGCAGTAAAAAGCAACTTGAAATAAGAAAGAGGCAAAAATAGCAAAATTTATCTCACTTCCACCAACTGTTAGATCTTTCTAAAACCTTTTTTCTGCCATTGATCCCCTAAGCTTTTCTGTCACGCCTCGACCCGTCCTGGCAGACCACGTGGCAACCGCTGTGTTGTCTCGAAGTACGTGTTGGCCAGTCACACACCTGAAGCACCGCAAGGCATAAAATGGATATCATCGCTGCAAAACAAAACTAAAACTTTAATTATAAATCATTTAATAAAATAATTAAATTTAAAAGTAATACACCAGTGGACCAACTTAAAGGATTACCTACGCAACGAAAACAATTACGCCTAAGCCACCGACACCTCCTAGTGGGCCTTCGATCTATCTGCTAACCTCATACGCGGATCTGCATCCATTCACATTGTATACAGGTAAGTGACAGAGGTTCAATGAATCTCCATCGGGGTTTGGGGAAACAGGGATAATCCAAAATATAATAATTAAAAATAAATATTTTTCTTTTTCAAAATCTCTTTTAAATTCTTTAAGCGAGAATCCACTTATAAAACCATTTTAATAAAAATATATATACATAACTCAAATGGGCTAGCCTCTATCATACTGGAGGCTCGACCAGCCGGTTGTATGCCTCACTAGACCGAGGGCTATCTCTTTTCTTTCTAAAACATTTTCTCTTGTTTATTCTCTAGCCCATTCCCTTGGTGGTGCCATTCGCTGTGGCAGAACACAGCTACCTCGAGCCCTGGCGAGTTTTCCCCCACGCCTCTCCCAGGGTCTCTGCTCATCGTACCCCTCGATAGATGGTCCACATTTGCATCTCATGCATGCCTTTCAAACTCGGTCCATGCTCCTTTATATCGGATCCCCGAGGAACCCACTTAGTCGCTTTTCTCGCATCCCATCCATGTATATATATATCATAAATATATTTACGTACATAAAACACATAATCATACACACACACAAGCCTTTATATTTTAAAATCATCCCACCCTCTAAGTGGGTGTATCATAAAACAAAAGTGTGTGTGGTGGATTGCCCTTATTCCAAAACATTTGTAAAACCTTTAAAACAATTTATATTTTTAAAACGTTTGAAAACGTTTGTCCCTAGTGGCTAGGCACTCAAATCTAAGCCACTCACAGTATTAGGAGGTTCATATACTCCCAATCGTTCCACGTAGCTTAACCTCCAGAGCATCTTCGCACTCGATCATCCGGAGCCCTAATACACGGAAATACATTAGCATTCATAATCAAAGTATGAATGCACCTATGAGGCTCTAGCATGACCTAAGACAGTGTTTGAAAGTGTTTCGAGGCTTAGAAAAGTGTTCAGGAGGTTCCGGGGTCAAAATCGGATACTTAAAGAAAAATGAACAAAATGCCCCCAGGGCCCTTGGGCCCCCCACGCTAACTGGGCCAGGCCCTCATCGAATTGGGCCCAAAAGGCTGCTCCCGTGGGAATTGGGCCGAGTCTCGCACAGGATCTACATGGCTCCAGCGGCTTTCGCACGGGACTGCACAGCTCCCATACGATAACTGAGCCTTTTGCTCCGTTTTTCGAGTCGTTGGATCGCCAATCGTCCGACGAACTTATCCAGGTGATCCGCGTGATGCTCACAATGCATTTACCGAAAGAAAACTCGAAATCATCAGCTTAAAGTTTCTAGATCTCAAATCTAAGCTTAAAATTTAAGAAAAAGCTAGACCTAACTTTGAGCCGAGATCTCTCCTAGACCGATGCATGAAAATACGTGAAAACTTAATAAAACGTAGATCAAGGTAATTAGAATAGCATATTAGAATCTTACCTTGATTTTTCGGTCGGTTTGTCCAAATCGACCAAAAGTCCAAAATTGCTCCCAGAGAGCAAATGAGAGGAGGAGAAGAAAGGGAGAAGAAAAATGAGAGGGGGAGAGCTTATCTCCCCCTATTTATAGATAAGCTTGACACCGGGTCTACTCAAACCTCGGGCCAGATTTTTTCCCCTCTTAGTAACCTCTCATAATTTCGATCCTAGGCCTAATCCACCAACCAATTCACTAATAGACATCCAATCCATTGGCTATGAACTTAAAGAAGTCCAATTTATGTTTCCATACATGGTCACCTGTCTCATCTTCCAACTACGTCTTATCTTAAGCTTAACTTCTCTTCTTAACTAAATACATCAGGACCGATGTATTGTTGAATTAATATGCCGTCTTACACAATTCCGTTTGCATGGAAAAGTCAGTTTAGATCCGGGTGTGTCATTTTCTCCAAGCTACTCAGGCCCTTCTCCAAGCCCATTACTTACAAAAAATAGACAAAAAGCAAAGTAAGATAAATTTAATCGTTGATTCTAGGGTTGAGGATTCATTCTAGGCCCTCAGATCAACCATAATCCCTTATATAAAAGCTTCATTTCTTATAGTTGAGAAGGGGTAAAAAAAAACCCCCAAATTTTGAAATTAGGGTTCCTAAAAGAAATTAGGGTTTTTTATTTCTGGGAAATTAGGATTTAGGGATTCGAATGAGAGGTCTTAGGGTTTTAAAGAAGGGCGTTTAGAAGGTTGAATTGAAGCGATAATGGAGGGATCTCCAATGGCCTTTTCACTAGAGTTTGTCAAAACCAAGAGTTAGGGTTTCATTTTTTTTTTGGATTTTCTAATTAGGGACTATTTTGGAGAATTTGTCCAGTAAGGTTAGCTATTGGAGTGCAAGGAACAACATATTCTGTTTGGAGGATGATCAGGCGGTGGATTTTCGATAATCTAAGGTTGTTGGATCACGGATCTATTGGTTAGATTTAGGGTATTTGATTTCAATTTTGGGAGGAAAGCTTTCAGGTTAACGAAAAGGGAAGGAGAAGAGCTTTGTTTGTCGAGAAAAAGGGGCGATCGTTTTCTTAGTTTTCGACAAGAGAAGGAAAAGTAGAGGGTGGTTTTGGATTTTTCTTAGTCATAGAGGAAGAGAAGGGTTGACGATTGGAAGATATAGTGAGGGAGAAGGGAAAAGGGGAAAAAAAAGAACCCTAGGCCAAAACGCAAAGATTGTTGCCATTTGGGCATACTCTTAACCTCTTCTGGCCTTTTATTTGTTAGGCGGTATTATTAAAGTTCTTGGGTTGTGCTGTTTTTTTTTTTTGTCATATTTACTTATGGGCTAAAGTTGTGTTTGTTTCTTTAGGCCTTAATTATGCTATATTTGCTTTGCGCTTTATTTTCTTTAATACTTGGGCCCTGTTAAAGTTGCTAATTCACTTTTGGGTTTTAGGCTTTATCATTTGTTTGGGATTTCATGCTCTTAATTGCAACATTTGTTTAGGCTACCTTCATTCCTTTAGGTTTTGTTAAGTTTAATTTGATACAATTATGTTTAAATTGTTGCAATTAGGTTTAATTTGATACAACTAGGTTTAAATTGTTGCAGTTAGGTTTAATTTGTTAGAATCAAGTTTAATTTGATATAATTAGGTTTAAATTGTATGTTTTCAATTTAAGTCATTTGTATAAAAGATCATGCATGTTTTTATGCTATTTAGGCTAGAACCATTTGCATTTTTCTATTTCCTTTAAATTAGAGTCCATACATTTTTAATTATATGCTTAACATATATATATATATATATATATTCATCCCTTGTACTAATCTATACTTTTGTTCAATGACTTTTGTCCTATCATATCACACATTTAGAAATTAAAGCTCCATTTTCATAAAATACATATGCATAGGAAAGCTAAGAGTGTCTCGGAAGTACGAGTTGTTCAAAGGTCTACCAAGATAGAAATTTCTCTAATTTTCTCACAAAAAGGATGGTGAAGAATTTAAGGAAGTTTTTATCCCTTCAAAAACAAAATGATTTTTCTTCATTTGATTTTCTAAAAGTATATGCATATCATGTTTACAATTTCCTCAAGTTTTCAAAGCTTTATACATCTCAATTTTCAAAACCCTAAAAGTCTTTTCTTTTTAAAAGCCACCCTTATCAATAAAAGAAATTCTAAATTTCGCCATGATTTTAAAAATCTAAAAAAAATCATTTTAGAAAACTCTGAATTTAATCATCAATGGTTGGGGTTTTTCTTACAAGATGAGATCCAATAATAAAAGGAATTTAATAATTTTGAAATTGATTTTAAAATCCAAGAAAATGTTTTAAAGGCTTTTAATTTGGTCCCTACATTGAAATCTTTCTAATTAAACTAAATTTATTTGTTAAATCTTGCTTTTAATCATAATCTATTCATCAATAAAAGGAATTTAATAATTCCGACATTAATTTTAAAAATCCAAAAACATATTCGAAATATTTCAATTTGGTCCTTAATGATTGAAGTCTTACCGAACTTGATCAAATCTTTTTCAAAACCCTAATTTTCCCTTAAATTAAAGCTTATCATTTTAACGAAAGGAATTATTCATTCCAACAATTTGATTTTTAAAGTTTGTTCTTTTTAATGTTCTCAATCTGATTATTAAACATTGAAATTTTTCTAATTAAATCTCATTTTGGATCTCATTTCAAATCAAAATCTGTTTTCAAAAGGGTAAATTAACTCATAGTGAACAGAGTTTTACTCCGACATTCAAATTTTGGTTTTCAAAATCTTATTTTATATTTAATATCAAAAGTATTTTATTATTAACCCTCAAATATCTTTAACAAGGACTTTATGATATTGGTTTTCGGGCATTCCAGGGTATTAATTCTTTCCCGAACGTAATCGACTCCCGAACCCAAAATATGTCTTTCATAAACCAACACTTGCTTGACATAGAGTAATCCTTTTAGATTACATTAAGTTAAATGGACTCAAAATAGGTGGCTAACCGACCTAAACCAAAATGGTTAGTGGCGACTCCTTCTTTTTAAAAAAAAATTCCCAAATCTTCAATTGCTAAAATTTTCGTCGGACGTGTCCCCCCTCGATAGACATTTCGATAGCCACATTCGCCCGCCTCCCCATTTTCGCAGGGAATTTGCATCAATTCCTCCCATTTCCACTGGGAGTTTAGTCCAATTACCAGGTACTTTCCCTGCTGCTCCCTGCTGCAAATTTGATCTTCTTGCCTTCATTGAATAAACTACCATGCTTTTAATAGGTTGGCTTGCCCTCAATCCTTGTTCATGTTCGCATAGCTACTTAGGTCAACACGTTCGTAACTTGCATCATCACCCAGTACTAGCTCGCCTGCTTGGTCCTCGGCCTTGTCGACCTTGGCCCATGTACTATGTTCGCCTTGCAACAAGGATATAGTCTTTAACTTTCCTCCTTGGTCCATTATCAAAGACTTTATGGGTCTTCCCTAGACCCGACCCATAACAAATTTCAAGTCTAACAGTTCTGCATTGACTTAAGTCATGTCAATTTCCATTTCCATTGGACTCAATTCGAGCCCCATTTCTCTTTGCATTACCCTTTTCTCTAGGACATAATCATCCAATGTATGCTCCCCATGTGAAATAGATCTTCAAATTAAAATTCAATACATATTTATTTATTTATTTATTTATTTATTTATTTATTTATTTATGGTTATCATCCCTGGAAGATGGGTAAACTTCAATTGAATGATTGAAAATCTTCATTAATACGATGCTATTGACTAGGAGTAAACTTAGGTTATAATGTTGTAATTTGTTGTTACTATATTTGTCTCTAACTAATTTTGTATATGCATATACTCTTTGTAACATATAACTAAGTAAAAAATATATATCATTTTTTACCTTTACAGTTGGGGTTGAAAATCGCCTTGCTTAAGATATCTAGCATATTCATGTCCTACTTCGTCTTAAGCAATACTTATAGACTTGGGAGGACAATACATTTTATTAGAGTAAATAGTACCAGTAGTTCTTTAAGTTTAACCCAAATTTTATTTTGGTTTCTATAATATTAAATATTCTATTTTGATCCTTAAAGTTTGAAAGTTAAACTGTTTTGATCCTTATAGTTCAAAAAGCTCTATTTTTATCCCTATAGTTTGAAAATTAAATCATTTTTATTCTTATATTTTTATACTTTAACAATTTTTAAAAATTCTGTTAATATAATATATATCTTTTAGATATAAATAAATAAATTAAAATTAGTATATAATATTAGAAACTACATAGAAAA
Source organism: Microcos paniculata (assembly GCA_030664755.1). Lineage (NCBI taxonomy): Eukaryota > Viridiplantae > Streptophyta > Magnoliopsida > Malvales > Malvaceae > Microcos > Microcos paniculata. The sequence goes on from CP131463.1 coordinate 2,043,297, forward strand.
TTGACACTTATATACAAAATTAATAGAAATATTAATAGAAAGATCTGTCATGCCCCGACCCGCCCGGGTTGGCTACATGGCAACCGCCGCGCTGCTTTGAAGTACGTACCGACCGATCATGCACCAGAAGCACCGCAAGGCATTGAAATGGATACCATCGCTGTAAAACAACTAAAACTTTAATTAAAAAGCTTTTAATTAAATAATAAACTCAAAAGTGATACCAGTGGATTAAATTAAAGAAATACCTACGCAACAGAAACGCTAAGCCTAAGCCACCGACGTCTCCTAGTGAGCCTCCATTCTATAAGCCGACCCCGTACGCGAATCTGTATCCATCCACATTGGATACAGGTGAGTGACAGAGGTTCAATGAATCTCCATCGGGGTTAGGGAAACCAGGGGTAATCCAAAATATAATAAAATAAAATAAATAAATTTGTATTCAAAATCTCTTTTATAATTCTTCAAAAGAGAATTGGATTTAAAACCTTTAAATTAAATATATACTAAATGGGCTGGCATTTAATACACTGAATGCATGACTGGCCGGTCGTATGCCTTACTGCACCGAAGGCTATCTCTTTTCACTTTGAAATAATTTTCTTCCCTTTCTCCTTCTTTAACCCGTTCCCTCGGTGGTAGCCAACTGTGGTGGAACACAGCTCTGGAGCCTTGACGAGCTTCTCTACGCGCCTCTCCCAAGGTCTCATCTCACCTTGGCCCTCGACAGGCGGTCCACGGCTGAGAATTTAGCATGCTTCTCCAACTCGATCCACGCTCCCAAATATATTGGAGCCCGATGAGCCACTCAACTACTTATCTCTCGCCTCGCATCCCATCCATATATTTATCATATATATAAATAGATTTTCAAAACATATATGTTTAAAATGTTTAAACACACACAAGCCTTTAGATTTTAAAATCATCCCACCCTCTAAGTGGGTGTATTACAAAATAAAAAAAGTGTGTGCCGTGGATTACTCTCATCCCAAAATAGTTGTAAAACCTTTTTAAAACAATTTATATTTTTAAAACATTTAAAAACGTTTGCCCCTAGTGGCTAGCACTGAAAATAAGGTCACTCATAGTATTGGGAGATTCGTATACTCCCAAGCGCTCCATGTAGCTTTAACCTCCGGTGCATCGCCGCATTCGATTATCCGAAGCCCTAATACATGGAAATATATGTTAGCATTCATAATTAAATTTATGAATATACCTACAAGGCTCTAATGTGACCTATGACTGGGTTTGGATATGATTCGGGGCATAGAAACGTGTCTGGGAGGTACGGGGTTAAAATTGGACACTTGATGAAAAATTACGAAAATGCCCCTAGGGGTCCATGGGCCGCCAACTCGGGATGGGCCAGGCAGGCCCCCCATGTGGCTGGGTCAGGCCCGGCCTGTTTCTGGGCCCAAAAGGCCCTTTCCATGTGAGTTGGGCCGAGCCTAACTCAACTTAGGCCTAACAAGGCCCATCCGCACGGATTGGGCCAAAAGGCCCTGTCTGGCGCAGGACTGGCCCAAGTCCCACATGGAACCTGGGCTGCTGGTCTTTCCTGGACGGGAAAGACTAGGCTCCTGCGCGGGAGCCGTCCGGCAGCCTTGGGATCCGAGGCTTTTCCTCAGCTCCCGAGCCCCTTGGTCCACCGATTAGCGTGAAATTCTATATGGAGGTTCCTCTCACCTCCCACGATGCATTTACCAGAGCAGAAACAAGAATCACAAGCTCAAAATTCCTAGATCTTGAATCTAAACTTAAAATCTAACTAAAAGCTAAACCTAACTTTGAGCTTGGATCTCTCCTAAACCAATGCATGGAAATGCGTAAAAACTTAGAAAATGTAGATCAAGGAGTTAAGAATAACATACCAAGAACTTGCCTTGATTCTACGATCTGTTTGTCCGGATCGGCCAAAAGTCTAAAATTGCTCCAAAAAAGCAGTTGAGATAAAAAAGAAATGAGAGAAGAGAGAAAGAGAGAAAACGAGGGGAAGAGGCTCGGCCTCCCCCTATTTATAGGGGAGCCCGACACCGGGTCTACTCGGGCCCTGGGCCAGACTTTCTCTTCTCTTTTAAATTTCTCAAAAATTTGATCCTTGGCTCAATCCACCGACTAATTCACCAATGGACTTCCAATCCATTGGCTATGGACTTAGAGAAGTCCACTTTAGTGTTTCCATGCATGGTCACCAATCTCATTTTCTAACTACGTCTTATCTTAAGCTTGACTTCTCTTCTTAATTAGACACATCCAGACCGACATATTATCGGCTTAATATGCCGTCTTACACTATTCTGTTTGTACGAAAAAATCTCCTTAGGTCCGGGTGTGTCAAGATCAAAATGGTTTGACTTTCAAGTTGTATGGATCAAAATAGAACATTTTTTTAAGGACCAAAATAGAATTTGAGTTAAACTATAAGGATCAATGGTACTATTTAGTCTTTTTATTATAATGTGCTACTTGGTACATTACCATCAAATATTATGAATATATTTTTACTACATGATAGATTGGATCCAAAATCGAGCTGGCTCGCTCTATTCAGATTAGCAATGTACCAAGTTACACTTAAGTAAGAGTCGATGAATTTCGACCTGTCACGCCCCTACCCGCCCCAGGTCGGCCACGTGGCAACCGCCGTGCTGCCTCGAAATACATGCTGGCCAGTCACGCACCTGAGGCACCGCAAGGTATAAATGGGCATCATCACTGTCAAATAAAACTAAAACTTTAATTAGAAAATATTTAATAAAATAATTAACATTAAAATTAATGCCAGTTGACTAATTGAGAGAATACCTACACAGCGGAAACTTCTAAGCGTAAGCCACCGACGCCTCCTAGTGAGCCTCTTTTCTATAGTTGACTCCGTACGCAAATCTACATCCATCCACATTGGATACAGGTGAGTGACAGAGGTTCTAAGAATCTCTATCTGGGTTAGAGCGGATAAGGAAAATCCAAAATAAAATAAAATAAAATAATAATAAAACAAATATTTTTCTTTTAAAAATTTTTTTATGGTTCTCCTGCTGAGAACCCTCTTTTAAAAACACTTTAAATATATATATATACATAAAATGGGCTGGCATCTCTATCATTCTGGAGGCGCGACCAGTCGGTCGTCTTATGCCTCACTACACCGAGGGCTATCTCTTTTCTTTATAAAAATATTTTCTCTTTCTCTTTCTCTTTCTCTAGCCCTTTCCCTCGGTGGTGCCTCACTGTGGTGGAACACAGTGAACTAGAGCTCTGGCGAGTTTCCCTACGCTCCTCTCCCAACCAGGCTCGACTCACCGTGCCCCTCGATAGGCGGTCCACGGCTGAGTATCATGCATGCTTTCAACTCGGTCCACACTCCCGCAAATTGGAGCTCCGAGGAACCCTCTCAAACACTCATCTCCCAAGGGCATCGTACCCTTAATAATCATAATAATAATATTTCATAAATTATATGTATACGTATAAAACATTTATATTTAAAATATATAAATCACACACACATAAGTTTTATATTTCTTTTTAAAACATCCCACTCACTGTGTGGGTATATCGCAAACAAGTGTGTGTGTGTGTGGATTTCCCATATCCCAAAACCTTTTTGAAAACATTTCTGTTTTTAAAAATCATTTTTAAAACCCTCTTCCCCAGTGGCTAAACAGAGAAGTCTAGGTCACTCACAGTGATAGGAGATTCGTATACTCCCAAGCGCTCCATGTAGCTTTAACCTCCGGTGCATCGCCGCACTCGATTATCCGGAGCCCTAATACACTGAAATACATGTTAGCATTCATAAATAAATTTATGAATGCACCTATGAGGCTCTAACATGACCTACGATTGGGCTTGGATGTGATTCAGGCTTGGAAAAGTGTCCGGGAGGTTCCGGGGTAAAAATTGGACACTTGGTGAAAAATTACGAAAATGCCCTATTGACCCGTGGGCCCCACACTCGAGCCCAGCCCGGTCTGGTTCTGGGCCAGGCAGGCCCCCTATGTGATTAGGTCGGGCCTAGCCTGCTTCTGGGCCCAAAAGGCCCCTCCATGTGAGTTGGGCAGAGCCCAACTCGGTTTGGGCCCAATCGGCCATTTTGGGCCAAAATGGCCAAGTCCCGCGCGGGACTTGGGCGGCGGGTCTCTCCCACGCGGGAGAGACTCTGCTCCCGCATGAGAGCCATCCGCAGGCCTCGGGTTCCGAGGCCTTTCCTCGATTCCCGAGCCCCTCGATCCACCGATTCACGTGAAATTCGAAATGGAGGTTCCTCTCACCTCCCATGACACGTTTACCGGAGCAGAAACGAGAATAACAAGCTCAAAGTTCCTAAATCTCAAATCTAACTTAAAAGCTAACTAGAAGTTGAAACTAACTTTGAGCTTGGATTTCTCATAGACCAATGCATGGATAAACGTGAAAACTTAATGAAACGTAGTTCAAGGAGTTAATAACAACTCACCAAGATCTCGCCTCGAACTTGCGGTCGGTTTGTCCGGATAGGCCAAAAGTCCAGAATTGCTCCAAAGGAGCAGTTGAGAGAAAAGAGAAAGGAGAGAAGAGAGAAAGAGAGGAAATGATGGGGAGAGGCTCGGCCTCCCCCTATTTATAGGGTAGCCCGACACCGGGTCTACTCGGACCCTGGGCCAAACTTTCTCTTCTCTTTAAATCACTCAGAACTTTAATCCTTGGCCGGATCCACCGATCAATTCACCAATGGACTTCCGATCCATTGGCTATGACCTTAGAAAAGTCCACTTTAGTGATTCCATGCATGGTCACCAGTCTCATCTTCCAACTATGGCTTACCTTAAGTTTGACTTCTCTTTTGACTTGACACAGCCGGACCGACATAATGTTTAATTATTACGTCATTTTGCACTATTTCGTTTGTACGATAAGGTCATGCTAGGTCCGGGTGTGTCACGACAAAAAAAAAAGAGTAGATGAATTGTTTCTTTTGTTCATATTAATAAATGTCACTATAACAAATTTGACTATTAGCGATGCATGCATTAACGTCATCAAATATTAAATTTTCATATAATATTTAGTGACATTATTTTTGTCGTCACATCATTCGTCACCTTTTTCACGTCGCTAAAGGTATAGCATCACAATTCACTAATTTCGTCACAAATTGATCACTTTTGCGTGACAAAAAATAAAATCATCAACTAATAAAGGAACTTCTAGGATGTTTATTTTGGTCATAAAATATTGTTCAAATTGTCACAAAATTACCTAAAATGTTACTAAAATATGAGGTAAAACTAAAGATCATTGTGACGAAATTCACTTCGTCACATAATAGGTGACATTGTTGTCGTCACTAATTATCATAAAATTTTTTCATTAAACATTGTTTAACACTATTAAATATGGCTAAGATCGCAAATAAATGCCAAAACTTTTGCAAAAATCTGGATTTAGAATCAAACCTTTTAATTTTGTTAAATTAAGGTCCAACGTTTTCGGGCTGACTCAAATAAGGGCCTAAGTTAGATTTAATAGAGCATGCTTAATACGCCCAAGGAATAACGTGTTGTATACATTTATATCATGACATATGTCCCATTTTATTGAAAGAATTAATCTGAACCGTTAATTTTTATTAATACAATTTAGCTTTAATATTTTATGTTTTGCTCTCTAGCTCACCTAAAGTCAAGAACACTCAAGAACAAACCAATGCCTTTTCCATCGTCTGCCACCATCGCCGCCACCATTTGGATGGCCTTGATTTTTTAGTATGTCGTTCTCTTCCCTTATTTCTTCTTTTCTACCATTGGGATCATGCGAAATCAACCCCGAACTCTCAACCCAAAAATCACAGAAAAAAAAGTGGTTTTTCTTTGTTTCTTGCTCCTTTTTTTTTAAAAGATTTGATTAAAATCTAAACAAAAAACTAATGTGAAAGATTTCAGCACGGGTTTAGTTTCAAAGTAGCAACAAAGCAAATCTAGAAAGGAGGAGAAAAAACAAAGTTAGAGAGAGAGAGAGTGAGTGAGTGAAATGACCCAAAAAAAAAAAGAAACGTAAGGGCTAGGTTTAGGAAAGAAGAAAACCAAAAAAAAAAAATCTAGTTAAAACTCATGGTGGGTGTTGAACACGCACTCTTAATTATCCTATTAAAGGCCTTATTTGAACCATCCCAAAAACGTTTGGATCATATTTGACAAAATTAAAAGGTTTGATACTAAATTTAGATTTTCACGAAAGTTTTGACAATTTCAGCTGTTAAATATTGATAAACTTTAGGTAATTAATGACAATAATAAAATCGTCACAGAAATAGTAGGTGACATACCATTGTCACCAATTTCTAAAATATAATTTCATTAAATACTCTTAAACACCACTAAATATTTAAAAAAATAAATATTGCATTAATTAACAAATGTAAAACAAACTCAAAAGTCAATGTGAAATCCTATACAAACAATATTATTATAAAAAAAATATAAATTGAATAAAATCTACATTATCTACTAGAAATACAGCTTAAAGTATCCTAATGACATGATAAACTTAGTAATCTTCTAAAAAAAGAAAAGAGTACAAAATGTAGCTAATAGCTAGTAAATGCTTGTACTTAAGTTTGAAATCTGATTCTTTTTTTTTTTTAACCAAGGGTATCCCTAGACCTTTGACCCAAAATTAATCCCTTTCGAGCCGGGTTGACCCACTATAGGAGTAAAGCTCTCTCAACAATGGTTTTCTCCATTCATAAGACTCGAACTCAAGACCTTACTTAAAGGGAATAAGTGCCAAACCACTTGAACCAACCAATTATTGGTAGAAAATCCGATTCTTACGTCAATGTTTTTGTCTATACTAAGTGTCCCTCAAGCTGAAAGCTGCAAGCTACAATAAACAATTATAAAAAAATTTGAAATTAATCATAAGTAGTTAACATGAGCATACCCTGTTGGCATATAATTAGAACTTAAATATGGATCATTAAAATATTTAATAGTAATTCACATGTGCTAAGAAATTTAAAAGACAATACAAGAGAAAAATAGCATTTGGTCCCAAGATCACTTATTAATCTCTAACCTACTACCAATATGTACTTGAATGTGATCCATATGATCATTGATAATAATCGGATGTAAAGAGGAGACATCAAGAATACCAAAATTAATGGCTCTGAAATTTCACACTTAAAATCTGTATGAACAGAAATATGTAATACTAGGCATAGAGGGAACTATATTTTCATAAATCAGATACCTGAAACCCGTAACAAAGTCAGTGTGTCATTGTGCAAGAAAACTAATCCCCACAAAAGAACAAAATAAGTTGTGAGATAAATTAATTTCCCTGTGTTATAGGAACTATACGATAATTCTCACTAAGTTGTATAGTATATTCTTTGTAAGGACAGAAAAAAAAACAAATGGCATGGATGTTACAGAGTTTAACAGAAATGGTACATCAAAAGTTTGAAGGGACCAATAGATATGTGTGCCAAATGGCAAGTGCACCACGTCTACATCAATGACTCTACCAATTTACTATAATACTGCAAGTGGTGAAAAAAAAAGGGCTAAAAGAACCAAATACATAGTTTTTTTTTTTTGGCCAAGAACCAAATACATAGTTTAATTGGTACATTTTTACACATATAAAACAGACCTACACTTCAAGCCATTGTTGTAAGAATCGGCTCGGCCTGGCTGGTTAGACCGGTTGACCCGGGACCAGAGGATCATCCAGTCCGGAGGGGTAGGTTGACCCGGGATAGGTTTCACCCAGTCAAGACTCGGTTAACCCAGTAAAAAACCGGGTCAATCCTTTAAAAAATCGAATTTTTATTTTTTTTATATTAAAAGTAAGTTTGTAGTGATAAGAATTGAACTTTTGACATTTTATAAGAGAATTAAGCACACTAACTATCATATTAGACTAAATTTCTTATTAGAAATTTACATTTTATCTTATATGTTAAACTAAAGTTATCAAAATTCATATTATTCTTACACCTAAATTACCATTCCAGTTTTATCCCATTGAACCGGTTGACCCGATTGATTTGATGACTCGATGACCTGAACAGTTCATTCACCGGGTCGGGTTTTACAACATTGGTTCAAGCTTCTCAACTTTGGTTAGTACATTACTTCCCCAAAGTGCCAAGACAACTGAGGCACTTGACTAGACTATCTTGCTCATCTCAAGTGAGAAGTGAAATTTTTTAACACTCAGCAAAAGATTGCATTTATTTTAATACAAAAGTAGATATGTAATGCAGACCATATACAGAACATTGTAAAAGGTGCACTGTCTTCGTTTCCAGCAGCAGCAAAAGTGAAAACATAGTGACAAAAAGCATCTAAAAATTCCATGAGAGATCGGTGCACATGAAAGAAGAAATGAAATATATATATCCTAAATGGTACTAATAGGGAGTAAGGAAGAGTAAAGAAATGCCGTATTAAAGTAAGAAATAGAAGATCATGCATTAAAGTAGCCAATTATTTTGTATCCCTGGACAATGTGTAAGAGTGCATCCGAGAGGAGTTCCTCTTGCTTCCCCGAAACCCATAGAGCCAAGGAAAAAAAAAATAGAGGTAATGAAGATGGTAATATATGCTGCAAGTCTTGCAATAAATGAGGCAAAAAAATTCTGAGTACATAACTCTAATAAGGTCATGTTCGTTCTTTAACCTCAGTTTTCGACTCCTGCTGCTGATTGTAATATAGTTTTAGTCTTGAATGCTTTTTTGGGGACTTAAGCATCATTATTAATTAGATGCCGTTTTAACTAGTCGCTACATGGATAATGGATATGCTTTGACTGAACTACCTCTGTTACTTTCGTATATGGGAAACTCCACTATTAGAGAAAATATGCGGCTTTTTTAGAGCTTCCTTAACTATTAGGGGGAACTACATTTATTATATGATAAATATTGCAGATACCTCAAAAGCTTCTTGTTACTAGAGTTTGGTGCGGGATTGAGCCATTTAAGAGTTCTGAAAAAATTACAAACAAATATATAATAGCTGATCCTTTTGCGTTTGCAATGAGAAGGGAAAAAGTGGAATTGTTTATCTGAATTTTGGGTTTGCCATGGTTGGAGGAAAGTCATGCCGTCTTGATTGCTTTGCTTTTTTTTTTTTTTCAAATTTGTATACTAAATTAAGAAAAATAATTTAAATTTTTTTGTTAAAATCAACGGTTCCAAATTAATCAATAAAAAAAAACTTGAAACGTGTCATCTCCTAAACATTTTATGTGTGCTCATGCTTGTGAGTGTTATACACACACTATTAAATTTCACTCTTGGGCCTTATTTGACCCACTTTGATAACTTTAGATAACTAAATAACTTTTTTCAAAGGTTGGACGCCAATTTGAGATATTTTTGAAAGTTGAGCACTAAATTGAGATTTTAACCTTGAAAATATTTTGAAATGCTTAGATATTTCAATTTGTTTTCAAAAGAATTTGTAATATATGAGTCTTGAGTGTGGATGATTTTGAATAATTTTTAAAATATGTGTCATACTTGCTTTATGACTTGGACAAATATTTGTCCCATGACTTTAAGGGAGCGTTTGGTTAGAGATTATTTAGGATAACTTCGATTATGTGACTTTTGTTATTTAATATGTCTTTGTTTGATTCTAGATAATGAGATAACTAAAGCTATATCATATTACCGCTACATCAACGTACAATCTTAAAATCAGGTAATGTGATAATCTCCAAATTCTTAGGTATTATAAGATAATCAAATTATGTTAGAACTTTTACCTACTTTGCCCCCAATATTTTATTTTTTGGATAATAATAGCCTCATATAATTGGTAAATTACAACATTTTTCTTAAGCATTATTTTTTTTTTTGTAAGAAGCATAATTAAAGTTAACTTATATAATTATTAAACTATTTAAATATATTTTGACAAAAACTATTTAAATATATGTTAATTCAATTAAAATAGAAGTACAATTTCTTTTTTGTCATAAACAAAATTAAACTTAACTTATATATTCATTAAAATATTAATTATATAACATTTTGTGCATATGACTTACCTAATTATTTTCTTCATAAGATTTAAGTATATAGTATCTATTTTTTCCTTATATAAACTAGACATAATTTAATTTGATAAAACAAATAAATATTATTTTGTTAAGTTCTATGAAAATAAACTTGTTTTATTAGTCATGTATAATTGTTCAAATAAAAAGATTTGAAAAATATAGTATACATATCATAATAAATAAATAAACTATAAGTCTTGAAGTGAGGGTATAATAGTAAAATATCAATTTTGATAGAAGCTATAACATTCAACCAAACAGATTAATCTAACATTAACAAATGTTGAACCAAATACAATTTGATGATCTTTTAGGTTATGTGACTTGGTTATCTTTGATGGAGTTAATCACATAATCTAAGGTTATCTCAGATTACTCAAACTAAACGCCCTAAATGTTGACATGGGATCTGGTATTAGGGCATGGCCCATTTACTTGTGATGGTTAATTTGATTTTCGTTATTTCTGATCACACATGTGAGAAAGGTTATCTCTGGTGATGGTATGATTATGTAATGGCTGTGCATGATCTTGATTGTGTATTTGCTCACTATCATGGACCGGCTTAGAAGAGTGGCATGAGTTATGTTTGATGGTTTTATGATTAGGAGTGAGTTGATGTGGGGGAATACTCACCCTAACCTCACTTTAGACTAACTATGTAAAAGGTTTTTTTCTTGGAATAAATAAGAAAACTCTTGGCAGAATTCAAATCTAAAGCTTGGATCTGGAGAATCTATTTTTGACAAACCCTTGGATTTCAACTTTGGAATTTGATGAAATGAAATTTGATTTATGGAAAGTATATGAACTATGGCCTCTGAAAAGTAAAGTTTGTTTTGAACAAGATTTCTCTGTATGTGATATTTGTTCCTATTGAGATTTATTACTTTTATGTTACCATTTACACTCCTGCAAATGGTAAATAAACCCTTTTTTTCTTTACTTGTTTACTACCACTCACTTACTACATGCCTGTACTCATGCTGTTTTTGTTTCCATGTTTTGCAAACACTTAGCCTGAGTCGAGTTCGTGGGTTAATAATGGGTGGGACTAGAATCGAGTTAGATATCCATTGGAGAAAACTAGGTTTTGTAAATTGAAAAGTGGGTTAATAATAAAAGTATTTGACTACTTTTTGCAAAATAAATTGAAGTGTTAATTACTTTAGCTATATTACTACTATTTATTTTTTTGGGTTTTAATTTCTATTACCAACTTTAAACATGAAAGTTTGATTTTTCTTGATTTTACTCATTTTTCCAAACTAGTGTGTTATCTAGTAATTAAGTAACTAATTTTTTCCTATTTTGATTTTCTAACTTAGTATAATATTGGGTAAATTATAGGCTTAGTTATTTAATTTTTAGGGGTCATTTTGTTCAGGGTTATATTCCATAACTCCGGTTATCTCATTTTTGTTATCTTATATGTATTTGTTTAGTTCAAGATTATACCAAGGTTATATCATTTAATCACCACGTCAGCAAATAACTCCAAAATTCGATAATGTGATAACCTTCAAATTCTTAGGTAACGTGAGATTATCAGGTTATGTTAAAATTTTTTCTACTTTGCCCTCAACATTTTACCTCTTTGGACCACAATAGTCTTATGTAATTGGTAAATTACAACATTATTTTGAAGTATAATTTCTTTTTGTAAGAAGTATAATTAAACTTAGCTTGTATAATTATTAAATTATTAATTATATGTTTGTTCAATTAAGCTATAAGTATAATTTCTTTGTGGACAAAAAGTATAATTAAACTTAACTTATATAATCATTAAACTATTTAATTATATAATAATTTATTAAGTTTAGCTTCAATAATTTTTATGTTAGTCATATTTAACTATCAAACTTAATAAATTTGCAACAATTGTACAAAATATTGAACAAATGAGAAATAAGTGTGGTACATTGAGGGTATTATAGTAAAATATTTATTTTGACAAAAAATATAACCCCCAACCAAGTAAGTCAATTTTATATTCCCAGAATTTCAACCAAATAGAAATTGAGCACATTCCTAGAAATATATACTAAGTTATGTCTTAACTAGTAATCACATAATCCAAAGTAATCTGAAATTTCGAGAACCAAATGCCCCTTTAGAAATTTTCTGTTTTGGTCACTTAACTATAAAAGCTTACTATTTGGTCATTTATATTTGTAAATTTCAATATTTTATCCACCCTTAAAAAATAATGATTTGTTTACGTGGTATTGCCACATCATCCAACATGCCATGTGGTATGGTGATTTAGCATGGCACATCATCTAAAAGGTCCGTTGACATCAAATCATCAAACATGGTGCGTGGCACGACCATATCATAACGCCATGTGTCATGTTGATTGATGTGGCATTGTCACATCATCAATTTTTTTCTATGGGTTAGGTGACCAAAATATTATATTTTGTAAATATAAACGACTAAATCATAAATTTTTATAGTTTAATAATGAAAACAAAAAACCCTTAAAAGTTGGGTGACTAATTATGTAATTTACCCAATAATATATAACAAATGTGTTTTGTAAACTAGGCAATGATATCTCTATTGTCATCTAAACATATTTTTGGAAGTAACATGACAGTTGTCCTATACTTGAGCCTTTGAATCAGGGCGTGACATTAATGTTACTAGGCCTTATTTATATATTTCTCAAGCGATTACCTTTCCGATGTAGGATTCTACTCCCACTTGTATGTTTCCAATCCATGGGTGATACTTTGAGAAAATGATTAATGACCCCTCTTAGATAATTAATATGAAAACAATGTTCTTGCACAAAGATGAAATTAGAATAATTTTAAAGATTTAAAGATACTAGACGTACACCTCCGTTATGCTGGGGTACTTTTTTACATCTTTTCTTGCTTTATTATTATTATTATTATTATTATTATTATTATTATTAATGATCAACAAACATATGAATATTTTCGATTTAAGCGTTAGAATAATTTGTCAAAACTTTAAAGTGTCTAATGATAATTATCATGACTAATCAATCTTTCCTACGCTGTCTCACATGCATGAACAATTGACATTATTAACCACCATAGCAAATGTATAAAACAAAAAATATATTTTACTAATAAATTTTAATAAGTCTAAATGAAACTAACAAAAAAGATGAGAGGAATCCCCAATAAATTAAAGACATACTAAAAATTAGATTAAGTAGATATTATTACTAAAAACCAATATGCATATAGAACTCGCTTTATTTGGTCATGCGAGTATTTGAGAATTTTTCTAATTTTATTCTATTTTTATTTAGCTTTAAAGTTTGAAAACGTTAAAAGATTTTCTTTTCATCCGTATAGAACCAAATTTTGGTAAATTAGTACAGCATACCATAATATAGTAAATTGAAATTTATGTTTTTTTATCAAATTTTTTTGTCAATTTAAACTTTTATATATTAAATATTATACTTAATATATTATAAGATAATATGAGAAATTATTATATAGACTCACCTATCATATCAATAGTAGTCATAACCATTAAAATTGTACCAACTCAACAACTTCTTAAATTAAACAAAATATATATTTAGTCCTAAATTTTTTTAAAAAAAATGATTTACCGAATAAGTGGTTGGGATCATCGCTAACGTGCTAGGTTGTGTTTATGTTATAATTTCTTGAAAAATATGGATTAAAAAGTTTAATTATTAACCAAATTTTATTACTATATTAATTGATATTTTATTCATTAATTGAATTTTATAAAACTATTAATTTAATTGATATTTTGATTTTATGAAAAAAAGCATATCTTTACTTATAATCTAAATGAAAATTAAAAAAAAGGAAACAAAATTGAAAAAGGAAAGGGGAGAGCCAATGGGGGACTAACATTTGTCCCCCCAAGCCCTCCTCCAAACCTTGCAATTTGTTGGAGGGGAGGCTCCTTTAATATGGTTTTAATTTAATTTAATTTTAAGATAACTTTAAGCAAAAAAAAAAAAAAAAACTTATGGTGAAATTGTTTTACCGACAAGAAATCATCATCACTTTCTTGAGAAATATTGAGTCCACTCCACGACAGATTAATGAAAATGGAGAAAATAAACATTTTGCAGATGAGCACAGGCTTTGTCAATCCATCAACGATAGAATTGAGATGTCTTGGAATATGGAAGATGTAAGCGAAATTAATATTGGACTTCAGCTGTTGAATGTGATTTGCAAATGGTGAGAGATCTAGAGCGGCTAGACGTAGAGGAAGCCTCGCGGATGGCTGAAAGATTCAACATGGTTTGACTCAGTAATAATAGCAATAAGTTTACTAATTGCGTAAATATTTTTACAGTCCCTCATCCAAACATAACAATGGCATTGTAGAGAGATTTGAACTTCTAATAGGTTCTTCGGAGGCTAGAAGCTCAAAAAAGTAACTTTGGGCTCACACAAGAAAAGAATAAAGTTAGGTTTTGGGATGCCAATTTCCAAACCAGTACTATGCTCTCCATGGATGCATGAAATAATGCATTTTATATGCTTTAATCGGAAACTTTTCCCTATTATTATTATTATTAAAAGATAATTAATTGTACACATCACTTATTACAAAGTTTTCTCAAAAAAGAAAAATAAAACAATTATATTGTAAGGTTATTTTTTATATATTAATTAATTATAGGACTATTATTTCATATTCTCAATGGAACTGTTAGACTCCACAAGTAGTATTAAAAGAATAATACATGCCGATTAATTAGTTAACTAATATTAAAAATATATACCCTGCGTGATCACTTTTTAACGAGAAATTATTATATAAATTTTGCTTACCACATTAACAATGATCCCAATCATTACAGTCATGGCAACTTAAAATAACTCTTAAATTTTTCAAAATTTTAGTCACAAATTTAATTTTAAGTTTTAAAAATTTTCATTTATAGTGTAAATCCTAAAATTTAAGATATTATTAAAGAAGGATTTTAATAATTATAAGATAACCTATGATAGTGACAAATCTTGACATGTGATATTTGAAGGGGCAAGTTAAATAAAATTATCTTTTAGGGGTCAATTTTAATTTTTTAATATAAATATGTACAAATATATATATATATATATATATATAAAGAGTTGGGGAAATTTCAAACTTTTGGGAGGACAAGACTGGCCCCAACTCCCTTCTACATTTGCCTCTAATCTCTGAATTTGGCACAATTTTATTGGTTGGGACTACCATTTACGTGGTAGCCAAGAATATATAGAATTTCTCCATATTAATTAATCTAATCTCGTTTGTACAATTTAAAACTCAAATGTCTATAAGATAATTTTCCTTAATTATATGCAATAGACAAGCTCATCCAAAATGCCATAATGTGTCACGGTCCAAGAGGGAGCCATGAATTCCACATCGATTATATTAGAGATAGTCTTGGGATATAAGGGATCACATCACCTTTCAGACGCTTTTTGTGAGATAAAACCGTGAGACAAAGAGGGTTAAAGCAGATAATACCTCACAGATTGGTGTGAGCCCGTAACATAATGGACATAAACTTCTAGTAGTATATATATATATATATATATATATATATATATATATATCACATAAATAAGAATCTTTGAGAAATCTTTTATGTGGAAGAATCCATGTGGTTATTAATCCAATAGCATAAGATTCCCATGATGCTTTGCTCTTCAGTTTTCTTTTTTTCTTTTTTTTTCTTTTTATGTGAATTGCTTTTGCTATTTCAAGAAACTTTTTTTTTTGTTACATCAAGAAACTTTTTTTTATTCAAATGCAATACTTATTTTTTGAATTTAAGAAAAATAAAGCATTAATTACAATAATCTTTTCTTATATAGCCACTCATTAAGCTTTTTCTTCTTCTTTTCATTTATCTACAACAGGAATTTAAAATTCGTTTGACATTACATTTAAATGCTAAAAAGTTGTTTTCACATCTAATGCAATGTCATATGATATTTTATTTGTATCAAAAGTTAATTTCAACAGTAAAAATCCATCCAACCAAAGAAACTCATATTTACAATTCTTTTACATTTCGAAAATGCTTCCGGATTTAAAACATACTTTTTCATAGTAATATCAAATATTTAAAATTCTCAACGATTTTTTTATCGTAATTTTGTAAATCACTTTTAAACATTAATTTTCAAATCCAACTTTTTTCAACTGCAAAAACAAAGCGAAACTAACCATAATGATATTGGTTTCGTATCATACCACTAATTTTCACACTCAAATTAAACTTTCCATGAGTAATTAGTAAACCAAAAAGGAGAAACGGAAAGTCACACACGCAATACAAGCAAGCAATGAAGCAAATTCGAGTCGCCAGTCACGTGTCGCATCACGTGAGAGTTCGGCACATCCATCCATTTCACGTGACTTTCCCTCCACGCTGGCATGTTGTCCCCGCCATTCACACGTACCGACCCCATTCCTCCTGCACTTCACCCCCAATATTATTCCCGTTAAAAAAATGAAAAAAAAAATCGAGGGCTGTTTAGAAATAAAATTTTAAAAAAATAATAATAAAAGAAAACAAAGGAGAGAAAAAGAAAAGAAAAGAAAGAGAAAAAGGCAAATGGGAGGTGAGATAGCAGCAGAGACAATGACGAGGAAGAAGAAGAAGAAGGGAAGACCCTCTCTCTTGGAACTCCAAAAACGCTCTCTCAAACAACAACAGCAACAACAACATCAGCTGCAGCAGCAACAGCAAGAAAACCCCAATCAAATAAACCCTAATTTCCCCATCAATTCCAGCCGCCGATCCACTCGCCGGAACCCCAATCTCGATGGAGGCTCCCCGGTGGCCGACTGGATTGCCGGAGGAGACGACGATGACGACGAGCGCCAACAGAAGAAACATAAGCTATTGCTTGGCCTCAATTCTTCTCGTAATAATCAGCATTATCCGATTTCTTCAGCCCCCAATTCGGCCTCCTGTGGATCCGATTCGAATGCCGATGGTGAGGATCCCGAGGCCTCCATCAAGCGCCGCAAACTCACCGCTCTCCGTCCTGGATCTGATCAAATGGTGATTAATCATACCCATACATATATATTTTGGGGCCTCCAATTAATTTTGTATTTTTTTAAGGAGCAGAAACAGAAACCAAAAACATTTTCCTTGTTTGTTTGGATTTTTATTTTTTTATTTATTTATTGAAATTCAACTTTGGATTTCGCGCGTGAATTGAATTTTTATGATTGGATCGGAGATGAATGGAGGAGTTTGACTAAGTCATGCACCTTTTTTTTTCCTTCGGTGACTGGATATATATTCATTTTCTTTTACCTTTTTGATTTTGGGGAAATCTTGAAATTGTGCTGAACACTGTTTTTCTTTCTTTATTTCCTAATTTGCTAAAAAAATTTTCCATTAATATTTTATTATCTTTGTCTTGTATTTAATCCTGCCTTTATTTATGTGCTAAATAATAGATGCACAGACCATCATGTCTGAAAAGCTTCAATTTGTCTTTTCTTTTCTTTAATAATAATAATTCAAAATTATTTTTCCTTTCCTCTTGTACTTGCTTTGTGTTATTGTAGCTTTTTACTGTAACTTTCCTCACTGATTCTGCAATAATCAAAGCAAATATCTATTCTCAGCTTATGGTTTTTGTTGTGGGGTGCAAATAAAATAATATAAATATTTATATACTATGTTCGTAATTTGATAAGAGAGTTTATCTTGTTTGCAGGGAGAAAAGGTTTTGAAAGCGACAGACACTCTTCATGGTATAAATCAATCCCGGTTTTCATGAAAAGGCATTACTGGGAATTCTTAAAATAACTGTTGGGTTTTGGTAATTAAATTAAATTTATGTCATTTATATGTGGACAGGGTCACCGGTGGAGTCTGGCCCCACGACACCTTTGCCAGACAAAAAGTTGTTGGTGTTCATTCTTGACAGGCTTCAAAAGTATGTTTTATTTTTGGTTCATTCGAGTTTTCCTTTTTATCTTGTTTTCTTTTTATTGGGCTTTCATGGTTTTTTTGCTTAATCTACTTGCAGGAAGGATACTTACGGGGTGTTCTCAGAGCCTGTCGATCCTGAAGAGGTGCATTTTCTTTTCCATTCCTGCATAAATATAAATGTAATGGAAAGTGTTATTTGAGTTCATGACATGATGTAGATTGATTTTGATGCAGCTTCCTGATTACCATGACATTATTGCACACCCAATGGACTTTCAGACGGTCAGGAAAAAACTTGATGGGGGAGCTTATGCAACATTGGAGCAATTTGAGGTTTGTTTTTACTACTTGGAATTCGATTGTAACACTTGTTTTGTTTAGTTTGGAATCACAACATTTCCTCGCAGACAACTTTATATGACATGAAGTTGCTTTTAGGTGTTAACTGAGAAGATGAAATACCTAATGAGATAATTTATAAGTCAAGATTATGCTCTGGACTCGTCTAGTCAGGATATTGTTTTAGATTTTCACAAACTTTGTAATGTTGAATCTTTGTTTTAGGGGATTTTCGTTTCTTACATATGCTTTTCTCTGAGGGTACTTGATGTTGCTACAATTCAAATCTGTAACTTGTTACTTTGATTCTTGCAGAAAGATGTTTTCCTGATATGCTCAAATGCAATGCAGTATAATTCGTCAGATACTATTTACTTTCGACAGGTTTGGCTAGTTCCCATTTTATATTTATTCCTTTCTTTGGGTACTCTGGTTTCTGTTGTTTTAATCATATAGACTTGTTGGTTAGGCACGATCAATGCAAGAGCTGGCTAAAAAGGATTTTGAGAATTTGAGACAAGATAGTGATGAGGGTGAACCACAACCGAAGGTTGTGAGAAGAGGACGACCACCTGGAAAGAGCCTCAAAAAGCAATTGGAGTCTTCTTTTGACCGTATTGGTTCTGAGTTTTCCTCAGATGCAACTCTAGCAACTGGCCCAGATGCTTCAAGCCTTTCAAACACTTACAATTTAAGGAAAGGAACAACTTCATACAAGCTCCGGCCCACTGATACGTCAGTTAGGCCCTCCTGGGGTTCTCTTGGCAATGAAAATTACGGTAGCTGGTCGTCTGAATGGGAGAATGAATTTCCAGGTGTGGGATTTAATAGTCTGTGACGTTTTATGTATATTTTTCATTCTATTTTACCTTTTTAAATTGAAATCTAGTTTTTTTTCATACTTTTTTTATGCATATTGAGCTATTTTTCTCTCACTTTGCAGCATCTGTTGTGAGGGCTGTGATGAAGTATGGGAAGAAACATTTTGTAGTAGATGAGAATAAACGTGACACTTACAACCATTCATTGACTTCGGGACCCGAGCAGCCTATCTTTTCCGCCTTGGATGGAGAATTGAAGCAACTAATTCCGGTGTGTTCTCTGTGTCTGTGTGTGTGCTCGCGCGCACGCCATTGTGTGTTTATGGTGCAATAACTGGCACTAATGCATCAATTAAAAGATTCATCTAATGAGTTGTATGGATGGAATCTCGTAATCAACCATAAGTTCGTCAAGTGTGGAAAAACCCAAATTCCTTTTGTGAACAATAAACTGTAGAAAGAATTCTTATGTAAGGATAGTTAGATATATGCTGGTAAAGTTGGCCCTACTTTATGTTTGTTTGTCTATATAGCCAAAATGATGCTTCAACATTCTGGCATACCATTATTGAATATAATGGAAAAAAAAGGACAATAATCAAGATAATTGTTTTGATAGCAAACAATCAGGACCAGGTAGCAGAATATATTACTTGATCCTTTCTATAATCATGGCAACCTCATTGACTAATGGTTTTTATCTCCCTCAATTCTACTTTTATGCTTAATTTTCTTGTCAATTACAAAGTTTTTACCCGCTGTTAACCCCTTTTTTCAATGTGTATCAGGTTGGTCTGAGTGCAGAAAATGGTTATGCTACAAGCTTGGCACGATTTGCTGCAGGTCTTGGACCTGTTGTTTGGAAGGTTGCTTCAAAGAAAATTGAAAGTGTTTTGCCCAGTGGAATGAAATTTGGCCCTGGATGGGTAGGAGAAAACAGGACAATAGACCAGCCGCAATTTTCATTTTCTGAAAAGCAAAAATCTTCAAATTCTCTATCGGATTATCATTCTGGCAGGCTTTTCTCTCCTCCAACTACTTCTGCTTCAAACGGAAGTAGATTTCTTTTGCAAGGTAGAGAAGATGCAGAAACTGTCAGAAGACTAAGTTCTCAAAATGGCTGTACTTCACTATATAGTAAAGTTGGTGAGATGAACTGTGCACCGTCTTATCAGTTTCAGCAAAGACCTTTACTAAATTCTGGTATCAATGGTTCTATTGGTGGATTTGGGACTGATTATTCTCCTCGAATGGGATTGGTAACACAGCCTGTGAATTCCTTGTCTGAAAAAAATTCAGTTCCTTCTCAAACACATGGCATGGTTTCAGGGAGCAGCTCCAAAATGTGTCCAATTCCTGCTAGTGATTTTCTTTCACAAGAGGCTAGGTTTGCAGATAGTTCATCACATTCTGGAAATACGATGACTGTAGCCCCTGACCCGGTGTCACATGTGGCAACTAATTTTGGGCTTCAGCGGAAATCCTATAATAAACAAGATTTCCTTCCATTTTCCACTGATCTTAATGTGAGATTCCTGGCACCAGGTTCACCTAGTTCTAGTGTGCCAATTGGTTCACCCCAGCACCCAGATTTAGCATTGCAACTCTGATAATTGGCAGCATTATTTCCATAAGACTTGACATAAGGTAATTTCAGTATTAGGTCTTCACCTGTATATGAATGAAAATAGTGAGCAGAATTTACCGGATTCTTCATTGTATGCTCGTCTGAGTAGCAGTTCCTCAAGAAGTCATAAGATCAGATTGTAGGAATGATTTTGTACAGATTGATATATCAAAATTTTTCATAAGGTTATAAAATCACAGATTTATATGTCACATCTGACTTGATGTAAGTTGTTTCTTTGAGAACATGTGTAAGAATATAGTAGCTCAAGAAGAGAAAGTAGTGCACAGTCCTTTCTAATCTTTAACATGATATATTGATACTCCCTAATTATTTACATTTGTGTGAAAGATTTATGCTAATGAGGTGCTAATTGGAATTATTTGGGGTGAACAAAGTAACTGCAGGCTTAATGATGTAAAACAAAAGGAAGGCTTGTCACTTGTGGTCATTATTTTGCTTCGGACTCGTGATTTTATTCTCTGTAAGCTTTTACAGGTTTGAAAACAGGGACAGCCAGGGGACTGCAATTCTTCCGCTGCCCTGCTAGTTTGTTTTCCATTTATTTCTTCGTGTAGGAAAATCTCTTCCTGGTCTGGTAAAATTTCAAGTCATTCCTCATAGTTACTCTTGTGATTGACTGAGAGTAGAATTTCTTGCTGCTTAAGTTGGACTAACAAATTTTGAATCCCGTAGGCTGAACCAACTTCCACTGCTCGACTTCATCAACCGCTGCCACTAAATTTTCATGCAAGAAAATTCGTTTCGTTTCGAATGCCATTTCTCTTCTTCTGCACACAAAACACCAAATGAAAAGCATGTAATTTTACATTTTACAGTTGTTGGGTCTGGAATCCGGGGCTGTGTGGTAATTTACTGTTGCGGGTGTCAAAAATCACACCAAATTCGTCTCTCTCTATCTCTATCTTTCATTGATCAAAAATGGAAAGCAAACAAAATGCCACCAGATTTTGATTTTGGCATAAATCAAAGTCAATGGCTGAATGCACGTTTCAAAGATGGGACTCAAATCAAAGGTTGAATCTCATATCATTCATTCATGTCATGATACATGCTGACATGCACCCAATCACAAAATCAAAATCTATCAGTTGATGGACATGGACTCTCTTTTGCTTTAACTTTCAACCACTACTACTACTAATAATAATAATATTTGATCTCATTCATTTCCGGTATTTCCCCAAATATATAGTACTACCAATTATTCCCTATGACTGATCCTGAGGCTGGAGCACGATAAACATTCTCGTCCACATTATGCTTTTCGATTGGACTTGACTCCGACCCCTGACAATGACCTCAACCTGTCTCTGAACACTTTCTAGCTAATTTCAAAATTTCTTATTCAATAATTTCTGCTCATCTCCTCTCTTCCCCTTTCCAATTTAATTCCATTTATTTATACCATACATAAGAACAAGAACAGCATCAGGGCGGGAGTGGCCCCTTTTTTTTTCTTCTTTCTAATCTTTTTCACTTTTAGACTTCTATTGAATTTGAAACAATTTTAGCAGCCATTGATGCGTATACAGAACGTTGGAGTACTCTTAATTTCAATTATCAGGTTTAAAGTCTACGTCAAAGAAAATACAATGACCATAACTACACGGAACTTATCACTTGTTCTCCTATATTACATATTAACTTCAATAATTTCTAATAGTAGAAAATTCCTTTTTTATATTAGTATTATGTACCTAAAAGAAGAGAAAAACCTTTTCTTTTTTTTTTTTTGGGTGTGGTAGGAATAATAATTTCCTATCTCTAATACCATCAATTCATGTTTCCAAATTAATTAGTATATACTGCTACACAAGCTATGAACCATCTTTTGATTTTGCATTGGCTTAAGCATTAATTACTCATCCTTACACTTTACACACCATGCATCATTAAACCGAATATATGGAAATCCTCTACCCATTTTATGTGCCCCATTTCTTACACCAACCATCACATGCTATCACGTATCCCTTTTTTTAATATCTATCTTTGTCTTATATGATTTTAAGAAGAAATAATAATTCTTTTCTCCTTTAATTTTGTTTATTTTGTTAAAATTAAATTCAAAAAATAAGAATTAAGTTAGATATTAAAGAAATTAAAGAAATGACAGATGGCATCATATAATGACTGAGGCAGGAAATGAGACACAAAACAGAGGGGGACAATTTCCACCCCATTAAATCATGCATTATAATAATTAATAATTGATTAATTAGATATCGAATACCATATCCTATATATAAAAAAGTTTTGTTGTTGTTGTTGTTGTTGATGCTCTGTGCTTCCCAATTCCGATCATTGGGATGCATAACCGTTTAATCTATGTACATTCTTTGTAGGAGTATATAGTAATATTAACATTAATTAAATAAACTACTCCATTGAAATAAAGGTAAGTGAACATCCTCATTCCTCAAGAAAACAAAATTCTCTTCATCTCTTCCGATGACAAAGATCAAAAGCCAATCTGTCCAAAAAGAAGAAAATTCCTTCCTCCTCTTAATTTATTACCTAAAAATTAAATGAATAAAAAAATGAGTTAAAGAAAAATCCACCTTCGGCTCTAACTATGAACATCATTTACACTGTCAATCGAATCTATACGCCAAAAAAGAAAGAAAATGTTGGTTCATCTTTGCCATGCCATTCTTAACCCCTCCGGCGTTTGCGAACCGAACCATCTTTGGGTCAACAGTTTTAGCCTCTCATCGGTGACTTCACAGAACATGCGTTCCCAGCGGCCCGGCTTGATGGCTTGGAACCCTAACCCCGGGGTTCGGTCCTTAGAGTTCGGGTTCACCTCCGTGGTCCAGTCCACAACGAAAGCCGAGACCCTCCTTCGAAACTTAGTCACGAACTCAGGCCACGCTTGGTACTTGTAATGATTCACCGCAGCCACATCCAATGGCAAGTTTTTCCAACCGTAGCCACTACCCTTGTTCAGACCAAAGTGATGGATCACGTTAACCAATGAATGGTCAACCGCGTCTAATCGAACGATCGACTTGTGCCTTTGCTCCACTCGCCTGCGACAGTTGTAACCCTGTATCACCCCTTCAGCTGGGTGCTTCTTTTGTTCCGACGGCCCGAAATCGTTGCACTTGATCGAAACTTGACCGATTGATTGGTTGGATGATGGCAACAGAGATGGAAGCAATGCTCTCGATGGCTGAGAAGAATTCTTAAGCCAGGATGGTGAATAGATGAACTCATCAACATCAACGTACATCATCCAAGTGCATGAGTCTTTGGCAAAAACAGCGCTGTGAGAGAAACCGGCTTCTTGGGTCTTTGGCCAAATCCAGAAAATCCTTTCGATGTTGTAATTATGATCTTCCTGGTTAAGCTCCTTTATAACTCCCTCTAGATTATCATCGCTGTCGTTATCGTATAAGATGAACCTGTCAACGCCAATCTTGGAATAGTACGTTACCCATTCTCTTAAGAACTTCCCCACGTTGTAAACCATGGTGGTGGCGCAAATTTGCGATTTTGGCTTCTCGTTTGCCCCCGTGAGCCTGGGCGGAGGAGCACTGTAATATGCAACCGAAGGGATCACCCGATTTTCTCTGTTGATTTGGAGGGATACTTTGAGTCTTTCGGCTGTTGACATCACCGCAGTTAAATTGGGATGTTGGCACCTGAACACTTCCTGCATGGAGCTTGTGACGGGGGTTCTGATAACTGTGTTGTTGACGTCGTTACTGAACATGCAACTCAATTCCGCTAGAGGCCTGTTGATACCTTGACGGCCGTTAACGCCTTTTGCGAACACGATCACGTCCGTCTCGGTAGAGTATGACTCGTAAACCAAGAAGTCCCAGTGTGGCATCACCGGCGACGGAGATACGAAGGCTGAGTCCTTCTCCGGTGACCTCGTGAGTACAGGCTGATGAAACGGCTGGTGTCTACGGTTTCCACTAGGAAGAATGCATTTGAACGCAGTCGCATTACTGAAAGGTAACACGCCGGAGAAATTCGCAGGAGAAGTCTCCTTGTTCGGGAAAAGACAATAGAAACTCTCTCTAGAAAAAGGTGACGACAGCAGCTGGGTGGTAGGCGGGACAAGGACGAGGACCTCCCAGTTCGGTAAAAGAACCGAAACGGAGTCGACGACGGTAGGGCCTTGGATGGAGGACACACGTCTAGACCGGTGAGGGATTTGGTGGATGTCTTCTGTAACAACATGATTGAAAGAGTAATCGGGGTGATTGGGTTGGGAGGAGAGGTGTGAGGGATGAAACCGGAGCTCGGAAAGGGAAATAGCATTACGGGAGAGAAGAATAGAACAGAAAGCAAAGAAAAGAAGGCAAAGGAAAACAAGACAGAGAGTGGTGGGGGCTTTTCGACGCATGGCTTCGGTGAAACTGCGGAAGCAGCTGCTGGCGGTGGTGGTGGAAGCAAAAGAAAAAGGAAGTAAATAAAGAGAAGAGGAAGAAAGGGATTTCTTTATTGGGAGGTAACTCATTGGGGCTTCTGTGTATGGAATAGTATTGTTTTGGGGTGTCGTCTAACAGCTAAAATTAAGCTTTTTCTTGGCTCTCGATCTTCTCTTTCTTCCCTGATTTGTGATTCAAATGGCAAATTGGGAAGCGAAACAGGAAGATGATTACCTGAGTTTAAGGTTGACGACTCTTGATTTCTGGGTTGGGATTGATTGGATTTTGGTAGGCTACCTTTGCTTGTGTTGTGGAAAGACGACAATCGGTTTTTGAAAAGGGTTTTATATTTATATGTATATGAAGATTGGAGACTTGAGACTTCGTATTCTAGGGGAAATAGGATTTCAGATTTCTAACTTACTACGGACTACGGGATTCTACCGTGATTACGTACAATGTTTTGCTTCTTGTTTTTTTTTTTTTTTTGAGATAATACTATTTTTTGTTTTTCCTTTTTCTTTTAGGCTTAAATGTTGAAAAAAGCCCCTAACTTTATTTTAAAAATCAATTAAACCCCCAAACTTTTACCACAATTAAATAGATCCTTAAACTTTATTAGGGTTCAATTAATCCCCTGATATGATTAAAATTTTTAAGATTTCATATTAAACTTCAATTAACATCTAATTAGACTTTTGATCTGACTAAAATTTATTAGATTTCACATTTAACAATTGTTAAAGTCCATAAATCTTTAGAGATCACATAAATTTTAGTCATATTTACGGCTTAATTAAGTGTAAAACAAAGTTTAGGGGTTTATTTGATTGTCGATAGAAGTTTAGGGACTCATTTGATCACAATAAAAGTTCAGGGGTTTAATTGATTTTTTAATTAAAATTAAGTTTAAGGATTTTTTTTATACTTAAACTTTTTTCTTTTCTTTTTTTTTTTTTTTTACTTTGAATTCTTCCTATCCGAATTAATTAATTACTCTCAAACTAGGCTGTTTGTTGCCTATGATTATGACTATGACTCCATTCATTTAATTCTTCATGTAATTTGTGCTCTTCTGCCTATTGCCTTGTTTTCCTTTTCTTTTGAGAAGTTGTTTTCAAGTGAAGCAATTGTCAACAATCAATTACGAAAACATGTGACTCTTAAATACTTAATAGCACAGGCGATTTCCAAATTAAAAGTTTAATACTAATAATAATAATAACTTATTTTTGGTCAATTTATATACAATATGGGATGCTGCTTTTTTTTTTATTTGATAAACGTATAGATGTAAATGATAACCTATACTTATTGGCTACTGATGTTAGATTTGGAAAAAACACTCGAATTCGATTCCATTATTATCGAGCCAAGCTTGAGTTTTAATAGTTTGAATAGCTGAGCGAGTCAAGCTTGAATATCCTAATTACTCAGCTCGAGTGCCATTTGAGTATATATAATTGTATGTGTATATATGCAACTTTAATTATAAATTTACTATTTTAACTTTCATCAAGCTTAATCAAATTTGAATATAATGAAATTGACTTTTTTAGTAGTTATCAACTTTAGTCCAATTAAGCTAGAGCTTTAGAAATATATAACTTGTTTTAGTTTAAGTCAAGAATCAAGCTGCGGATTTTGTATCAGTTCAAACTCAATCTTACACACCTAGGTATATGGAATTTAGTTCAAATTAGTTATAAAAGTAGCTGAAGTTTTTTTTTTTTCCTATATTGAAGCTACTTTAAATTTTTAAAGAGTAAGTTGATTTTTTTTTTCTACATTGAAGTTAATTAATTAAAGTAGTACATATATATAACCTTATTATCCTTCCTCTATCAAACTTAAAATCGATGCAACTTTTTTTTTTTGTTTTTTATCTTTTTTTCTGTCGTCTGATCTTTGCGGTTATACGTATAAACTTTTTACTAAAAAAGGATTTGATTTAGAATTTAGCACTAATTAAAAAAAAAGTTGTAGTTGTCCACAAATTAAGCAAATGGGTTTGTGTGAATCCCACTATTTTCTACCGCAATCTGATTCTTTCGTTAATTATGAAACTAATTGTATCATCAAGGTAGTTTAGCTTTTACCTATTATGAATGAAGTTGCTCAAACAAACTTGTGCTATGCTATTACAAAACCTCAACAACACCCAAAAAAAAAAAAACATATTAAAACTCTAATATTTCAACTTAACGCAGGTGGTACCCGCACAATCTACATATATTAAAGAAAGTCATTGTGGAGTTAAATTGATAGGATTCGCCACAAAATAGATTCATGATTCCAAATACAAAAAGGGTGTTAAGCTCAATTAATAAGGTAAAAAAGTAGTCTTGAATTTTGAATTTATAATAATTTGTTATTAGAAAAAAGTTATATGACAAAAATACCTTTAAATATATAGTGAGAAGAAAAAATTTCTTATTTGGGACTCAACTTTGGTAAATTTGTTAAATTTTTTTTCTAAAACCCTACAATAATATCTTTTAAATATTAAAACTCCCCTTAAAACTAATTTTTTTTTTGGGCCTAAATTTTATAAATTTGGGGCTAAACTTTATAAATTTGGATCTAAACTTAATTAAGGATATTATTGTCTTTAAATAATGGTAAAATTGTAAAATAAATGAAGAGCACTTAAAATAATATAATTATTAAGCAATACTTAATTGCTTAACAGGTGCCCATAGGTATCCATACAAAAATATTTCTTTACCCATCTAAATCTATCATGCCTATAATCTTCGCGATACATCTTTTTATAATTTGTCAAATTTTAATGCGTTTAATAAAAGTTTAGTCACATGTTAAAAAAATTATCTTATTTATAAAGTAAGTTTTATCTTTTTACAAATAAAAGTGGTAGGGTTTTAAAATTTTAAAAAAATGAAACCAATTAATGATGAGTCATATAAGACGAATTATAGACGATATAGATTTAAACAAGTCATGTAGTAAAACTCTTTCAAATAATATGAATATAATATTAAACTATTTAATCATTAATTGATCTTGTGTTATAAGTAATATATATATGTATAAAATTTTTTATTTTTTAAAAAATGTAATGAACAAATAAATAAAAATTAAGGTTAGGAACAATACAAGTGAGATGGGAGATGAGAGAAGCGCAGGACAAGGCTTTATAGCTAACATGTGATTTATTTGATGCACTTTTGTAAAGCCAAAGGTAGTACTTGAATTGCACACAAAGTTCATTCTTTGCTCTCTCCAACTCTCCCAACTTTTTACTAATTTATATGCCTTTGCCCGTGCATTTCTCCGTTGACCAAAGCCCAAAGCCCATTATAATATCCAATAAATATATATATGCTTTGATTGCTTCAAAAGTTAACTCACGTGTTCCTTCAACACACCAACACCCCCCCCCCCGCCCCCCCCCCCCCCCCCCCCCACCCCCGCTGCGAAAATTCTACATAAATATACATTTTGTTTTTCTTTCAATTTTATTTATGTGTTGATTTATTGGTTTGTTTATTGGTCCCATCAACTTTTTGTATGTTGAAGGTAATACAACATGTGTTCATCCAAAAGACCTAAAAAAAAGGGTAAGGGATTGAGATTTTGGATTAAAAAAAATGGTACATAGATAAAGCAAGAGTAAGAAAAGCACTAAAGCTGTCCAAGCCCGTCTAAGTCTGTAAGTTCATCCGATATTTGAGAGGATTTGGATAAAAATTTTAAATTTAAGAGTTAGGTTTGGACAAAATTCATAGACCCATTTAGAAAACGGATCAGGCTTGGTCATAAGTACAAAAGCTCAAGTCTGTCTTGGCCCGTTTTCCACTATTTAATATAAATATATTTTTATATCTTTATTAATTTTATTCATTAATAGTGGTGTTTTCTCTTTTTTTTTACATGATATTGATTTTTTTCAAATATTAGTATTATTTAGACTTTGTAAATGGTGAAGCTTGTCGTGGCACTTCCAAAATAAACCTTACTAAACTAACATATAGCTAGGGAAGTAAGGATCGATCACACAGGGAGCTCGTTATACTTCTCTTTACTCTTATTCACTACAATCGAATAACAAACAAAGGAACAATGACTCATAAAACAGAAACTAGAAATCAACTAAACAAACTGAGATGTAAACTAGAATTTAAAAGTGGAGTGGCTCGGAATTTAATCTTGAAAATAAGAAACCAAACTAATAATAAGATATACAACAAGTGATCAAAAGGAAACTAGAGTAATTGAGCTCCAATCTAGCAAGTAATCGTAATCAACTTCAACTAATGGATCATTGATCCTTGATCTTTAATCTAATCATCCAATCCTATTATAGTTAGCGTAGCTTAAGGTACTCTAGTTTCGCCTAAGCCCGATCACTCCTTAATCATTGAAGTTAGCAAGCTCGGTCACTCAATCGAACTCTCTTCCCTCGTAATCAACCTATTCCTTAGCGGCTATAAGTTTAAATCATAAGAGAGTATTACGATCTAGAGCAATATTAGCTAACTAGAGCCATGTGAGCTCAACACATCTCCATGTAACTCTCCCCTTCAATTTCCCCAAATCTAATCTAAGATTTGGTTGCTACTCAATTCTAAGCAAAATCTACAATTACGGATAGCAAATTGCCTAGAATAGCTAGTGAATTGAAGAAGCCCAAGCAATGCGGTCGTCATTACTCATGAATTCCCCAAAATCACTTGATCTCTAACACTTCGAAGATCAATTAGCTCAGGAAATTAAAGAATACAATAGAATTGAAAGCTTTAAGTTCAAGATCTTACCATTGGTTAGAGAAGATTTACAATTACAAGCTAAATCGGATTAGAAGTACTTAGCTTCTCATGGAAGATGAAGAAACCTCCATGAAAGTTGAGAGAATTCTTCAAAATCTTCAGAGAACCAAGCTTTTCACGTTTTTAACAAACTCAAAAACTGCTCTTCTAAGAAGAACTAAGGCTATTTATAGTCTAACTAATAATTGTCAATTTCCTAATCTATCCTTTCCTAAAACATGATTACAAATTTAAGTGAAGGTAAAAATGTCTTTTCCAGCTCCTTAGCCCAGCTAATTGGCAAATGGAATGATTTTCGCGGCTTTGATTGAGTCAAATTCAAGTTTGAATTTTCTGTTGTAACAATTCCCCCAAAAATCGGATATGACTTAACCACGTTAGAACTCGGCCATTGAGAGGCTCTCACGTAGCCTCTAAATGGCTAGGTTTCTCTGCTTCCTGACTTCTGAACTCGTGAGCAGCCATTGAGAGGCTCTCTCGTAGCCTCTAAGTGGCTCGAACTTTCTTCTTTGTTTTAATCCCAAAATCTACTATTTTAACATATATTTGCATTTTCTCCATTATTTAACCTACAATTGGAAAACACCTCAATTAGTGATTAATTAAAGTACTTAGGTGTCTAATTCATCCAAATTATAATGCAAATACATGAACAAATTAAGCTCTAACAAATTCTCCACACTTAAACCTTGTTTGTCCTCAAACAAGCTTAAGGATAGAAAATAGAATTTTGAACTGAAATCAACATCTTCAAACAACAACACTCAAATTTCAATCAAGATTAACACACAAGTCAATTGACAAATTGCATAGGAATGTAAAGACACTTAGCAATGATTAACAAGAATTGAGAAAATCACCAATCCAAAAAGTCACAAGCATGTATCAATCTCCAATGCATATATGCGTGAACAAGGTAACTCTTCCTTGTTTTTCCACTCCTTTCTCTCTTAAGTATTATCAAATGGAACACACATACTTCTTACACATACAAGTTTACCATATGCTTGCAATTACACCTAACCTCCACTACTCAAAGATGCATGAATGCATGAATCGAAAGGTCTTTTATTTCGGTTGTAATGGGGCCAAGGTGAGTGAGTTGCCAAGGAAGGGAAAAGGTGTACAAAAACATCTCAAGAATGATGAAATTTCAGCTTGACATTCAAAGGCAAATGTCTCATGTAATAGCCCTTTAGTTGGCTTGATTAACATCTTCAAATTCACTATTGGTCAAGGTCTTTTCCTTCATTTTCCTTTCTTTTTGCACAAGGAGACACTTCTTTTCTTTGATTGTGCCTTTTTCGTTACATTTTCAATTTTGATTTTGGCACTTTTTTTTTTTTCATTTTAAGTATCTTCCTTGCTTTCTTCTTTTTTTTATTTCTTTTGACCAATAACAATGGATGGAGTTTTTTCCCCCGCACTTATTTCTTTGCTCACCAATCACCAAGAACAACAATTATGAACTCAAGCTTCTATTTCATCATTTAAGAAATGGGGACAAGAACTTGGTTTTCCTTTTAAAGCTTGGGTTCTTTGGTCAATGTGGCTATCAAGGAAATAAGGTCAATTCATAATATATTAAGCTCAAAGGGTTTCTAAATTTGTTTTACCATGGTTGGTCTTTTGGCTCAAGCTCATTCCTAGGTGCCTTTGTCATTTCCAATGCAAACACACATTCATGTAGTCTTGAAAAGGTATAAATGCAAGTTCTAGAAACAATGTATGCATAGAAGCAATCAATTCACTCATCAAGGAAAAGAGATTGGGTGCAATCTCATTAAGCTCAAATAATCTCTCAAGTTTGCACACAATAGTTACCTTATTCAATTAACATGCATTAGAAAAATCATCATACTTAGAAACTAAATGAAAAAGTGATTAACCAATTCTATCAATCAATACTAAGTACTTGATTTCCTAGACAAACCATCAATTTGACAAGTATACCAATCCATCAAGGAATTCAAGCATCATCATTCAAAGAATTTTAACAAAAATTTCTAATTTTCAAAAATTAAACCTCTGCAAAAAGTAAAGAAAACAGAATGTAAACACAAGAATGAATTCATCCTCCCCCACACGTAAATGTTACATTGTCCTCAATGTAGCAAGCAACAAAATAAAGTAAAGTTGCTTAAGGAGAAAGAGCAATTTACCTAAAATCCGAAACAAAATAGCTACAAAACAACAAACCAATCCGAAAAGGAGAGGTGAAATCATAAAGAATAGAGTTTATACAAACCAAAATAGAACATAAAAATACCGAATGAAACTGTACCAACTACTGCTGAAAAGTTAAAAACTAAAGGTTAAAATGCAAAGATGCATGACATGGAATGTATGGAAATACACCACTCTTGGTAAATAAGCTAGCCATCATTGGTTCGGGGCAGTGATGTCGCAGTAAAAAAGATATTGGGCTTATAGGCTTTTAAGGATAGGCCACTAAGAGCCTCGCTCAGAGTCTCTACATGGCTAACCCGATGGTGGATGAACAAAGTTTCTGACTTGTTGGCCACTGAGAGGCTCTCTCGTAGCCTCTAAATGGCTACCCAGTTTATGCTTCAAATTTTTGCTGCTGAATGCAAGCCTCGATAGTGATAGAACTAGCATAAAGACCAAGAGTGGGTATTGTAATGCAAACCGAACATGCTCAGAATATGAAAATGAATGTACCATGCACTAATACTGAGAAATAATGAATAGAAAAGAATGTAAACATGGGATGCAACTAAATTGATATGAAAATGAATGAAGGAATAAAGTTACCCAAATTAGTGCAGGACATTGCGTTGCTACATCAACTCCAGCCGAGCAAGCTACAAAACACAAGGTGAAATGAATTAAAATGACATACAAACTAAATTGCAAGAAAGAAACCAAATATAAAAGAATAAAAGGATAAGAATTGGGTTGCCTCCCAACAAGCGCCTGTATTTAATGTCTTTGGCTAGACGTGTTTATCACTTAACCTTGTCAAGTTGGATCCTGCCACCTTATAGCAAAAAGGAGGTAAGATAGAAACTCAAAAACATATGGACAATGAAGTACAAAGATATGTAAGGATATGAGAAAGAAACAGCTGAATGAATGGCTCAAAACACCATGATATGCTAGTATGGCCAAGGCCATTGTTGTGGTTGTCTTCGGTTTGTGTTTAAATGTCTTTAAGCACACAAGTTTGGCTTTGGTTAGCAATTGAGTACAGAGCAGCTTCTTCAAAGATTTGTAGAATTTGGAACCATGAAAGATTTGGTCTTCAACCACCCATATTCCAAAATTTTCAAGGAATGACTCAACTCCCAAAAAATCTGGGTCACCAGTAGAATAGCATTCCATAACTATTGCATCCTCACACATGGGTGGGGGTGTGTCCTGGATAATGTTGGCACTTATCTTCTCCCCCACACTTGTTGTAGACATTGGGACATTGTAAGTTTGCTCAAAATGAAACTCTAGTAATGGATCTTTGACAAGTATTGGTGTGTGATGATTCTCCTCTGAATCCATTTCTATCTTAGAAGGAAATG
Organism: Microcos paniculata; assembly: GCA_030664755.1. Classification (NCBI taxonomy): domain Eukaryota; kingdom Viridiplantae; phylum Streptophyta; class Magnoliopsida; order Malvales; family Malvaceae; genus Microcos; species Microcos paniculata. Next base: position 2,076,833 of record CP131463.1, read on the forward strand.
ATGGAACACACGCATTAGCATCGAAGCTAGAATTCACAAGGTTATCAGTTACCTCTTGCTGATCGGATTCAAAGTTCAAGCTTGATAGGGACATAGATGCCTCAATTTCTTTGTTGCACACATTCTGACTTGATAGCCTCTCAGATGCTTGCTCAGAGCCTCTAAGTAGCATGGTGCAAAGAGGTGAAGGTGATACAAATATCGACCCTGGCCTCTGAAAGTCTTCCTCGTAGCCTCTAAATGGCCTGGGACTTTCCTCTTCTGCTTCAGATTTCGATATAGGCCGTTGAGAGGCCTTCTCAGAGCCTCTGAGTGGGTTGGACTGCAGATTCTTTATTGCATCTTCGGTTGGTCTCCACACCTCAGCCTCTTGATCCGAGTTCCATTCATCAATAGAAACATAATCTTCAAAATTTATGCTCATGGATGGCTTGTGTACTACATTCTCAACAAATGTAGTATTATACTCATTTTCATCATCCAAATCACAATAACCATCCTCCATTCTATCTTCTTCCATTGAAAACTTTAATGCTTCGATAGAAACAACCATGTCATCGATTGTTACGTTAGCTCATCCATGAAAGCACGTAGTTGTTGAAGTGGAGCATCTTGAGACTCTGAAACAGTAGCAATTTCAGACATCGTCTCCATAAGATAGCTTAAGGAGGATAGCTTTTGCATTTCTTCTCTATGTTGTTGATTTGAATGCTTTGTATTTCTTCTCTCCATTCCTTGGAATTGCTCTATCAAAGAAGAAATTGAATCTTGTTGCCCTTGTGGATATGATGGCTGTCCATATTGTGGCATGGCTTCAATTGGAGGAAAATCATGGAATGATGGCACATATTGGACTTGTTGGTCATATGGAATCCATTGATCCTCCCATGGTTGATTGAATGTATGCCATTGGTATGGAGCATAAGACCGAAATGTTGGCTGTCCAAATTGAGGATGTTGATGCATATGAGGAGATCCATTTGCTGTTCCATTCAAAATGAGGTTCGAAAGTAGCTGAACTTGAAGGCTCAATTGGTGAAATGATTCCTCAACTTGAAAAGAATCATGGCAGGGAAACACATGTTGGAATTGGTGGGCATATGGCATCCTTTAGTCCTCCATATAATGGTTGAATACATTCCCTTGGTATAGATTGTAAGGCCAAGACATTGAGCTTTTGGAATGTTAAACAATCCTGAAAATGAGCTCAAGGGTGGAGTGGGTGATTGACTCAATTTGTTGCCAAATTTCTGCAAAACACACAAAGAGCAAAAGAAGAATCAAAAGGAACAAAAGCAAAACACAAGAATAAACAAGCAAAGGAGTTGAATCGAAACCGAACGAAACAAACAACTAAGTTCTAAACTAACAAAAACAGAAGAAAATCAAGAAAAACAGGGGCAGCAACATAAGAACAAATTCTAAACAAATGACACAAGTAAACATACTATTGCTAACAATCACTACAACAACACACATAACAACAACTAAAACCCTATCCAAACAGCAAGCCTTACACAAAATCAACTATCACACTTACTAACAAGTATTCCTAACTCACTTATACTACCAAACACACTACAAAGTCAGTTTACAACTACAAAAATAGAGCCAAATAGAATTAGAAAGATCACAAAAACAGATTATAGTAGAAAAAAAAAGTAAAGAGAATGTAAAAACCGTGCTCCCCGGCAACGGCGCTAAATTTTGGTAAAGCTTGTTGTGACATTTCCAAAATAAACCTTACTAAACTAACACATAGCTAGGGAAGTAAGGATCGATCCCATAGGGAGCTCGTTATACTTCTCTTTACTTTTATTCACTACAATCGAACAACAAACAAAGGAACAATGGCTCATAAAACAGAAACTAGAAATCAACTAAACAAATTGAGATGTAAACTAGAATTTAAAGGTGCAGTGGCTTGGAATTCAATCTCGAAACTAAGAAACCAAACTAATAACAAGATCTACAATAAGTGATCAAAAGAAAACTAGAGTAATTGAGCTCCAATCTAGCAAGTAATCGTAATCAACTTCAACTAATGGATCTTTGATCCTTGATCTTTAATCTAATCATCCAATCCTATTATAGTTAGCGTAGCTTAAGGTACTCTAGTTTCGCCTAAGCCCGATCACTCCTTAATCATTGAAGTTAGCAAGCTCGATCACTTAATCTAACTCTCTTCCCTCGTAATCAACCTATTCCTTAGCGGCTATAAGTTTAAATCACAAGAGAGCATTACGATCTAGAGCAATATTAGCTAACTAGAGCCATGTGAGCTCAGCGCATCTCCATGTAACTCTCCCCTTCAATTTCCCCAAATCTAATCTAAGATTTGATTGCTACTCGGTTCTAAGCAAAATCTACAATTACGGATAGCAAATTGACTAGAATAGCTAGTGAATTGAAGAAGCCCAAGCAATGCGGCCATCATTACTCATGAATTCCCCAAAATCACTTGATCTCTAACACTTCCAAAATCAATTAGCTCAGGAAATTAAAGAATGCAATAGAATTGAAAGCTTTAAGTTCAAGATCTTACCACTGATTGGAGAAGATTTACAATTACAAGCTAAATCGGATTAGAAGTACTTAGCTTCGCATGGAAGATGAAGAAACCTCCATGAAAGTTGAGAGAATTCTTCAAAATCTTCAGAGAACCAAGCTTTTCACGTTTTTAACAAACTCAAAAACTGCTCTTCTAAGAAGAGCTAAGGCTATTTATAGTCTAACTAATAATTGTCAATTTCCTAATCTATCCTTTCCTAAAACATGATTACAAATTTAAGTGAGGGTAAAAATGTCTTTTCCAGCTCCTTAGCCCAGCTAATTGGCAAATGGAACGATTTTCGCGGCTTTGATTGAGTCAAATTGAAGTTTGAATTTTCTGTTGCAACAATTCCCGTAAAAATCGGATATGACTTAACCACGTCAGAACTCGGCCATTGAGAGGCTCTCGCGTAGCCTCTAAATGGCTAGGTTTCTCTGCTTCCTGACTTCTGAACTCATGAGCAGCCATTGAGAGGCTCTCTCGTAGCCTCTAAGTGGCTCGACCTTTCTTCTTTGTTTTAATCCCAAAATGTACTATTTTAACATGTATTTGCATTTTCTCCATTATTTAACCTACAATTGGAAAACACCTCAATTAGTGATTAATTAAAGTACTTAGGTGTCTAATTCATCCAAATTAGAATGCAAATACATGAACAAATTAAGCTCTAACAGTAAACTTTATAAAATTATCTTGGATAATAATGTTTTGAATATGTGTTGATTTACTTTTACTTATATTATAAATTGATATGTCAGGCCTTGTTGGGCTTGGGCAAGCATATCTCTTGTAAATTTTTGCACAGGTCAGGCCCGAACTGACACACCCAGACCTAATCCAACTTTTCCATACCAGCGGAACAGTGTAGACGGCGTATTAATTTGAAAAATGCTTCGGTCCGGATGTATCTGATTATAAAGAGAAGTCAAGCTTAAGATAAGACGGAGTTGGAAGATGAGGTGATTGACGATGCATGGAAGCAACTAATTCCAATTGGACTTCTTTAAGTCTATAGCTATTGGATTGGATATCCATTGGTGTAAAAGTTGGCGGATTAGGCCAAGGATTGAGATTAAGAGAATTTGAAAAAAGAAGAGAAAGTCTGACCCGGGGTCTAAGTAGGCTCGGTGTCGGGTTTCCCTATAAATAGGGAGAGGCTCCTCATTTCTTTCATTTCTCTTTTCTCTCTTTTTGCTCTTTTGGAGCAACTTCGGACTTTTGGCCGATCCGGACAAACCGACCGATGAATCGAGGTAAGTTTCTAATATGCTATTCTACTCACCTAGATTTGCATTATACCTAGTTTATACGAAAATCCATGCATAGGTCTAGGAGAAATCTCGGTTCAAAATTTAGTCTAACTTTTTAGCTAGATTTAGTTTTAGATTATAGATCTAAGAACTTTGAGCCGATGATTCTCGTTTTTCTTTCGATAAATGCATCATGGGAGTTGAGGGAATTGCATGTTTCGAATTTTGGATGAAACCATGGAGCAACGGGCTCGAAAATAGAGAAAATGCCTCAGTTTTCGAGCTTGCAGCTCGACTCCCGCGCGGGACCTGAGCCACTCCCGCGAGGGACCTGAGCCACTCCCACGCGGGAGTGACCAAAATTGTTGAGTCAAGCACGGGACTTGGTTCAAACCCTCGCAGGAGTCAATTTCTTCAAAGGGGTAAAATAGTAATTTTGCACTAAGTGTCCGATTTTGACCCGAAACCTTCCTGAACACTTTCCTAAGCCCCGAAACACATCCAAACATCATCTTAGGTCATATTAAAGCCTCATAGGTGCAGACGATCAAGTGCGGCGACGTTCCGAAGACTAATCTTCGTGGGACGATTGGGAGTATACGAACCTTCCAACACTGTGAATGGCCTTGCGTTCAATGTTTAGCCATTTACGGCTAAACGCTTTTATTATTATTGAAATGCTTTAATTAAATGTTTTGAGATTCGGATATTCCCTTACACCGCTACACATATTGTTATATGCCACAGTGGCAAGGGTTTTGAGAAAATTAAATTTAAAAGATGTATGTATGTATGTGTGCATGTTTTTATATTTAAATATGGGAGGTCTAACATGAGTGCCCGACAGGGCATGATCATACATACGAGAGGACTCGATGAGACTTGATGCTTCATATGATGAAGCGAGTGGACCGAGATGAGCATGCATGCGAGGTAGCCATGGATCGCCTTTTTGAAGGGGCACGGTGACTATATGACCTGGAGTAGAGAGGCGCGGAGGGAGACTCGCCAGGGCTGATGTAGCTGCTATCACACAGCGACTGGCACCGTCAAGGGAGCGGGCTTAGAGAGAGATACATATATCTTTATATATATATATAATTTTCAAAAGAAAAAAAAATATACTTTCCTTCTTAAAGGAAAGTTTTAAAGAGAAAAGAAAAGAAATAGCCCTCGACGATACGAGATCCTCGACCACGGCCAAGGTCTAACCTCTTGGTTTTCACGACCAGCCCATAGTTAGATGTTGTCGTTATTATTATTATTATTGTTGTTGTTGTTATTGTTGTTTTTCCGAGAAAGGATTTGGGGGAAAATGTTTTGAAAAGAGGTTTTTAAAAGAAATGAATAATGTTTTCTAAATCGTTTTGGTATTACCCGAACTCCCCAAACCTATTTGATTTTGCATTGAACCTCAATCACTCACCTGTATCCAATGTTGTTGGATGCAGTTCCCACATGTGAAGACGCTAGATGGATCGGAGGCTTATAGGAGTGGTTGGTGGCTTAGGAGTTATTATATTCCACTGCATAGGTGATTCCTTGAACTAATCCACCGGTGCTCTTTTATTTATTTATTATTATAAATGTTTTCTAACTAAAGCTTAGTTTTGATGATTTTGCAGTGACGATACTCTTTCTATGCCTTGTGCCATCTCGGATAGCCCACCTTTTATGACACGCATCTCGAGATGATACGACGGTTGTCACGTGGCCAGCCCGACAGGTCGGGGCGTCACACGAACCCTACCCAGCCTGGCCCATGGACACCTATAAAAAGCATGAGCTTAGCTGATAGGATTTCAAAGGAAAATTTACATTAACACTTCAAAGTTTTTCTTCTATATTTAAAGAGAGCTATGAATAAAATATATAAGGAAGTTTATTTATAGTAGATAATTATATACTGATTCTATAAATAGTACATTTTTTTGGATGAAATATTTTGAATTTCATTCCAATAAGCAGTGAAAATTGAAACTGATACAACAAAAGATCAATATGAGCAACAAAAACAATAGATGTTTCTAACTTTTCTTTTAAAAAATAGTCAAAAAACAAATCAAACACATTCTATACTAAGTCTCTAATTTTCAGCTCGCAGTGAGTTGATGCAATCCCCTTGGATATTATTAAGCACATATGGTATTAATCTCGCAACCTCAGCAATTAGCTCAAAATCGACAGAAGGTTCCTTTGCTAGAGCTCCATAAAATCTTTTGTTTCTCTCCTTCCAAATGAAATAACAGAGAGCACTCCAAGCTATGTTCAAAACAAAGGAAATAAAAGTTTTCCTTTGCACTTGGTAGAGATCCAATTAAAAATAGCTTGCCAATCTCCAATCGGCCTGGATAAAGCACATGCAGAAAGTACTCTCTTCCAAACATCTTGAGTGAATCTGCAAGAGCCAAACAAATGGTCTCTTGTCTCCGTATAAGAATCACAAAGTAAGCAAGAATCTAATTCAATCTTCATCCCCCACCTTGCAAGTTTGCTTCTAGTGGGAAGTTTGTCTCCAATCACCATCCATGTCACTATAGCATGCTTTGGAATATGGAATTTAAACCATAAGAGTCTATGCCATGAAACTTTTGCTTCCCCTATACCTGAGCTCATCATAAGTAAATCCCACTTCATGCTTGGAACTAAGCATTCTCCATGATCAATTTGATTGTACGAACTGCGATATCAATTCTCTAAGTTTTAAAATTATTTTCATATTCCAACTAAATCTTTGAAGTAGAGGAATCTCCATTATATGCTTGCCTTTTAGCACATAAGTATGAATCCGTTCAACCCAAATTGATTTTGACTTCACAAAAATAGACCAAAGATTGCGCAGAACACAACAGTTATTCCAAAGTTTGAGATCTTTTACACCCAATCCCCCTTCCGATATTGGGAGACCAACTTGATCCCAACTTACTCTGGCTCCTCTACTAGTCCCCTCCTTTCCTTTCCAGAAAAAAAGCTGAGGAAGCTTGATGAGGCATTTAATAACAGATTGAGGGACTATGAAGTGCTAGCAACAGAAATTCTCAATACTAAAGAGAACAGATTTAATTAAAAGAAATTCTTCCAGCATAAGATAGGTTTTTCACCATCCAACTTGAGATTTTTCCGATAATTTTCTCCACCAATGGTCTACAATCTCTATCTGAGAGTCTTTTTGTAACAAGGGGTACTCCCAAGTACCTAATAGGTAAACTGCCAATCTTGAAATCAAAAGCAAACGTTGTCAACTCCAACTCATCATCACTGATGCCTGTACAAAATATTTCACTTTTTGAAGAGTTCATTTGAAGTCCAGAGCAATTATAGAAGAATTGCAATAGATTTCTAATGCCAATAATCAATTCAACATTGCATTTAGCAAAAACCATAAGATCATCTGCAAAGCATAAATAGTACATTTGATCAGAACTGTTTATAAAACTATAGTTTTATACCCTCTAATAATAGCATGTCATGTAAGAATTTTTAAATTTTTTTAAAACTTTATAATGTACTACAACACACATAATTATTTAAATAAAAAGTTTTTTTCTTTACAAACTGGAAGATTCTTCTATGATTACTAAAACTCCATCTCAATAATACCATAAATTTTAGAACTTACCTTACAAATCTTTTTATTTTAAAAAACTTGGAACAAAACTTTGATCAAATATGGACTTCTTAGTGAAATAATTGTGTGTAATAATGTCTATTTATAAAATTTTATAAAAATTTTTAAAAATCTGATATGACGCATTATTATTGGAGGGTATAAAACCCCCTTTTTACAAGTAGTCCTGATCAAATATTTTTTCTAAATGGAAACCATATAATCTCCATTGACATGCATGCATGGTTTTGTTGTAGAGGTGGTCAGGGTTCGGTTCAAACCATGGAATCGAACTGGAACCATGGCCACCGAAATCAGAATCGAACCTTAAATTTGGTTCCGGTTCTGATTTTTTTATTTTTTATTTTTATAATATGTGTATTAGCATATAAAGTTAATAGTTATATTTATATTTGTACCATAATATCATATACATAATAAATTATAAATATACTATATTATTAATTATAATTTATATACTATAATTATAACTACAAAAACTTACTTCACTAATATATATTTTATATTTAATGTGAGAGACGGGCCCACAGAGCCTTTTACTGGTCCGGCCACCCATTCTGGGCCCGGCCACCAATGTCACCACTACTCAAAGTATTGTCCATTGGCCCTTGCAAATTCGCATCAAGCAGAGCTCAATTGGTGAGTGGCGTGCGCATAAGAGCAATAAAACCCTTGGTGGCCTGGGTTCGAGTAAAGGTGCGAGCGTGCTTGATGCAAATTTACGAGGGCTAAGGGACAATACCTTGAGTAGTGGTGACACTATTGGCCGGGCCCAGAGTGGGTGGCCGGACCAATAAAAGGCTCTGTGGACCCGTCTATCACATTTAATAAATTTTAAAAAAACTTTTATACTTCATTAATATATATTACTTGCTTTAATTACTTTAATCTATATTATATAACTAAAATTTAATTAAATTTAGAAAAGTACAAAAATTTGCAAAAAAGGAGAAAAAGGCTAAGGTTCCGGTTCCAAAAAACCTAAAACCTAGGGATGTCAATTCACCCCGTCCCCGATGGGGAACCCAATTCTCCTCCCTGACAAAGTCGGGAACGAGGACGGGGAATGCCCTCCCCATCCCGTCCCCGATTTCCATCCCAAATTCATTTTTAATTTTATATATATTATGTATATTTTATTTATTTGTATAGTATATATTTTTTAACAAAAAAATGATAGATATATATATATTTTTTTTGTCGTAGATATATATTATTTTTATTTATATAATAAATATTATATGTAATATATATCAAGATATAATAAATCTAAAATAAAAATCAAGTAATAAAACTAATTTTCCTAACAAAAGACATGCTTATTATTATGTTTATGAATAATATTATGTTTATGTAAGTTTTTTTATAGAATTTTTATATAACTAAATATAATAAAACATGTATTTAATACTAAAATTATTTTTTTATATATTTAATCGGGGATAGGGGATTCCCCGTCCCTTTAAATTCCCTGCGGAGTCGGGGATGGGGAACAATCCCTCCCCAAACTCGGGGGCAGGGTCGAGGTCGGGGAATGCATTCCTCGCATATTCCTCGCCCCGTTGATATCCCTACTAAAACCAGAACCAAACCGCGATCACCCTTATTTTGTTGTCAAGCTAAAAATTTGTCCATATTATTTTAATACCAAATTAAGGGCAAGGATCTTTATCCATATACACTTTAAAAAGGGGCACAGATTTGTAACCCATGCCAAAAATTTAAAAAAAAAAAAAGATTTTGTAGTAAGGCAAAATGCTAAAATTGGCCCTCAAATATATGCTGAATATTCTACCATAGCAAATGGCACAATCACTTAAAAACTGTCACATGAATTTTTTTTTTTTTTTAATTCGGGCTTATTTGACAAAAATTGAAAGAGTAAGAGCTTAATTGACTCGATCTAAAATATAAAGATCTATTTGATACTTTTAGTATAGGATAAGGACCAATTTTGATATTATGCCAATTTCATAATATGTAATTAATTAAGAGTGATACTTAATTTGGCTAAAAAATTGGCATGTCCATAAGATGTTTAAACTTTGAATTATTGAAATACTAAGATGTGAAACTTCAAGCCAAAGAAATGATAAGCTGATGAGCAGGCTATTTGGATAAGATATACCTAGTAATTATTAAAATGGATATGTATATCTTATGCCTCTACGAATCTAAGAATTTGTTAGTGAGCTTCGAATTAATGTATACTACTTTATCGTGAAAAGTCCCAGCCACATGGAAACAAATTATACTTTCACCGCCATACATAATAAGTTCATTAATTACACTCTTCTTATTGACCCCAAAAAAAAAAATTACACTCTTCTAAATGATCAGTACCAAATGCAACGATAGATAGAATAACAAATTATGCACGTTGTTGGGTATAAAAGGCTCCAAAGTCCAAACAGTTTACAAAGACCCATGCGATCCTAAAACACATCCAGAGAGCCCATCTGTCATCTGACTTAAAAGACCCAACACCACTCCCACTGAGATAGGGCTCCAAGCCTCCAAGGCATTACTATAGACAGGACAGGACTCTCCATATTAGGTTTGGCAGACAGAATACCCTCGTGAACCATGATTGACCAGGATCCACAGCTGAGCGGTAGAACATTTCACCGGTTGGGCCCCCATCTAAACTTATCAACAAATATTAATATTAATTGATATGGTAACGACCTTTATATTAGTAAGAGTAACAATACAAATTCGATTTTAAAAATGCACTTATATGCTCCCAATCCAAAAGGTATTAGTCTCAAATAAAATTTCACAATACCCTTAATTGGTTAAAACAAAAAAATCTCACAACTCTGTTCTCTCTACTATTTCTAAATAATTACAAGGTCCCTCGTACTAATCCAGGCATCCCATGGTCACAGGTTAGGTCTTTTTGGACCTCAACACATGTTAATATGTATTGCCAAATGCCATATTGATTACTTGTTACTTAATAACGTGGTCGTCACTTCTGAAGGAAATTAAATGCACATCTTTTGATTGATTTATTCTAATTAAGCAGACAATTCAATCACAAGTGGATGCCACCAAAAGACAAACATCTGAATAATTATAAGAGCAAATTCGCCACAAAAATTATAAAAACAAGAACCGAAAATGATCATCTCTAGTGTCCATTACCCCAAACAAAATCTAATTTTTCGGTGGCCAACATGCCAAAGGCTAACGTGTTCACCACTTTAGTCCTATATACTAATATACTAAATATACTAAATACATACAAAATTGGTAGTAAAATTATAAAAATATCCATCATTCTCATTTATTTTCATTACTTTTTTTAATATTTTATTTTAAATTCATTTAATTAATATTAAATATTAAATATTAATATAATAATAATACATATAAAGTTGACATTCAAATTACAAAAATGCATATTATTATTCTCTCAAATTTTCATGCCATTTCGAATAATTTCCTTTATGGGTTGACGGGTTTATTAGATATTGCAACTACATTAGTAGGTTGATAGAGTTATTAATCGCTTTGACTTTTTTCGTGGGCTTTATGCTTTATAAGTATTAGATATTTTATTGGGTTAAGTTTAACGGCTTTAGCCTGTTTTTTTTTTAAAATTTATACTTTATGAGTATTAGTTATTTTTTTGGGCTCTATCTGATTTTATAACCTTTTAATATTAAACTACATACATGATATGTGCACCAATTTTTTTTATTACAATATGTATCAATCTTCAATAATTTACTTATGATATATATACACAAAATTATATAATATTTATACATAATTAACATATTAATTCACGCGCTCGCAACGAAACGCGGATCCATTACTAGTATACTATATTTTTAACGGTGATCTAAAAGCTAACACTTTGCTTGATGTCATGAAGTCAAAGCAGCATACTGTACATGCACATATCTACCTTCTGGGCTATGAAAGGGGTTTATCATCAAGGAAAAAGATCAGAGGTACCACAATCCAACTGAGACCCAACAGAAGTGGTGCAGACCGAATTGTAACTGAGACCCAACAAGAGTACTTGGGCCTTTGTGCCTGAAAAAAAAAAGCCTCGGACTTGTTTTGGTCAGAACAACAGTTTAGTTTAGGCCATCTTTTTCGGCCTCATTACCTTATTTTTCCACCCGACAGAAAGAGGATTTGTAACTTTAACATGCAAATTGGATTTTTATCACTTAAACATGAATTAGGGTGTCCAAATTGGATTTTATTACTACTTGGCATGAATTAGGGTGTAAGGTTATGTTTGGTGGAGAAAAAAAAGGGGAAAGATCGATCGATCTAGATGTGGCAAAAGGGTAAGTCGGGTTGGGTTTGAATTCTGCTCATTCGGGTTGAGTTAATTTTGGGCCAAAAGAAATTCGAGTCATTTCGGATTTAGGTCCGAGTTGGTTCGAGTCGTTTGAATGTCGAGTCATATTAGATTCGGATCCAGATTTGGATCATTTCGGGTTTGACACTCAGGTTTTCGGGTTCAAATCGTTTTGAGTTCGGGCCATATTAGTTCGGGTTCGACACTTGGATTTTCAGATTTGAGTTATTTCAAATTCAACTTGAATTATTTGAGTTTTTTTTTTCATGTTTGATACTTTAATTTCTAACTTGTGTCATTTCGGACTTTATTATAAGATATTAACTTCTCATTTTTTTCTTTTATATAGATTCGGGATTTATTGAAAAAATAATGTCACTACTTACTGGATTTTTAACTTTTAGTCTTTAACAATTTATTCTAAATTGGAAAAATTCAAATATTCAATTTGAAAAGAAAATTTCTAATTGGTGATTGAGTTTAGTCTTAATCCTCCAACTTGTAATGTGTACAAATGAAAATTATAATTTTTAATTTTTAATTCTATAAAATCTAAAAATCATATTTAGCAATAAACAAGTGGATATTATGTAGGGTGAAAGTACGTAATTGATCCCCTTACAATACGAAAATGTTCAATTTAGTCCCTCTACTTTAATTTTCGTCAATTTAGCCCCTCTACTCTCAGAATTAAACTTTATTAGTCCCTCTCCGTCAAATTACCGTCAATTTGCTGACGTGGATTTAACGTCTGCCACGTTGCTGACGTGGCACCTACGTGTCATTTGCCACGTCAGCTGACACGTGGCCGTCCCTTTATTAATTATCTTTAATAAGTAAAGGGACTAAATTGCCTAAAAAATTAGTGTATGAGGACTAAATTGAATATTTCACTATAGTTAAGGGACCGATTTTAATTATTTTCTTAAAAATTTAATATGAATTATATGAAATAATTTGATTTTTTATATAAACTACATTATCGTTATATTTAATTATGAAATTAATGTCTTGAATTAATATATTATGTAATAAATTATCAATATAATAATATATAAATAATATAATATATATTTTTATATACATCTAGGGCGAGACAACTAAAATCCACACCCGTCCTACCATACTTTGACCATTCAATAAAAAAGCCTTGACCATACCCGACCCGATATTCTAATTTCAAATAAAAAAATACGTCTCTATCGGTTTGAGACAAGTCAGAATTCATCGATGACGGATATTTTTGCCTTCTCTAAAATCCATTGTAGTATATAAGTTTAGATGTAATGTAATACTTGCAATGCACTTTTTGTATAGGATAAAACCATGAGACCTTCAAGTTAAAGTAGATAATAACTCGTAGGTTGGCTTTGTCTCTATGGTTTCATCCATTAATTAAAAGCTCAAATATTTATTGTTTGATAAGATTATATGCAATATAATTTTCTATTTCTAAAATTTTCTCTTTTCTTTTAATTTCAATTTACTTATTTATTTTTATAGTTATTTTATTCATTTGTTTTAATTTTTAACTTAAATCAATAAATATAAATTGTAAAAAAATATAATTACATATTTATATAATATTATTGTTATACTTTTTTTATTCATTATATTGTAGAAAAAAATAATTACATATCTTTAAAATATAATTACATATCTTTATAATATTATGAAAAATATGATGTTATACTTATTTTTCCAATTGAAAATTCTGTAATATTATTCATAATATTATAAAGATATGTAATTATATTTTTCTACAATATAATGAATAAAATAAGTATAATTATTTTTTTTACAATTTATATTTATTGATTTAAGTTAAAAATTAAAATAAATGAATAACATAAGTATAAAAATAAATAAGTAAATTGAAACTAAAAGAAAAGGAAAAATTTTAGAAATAGAAAATTATTTTGCATATAATCTTATTGAACAATAAATATTTGAGATTTTATTTAATGGGTGAAACTATGGAGACATGGCCAACCTACGAGATATTATCCACTTTGACTTGAAGGCCTCACGGTTTTATCCTGTACAAAAGGTGCATTCCAAGTTTTCCATTAGATCTCTACTTATATGCTACAATGGATTCTAGAGAAGGAAAAAATATCCATCCTAGATGGGTTCCGACTTGCCTAAAACTGATAGAGGCATATTTTTTTATTTGAGATTCGAGCATCGGGTCGGGTATGGTCAGGGTTTTTTATTGAATGGTCAAAGCGTGGTAGGCCAGGTGTGGCCAGGTTTTAGTTGACTCGCCCTAGATATATATAAAAATATATATTATATTATTTATATATTATTATATTGATAATTTATTACATAATATATTAATTCAAGACATTAATTTCATAATTAAATATAATGATAATGTAGTTTATATAAAAAAATCAAATTATTTCATATAATTCATATTAAATTTTTAAGAAAATAATTAAAATCGGTCCCTTAACTATAGTGAAATATTCAATTTAGTCCTCATACACTAATTTTTTAGGCAATTTAGTCCCTCTACTTATTAAAGATAATTAATAAAGGGACGGCCACGTGTCAGCTGACGTGGCAAATGACACGTAGGTGCCACGTCAGCAACGTGGCAGACGTTAAATCCACGTCAGCAAATTGACGGTAATTTGACGGAGAGGGACTAATAAAGTTCAATTCTGAGAGTAGAGGTACTAAATTGACCAAAATTAAATTAGAGGGACTAAATTGAACATTTTCATATTGTAGGGGGACCAATTACGTACTTTCACCTATTATGTAGCTATCAATTTTTTTTATTCAAATTCCATCTAGAGAATCTTTAATAGACATTTAATTGAAATCTAATTTCATTTGCTTGACTCGTCACTAAATCTATAGATTAATATTTTTAATTTAAGTATTACATCATGTTAATATAAAATTAGTTAAATTATAAATATTTAATATTAATTAAAATATTATACGATATTTGACATTTCTTTATATTAACTATAAAATATTAAAGTATAAATATTTAAATAGTTACAAAAAAATTTAATCTAATTCTACTTATAACAATGAAAATAAATTCTTTTATTTTTTTTAAATCTTAATAATAATTAATAGTTAAGTTTTGGTTAAAAAAATACTAACAAAATATTGATGCATGATACATACATATACTTGATTTAATATATGGTAAAAAACTAAAAATAATTTGAAAATATTAAATTTTATTAACTACTGTCTGCTGGTATTTTATACTACTTTCTCTGTTCCTATTTACTTATCACAAACTCATGTTCCTTTTTACTTGTCATTTTAATGGATGAAAAAAGTAATTATTGACTTTATTACTATTTTACCATTCTTTAAATATATGAGAGAGACATAAACAATAGACAAATAAGAGAGACAAACACATTAAATATAGAGAGATGGAAGTAAAAAAAGTAAGGATAATTTTAGAAGAATATCTAAAAGTTTTATTGATTTTTGAAAATCAACTACTTTATTAATTTAAGAGAATTAGTTAGGCATGACAAGTAAATAGGAACAGATGGAGTATTATACTTTTATTTTTAATTGAATTACTATTTAAATTTTTTTTTTCAAATATATATTTTTTAAATTGGAGTCATTTCGGGTTCATTTTCCAGGTTAATCGGATTCGGATTACTTCAGATTCGGGTTATTTCGGGTTCGAATCATTTCGGATTACGGATTATTCTAGGTTCGTATCATTCGAATTCGAACTGAATCGGATTGGACTTCCGACAAATTAAGTTAGATATCTGTTCTCGGATTACATTTTGCTAGCTCTAGGTACATCGATGCTTTTCTGGGTTATTATGGTGAGGTCTGCCCCATTCGGCGGGCGACGGTGTCTATCTATCTACAGCTTGATTCCTTGAATTGAACCAACCAAGTCTTTGCGGTGCCCAACAAAAACAGCAAGTCTTTTTTGCTAAACACAATAAGGCTGGATATGATACATTGTAAAATCACAAACGCTCTTCTTTTTGTCCCCCTGTTCACACAAATGGGTGGGAATTAGTTGACAAAAACTACTTGCTACAATGTCAATGGCTTAGCTCCCAAAGTCAAAGGTTGAACTTTGAGCCCTATCTTCTCAGATAAGTTAATTCTATAATAATTCATCCAAGAATTTCAATTATTAAAAAAAGAACCCTTTGAACTTTGAGGTCACTTAATTTCGTTCTTCTTTTTTTTTTATTGGGTTCATTTTCTTTATTTTCTTAATTTTAGCGCATAAGCTTTGGCTTGTGCATTACTCTTTGATCCCTTGCTTTATAATGTACAAATATTAAGAATACATTGATATTTTCCAGGCATACTAAAGTGATAGATCTCATTTGAAGACCGTTAAAATAAGTAGCCATCCAACCAATAGTTTGTGTCAACTTCACGATAAATGTGAATTATTGAGTTATTGAACAAATCCAATCTTTTTTTTTTCTTTCTCTAGTCTAATTGGTATTTAACTCAATATTTACAACATGATCACAAGTTTGAGTCGAACCGCTACTTTCTTGGTGACCAACCCACAAGTATTGGTCTTGCCATTACGCCAGGATGGACCGGTTGAACAAGTCCAATCTCAATTCACCAACTCTGGAATTGTATGAATAATGGTATGAAACTAAAAGGACAGAGAAAAAAAATTAAAAAAGAGGAAATTTGAAATGTGGGGGTTTTGTGTGAGATAAGTAAGAGGCAAAAGAATAGAGACATATTTGTCTTTATTTAGGAACAGCGCATGATGGATTTTTATATTTTCTCAAACACCCAAAGTGTTGGTTTGAGTTGATGAAGTTCAGTTCCCATATAAACATAACAAGCTACAACTCAAAAGACCTAAAGAGCAAGAAAGGCATGGGCCAAAAGCCGAAAACCACACCAGGGGAAAGAGGCCAAAGACAAAGACGGGGACAATCTGCTCCTCCTCAACCCCACAAATCAAGTGCTGCGTTTAATTTGTCAGTCAAAAACCCTCACACATACTAAAAACCAATTACTAAATATATTTAATTAATCATAATCTGCTGACTAATTAATTAAAATGACTAAAGCGGCTTTAATATAAGTGATTAAAGACAAAAGAGAGGAAAGACTAGAGGGGTCAGCCCCAGCCCCCATCACGCGGGGATCCAAAAAGTAGGGCCCTCTCCTTTCAACGAATCAGGGGCCGTTTCTCTTATTGCGAAACGCGTTGGTCCCAAATCCCAAATCCCAAATCTATCACGGGCATCCAAGGTAGTAACATTAACAATCATAATTAATCTACTCTCATCAATTACTAATTAATTATGATTATTGGTTCTTCATCAGTGCGGGAAAGCCGATATAAAGAAGGGCAGGTAGAGCTGTCAAAAGTTGACCCGAACCCGATAACCCGACCCGACCGACCCGAACCCGAAACTAACCCGACCTGGTTTGACTAAAAAAAGTAAACGACCCGAACCCGACCGACCTGAAACCCGATTGACCCGTAACCCGATTGACCCGTAACCCGATTGACCCGAAACCCGATTGACCCGGAACCCGATTGACCCGAAACCCGATTGACCCGGAACCCGATTGACCCGAAACCCGATTGACCCGAGAATCTAACCCGAAAAACCCGAGAATCTAACCCGAAAAACCCGAGAATCTAACCCGAAAGAACCCGACAAACTAATGAAATACTCCCTCTGTCCCTATTTATCTGCCTTCTGCTAGAAGCTTTATTTGTTTTTAAAAACTTTATTTTTTCCTTTTTATCTGTCTATATCCCAGCATTAATTATTAATTTTTTAAAATTACCCTTTTAAACTACTTTTTTTCTCTCTTAAATAAATATTTTTTCTAAATAGGAGAAAGAATTAAAGAAGAAGAGAGATAAGGATAAAATAAGAAAGTCAATGTAAATATGTATGAAATTTTGTACCATAACTATTTTTTTTGCCCTGTATGAAATGATTAATTGTAATAGACAAATAGGGACAGATGGAGTATTTTTATATAACTCATAAACTTCAAATTTAATAAATAAATTTGATAAAGAAAATAAAAATAAACATTTGATAAAATTTTGATCAAAGTGAACTTAAAAAAATATTTTTTCATAATTATGGTTTTTAAATTTTATTATTATGAATTTATGATTGAATTATATGAATTTATAGAATATTATTACTTAAATTTAATAATATTAATTATGAACATTATTAAGGAAAATTTGAGAATTTACAAAAGGCCATGTTGATTTCATCATTACTGATCAAATCAATAAATAAATTTTTTCATGTGAATGACAATTTTCCATTTTAACTAAGAAAATTTATAAATTACAGTAATATTAATAAATTACTAATATTCATATCAAATTAGTGAATTATCTATCCAACAAAAAGTATCTAAACATTAAAAATTTGAAATTAAAATTTTAATATGTTGTCATATATTTTCTCCTTATAATTTAGTTCTCGCCAAAACAAATAATTTAATGAGAATGCCGAATGTAGTGTGTGTGCAAGTTGTTCTATTATGCAGAAGTATGTGATGTTAATCACTAATCACTATAAAATATAGTCTATATACAAGTCTTAGAAAGGAAAGAACAAAACAAGGTCATTAGCACTAAGATAATAAGATACTAAGATTAGTGGTTCATGGTGGCCATAGCTGTATGAATCATGAATTTATTATATATCAATTAGAATTTAGAAATGAATTAGTAAATAATAAAAATTTAAATATTTATTTTATTTAAAACTATAGATAATTTATAGGAAAATTTTTAAAAAAGTTATAAATGTTACTAATGTAATTAATGCATTTATAACATTACAAATTTAATTAATTTAATTACAATTTATAACAAATCTAATAAATAATATTTTTGATAAAATCTCTCTTAAGTATTAATTTGTAAAATCAAAACTTTAATTCAATTTAAAATAATCGATAACCCGAATGACTCGAGAGTTAAATAAAAAAAAATCGAATCCAAATGATATAAAATCCAAAAAACCTGTAACCTGAAAGACTCGATGGTCAAACCCGAAAAACCCGAACCCGAAACCCGAATGACCCGAAACCCGACAAACCCGAGGGCAAAACCCGAAAAACCCGAGACCCAAATGACCCGAGACCCGAATGACCCGAAACCCGAATGACCCGAGACCCGAATGACCCGAAACCCGAATGACCCGAAACCCGAATGACCCGAACCCGAATGACCCGAAACCCGAAATGACCCGAAAATCTCTTTTGACCCAAACTGACCCGACCTGATTGACCCGAACCCGAAACCTACCCGATCAACCCGATTTGACACCTCTAAGGGCAGGGGAGGAAGGGCAAAATGGTAAAATGAGAAGCTCGGAGAGCGGAGCGCAACGTTTAAATGTGGAGTGGAAAGAGAAGAAGAGAGAGTGAGTGAAAAGTGAGAAGGATGGAGAGCGACCTGCAACAATCATGCACCAGCAATCCATTAATGCAATGCAGAACAAAAATTAAATAAAATAGTAAGTAAAATTTTTTTAAAAAAATCCATAAAAAAACCAAAACAAAAACAGAGGCCCACACTCAGTCACAGTCACTCCCTCAGCTTTCTTTCTTTCTTTCTTTCTTTCTTTCTTTTTTTTTCTCTCTTTTTGCGAAGAAAATTACTACTACTAGTAATTAGTAAAAAGAAGAACAAAAAGGCAACCTCATTATTGTTTGCCGCTAAATCTGGCGCTTAATTTCTCTCTCTCTCTCTCTCTCTCACTAAATTTAGAACATTAAGACACGCCCAGTCCAACCATTTTCTTCTCCCCTCTCTCTCTTTTACCCTTTGTTTTGCCTTGTCATTTTTCCAATCTCTTTCTTCCCTTCAACATCTGTTTCTGTTGTTGTAGCTGTAATTTTCTTTTTCCATCATTAAATCTTTTTTTTTTCGTTTCCATTGATTTTGTGATGTGCTAGATATTTGGGTTCTCCATTTCTAAGATATATAGATTTTAGTTATAGCGGCGGGTTTTGCTGATTAGGATCTGAAAGAAAGGGCATTGAGCTACGCCAAGGAGAGAACTGGGTCTGGGCGTGCTTTGTTTACAGAGAAAAGAAGAGAGCTTCCTCTCTCTTCTTTCCTCTGCAGGCAGCTGCCTTTAGGATTCTGTAAACAAAGAAAAGAAAGGAAAGTTTGGGTACATTTAGAAAGGTGGCGTTGGTTTAAGGAAAGAAAGAAAATGGGAGATTTTGGTTGACCGATAATAATTAGCGTTATCTGTGAGTGTTGAAATTTGTATGTCCAAAGTGCAACAATTGTGGGGTTGAGAAGAAAGAGGATGAGTTGTTTTCCTTGCTTAAATCCTCGTTCCAAAGATATAAGGATCGACATTGACAATGGAAGTGGAACTAATTCTCGCCATTCCGCTGATTCCACAGGTTCTTTCTTTTCTCTTTCCCTGTTCTCATTTTTATTTTTTTATAATTTGCATCTGTTTCATTTTTTTTTCTTTTGAACCAGTTTCCGGCGCTACGAGAGGAAAAGGGAGTCTAGATGGTAATGCAGAGGATCTTGACACCAAGTCTTTTGAAAAGCTTCGCCTTTTTGTTTTTTTAACCTCTGGGTTTGTTTGTTTTATCCTTAGCCCCATTAACTTTTTTATTTTTTTTGGAATTTTTATACAGAGCATAGGAAAGGAAGTGAGCAAGGGAAGGGCTCCAAAGGCAGTGGGGCTCGTAGTTTCACGTTTCGAGAGTTGGCGACAGCAACCAGGAATTTCAGAGAAACCAATTTGTTGGGGGAAGGAGGATTTGGAAGGGTTTTTAAAGGTCGATTGGAAACAGGGGAGGCAAGTTGCTGCATTTCGCTTTTGTTTATCTTTGTTGACCTCAATTATAAATGGGAATTCACATTTTATTTATCCCTGGGCATATTTCAAAATCCGTGTCTGTTTTACCTTTTGAGACTTGGGTAATTTCATTTTTGTAAGCAGATTGTTGCAGTTAAACAACTTAATCATGATGGTCTACAAGGCTATCAGGAATTCATTGTTGAGGTTCTCATGCTGAGCCTGTTACACCATGTTAATCTGGTCACCTTGATTGGCTACTGCACTGCTGGAGATCAGAGGCTCTTGGTTTATGAGTACATGCCAATGGGCAGTTTGGAAGATCATCTTTTTGGTAATTTCTAGTATTGTTCAGATATCTGTTGAATAATTAATCTTGTCTACTTCCACTTTATATATAGTTCTTCTTTCTTTGCTTAATAGTATCCCTTCTTGTGATTGTAGACCTTCTACTTTATTCGATATCCTGAGGGTATGCTTTACTTATTAAATAATGCAGAATTTTTTTAGTTTGCACATAATGATTTTGCTGTTGAGGATTGAGCTATACCTTTTATTGGTCCATGGATAGCCTTAGAATGAGCTGATAAATCATGCATCTTTGTTTGCTGGAGTGTTGTTCATATTCCCTATTAAATATGCATAGCAATTGGAAATGCAAATATTCAAAATTTTGGCGCATTTCACCTTGTTTTACCCCGGTGTAGTCTCACCTGGATGCTTGGTCGCATGTACTCCTTTACATGTGTAGTGTTTATCAGACCATTCTTGTACTTAAAATGACTGCTTCCCTTGGTTTAGTGTGTGAAACTTTCTGTGCTGTAAACCCCTGAACATTTCTTCCACATATGCTAGTTTACTTTTGTTTTGTTTCTCCTTTTTAGATTTCATCTTATGTATTTAGGTTCGCAACTTGGAAGATTCTGCTATTAGTAATACTTAAGGTAGGTTATGATTCCAGATGTCAATTGTGAGTCACTAGGTTAGTCTAAGGAAACATTGAATGGCTTACTTTGTTTCCTAATGATAATCCTTCTTGATGTTGTAAGTATTCCTCATTTTCCCATGTGCTGACAATGAAATATGTTTTTAGATCTAGAACCTGGTCAAGAGCCTTTGAACTGGAATAAACGTATAAAGATTGCTGTCGGTGCTGCTCGAGGTCTAGAATATCTACATTGCAAGGCCAATCCACCAGTCATTTATCGTGACCTGAAGTCTGCAAATATTTTATTGGATAATGACTTCAACCCTAAACTCTCTGATTTTGGCTTAGCAAAACTTGGCCCTGTGGGTGACAATACTCATGTTTCAACCAGGGTGATGGGAACGTATGGATACTGTGCCCCGGAGTATGCCATGAGTGGCAAATTAACTCTTAAGTCTGACATTTATAGTTTCGGTGTGGTGCTATTGGAGTTGATAACTGGACGGAAGGCAATAGATACTAATAAGAAACATGGGGAACAGAACTTGGTTTCATGGGTAAGTTAACCTTTTATTTGCTATCTGTTTTCCCCATTGAGTTAGACTGGTTTCATTCGGTCTGATTTCTTTCCATTCTCTTTTACCTCCTGAGAGGCTGTATTTCATATTTATGCTGTCTCTCATGCTATCCCTTTCAACTTGGACTTTGCTAGGCTTTTTTTTTCCAATAATCCAATTTTTATTTGAGTTCGCTCTGCACTATACAATTTAGAAGATTTGCTGTCTCACATTTTATTGCATTGCTTTGTTGCCTTTTACTCCGTACTTGCTACACAGTTCCATTAGACCTGTAGGAATATCTTTAGTCTTTAATAAGTACTAACAATCAATGGTGGAATATATATTCAATCGCCAAATTCTTATTTCTGTTTTTGTGTGCGAATCTTTGTGTTTTGCAGTCCCGTCCATTTCTAAAAGACCAGAAGAAGTTTGGCCAACTGGTTGATCCTCTGATTCGAGGATGTTATCCTCGCCGTTGCTTAAACTATGCAATTGCTATCACTGCTATGTGTCTCAATGAAGAAGCCAACTTTCGCCCACTTATTGGTGATATTGTTGTTGCTCTTGAATATTTGGCTTCTCAGGGTCAAAATTGGAGCCCTGAGTCACGTAATCTCCAGGCGCACGGTGCCTCACAAACCTCACCAATGCAGGCAGAGAAAGGTTCACTTCGTCGATCTAATTCCAGAAGGAGCTCAATGTTTGTTTGAAGTTGTTTGGTAGGAGCTGCCAAGAGACTTTGAGCATGTAAGCTGAACTCATTTTTATTGGAGATTTTAGCATAATTTTGGGAATGCTATCTTCTCTATCTTTGATTCTCTTCTTTGTCATTGTCATGAGGATTGAACAAAACTTGTTTTTATTCCTTTAGATCCTAATCTATTCTCTTTAATAAATGATGTTTTATGTTTCACACTCATTTCTTCCTTTTCTATAATTAGACAGAAAAGAATGACAGAATCAGCATTTTAACTGATCCGGATTCTCCTGTCTCTCGCCGCAGGTTGTAACCTCATCGAGCATGGAAGGAAGACTTGTGAAACTCCATACACACCAACAAAATGCGTACATATGTGGGTTAATTTGTATGTATATTTGGGTAGTGAAAGATTGGCGTTTCTTTCATGAAAAAACATGGTAGAACTGCCAAACCTATTAAGTTATTGCATTGTATGGGAACCAAACATCGATGCTCGTCAGCTTTGTTTAGAACCAAACAGACTCATGGAATGCACAAGTTTCCTCTGTAGTGAGCGAACTTTGCTTTGGTAGGGGGCTTCTATCAAGTTCTTTTTTCTTTTTTGTATAAATGGAAAAAGAAAAAATATATATATATATATATTTATATATATACATGTTGTGGAGCATATAGAAATCAATTCTCATATACATATATATGTTAATTGTAGATCAGTATTTGTCTCCTTCCCATTTCTCCCATCCCCACTGATTTTGGAGTTTAGCCATTGAGATTCCGATCCAAACAGGGAACAATTATATTGTCACATGGATGTTGGTGGGATATTCCTCTTCATCCTTGTGAACAAAGCTACCAAGGTTGTCCAATCATCAACATTTCATGAAAGCCAAGGAGGATGGATAACTCTTCTTTCCTACACAGTCCTTGTTTCTGTGTTTTAAGCAGCAAATTTGTTCTAGTACATAATCAATTGAGGTTGGTTGAGTTGATAAGACTTTGGACCTATGCTTGAAAGGTGCTTGAAAGGTTTGAGGTTCAAGTCGTATCAATGGTCATCATTAGTGGGTGATCTGTAAGTATCACTGTTAGTCATCTTTAAGGTATGTGGCATGCCCTGACTATGACAATCTCCCTTCATCTAAACTTAATTTTACCCAAAAAAAAAATTACTCTAGTACATGTAACAAAGCAGATAAAATTTCTCGACAACAAATGGCCTTGGTTTTCGTCATCAGTAAGTTGTCCTCATAATGTTCTCTTTCGTCTATTGTTTCGCTCGAAAACAAATGGCCTTGGTTTTCATCATCAGAAAGTTGTCCTCATAATGTTCTCTTTCGTGTATTCTTTCATAGGATTTTGTTGTTTGATCCGTGTCTTCCATCGAGTTCCTAACTCCTAAGAATTCCATATCCATTTCCTCGGAAAACATAACCAAACCAAAAAGTTGCCCCAATTGTGAAATGAAATAAAGAAAGAAGTAAATGTGATGCGAGATGGGTGGTCTGGTCCTGTTGTTGGGTTTTGGTCTCACAAGATTCACATTTTATTGGTCGTTTGACAAATGAAACTGTCTGAAAGCAGGAAAAAAAAAAAGGTCTATGGTAAGTTGCCGACCAACTTTAAAGAGGTGTAGGGACATTCACTCCCGAATCCCAAGTCCCAACCGGCTGTCAACAAGTCAAGACTTAACCCCGGAAGAAACTCAACTTCACAGCTAGCATCTGCAGGTTGAAATGTTAGAAAGCCCAAAGAATATTATTATACTATAATAAACGTCGAAAAGGATCATTCATTTTGTAATAACTAATAAGCTCGGAAATGTCTTTGAAATCTTTTTGGTGGGGAAGGATCGTTGGAATATCTCTCCGTTGAAAACCCTCCTCCCGTTTTATGATTCAATGGCAATGGACCCACCCCAACCTTCAACTTTTTCTATGGTCCAAACCAAATAACTGAATATATAACAACGACACTCAGTCGTTTTTAATTTACATTGATTTATTTGTTTAATTTTTTTTTTTACATAGTCATCTTCAAAACTACTCATATTTTAATCCCATCAAGTGTGAGCGTAGTCTAATTTTACGTCAAATTTTCTCGGTTAGATGCTGATTTTCTAATTAATTAATTAGTTTTTTTTATCATTGTTATACTTAAAAAATTCATCATACCTTCTCTTCCCTATCTTATAATCATAAAAGCTGTAGTTTAATTTGTAATTCCAGGCCGGCCGATATATATATCCGAAATCTAATTGCCCGGAAGAAATGAATTGAGGAGTCATCAAGCCGGATTTGACTGTTTTCTAGTTATAAAAACGAATTTAGGAGTCTTATGGATTCATAACTATTTCACTCTCTAATGCCTGGGTCGTCTATGATTAAGGTAGTCTTTGGGCCCTATGTGGCTAATTGAAGACAATTAAGAAATGGGTGTCGGGTTATGACTTATGAGATGTCTCCATCTTTCTATTTTTGCTCTCCTAGTCCTACTTCTATTGTCAAGAATAGCTAAGGCGATGTCAATTGTCATAAGACGAAGAAATTGTATGGCATGGCCATAGAATTGCCGCGCTGCCGTGCATTTTACTTTATTTCCTTCTTTTCTTTTCTTTTTTCCAAACCATATGTTTTCATATGTGATTATCCGTAATAGCAAATTTTAGCACCCGATATCGATGTTACTGCACATAATTTAATTCTAATGCCCTTTTTTCTAAATTCCAACCATTTTCTAACACTGGTACGTCATTTTCAATTCAATGTTTACCATTAATTTTAACAAGAAAAGAATGACCTTCGGTGTTCCTAGAACTTTCCATAACATTTTTTAGATAAAAGAAAAACATAGCCAAGCATATATATGAGTAAAATTGTAGTTCATCGCCGATTAGGTTGGCTTCGAGACAGAATGGGTTCATCCACTAGATAAAATAATAGGGTTGGGTACTTATAGATTATGCAATTTGGGATGGAATAAAAGTGATTATGAGTTTGAATTTCGACATTTAGCTCTTCAATAACATTTGCATGGAATATTAGATTACGGCAGATTTTGAATTACAAAAATAACCCCTTTATGAATAGGAATTGGGCGCTCTCATATAAATTTTGAAGGGAGCCGCAAGCCAAATAGTTCACAAGAAACTACAACAAAATGCTCGTCTGACGTTTCGCATTTGATGAGTGGAATTTGATTTTTCTTTAGAGATCATCATTGGTATCAAACGGCTTGTGATCTTAGAATTGTAGTTTTACTGGTTGTGATTTAGGGCGGAAATTAAGGTAGAAAATTTTGATTGAAAAGTCTGAATTATTTGGGTTTGATACCTGATCAGTTTTGCATTCTCAATCTCATTTTAATACTTCACTCTGATTTAGAATCATCTTTTCATTATATCTTTATGGCAAAATTGCAAGAATTTGATTGGATGATATTGGTAAGAAAAATACTTCTTGATCCTCCAATATTTAACCCTCCTGACAACCCTCCTATCGTGGTATTTTTTTATTTGTTAAGCTTTTATGAGCATCACAAAAGTTTAGCCCCTTATTTAATAATGTTTAACTCCACATTAAAAAATTACCATATTTATAAGGTAAGTTTTCTCTTCTTGATAATTATAATGGTGGGGTTTTAGAAAGAAAAATAAATGCGACCTGCCACGTCAGGAGGGATATTGAAGAAATGGTTTTAGGCGGGTGCAAAACTCTATTGGTAATTAAAAATTTTGGATATTAAATTAGCTAGGGAGATATAATAGATATTGACATATTTAGATAGACAAAGGATGCAAGAGATAACGAATATACTTATAATGTTGGGCTAATTTAGGACCCACGTTGAAGTAAACTTGATGGCATTTTATATTAGGGAAGGAAAAATGACGGTAGAATGAAAGAGATAATAATGGAACTTGTTGAAGGAGGAAGAAGATGCAGAGCTACGTAAGAGTGTACGTAAGATCGGTGACGAAGGAATGGTCGCCAAATTATATTCCGAAGAAACCTAGGAAAAGGAAGAAAGAAGAAAGGAAAAATTAAGGAGTGAGTAAAACCAAAGGTATATATGAATGTTAAAAAAATTTTGAATCGTTTAAAAAAATATTTTTTTAATATATTTCAAAAATATCATTGATATTATTAAGTTAAATTAAAATCCTTTATTTACTTTAACTAAAAGTTTTTTTTATATATTTATTAAATGATGATAATAAGTAACTAATTTTACTTTCATCATAATTAATTGATTATTACTATATTATCTTGAAAAAAATAGTTTAATTAGCCTCTAATTTCATGTAGTTTAATTTGAAACTTACTATATAATTTAATCATCATTTACTTTAATGTAGTTTGTTTTCTATTTTATATTTTTTGTTATAATTAATAACGCATTATATTACTTGTAAAGCACGTGATATGAGTGACTAGTATTGTTAAATGCTCAATTTAGAGTCTAATGTATGTGTGGTTACTTAATTCAGATTTTAATATTATAATTTAATCGATTGAAGGTCTAACGTTTAAAAAACATTCAACTAAAGACGTCAAGCGAGATTTATATACGTGATAACTTGTGAACATCTAAAATGGACAACCATAACCATAAGGTCATGTGTCAATATCTTAGCACTTAAAGCCCTTATTTAAGTAATTTTGATAACTTAATTGATCGAATTAAAAAGTTAGAGACCAAATTTGACAACCACACAAATGTTAAATCCTAAATTAAGCAATTTAATTTTCATATATATATATATATATATATAAAAGTTAATGGAACGAATCATAAGGTCATATAATTGAGAACTATTATCTCATAAATCGTTATATAACTAACAAGTGTCCTTTTATAAATATTAATTAATTAATTTATTAGGTTATTGGACATTTGTGACAATTATTTAATCTTGTTAATTTAAGAATCTATGTTAACAACGTATGAGATAATTTTACTTAAGCGTAAAAAATTTTAACATTGGGAGTCATTTTAGTTTATTCTGCCCCAGACCATACGATCATATATATAGATTCAAGGAATTATTTTCAGCTCCAAAGTAGTATCGGTACAATCGATAGAATAGCATTTCTAGGTGACAAAGCTAGTCCTATAGCTAGAATTTAATACTACTAGCTATATATATTTTATTATATTATTAAAAGGCTGGAATGAGTCCTATTAGACCGGGTCACCGAGACCGTGTCCTAAGTGGCTTACGGGTATGAAAAGGAGGACCCTGGGAATTCCAGATTTGGATTTGCAGCGTGATTTTGGAGAAGCCCTGTTGACTTCTTTTGCTGCCCTGTATTATTCAAAACGAGCTTACCCCTTTGGCCACCTTAATGCCTCGATCTGATAGCACAAACTCAGTTTAATTACTGGGCCATAATTGCCAGTTCCAAAGACAATTTCTAATCAGTTTCAAATGATTTTCATGAAACCATTATTAGCACATGGTGCTGCACATAAGGCAAAAATGTTGAGTAATGCATACAAATGAAAAACCAACCAAAGGATGTGTTCGAAGGTTTAATTTGATCTGATGGAAGTGCCAAAGAATTTTTGTGCTTTTTCGTGCACATCATGTATCAGTGTGTGAATTGTCGAATTGTTACAACTCTGCCAACCACGACCGCAGCACAGGGCTGGTCCCAAAGCGAGATGGGTCTGGTGGTATCCTTTTAATTGTTGAAAACAGTGATCTCTTGTGTTGTGTAATACTACTCTATGAATATGAGACTCTCCTTCTTAATTTCTTCTCTTCATGCGTCACCATCTTTGTCCCCGGAATAACAACGAGACCACTTTTTTGTTCTAATTAAATTGGTCGATCCCTTGCTCTAGC
Source organism: Microcos paniculata (assembly GCA_030664755.1). NCBI lineage: Eukaryota > Viridiplantae > Streptophyta > Magnoliopsida > Malvales > Malvaceae > Microcos > Microcos paniculata. The sequence continues at coordinate 2,105,450 of CP131463.1, forward strand.
TTTGGCCAAAATTAGCCCATCAACCCGCAAGTTGAACGAGCCAGATAATGAAAAGCATATATATAGGGGATGGGGAGGGAACGCTGCCGCTGACCTTGTATTATTTTTTTTTTATTTTTACTGCTCCAGAATCCCAACTCAATTATATAATGAATATTTTTTTTAAAAAAAATACTAGTATATTATGCATAGTATATATAAAATATAAAAGAAATTGGGAAATTGGAGAGGGGTTTGGATTGGAATTTATGGTGAATGAGAATGAGCGACATAAACAAGAGAGAAGAGAGAGAAGGACATTATTTTTTTGAGAAAAAAACAAGGAAAAAGTCCAAGAAACAAATTAAGTCTCTATTTTACTAATATTTCTCCTCCAAACCTCAAGTTAGACCCACAGCGGGTTGCTTCTTTGATCTTTCTTCTCTCCTTCCTGGAACCTGGAACAAGCTTTTAAAAAGTCAATCTCGTCTAAATTCTAAATATATAGCCAATTTTCAATCCATAAACTTCATATCGTCACTGCAAAAGACAACATCAGTCTCTCGGACTCGGATATGGGAAACTGCTTTGGAACTCGGATTGATCATCACAGCCAATGCACCAGCACCACCACCATCAGGCCCTCCAGCACAGGTACTTAATCAAATTTACTATAATTTCTTTGATATTTCCTACAACCCCCTCCCATATTTTCTCCCTTCTTTTTCCTTTTTTTTTTTAATTTCCCCTTTAGGAAACTTTGGCCGGTATTTCACTTTGGTTCATATAACGGTTAGTTTCTTAATATATGGTGTTAACACATATGCAGAGGAAACTAATTACAAACTAAAAGACAGCAAACAGAATGGATTGGCACCTACAAAGAGCATCGGCGGCGGTGAAGATTATAACGGGAGTAGTTCAGGGGAAAGAAGAAGCAGCAGGGAGCAGCAAGAAATTTCATCAATGCCCGCAAGTGGGAAGATCCTAAGCACCACCTTAAAGATATTCACTCTGGCAGAACTGAAGGCTGCCACCAGAAACTTCAGGCCTGACACGGTGCTGGGCGAGGGAGGTTTTGGCAGAGTCTTCAAAGGTTGGGTTGATGAAAGAACCTACGCTCCCTCAAAGGTGGGCGTTGGGATGGCTGTTGCCGTCAAGAAATCCAACCCAGATAGCTCTCAAGGCTTGCAGGAATGGGAGGTAATAATTCCTACAATCTTTAAGCAATTAGTTTGATTTTGTGGCATCTTAATTTTAGGAGAATATGTTAAATTGAACATTTCAAATTTAGTTTGATAGCTAGGGAATGAAAGAGGAGAGTGATTGTTTTTCCAACTATACGGCGCCGTATTTTTCTATATCTACATTCTAGTATTCTACCAACATGCATGAATACTTTTCTATGATTATTATTGTCTGGTTGCATCCCACTCTCATATCATAGGCATAGATAACCTTTTGGAGATTATAAAAATAATAATTTGCCACCATTTTTCTTCGAGTTGACCAAATCAATAGAACAATTCTAGCTACAAATAATTTTCTTTGGGTGGAGAAGGAGAAGAATTGTTTTACCAGTATATATTGGTATTTTTTTAATAATAATTTCTGAAAGTTCATGACGTCTAGGCTGACGTGTGTGTATATGTATAATTAAGATCATATAATTTTACATACTAGATACGTATTTTATGATCAAGATTCATGAATCCGAACCAAAAGTAGAATTTTGTGATCCTGTGAGCTCAGGCAGAGGTGAAATTCTTGGGCAAGTTTAGTCATCCGAATCTTGTAAAGCTGTTGGGATACTGCTGGGAGGAGAACCAGTTCCTCCTTGTCTATGAATACATGCAGAAGGGAAGCTTGGAAAACCACCTCTTCAGAAGTAAGAAACATACAATTTTCATTTGAAATCCAAAATGAAGTTATGCAGACATTTCCTTGTCTCTGACTGAAGAGATTGGAAGCAAATTTTCATTACTTGAAAGCCAACTTGTTAAAGTAATGTACTAATCGCAGCAGGAGGAGCAGAACCTCTTACATGGGAGACGCGGCTGAAAATAGCAATAGGGGCCGCACAGGGCTTGGCGTTTTTGCATACATCAGAGAAGAGTGTGATCTACAGGGACTTCAAAGCCTCCAACATTTTGCTAGATGGGGTAGAACATAAAGATATTATGCTTTTTAGCAGTATTTTTTTTTTTACTTTTATACTTATTGTCGGGCTAACTAAAACAAATCCCCCCCTTTTTTTTGACCGAATTCCTTTTATAGGCATACAATGCGAAACTTTCTGACTTCGGATTGGCAAAGCTGGGCCCTATAAATGGCAATTCGCATGTCACCACACGGGTTATGGGCACTTATGGTTACGCAGCTCCTGAATATGTTGCCACAGGTAATTAAAGTACCAATCTTTTCATACTTCTACATACATTTCTCTCAAAAACTCTCTCTCACACCTATATATAAGTGAACAAGGGCAGAGTCCTTTACGACAAAAAGACAAAGAGCTCCCTGCTTGAAAGGGGTCCCCACTCCCCACAAACCATCTAGTGGAAAACACGAATGTTCAACGCTTCAAGCTGAAATGTCTATTAGATTATACATTTATTGCTACCAATAGTAGCAGTTTTAGTTTAGTGGGTTTCTTTTTTCCATTGTTTTACTCGTTTTTCTTTGTATAAATCACCCAGGTAATCACATTAAATCTTGATTAATTAGGATTCCAGCCGTATCGGGAAGCTCTCGCAAGCCAAATATTTTACTATTGAAGACTGACATAATATGCGCACAAATTTGTAGGTCATTTGTACGTGAAAAGTGATGTGTATGGTTTCGGAGTTGTGTTGCTAGAGATGTTAACGGGCCTAAGGGCCCTCGACACAAATCGTCCCAGCGGTGAGCACAATTTAGTGGAATGGACCAAACGTTCCCTGACCGAGAAGAGAAAGCTTAAGAAAATAATGGACCCAAGGCTAGAAGAGCAATACCCTATCAAAGCTGCATTGCAAGCCGGTGAGCTTATATTAAAGTGTCTGGAATCTGATCCCAAGAGTCGTCCATCCATGAAAGAGGTGTTGGAGACGTTAGAAAAGATCAGTGCCATCAATGAAAAACCTAATAAAGAGAGCAAGGGTAGCAAATCCCAAAGAAATGCTAAGCGCCCGGAGGAGCAACAAGGCCATGGGAACAATCATCGGTCCGTTAGGCACGCCGGTACTGGCACCGGAACACGAAATAATCACCATTCCTCCTCAGCTAGGTCAAACAGGTAATAACAGGTACACAGATGTGCATGTAACATATATGTGTTGTTGTTATTCCCTGCTCCCATAAAGCTTAATTTGATTAAATTTTCCCATTATTTTTTGTACACTCCTTTTGGCTTCATAGGCTGCTAAGAATTTGTATAATATTTCAGGTGTACTTGAGGACTAGTTTTACGCCGAAATCAAAAGCATGCATGTTTGTAAACCTTAATTATGTTCATTAGAATGAAAAGTTCCCTGCCTTCCATCTCCAACCAATAATTCTTCTTAACTAGTTTTAAACCCGTATCATGCATGGGGTAAAGACATTAATAATATTATTCATATTTATGATATTATTAAATAAATATATTATTTTATAAATTAAAATTTATTTCTATTTATTGTAATTAAAAAGTTAGTTTTAATAATGAATGTTAAACTTTATGTCTCAATGGATGTCAAATTTTTCTAAGCAAAGGTAATTCTTTTTCAATCAAATATGAATTGATAAAAATTGTTGCTTGATAAAATAAATATATACTTTTAAAAACATATTTTTTAAAGTCTCCAATAAAATAATTTCGACCACATTTTAAAGTCTTTGAACTCTAATAGCTTTATAAAATAAGTTTGATTGCTTGTTTCAACCAAATTAGGCCATTGTCTAATTAACTATTCGCTCATTTTATAAGAGTTCTAATTTAATTATATACAAAAAAAAAAAACAGTTCTAATTTAAATCACTGTACGTATAACTAATTTGTGTTGGTTCCGAAATTTATTCTACTTTATGAATTCTAACAATTTAAATACAATATCCTTGATTTAATTTAATCTAAGAAACAGAAAAAAAGTTTCTTGTAGATTTGATTGTTCACCTCTTAATGAAACCGTTACATTACGGTAAACGTAATGAAAAAAATGGCTTGATAACATTTTATTATCATATAAATATATACATATACTTTGATGCTCTTTATTTTTTGTTACAAAAGGAAAAATAAAGAAACTAAGGTTATGTTTGGTACATGAAAATATTTTCTATTTTCATTCTTTGAAAAAAAGCAAAAAAATCACTATCTACAATATGTATAGTTTATAGAAATGTATGAATATTTTAGATAATGAAAATGAAAATGAATCTAAAATTAAGAACGATTGTTTTCAACCCCATTTCTATGTCCATTTTCATTTTCATTTTCATTTTCTAAATTCACTCTTACCTCCCAGACCTAGAGAACCTAAATACCCCCCAACCCAATGACTACCTGATATAGGGTCATTTGACAGTTCAACTACAAGTGACCCAGCCATGAGCGCTACAGACACGATTACTCCCTCCGACGGTTGAGGCGGGGTAGAAGTCGCGGGCAGGGCAGGCACGGCAGACATAGGCGCCACGGACGTCGCAGTGGTAGTTGGCTCATCCAATGGGGGGATAACCCTCAACACTTCCAATCCCACATCAAGTGGCCCATATGCCTCCTTGGCTCTCCCTCCAGTCTCAGGCGGACTAAGACCACAGTCGAATAGCCTTGTCGGGTGGGCACAGTCGTCACAACTGATTGTTAATTCTTTTTTGGTGAAGTACAGCCCTTGCTCCACCTCCTCAAAAGACAAGTTTGGGGCTCGGTTGAGCGCCTCCAACACAGGATCGCTGAGGCGCACCTATTCAACCTGAAAGCCCCACTCCACCTCGTCCGGTTTCTTTACCCCGAAGTAACAATTTTTCTAGTCCTTGTTACTGTCGGGTACTTGGAAAGGATTGTGCTGCTTCTTGTGACGACTGTATAGAATGTAGAACCCCCATGTCGTTTCATCTTGAACAGCGTCTGTAGTACCTCTACAGTCGGTACCCATCCTTTGTATCTATAGACAACTGTAAAGGATACTGTGTTACGCCAGGAGTTAATGACCAACTAGCTGGGGGCAATCCCGTAATAATGCAGCACTTCCTTGTAAAACCTCGACGCCGGGACCCTAAAGCCTATTTTAAACACCACCTCATCAAAACAAGCGTAATTCTTATTATGCGTCATAGTCCCCGGCCGCCGGCCTGGTGCTATCGTGGCCACCTTGTACGTTCGGAGCCCACACTCCTCTATTGTCACTTGCGCCCTTTCTTCATCCTCGGGCTTCACTATATGAGACAGGTACATTGTGGGATATTTAGAGGCCTCCTTATTGGTTGGCTTGTCTTTCTCCAGTGCCTTACCTTTCCTGCGCCTGCTGGCCCCTCCCATGCTTACACCGATGCCACCGCCCTCGCCCAGGGCCACTCTTTCCGAATGGCTCGCGCTCTCTCCGGCGTCCTCCTCCTCAACGAACACCCTACCACTATCCACCCTAAACCCACTAAGACTCTTCTCGCTACTTACCATTTTGTATGCTACTGAACAAAATCAGATTTACTACGGTAAAAAGTCTGTCACTCACCACTGAAAGAACTGATGATAAATCGTCGACCACCTCTCCAAAAACCTTACCACCTCTAGAAAACGAAAGAGCAAAGAGAAAACTGAGAGCGAAAATTCAAAAGCCATAAACGATTTTGCAAAAGTGATTGATGGAGTGCGACAACCCTATTTATACCTCACCTGTTCGCTTACCCCGTGTTGACGCATGACACCTCGAAACCCTAACCGACTCCGTAACCTTTCATCTTACCCTACTTAATTCCTCTTTTGAAATTTCTGTGGACCCACTCACACCACGTCCCCAACAATTCCCGCCCAATCCTACCCCACTATTATTTTCCAACACCTTCACCCACCTATGCACCAGACTCCTCTTCACTCGTCCACCATCTTCAGCTGACTTTACATCCTACAGTCATCCATCTCTCGTCTGTCAACCTACCCTTTATAGTCGTCAAACCGATCACTTTATAATCGCTTTACCGCCTAGGGGGCACTTGTTGAGTACAACACAACAGTTCCCACTTACAGCCCATCACTAATTCTGGGCCGACTGACCGAAGCCTAAAACCACGGAATCAATCCATGACTAACTAAAAGCCTGCTCAGTTAAGCCCCCCAGACCACACCTCTATAAGGCAACCCTCAACGCATGCATGGTAAGCTTTTCAAGACAACTGGTTACACTTTTCATAGTCTTCCTCCCCTACTGACTTAACCATCGGAGAGGGATCAACCTAGCCAAGGTCGATCCCCCTGTGTTCTCTTGCAGGTTCTTGTTCCCAGGGCCTATCAGAACCCACTATCCTTCCAAGGAGGCCTCATAAAGGGTCCTCAACAATAAGTAACTATATTATACTAAGAATTTGTAGTTTAGTCATTCGAATCTCATAAAGCTCTTGGGATACTGCTAGGAAGAGAACCAATTCCTCCTTGTCTACGAATACATGCAGAAGGGAAGCTTGGAAAACCACTCTTCAAAAGTAAGAAACATACAATTTTCATTTGAAATCCAAAATGAAGTTATGCAGACATTTTTTTGTCTCTAATTGAAGAGATTGGGAGCAAATTTTTATTAATTGAAAGTCGTCTTGTTAAAGTAATGTACTAATTGCAGCAGGAGGAGTAGAACCTCTTACATGGGAGACGGGGCTGAAAATAGTGATAGGGCCGTGCAGGGCTTGGCATTTTTGCATACATCAGAGAAGAGTGTGATCTACAGGGACTTCAAAGCCTCCAATATTTTCCTAGATGGGGTAAAACATAAAGATACTATGCTTTTTAGCAGTATTCTTTTACTTTTATACCACTTATTATTGTTGGGCTAACTAAAACAAATTTCCTTTTTTTTTCCTACCAAATTCCTTTTATAGGCGTACAATGCAAAACTTTCTGACTTCGGGTTGGAAAAGCTGGGCCCTATAAACGGGAATTCGCATGTCACCACACAGGTTATGGGCACTTATGGTTACGCAACTCCTGAATATGTTGCCACAGGTAATTAAAGTACTCCATTCGTTTCATTTTATTTATCCACTTCTAGAATGTTTTTATATTATAAAACATTTATCAATTTTTAAGCAAATTTACCCATCTAGCCTTACTTTCCCTCATCAATACATCTTGAAAATGAAAAATGTTAAATACATAGAAAGAGAAAAAAAGGGTAAAAAGAAAATATAATGTAAAATATGTAAAAAAGTTCACAAAAAACTGTTTTCTTATTCTACATAATTCGATTAAAAAAGATAGATAAAATAAGAGGGAGATAGTACCAATCATAGTTATCAAATCCTACGATACTTGATACGTATCTTACAATACAATTCGATACATAACATAATCGATACGAATATATATAACACACATGTTTTATAATGTATCTATCGATATATAAGCAATTTAGTACGTATCTTACAATGCACATAATACGTAAGTGATATGCACGATATCAAATAATTAAGTATATTTGAGTGTTTGAATAATATTTTCAATCTTATATTAAATAATCACTCGATTTTATTAATAAAGATAAAATTCTTTTTTTTTATTCATTCATATGCATATATAATATTTATATTTAATTTTTAATGTATATAACTATATCTTACTACACGATACTCGATACTTAAAATTAAGATTTTGATATATGATACGTATCTCGATTTAACAATTATGGTACCAATCTTTTCATACGTCTACATACATTTCTCTAAAAAAACTCTCTCACACCTATTAGTGAACGAAGGCAAAGTCCTTTACAACAAAAAGACAAAGAACTCCCTGCTTGAAGGGGTTCCCATTCTCCACAAACCATCTAGGGGAAAACACTAATGTTCAACACTTCAAGCTAAAATGTCTATTAGATTATCCAATTTACTACTACCAATAATAATATTAGTTTAGTGGGTTTCTTTTTCCCATTATTTTACTTGCTTTTCTTTGTATAAACAACCCATAATCTGGTAATCACATTAAATCTTGACTAATGAGGAGTCGAGTCATATCTGGAAGCTCTCCTAAGCCAAATATTTTACTATTGAAGAATGATATAATATGCGCACAAATTTATAGGTCATTTGTACGTGAAAAGCGATGTGTATGGTTTCGGAGCGATGTGTATGGTTTTGGAGTTGTGTTGCAGGAGATGTTAACGGGCCTAAGGGATCTGTGTTGTGTGGGTCCAACCCCATGACCATTTTAATGGTCACATGATGGCTCTTTGAAAGGCTTTTAGCCTTTGTCCTTTTTAATGGCTAGGATCTAATCTTCAAGCCATGATCCAAGGGCCATGATTTAATCTTACAAAAGCACAAAGGTTTCTTTATGAAACAAAAAGGTTAGCCGAGACTTGTCTTGGCTTTTGGCATATTTTTTGAACGGCGCACCACATAAAGAAAAAGGGGATAGAATTTTTTTTGGGTTCTTTTGCAACAGTGAAAGCCAAGAGTTTGCAAAAGGTGATTTGTGCAACGTTGATGAAGACTTTGTGGTTTTTTGCTCCATAGAGAGAGTAAGGGAGAGAGAGATAAACAAGCAACAAATTGGGTTTTCTTTGAGGTTGATTTGTTGGTTCTCAAAGAGGTAGATCTTTGTATTTAATTACAATTTGTTGGTTCTTAAGCTTTGGGCAAAAAGCTTAAGTGTGATAAACTTTTGTAATTTGCTTATTTCTCATAGTGGATTTTTATCCGGTTTTTCCCCGTGGTTTTTTCCTTCACATTGGAGGGTTTTCCACGTAAATCTTGGTGTTATTTATTTTATTATTATTACTTGTTATTTCTGTCTGGTTGGTTGGTTTGGATAGTTGATTATTTTGACTGCTGTTGCTCATTGGTTTGAGTTTCGCTGTTGGTTGGTTGTATGTGGGTATTATTAGTTTCCGCTTCCATTGCTGTTATTGCTGTAGGCCCCAACAACTGGTATCAGAGCATTTGGCTACTGCAGTCATGGAAGGCGATACAGGTTCCATGATTAAACTGACAGCTACAAATTATTCAATTTGGAAGCCAATGATGGAGGATCATTTGTACTATAAGGATTTGTTTGATCCGGTACTAGGTGATGAGGCCAAGCCAAAAGATATGTCAGAGACTGATTGAAAAAAGTTAGACAGAAAGGCATTAAGCATGATAAGAAAATGGGTTGACATCAGTGTTTTTCACCATGTAGCACAAGAGAAAAGCGCCAATAAAGATTGGGGAAAATTAGCTGCATTGTATGAGAGGAAGACTGCCATGAACAAAGCTTTTGCAGTTAGAAAGCTTACCAATCTGAAGTATAAGGAGGGACGATCCATTGCCGAGCACTTGAGTGACTTTTAAGATTTGTTAAATTAGCTTACTACTTTGGAGATTAATCTTGGTGATGAGGTGAATGCTTTGTTTCTTCTAGGTTCTTTACCGGACAGTTGGGATACATTAGTTGTGACTGTGATTAATTCTACACCGGATAACAAGGTGACGATGCAGATGGTAAAGGATAGTTTGTTAAATGAAGAAGCAAGGCGAAGCAACATGGAATCTGGGTCTAATCAAGCACTTGTTACAGAGAACAGGGGAAGATCCAAGAACAGAGTCCAAGACTCCAAGGGTCGCAGTAAGTCCAAGAATCGCTCTAAGTCCAAAGACGGAGTGAAGTGTTATTACTGTGGGAAAGTTGGTCACTTCAAGCGGAACTGCAAGATCTTGAAGCAATAGCGGAAAGATAGAAAAGGCAAGAAAGACTCAGATGAGAGTAATGCTACAGTAGTAGTTTCTGATGAAGAGACAGTGTCTTTAATTTGTGGACATGGTGATTGTAACCATGTGGGTGATCTATCTGTTGAATGGATTGTTGATACTGGTGCGGCATATCATTGTGTTTCGAAGAGAGAGTTGTTTACAACTTACCAATCAGGTGATTTTGGTGAAACCAAAATGGGAAACAAGAGTGTGTCGCAAATTGTGGGAATTGGAGACATTGTGGTTCAGACCAGTACTGGTTGTACATTGACTTTAAAGGATGTGAGACACATTCCAAATTTGAGGATGAACTTGCTTGCAGTTAATGTCTTCGATAAGGAAGGTTATGACAGTCGACAAAAGGATGGGCAGTGGAAGCTTCTCAGTGTGTCTGTACTAATAGTAAAGGGAAAACTGTGTTGCTCTATGTACAAGACTTGGTTGAAACATTGTGGAAACAATGTTAATGCAGTGGAGGATGATGCTTTACCGAACTTATGGCATAATAGGCTGGCACACATGAGTGAGAAAGGGTTACAACTTTTGGTGAAACAGTCTCTCATTCATATTCCCTCGGCCAAAGATAAAGGTATTTCTCTAAACTCATGTGATCATTGTTAATTTGGTAAGCATTGTAGAGTTTCTTTCCGTATACCTGCTAAAAGGAAAGAAAATAGATTAGAATTGATACATTCTGATGTATGTGGTCCCATGGAGGTGGAGTCATTAGGTGGCAATAGATATTTTGTTATTTTTATTGATGATGCTTCACGAAAAACTTGGGTGTTTTGTTTAAGATACAAAAGCCAGGTACTATAGGTTTTTCAGAAATTTCGTGCAATGGTGGAAAGGGAGACAGGATTGCCCTTGAAGTGTATTCGAACAGATAATGGAAGAGAATACACGTCCAATGACTTTGATGCATACTGTTCAAAGCATGGGATTAGGCATGAGTTGACAGAACCTGGAACACCCCAGCATAATGGTGTAGCTGAAAGGATGAATCGCACCATTATGGAACTAGTCCGATGTATGCTAAGGACGGCTAAATTGCCTAAGGCATTTTGGGTGAATCAGTGAAGATGGCTAGCTACCTATTGAACAGGTCTCCATCAGTTCCTTTAGGCTTTGACATACCAGAGAAAGTATGGTCAGGGAAAGAACCTTCATACTCACACTTGAAGGTATTTGGGTGCAAGGCTTTCATGCACGTGCCTAAGGAACAGAGGTCAAAACTTGACAGTAAAGCCACTCCTTGTATCTTTGTTGGCTATGGTGGTGAGGAGTTTGGTTTTAGATTGTGGGATCCGGAGAAGAAAAAGATTGTCAGAAGCAGGGATGTTGTCTTTCATGAGCATGAGACTATAGCAGATTTTGAGAAGAAAGAAAAGACTTCTCGAGTTATTGATGATGATGATTCGACAACAGTTCCACAAGGAGAGCCACAAGTTGTGTAAATCAACAAGGGACAGAACTTGGTATAGATGAGCCAGCTACAGTTAATGATGAGTTGGATGGTGGTGATGACATTGCACAGCTAGATGCAATGGGTATTGAGCAGGGGGAGCAACCATCTCTGCCTGAGAACACAGAGCCTCAACTTCGTAGATCAACTAGAGGGCATAAACCATCCACCAGGTATTCTAGTTCTGAGTATATTTTGCTTACTAAAGAAGGGGAGCCGAAAAGCTACCAAGATGTGCAGTCTGCTTCAGATAAGCAGTATTGGTTGGAAGCAATGCAGGAAGAAATGAATTCTTTGTAGAAAAACAACACTTATGAGTTAGTGGAGCTTCCAAAAGGTAAAAGGCCACTTAAGAACAAGTGGGTGTTCAAGTTGAAGCGAGATGGTAACAAGCTAATGAGGTACAAAGCTCGTTTGGTGGTGAAAGGCTTTGCACAAAAGCCAGGCATCGATTTTGATGAGATTTTCTCACCAGTGGTGAAGATGAGTTCCATTCGGGTTGTACTTGGCTTAGCAGCTAGCTTGCATCTTGAGGTTGAGCAACTTGATGTCAAGACTACATTCTTGCATGGTGATTTGCAAGAAGAGATTTACATGGACCAACCTGAGGGATTTGAAGTTAAGAGGAAAGAACACATGGTTTGCAAGTTGAAGAAGATCTTGTATGGTTTGAAACAAGCTCCAAGGCAGTGGTACAAGAAGTTTGATTCCTTTATGGTGAGTCATTTCTTTAAGAGAACTGCGGCAGATCCTTGTGTTTATTTTAGATCATTTGGTGATGACTTCATTATTCTCTTGTTGTATGTTGATGATATGTTGATTGTTGGACAAGATGTTGAAATGATTTGCAGGTTGAAAAATGATTTGTCTAGGTTCTTTGACATGAAAGACTTAGGTCCAGCAAAGCAGATTTTGGGTATGACTATTATCCGAGACAAGAAAGCTGGAAAGCTGTGGTTATCGCAGGAGAAGTATGTTGAACGTGTACTCAAAAGGTTCAACATGGAGCATGCTAAGTCAGTTAGCACACCACTTGCTAATCATTTCAAGTTGACAAAGAAATCTTGTCCGGTGTGTAGTACCTAGCCCTAAATTAACCTGGATCAAAACCATAGGCTTTTGTTTTAATATTCCTTCCATTTTACTTCAAGTTTCATAATTTCTTCTAAGGACACAAAGGTAATTTTTGAAATTCAATAAGGGCATTATTGTCATTTCATTACCTAATATTCTGGAATATTCAAGAGTTCTTCCAAGTTTTTAGCAATTCACTTGATTTTTAATAACTTTCCAAAAAAACACTAAAGTTTAAATACTTTGTGGGACACAATGGTAATTTTTAAAATTTAATGGGGGCATATTTGTAATTTGACCAATTGAATGGTCTAGAATTTTCAAGACTATATTTTCGTTTTCTTCTTCATTTTCTTCATGTTGGCCGAACACCCTTCCACCATTTTTTCAACTTTCAAGCTTTTAGTCTTCTGCATGCAATTTCTCTCTCCAAAATCCTACTAAACTACACCAATTTTCATCAAATCTTTCAAGGAAAATCATCATTTTACCTTCCATATAACCTTTTCATCAAGAAAAACTAGAAGAAAAGCCGTATATTTGCATCAAATTCATAAGCTTCAAACTTTCATGGGAATTCAAAGGTGTGTTTTCATCTCTTTATATTTCTTTTACAATTTTATCCATAACATGATAAACATTAAGCTTCATGCATGAAAATCTTACATTTTTCTTTAAATTCACTATTAGTTTGTGACTCCAAGCCTTAAAGAAATTCATGCTTCATAAGATTAAGTCATAATTAGGCAATAGAAATGCTAATGTAGATTTTGAATGTAGAAAAGCTTAGTTGAATGAAGAAAAATTAAGGTTGGCATTAAAATGTGTCAAAGTCCCATAGAAATGGCATTTTAGCTTCCTAGAGAAAGTACAAAATTTTGGTAATGGCCATGGAGTTTTACTCCATAAATGGTAGTTTAGCAATATTAGGAAATGATGTGAGTCAAGAAATTGGAGAAAAGAACAAGAGTTGAAGTAATTGTAGTGTAAACTCATAATATGGCACATAATGGCCTCCTAGAAGAGGTGTGATATTTTAGGTAATGGACATAGTGTTTTATGTTCTAAATGATATTTGGCAATATTAGAAAGTGTTGTGAGTCAAGAAATGGTTGGAAAGAAACTTAAGAATGGTAGTTGTGGAATAAACTCACATTAGGGCCAAATAGTGGCTACCTTGGGCAAGTACCGTAAAGAAAATTGATTAAATATCATTCAAGGGTGGCACAAGTCATAAATGGGATAAGGAATGAATGTAGGTGGTTAGCACTCTTAAACAAATACCATAATTAGTTATAACCATTCTAAGTGAAATGAATTAATGCATTTTTCCCCTAAAACACCCTATAGGTGTTAGAACGCAATCATTTTTGGTATATAGCATCCCTACGAAGTACTTAAACTGTAGGAATTGAAATCACGAAATTCTCGCACCTCTAACTCATTCAGGTCGAAAATCACTTAATTTAGGGGTAAAATCGTCCAACTTTTTCGTTGTAAGGAATTAGTCCGAACGGAAAATATGTACAAGTGCTAATTGATGAAACAAACTTGCTCACACCTTGGAAATGCTTAAAGGACCACTAGAACTTGATTTGGACCCTTAGGTTCCAAATTAGCAAACAAATCCCACAAACTAAGCAAATATTGCATACTAGTTCAAATGCCTCTGTAGCACGCCTTAATCCTTTATTGAGCCGATTGTATAGGTAGTAAAGCCGATCCAAGGGAGAAAGGGAATGAGGATTAGTGGGAGTGCGCACCCTCCCTAACCTGTGAGTGAGACTTTAAGGACTAAAACAATATTTTATAGTTTTTACTTTATTTTTTAAATACATTAAGAGTGTCTATATGCAAACAAGTTATTTTCTTGAATTATGAATGATGTGATTATATTATGAACATGAAAACTGGATGATTTCAAAGGGTTAGAATTTATTTGACTTACTTCTTCTAAAAACCTTGGAAGACCTCCCCTTTATTGAAAATTTCCCTAAACTAGTAGTTAAAATTGTCTCAGCACCCAGTTAACCGTCGACGAACAGGTATGTGTACGTCGACGGGTGGGAAATTAGCCTTGTTACGCTCGAAGTCAGAAACTTCCACCCGTCGACGGCTAAATGGCTGTACGTCGACGTCTCTGATCCTTCACTCAATTCAAGTGCTAGCCTGAGGTGCCCGTCGACGTGCACACAATTACACGTCGACGGATGTATGAATGATCCATTTTACTCGAAGTCAGAAACTTTTACACTTCGACGTACACATGTTTAGACGTCGACGGGTGTAGGAATAAGTTAGTTTCACCAAAGTCAGAAATTTCTACCCGTTGACGGTCAAGCTGAAAGACGTCGACGTCTACTACTAAGCGAACCCTGGAAATTCTAGCCGTGGACGTCCGCCCTTAATCCGTGGACGGATGGTTTGGATTCAAGAATTGTAGTTACTGGATGGCTTACCCGTCGATGTCTAAGAGTCTGCACGTCGACGGGTATCCGTGTGATTTTTGTTAAAGTAAATGTTGTCATTTCCTTTGATTTGGTTTGAACATTGTGAAAAGGATTTTTGTATTTATTTAGGCCTGGTGGACGAGATGTATATTTTGGATATGAGTGTGTTGTGATGATTTTCATTGATTGGTGGATGGATGTGAGTCACTGCAGTGGCGCCTCTCACGGCTGAGCTTATGGAGCCGGCGTGAGTAGGCTTTCACTCCCACTTGGGGTGGATGGTACAGGGGATTGATGTGCGCACTGTGATTGTGATTGCGACCCCTGTGGCTGTGGGAGTACTATGGACATAGCCACGTACCACCCGTGGTGAAGGCCCATGCCAACACCGAGTAGAGGACTTTTTCTTATAATGTGACAAAGAAAACCACCTCGGCGGGCTTAGATCTCATCTTGGCCGGATGAGATTTAAGCATTATGTTTTGGCGAGCCTTTTTTCAAAAAGATGAGGTTTTTTTCTACATTGACTTGGATTTCATAGACTATGGAAATACTACCTTTTCATGATTTGAAATGCATTGCTTGAGTTCCATAAATTGTGGCACTGTTGCTCTTTTATACCGAGTTTTCTTTAAACTCTCTATAAAGATGAAATTGCCTTCTAAAGTATGATTTGTAATATCTCCCTAATTTATATAGTCACGCCTCACTCACTGAGTATAATATAATATACTCACTCCTTTCCTTTTTTGTAAAAACTTATTTTTCAGGGTAATAGATTATGCACCAAAAAGTAGTCAGTTGAAGCTTGAGACTCGACTCCGGACTTCTTTTACAAGTGGTATGGTTTTCTACTTCAAACTAGCGGACCCACTGGCACTGATTTGTGTTATTGTCAAATGTTGCTTAATTACGTTTTTCTTAACTTAAATTGCTATTCGGTAACATTTAAGGATTTTACACTGTCTCTGTAAAACAATATATATATATATATCTTTCAACCTTCATTTCTGTATGAAACGTGTAAGTCCTAAACGGTTATTCTAAGTAAAGTAGAAGTTTTGATTTCATAAGGAATATGAAAATCTATGAAATATTTTATGTAAGTGGACTCCTGACATCATAAGCCTTGCGTGGTTGGAGTTTCGGGTGAGCGCGCCATTCGAAATTCTTACTACGCGGCGGTTGTCATATTTCGACCCTCTCGGGTCGGGGTGTGACACGGTGACTGAACAAGAGAAGCATGAGATGTCAGTTATTCCTTACTCCTTCGCAGTTGGGTCATTGATGTATCTCATGGTTTGCACACGACCTAATATAGCTCATGCAGTTGGTGTAGTGAGCAGATTTCTTTCCAATCCAGGAAAGGTTCATTGGGAATCAGTAAAGTGGATCTTCAGATACTTGAAGGGTACCTCAAAGATGTGTTTGGGTTTTGGGACTTCACAGCCAGTTCTGGAAGGATTCATTGATGCAGGCATGGCAGGTGATATTGATGGTAGAAAATCTACTTCGGGGTACATATTTACTTTTGCAGAGGGAGCTGTTTCTTGGCAGTCTAAACTACAGAAGTGTGTTGCCTTGTCTACAACAGAGGCTGAATATATTGCAGCAACCGAAACAGGCAAAGAAATGCTTTGGATGAAAGAATTTCTTCATGAATTGGGGTTGAGTCAGAAAGAGTATATGGTGTTTTGTGATAGCCAGAGTGCTATGGATTTGAGCAAGAACACTATGTACCACGCAAGGACCAAGCACATTGATGTTCGGTACCATTGGTTGCATATGGCAGTTGAAGATCGAAAGATGCAGTTGAAGAAGATTCACACTAATGAGAATATTGCAGACATGTTGACTAAAGTGGTTCCCAGGGATAAGCTTGAGTTGTGCAATAACTTGGCCGGCATGGATGCCTTGGCCAAGGTGAACTTCAACTGAACAGGTTGTGTGGTTGATCTCTTCCTAATGGGGTTGGAGGGGGAGATTGTTATGTGGGTCCAACCCCATGACCATTTTAATGGTCACGTGATGGCTCTTTGAAAGGCTTATAGCCTTTGTCCTTTTTAATGGCTAGGATCTAATCTTTAAGCCATGATCCAAGGGCCATGATTTAATCTTACAAAAGCACAAGGGTTTCTTTATGAAACAAAAAGGTTAGCCGAGACTTGTCTTGGCTTTTGGCATATTTTTTGAACAGCGCACCACATAAAGAAAAAGGGGATAGAATTTTCTTTGGGTTCTTTTGCAATAGTGAAAGCCAAGAGTTTGCAAAAGGTGATTGTGCAACGTTGATGAAGACTTTGTGGTTTCTTGCTCCATAGAGAGAGTAAGGGAGAGAGAGATAAGCAAGCAATAAATTAGGTTTTCTTTGAGGGTGATTTGTTGGTTCTCAAAGAGGTAGATCTTTGTATTTAATTCCAATTTGTTGGTTCTTAAGCTTTGGGCAAAAAGCTTAAATGTGATAAACTTTTGTAATTTGCTTATTTCTCATAGTGGATTTTTATCCGATTTTGCCCCGTGGTTTTTCCCTTCACATTGGAGGGTTTTCTACGTAAATCTTGGTGTTCTTTATTTTATTATTATTGCTTGGATTATTGCTTGTTATTTCTGTCTGGTTGGTTGGCTTGGATAGTTTATTACTTTGACTGCTGTTGCTCATTGGTTTGAGTTTCGCTGTTAGTTGGTTGTATGTGGGTATTATCAGTTTCCGCTTCCGTTGTTGTTATTGCTGTAGGCCCTAACAATCTGGACACAAATCTTCCCAGTGGTGAGCACAATTTGGTGGAATGGACCAAACATTCCCTGACCGAGAAGAGAAAGCTTAAGAAAATAATGGACCCAAGGCTAGAAGAGCAATACCTTATCAAAGCTGCATTGCAAGTCAGTGAGCTTATTAAAATGTCCGGAATCTGATCCTAAGAATCGTCCATCCATGGAAGAGGTGTTGGAGACGTTAGAAAACATCAGTTACCATCAGTGAGAAACCTAATGAAGAGAGCAAGGGTAGCAAATCCCGGAGAAATGCTAAGCGCCCGGCAGAGCAACAAGGCCATGGAACAATCATCAGTCCCTTAGGCACGTTGGTGCTGGCATTGGAACACAAAATAATCTCCATTCCTCCGCAACTAGGTCACACCGGTATAATAGGTACACAGATGTGCATGTAACATACATGTGTTGTTGTTATTCCCTGCTCCCATAAAGCTTAATTTGATTAAATTTTCCCACTATTTTTTGTACACTCCTTTTGGCCTCATAGGCTGCTAAGAATTTGTATAATATTTCAGGTGTACTTAAGGCCTAGTTTTATGCCGAAATCAAGAGCATTATGTTTGTAAACCTTAATTATGTTCATTAGAATGAAAAGTTTCCTACCTCCCATCTTCAACCAATAATTCTTCTTGCATTTAGCCCTTAGATGTCATAGATTTACTTATAATCGAAAAAGGAGTTTTGGGCTTCTCCCAAATGTAGTATCCATGAACCTCATTTGTGGATTTTGAGGTTTGGGTATTAGTCTCATTGTTCGGATTGGAACCGACTTATGCAGGTAAGGAAAAAGTTGAATGGAAGAAGGGTAGTTTAGGAACTTTGTGAAAACTAAATAAATCACCTAAAATATCAGAAAATAAATTACGCTGTATTGTGCTGGCAACTCCTCGTCATTTTTCAACCCCAAAAAAAAAATCCTTTTCATTGGGCATAAAAATATGAGGCCCTTCATTATAATTATCCAATATAGTTTGCTGGTCCAAGCTTAATTAGGCCGACATTGTATGCAAGTCTCCCAATTTCTTATCTGGACCAGAATACTGAATACGCAAACCAGCCTGTTGACTACAGTTTCTACTAGGCCAGGCCAGGCCACGGTTAAACATAATATCATCTATTGATCTTTAGGGCAAATGGGCAATGCCAAGCCCACCTTCAATGATTGAATGGAAAAGTTTGTCGTGTGTGATATACAGGAGATATGGGTTTTTTTTTTTTTTTTTCCATTTAGAGATATAGGTTTCAAACTTCATTGAGCAGATAAAATGTAACCATCATTGAATCAAATATTCAAATAAGTTATTCGTGATATAGTAGGCGTAATGATAGAACATTGAATTTGTCATGGAAATGGAATCAAAATCCCAGCCTAGGTTTTAAGCTGTCCATTTGCTATATATCCATGTCAAGCTTAGAGAAAATTGATGATCACCTAATGGCCAGGCTATCACCACCACTCCATTGCGCTTTTATCATCATGTTCACGCAGATGCCCTCTTCTCCATTCTGTACTTCTTTCTCTAATTAAAGGGTGTGGAAATTGATAGTAATTTTTAATATTGTTATCTCTCATACGCTGTCAAATGTCAATATAGAAAAGGAAAAAAAAAAGGACATGGAATGATATTAATAACGTGCTATGCTACGTGAGCCATTTAAGTTCATTTAGTAAAATTGTAAACAATAGATTGCTTTACCCCACCAGGTACTTTATAGATATATGCGACTAATAATGACATGGCAGAACAGTTTTATGACCATGTTGCCTTGATTTTCATGCTTCCACGGTTCATGGTTCCACCACAATTACATTTTTTTAAAATATTTCAATGATTTACTAGTAAATAAAAGGAAGGGCAAAAAGCCTACAATTGTTTTGTTAGACAACATAAACGTGTATTACTAATTCTAGAAAAAAGAAGGTAAGCTAGGAGACCTCTAATTTGTTAGGGCCAATTAATCTCTCCCAGCAGACAAGACTTAATAGCAACAAAAATGCGCACCATGTAAAATTGTGAATCCTAAATCTTTGGTGCAATTTAATACCACTTGGCACGTGCATAATTAATCTACTACTCCCTCGGTCCCTATTTATCTGTCTCTTTTTAGAGTTTTTTTTGTCCCTTTTTATCTGTTTCTAACTAACCTTGATTATTAAATTTCTAAACTTACCCTTTCAAACTCCTTCATCTCTCTCTTAAATTAATAGTTTCTTAAATATGAGTGAGAATCAAAGAGGGAGAGAGATAGGGATAAAATAGGAAAGTTAAGATAAATGTTTATGAAATTTTGTGTCTTAACTACTTTTCTTACCCTGTGTGCAGCGGTTAATGGGGACAGATAAATAGGGACAGAGGGAATAGTTAACGCCAATTAATAGCCCAAAATATCTTCAAATAATTGCAATTGGTTGTGCTGTAGGCTGTTGACGACCACTATTTCATATCCATTGTTAATTACTGTAATTAATGAGTTGTTGCGGAATTAGTATGTCGATAATGATAATGAAAGCGGTAAATTAAGAAGAGTTATGTTATTTGATCCTCCATGAAGTGACAAAATTAATGAAGGATTTAAAATGGATGGAGGAGAATAGAGGGTCGAATAGTATTTTTTTTGTATAGAAAAGGGGAGGGAAAGAAAGCAATCGGCTAATTACTTCAATAAGGATCTGATTTGTGAATGAGGATGCCGCCCTGCTTGAGCAGTTCTTAAGATTAGAAATAAAACTTTGTTAGAAAAAAATCCACAAATATTAACTTTTATTCTTATTATTGTTCTACTATAATAATAGTTGTAAACCCATGCCCATGCATATGAAAAGCTGAAAGTGCGAATAGATTATACAAGTAATTTCAAACCCCCAATTATGATTAAAACAGGTTAATCGAAGTTTAGGAATATGATTCCACATGCTGCACGCTTTTCCACTGCTGAGTGCTGACCAACTTTTTTAGAAGAAAAATTGCCCTTTTGCGTTTAAGAGATGTTGATGATCTTTGTTAGTGGGCTGCAGGCCGATGTGGACCCATTCCCAAGCCCATGGGGTGGCTCCATGCTGGAACCACTGGGCGGCGCATTTCACATCTAATCATCATAATATCATGAAGAAGAAGACTGTAAGATTCTTCCCCCGTTTTTATCTGTAGATTTCACCCTTCTCTCTGCTCAACGATGAATCATGTGTCAACATTTCACACACAGGCTGGGCAATTTGTTGTGTACTTCAGTTGTAGGGAAAAAACTTTGATGAGTGTTTTGATTGGGTTCAGATTTCTATGTGGCTTTGCCTTTGTTTATAGAATCATGGAATAAGAAGAAATGAAGAATGGAAATTATTGAACTTATTCCTAATCCAAGCCTTGAGGCTATAGCTCATACATAAATGATGCTGAAGTTGCCCCAGAAAATGAAGTGTGCTTTTCAACAGAAACTTGTCTTTCCTTTATCTTTCTGGGAGAGATATTAGGGTTTTTGTTAACATTTTTTATTAAAAAATATATATATATATATAGAATCCTTTATCATTCTAAGTTTACTTTGGGAAACTGCCATTATATTTCATGGAATGGATCGCATCTTTATCAGACATTGTAGTCAATTTATAATCATAAATCATGAAAACGTCTCTTCAAATTGAGTTTTTTCTTTTTTGAAACGGTGAAATGATGAGTGAAAGGGTTTATTTACATTATTTTATGTCTTTTGGAGTTGAACAGAGACGATCAATCATCTTCAAGGAGTGGGTTTGGGGTTTGGACTTCGGACATTGGAGAATCAAGATGAATCAATCAAACTGTGAAATGAAATATATATAGCTTCGAGCCCCTTCAACTTTTGTACTGACATGGGATGAAAGTTTCAAGGCTCGAGAATTACAGGAGCCCCATCCCATCTGCCCATCGATTTCAAAAACTTTTGGGGAGCACAGGATCCCAGTCCTTGGATCTCTAGAAACTGCATATTCAGCGTTCTGCAGAAATCAAAGAGACACACGCATGATCTACTCCCAACTCTCCAAGGACCACACTATATCCCTCCCAAGCTAAAAACTTAAACAAGCCAACAACTATTGAATTCAGGCTTTAGACTAGGCCCACAGTATATCACCATTGCACACTCTCAACCACTGATCAAGTGATCATTCAGATTCCCAGACCTAACTTTTATTGGATCGCATATCAATTTTAATATACCACTACCATTCTTTAATGTTATTAGTTACCTCAACAATTTGGACCCCATACGATCGCTAATCCTAGTCAATTATAAATTAATAATCCATCATTCTCTCAACAGACCATTGCAGCCGTTGGCATTAATAATTTTCCCAGAGTTAATTTGATAATTCAGCAAATGCAGCAAAAGAAATTTGACCATTTCATTAAAAACAAAAGGCTAATTATTTTGTTATTACTCTTTAGTTCTTCTCAGAAGCCAATGGGAATGTCATCATCAAAGATATGGGAGAAAGATTAAAAGATCGTCTATGAATTGTCAAAATCAAACAATTGAACCTTTATTCTAAGCAATATGTTTCAACTTTCAACGTTAGGAAAAGCAGAAGAGATGATCAAGTGGGCTGCAAAGGAGCTGAACGCTTGAAAACTAAGGAAGGCTGCTCCCGCTCTCGAGAGATTTGCCTGCTGCTCCTTATTCTGACATCCTACCGCGATGGACGGGGGGGAACTTGGGGCTACCCTTGGGCCCCCTCCACTGAAGAGTGGGCCCACATTGACTACCAGATTTTGTCACCCAAAACATACATTCTGATTCTCTCTTCAGTAGACACTAAAAAGGCATGTGGACTGTTTGAGTAATTAACTGTTATACGTTGAATTGAGCTTTCCTTCTTTTTTTTTTTTTTCCTTTTATGTATAATTACCAAGAATCCCAAACTTGGATTTGCCAATGAGAGGATGGATTATGGAATCTATGTGATAAATGGCACATTAGATGTCCCAAATTTGATACTACTTAGTGGTATGGTCATAATTATTGCATGCCAAAACAAGTAGTTTAGGATGAATTACCAAATACCAATATTACATGTTACATATCATACGATCATAGTAATATTTTGCGAATTATCGATATTTTATCCTTGCTAATGAGTTTTTCACAACCTATTTTTCATGTTTATCATGTTAAAGGCTTGCCAAAAAAGAGGTGAAATAAGTCTAAAAATAGAAAAAAGAAAAAAAGAGGGTATGACACGGGTCGTTTCAATTTAGTATTTACATCAAATATATATGAAGTAAGTTGGTATAAATATAAACCGAATATATATGAAGTATACTAACACTTGGAGGGTGAGTGAAAGAAACTCGATATTTCTTAAATAAGGTATTGGATTTTTTGTGAATGAAGAAAAAAATATTGTGAGAATTTATCTATTTAAGGTCTGATGTGATTTAATTCTGATAATCGTATCAATGTGGTTGTGAAATACCAAAAGGGTTTATACCAAAAGAATGCATATTAGTAAGTCTGGGTGTTAATTGTTATAAATTAAATGTAAATGTTTTTATAATTATAAAATACAAGAAATAGGATTTAAAACTTTTATTTAAAAATGCTGAGATGCTATGACCCATAAAAAGTGATAAACACATTTACTTTTGACTTAATATACAAAATAGCCATTGAATTTGTACGAAATAGTCGTTTTGGCTTCAACTTTTATTTTAAAATTTTTAACCATCGAACTTTTATTTTGTAAATAATGTAACCCTTGGTACTGACGTGACCTATTCAGATATTGACACGTAGAGTTTTCTTGTTACGTCACATTAAGATTACATTATTCACAAAATAAAAGTTCAAAGATCAAAAGTTTTAAAATAAAAGTTGAAAGGCTAAAGAGATAATTTATACAAATTCGAAGACTATTTTGTATATTAAACCATTTATTTTTACTCTTTCTTGATTAAATACAGTAGAGATTCAGTTGTCCACACGCAAAGAAATTGACAAAGTTTTAGTTAAAAGATAAAGAGTGATAGGTTGAAAGTGAAATACATTAATCATTTACTAAAGAAAAACCATAATAGCCAATGAGGTTGGCCAAACTAATAAAAGTGTGAATAAGTAGTATAAGACATTTGAATTCGAATTTTTATAAATTCTTTTAGACAGATAATTTATAAATCTGAAAAATTCATAAAATTGAAATTCATGATCCCTTAAATAAATTGGTAGCTTATCTGATCTTAGAAGTGGATAACTACTTTACTCCTAAACTTTTTTTTCAAAAAAAAAAAAAATTAATTGATGGCCAAATGTTAATATGACATGATCCACCAACTAAAGTGTAGGTTCAAAGTGCCTTTGTAATGAACCAAAAAAGAAGGTGTGGGTTCAAAGTTCCAATTGTCGCAAATTCACGTGGAGTTTGGGAGCAAGCTTGATGCCCACAGGCCACGGGGCCAGAGGGCAACAAACACAATCACGGAATTGACAATCCGCATGGGAATTGGGGAAGGGGAGACCAAAATAAACAAAAGAATTTACGTACAATTACAAAGAATCCACCTGGCAAATAGCACACTTTGTGACTTTCCCTGTGTGAAAATTGGAGGAATCTGCCTCTAAGGGGCCTTAGTTGTGAGATTGCGAGGGAAGCCTATCACGCATTCACGTGTAATTATTTTTTAACAATTTTGTAATCATTTAAATATAATAAAAAATTAATTAAGAATTTATCACTTATAAATGTGATATTTATAATGAATTCTCACATTTTTTTATTATAGTTAGATAATTATAAGATTATTAAAAAATAATTATAGGTGATAGTAGTATAAATCAATTATGAAAAAATGTTTTTCAGATTTCGGGGTGGAAAGAGGAGTGACGAGTCCATCCGGCGTGTGGTGTGGGCGATTTTGCATGATTGATCGAGGCGTGGCGCCGAGGGTGATGATTACGTCAGATGAGTAGCAATCATTACTGAGAATGGAAAAAAAGGTCTCCTATTGTGCCTTCCCCTAAGCTGCAAGCCGTCTAGCTCCCTTGTCCTCGTGCCCTCCGTGCCTGTGGCCAGGGGTGAAGGAACTGTGTTGGCAATTGCTGGAGGCGGAGGAGTATCTGTAGCTGAGGCGGGTCTAAGTCTTGTCTTGTGGCCCCACGTCGTCTAGAATCTCTTACTCCGCATGGCCCCCACCGTCGCCCTCACCATCATTAATCCCACTCCTCCAATCTCCCCAACTGCTCATTACCCCTGTTAACCTTTGTCTCTCA
Source organism: Microcos paniculata (assembly GCA_030664755.1). Taxonomy (NCBI): domain Eukaryota; kingdom Viridiplantae; phylum Streptophyta; class Magnoliopsida; order Malvales; family Malvaceae; genus Microcos; species Microcos paniculata. The sequence goes on from CP131463.1 coordinate 2,130,329, forward strand.
ACTCTTTTAAGTCTTTAGTAATTAAATACTGCTACTACAGTAGTACTACTAGTACCATTAATTAAAATGCAGATAAATATATCAAAAAATAAAATCGGTAAAAGCTTAATGCCTCGTTTCACTAAAATGCCCACCATGCGGGCTGCAGCTCAAAGCCAATCAGTAATTTTTAAGCTACTTCGAATATAATTTATTTATGTAGGGACTTATTTGACCATTTACTATTTTCTTTTGTAGACTGTCCTGTCACTGACTGCGACGCCCTCCTGTGCCTGCCGTGCCAGTTACCATTTAAGCTTGCATATATAGTATATGGTCGGGGCGATAGTTACCAATCGTAATATGAATCCTCTTTGTGAATTATATTAATTTTATGTTTTAGGATGCTTGGGTTTTTAATTTGATTTTATGAAAATGATGTTTCATATTTTTTATATAAAATTTATAGAAATTAAAAATTGAGAGAAAAAGATAGATTTGAAATAAATAAAATAAAAAGAGCTTATTCATCTAATTTTCTTATTAAATTTGATTTTATATGTTGAACTTTTTGATAGAATTTATGACTGAGATGAAGATGATGAATTTTATAAAGAGAAAAAGACAAAGTTTATAGATAAATTTATTATTTGAATAAATATTAGAATCACAAAACTCTCTTCGTAAGTATTTTAATAATAAAGTAATGAGCAAACATTCTTGATTCATATATTTATGCGTCAAAATTTTTTTATGCTTTGATTGCAGTTGTTTTATATTCTAATTGTTTTATGAAAATTGATTTGCATTTACAAAGATTTTTTCATATTATGTATAATAGAAGAACCAAAAAATTTTTCAAGCCTATCACGACCCTAAATACTGTACAATTTAAGTCTACACTTTCCGTACCACAAAAGTTAAAAATTACGTATCACGTTTTTGTATTTATATCACATACCGAAATGTATCTCGTTTCTGGTAACTATGGTCAATACTTCTTTACCTCTTTTGTGCAATTAAAATTAAGAGTTAAGACGAATTGAATTCTCCTTTTGCCAAATAGTTAGAGGTTAAAATTGATGTAAGAAATCACGAATCTAGATAGGTAAAATTAAGATATGTTGGATTCACCTCCAGCTAATGTGATTAGAGGTTAGAATTTATATAGAATATCTTAAGTCTAGGTGGTTAAAATTAAGGCATCTTGAATTCTCTTCGGATCAAAATCATTAAGGTTGGCATTCATGTAAAGAATTTTGAGTCTAGGTAGATCCTTTCCTTATCTCCTATATATCTAAAAAAATTAAGGTATGTTTAATTATAAGTAATTATATTTTCTTAAGAATTTGTAGTTTTGGTTCCATCAAAAAAGAATTTGCATATTTTGAGAGGCTCCTTTGGTCTAGTGCTCAAGATGTAGACTTCTCACCTTTACATGTAAAGATTCGAACCACTGACATGGTAGATTGTAGCTCTTGTAAATACTAGCTAGTCTAGGAGGGAAAAAAAAAAACGAATTTGCATATTTTGTTGTTGAAAGGAAAACGTAGGGGCTTGCCAAAATGCACCGCATTAACAATAATTGACCGTGCCCACAAAAATCTAATCTCTCATGGACTATATGATATCTCAGCTGCGTGGGTTTTAAAATTGCTAGCTAGATCTCCAAATTCCAAATTATTGTTTGTATAAGCATGGAAGGAAGATCGTGAAGGATGTGTCTGGATTAACAAAGCTCTCACGAGTCATCATGATTATTTTGCTATTATAATTCTAGTTTGACATTTTGGTTTTTGTGAAGTTGTCAAAGATTTTTTTTTCTTTTCAAATTCGGTTTTACACTATATATATGTTTTGTGAAAGTTTTCGAATTATTTTTTTTTGTCTTATCCTGACTTGGGTCATATTAACTAAGCAAATATAGACAATCATCATCCTTACATAATGATGATTGACGAGGTCAATACAAGGAAAATTTTGAATAAGTATATAACAACAAATTATTAAACGGCCGCCTTTGACATGATGACAATAGTTCTATTTGAATCCCTAATCTTATTATAAAGATAAACACGTAAATATCACTTAAATTAGAGAAAAATTATTATAATTATTGCCTTAAATAGAATTCTACATATGGATATTAAAAAATACATTAGGTTTCAAAGAAGATTTACCATTGTAATTATATACAAATCACCAACTGATGAGAATTATCTACAAGATTTGAACTTAAAAGATTGTAAGTAGCGGTATAATGTCTTACCAATTGAATCAACTTGATTTTTTTCATTATTAACTAATTATAATTAATGATAACAATTAATTTTCAAGTTTTATTTGCAACTTAAACATAAAAACTTTTATTATTAGTCATTATCAATAAACACTTGCAATTTTCATTTATTAATTAACGGGCATATGAAAGTGAAAACTGCTTGAATAATTTCTTTTTGTACACTTGAAAGTGATGTTAAATAAAACATTGTGGTGTTTAATTATTATTGGTAGATTGGTATATATCATTCATTTATAAGGCATTCGAAGCTGCGGTTGGGATAGGGAATGAACAGGAACAAGTCATTAAGTACAACCTCATAGTACCGCGTGCGATTTTCAGCCAGAAGTCTCTCTTTGGGTCCTTTACCGTGTGAACCTCTACGGGAGAAAGAGTTACACTTAACTAATATTTTATATAATATATATATATATATATATATATACACACACTTACATATGAGAGAAGGAATCCACTTTAGGTGTAAGACTAAGGCTCTTTTTGGTAACATTATAGTTTTTGGCGATTGTAGTGAGATTATCTGTTGTGGCGATGAAATTACCCACCACAGTCCTTTCCCTGCAGTTTGAATAACCTTAAATGTAAGTTGTATAATCCATAACTTCCTCTAATTTATGTAGGACAATCGTACCTCATCACAACTTACATTTAAGGTTATTCAAACTGATTGTATAATCCATAAAAGCACAAAATTCTCCTCACCTCACCGCAGTATTATTGTCAAAAGGAGCCTAAATGTTTTATAAGTTTTTATAATTCGATGTACGATTAATATTTTAACAATTTGACTGTTGAATTTAAAGATATATTCGAATCTACATACATATCAAATTTCAAATCAATCTTATATTTTTATGATATCGATTTAGATTTTAATATTTTTAGATCTTTTTAATATATATTTAACAGTGAAAAATTATATCACATCAAAACATATGATAAATATTTTAAATTAACTTGAAATATTATATGCACAATGTATATGAATATAGTATGAAATTCAACATTTGAATTAATTAAATATTAATTGTACGTTAAATTATAAATGAATGTAAAACTTCTAAATTTATATCATATTAAAATGATCTCTTCTCCATATACATGTATATATATATGTATGATGTAAATTGATATTTCCTTCATATATATATATATATACATATATAAATGAATGAATAAAATCATGAATACAACAAATCGTGGGGGAGATAGGCAACGGGAGGGGTTTGATTCGATAGCACTCGCTGTCTCCATCGTCCTCCAATTCGATGAGGCAATTTCTTGTTGCGTGTAAGCTATTAAGGAGATTAATGGGCCACCTGTAATATTGTCAAGTGATGCTAATTATATGGGCATTTTATGTCCAACTTGTCATATTTAATATAATAAACTAATTAATAATAGTCTTATCTTATATTATAATGACGATGCCATGACTCCAAATGGTGTTAATTATTATTTGAATTAGATCATGAGAATTACAACAACAAAAAAACATTATCAGGATTAGAGCCAAGATAACAGTATCTACATTTTCTTTTTCTTTTTATAAATCTTTGGTACCCGATAATTATATTGAACATCAACTAATTTGGAGTCGAGACGCATTAAACCACAAATAAGGAGAGATCTTTCAAGCCTATTATTTCCATTTACAAGACTCTAACTCTAAATCTTATTTAATAGGCATTAAATTCTTTTTACTCGACCCAACATATGTTTATACAATATTTACATTATTACCATTTGACACTTATCTTTAAATATTTAATGGCTATTTAGAAATTCTTCCGTTTTGTCAACGATAAGTAATATTATCCTTTTAATTATCTTGAAATTTTAAATTATCTTTTCCTATTTACTTACATATTGAAGGAGCTATTTCGGTCTTGCATTCAAGAAATGGCACTTAATTATAAATAAAACTAGATGAGGACTCTCTTATTTAGTTTCAAGTTAAAAAATAAATATAATAAAATTCGGGCATATTTATTATACCGGATTAGATTAGATAGGATAAGGAAAAAAATAAAATGTAATTTGTTATTCTATAAATAATCCTTATCACAATGCAAATTTATGTCATCTATGTCAAATATTGTGACACCACACTACAAATTATATATAATTTTCTTTTTCATCTTATCCAACCCAATCCAGTGTTACAAACATACCTGAAATTGGACTATATTATATAAGAAATTTAAAATATGATAAATTAAATAATACTTGAGCTAAAAATTTAAATATAATCATAAAACCAATAAAATTTTCAAAAGAAAATTTGTGAAAAATGGAACATCATAGGTTAAATGTATTTATTTAATATAATAAATAGCCCACACAAAGTATTTAATATACTTAAAATAAAAAATTATTTTTAAATTATTATTATTTTCTCTCTCTCTTTTTATTCTACATGACACCCCGTATGGTGTCCATAAGGTAATTCTTTTCTTTAATGGTATAAATTAGATAGATTTTTGTTGTGAGTCATGTTTGCTAAAAAGGAAAAGAGGAAGGGTAGAAATTAATGGAAGGAAATTGCTAACGGTGCCTAATTAAAATGGTAATTAATACGCCTTTTGCTTTCAAGTAATATAAAAAGTGCATTAAACCTATATCTAATTAGACAAATGCTAACAGGTGCACTCATGCACCCGTTAAGCATAATTTATTACTTAAGCAACACTACAAGAAAAACAGGAAAAGGCAACGGAATTTTCCGTCGTTAAATATGGGTATTCCGTTGCTATATTAATTTAGCAACGGAAATGGCGACGGAATAAATCAGACGGGAATACTCAAGTCGCTATTTTAATTCCGTCGGTAACTTAAAATTCCGTCGTCGTTTGTATATAATTGCCGACCGAGTTTTCCGTTGCTAAGTGTTAACAGTCCGTCGTTAAAATAATAATAAAATATTAATTTCAGAAGGGTCTCACAATATTTCCGTTGCTATTTTCCGTTGCTATTATTTGGTTCCGTCGGGATATTCCGTTGTTGATTAGTTATTAGCTACGGAATTTCCGTCGCTATTCCGTCAACAATTTCTTCTAAACAACAAGATATTCTGTTGGTAGATTTGAAATTCAGTTTCTATTTTCATTAATACATTAGATATTTTTAATTATTCCGTCGTTAGTAAAAGATAATCCGTTGCTACTCCGTTAGAAATCCGTTGCTATTCTCAATTTTTTCATGTCCTACACAAATTAGTCCTAAACAAATACACATGAATTAATCCATGCACATTCTATTAAAACAAATTATGGTATTAAACATCTAAAATTCCCTGAACACATATAATACAAATTATAATCCATAAACATCTAAAATCCATTATTCCATCAATGCAAATGATCATCCATTATTACAAATCCTACAAGACCATCAATCCAGCAATAGCACAAATTAAGCTATGTAATACATGAAACTAATTAATACAATTACCCCAAATTCTTTCAGTTGATCTCTCCTTGCTTCAATGTCTCTTGCTCTATAAAAATTAAAGCAAATTATATCCATCAAATTAAGGGGATAATTAATAAGAATTTATAAAGTAACACTAAAAATCAAGTGAAATAAATACCTGAAATCATTTAGTTGACCTTCTTTCAGTGTCTTCCACTCCACCAGCATTGCATTTTTCTCTCCTAGTTTCAGTTTTTGATGGTGCAGAAATGTTTGAAGCACCTCCCAATCTCACCATCAGCAAACTCATCATTTCTTGAAATTGATTCTTCATCTCACTTATATCCCCAACAGCACTTTTCACTTGACTCATATCCTCACTCATTGATTCGAGCTTCTGTTCTAAACTGTCAATTCTATCATCATTAGTGGAAATATTCACTGGCGAATGTCTAGTGGAAGGACCGCACACTGATTGAGTTGTGCATGCAGGTGTAGTGGAAGTCGCATCTAACAAAGCCCTAGAGTTCACCATAGTGCCGAACCCATATACGTGAGTTCGTGTAGTGGCCTTCCCTCCAATTGATGAAGTCCATGCTTCCGGATCGAACTCAGGTCGATCAGAAATATTGTCACCATATTTCTCGGATAATGCAGCTTTATATTTCTCCTATGATAAGTGAAAAACGATTATCCCTTGTGAAATATAATTTTACAAAAAAACTATATCATAAGAAAGGACAAAGGATCATAGAGTAACAAACAGAATCAAAACACATGAAAAAAAAAGGAGGAACAGCTAGCACCTCGAAACAATAAGAACCATAAAAACAAAACCAGCACAGAATTAACAAGAAGTGTTGGCTCAGCATCACCATAAAGGTCATCAACTTATATCCTAACAACTTTACATAGCTTTATAAAGAGTATTGAATTATATATTTCCATATCAAAATACAAATCAACATAGCCACGTAAATTACAATTAGTTAACAATTTAATTAATCGATACAAAAAATCAGCCATATATTCAATGTTAAAAAAGCATTAATGAAATAAGAATTCGTTATACTTTTTATAAAGATTATGTTTCTTAAAACTTATAGAATTAAACATAAAAAGACAAGCATGTTTTAAATTTCTAGTTGTAAATTGCCATGAAGACCAACAACAACACCTCAAATCAACAAGAACCAAGAACCCACAACAGAAATCAGGATAAAGATGATACACACAAACAATTAAAACTAAAAGTATAAATTAATCAAAATGACATACACTGACAACTTTGGACTTGCTATCTACAAAATCACCCTTTCCCTTTGAACGCTTATGAGTCCTCTCAAACAATTCCGGATATTCTATTGGTCGTTGAAGCTCACTTTCCTACATTCATATAGACTTGCTTTTAATTAGATTAGGCCTCTAATTTTATTATTGAAAATATAACCATAAAAAATTGTCAAAAACTGTTTAGAAGAATTTAGTGAAACAGTTGCATACCATCATCTTTGCTGTAGCAAGAAACGAACGAGAACCACTGGTGTGCTTCGTAATACTGCCCTCTTTTTCTGTTAAGCGATTTGCAAGTGCTTTTTTGGATTTGTTTTGCCAACTCTCTGTACTCCAAACAGTATCAATTAGAGCATCCCAAATTTCAATTGACATCCAACTCCTTTTCATTCCTTTACACTTCTTAATATCAGCAATATTACTAACACCAGCTTCTTGCATTGCTTTCGTTCTCTCACCATTCAACGTATCTTTGAATCGCTCCTTACAAGTCTTCTCCCATATTCGTCGTACATTAGGTTCCTCTTCTGGAGGCCACTTAAAATTTTCCTAACGTTTAACATTAAAAGTTATTACTAAAATCTATATAGAAATAAGCTAAAAGCTTTAATAAATAATCAAGATAGCAGAAAAATAAACAAAGTAATCTGTACTTACCCCAAATTTCTTCCACATAGCATCCTTCACATCATCAGGAATTTTCTTCCACGTTGGCCACACACCAGTAAAGTAATTCTTTATTATTTTAACAATAGTTGCTGACACCCCTGTCTCCAAAAAAACACTGTGACAAATCCAAGTTAGTCATTACAATGTAAAAGTATAGAATCAATAAATTAAATAAGCCAATTAACAAAAATTAATTTGATAATGGATTATCGCAACGAATCCCAAATTTCTTCGCTGTACCTATTCACTAGAATTGTTATACCACGCTTTTTGGTTGGATCTTCTGGAGTGAGTCTTCCTATAGTAGGACCTCTTGTTCGACGTTGTATATCTTCTCCTGTGACACCTTCACATGCAGCAGAAGATCCAGCAGACCCAGAAGCTAGTGTCTCATTCACTATCGGCTCCATGGAAGGATCAACTGATGCTTCAACAGACTGATCACTATTTGTTAAAGGTTGAGGGCATGGCAAATCATTATTTGCTGATCTAGAAGGTGCTAATAATGGGGGTTCAGATGGAGTGGCTGAAGATGCCTTCAAAAGAGGACGATAGGTGGGATTCTTTGAAGGGTGACCACTGCTTGTTTGATTTTGCAAAGCTTTACCTTTATTTTTGGCTTTAGGATCTTTTGGCTTAACCATTGCAAATCTGAGACAAAGACACAAAATTTTGTTAGTAACTAGCGAATCAGATTCACATATCTTCAACCATGTAAATAACAAAAATAAGAGTAAACAACTAAAAGAATTTTTTTAAAGAAACTGATAATTAAATCCAGCAATATGATAACAGCCATGCATTTAATAAGCTAGCTATAAGAAGTTATAAGAACTAAATAAAATAGATCAATAAATAACCAACAGATTTTGGACATCTCCATTTTCTCTACACATATATATTATATCCTTGACAGATAACAAAATCAAGCACATCAATCATTATCAGAGTAAGAAAATTCATTTTCTTCATCATCTTCATATTCAGCCCCATCCTCATCATCTTCATCTTCATATTCAGCCTCATCCTCGTCTTCCCCAGCTTCTTCATCTTCATCAAGTTCATCGTCATCTTCTTCTTCTTCTTCAACAAATGAGTTTACCTCTTCAAACCTACCATTAACAAGAACTATTGGGCTTTCAAGGTCATCTGTTGGAACAATATTTGTAGGAATAAACACTTCATCCTCTTGAAAAATTTCTTCATTGAAATTAGTTGTATTTTCCCCATGATTTTCCTTTGTAGAAAGGTGAAATGTACTCCTTGCCTTCGTTTTGAAAACTGCCCACCAATCACATCTATCTCTCTTATTGGAAGGGTAAGGACTATAATAAACTTGTTGAGCTTGATCAGCTAGCACAAACGGTTCATTGCTAAGAAGCACTGAATTGTGCTTAATTTCAACAAGGCCATGACGGGAATCCACCTTAACCCCTTTTTTTGTGTCAAACCAGTGACATTTAAAAAGCACAACTCGATTTCCAACCCCAAAATACTCTAGTTGGATGATATCCACCAAGACACCATAAAAATCTTTCTCATAATCATTGTAGCAACTCCCTTTCACGCATACCCCACTATTTCTTGTACTTCGATTTTGCCCATAGTCTTGCGTGTGAAACTTGAAACCATGGAATTAGATATCGATATTCATATCGATATCGCACCATCAAAATTACGGATATATCGACGGATATATCGCAAAAAATATCGATATCGCAAAAAAGTAGTAAAAAATGATATAAAATCATGGATATTTATAGTAAACGTTGGAATTTTGAAATGAAATTTTACCCTATGTTTATTTACATATTTTTACATATTTTAGAGTCATAATATCTTAATTAAAGTATATTTAGATGTGTGATTAATGTATTGCTAATTATTTAAATAGGCGAAAATGTATGAAATATAATTAAAAAAGACAACCAAGCATATTTGTGACATATTTATATCCAACAACATCAAATATTACAAAGTTTAACTGATAATACAAAGTTTCCAACCTCATTTAATACCACATTGAGTTTCTTGGAGGCTCAAAAGTATTAACCTGACTTCCGTCGGTAGGTTGAATATAGCAGCAATATTCATGCCAAGTCATGGTATTCCTATAATTATTCACATAATTGTGCACATGGACATAATAATCAGTTGTACTAACTACCAAAAGATTTTCAAGGCGAGGGAAGTGATCATAATTCACCTGTGGTTGTGCTGATTGATCATCATGAAAAGTTTGTTGTTCATGGGAATAATCTGACGGATACTGACCTGATGAATATGAAGCTCCATAATTATATTCTCCATATCTATCATCAGTCCAATTTCCAAAATTTGATTCCATTGGTGCATTATAACCGACTGAACTTTGTTTTGTGATTATGCTCATGGAGCCAAAATTATCAGCAAGATTACCCATAGTTTTTTCCCCCTTTTTCCTTTAGCTCCATGCCCAGCTTTGCGAGACCCATGGTCCTCATCTTGTGTAGCATGTGTAAAAGTTGCCTCACCGGTAAAAGGACTCAATGGTTTATAATGATCACTGTCATATGAAAAATCATACATTGAAGCATATTATGTGCCTCTTTCTCCACCCCCACCCTGAGTCCCTGTTGTTATAGTCCTTTCCCCATTTCTTCCATCATCATCATCATCACCATCATTATCATCATCATCATCATCTTGATTCATTAAATGACCTTCGAATCCAGGTGGAGGACCGATGGTTTCATCTGATGAAGAATCTAAGTCAACCTCTTCGGACATCACTTTATCAACATCAATCCCAAATTCTTGAGCATGACTGCTAATCTCAGGATTAGGCTTGATATCACGGCCATCTAAATGTGCAGGCCTAATCCATTGAAAAAGAGGATATTTATCTTCATCACCAATTTCAACAGTAACATCAAGAAGATTCAATGGGTCTAGCACTGACATCTCATCTTGTGCAGCTTCCATATCTCTAACTCGTAGTTTCATGTTATAGTAACAATACACAAGATTTTGTAGAGTTCTATGGGCTAATCGATTTCGTTGCTTTGTGTGGATTTAAGCAAATGTGCTCCAATTTCTTTCACAAGTTGAAGATGAAACAGTTTGAGATAATATATGCATAGCTAATTTACACAGTATTGGTGGACTTTCCCCGTATAACTCCCACCAATCAACTACATAAAAAAGCAAAGAATATTTTACATTGAATGAATCGTAGTAATAATAATTTTTAAAGCAAAAATAGAGAATTAATCAACTTTGTAATTGTATCTATATCGGGTTTCATGGTCGCCCTTGAACTTCGTGCACATGCTTCCCAAAAGATCTTCTAGCTTCTCTAAACAACATTATCTTTACAAAAAGAAAATTTTATTTAGGAAATTATAAATTTTCAAAATATTTAAATAAAGATGAATCTTATCTCACCTCATTTCCAAATTGATCTTGTCTAGTTGACTGAGGATCTAAAACTTGAAAGACTTGATAAATTTTTACTTTGTTAATTCGTGACCATGAACTAAAAGATAAGCCCCAAAACAAATTCACTTAAATATGATAGTGAAGAATGCAAAAAAAAAAAGAAACTAAAAATTTCAACGCTCCTTAGATTAAGAATGGTGATTTATAAGAAAACTTCAAGAGTTGTGTAGAACTTTTTGTAAAAATATTAGCATATCAAAAAAATATATACAATAATTTATAAAGTGCTATATTTTTTTTTCTGCTTCCCAAGTTACTATTTAAGTTTAATGTTGCATTAACTAAGTTTTTGCCATTAAGTAATTACAAGTCAAATACACGATGTAATAAAGAGAAACCCCCATTAATATTTTAAGAATAAGAAAAATATCCAAGTGTGGAGCGTCTTTTTTAGTATTTAGGACAACAACTTTGAATTTTACTTAAGTGAATCTTGCAATATAAGAAAGCGATTGAATTTTGACACTTAGGCCTGAGCCTTTTGTTTCCACCACAGGCCAAGTAATTTTTCATTTGAGTCGAGCACATAAGTATTTCAAATTAATTTACCATTTGGACCAGATTACAAAATTAAACTAGACATTTTAACGGATATTTTAAATATCGCAATATATATCGCGGATATATGAATATATCGACGGATATCCGGTGATTTGAGGACCATCGACAAAATATCGCAGTATCCATATCGATTACGGATATATCGATGGATATATCGATGTATCGACGGATATTGAATTCCATGCTTGAAACCATTTACAAAATAACCCTTGTAACACTGTACAATTCGTCCCGGACCATGTGACATCTCAATGATGCGAGGGTCTACTTCATCTTTATGTTCTGCCACCTACAAAAGTGTAAGACAAATCAGTGATCATTTTACAAATGTATGTATTTAGTAATTCAACCCATTATTTTAATAAAAAAAACTTACAAATTGTCTAAACCAATTAGGAAATCTTGTATCTCGTAATTTCTCCAATTCTTTATCAGAGATATTCACCAATTCTGTTTTCATATTTTCATCGAACATTCTGTATGTATTTAATAGTAAGTTAGTGAAGGATATAAATATTTAGTATTATGCTATACACTAACCTTAAAATAGCACTTACTCCACATATGGGTATATCTCCTCACAATTCAAGAGCACATATAATTCTGCAGCATAATGCTCCTCTTCCTCTAAAAATCGAGTACTATTTAATGAATTGAAAGGCCGACCGGATTGACAGAAAATTGAAAGACGCCCCATAGATTCTACGTCTCCACCATCGTCATTACGAGACACACGATTCAGTCTTGTTTCAATGGTAGGTTCAAAATACATAGAGCAAAATGATGATATTTCCTCTATAATATATGCTTCACATATAGAGCCTTCTACACATGCTTGATTTTTCACTTTCTTCTTAAGATGATGCAAAAACCTAAACATCATAATAGAAAAACAAGATTTAGATCAAGTATTGGAATTGACATATATGTAATTAAAAAAGTGTTTAAAATTTTTTTAACAATATTTACCTTTCAAAGGGGTACATCCATCGATAATGGACCGGTCCACCAACCTTTGCCTCATAAGGTAAGTGAATTGGCAAATGTTCCATCGAGTCAAAAAAACCAGGAGGAAAGATCTTTTCTAGTTTGCATATTGTTTCAACAATGCTAACTTCCAACCTATTAATATGATCTACTTGTATTTCAGTTGAGCACAAATCCCTAAAGAAATGTGATAGTTCAATGACAGCATCATACACTGAGTTAGGCACCATATCACGAATGGCAATTGGCAGCAAGCGTTGTAAGAAAACATGGCAGTCATGACTTTTCAGTCCATAAAACTTGCAATCAACTTCATTCACACACCGAGATATGTTAGATACAAAGCCATCCGGTAGCTTTAATTGTTTCACCCATGCACAAACACGCCTTCTTTCTTCTTTGCTCAAAGTATAAGAGGCTTGAGGCATGTAAACTCGACCATTAGTCTCAACCAATTCCAATTCTTTACGCTTGGAATGCATTTGCATATCTTTACGAGCCTTTATGTTGTCTTTAGTTTTTCCCTTAATATCCATCATTGTGTTAAACACATTCTCAAAGACATTTCGTTCAATATGCATCAAATCCAAATTATGGCGAATAAGATTTGTGTGCCAATAAGGTAACTCCCAAAATATACTTTTTTTCACCCAATTATGACTTTCTCCAAAACCTAAAATCTTCTCTTCACTGCATTTACTGCCAAATGTGATATTTGGAATGGAATTCAACCGTGTCAATATTTCTTGACCCGACAATCGAGGAATTGGATAATCATGCTCAACTCTTTTTCTGAAGTTATATTTTTGCCTTCTAAAAGGATGATCACTTCGTAAGAATTGGCGATGACAATAAAAAAAGCATGGTTTCCTAGCATGAACAAGTCTAAAGGACTTAATGTGTTCCATGCAATAAGGGCAAGATAAGGTTCCATGAGTGCTCCAACCGGACAGCATGCCATATGCTGGAAAATCATTGATGGTCCATAACAATGATGCTCTCATAGTAAAATTTTGTTTCTTGAAAGCATCATAAGTTGGCACACCATCATTCCATAATTCCTTCAACTCATCTATCAAAGGCCTCAAGAACACATCTATGTTTTGACACGGACTCTTCTTTCCCGGAATGACCATATTGAGAAATATATATGATTGCTTCATACACATCCAATGAGGCAAATTGTAAACAACAATCATTACCGGCCAAATAGAATATGGTTTTGCTGCTGGTCCAAAAGGACTAAAACCATCCGCACATAACCCAAGTCTTACATTGCGAGGTTCCGCTGCAAAAGAAGGATATGTTTCACTGAAGTGCTGCCAAGCCTCCCCATCAACAGGGTGTCTTAGTACTCCATCAGTACTTTGATTAGTAGCATGCCATGTCATATTTTCAGCAGTCTTTGCTGACATATAAAGCCTCTGAAGTCTAGGAATAAGTGGTAAATAACGTAAAATCTTGCAAGGAATCATCTTCTGCCTTCCCTTTTTTGATTTCTCCAATTGTCTCACTTTATATCGAGGATGTCCACAAATTGAACAATGGTCAAGTTCAGCAGCCTCTTTATAAAACAGCATGCAATTGTTTTGACACACATGTATTTTCTCATAACCTACTCCAAGACTCTTCATCTTCTGCTTCATTCTATAAAAGTTTTCGGGTAAGCATTCATCTTCCGGAAGCATATTCTTTAACATTACCATGAGACGATCAAAACATGCCTCGCTCATGTTAAACTCAGACTTGCAATTTAGTAGATGACATAAAGCTGATAGCCTTGTGTACTTGCTGCAACCTTCATACAATGGTTCATCTGCATCATTCAATAAAGAATAAAATTTGGCTGCCTTAGGATTAGGATCTTCTTCCACAAAACTTGCCTCACTATCATGATAATCCGGAATATTAAAAGTCGGACCAATAAAATCCATAACCATTTGAGCATATGGATTCTGAGATTCCGCTTGATACCCTGTTTCAACATTATCATCCTCACGTCTAGAAGTCTGCCCAATTTCATTCTCCCCATGAAAAGTCCAAGTTGTATAACCAGCCACAAAACCATTATAATAAAGGTGCCTACGCATCGTATCAGAAATCTGGAACCTACTATTTTCACACCGACGACAAGGACATCTTATAGAATCCCCATTGATGACACTGTTTTGAGAATATGCAAATGTAATAAATTCCTCTACTCCCTTGAAAAATTCATCATTGATGAATGATGCTTGATCCATACGACAATACATCCAAGATCGATCTCTATCCATGTTGCAAGTCTAACAAAGCTACCAAAACATATAATCTGCTCTAAAAAAAATAAGCAAGGCAGCATTGTTTTACTATTTTAACAAGTTTAATATCCATAAGCAAAGCTATTCATGTAAGAAAATGAGCAAAAAATCGCATGCTTCAAAAGTTCACCATTTAATACATGAAAAGTACTAAAAAGTCCTATATTCATATAGTGTTTAGACAAATAAACTAAGATAGCACAATTTTTTCATTTGAGCAAGTTTAATATATCTATTACAAGCTATTCATGTAAAGGTCCATGTAAGAAATGGGCTGTTTTAGAAACTAGCTAATAAAACATCAAAGCAATTCAATAAAAAAAATTCTAAGGAAGTAAAGAAGAAACAAATAAGCTCAAGAAATTATCTATAGAGGATCATAGATTCCATTTCTTACTAGTCAAAAGCTCGTAATTAATCCATGAACACTTGTGTAATGATTTTGAGGCTAGTAAATTATATTAGCTTCAGATACACTGCAAATTAAAATTAAAAAAATGTTAGAAAAAAAGGTTAATCATGAGGTAAAACTAAAATAAGCAAAGTTTAATAGAATCTTGAACATTTTTTAGCTTGTGGAAGTAATCACAGTAAGTAAATGCATATATGGGAATGAATTAACCAGACTTTCCATGGTTGCTTGCAACCGTAATTAAATCCTAATAGGAAAGGATAAAGGGTAGAAAATATTGTGAATGAATAAGGATAAAGGGGTCATTTCATTCAAAGACATGAAGGCTAGGAGGAAATGCAGTTTCGTTTTAACAAAAAGAACCAAAAGGGGGAATTTGTATGTTTTTTGTTTGTTATTTTGCAAGAAATAGATAAAAGGCTGCTTTATATGGAAAACAGAAAGTAAGGCTGTTGTAAAAGAGAGAAGGAACAAACAAACAGAGAATCTGCAAATTTAGTTATATAGACATAAACACAAAACAGAGGAAGAAAAAGAAATTCGTTACATAGTGTGCTGGTTTTCCTCAAATAGGTGCCAATTAACCATAAATTGGGAAAATGACTTCCTTTTAGTTTCCTTCCTATTTACAAAGCACTTGTACTCAACATCTACATTAAATAGGAAGATGGTAACTGAAAAACAGAGAAGAAAAATGGGGATGGGATTTAGGGTAGCCAAGTTGAGAGGCGGAGAAAAAAGATTTTGCTATAATGCTCAAAGCTCCCACGAATGACATGATACATATACATCATGGTAATAGCCTAGTCTCAATCTAAAATACAAAAGACTAGAATATTTATAGAAATTTATACTATACAAGGTGGAAATAAATTATTTTTTACTAGATTGTTAACAATTATTTCTGAAATCTCAATCGGAATTGAAATTGTACAATAAATTCTACAAATAGATGAAAGAGAATCAATCTCTTACCTTAACTTTGACTCTTTGAAGTTCTTGTTCAAGTTGGACAAGCCTAATTTTGCTTGACGCTAGCTGTTGAACATAGGCCTGAAAGCCATGAAACAAGAAAAACAATGAAACCTAGAAACATGATCTATTGCTTAGTTTCATTAATTAAAGTTTGTTAAAAGAACAATGATAATTAAAACAAAGAAACTACTACAACTAACTAATTTTTCTATGGTACAATAAAATCTACAAATAGATAAAGAGAATACAATCAAATTGTACAATAAAATCTACAAATAGATAAAAGAGAATCAATCTCTTACCTTAGCTCTGACTCTTTGAAGTTCTTGCTCAAGTTGGGCAAGCCTAATTTTGCTTGACTCTAGCTATTGAACATAAGCCTGCAAGCGATGAAACAAGAAAAACAATGAAACCTAGAAACATGATCTATAGCATGGCATCTTTAATAAAGTTTGTTAAAAGAACAATGATAATTGAAATAAACAAACTACTACAACTAACTAATTTTTCTATGGACAAACCTTTTTTCTTAGCTTGATTATCCTTGCTACCTCTATTTTGATGACCAAGTCTTCCTAATGTCTGCTTGGAAATCGTCAATTTAAGTTAGATAACAATCAATATATTTTATATAAAAGAAAAGGTTAGTAGAAAGGAAAAAAGTATACCGAGTATATGAACTGGTGTTTTGGGTCTTTCCTACTCTGAACTTGCTGTTGGCCCTTTTCAATTCCCTTCACACTGTCAAGTTAAAAGTTACAATATAAGACAATTTCTAGCTATTTTACTGCCATTGAATTAAAACAAAGGACCATGCAGGCACACTCGTGTGGATGATCTTTGAACTTTGGATATTAAATATACTATTTGTACATTAAATTAGGTTTCCTATTTGTGTCAGAGGAAACAAAAAAAATTGGTCGCATCTTGCATGCAAGTTAGGAACGATGAAAGATAGTAATTCTTACTTTAAAATTATGGTATATTACCAAAAGAACTACAAATTTGAAATTATACAATATCCTTCTTCATTTATGCTATATTTATTTTTCTTTTCCTGCATAAAACCATTACAACTTGCAAGAAACACTACATAAATTTCAATCGTCATTCCATATATAAGTTTCAGTCTATATTTTTTGTCACTGATATGATTACTAAATATACAGTTCTTCTATACTATGAGGCAAAAAAAAAATAAAAATGAGTTAATGATAGTATTGAATATTTATCGTGTAGCAAAAGCACAAATGAAAAGAGAAAAAGGGCAAGATGGTGAAATTGCTCGGTACTAGTTTCAAAGCCTTGAAAAATGTTTTTCTTTTGTTTTATATATTGTCTAATCATTGGACCAAAATGGTTTTCACTTGTTTTGTATATGTTGTCTAGCTATAACCGAGTATATTTTTAATCCTAATTATCAAAATTCTTGCTAAATTATAATTCAGAGATTCATTGGAAGGATAATTATCGCAGTTCATTTACTCTATTAAAAACATTGACACATTTGGGAATAGTTAGGTTGTTGGGTAAGTCATGAAATTGGAAAATAACAAAGCCAAAAAAAAAATGGAAACAACTACAGGTTGGCTTTAGCCATGGCAGATTACAAAGTTTAAAAAGCTTTTCCAAGCTTTTCAATAATAAGTTTGCAATTTCTTATGAAAACCCAAACAAATAGGCAACTAAATTCAAAGAAAAAATTCACCACTTTAAAGAAAAAGAATTGGAGGCTGACCGAGTGAGAAAGGAGGAGCAACAACAATGTTTCGCAGGATCTCTTTTGTGATTTCACTACTTCGAAGATGAGCTCGCTGGTGAGTGCGACAACCACATTTCGTAGGAATTCTGGTGGGTCCCGATGTTGGCCTTTCATGGTGGGTGTGGCTTCCTTGGGGCCGCAATGCTTTGTTGATGTTGGCCTTTCCAAGTGGGTGTGGCTTCCTTGGGGCGGCAATGCTTTGTTGTGCCAAGGGGAAGATGGGGAGATAGTCGGGGAAAAAGACTAGAAAGGATGAAGAAGACTTAAGGGGAATGGGAATTTAGGGCTGTAATATTGAAACGGTAACGTTTGGTACCAGGTACCAATAAAAATATAATTTTGATTATTTTTAGTTAATAGTAAGATTAATATTTGATAATAATTATTAATTTGTAATATAAATTAACTTTCTATAAATATTTACCTTTTAATTATTGATAACTAAAATAATTATTAACTACCCAAAAAATACTAATAAATTTTTCAATTACCTTTTATATTAATTAGAACCATATTTAATTTTTTAAATATTAAAAATACTTTTTAAAAGAAATATGTAAAACTAAGAATATTTATTTCTTTAATTAAGAAAAAGCCTAGCAACTAAAATTATGGAATAATACTATAATCAAATAATTAAAATTTTGGAAAAATAAATAAAAAATATTAGCAACAGAAACTTTCTTGCCCACCTATCTGCCAACAATCCGTTGCAAAGATTACAGCAACGGAATTTCCAATGGAAAATTTTCCGCGCCATAATAATAAAGTGGGCGCATAAATTGTAGCGACTAAAAGGCAACGGAAAAATTCCGTTGTTGGATTTCCGTTTCTATTCAGCCATTTTCTGTTGCTACTCACTCATTTTCTGTCGCAAGTTTTAAGGATCATATGTGAAATGCGCTAAGTCTTACTCCGTTGCTAGTCCGATGCTGATTCCGTTGCTAACGTCCATAAATAACAACGGAATTTTTCCGTTGTAGTTTTTCCGTTGCCTTTTCCTGGATTTCTTGTAGTGCAATTTGAGTCTCTCCAAAGCCTAGGGTTTTGTGAGAGGACTTCCTAGTCTTGCAGGTGGCAAGAGAGTTTAGTCCACTCTAGGATTGATTCGTGATCTTAGAGTTCGTTTGAGTTATCAAGTTTGAAGTTAGCAATTTAGTTAATGATTTAGGTTTGTGGATGTAAGTTGTTTTTAAGGGAGTAAGAAGAGTCGACGATGGAAAATGATTTGGAAAGGCTGTTGAGGCATCTCAATCTCACTGATGATGAACAGATTTATGTTTCTGATAATAAGGATTCCACCAATGATCTGAAACAGCATGAGAAGTGTTGGATGGTGGGAAAACTTCTTACTACCAGGCCTTTTAACAAATAAATCATGATGAGTACAGTGAAACTGGTGTGGAAATTGGCTAAGGAGGTTCAGATCGCTACTTTGGAAGACGATATGTTTCTCTTCCGCTTTTCATCAATGGCAGATAAAAACAAGGTCATTGACAGATCTTCTTGGTCTTTTGATAAACATATGTAACAAGGTTAACTGATTATGACGGTGATTTAAGTCCTGATAAATATAGGCTTACACATGCCATTATGTTGATTAGCAAGTAAAAGAACAAACGAGATTACTAAAAAGATTGGATGGTAACTGGTAACTTGATCAGGGTTGATCCTGCGTTCGATTCAGACGGGTGGTCTCAGTTCCTGAGAGTGAGAGTGGAATTTGATGTCACTAAGCCTCTCCGTTGAGCTGGTGTTCTGGGTAATAGAGGAGGAAGATGAGAGTTGAAGGCTCGATTATCTTATGAGGGACTTCCTACTTTCTATTTCTGTTGTGGTTTGATTGGCCATCATAAGGTGGATTGTGAAAGCAAAGATGATACTAGTCAAAGTGAGGCACAGACCCAACAGTATGGCAAATGGTTGAGGGCATCACCATTGAATGGAAGGGAGAACTTTGGCATTGGTTTTCCTCAGCAGAATATGACGATCATAATGCAGGTGAGGAAAGAGCTGTTTACTGATAGCATGGTGGTTGCTGAGAGGTGTTTGATTGTACCAGAAGTGGGCAGTGATAAGGTGACTAGCTATGGTACAGTGGTTCGGAGAGATGCAGGTAAGAATAATCGTAATCATGCAATAACTCATAATTTCGCAAATCTAGGTAATAGTTGAGGGATTGGTTTTGATCCGAAAGTTAAGGGATTTGCTACATTAGTTACCAAAGAGAGCATTTTGGAGGGAGACAATCATGGGGAATTAATGAATAAGCATACTGAAAATTTGAATAGGAATAAAACAGGCAATCCATGTGATAAGGTTTGCATGGAGAATAATTTGCATGTATCTACAACATAAGATGGTCAGAAAGTTAATAATGTTAATAAGCCAAATATATTAGACCCAAGCCCAACCCACACAAGAGATAACACATAAAAAATAGCAATGAAGTCACATGTGGACAGAAGTGCGGAAGATGAATGTTTGGACGGGATTAACACTCCTATACCAGAGCAATCTCAAGTATTCCAAAAGGGTCGAACATAAGCAATGGAGTTGTAAAAGAGTACTTGGAAAAGGAAGGCGAGAGACACAGGGAAATCTAATAAACGTGAATAGGTTATTTTAGGTAAAAGGAATGCTGAAGGTGGCCAACAGTGCTCAGAGGATTTGGCTAAAACGAGAGAAACCAAGAAATAAAGGTTGGAAGCGGAAGGCTTCTTTAATGTTTGTCAAACGATGGAGCCTGGAATCCAGTCCCATCAAGTGCCATGAGTATCCTAGCTTAAACTGCTGTGGGCTTAGGAACCTATATGCAGTTGAGCTTTCAAAGTGCTTGTGTAGAAAGAAAAGCCTCAGGTTGCTTTTATTATTGAAACTAAGTTAGTTACTAGTATATTAGATAGAATAAAGAGAAATTGTGGTTTTAGTTCTTGCTTTGTTGTTAGTGCCGAAGGAAGAAGTGGAGGCATTGCCATGTTGTGGGATAATTCTATTCAGCTTACACTAATGAACTATTCTAAATATCATATTGATATGGTTGTGACAGGTTTCGATGGTAACGAAGATTAGAGACTGATTGGTTTCTATGGTGAAACAGATACTAGCAAACTAGAGGTGTCCATGGGCCGAGCCGGGCTGGGTTCGGGCCGGGCCCAAGCAAGAATTCATGAGAAATTTTCTTGTCCAAGCCCGGCCCTAAAATATTTCTATAAGCCCGAGGCTCGTTCAAAAGCTCGTTTTTAAATTTTTTTTCGTACACTAATTTTAAAAATTAAATTATATTAATTTATAATATAAATAAAAATAAATCAACACATTTAAAAAAAATCATCTAAAATAATTTTTACAAAGTTAACAAAGTCTAAATACTAATAATATTTGAAAATATATATCAATATCATATACAAAAAAAAACACCACATTAATAAATAATATAAATATACAAAATATATTTATATTAAATGAATAGTAATTCAGGTCAGGCCGGGCCTTGGTTTTGTAGCCTATAACCAAGCCCGACCCGTTTATTAAACTGGCTTTTAAATCTTATCCAAGCTCGGCCCTCGAAATTAAAAATATTGTCCAAACCCTCCCAAATATCGGGCGGGCCTACGGGCTTGGACTGGTAGCCCAACCCTTGAACAGCTCTATAGCAAACTATCTTGGACTATTTTGCAATAATTAACTGCTCATTCTGATTTGAAGTAGGTCTGTTTTGGGGAATTTAATGAAATTCTCTGGAACAAGGAAAAAGATGAAGGTAGATTAAGACCTGAAAAACAAATGGAGGAATTTAGAATGGCTTTGAAGTTTGTAATCTATATGATGCAGGTTACAATGGTAACTCTTTTACTTGGAGAAGAGGACGGAATGTGCAAGTGTTATCCAAGAAAGTCTGGAATGATTTGTCGTCTCAGCATCTTAGTGGGATTTATGGCCAAATACTATTCTTTGTCATCTTTCATCATTAATATCTAACCATATTCCTAAAATGATGAGAACAACACCTTCGGTGGAGAAACTCTTGCTAAGGCTAGAAGACATTACTTTGAAGCTGAATGGTAAGAATTGGATTGTGTTGATTTCGTCAAATAGCTTTGGTTGGAAGGTGCAAATAGTTCCTTAAAAGAAACATTTGGGTTGATTCATGAAGGGCTCAGCAGGCAATATCGAAATAAATTTACTAGTTTCAGAAGAAGGGTGGAAAAGTTGTCAGAAGAATTAAAAAAACTTGGTTGAGCTGATATTTTGGATGACGATCTGGAAGATGGAAGAGTAGTTCGAGATAAATTAAATAGTGTGTTGGAAGAGGAAGAATCTTTCTGGTTACAACGATCTAGAGTAAATTGGTTAAGGAAGGGAGATCAAAATACTGCTTGTTTCCACTTACAAGCAACAAAACAGAAAAAAACATAATGAGATTATTAGATTGAAGGGGGTGGATGGGGATTGGCATGGATAAATTGGAGGATTTACAAAGGATTGCTACTGATTATTTTCAACAACCTTTTAACTCAAATGAAACGCAAGACTATGATGACATCCTTGAGAAGGTCCAACCTCAAGTCACTGCTGAGATGGATGAACTTCTTTTTTCAGAATTCAAAGCTGAGAAGATTCACACAGCCCTTAAGCAAATGCACCAAACAAAAGCTCCTAGTCCTAATGGTATGCCTGCTTTCTTTTTTCAAAAGTATTGGAATTTGGTTAGTAATGATATTGTTAGGTTTTGTTTAGATTTTTTCAATGGAAAAATAAGTTTACATGACATCAACCCAAACCCATATCATTCTCATCCCAAAAGTTAACCAGCCCACAAACATGTCTCAATTTAGACCTATTAGTCTTTGCAATGTTTTGTATAAGATCATATCCAAAGTTCTTGTCAATTGACTAAAACATCTTTTGCCTACATGCATTAGCAAGTCTTAGAGCGCTTTTGTACTAGGTCGATTAATCTCTGACAATATCCTGGTTGCTTACCTTCATTAAAAACTACCAGGAAAGGGAATATATGACACTTTGCACTTAAATTGGATATGAGTAAGGCTTATGACAAAGTGGAATGGAATTTTCTTGAATCTATTATGCTTTGATTGGGTTTTGATTCTAGATGGGTGAATTTGGTGATGTCGCGTATTAATTCTATTTCGTTGTCTATTATTGTCAATGGTGCTATCACTGACACTTTTGTTCTTGAAAGGTGTTTGAGACAGGGTGACCCTCTTTCACAATACTTATTTCTAATGTGTAGAGAAGGTTTGTCATCTTCACTTTCTCATGGCTAGAAGGAGAAATTGCTGAAAGGAGTTCATGCCGGTCAAACTACACCAAGTGTCACTCACCTGTTCTTTGCTTATGACAGTTTACTATTTGGTATTGCAAATGAAACTGAGGGTAATCAGGTGACGAGCATGATAAAGAAATATAAAGAGGGCTCGGGGCAAAAAATTAATTTCAAGAAATCAGTAAATTTTTTTAGCAAAAATACTAGTGAAGCTTAAATGACCAATCTTGGTGTGGGTGAACAAAAGTCTATTGAGAAGTATTTAGGCTTGCTTGCTATGGTTAGAAGGAACAAGTAATGCACATTTAGAGGTATCAAGGATTGAATTATGAAAAAGCTGCATACTTGGAATAGTAAGATGCTCTCCCAAAGTGGCCGTGAGGTTATGATCAAATCAATTCTACACTCAATTCCTACTTATGCAATGAGTGATTTTGCACTTCCTAAAAAATTGTGCAATGACATCAATGGCATGATAAGGAATTTTTGGTGGAAACGACAAAGTGATAAATGGTCGATCTACTGGTTGCAATGGAAAAAGATGTGCATGTCAAAAGATTTTGGGCAGTATGGGTTTTAGAGAGATGGGGAAATTTAACCCTGCCTTGTCAGCTAAACAAGGGTGGAGATTACTTCACTCTCAGGATACATTGTTGTACAAGGTGCTAAAAGCAAGGTATTTTCCTTGCTTTTCCTTCTTAGAGTAAAAAAAGGTGGAATGCTTCTTACATATAGACAAGTATTTGGCAATCAAGGAACCTATTGGAAACAAGAATAGGATAGAAGGTTGGAGATAAGTGTTAGATCAAAATTTTAAAGGACAAATGGGTACCAACTATTGAGGATTTTTGTCCATGGTCAACTTGGGTAAAGATTGATGAAGATGCTATAGTAGCTTCGCTAATCGATAAGCATATGGAATGGCCCTTTAGTACAAAGCTAGTTCTCGGATGCTGAAGCTACAACGATACAATAGATACCTTTAAGCAGGCCAGGATTGTAGGATACAATTGTTTGGCATCTTGATAAAAAGGGAATGTAGAGTCAGAGGAGGTTATCACATGCTTTGTTCCATGGAGACAGAACCAAATTTTTGAAGCCAAAATGAGATGGAGGAGGATAAAATAGTGTTAACGGCTATATGGAAAACTAAGGTTCCCCCTGAAGTAAAGGATTTTGGCTGGCGTCTTTTCATGAGATTTTACCTGTATTAGAAAATTTGCAAGCAAAGCGAATAGTGGAAGATTCTACTTGTTTTATATGTAAACAACATTCTGAGTCAGTTGGTCATGCTATTAGAAAGTGCTTTTTTGCCTTCGAAGTTTGGAAAATAGTCACAAATAGTTTTAATGTAGCTAAAAGATTATCTATAGAAGGGGAAGTTACTCAAGATGATAACTGGCAGCAAGATCCTGAATGGTTTCAGCTAGCTATAATTATAACATAGGTGATATGGGGGGCTCAGAATAAGGTGCTATATGAGAAAAAGCTCAAACATCCGAGAAAAACATCCATTTTTTCCATGTCACTGCTTGAAGAATTCTCACATTGTTAAGAAGTCATGGAGATGAAAGAATCAACACTGGTTGATAAATAGAGGTCGCCGGATCATGATTTTATCAAAGTCAACTTCAATGGAGCTTGGGATAACAGGATAATGGTAGGTGGGATTGGTATGGTGGCAAGAGACACTGATAGGAAAGTTTTGGGTGCTTTGGTGACAAGTATGGATTACGCTAGTGATTCAATAGTTGTGGAAGGCTGAGTTACACTTAAGGCAATTGAATGGTCTAAGGAAATGGGCTTCAATGCTATACATTTGGAAGGGAATTCTTTAGAAATTATCCATAGCCTGCATGATTCTACCTTTGATTTTCTTACATTAGCCATTTTGTGGAGGTTGCTAAACTTTTGTTATCCAACTTTAACAGATACAAACTCTACAATGTCAAGAGGAATGGGAACGAAGTGGCTCATGACTTAGCTACTTTTGGCTTGAAGTGAGATAGTGAACATGTATGGACGGAAGAGTTACCTATATGGGTTCAACTTAACGCTATTAGCGATTGTAATAGGTCACTCTCTAATAAAAAGTTCCCTTTTTATCCTAAAAAGGGGGGGGGGGGGGGGGGAGGCATAATTTATTACTTTATCCTTTACTTGTCATTTCATGAAAATTGTAAAAACGATTTATACACTTTAAATGTTAAATAAAAATTCACTAATATGCCCTTTTAATGTTTAAGAAAACTAGTGGACTTTTTATTTGATTTTTAGTTTTAGATTTGTAGCAGTATTTAATTGTATTTTGATAAAGTTTAGTCCCGCATTAATTTTTTTTTATTTTAAGAGTAAGTTTTTTAATTTAAAATTTATTGTGGTAGATTGGTAGAGTTTTGAAAAAAAAAATTCAAACACTTTTAATAAAGTTTAGCTTCAAATTATATTTAAAAAAATTAAACGTAAATTTTAAAACTTGAAACATTTATTGTGGTAGGTTTTAGAATAAATTTAAAATAATTTCTTAAAATTTAATATAAAAACTATAAATGTAAAATTATAATTTTATGAAAAAATAAACCATAAGGTTATTCTTGTCCCAAAATATTAACATTGATTAACTTTTTTTTTTATGAGACCCACCTTATCATTAAAGTATAAAATGCAAAATACGAAAAAGTTGTCCTTTTCTAAAACAAGGGTGGCTTAATGGGTGCAGGGGTGCACCCATTAGTCGGACCCATTTAATTAATTATACATGCCTTTTGTCATGCCCTGGACCCACCTACTAGGCCACGTGATAACCGTTGTGCTATCTCGAAGTACATGTTTGTAGTCACGCACCTTGAAGCATCGCAAGGTATTGAATGAATGTCATTGCTACAAAACAATTTATTAAAACTTAATTAGAAAATATTTATAATTATAGAAAATCATTAAATAAGATAATTTAATTTAAAATAGAGTACTAGTGGAATAACTTAGAGAAATACCTATGCAACGGAAAGTTAATAACTTTTAAACCACCGACATCTCTTAGTGAGCCTTAGATCTATCTACAATCTTCGCATGTGAAAGCTGCATCGAACAAAGTTGGTTACAGGTGAGTGACAGAGATTCAATGGGTATCCAATAGGGGGTTAGGGAAATGAGAATAATCTAAGGGGCCGTTTGGTTGGGGGTTATTTAGGATAACCCTCGTTATCTGACCTTGGTTATCTTATATGCCCTTATTTGGTTTGAGGTAATGAGATAACCAAGGTTATCAGGTTATCTGATATAACCTCAAAATCAGGTTATCTGATAACCTCAAAGTTCTTAGGTATTCTGAGATAATCAAGTTATCTTAAATTTTTCCTAGTTTGCCCTCACTATTTTATTCCTTTGGACCACAATAACCCAATGTAATTGGTGAATTACAACATTCTTTTTAAGTAGTTTTTTAATAAGCATATTATTAAACTTAACTTATATAATTATTAAACTATTTAAATATATTTTAACTAAAAAAACTATTTAAATATATGTTAGTTCAATTAAACTAGAAACATAATTTTTTTGTCATAAATAAATATAATTAAACTTAACTCATATAATCATTAAAATATTATTAATTATATAATTTGTGCATATGACTTACCTAATTAATTTTTTCACAAGACTCAAATATAAAACATATATTTTTTTCCTTATGTAAATTAGGCATAATTTAATTTAATGAAACAAATAAATATTATTTGTTAAGTTCAATGAAGATAAACTTGTTTTGTTAATCATATATAATTGTTGAAATAAAATGACTTGAAAAATATAGAATACATAGTATAAAAAAGAAATAAACTACAAGTCTTTAAGTGAGGACATAATAGTAAAATATCAATTTTGACAAAAAACATAACCCCCAACTAACAGATTAATCTAACATTGACAAATGTTGAACCAAACGCAATTTGGTAATATTTCAGGTTATATGTATAGGTTATCTTCGATGGAACTAATCACATAACCAAGGTTATCTCAAATTACCCAAACCAAACGCCCCCTAAAAGAATTTTATAATTAATTATTTTTTTTTCAAAATCTTTTTACCCAAAATCCTCTTTTCAAATTTAAAATAAGTAATTTAAATAAATTAACTTAAATTTAAAATAAAATATTTAAATTGGTTGACCACAAAACATTGAAGGCTCGACCCGATCGTATGCCTTACTACACCGAGGGTTATCTCTTATCTCATAAAACATTTCCATACTTTCTCTTTCTTTAACTCGTTCCCTCGACAGTGCCATTTGTTGTGTGTGGAGTACAGCTACAATTGTCCTTGGGTGAGTTCCTCTACACACCTCTTTACCCTGGGGCTCTCACTCACAGTGCCCAGTAGAAGGCGGTCCACGGCTACTTGTCAGAAGCATGCTCTACTCGGTCCATACGTTCCCTCATAAAGCACCGAGAACCACTCAATCTCTTATCTCACATATCATCATCATCAATAGTATAAATAAACATAAATATAAATAAAATAAACATTTATGATTTCTTAAAATCATCTCGCCCACACAAAATAAAAATGTGTATGGTAGATTAACCGAATCTCAAAACATTTATAAAATATTTTGAAAATTATTTTATATTTAAAACATTTTGAAAAAGTTTAACTCTAATAGCTAAGTAATGAAATCTAAGCCACTCACAGTATTGGGAGATTCGTATACTCCCAAAAGATCCACGTAGATAAATCTCCGGAGCATCACCGCACTCGATTGTCCGGAAACACTAATTACATGGAAATACGCATTAGCATTCATAAATGTAAATCTATGAATGCACCTACGAGGTTCTACTATGACCTAAGATGATGTTCGGATGTGATTCGAGGCTTCGAAAAGTGCTTGAGAAGGTTTGGGATCAAAATCGAACTTTTTTGGCAAAATTACAAAATTGCCAGTTGTATTAGGAACAAGTCCGACGTCGGACTTATTCAGGTCCAGTGTCGGACTTGACCTGCCTAGCAGATCCAATGCCTTTTTTAGGTTTCGAGTCAAAACCGGAGAAAGCCCGTTTTCTGGCTTTCTCCTCGGTTTTTATGCCCGTTACTCAATGGATTGACCTGTAAATTGAGACAGACAATCCCTAAGACTTCCATAACAACTTCACCGAAAGAAAAATTGAAATCATTAGCTCAAATTTCTTAAAATCCAAATCTAAGCCTTAACCTAAAAGCTAAACCTAACTTTGAGCCATGATTTCTCCTAAACCCAATGCATGGATTTACGTGCAAAACTAGGCAAATTGTAGATTGAAGTGAGTAGAATTACATACAAAAAACTCACCTGTTTCACCAATTGGTTTGTTCTGGTCGGCCAAAAATCCAAAATGCCTCCGTTGAGAAAAAAAAGAAGAAGAGAGGGAGAGGGGGAGAGCTTGGCCTCCCTCTTATATAGGTGTCAATCTTGGTTGGACCTGTTCGTGTCCCACATTGGACTTTCTCCCTATTACTCCAACTCTTCGATTTTTGAGCCTTATCTCTACTCTCTGTCCTCTTACGTCAATGCGCTCCACAACTATTAGTTATGAACCTAGGGAAAGTCTAATTAGTGTTTAATTGATGTTAGTAATTATGTTAGTAATTAATCAATTTTACTTTTATCATAATTAACTTATTACTATATTATCTTGATGAAAACAGTTTAATTATTCAATTTTATATAATTTAGTTTGAAACTTATTGATCTATAGTTTACTTATCATCCATTTTAATATAATTTGTTTTTCTAAATTTTTTATTATTATTAATAACGCATTGTCTCAAGTGCAACGTACGTGAGAGAGTGTGACTAATATATATAAAAGTACGAATGTTATAAAATTTTTGAACAACTTAAAATATTCTTTTTCTTTTTACATAATTTAGAAATGCCATTAATAATGTTGAGTTAAATTAAAATTCTTTATTTATCTTTTGTTAAATATTATTTATATATTTATTAAATGGTGATAGTAATTAACAAATTTTACTTTTATCATAATTAATTTATTATTATTATATTATCTTGAAAAACTAATTTAATTATCATCCAATTATATAATTTAATTTAGAGTTTATTCTATAATTTAAAAATCATCTATTTTGATGTAGTTTTTTAATTTATTATTATTATTAATAACGTGTTGAATTATTATTATTATGTGTAGTATACGTGATAGGAAGACTAGGGTAAGTAAGGTGGCAATCGGGCGGGTTGGGCGGGTTTCGGGTTGGGTCCTTTCAGGTTCGGGTCATTCTAGTTCAGGCCTGTAATGGGTTCGGATCGCTTCGGGTTCAGGTTTTTTCAGGTTCGAGTCTAATCTGGTTAACTTGGGTCAGGCGGGTTTCGGGCAGATTTCGTACTTTTTTGAATTTTGTGAAAAAAAATTTTAATATAAATGAAATTTTCAAAATTTTAAATCCAACAGGTCAATTTTTGTTATTTACTGTACTTTTGTATTTAATCATGTATATAAAGTAGTATAAACTAATTTATATGAAAAATTTATGAAAAAGAAAAGTAGTAGTACTATTAATTAAATAAATTAACCTACATAAAATTTTATGATTCATAGCATATATATATATATATATATAAGATCTATTCACATTGTTATCACTTATTAATAATAAATTATAAATTGGATAAATGATTTAATTAGAATATGATATATACAACAGAATAAATTAAAAAATAAGATCTATATCAATAACATTACGTTAGGTTAGTAATAAATTAATAATCAATAAATTAGAAATATTAAATTTGAAGAAGACATATTTTAAATATATATATATATATATATATAACACTAAATAAATAAGAAGACATATATATGATTAAGTAAATACCATACATATTATATAAATTAGTATATAATATAGTATCAATAAAAACATATCATACACATTAGACATTGACATTACTTAAATACATTATTAGATTTGAAAGCGAAACGTATATCAATAAGACTAAGAAATGATAATAAGGTAAAATAATCGTAACTCTTAATTTTTATAAGTTAAAACTAAAATTCTTAGTAGTAATTAAAATGAAGGTAATATTGTATATTTATAACATGGTAATAACATTGACATAAGTTAGTTGGTTTAATTTTAACTTTTATTAAGTATGATTATTAAATTGATTATTTGAATGTTAATTGTGTGTAAGTAAAAGTAATATGAATCATAGAAAATTATCTAATTTGTAAAATTAAACTAATTTTTCTACTACCAGTACTACTACAACTACTAATAATAATAATTATTAATCTTACAAGATTTATTATATTTATCTACATCTAAATTATATATATTTTGACTAAACAAAATTATAATTTGTTTAAAATTAGTACATCAAAACCATTTCATTTATGTATTTATTTATTTATTTATTTATTATACATTATTATATTTTGGTATTATTTGCTATATATTTTTAAAATGTAAATATTTGATTTATGTATTTATTATTTAATTACCATAAAAAAGATAAAAAAAATCAAATTACAAATAGATAGTCAATTGACTACTTAGATTTATGAGACTTTAGTTTGGCAGGATGAATTTTGATTTACCTACCATAATTTGTTGTATCTCTATAATTTGTTTGTGTCACCTATACAAATTATTGTCGCTTTGCATATAAATGAGATGTAAATTATTTTTCTAGAAGCTACAGCCTAACTTAAGTTTGTTTTAAGTTTTCTTCTCCACAAAAAAAAATATTAATCTAACTTTTGAATTATAAATTTGTAACCAAGTGGAAATTATTTGTTTACTATAATTAAAATGAAAAGATATTGAAAATTTACAATAAATTTTCAACTAAAACTTGTATTTAAAAAATTATTTAATTATATTTAATTTTTTTGTATTAAATTCGGACAATTTTGGGTTTGAGTTCTGATCAAGCTCTGGTTCGGTTACTTTCGAATTTGGGTAATTTTAGTTTCGAATCTTTTTGGGTTGGATTTATTTCAGAATCAGGTTGTCTCGGATTGGATTTATTTCAAGTTCGGATGGTTGATTTTTTTAGTCAATCAAATTTTAATTGGGTTCAAATTCAAATATTTCAAAGGAATTTTTCAGTTTCGAATTCACTTTATTACCTAAGTAAAAAGAGTTCAAATTGTTCCTACTGTTTTCTCTTACAATTCCTAACTCCAAACACTAGTAAGTGAGTGGAGTAGTTGAGCAATTTTTTGTGGTTACTGTTCTTTTCCCATTTCCCAACACCCTCTAGAACAAGATACAACACTTTCTGTTGCATTGCCTGGATTGGTTAAACGTGGAATATTTTCAAACACCCCCTCCATCCCTCGTGCACACTCGGCCATTGCCATTCTATACGTGGCTACAGCCTACAGGTGAATTGCTGTTTTTTTTCTTTCACCCAAAACCCAACAAAACCTGTCGCCTTTTCCAAGTTTTTGGTTCACACCAAAGATTTCCCTTCTTTTTCTGGACTCCTCGCGTCCAATTTGCTATCGGGGATAGGAAGTTAATCTAACCAAGGAAACTAAGAAAGAGTTTTTAGTAAGAAAACTTTTGTCTTCTTTCTTTTTTTTATCCTTAGAAAAACAAAGAAGTTATGTCATTTTTAAAGTAAGGATAAGTTGTAATATTTTTGATGATTGATAAACTCTCTTTCTTTGAAGAGTTTTTTAAATTTAAAAATTATCTATCGATAATGTCTTGCAAAAATTCGAATTTAGATATCTCTTACCATTAATTTATGTTCTTCCCACTTTTGCCAATCTCTTTAATAATGTTAAGTTTAAACCCTCGTTTTATTTCGGAATCGTTATAATTTAATTATAAAATTTTAAATAAATCAACAAAAAAAGTGAAAAAATAATTATCATTATAATTCCTATATAAAAATTGGATGATATAAGAATAAAGTATGATATTAAGAGGAAAAAAATAAATTGTCATTAAAATAAAATCTTTTAAGATATTATCATAATCTTTTTGTTTGTTATCCATTTGGCTATTTATCTAAAGATATTAATTGTAAAAAAATTATTTCAAAAATAATTTAATTCAACAAAATATTTAAAAAACATCAAAATTACCATTTGGAGTTTTCTGGAGTCAGATTTTACAACTATTTTAAATATGTACTGGGTTTAAAGCCTCACTTCGCGTCATGATTTTTACAATTTAATTACAAAATTCCAAACAAATCAATAAAATAAGTGACAAAATAATTACCATCAAATTTATAATTTCTATAGAAAAATTGGATGAGATAAGAACAAAGTATAACATTGAGAGAAAAAATTAAATTGTCATTAAAATCTTTTTAGGAAAAATAAAAGTTTTTTAAGATATTCTCATTATCATTATCATAATTTTTTTGCTTGCTATCCTTTAGGTATTTATCTAAAGATATTAATTGTAAAATAAAAATTCTAGAATCATCTAATTCAATAAAATATTTAAAAGCATCAAAATTGATATTTGGAGATCTTGGGAGTCAGATTTTACAATTACTTGAAATATATGTAAGATGTAAGATATGTCCAAACCAAGGAAATGAATCGAAATAGGGATTTATGTATAAGATTGTTAGGGTATATTTGTTACATCGGATTAAATTGGATAGAATGAGTGAGAAAATTACATGTAATTTGTAATGTAGTTTTATAGTATTTATATAGATTTACATAAATTTGTATTGAGGGAGAATTATTTATAAGATGAGGCAATCCTTTTCATTTTTAGAGGATTAAGTCATCCTATAATTAATTCTCCATACAATACAAATTTATGTCAATCTATGTTAATACTATAAAACCACGTTATAAATTACATGTAATTTTCTTTCTATTTTATTCAATTAAATTCGGTGTAACAAACATATTCGGATATGTTTATTACATCCGATTGGATTGGATGAATAAAAAAATTACATATAATTTACAGTGCTATTTTAATAGTATTTATATAAATTTACATAGATTTGTATTGTGAGGAAGATTATTTATAGGATGAGATAATCTTTGTATTTTTAAAAGATTAAGTCATCTTATAAATAATTATAAATAATTTTTTTCACGATACAAATTTATATAAATCCATATTAATACTATAAAATTACATTTTAAATTACTTGTATTTTTTTTTTCAACTTATCTAATTTAATCCAATATAACAATTTTGTTCTTAACGTACAAAATTATGGATGGTGAATAGTTAGAGTCGTTTTCACTCAACAACCAACACTAAATTTGAAGGCCAAGGTGTTTGTCTGTGCGGTAATCCAATCCCTCCAAGCTTCTATTCTATTCTATGCACATGGAAAGAAGAACCATTTTTATTCTCGTCAGTGGAAACTCCTCCGTCGGAATCAACACTTCCCCAGTCCCCACGACTGTGCATGAGAGGGTTTTTTTTCCTCTGGGCCCCTTCCTAATTACCTCTCATTCACCAAATCAAATCGCATCCCATCATCATTCTTAATCATACCCCTTCACTTTTAACTTACCCAAAACGCCCTTTCTTTTCCAACTTTTACAAACCAGGAAAATAAAATATCCGACAAATTCCCGTAGCATGAGATCCAACCGAAAGCGGGGGTGTTTTCGTAAATACGATATCTAACTGTAATCCTCCTTGTTTTGTTTTTGAGACATGAGAACAAGGGACGGTAGAAGTTAATTAAATTTGCCCTTGAAAAGCGTAAAGACGATCTGATGAACTCACTCGCTGCTCTCTCTCTCAAGTCTCAGTAACTATAAATAGAGTTTTCCTTTTTGACTCCCTCACTTTCTCTTTATCTCACTCTCACTGTATTTATAAAACCCAACGGCTTTGCCCTTCAGTTTTTATTACTATACATCTTTCCGCTTTTTTCCTCTCTCAAACTTGCAACGCTGCGGAGCTTTCTGCAGATACTCAAATGGACTTCTTCTTTTCTCGTCGCCGTCGGCGAATGGCGCTTCCTTTGCGGTTCCTTTTATCGTTTTGCTTATTTCAGGCAAGCGCCTCCGTCGCTTTCCTTCTCCGCCTTCCTCTGTTCAATTTTATTCTTCTTTCTTTTTCCTCTGCACTGCTCGTGAACCTTTTTCTTTCCATTTCCTTCTGACTTCTTTAGGCGTTTAATTTTCTTTTTTCGTTTTGGAAAAGAATAGAAACGAGGAAATGTCGCTTTGATTCTTTTCGACGCTTGAATTCCGAGAGAATTACAAAAAGAAAAAAAAAATCCTGGAAATCATCCTCTGTCATGCTTCAGTTGACCAATTTTTTTTTTCTTTTTTTATTTTGAAAAATTTAAAACTGACGGAAGCTTGAAAAATGTAGAATTGAAGCGATAGTTTGCCTCAAAAATGAAGTTTTGGATTTTTTTGTCATAATCTTTCATAAGTATTACTACAAAAAATTCAGTCTATTGATAGGCAGAGAAATCATGAGCAGCCTCGCCGTTTGGGTCTGGCATTTCATTTTTGCTAAAGGCTTTTTTTTTTGGCCAGGAATTTTTGCTAAAGTTTTAAGAACCAAAAAAAAAAAAATGAAATTATTGTACTTCTTTTTAATTTCAGCTGAATTTTGAAGTTTTTCTTTGTAAGCAGGTTTTATTTATTGTACCAACTGTGGTTGCACAGACGACGAATGATGAAATAAGGTAAGACTTTCTCTTAAATGCTCATCTACCCTTACTACAAAAGACAAATACGATAAATTCCAATCCAAGTCAAATTTATTGTTCTGAGGTGTCAATTTCCGTTTCTACAGTATGAATTTTCTTTTTCTTTTTGTCGTCGACGTTAATACCGCAAAAGTTCGGTGGTTGGAAATTTTATCTTCCTTTACGATTCCTTTCATATTTTAATCTCGTTCAAAAAAATTTGGTAAATGAATATTTGGTGTGTTTGTTTGATATGTGTAGTCAGAGACATTCTGAGGAATATTGTGCAATGTATGACATTTGTGGAACGCGAAGTGATGGGAAAGTATTAAACTGTCCTTATGGTTCTCCAGCTGTAATGGTAAGATTGCCCGTAACTCTTTCACATAAACTTCTTATTGTTACTAATTATGGATATTAATAATTACTGTAGCTGTGACTGTCTCCTATGAACTATATTTCCAGAATTACAGCATTTGCATTTTTTTTATTTTAATAATTTTAAACTTTATTTGCTGCTCTCTTCTGCTGTTCGTCATATTTTGTGGTGTAATTTTGAATTTGAAGCATTTGAAAAAATCTGTTTTACTACAAGTTTTGACTCTAATTATCTGAAGTTTTCATCTTGTTATGCTTCACAGCCGGACGAGTTACTTTCATCAAAGATTCAAAGTTTGTGCCCGACAATTACTGGAAATGTTTGTTGTACAGAAGCTCAATTCGACACACTACGGGCGCAAGTCCAGCAAGTAAGATTTGTAGTTGAACTCTTGGGATGCTGACTTGTATTTATGAGACATTCAATTTCCCAGGGTGGGGTTGAATGATTACTGCTTATGGCATTTGATGCCATTAGATTTCTATTTGGCATGATCACCTTTTTTTTCTTCACATCTTATAATTGATTTTATGGCTGTGTATGCCTTACTAGTTTGATCAGAAGCATAAAACTGTTACTTACCTAGGAACTTGGCGACCTTTTTAAACAATGAAAGCTATCTGTTGTGTAATATATGTCATGCTCTGAATGTTTCTTTGAAATCCTTTGTTTATTTTGTCCTTATTCTCTTTATGTACTGAGCCAATCAATAGCTAATTTTTTGTTCTGTTGGCTCTAACTGATTGGGACTAGTTGATTGCTGCTTCTCCTTAATTTCTTATCTCCCTAATATGATTTATTTATCTGTGTAAATCGTTGCAGGCAATTCCTTTCCTTGTAGGCTGTCCAGCATGCTTGAGAAACTTTTTAAATTTGTTCTGTGAGCTTTCCTGCTCTCCAAACCAAAGTTTGTTCATCAATGTGACTTCAGTATCGAAGGTCAGCAGGGGTCTGCACTTTTTATAGGAGACAGTTATCTGCATCAAGCAAAAGAAATCATTTAAGGTGTCTTATTCTATCTGCAGGTTAAAAACAATTTGACTGTGGATGGAATTGAGTTTTACATAACCGATGCATTTGGTGAGGGGTTGTATGAATCATGCAAGGATGTCAAGTTTGGTACCATGAATACTCGTGCTCTGGAATTTATTGGTTCTGGTGCTAAAAACTTTAAAGGTGAATTGATAGTTCTAAGTTTGTATTATATATGTGTGGGTTTGTCGCAATCTCAAGATCTGCTTGATTGGTCTGGCAGAGTGGTTTGCTTTTATTGGTAGGCGAGCAGATCCTAGCATGCCTGGTTCACCATATGCCATTCAATTCCTGCCAACTGCTCCTGAATCATCTGGGATGAAACCTATGAATGTATCTACTTATTCATGTGGAGACGTTTCACTGGGCTGTTCTTGTGGTGATTGCCTTTCATCTCCTGTCTGCTCTACTACAGCTCAACCTCCTTCGCCTGAAGGGGCTACGTGTTCAGTTCAAATTGGATCTCTCAGGGTGAGTGATTAGTTTAGCATTATTTCACTTCTAGGTGTTTAATCAGATGTAATTTTCTTAGGGCATACCAAGGTGCAGGGTGTTTTCTTTTTTAAGCTATAATACAGTTTTTGCTAATTTAGTTTTGATATTGAAATCTACAGCCCAAATGTGTCGACCTAGCATTAGCAATCCTCTACATTGTATTGGTTTCTGCGTTTTTCGGATGGGGCTTGTTTCATCGGACAAGAAAAAGAAGCAGATCTTTTCGTATGAAACCATTTTTGGATACGGTAGATGGTGGTGATTCTGTCCATATGCAAAAAGCTGAGAACCTCCCCATGCAGGTGGATTACCAATTTGCGTCCCTGTCTATTACTTTAAGATGTGTGAATGTATGCATGCATTCTGAGCACGAAAATAAACTTCATCTTAATCTAACCATTTAGAGGTGAATTTTGTTAGTGTTAATCTAACCTTTTGAATTTAGAATTGAAGCTTCCTTGTGTTGATTTGAGCAGGGTTGTGCCTTTGATAGTTAATATCCCTCAAACTGAATGTCTGCACCTTCTTATTATCAAATAGTTGTTCCGCAAAAGAATTCTTTAAATTTATTTTAGTTTTCCTATCATAACTGAGAGGCATATGAAGAAAGAGTAGGTTAGCTGGTCATCTACTCATCTGAAATGTTGGTATATTTTCTGGCCTTATATACTGCAAGTTTTGACATGCCATCTCATAGTTAAATTTGACTGACCCTATAATTCATACTTGATCTTCTTGGTTTTATTGTTCCATCACTGCCTGGCTTTGAATGTTTTCTTATCCACGATATTTTTCTTTTGAATTCTTTTCATATTTTTTTGTTTCTTTTACTTTTTTTAATTATGGTCATTAGCTTTTCCTACTAAACAAATTTTAACATAACTATCTTTGTGCTTCGTTGTTTGGTGTCAGAGGCTAGAAGATGCTAATCAAAGTAGCAGTGGGGTTCAACTTTCTATTGTGCAAGGATACATGTCAAACTTTTACAGGTTTACCGTACATGTCATTCAGGCTTACTTCACTTGTGCTCACAGGTCTGTGATTTTGTTCTAACATACTTATTTCAGGAAATATGGACAATGGGTCGCTAGAAATCCGACCCTTGTGTTGAGTTTATCAGTGGGAATGGTTCTTCTACTTTGCTTGGGTCTAATTCGTTTCAAGGTGGAAACACGACCTGAGAAGGTATTATTTGACTGCTACATATCCGGACGTATTTTGTATCAAGTAAAACTTCTCTATATGTTTCCATCATTGCTCATCATTGTGAACTATAAATGCATATGGTGCTGCATTCTCTATACTTGCATTCATTTGCTTTTAGCATGATTATGACAGAACTCATCATAATGTTTGCCATAAAATTGAGCTGAGCATCACTACCCGTGGTCGATCCCTTCTGTTTCCTTATTAGGAGGCTTGTCATCATGGTTAGTTTGGTAGAAATTCATCTTCGGAACTTATTTTAGGTTGAATAGTTTCAAATTTATAAGGTAAAACATTCAAGTTTTCATGGTTGATCCACCAGCAATCATCCCAGGCTTCCATTCACTTCAATGAGATATTCGTTAAATTACCTCCTTCATAATGTTTTGATACATTTCTGGCTAACATATAGGTCCTGACTCCTGAGAAACTAGTGTGCTTGCCTTTTTTCTTTTGTTTGGCATGCTTCAAGGTCCAACTGATGAGGATTTGCTCTTTTCTAGTTTCTGTTGGATGTTCAATTATAGCATGCTCCATCTGTTTTGATTGGATGTTTAAAGTTTGGATCATGTCATATACTCAATGTTATCAGATACTCCTACAAAGCTTTGCTGGCCCAATTGATAGGAATATTCATAATTATCTGTTATGCATTTTAGATCAGAGCATTGCCTTTGATGTGTTTCTGATTACATGCCCCTTTTGGTACATATTTCTTTCATCTAAATATTTGTTATCAATACAATGTCAGCTATGGGTAGGACCTGGGAGTAAAGCTGCAGAAGAGAAACAGTTTTTTGACAGCCACCTAGCTCCGTTTTACAGAATTGAGCAGGTTTTTCTTTCTTTCTTTTTTTCTTCCTAATATCCTTTTACTTGTCTATTCTGATCAACTTAGCTTTATTAGGTCTCTTCCTCATAGCAACATTTCTCTCTTTCTGTTTTTTATCTAGTCTAAAATTCAATAATCAGATATCATGTATGAACCAGTGGTTTCAATTCATTAGGTTGATTAGAAAATATGTCTGCTTAACTGTATGTATCTTATTATATCACTTAAGATTTACTAACATTATCTATATTTTCAGCTGATATTAGCAACAGTTCCTGATGCCTTGCATGATAAACCACCCAGCATTGTGACAGAGGAAAATATTCAGTTATTATTTGAAATTCAGAAGAAGGTATTGGTTCTGCTTTGATTTATATGGTTGCCTTAACATATATAATAGACAATGACAGTGCTATCTGATTTTCAATCATTTGTAATTTATGGTACCTTCTTTCTAAAAGTTCTTACTTAAACACTTAGTTTACTTAACAGATTGATGGAATCCAAGCAAATTTTTCTGGCTCAATGGTATCCTTGACAGATATCTGCATGAAGCCAATGGGGCAGGATTGTGCCACACAAAGTGTTATACAGGTAGCCTGCTTACATGGTCTGTGGATTGGACTTGGGCATAGAGATTGCCAACTGAAATGTAAAAGTGTGAAGTGTAATAGATGAATTCTTTGGACTTTATTTTGTTGTCCTTTGAATATGACTAAAAATCTATGTGCCTCATATTTCTTCATATGGACAAGTAATACTTTTTTATATGCATAATTTAGTCTTAAAAAAATTCTGATGTGATTACTGTAAAGGTTTTTTACTATTGTGATAATAACATTCTTCATATGTACTTGCATGCACATGGACGTATCCTATTTTGTCTTCTAACTTCTGCATGTGTTTGGACGCTCTTGCTTTAATTTTGACATATCTCTAACATTAATAACCATATCCATTACTTTCTTTATGTTTTATTTCACCACTGAGTCTAGAGCACCTTCCGCATTCTTTCCTCTGGTGTTTTTGTAAAAATAATTTTTTTTTATTTTTCTGTTGATAGTATTTCAAAATGGATCCGACTAATTATGCTGATGATCGACTGGATCATGTGAAGTATTGTTTTCAGGTATATTCTAATACCTCCATGTTCCTGTGGTTTAAAGGTAATTAAATTCTGTATATTTCTAATAGGTTCACCAGCCTGTAGGGTATATATATTCCAAGTTATTATCTTTACGATTAATACAGATTCTTTTCTTTTTTGTCTCGCATCTCTTTCTGTCAATAGTATTTCAATTTTTTTTTTCTGTTTTCTTGAATAGACCTTTTAGATGTTTACATTCTATGTATTCTTTCAGCATTATACCTCTGCAGACTCGTGTATGAGTGCTTTTAAAGCTCCTCTAGATCCAAGCACTGTACTAGGAGGGTTTTCTGGGAGCAATTATACTGAGGTAATTTTTACCTTCTAAGATGCCAATGGAGTTAGATCTTTGGATGCAGTAACCTAAAATTATATTTACTGTACAGGCCTCTTCATTTATAGTAACTTATCCAGTAAATAATGCTATTGACAAAGAAGGGAATGACACTAAAAAGGCTGTTGCTTGGGAGAAGGCCTTTATTCAATTGGCAAAGGTTTGGTACTTGTACTTGCATCATCTGAATGACTGTTTATTGTCTTGCGAATGTCCTTGTCTTGGCATCTCTCCTATAAGGGAATTTAACATAGAATGCTATGCTCTGGAACAGGATGAGTTGTTGCCGATGGTTCAATCTAAAAATTTGACATTTTCTTTTTCATCGGAAAGCTCCATTGAGGAAGAGTTGAAAAGAGAAAGCACCGCAGATGCCATAACCATATTGGTAGGTTTTTCTCTAAGTGGTTTGAACAATTTACATGGGAGTCCTGCATGAAAAGAAAAACAAAAAGTTATAAATGAAAATTTCTAGAATTCTAGTCATTGAGCTTTGTTTTAAAAGATAATTGTTATCCTTTTAAGTGTGAAACTTTCTCTTTCACAGGAGGTTTTCTCACATGTTTTCTTGTGTCTGCTGCATTATTGTCTTGCAGATAAGCTATCTTGTGATGTTTGCTTACATATCTCTGACTTTGGGCGATACGCCTCGATTATCTTCCTTTTACATTTCATCAAAGGTAATCATCTCAACCATGATTCTGCTTTATAGAAAATTGATTCCGTTTTGAAGTATATTCTATACTCCCTCCATTCCCTTTCTGGGTGT
The DNA here is from genome assembly GCA_030664755.1 of Microcos paniculata. Taxonomy (NCBI): domain Eukaryota; kingdom Viridiplantae; phylum Streptophyta; class Magnoliopsida; order Malvales; family Malvaceae; genus Microcos; species Microcos paniculata. The sequence goes on from CP131463.1 coordinate 2,171,610, forward strand.
ATATTCTTGGACCCTCACCTAGTAGCTTAAGCTTTTTTGTTGACGGCTTCTAGATATTGCTATCAAAACTCCTTTCATCAAGTGTTTATGAGTTCAGATCTGGCTTTTTCTATGCTGTTAAGTTTTTTAAAAATTTCTTGTAGGAATGATGGGCTTGTGCTTTGATCACACTTTCAACCCTGTGGACATGTGCCTGATAAGGCATGCTAGTGATTAAAAACTATTCTTGTACTCACATAACAGCTTAAAGTTTTAGGTCAGCTGGTGCTTGATGTATTTCAGTTCACAAGGTTATAAAGAGTCATAAATGCATTTTTTCTTTATTAAGTTTTGTAGTTTGCCCATAATAAGTATTGCTTTTAGCCACAATAGGTGCTTTCCTATTTAGTGGACTAGGATATGTCTCAGTAAACAAAGGAGAAAGCAAATGAGACTGAGAGTTTATATTTTTAAAAATCCTAGTTTTCTATCCAGCCTATTGGAAAGAAGTTTTTACTATGCCTTGATTTATATATTATTTCCAATTTACAAAAACCTCTTATAAATCTTGCTTTTCACCTAAACAAAAGTGTGATTCTTCATGCTTTTAGGAGACCATATCCTATAAACATTTCTGAAAATCTTCTAGTCATGCTTTTATCTGATGGGTTGAGGTTATGCTTTGACAGAGCAATGAATAAACATGCTTATGATACTTGGACTGTCATAGTTGGGTTAACAAGATCAAATGCGCTGCTAGGGGTTGGATGAATATCTGAAATATCAGCCTTGCATATGTTCATTTTTTTAATTTTATGATTGAATTAATTCCAGGTATTGCTTGGTCTTTCCGGTGTTATCCTTGTCATGCTCTCAGTTCTGGGATCAGTAGGATTTTTCAGTGCAATTGGAGTAAAATCTACCCTAATCATAATGGAAGTTATTCCTTTTCTTGTTCTTGCGGTAAGTGGCCTCCTTATAGCATATTCACATTTCATGATCTATTTTTTAATTCTAGTGACTATACTTTTCTCAACTTGGAGGATGTTTTATGGTACAATTACATTTAGCATTTTTATCTGATGAGTTCCATCTCGCTGTTGTGTCTCACTATTCCAAACTGTTTTTCTTGGAACAGGTTGGGGTGGATAATATGTGCATATTGGTGCATGCTGTTAAGCGGCAACCTTTGGATTTACCTCTAGAAGGAAGAATAAGCAATGCACTTGTGGAAGTTGGACCATCCATAACACTTGCTAGTCTATCTGAGGTTTTAGCTTTTGCGGTTGGCAGTTTCATTCCTATGCCTGCTTGTCGAGTATTCTCCATGTTTGCAGGTCTATCTGTTTATCCATTTTTTATTGACATACATAGAAAAAAGGCTTTTTTTTTTTAATTTATTATGTCGTTCTTGTCATTCACCTCATGTTCATGCATTCCGTTGCAGCACTTGCTGTCCTGTTGGACTTCCTCCTGCAGGTCACTGCTTTTGTCTCCCTGATAGTTTTTGACTTTAAGCGAGCTGAGGATAGAAGAATTGATTGTTTTCCATGTATAAAAGTATCTTCGACACATGAATTTGAGAAAGGTATAATTGGTGTTGTATGATTTATGAATCATCTAATTTAAACTTTTTGATGCATTATCTGGATTCTATGTGCACTTTTTTTTGGTCAAAGGGAGGGTATGTCCTGGGTGTTCGGGGAGGGGAAGCACATTTTGGATTATAACTAACTTTGATAGTCATTTAATACTTTGAATCCTCTCTCTCATTTACTTGTAAAGCTGTCTTGAAGTCTTACTAAAGAATTTCTTATGAAAGTATAGGCATTGGTGGGAAAAAACCTGGGCTGTTGGCTCGATATATGAAGGTAATTCATTTTCATTAGTTTCTTTAGAGTGAAGTTATTTGTATTTTCTAACTTTAACAAGGTGATTTGGAACTTGTTTTTAGTGATCTTCATGTTTTGCTTATTAGTTGTGTTTTTTCTCTTACTTTTAGGAGGTGCATGCACCCATTCTCAATCTCTGGGGAGTGAAAATCATAGTTGTTTCAACTTTTGTAGCTTTGGCATTGGCTAGCATTGTAAGTTGTTTTAGATATTTATAGTTGATCTATTTGATATCTTTTTGCCTCTCACTTGAGTAACCTTTTTATACTTGCAAAACTGGTAGGCATTGTCCACTCGAATTGAGCCTGGTCTAGAACAAAAGATTGTTCTTCCCCAAGACTCGTATCTTCAGGTTGAATTTTGTGTTTTCCTTTTCCTACATGGAGAATTGAATCTTGTGATATCCTCTTCTATTAGTGTGAAATTTGCTGCATTGTTTGCCAGGGCTATTTCAATAATGTTTCTGAGTATCTCAGAATTGGACCGCCATTGTATTTTGTTGTGAAGAACTATAATTATAGGTATTTTATTTCTGATTTCTTTTCTCTTAGTTTACTGCCTGGTTTATGCTTGTCTTGGCTATTGTTTGTCACTTCAAAGGATGTATACTAGTCAAAAGTATGGAGAGACATGCACCTCTGCTGCTACTATTGCTTGCTTGTCATTCTTGTATCATTGCAAGAGTACACAATGAAGCATATGCAATGCATAAATAAAGTCTTCAGTACCACAAACGGCGTAGGATATAGTTGGCTCTTAGTAGCTTATATTTTTCTTTTCTAAAATGCATCTTGAATGATTATCAACACTGAACAAGAAATTTGCTTTCTTTTGATATAAAAATGGAAACTTTTGATACTGCCTATTTTAGCCCGACATTATATCAGATCTGCATGTGAATAATCTTTTTTAAGTGTTTGTTTTACATAACAATAGGTGTTATTCAAGAAGACAAATGTAGCTTCATAGGTCATTTATAAAAGAAAGATGTAGTTATTCAAGATTAATCACATTAATTTTGGTGATGAGCGTTGCTTTTCATGCTGATGTTTTTCTATCCCTCAGTTCAGAATCAGTGGATACGAATCAGCTATGCTCCATCAGCCAATGTAATTCAAACTCTCTTTTAAATGAGGTAAAACTTTGTTGTATATACCCACACTTGAGTAATCATTTGTGATACTTAACAAATCATGCTCTTCTATTCAGTTTCATTTTTAAAATTGGACTTTGATGTTTCCTATTAGATTGTCAAATCTATATCTATTGGTACTTCTTACCCTCAGTTGTTGCTGTATGGACTTCATTTAATGAGTTATTTATGTTGTTGCCTCTGTAGATAGCAAGAGCATCCTTGACCCCAGAATCAAGCTACATTGCTAAGCCAGCTGCTTCATGGCTTGATGATTTTCTTGTATGGATATCTCCAGAAGCATTTGGTTGCTGCCGGAAGTTTACAAATGGGACTTATTGTCCTCCTGATGATCAGGTTAAGATCGTATTATTCTTGGTTTTTATTGTTAAATTTATTGTATTCATGCCCGATTTGATGGATTTCATTTCTCAATAATAAGGTGTTGCTTCCTAAGTGCTGTTTGCACAGGATTACTTCATCTCTTAGGGCCTTATCTGTATTTTTCTTGTAGAAGAAACCACTAGAACCTTAACTTAGAGTTTCTTTAAAAACATTACACTAGAATAACCGTTTAATTGAAATTTGGTTCTAAAGTTGTTTGTCTAATTTCAAGACCATGGAACCTCCAGTGTTCAGTGGAACAAATGGTTGCCTCTATTTCCCTTTTCGCACTTAGCATATGCTTAACAGTTGTCATTTCTAGAGAAGATGGCAGTGAATTCATTACTTGTTTCTCATATCATGGCTGACATCTCACCTAAGTTAGCTTTAAATTTTCCAATTTGTTTGTTGGTAAATGTGATGCTAACTTGATCATTTTTTACTTCCAGCCACCATGTTGCACTGCCATTGATGGTTCCTGTGGCCTGAGTGCAGTGTGCAAAGATTGCACCACGGTAAAGTATACCCTTGTATAATTCAATTTTCTGCCTGATATTTTGGCATTGCAGTAGTATTTATCAATGTGAAATTAAGGGAGCTCTACTTATTAGCCATTCATGGGATATTTCAGTGCTTCCGTCATTCAGATTTACAAAATGATCGCCCATCTACAGCCCAATTTAAGGAGAAACTTCCATGGTTCCTTGATGCTTTGCCCTCTGCAGATTGTTCCAAAGGTGGACATGGTGCTTATACTAGCAGTGTGGAACTGAAAGGTTTGTAAAATGGATCTTTTATTCATAATCACACCTGATTCACCATTGTTAGGCAATCTTCACTTGTCTATTTTACTTTGAGATAAATTCTAAAATAAAATACATTCTAATTTGACTACTAGATTTGTTATTCAGGCTATGAAAATGGTGTTATTCAGGCATCATCCTTCCGTACCTACCATACACCCCTCAATAAGCAGGTAGAAGTCATATTCTTGTGGTCATTTTATTTCTTGTCTTTCTTATTTTCTATGTCAGCAAGTTTCACCATTAATTGGCTGTGAATTGTGTTAGATTGATTATGTTAACTCACTGAGGGCTGCTCGAGAATTTGCTAGAAGAGTTTCAGATTCTTTCAAGGTAAGAAATCAATAATGACTGCCCATCTGAATGGTTTTGCCCTTTTTTAAATTTGTACATTAGTATAAAACCATGATCTTTCTGCATACTTGATTATTCCTTATCTTTCTCTTCTTGTGACTCTTTACATGTATGCTTCTTTTGCATGGCACAACTTGTTGAGCTTCTCATGCAAGCAGTCTCTTGTATTATGATGTGATAATGTATGTCTGTAACCTGACCTTTTCTGGTGCAGATGGATATCTTCCCATATTCCGTGTTTTATATGTTTTTTGAGCAATACCTCGATATATGGAAGACTGCACTGATCAACCTTGCAATAGCTATTGGTTAGTAATTTGCAGAAACCTACTCAAGAAGTGTCATGAACATATTTTCCAGGAAGCATTTGTTTTTAATGGTTTTCTGGTACTTGTGTAGTTTTTTGAGTTTGACCTTTGATAAATCTTTTACGAATAAGGCTTTCTTAACATAGGGCATCATTGGTTTCTTTGCGACTCAAGCGGTGGTTAGAAAATCGAATACTCATCCATTTCCATTTTGATGTGTGCTAGACTTCCACATACCCCCTGGATGATGTAAATATTTTTGCATTATTTAGAATTTACTGATTTAAAATATCACCACCAATATTAAAAGCAGGAATTCTAATTGAGCTCAGATCTGCCATTCATGGCAATTTTGGCTTTCGTCGGACCTCAGGGACGGAGAGAATTACTAATATTTATTCTATTCTTTGATTTCTCTTTTACCCAAATTTGACATTTGTAGTTTACCAAGTATTTTGCAGCATCGTTTTTATTGCTTGTCAGGTTTTAGTTATTTCTAATTGTCAACCATATTTTGCTGACAGGTGCCGTATTCATAGTTTGTTTGGTTATTACATGCAGGTTAGCTTTCTAATTTTTTTTCCCTTGATTTAGATTAAAGACTCCATATTTCTGTTCATAAGGTGATGGGTTGAACTGTTCCAAAATACTAATTACTTGACACTTATTTCCCCCAAATGTAGTTTGTGGAGCTCAGCAATCATTTTGCTGGTGTTGGCAATGATTGTCGTAGATCTTATGGTATTTTGTTCTATGAGTCACCACAAAACGTCTTTTATTTTAACCGCTTTTACTTTGGTGTTCTATTTGCACGTTTAAAACCCTCTTACAAGATTAAACTCCGCAGGGCGTGATGGCAATTCTCGGAATCCAGCTCAATGCAGTCTCAGTTGTTAATCTTGTTATGGCAGTGGGCATTGCTGTTGAGTTCTGCGTGCATATAGCGCATGCTTTTTCGGTTAGTATCACTCAGCTTTCATTTGATCTTGGTTTGGCCTTGAGAACTGCTTGATGGGGTTGTACATCAACTCTTCCCTTCCCTATCTTCTACTCTATCCACCTCCCTTTTTAGAGGTGGTCAGATATATTTTTGGACCAACACAACAATACTAGATAGAGTACACCTAGAGCTAATTACCTCCATAATGCTAATAATGCTATACACACACACACACACACACACACACACACACACACACACACACGTGCACACACACACACACACACACACACACACACACACACACTTAATTCACAATTAATTTTGCTATGATATTATGCGCTTACAAGCTTCTTCTTCAGGTAAGCAGTGGAAGTAAAGATGAACGAGTAAAGGAGGCTCTTGGTACAATGGGAGCATCTGTCTTCAGGTTCATTTTTTATCTTTTATGAGGCCCAGCCTCACTCGATCTTATGTTGGGGTGATAAATGAAAAAAGAAAAATCATCTTTGAGTCAATCTATTCTGCTTAACTGCCTTTTATCTGTTGTAATTTTCGCAGTGGAATAACACTGACAAAGCTAGTTGTGGTGATAAATGAAAAAAGAAAAATCATCTTTGAGTCAATCTATTCTGCTTAACTGCCTTTTATCTGTTGTAATTTTCGCAGTGGAATAACACTGACAAAGCTAGTTGGGGTGCTGGTTCTTTGTTTCTCAAGGACAGAAGTTTTTGTGGTCTCTGTTCCTACTCTTGACTATATCAATTACATGAAACATTCATTTTCTGGTAATTTTAATTTCTTACCCACTTGTGCTTTTGTAGGTGTATTACTTCCAGATGTACCTAGCGTTAGTCCTTCTTGGTTTCTTACATGGGCTTGTATTTTTGCCGGTAAGTCAAGTAATGGTTTTTTACTATTTCAATTAAGGATGGCAATAAAATAAACCAAGAAAGCCAAGAACTAGTAAGTTACTTCAAAAGGGAAAGCACTTACCATCCATGGTGATTTACAAGATTCTATTTTAGATTTTGATGAGCAATATGTTGCTTTCATATATACACCAGCATTCGGTTCTTTATATTGCAATTGCAGTATAAGATTTGGTCTCTGATTTGTTTGGTAAATTTGTGCTTCCCACCACGTCTTGTCAAACCAGTACAGGGGAAACAGTCAAATTTAAGTATGTATAAATCGGCAATGTGACTTGTTAAGGTGGCTATTGTCTGTTTCCAGGTGGTATTGAGCATGTTCGGTCCACCATCAAGATGCTTGCAGGTTGAGAAGCAAGAAGAACGGCCTTCAGTTTCATCGCAGCCGTAATTAGATGAATTCATCCTTCATCACAATTGGCAACTCCTTTTGTAGAGTTAAAATTCAGCCTTTTTTTATGATATAGAAACTGTCTTGTACAACCAAGCAAATCATCCCCCAAGAAGGGGGAAAAAAACGACATCTCAACCTGTAAAGCCTTGTCTAGAGAAAGAAAGGAGGACAAAAGAATAGGAACAATGATTGTATTAGCCTGTTGTTGTCGTCGTCGTCGTCGTCAATATTCTAAGGTAGCCGATTCATCTAAATTAGTTGTAATATTTAGTGATAGAATCATAGTTTCACTCCTGAGATAGTGTAACACTTAGGGGAATCAACGTCTTTCTGAACTTGTTTTCGGAGTATACACAGAATTTTACAATGTCTTTCTTGTTCGTTTTTAAATTCCTTTGCCAATTTTTGAAATTTATATCTTTTTCGAGTGAAACGCTTGCATTTGTCACTTTGGGAACTCTCGATACATTTAGTTTGTTCTTTTTAAGTCGGCTGCCGAAAGAATTGTGTATATAAACTGACAAGACATTCCATAATCGATGAGATGCGCAGATGCTTTGTGTAAAGGGATATAGATTTGGCTATTGCCATGGTTGACCCTTTGTGAATCTAATGATATGTACTAGGTAAAAGAGCCTGATATAACCAAACATGTATAATTGAGATGGATTGTTGCTCTTCTTAATTAATGAAATAATAGTATCTCTTTTCCCTAAAAAAATAAGAATAATAAAAAGTTCTACCCAGACAATAGTACATTTGGGGCATAAACCCTAAAACCCATAATTTACCATAATTTTCGTCATAGATATTTTGCATACCACAAGCTCCTTGATCTTTGACCTCAATCATTGCTGTCTGACTAGCTGTTGCCAAGCTCGCTTTAGCTGGAGATATTTCTCTATATCTTTGTCCAAGTCTTCAGCAGAGATGGGGCGCATTAGCCGGGCCTTCAACTCCTTCAACTCCTCCTCAGTGAAAGGCTGCGATATATGGGAGAAAAAAGCAAAAGGAAAGGTTAGAGAAGAGGAGAAAAGATAACCCAAGGGTAGTGCAAATGGCTAAAAGAAAAGAACATCACGCAGTTATTTCCCTTATTCTTTTTTTTTTTGTTTAAAACCAAAGCAGTACGTTTTGAGTTCCAACAGTTTTCAAACTCTAGCATCAGTTCTTGTCATAACAATTTATCTACAAAAAAATGATCAAATTCAGGATCGAAATGTGCAACTAAGTATCAAACCTTGAAAATTGAGCAATGTTATTAAGGACTAAACCTTTTGGACATGATGTAACAATTCAGAATGATTAGAAACAGAACGGCTTAATGCAATTCTCAGCCCTCCAACCATATGGAATCAAGTAAATAAGCCCCTCACCTTCGATTTTGGGCCAAAAAATTATTTACAGTATTTATATGCGGAAATGCCCTGGACAGTATTTTTATCTAAACATGATTTTGGACAATTGATTAGAACCAGATGTGATTACAATTCTTTGAAAGAGAAAGATAGAACAGTGGGAAGCTTCTATCAGAAAGTGAAGCATGTAAGGCCATAAGCTGGCAACCTCATCATTTTATTTTAGATTTTCTCCTAAATCGTCTGCAGAATTCTTTCACATGGTTGGTGACACCAAGACTGCAACATTTTACTGAGGACGTAAAAAGCCCTATTTTTTTTTCTCCACTTTCCTTCTCCCTCTTCCCTCTGCAACCTTCTATTTCTCTCAAGAAAGCCCCCAAGAACATCAACCCATCTACCCAGATCACTTCTAAAATTTCAAAGAGAAACAAAGAAAAAAATGGGGCTAATCAGAAAAATTACTTCTTGTAAACTACCACTTGCTTGTTATGAGTGTTATCAATCTTTTAGGAAAAATTTTTCTCTGTTTTTATGAAAAGCAAAATGGATCATTTATTCATTTTATTAGAAGAAACCTCCAGAACCAAATGAAAGTAAAACCAGTTTTGAGGTTCAAAAAATAGTCTACAAACTCAAACCAGACCACTTAAAAACATCTTACACCTATTCCCCCAAGTCAGACAAAAAAAAAATCACCTCCCATTGGTTTCACCATGAGAGTCATCACTTGATTGAAATAAGCAATAAAACCTCAAAACACAAGCGATTTTAATGCAGAAACTGTTACAGGCCAACCATTTACCATCTTTAATCCTTAGCTATTTGTTCTAAGTCCATTTATTTGTATTAGCTCACTTATTTTACTTGTTTCGGTCCAAATGATTTATGGACCTGATGTTGCATTGTTGCTCAGGGCTTTAGTAAGCCAGCCCAAGTAATACACATATATTCCATGATGTAACGATTACCATCAGATTATGAAAAACGGCATTGCCTATCTTCTCTCCCAACTCTTTGATCTTTCTTTCTCTCCAATCTTTCTCTTCTCATTCTTGATCTGATTTCTATAATTTTCTTCCCTTTTGAACACCTTCATCATTGGCATCAGAGCGGTGATCTTGGCTAATGGCTGACGGAGTGCAAACCAGACTTCAAAAAGACATGGGCACCATTCAAAAGGAGGTTCAAAGGTTGGATGTTAGTCTTGAGCAAACTGCTCACCAACTCTGAGCAGAAATACGAGCTGGGCTTGAGACCCTTAGCTCCGATATTCAGAAGTTGGGTTCCAATCTCGCTCAAGTAATTGCCAAGCTCGATTCAGTCTCCATTGCAGCTCAATCGGCAGAATCTTCGGGTTTGGTGGCAACGAAAAACTCTTTGCTAGAAGACAGCCACACCACAAACTTTGACTCTCGTGTTTTCACTAAACACGCTAAGTTGGAATGTCCCCGATTTAATGGAGACGATTTCCTTGGATGGAAGCTCAAAATAGAGCAGTTCTTCGAAGCTGATCGTACGGAAGAACAGTACAAGGTGCGCACGGTTATGATGCATTTAGAGGGCAGAGCACTCCAGTGGCATCAAAGATTCATGAGGAACAAGGGCTCACTCTCTGGGGTAGGTTGGGTTTCTTACTTAGCTGAATGAGGTCTCGATTTTGTGAAAATGAGTATACTGACCCAATGTCTGAGCTTGTCACTCTTAAGCAACTAAATTCTGTTGATGAGTATTTTGAGGAATTTGAAGGACTTCTGAATTTGTTGTAACTCTCTGAAGAATACGCTTTAAGCATATTCATTAGCAACTTGAAACCAGAACTCATGCAACGTGTGAGGTTGTTTAACCCAAAATCACTAAATCATGCCTATAACTTGGCTAAGCAGGTTGAAGTGATGGTGTTTAACTTGCCTAGGAAACCTTTTTCCCCTTATAAGACTCCTAATTCCACTCCAATTATACCACCCTTATTACAGACTATGCCAAACACTACCAAAAACTCTTTACCTCCACTTTTACCCACCCCTTCCCACCATAAACCACCCTTACTTACTTATCCTATCACCACTAAACCACCTACTCTTCCTTCAAATACAAAACCGCCACCATCTAAATCACTTAATCGAGCACCTACTCGAGAAGAGAGAGACGATAGAAGGAAGAAAGGACTTTGTATGTGGTGTGGAGTCAAGTTCTCACCTGGCCATACTTGTGTAAGAGCCAACCTGTTCAGTATCTTGAAAGATGGTTCCCCAGGAGTTGAGGACACTTTACTAGAATTGGAAGAATTTACCGATTGCCTAGATCACTTAGAAGAAGTGTGCCCTACTGAAACTTCTCCAACTATCTCCTTACATGCTCTAATGGGAACTATGGGACCTAATACCATGCGGATTGTGGGGAGGATAAAGAATCAAGAGGTGATTATCCTTGTTGATTCCGGCAGCACTCATAATTTTGTGGATAAGGCAGTCGCGAGGAGATTGGGCTGCCACACGAACAGTATTCCAGGAGTATCGGTGATGGTCGCCAATGGAGATAGTTTAGTGGTTCAGGAAGCTTGCTGCAATTTACAATGGGAATCTCAGGGACTGGTTCAGCACACCACATTTATGTTACTGCCATTGAAAGGATATGATATGGTGCTAGGAGTTGAATGGTTAGAAACCTTGGGCCCAATTATATGGGACTTTTCTATTCTAACTATGCACTTTTCTATCAGTAATCATTGGTATTGCCTTCAAGGGCAAGTGGCCGACACAGTCCAACTGACTTCTAAGAAGCAAGCTCTGAAATTGGCACGAACAGCTGTTGGCACCTGTTCTATGATGATGCATGAGTCACATGGTGTACAACTTTCAGCTATACAGGCTTCTCAGTACCCTTTTGATTTACAAGATCTTTTACAGCAGTACCAAAGTCTGTTTGTAATTCCTACTTCTCTACCTCCTCCGAGGTCTCATGATCATCGAATACCCTTAATGGATGAGCAGCAGACAGTGAAATCCAAACCATATCGGTATCCTGCCTTTCAAAAAGATGAAATTGAAAAGCTAGTCTCTGAATTGAAAGAAGTTGGTCTCATTCGAGATAGTAGCAGTGCATTCGCTTCCCCTGTGGTTCTTGTTAAGAAAAAAGATGGCACATGGCGACTGTGCATTGATTATAGACAACTTAATAAGTTGACTATAAAGGATCGTTTTCCTATCCCACTGGTGGAAGATTTGCTTGATGAGCTGGGCTCCGCTTGCTGGTTTTCTAAGCTAGATCTACGATCTGGTTATCACCAGATTCTTATGGCGGAAGAAGATATTCATAAGACCGCATTCAAGACACATCATGGTCATTATGAATTTTTAGTAATGCCCTTCGGGCTTACTAATGCTCCTTCCACTTTTCAGAGCCCGATGAACTGTATCTTTCAGCCATTTTTGAGGAAATTTGTTCTGGTCTTCTTTGATGATATTCTTATCTACTCTTCTTCTTGGCAAGAGCATTTACAACATCTGCAGGCTGTCTTTCAAGTTTTGAAGCACAATGAACTTTATCTTAAACACTCTAAGTGTGAATTTGGAGCTACCACTGTGGAATATTTGGGTCATGTTATTAGCAAGGGTGCTGTTGCCATGGACGAGAAGAAAATTACCTGTGTTCGTGAGTGGCCAGTACCAAAATCCGTGAAGGAGCTTCGCGGCTTTCTAGGCCTTACCGGTTACTATCGACGATTTGTAAAGAACTATGGTTCTATTGCCCAGCCACTTACAGAACTCTTAAAAAAGGATGCTTTTGGCTGGAATATGGATGCTCAAATGGCCTTTGATGCACTTAAGCAAGCAATGACCACTGCCCCAGTCTTAATGTTGCCTGACTTCACCAAGGTATTTGTTGTAGAATCTGATGCATCTAGCCAAGGTATTGGTGCTGTCCTTAGCCAAGGTGGCCACCCCATTGCTTACTTTAGCAAGGCTCTTTCTCCCAAGCAACAGGCCTTATCGGTTTATGAGAAAGAGATGATGGCCATATTAATTGCAGTCAAGAAGTGGCACTCTTATTTGATTGGAAGACATTTTCAAATCAAAACTGACCATCAGAGTTTACGTTTTCTCTTAGATCAGAATGTCCATACGCCTGCTCAACAAGCCTGGGTGTTTAAAATGATGGGCTATGATTTCGAACTTACCTTTCGAGCTGGAACTACAAACAAAGTTGCTGATGCCCTATCAAGACATCCAGACTTTTTTTTAGCTGCCATTTCTGTGATTGGGACAGATTTATTGGATCGGATTAAACATTCTTGGCTTAGTGATCCTGACTTAGTTCATCTCATTCACCAGGCTCGGACTGCTAGCACCTCAGGCAAATACATGTGGCAAGGTAATCAACTCCGACGGAAAGGGAAGCTAGTAATTGGCAATGATCCAGCCTTGCGCAAGGATCTCTTGCATTACTTCCATTCTTCTGCTATTGGGGGACATTCGGGTCGAGATGCAACTAATAAGAGGATGGCTGCTGTGGTATATTGGAAAGGTATGAAAAAGCACATTCGGCAGTTTGTAAGAGAATGTTCTATCTGCCAACAAAACAAGTATGACTCCTCTGCTTATCCTGGCCTTTTGCAACCTCTTCCTATACCAACTCGAGTATGGACAGATATTTCGATGGATTTCATTGAAAAATTACCCAAGTCCAAAGGCCACGATACAATCTTGGTGGTAGTTGATCGTTTGAGTAAGTATGCACATTTTCTTTCCCTTTCGCATCCTTTCTCAGCTCTTACAGTGGCTCAAGTCTTCTTAGATCAGATTTACAGGCTTCATGGGGCTCCTCAAAGTATTGTATCTGACAGAGACAGAATTTTTCTTAGCAACTTTTGGCAAGAGTTGTTCAAACTCTTAGGTACTAAACTCAAACATTCATCTGCTTACCACCCACAAACGGATGGCCAAACAGAAGTGGTCAATCGTAGTCTCGAAACTTACCTCAGGTGCATGACTGGAGAAAGACCCCGAGACTGGGTTCACTGGCTTCCCTTGGCAGAGTATTGGTACAATACATCTTATCATACTGCCACCACTAGCACCCCATATGAGATTGTCTATGGCCAACCAGCTCCACTACACCTACCTTATTTACCTGGAGATTTTATGGTTGACGCAGTTGATCGTAGCATGCAGGCTCGGGAGGCAACCATCAAACTCCTTCAATTCCATTTGACTCGTGCTAGGGACAGAATGGTTCATCAAGCCAACAAGAAGCGTAGTGACAGAAGCTTCGACATTGGAGATTTTGTTTATGTTAAGCTCCAACCTTACCGTCAGAAGACTCTCGCTCACAGAACCTGTTTGAAACTTGCTGCAAAGTACTTTGGACCCTTCCAAGTAGTGGAGAAAATTGGACAAGTGGCTTACAAACTTGCTCTACCAGCCACTGCTAAGGTTCATCCTGTCTTTCATGTTTCTCAGCTCAAGAAACATCTGGGCAGCATTCCCGTTCAACAATCCTTACCCCAGCTTGACACTGATGGTCTTATTGCCAAGGAGCCCATTGCTATACTGGACCGCAGGTTGGGAAAACGACGTGGTAGAGCTATAACGGAGGTTCTCATCCAATGGAGTCATTGCTTCCCGAAAGATGCAACTTGGGAAAGTCTTTATGAGTTGCAGCAGAGATACCCAAATTTCCATCCTTGAGGACAAGGATGAGCTTCAGGGGACGGCAATTTGTTACAGGCCAACCATTTATCATCTTTAATCCTTAGCTATTTGTTCTAAGTCCATTTATTTGTATTAGCTCACTTATTTTACTTGTTTCGGTCCAAATGATTTATGGACCTGATGTTGCATTGTTGTTCAGGGCTTTAGTGAGCCAGCCCAAGTAATACACATATATTCCATGATGTAACGATTACCATCAGATTATGAAAAACGGCATTGCCTATCTTCTCTCCCAACTCTCTGATCTTTCTTTCTCTCCAATCTTTCTCTTCTCATTCTTGATCTGATTTCTATAATTTTCTTCCCTTTTGAACACCTTCATCAGAAACCCAAACGAGCAGATGAGAAAGCAAAACAAATCAACAAGCTGCTACCAAAGGAAAAAAAAAGCCTACACCAGAACACCACCAAGCAGCCGGCAAAAGGGACCACAGACCAAAACCATGGAATTTCTTGAAAATTTGAGCAACCTTACAAGGAAAGTTTTGAAAAACTCCAACTCCTTTTGATGGCTCTAACTCGAACCCATGCTTCAAATTTATTGCTTTATCTAAAATAAAAGACAATTCGGCTCTATTAGATTTTTTTTTTCTTTCTTGATTTACAAACTTAGCGGTGTAACAAACAAAAATCAAGAATTTCCTGTTAAAACTATTTCTTTATGGACATCTCCGTTCTCTATCCCACAACTTGGGCTTGAGCTCCAAGATGTCAGCAGCAGCAGAAGGTAGTAATGCAGCCACAAACGGCCAACTCCTATTTGGAAAAAATAATTAAAGAAAAGCATTTTTTTAAATTTTCTTTTGGTATAATAAAATTAATTTTTATATTTATTTATTAATAAGTACGTATTTACTTGATTAGGTTTAGTCGTTAATTGCTCAGATTTTTCAGGTTTCATCCTTCTTCAGTATGTCCACAAAGGTTTAGTCTTAAGTTAATTATTTAGCCATTTATCCACAGTATCTACATGAACAACTCCTATTGTAAAACTTCATTTATCTGCTTTTTAGGATTATTTGGAAACAGAACTTCAATATATATATATATATATATATATATATAAAGGGAAGATCAAACTAGCCTCTTTGGTGGAGAGCTTAGATGCATCAGGAACCTCTTTGCTGGTAAATTTAGAGGGGATTGAAGAAGGGGTTGCTGGTAATTTTGGAGTCTTAAGAGGGTCCATGATGGATGATATAACTGCTGTCTGGTGTTTTGCAAGAGAAAGCTCGACTCCTCTTCCATGAGCCGCTGGCATTGATGGATCGAGCCAAGAGGCGTGATGCTTGCTAGAACATCTTCAGACTTTCTTTTGCTTTCTTTCTGGTGGCGCTGATTTGGGGTTTGGGAATTGGGGGTAATATAAAATGTGCCCTGTGAAATTACAAAATTCTCAGCCTAAAGGTGAAAATCTGAAATCGATAAACAGATAGAAAGAATACCAACCATATAGCTCAATCAAACAAACAATAGCTATGACAATGCTTTAAACAATATAAGTGCAAGAACTTTAAAGGCATATAATAATAATAATAATAATAATAATAATAATAATAATAATATAATTTTAAAATCTGTGAAATAAGATTAAAGCGTGAATAGCATCATACTATTCTTAAATCTAATACAATCATTGCTTAAATCTTTGAACATCAATGAATTGAAATTTTTGTTTGCATATCCAAGAGTAGGGAAATTTTATGAGGAAATATTGGAGCAACCATTCTATGATACCGTATGTTGAACAATTCAGTTGGAATTATGTTGAACAGTAGCTGAACAGATCATAGATTGCTCAACTGGTTAATACTGAAAGAAGAGCATAAACAATTATAACACGATAGATAAATATAAATTGATATTGAGAGAGCACCTAGAAACGGTAAAGAAGGTTACGCTGAATGGTTGACACCTGCAATTAAAAAATATTAAGAAAAAAAATAAAATAGGAACAAAACATTAAGATGAAACTACGTAAACTAAAAAGAAATTAATCAATCAATCATTACCCAACATGTGCATTATAAATGATGGTACCCTTATTTTAAGTTTAGAATAGTAATATTAAATAACATAAATATGAAAGGTGCTTCAAAACCTTTGTCCTGTGATTACAAAGAAAATTTCATTTATTCTCAAAAGCAATTAAATACTAACATGAATGTAAATCAATATAATGAATATGAATATTCTAATTACCTTTGGAAGAGGAATGCTTATTACATGGTGTTTACTTCGTGTCACGGATAAGCTTTGCACTCAATGTCTAGCTTGGTCGTGCGGCACTTGAAAGCGCTCTCCCGATCAAGTCAGCCTAGAGTCGCTTGAGTTTTGCACAAGCACACAACATCGATTAGCATCACTAGCCACAAAGATAACCCGCGGGCTTTAGCTAAACTAGCACAGTGACCCCCTCCTCTATAGGAAGGAGGAAATTACCCCATCATAACAATATATTAAAGTAACAAGGCTACTAAGCTACCAAGCAACACCACAATAAACAACTAAGCAACCAAACAACAAAGTAACAAAGCAATAAAGTATATAGCATAACAAAGCAACAACGATTACAAACAAGCCAATCGGTTAACCGATTCCCCATGCATCACCACACCACTTGCGAGCCAAAAGGGCAGCCCTAGTTGATCGGTGGTGCATTCCGAAGCCAAGCAGTCAAGCCACCCGTGGGTCTCCGGACTTCCCCCCTTAAAGAGCTAACGGGATTTTATAGTTATACTATGAACAATCATTGACATGTTCGAAATGGGGACCGATTTTCCTAAATAAAACGATCTACCAATCATCTAGCCTCTACCCGACCATAGCCCTATACAAGATTGGCCATGGTGTGGCCATAACATTATCCCCCACTTAATCGGTCGACGCCCTCATCGACTTGGTACCTATGAACTCTTCAATTTTCTGTTGGAAGGCTTGTAGGTCGGTGACTTTTTCCCAACTAACTTCTTCAGAACTTAATCCCTCCCATTTTACAAGATATTCAAGAGTAAGTTTTTTTCTATGCTAGATGGTCCTATTTGCTAGGATTTCTTCTATACATCTGTCGAATGGTGGCTTGACACAAATCTGGGTCCTAGTAGATTGACTCCTACTCGGGTCGTTGGAATCGGCATGGAAGGGCTTCAAGTTGCTGACATGAAACACCAGATGCACCTTCAACCAAGCAGGTGGTTCTATTTTGTAAAACACGTTCTCCACTTTAGCCACAATAAGGATCGGGCCCTCGTATCTTTGAACTAGTCTACGATCTCTCTTTCGAAGAAAGCGGAGTTGTTCGGGGCTCAATTTCACTAGTACCAAATCTCCCATGTTGAACTGTCAAGCCGTCCGACCTTTGTCTGCCCACTTCTTCATCCATTTTGAAGCTTTTTTCAAGTAAACTCAAACAATTTCTGTGTTTTGCTTCTACTCTTTGGCAAAGCTAAAGGCATGTGAGCACTTCCCTTGGTAGACCTCCACCACGGTATGAGGCAATCGAGGTTGTTGTCTTGTCACAATTTCAAAAGGAATCTTATTAGTGAATGAACTCTTTTGAGAGTTAAAATATAATTGGACTACATCAAGGAGAAACGGCCAGTTTCGCTGATTGGCCTCCACAAAATGTTTGAAGTATTCCTCTAACAACTCATTAAACCACTGAGTCTGCCTATCGATTTGTGGGTGATAACTTGAAGAGATGTTGAGCTCGGACCCTAATAACTTGAAAAGTTCTGCCAAAAAGATCCCGTAAACCTTGTGTCTCTGTCACTGATGATGCTCTGTGGAACGCCCCAATACTTAACAACATGCTTAAAGATCAATCGTGCCATGTCTTCTGCATTAGGATGCTTCGGAGCCAGGATGAATGTAACATACTTGGAAAAGCGATCTATTACCATTAAGATAGCACCAAGGCCCCCCACTTTAGGAAGATGAGTTATAAAATCTAACGAGATGCTTTCCTAAGACCTCACAAGAATGGACAATGGTTCTAGTAACCCGACTTGATTTTACTTTTCAATCTTGTCTTGCTGGCAGATGAGGCATGCCTTGGTGTAGTCTCTCACATCTTTCCGCATATGAGGCCAATAATAACTTTGGTACAACAAGGCAAATGGACGTCTCCAAATACTTGTTCAAACCCGAATTCCCTTTCTTGGCCACATAGTGGAGCAAGGCCATATAAGAATGGATATGACAAAGGTGAAGGCGATAAGAGAATGGGTGATCCCTAAGAACGTGAGCGAGCTACGTTCCTTCTTAGGGCTAGCCAACTATTATAGACGATTCGTTGAAGGATATTAGAAACGGGTGGTGGCCCTCACTGAGTTGTTAAAAAAGGGACATGGATGGAAGTGGAGTGAAGAGTGTCAAGAGGCTTTCGAAGACCTGAAAGAGGCCATCATGAAAGATCCAATGTTAGCCTTGCCCGATATTGAAAAGCCTTTTGAGGTACAAATAGATGCGTCAGATTTTGCCTTGGGTGGTGTCTTACTCTAAGAGGGCCATCCTGTGGCCTTTGAAAATAGGAAGTTGAATGAAGCCGAGAGGAGATACACAACTCAAGAAAAGGAGCTCTTAGTAGTGGTTCATTGTTTGAGAGTATGGCGGCACTACTTGTTGGGATCGAAGTTTGTAGTGAATACGGATAACAAAGCAGTCAGTCATTTCTTCACCCAACCAAAGCTTACAGCAAAACAAGCCCGATGGCAAAAGTTTTTGGCGGAGTTTGATTTCACTTTCGGACACAAGTCGGGGAAGACTAATCAAGTGGCTTATGCATTGAGTTGAAAGGCAGAATTGGTCGCTCTTCGGTTGATTGTCCCTATGGCGATTAGTCAAGTGGCCACAAACATTAAAGACTTGATAAAAAAGAATCTGAAGGCAAACCCTCAAGCCACCTCCATCATGAAATTGGCGGAAGAAGGTAAATCGAAGTTCTTTTGGGTTGAGGATGAGCTATTTATGACAAAGGGATTGCGGATGTATGTCCCGAGATCCGGACAGTTAAGACAGAAGCTGATGCATGAGTGCCATGACAACCCTTGGACGGGCCACCCGGGTTGGAGACGCACATTTGCCTTGTATCAAAATTATTATTAGCCTCATATGCGGGAAGATGTGATAGACTACACAAAGACATGCCTCATCTGCCAACAAGACAAGATTGAAAAGCAAAAGCAAGCCGGGTTACTAGAACCATTGTCCATTCCTATGAGGCCTTGGGAAAGCATCTCGTTAGATTTCATAACTCGTTTTCCTAAAGTGGGGGACCTTGGTGCTATCTTAGTGGTGATAGATCGCTTTTCCAAATATGCTACATTTATCCCGACTCCGAAGCAACCTAATGCAGAAGACACGACACGATTGATCTTTAAGTATGTTGTGAAGTATTGGGGCGTTCCACAGAGCATCATCAGTGACAGAGACACAAGGTTTACAAGATCTTTTTGGCGAGAACTTTTCAAGTTATTGGGATCCGAGCTCAAAATCTCTTCTTGTTATCACCCACAAACCGATGGGTAGACTGAGCGGTTTAATGGGTTGTTAGAGGAATACTTCAGACATTTTGTGTAGGCCAATCAGATAAACTGGCCGCCTCTCCTTGCTGTAGCCCAATTATGTTTTAACTCTAAAAAGAGTTCATCCACTAGTAAGACTCCTTTTGAAATTGTAATAGGACAACAACCCCGATTACCCCATACGGTGGTGGAGGTCTACCAAGGGAAGTGTCCACCTGCCTTTAGCTTTGCCAAGGAGTGGAAGCAAAACACAGAAATTGCTCGAACTTACTTGGAGAAAGCTTCAAAACGAATGAAGAAGTGGGCAAACAAAGGTTGGACGGCCCGACAGTTCAACGTGGGAGATTTGGTGCTAGTGAAGTTGAGCCTCGAACAACTCCGCTTTCTTCGAAAGAGAGATCGCACACTAGTTTGAATATACGAGAGCCCGATCCCCATTGTGGCTAAAGTGGGGAACGTGTCTTACAAAATAGAACCACCCGCTTGGTTGAAGGTGCATCCGATGTTTCATGTCAGCAACTTGAAACCCTTCCATGCCGATCACAGCTACCCGAGTCTGAGTCAATCTATTAGGGCCCAGATTTGTGTCAAGCCACTATCCGACAGACGTATAGAAGAAATCCTAGCAGATAAGACCATTTGACATTGAAGAAAACCCACTCTTGAATACCTTGTAAAATGTGAGAGATTAAGTTCTGAAAAAAGTTAGTTGGGAAAAAGTCACCGACCTACAAGCATTCCAGCAGAAAATTGAAGAGTTTATAGCCATCAAGTTGACGAATGCGTCGACCGATTAAGTGGGGGAGAATGTTATGGCCACACCATGTTAGGGCCACATCATGGCCAACCTTGTATAGGGTCATGGTCGGGTAGAGGTTAGATGATGGATAAATCGTTGTATTTAGGAAAACCGATCCCTATTTCAAACATGTGAATGGTTGTTCGTAATATAACTATAAAATCTCTTTAGCTCTTTAGAGGGGGAGTCCGGAGACCCGACGGGTAGCTTGGCTCTCTGGCTTAGGAATGCACCACCGATCACCTAGGGTTGCCCTCTTGACCCGCAAGTGGTGTGGTTAGCCGATTGGCTTATTTGTAATCGTTGTTGCTTTATTATGCTATATACTTTGTTGCTTGGTTGCCATGTTGCTTGGTTTTTTATTGCCGTATTATTTGGTAGCTTAGTAACCTTGTTGCTTTGATATATATTATTATGATGAGATAATTTCCTCCTTCCTATAGAGGAAGAGGTCACTATGCTAGTTTAGCTAAAGCCCGCAGGCTATCTTTGTGGCTAATGATACTAACCGATGTTGTGTGCTTGTGCAGAACTCATGCGACTCTAGGCTGACTTGATCGGGAGAGTCCTTTCAAGTGCCTTACGACCAAGCTAGACATTGAGTGCAAGGCTTGTCCGTGACAACAAATACAACATAAAATGAATCAATAGAACAAAATAACCATTCGTAACTTCATAAACTTAAATACCATCAAATTGAGTCACCTGCAAACTAACTTTTTCTTTTTCAAAGTTTCAAAAAAAGAACAAAAGAATATACGAAATCCTGCCTTCAATTGGAGACTTACTATGTTGATTCCTTCAACAGTAAACAGTTCAACTTTGGAAGACTGTTTCTATAATCCAACAATAAAATGGAAATTTGCAATATAATTTATGTGTTCCTAAGGTTATCAAACAACATTTTTTTGTTAAGAAACGAAATTGTAAACTAAAAAGTTCACAGTTTTTTAAATGACAAAATACTTCTTCTTACTCCTACCTCGAACATAATATTTGCATTGTCATTACATTTTTACAATTTCTTCATTTTTTTCATCAACATAGAATAATTAATTTAAAAACCAAATAAGAAAAAATTTACATTTTACACTTTCTCCCAGCCTTAAGTCCTTAACCTCCGGGGCTCAAATGCGAATAAAAATGGAATTAGAAACTTTTATCAAATGAAATACGAATATTTATTATGATTAAAAAAAAGGAAAAGAGGTCACACAAAAAACCCAAAAAAAGAAACAGCAAACAACGAAAATCCTAAAAACAATTCAATTAATACTAGAAAAAGAAAACCCAATTCTATTGCAGGCTTTTATACCAGTGCACTTAGTTTTAACATTCCGAACATTTATCTTAAATATCTAATTAACAAAAAGAACACAAAGAAAGAAAAAAAAAAAAGATAGGAGGCCGATCTGGGCTCTCACCTGACGGCAAAGAATGCCAGATTGGTGGTGCAGTGTAGTAGTTGGGATGATGAACAACTTTGTAAAGGGGAAAAAAAGGATAGAGATAATGAGAAAGCAATGGAGTTGAAGGGCACCCGAGAAGAAACGCTGACAAAGATGGAGTGGCGGAGGGCGAGAGGTTTTAGGCATTGTTAAGTGAAAGAATTAGGTTATGTTTGATATATAAAAATATTTTTTATTTTTATTTTTTAAAAATATAAAAAAATCATCATCTAAGATATGTATAGTTTATAATAATATATACATGTTTTAGAAAATGAAAGTGAAAATAGACCTAAAATTCAGAATAATTTTTTTTTAATATCATTTTTAGGTCTATTTTCATTTTCATTTTCTAAAACATACATACATTTCTTCTCACAACATATATCTTATATGATAGTTTTTTTGTATTTTTTAGAAAATGAAAATAGAAAATGTTTTATCATACCAAACATAGCCTTATTATTTCCTTCACTCCATGAGAGAAAGAGGGTTTATGGTTTTAGGAGAGAGAGATCAAAACACCATGAAATTTTCCTATTAGCTGCTTGCTGCTGAATCCTCTTAGAATCAGGGAGAGACCTCCTTTGGCGCTGGGTTTTATATATTGTTTTAATAAATGAAAAGAAAATAACCTTGAGGATTTTTTTCTCTCTTTACGTTTCATAAATTAATTTAAAAAAAAAATTTCTATTACAAAATCTTTTTTGACTTTACTTTCTTCCCTTAACTCCCAAATTAGCCAAAAAAAATATCCTCAAATTAGGGTTTCAGGAAAAATTAGATTATTATAGATCATGAGTATCACCAAAGATTCTTTGTTTTCCTTTCTTTCAATTGAAAAATTGGCTTAAATATATAAAATAGTCATCGAATTTGTACAAAAATATCATATTGATCATTCAACTTTTATTTTGAAATTTTTGACTCTCGAATTTTTATTTTACGCATAATATAATCGTTGATACTAACATGACATAATAAAAAAAATTACACATGTCATATGAAAATATCACGTGTCAATATATGGATAAGTCATGTTAGTATTAATGGTTATATTGTGCAAAAAATAAAAGTTCAAGAATTAAAAATTTCAAAATAAAAGTTGAAGATTCGATAATTTTGTATTCAAGAACTATTTTAAGTATTAAACCTTAAAAATTTTATCCAAACAAGGGTGGTTTTTTTCAAACACCATTTCCCATACTTTCCCTCCCCTTCTCTCAATCCGATCATGGTGTTTAGAGATGGAGAAGAAGCAAGAATATGTTGGAAATGGAAGAGGAAGGTAAGAATTGGTAATCTTGTTTCCCTCCACTTATCTTTTATGAACAATTATACTAGGTTTCAAATATGAGCCAACCTCAAGTACTTATTGCAGGCATGGCGGCCAACCTGCTCACCATTAGCAATGGACGGTAAAACCAAAGCTTATTTGCAGATAATATTGTATATCCATTTATTATGTCCAAATTGGCATCTAAAAAAGAATCCAAATTTCTCTTTTTTTGACAAATTCACTTTGACACAGCACTTTACTGGCTGTAGACTGTAGTCCTCACTCATTTGTACACATAATTCCATCCAATACGAAGAGATTCCAAGCGCACCAATCTTATGCAATCACCCTCTACCTCATTGAGGAAGCTTAAGATGGCGCTCATAGTATTGGATGAAACTTTCATAACGTAAAACCAATCCCCGGGCTTCACTCTGAAAATAGTCACAAGTATTTCCTTCAAAATTTCTCTTTACTCCTGTTTACTAGTTACGCCAGGCCGAGAAACGATGATTTCCTTCAACACGGCGTCCAACAATATGTAAGCAAGAAGTCACTGTAGAGTACTAAGATTTTCACCCTCGAAGACATTGCTTCAAAGATTGCTGCCAACTTCTCCAGCAAAGATTAGAACCAAATTCTGAACTGTTGCAAGAAATCATTCATATTGGTACTATCTGCTTCTGCTACACCTTTAGATCATGGAGGACCAAAGCTGCCTGAAGACCGGTCCAAATGCTGATGAGAGACTTGCAAGCAGAGCTTTATTGTGTTGCCCTGAGATGATCGACATACATCAATACACTCCTCCAAATCCGCATCACATGTTAGTAAGACCCACTCAGAATCATCATCCAAGTACTTGAGATCAAATCTATTTATGTAATCTATATTGAAACGTTTCGTAATTTCATGCAATAAATCTTTAAACCGCCATTTACTCTGCAAGCGGAAACGTATCTTCTCATCTCCATATGTGACCTTTACCCTTTGAGCATCCAAATCTTGAGCAATCTGGCTTGTATTCTTCGACATGGGCTGAGGACTGTCAGAAACAAGCCTTTCATTAAGAGATCTTAGGCTCTGGGATCTTGGGAACACCTTCGGTCCTTCTTGACTGAAGGCATGCAGCTCTGCATCACTTTTGACCCTTTTCAGCTGACCGTCCCTGGAGCTCTCTCCAAGTATAAGATCTTCATTGCCAGAAATGTTAAGTCTAGAAGGTTGTCCAGTTCCACTGGAACAGCATTGACTTGAATTGGAACTCTGACTACATGAGGAGGAAGGTGAAGTTGAAGTAGCAGCTTGGAGCAGGAAATTTCCACCCTCAGGCTGTATGCCTGTTTGCTTTGGCTGATCATCCAGCCTTGAGTTTGATACTGCACTGGTTCCTGACAGCTTTGGAGAGGCCAGATCCGGGAAGTTTGTGTAGAAGGCACTAATATGCATCACACCGGAGGCACCTTGTACTGAGTCAATGACATGTTGGAGTTTCTGTAAGGAGTGTCCAACTTTCTTGATTTTTCGCGACGGCCAGCGTTTTATTCCATGTTGCCTACAGATTCTTTTCAAGGTTGTGGGGCACACTGAAAATTGAAGGAAATAGGGAAATAACATCAAAATTTTGAGAATAATAAAGAACATCATACACTTATCTTCATTAGCATACCACAATGCAAAACAAGGATACTTTTTGAAACACACGCTGCCGATAAAGAGGAAATAAAGGATTGAAATGGACAAAACTCCTTCAGTTCAAACGTTTAACCGCTTTCTTTCTTCATTTTTCAACAATAACTTCTCTTAAGAAAACAATATGGGCTTTCTAACTACCAAAGCTGTCCTATAATATAACAATAAAAAAAATCAATAAAACTTCACTTTATTGCAATTAGACTTACCACCGATGCTTTTTGCAGCATCTTTTAGGCTTCCAGAAAAATATTGGCGGAGAACCTGCAAAGTGATTGTTTTTTCTGCCTTGCAACGCCTTCTCTCTCCTGTTTTTCCCATAGCCACACTTGAAAAGCTAATCTCATTAAAAGTAGAATCTCCACATTCAACACTTTCTCTTAGGCTTATATGTTCTTGATGCCGCTTCACCTCAGACAAGTTTTCATTCAACATCACCTTTGTTTTGCCCTTTCCAGGTACCAAGGCAGCATTACTGCTCTGTTGAACCTCAGAGCAACAGGCAGTCCAAAATGAATTTTCTCCGGAACAATTTGGTAAACGACGAGTGCACTGCTCTTTTGAAATCTCTTCTCTACTAGGTATGCCATCTGAAGGGTTAATAACTTCACTAACTGCCATATGTGTTTCTTCTTCTAGTTCCTTATCTGTTACAACCCGTAAGCTACAGCATACTTGTTGTATAATGATGGATAGTGAATTTAGCATATTCTTCTGTCGTTCAGGATCTCTGGAGTCTGCAGGTAAGAAGAACTCCAAGACAAAATCTGCTTTACCAGTGTGGATACATCTCAGACGTATTGCAACGGCAGCATGCAATTTAAACATCCTTGCATGGTGAGCAAGAGGATATTCAGTCTTGTTCAAGGAAGTTATGTCAGCTGCGAAGCATGGTTGGTTTGTCATAAATGCTCCTCCGGCAACGCCCTGACCTTTCAACAAGTGATGTTCAGAGCATGCCTCATGAAAACCCTGGATATCAGGATCACCTATGTAGCAAGCATCATCAACAGTAGATACACAATGAACATAATTCTCAGTGGAATGTCGGCACCCCTCTTTACCTTGCTGCATGCAAGAAACCCAAGTCTGAGCTAAGGGCAACCTGTGCGTCTCACAAGCACATCTTAAAACTTCTTTGATCTCGGGTAAGGCAGCTTGGTAGGAATTATTGCATGCCTGATAAAACGTGAGTCTAACCCATAAGCAAGAAGAAATTTGGAACTCCTCATCTATTAAATTTATTCTGTAGCTGTGAAATTTACCTGTATGTTTAGAGTATTGGAAGCTATAGAACTCCTCAGATTGACAGCCTGCTTTTAAAGGAAAACAGGATTAATGAGCATTCCCAGGAGTTGATTATCAAACTGAATGCTCCAAAATGCAACTATAAGCACAAAGTTAATCACACCTATGACAGAGTATGAACATTTTTTCCTCTTTAAAATATGAATCATAAATAACAAGAACTTTTAGTTTCTTTTTGTCATGAAGCTGGGTAGTGCCTCAGCACAAGATTCCTAACATTAGCAAGTATAAATGAATACATTTAACAGCATGGCGGCATCAACAATTATTAATTAAAAGCGCTAGTTCCCTGCATGACATTTGACCATTTTCCAAATGCAGTTTGTAGTAATTATTCACCAAGATTTGCAACAAAGATAAATTAATACTACTAGTATTAATTAGAGATTCCTGTCCAGCACCAAATTTGGTGAAAAAAAATAAGTACATAACTTCATCACCTTTGAAAAAAGAAAACATAAAATGGGCAAAGAAAAGGACCTCTAACGCTTTGCAAACACTTTCGAGCTCAGGCCGAATCTTGATTTTCTCGGTAGTCATCACAACTTCAATAACACCCAGGCAAGTTCTGCTACCTTGTTCAAACACCGGAAGCGCAAAGGTTCCACGGACATCATGTTGTTGAGCATGATTTACTCGTGGGTATTCATCACTTCTAAAGAATCTAGCATCAGGAGTCCACTCAGGAACCTTACTCAAGAAAACCCTACCAGGCAGTCCCACCACTTCCTTCGAATCTTCCTCAGCTGGGAATTGATATCCGATGGAGATTTTCCTGTAATTTGCAAGCCTTTGGCTGTTGGGATCAAGTGAAAAGGGTTGCTCACTAGTTGTTAGAACACGTTTACCTCCTCTTTGTACAGGTACCCATAGTTGTACAAGGACATCTTTTTCTTTTGCACAATCTTTGATGTAATTAAGTGCCTGAATCAACCTCTGCATTACAGAAGTAGCAGGACCTGCATTAGTTCTGGCTGTAATCCACCATCTTCTGTTTTGCTCAGAACTGTCACTTATACAATCACCATTTAGATCATGACTTCTGACATCATCAGCCATGTTGTTGCTAAAATGAGGACTGACCAAAATTTGACCTTCAGTTTCGTTTGTATATGAATTCCCAAGCAATATTGGTCTTTGATTCTCTCCTTGATTATGCATTTGCGAGGGGCAGGCAGCCAAATAACCACCACTAGACTCTGAAGTAGGCCACATGAATGCAGGATCAAAGAAAGCATTTGAATTGGATGGACTAAGATTAAGAAAATCAGATCCTGGTGTTGTCTCCAACCAGCATCCATCTAACAACAATTCATCCATGTAGCTGAAGTCCATGGTTGAATCCGGCTGCAGACCGCCCAGTGTGGCTCCTGGTGAGAAAATGGCATTTTCCATGATATAGCCTTATTCCAGTGAATTTTTTGAAATCCAAGGTCCCTCAGGATGATATAATGTCAACTTTAAATTTTAACAAGAATAACTTCCAGGATCAGTTCCAGTCTTGAAAAGATAATCTGTCCATTTAGACCAAATTTGTCAAATTCTTTTGGGAACACCAACTTGGATAAGATCATAAGAATAATGAAATTCCACAGGGAATTGGAAACAGCAATTGCAATCGACTAATAGCTTAAGAATAATTATTGTTCATCATTTAAAGATAGGCTTCTGTTTTGCTGTTCCGAATCTGATATAAGTCAAAAACAAAAGAAAGGAAAGCAAAGACAGAAATCACCAGAAAGTAAGACGAGAATCAAACAAAGGACAAAATCCCAATTTGAGAAGAACCATATTTCACGATGAAAATTCAAAACCAGAACAAACAAATAAAAACCCACTTTCCAAATATTCTTCTCCCTTCCCAGCTTGTCAGCTGATATACCTTTACCAGTTTTGATTCAAGATTCTCATTTTTACCACAAGGAATAAAGAAAACAAGCTTAGTAAAGGCATTTCCACCAGAGTCCATATAGTTAGAACTAATTACGCAACTAATCTGGTTTATGTACTAATCTAACCCAAAACATTAATCATTAAAAGCAACAGATTTTCGCTTTCTTAGAATGGAAAATTTAAGATAAAAAAGGAAAGGCAAAGGACAGCAACTCACTCTATAGGTGCTATGTGTGTGTGGAGATTCTTGAAGATACCCCAAAACCAAATCTGAAACGGGTACTATGCCAAGTATTAGTATGTTTTATTTTCTGGAGATAATTGTTTATTATGAGTGAGTAGTAGTACTTTTTCGTCCTTGAAAGGGGTGAAAGAGAAGAAAAACCCTGTCTGAAGAAACACGAACAAGAAGGTGAGCTGTAAGAAAAGAAAGATGTTTATCTACTGTATCTAATAAAAGCTTGGAACAGGCTGTCTGTCTTCCGCGAGATAAAAGAGTTGTTGGGGGTCTTAGCTATTACTGTATCTGAATCTGAAGCTCTTAGCTCTCTAGAAAATAATACTATATGTTTTAGACTCTTATGATTCCAGGTTATTGAGAAATGAAGATTCCGCTGCGGCCTTTGGAGAGCACGTCAGGCCCCACACCAGGGCATAAACAACCCGGCTTTCATTCAAATTCTTGGCCTTGAAATTCTCGATGGAAAAGTCAACTTTTTCAAGCCCACCCCACTGCTGGAGAAGAGCAACGTCAGTATTTATGAATTACCAATGGCTTTGCTTGGCGGATGCCTGATGCTAACTATGCCTTTGAATTTATAAAAAACTATATATATATATATATATTGGAAGTGGAATCAGATTTCTTCAAGTGGTAAAAAATGGTTGCTTGCTGAGTCTGTGTGCCACTTGAGAAAATGATAGAAAGAGAAGCCTTGAGATGCTCTCTTTCCCCACTCACCACCAGCTTCCCCGTCCCTACCCCCATCTCTCTCTCTCCCTCTCTCTCTCTCTCCATTAATTCTCTCCATTAATTTATTCCACAAACATACACAAATCTGTTTTATTTAGTATTTATTTTATTCTATACAAATATATTTAAATAATAATAATAATAATAATTTTAGTAAACAACTGGGGCACGATGATGGGTGGCTCCAAGAGAATGAGTCTGACTCAGAGGACAGAGGTTGTGCTCTCCTCCTTCCCTTTCAAAAGTTAAGCAATCATTTAGCATCGTTTCTTATTTTTAGTTTTTTTTTATTTCATTTTTATTTTATTTTTGTTGCATTATCAATTTTTTAAAAATAAAAATATATTTAGATATATAATTTTATTGTTTTATTTTCTTTTAAAAATATATTAAAAAAATCTAAATATATATTAATTAAGTATTAAGAATGTCATTAAAAATTTATTATTTATTTGTGTTATAGAAGTGTTTTGAAACATAAAATTTCTGTTTCTATTTTTTTTCTAAAACATATTTTTTGTTTTCAAAATTTTGAAAACAGAAACATTCTATCAATACATTTTTAGCTGTTTTGTTTCCAAAACATGAAAATAACAATAGAAAATAAAAAACAAAAAACGATGCCAATCGAGCCCCTTTAGAATCTTTGTCGAGTTTTAACTTTGAACTGCTACTTCTTCCCTTTAACAGTTAACTCACTACCTTTTTTTTTCTCTTATTGGTTCTACTTTCCGCCTTCTGGATTTTGTTTTCTGAGTTTCTGACTAATATATGTCTGTTCACTTTTTTGTTAGAAGGCTCTGTGTGTTTCTGACTTATTGTAAAAGGATTTTTCATATATAACAAGAAATATCTTTTTCTTATTATCTACAATTAAGAGTAGTATGGTTGGGGGTTATCTTGGTTATCTGACCTTTGTTATCTTTATATGTCCTTATTTGGTTCGAAATAATGAGATAATCAAGATTATATCATATTACTGTCACGTCAGCATATAACCTCAAAATTAGATTATTTGATAACCTCCAAATTCTTAGTTAATGTAAGATAACCAGATTATCTTAAAATTTTTCTTAGTTTGCTCTCACTAATTTACTCCTTTAGACCACAATAACCCAACGTAACTGATAAATTACAACATTCTTTTTTAGCATTTTTTTTTGTAAGAAGCGTATTATTAAACTTAACTTATATAATTATTAAACTATTTAAATATATTTTGGTCAAAAAAACTATTTAAATATATGTTAATTCAATTAAACTAGAAACATATTTTTTTTTTCATAAACATAATCAAACTTAACTTATATAATCACTCACTAAAATATTAATTATATAATATTTTGTGTATATGACTTACCCAATTAATTTTTTCACAAAGTTTAAGTATATAGTATCTATTTTTTTTCTTATGTAAATTAGGCAAAATTTAATTTAATGAAACAAATAAATATTATTTTGTTATGTTCAATGAAGATAAACTTGTTTTTTCAATCATATATAATTGTTGAAATAAAAAGACTTGAAAAATATAGGATACATAGTATAAGAAAGAAATAAACTATAAGTTTTTAAGTGAGGACATAATAGTAAAATATCAATTTTGACAAAAAAAAACCCAAACCAAACAGATTAACTTAACATTGACAAATATTGAATCAAACATAATTTGGTAGTATTTCAGGTTATATACATAAGTTATCTTTGATGGAACTAATCACATAACCTAAAGTTATCTCAGATTATCCGAACCAAACGCCCCTTTAAAGTTATTGAATGTCTTATGAAAATAATAGTGAGTGTTATTGATAAACACTTATTTAAGCTATGATTTATCTCTTATATCTTGTTGTTTAAGTGTTTATTATTACTAACTAAGCTGTTTTGAGTGAGTTCATGTCATTAGAAGCTAAAAAGAAGCTTTGGAAGAAAAGGAGTTTAAATCTGGAAATTTTGAGATTTTCCTGTGCAGATAGTTTTTAAAGATGGCCAGATTTGACATCCTTAAAGTCCTTTTCTGAGTTCTAGTTCTTCATCAACGTTGTAGAGGACTTCTTAAGCTTTCTAGAATACTAAAGATCACCAAAATCGGAGTTCATTTGGGCCTTCAAAACGTCAAAATACAGAAGCATCCAGAAACCCTACGGAAATCCGAGATTGCTTTTCTATTTTGGGCTTTGGAGCAATTTTGGGTTGAAGATGGACAAGTGCACGCCTAAGGCTTATTTGGGGCTGTTTTGGACATGTTTTTGAAGATATTTAACCTAGGCCCAAGCCTTGGATTGATGCGATTTAGCCCTTGAAGAGAAGTCCTAATTGGAGTAGGAAAACACTTTAATAAGGCATGTGCATGGCATGTGGTGTGTGCTATTTTTTCTCCTATTTGAAGAAGGACTTCTATTTCTTGTAGAACACTTAATCCAGCTGATAACTTATTAGGTTAAAGATTCCTAGGTCTCTATTTAAAAGACCTTAGCCTCCCTATGTAAAAAAAAGAGAGCTTTTGCTAGGAATTTTATTTTTCTCTTTTGTGCTGCAATTTTCAGAATGCTCTTCTAATTTTCTCAATTCAGTTGAAGGTTGCTTGACTCTTGGATGCAAGGATTGTGAGGCTTGAGTTTTATTTCTATCTCTTATGCAAATATCTTTTGATTCTCTATGCTTATTTCATAATTTTCTTGCTTAGTTACCTAGGATGCGCAACTGGTTAATTTTGCATGATTTTCTATTGCTAGAATTTGAGCTTCTTATCCGTAATTGTAAGTTAGCTTAATTCAAAGTAGTAAATCAAGTGATATTGCATAGTTTTTCAATATTGTTTGAGAGAATTAAAGGGAGTAATTAAGAGAGCAGGCTATATGACTTGATTAGTTATTATTGGCTAAGATCTTTCTAGAGTTTATTGCTTTTGTCTTAATTAAATCTAGGGAAGCTATAGGTACCTAGGTTATTTTGATAAAAAGGGCTTGATTGGGAAGCTATAGGTACTAATTTAAGCCACGCATAAGGAAAGATAGGGGTTAAAGGGAAGCTATAGGTACTTTTAACCTACGCCAATTGTTTGCATGTTTGATTATCTTTTGTGCCTATGATCAATTCAAATTCCAAGAGTAAGTATTCCTTGAACTGAAATATTCTCTATTGATTTCTTCTTATTTTTATTATTTGCATTGTTCTTAGTTATAATTTGCAAACTTAAATTCTTCAATTCTTTACTTTTATTGCATCTTCAAATTAGATTTTCTAAAACAATCTTCGTGGGATACGACCTGTGCTTATCACTATCTACTTAGTTTTAGCATAGAATTTTATTTGGTATTAACGACGTACTAGTTTTATATATATATATATATATATATATGATAAGATGAGTGGAAAAAAAATAACTACAGGTAATTTAAAAATTATTTTTATATTTTAAATATATTAAATACTTTATGTGAATTATTTATTATATTTATAAGATAGAGAGAAAAATAATTATATTTAATTTGAAAATGGTTTTTATTATGTTTTCTTACAAAGATAATTATTTATTTTGATAAAAAAATCAAAATATATGGAATAATTTTTTTGATATTGTTTTATTATTAATTAGAATATTTTAAATTATTATAAATATTAAATTTTCACAAGAAATTAGGTAAATTTAATCTATGATTTTTTATTTTTCATAAATTTTCTTTTTAAAAATTTCTTGATTTTATAATTATGTTTAAATTTTTTTATTAATGTTTATTGAATTTATTAAACACTTAAATTTTTTATATTTATCTAATACAGTCTAATGTTTTTGTAACCTCAGGTGAAGTGAGTTCACTCTTATAATTGTTACTTTATGTATAGTGAAAAAACAATAAATTAATCAAAATTGATTTATTATACTATATTTAATTTTGTAACCTGAAACGAAATAATAGGTTCTCATTTAGTTATGCATGTAAACCAAGACATATTAGGTCAAGTAAAAGGGGTCTGATTCTTTTAAATTGAATCGAATGAAAAGAACTTGATATTCCTTAAATAAGGTTGTGAGTTCAAATATTTTAAATGAAAAAAAAAATTGAAAGAGTTTCTCTATCTATGTTCCGATATGGCTGAACTCTAAATTCTTTGGGATATATATATATTTTTGTCTTTCGGATTAGTCAGGATAAAATTATTATTATCATATACATATATATATATATATATACACACATACACACATATATATATATATATATCAAACCTCTTACATTAAATTAAACGTACATTAAAAATACAAAAATTATCTTATATAATATTTTTTTATATTGGTATAAGTGTTTGTATTTGTTTTAAGGGTCGACAATAAATTCTATTCGAATAAGGTCAGACCTAAATAGAGAGAAATATTTTCAAATTTATTTTCTTCATTCACAATATTCGAATATAAAATCTTATTCAAAAACCATTAAGCTATTTCTATTCAATCCAATAAGTATTAGTTTATCTTATATAATATTAATGTAACTTTTAAACTCTATAAACTAGATCATAGACATATAAGAAAAAAAATATAAGATATATTAATTATTACAAACATTGAAATTTCAACGGACAATACGCATTGAAGTTGATATTTGATTATATGGAAATGGATAATGAGATTGCGTGATAAACGGTAAAAAAATAACCTTAAAAAAGAAAGAAAAAAACAAAAACAAAAACAAGTGGCTGGGTTAGTGAGTGTAAATTAGTTACAAGTGGGCGTGTGGTATCCACGGTGGTTAAGTCGAACTCAAAGACAAAGAGCCCACTGCTCCCACGGACCAACATATTAGGGATGTAAACGGTTCGGTTTGATTCAGATATTAAAGTTTTAATTCTATAACGTTTCGGTTCGATTCGGGTTTTTTTGCGAGTTTTCGGGTAGTTAAAATTCATTAAATTTTGAGCTTTTTTCTTTTATAAAAGCTCAAATAAGATTATAAAAATTTTGGGTCTTTTAATTTTAGGCTAATAAAATCAAGTATTTTTTAAAATTTTAACTTATTCGGTTCATTCAGTTTTTATATGAATATTTCAAAACCCTAATTTAGTTACCCATTCGATTCAGTTATCGATTTTTTCGGGTTACTTGAACAGCCCTACAACATATCAACTTGACAACTTCCCAATCATTTTCACCAAAAAAGGAAAACAAAAGGTAAAGAGACAACTTCCCAATCATCTCCACACATTCCACGCGATACAAAAACGAATTCGGTCTCCTGTTCACTTTTTAACCGGAGAATCCTCTTACCTCAATGAAAAATCTATGACTCTAAGACTCGTCACATCGTCTAATGTAAATTGAGCATTTCACAAATCTTTTCCCCCATACTCTGACAATTAAAATCTTTTTAAAACAGTGATATAGGAGTATTTCATTATTTTGAACCAAAATAAGGATAAGAATTAAGCATAAAAGAACAAAGACTAAGAGATTAGGAATAGAAGCATCAGAATTAAGCATAGAAAAAAAAAAAAAAGGAGATTAGGAAATTGTTTAGGTGGAGGCTGCCATTCAGCCATGATAGTCCGGCCTTTTATACGGACCATCATGGCCGGACAATTATATCATTTTTTTTAAATTCATTTAATTTTTTTAATTTTAAATTGTTTATTTTTTAATTTTGATTGGTAATGTGAAAAAAAAATCAAAGCTACTTATCAAATTATATATTTGAACAACTTATTTTTATCTTTTTTTCAACAATTTTTTTGATGATATTTAACTTTGTGTTTATAGAATTTAATAAAAATATAGACATTACATATCTAAGTTCCAAAAATGTATTGTTAGAGTTGAATTTTTTTTCCTTTTCAAAATTTTATTTTGGGATTAAAAATATATGGTTTTGGATATGATTAACACTATTTAAGATTGATGAATACACTTTTGGGGAAGAGCCTTCTATTCTTTTTTTTTTCACAAAATATTTTTATGATATTGAACTATGTGTTAATGAAATTTAATGAAAATATAATCATGTGACATATCTAATTTCGGAAAATGTATTATTGGGGTTGATTTTTTTTTTCAAAATTCTATTTTGGGATGAAACATTTGGTTTTGGGGATGATTAATACTATTTAGAGATGATAAATATACTTTTAGGGATGAACTTTTTTTTTCCAAAATTTTTTTGATGATATTGAATTATGGATTTATAAAATTTAATGAAAATATAGACATACGGCATATTTAAGTTCGAAAAGTATATTATTGGGGTTGATTTTTTTTTCCAAAATTCTATTTATGGGATGATTAATACTATTTGGGAGATAATGAACATATTTTTGAGGATGAACCTTTTTTTTGTCCAATTTTGTTATTTTCTTGTCAAAATTCTATTTTTGGGTTGAAGAATATATGGTTTTGGAGATTATTAATATTGTTTGATGCATGATGAATATATTTTTGAAAATGAACCTTTGGAATTTTTTTTCACAAAATTTTATTTTGGGGATGAAAAACATATTGTTTTGGGGATGATTAACACTATTTGGGGGATGAAGAACATATTTCAGGGATGAATCTATTTTTTTTTCATTTTTTTTATTTTCTTGTCAAAATTCTATTTTTTGGTTGAAGAACATATGGTTTTGGAGATGATTAATATTATTTAGGCCATGGTGAATATATTTTTGAAAATGAACCTTTGGTTTTTTTTTTCACAAAATTCTATTTTGGGGATAAAAACATTTTTATTTTGGGGATGATTAATACTATTTGGGGGGATGATGAACATATTTCGGGGATGAACCTTTGTTTTTTTTTTTTTTTTTTTTTTTTCTTGTCAAAATTCTATGTTTAGGTTGAAGAACATACGGTTTTGGAGATGATTAATATTATTTGGGACATGATGAATGACACACCCGGACCTAGCATGACTTTTTCGTACGAACGGAATAGTGCAAGATGACGTAATAATGGAACAATATGTCGGTCCGGCTGTGTCAAGCCAGAAGAGAAGATAAGCTTAAGACAAGATGGAGTTGGAAGATGAGACTGGTGACCATGCATGGAAATACCAAAGTGGACTTCTTTAAGTCCATAGCCAATGGATTGGAAGTCCATTGGTGAATTGGTCGGTGGATCTGGCCAAGGATCAAAGTTTTGAGCAATTAAAAGAGAAGAGAAAGTTTGGCCCGGGGTCTGAGTAGACCCGGTGTCGGGCTACCCTATAAATAGGGGGAGGCCGAGCCTCTCCCCCTTATTTTCTCTCTTCCTCTCTTCTCTCCTTTCCCTTTTCTCTCAACTGCTCCTTTGGAGCAATTTTGGAATTTTATCCGATCCGGACAAACCGACCGCAAGTTCAAGGCGAGATCTTGGTGAGTTGTTCATAACTCCTTGATCTTCGTTTTTCTAAGTTTGTATGCTTATCCATGCATTGGTCTAGGAGAAATCCAAGCTCAAAGTTAGTTTCAGATTTTAGTTAGATTTTAAGTTTAGATTTGAGATTTAGGGACTTTGAACTTGTAATTCTCGTTTCTACTCCGGTAAATACGTCGTTGGAGGTGAGAGGAACCTCCATTTCGAATTTCATGCGAATCGGTGGACCGAAGGGCTCGGGAACAGAGGAAAGGCCTCGAAACCTGAGGCCTGCGGATGGCTCCAGCTCGGGAGAGACCCGCCGCCCAGGTCCTGCGCGGGACTGGGCCATTTTGGCCCAAAATGGCCAATTGGGCCTAATTAGGCCCAATCTGAGTTGGGCTAGGCCCAACTCTCATGGGAAGGGCCTTTTGGGCCCAGAAACAGGCCAGGACCGACCCAGCTACAGGAGCAGGCCTGCCTGGCCCAGCTCGAGTGTGGGGCCCACGGGTCCCCAGGGGCATTTTCGTAATTTTTCACCAAGTGTCTAATTTTTACCCCAGAACCTCCTGGACACTTTTCTAAGCCCCGAATCACATTCAAGCCCATCTTAGGTCATGTTAGAGCCTCATAGGTGCATTCATAAATGTAATTATGAATGCTAACGTATATTTTCATGTATTAGGGCTCTGGATAATCGAATGCGGCGATGCACCGGAGGTTAAAGCTACATGGAGCGCTTGGAAGTATACGATTCTCCCAATACCGTGAGTGACCTTGTTTTCAGTGTTTAGCCACTAGGGATAAAATGTTTTTAAAAATGTTTTCAAAATATAAATTATTTAAAAAGGTTTTACAACTGTTTTGGGATAAGGGTAATCCACGACACACACTTTTTATTTTGTGATACACCCATTTAGAGGGTGGGATGATTTTTAAAATACAAAAGCTTGTATGTGTTTACATGTTTTTCATATATATATATATAAGAAATAATAATAATATTATTATTATGATTATTGGGGTACGATGCCCCTGGAAGAGGAGTGATTGAATGGGATTCCTCGGGCTCCAATTTGCGGGAGCGTAGACCGAGTTTGAGAGCATGCATGATACTTAGCCGTGGACCGCCTATCGAGGGGCACGGTGAGTCGAGCCTGGTTGGGAGAGGCGCATAGGGAAACTCGCCAGAGCTCCAGATCACTATGTTCCACCACAGTGAGGTACCACCGAGGGAACGGGCTAGAGAAAGAGAAGATTTTAAAAATTTATTTTAAAGAAGAAAGAGATAGCCCTCGGTGCAGTAAGGCATACGACCGGTTAGTCGTGCCTTCAGTGTATTAGGTGCCAGCCCATGAGTATATAATTATTTTAAAGGTTTTAAATTTAATTCTTCTTGGGAGAATTTCAAAAGAGGTTTTGAAAACAAAATTTATTTTATTTACTTTATTTATTTTATTTTATTATATTTTCGATTACCTTGTTATCCCTAACCCTGATGGAGATTCATTGAACCTCTGTCACTCACCTGTATCCAATGTAGATGGGTGCAGATCAGCGTGCGGGGTCAACTGATGGAAGCCAAGCTAAGGACATGCAAAGGATGGAGCAATCTGGTTGAACACAACATGATGATCCATTATACATTGGTAGAGGTCCAATAACTCGGGCTAAAGCTAAAAGGATGAAAGAAGCCCTTAATGGACTAATTCAAGCTGTTTGGGCTAAACAAGCAACAATAGGAGCTGAATTGGGCTTGGAGGAATCAATTGGTGTTATCAATTTAATTAAAGCATTTAATGGGGCCTAATTAGTTGTTTTCGACCTAATTGGGTTCTGGTTTTCCAGACTTTGTTTTATTTTAAAGTTTTAGGAGATTTCTAGCTGATTTTATGGTGCCTTAAAGTCACATTCCTAAATTTTAGGAACTCCCTTATCTTTAGGAGTAAATCTTGCTAGAAGATTTATTAGGGTTTTCTTTAGCCTTTAAATTATGAATTCTTGTACTAAACTTTGAAGATGGGAATTTTATGAATTTGGTGAGATTATTCACTTGGTTTGTTCTTCATTGAACTTCTGAACTTATCAAGGTTAATTCCTTGTGGCGTTCTTCTGACTTATCACTCTCAATCTCTCCCTTTTCTAGAGTGTGGCGCTAATTATCCTTCTTTATACCTCTGGTTCATGTTTCTCTAAACATTGGGTCAAGGTTTTTCCTGAGTTCTAAACTGATTTGGCTTTCCTGGAAACTTCATCCATCAACTTGTCCGTAGGTTCCTAGATTCAATTTACGGGGTTCACATTAGTTGGCATCAGAGCTTTTGGTATCTAAATCAGTTTCATTACGTTTTTTGTTTCGTTCCCTTTGTTTGATTTGTTTCTTTCATTCTGAAAGTTATCAATTCTTGCGAATTTGGTTATTTCTTCTTTAACCTTTCTTGTTTCGTTTGTTTCGTTTCTTTGATTCATATACTCTTTAAATCTTATAAATCTGGTCAGTTTGTTCTTTTCTTTGTTAATTGCTCTTTTTAGTTTTCATATCTATTCTGTTTAGTTTGTTTCTTTTTTTTTATTGCCTCAATTCAAAAAAAAAAGAAAAAAAACGAAATAGATAAAAAAAAGGAAAATGCAAAAAGAAAGTGAAAAGAATTGAAAAACAAAGAAAACTAGTGGAGGCGTGATTTTGGCAAAAAGGACAAATTTGATTTGAGCATCTTTTCTATCTTTCTTTGATTCCTGATCAGTATTCATTTCTTTGAGTCTTTT
This sequence comes from Microcos paniculata, assembly GCA_030664755.1. Lineage (NCBI taxonomy): Eukaryota > Viridiplantae > Streptophyta > Magnoliopsida > Malvales > Malvaceae > Microcos > Microcos paniculata. The sequence goes on from CP131463.1 coordinate 2,210,804, forward strand.
TGCTTCATATTTCTTCTCTTTTATATCCTCTCTATCTTTTATGCTTTTCCTTGATTCCTAATCGATTGAGTTTTATTTGGGTAAGTTGGCTGGGCATTGGCAAGGTAATTGCTCTTGATTAGATTTTCTTTAGTTCCTTAAAGAACTTATTTAAGTGAATTGAGTGGTAAAAGGCAAGAGTGTTACCATCATAGTTTAAAAGCCATAAAAGAGTGAAACACACTTGAGTGTAAACACATGTGAGGTTTTCTTTTCTTGGCAAATCTAATCTTTTCCAGACTACTATAATGGCTGAGGAAGGAAGGATAGAGACACTTGAACAACGCGGTTTGTGACAACACTTTGAGCGTATGGAGGTCAGATTTGGTGAAATCATGGATAAAATGGAGAGACACGATGCAGCTATTGCTGTTTTGCAAAGGAATCAAGTTTGTGAAGTTCCTAATGTGCAAAGGCGAGAAAGGCGACAATACCATGATGAACATGAAGAGGAGGAAGAAGATGATGATGACCATGATGATTTTGATCCGAGAGAGGCCAATAACAGATTCAATCATGATAGAGGTGGTCAAAGAGCAAGGAGGATAGGTAATTTTGATCGAAACTTGGGGAGTATCAAAATGAAGATTCCACCCTTTTCGGGTAAGAATGATCCTGATGCATACTTGGAGTGGGAGAAGAAAGTGGAGCTAGTCTTTGATTGCCACAATTACTCCAAAGAGAAGAAGGTAAAACTTGCTGCTGTTGAATTTACTGATTATGCTATTGTTTGGTGGGATCAACTTGTTTTGACTAGGAGACGAAATTGGGAGAGGCCAATTGATAATTGGGAAGAGATGAAGGCTGTTATGAGGAGGAGATTTATTCCAAGTCATTACTATAGAGACTTGTACCAGCGGTTGCAAGGCCTAACCCAAGGATCCAAGAGTGTGGAGGAGTACCACAAGGAGATGGAGATAGCCATGATCAAGGCTAATATGGAAGATGATCGAGAGGCAACCATGGCACGATTTTTACATGGCCTGAATAGGGACATTGCAAATGTGGTGGAGTTGCAACATTATGTGGAGTTGGAGGATATGGTACACATGGCCATGAAGGTTGAACGACAACTCAAAAGAAAGGGTTTAGCACGGTTCGGACAGAATTCAAGTTCTTCTTCGAGATCAACTTGGAGCAAAAAGGAAGACAAGGCTGATTTTGTGAGCAAGTCCGAATCATCTAAAAGCAAGGATGCTGGTTCTAGCATAGATAGAGGTAAATCTAACCCCTAAACTTCTAGAAACTGAGATATCAAATGTTTTAAGTGTTTGGGAAGGGGACACATTGCATCCCAATGCCCGAATAAGTGAGTGATGATTTTAAGGGGAGATGGTGAAGTTGAGACTGAAAGTGAATATGATGATGACACACCATTGGAGGAGAGTGAAGAAGAAGTACATCCAGTTACTGGTGAAATCCTTGTCACTAGGAGAGCTTTGAATATGCAAGTGAAGGAGGATGATGAAGCACAAGAGACAACATCTTCCACACACGTTGTCACATCATGGACAAGGTATGTAGCCTTATTATTGATGGGGGGAGTTGTACTAATGTAGCAAGCACTCTTTTGGTTGAGAAATTGAATCTGCCTACTATGAAGCATCCTAGACCTTATACGCTTGAATGGTTGAATGAGTGTGGGGAAATTAAGGTTAGCAAACAGGTGCTGGTTTCTTTTTCCATTGGTAGGTATCATGATGAGGTGCTTTGTGATGTTATACCTATGCATGCTGGCCATGTGCTCTTGGGTCGACCATGGCAATATGATAGGAATACTATGCATGATGGGCGCACAAATAAGTATTCTTTTGTAATGCATGGGAAACCAATAACTCTTGTACCATTAACACCTCAGCAAGTTTATGAAGATCAAGTGAGAATTAAAAAAGAATGTGAGAAAAGAAAGAGTGAGGCCAAACATGAGAAAAGAAAGAGCGAAACTGAGGAAAGTGGTAAAAAGAATGGGATTGAAAATGAAAAAGAGGCTAAAAACACACAAAAAAAGAGGAAAAAGAGAAGCCTCAAGAGCAAGAGAGAAAAAAAGCAAGTTTTTATGCAAAAGAAAGTGAGGTTAAGAGAGCTTTTTATTCAAAACAGCCAATGATTGTACTTTTGTACAAAGAGGCTTATTTTAATACTAATGATCTTAACCAATCTTTGCCTAGTGCTGCTAAGTCTCTTTTGCAGGAATTCACTGATGTTTTTCCTGAAGAAGTTCCTAACGGTTTATCACCACTTGGGGGAATAGAGCATTAAATTGATTTCATTCCCGGTGCATCTATTCCTAACCGACCAGCCTATAGGAGTAATCCTGAGGAGACAAAGGAACTTCAAAAGCAAGTTGAGGAGTTGCTAGCTAAAGGGTATGTGAGAGAAAGTTTGAGTCCTTGTGCAGTTCCGGTTCTACTTGTGCCTAAGAAGGATGGAACATGGAGAATGTGTGTTGATTGTAGAGCTATCAACAAGATTACGATAAAGTATCGCCATCCCATTCCTAGGTTAGATGATATGCTTGATGAATTGCATGGTGCTTGTATTTTCTCTAAGATTCATTTGAAATCTGGTTATCATCAAATTCGCATGAGAGAAGGTGATGAATGGAAAACTGCCTTTAAAACTAAGTATGGTTTATATGAGTGGCTAGTTATGCCTTTTGGGTTAACTAATGCCCTTAGTACTTTCATGAGATTAATGAACCATGTCTTGCGTGCTTTTATTGGTAAGTTTGTTGTTGTGTACTTTGATGATATTCTGATTTATAGCAAAAACTTAGATGAGCATCTTGATCATTTAGAAAAGGTTCTAAGTGTTTTGCATGAAGAGAAGTTGTATGCAAACCTTAAGAAATGTTCTTTTTGCACTAGTCAGGTTGTATTTCTTGGATATGTTGTTAGTGCTAAAGGAATAGAGGTTGATGAAGAAAAGGTTAAGGCTATTCGAGAATGGCCTACACCAAAATCAGTAACTGAGGTGTGAAGCTTTCATGGATTGGCTAGTTTTTATAGGAGGTTTGTTAAAGATTTTAGCACTATAGCTGCACCATTGACTGAAATTGTTAAAAAAAGTGTTGGATTCAAGTGGGGTAGTGAACAAGAATCAGCTTTCAATTTAATTAAAGACAAGTTAAGTTCAGCACCATTACTTGTTTTACCTAACTTTGCTAAAACTTTTGAAGTTGAGTGTGATGCTTCAGGAATAGGTATTGGGGCTGTTTTGATGCAAGAAAACCGACCCCTTATTTTAGTGAAAAGCTCAATGGGGCAGCCTTGAACTACCCAACTTATGACAAGGAGATGTATGCTTTGGTGAGGGCCTTGGAGACATGGCAACACTATTTGTGGCCAAAGGAGTTTGTCATTCATACTGATCATGAATCCTTAAAGCATTTGAAGGGCCAAGGTAAGTTGAATAAACGCCATGCAAAATGGGTGGAGTTCATTGAATCTTTTCCTTATATGATCAAGTACAAACAAGGTAAGGAAAATGTCGTGGCAGATGCTTTGTCTCGAAGGTATGCCCTGATCTCTATTTTGGATACTAAATTATTAGGCTTTGAATACATTAAGGATTTATATTCTTCTAATCATGACTTTGGTAATGTGTTTGAAGCTTGTGAACATGCTGCCTTTGGTAAATTTTATAGGCATGAAGGTTTTTTATTTCGAGAAAATAGATTGTGTGTGCCTATATGTTCTTTAAGGGAGTTATTGGTTCGTGAGGCTCATGGAGGTGGATTAATGGGACATTTTGGTGTTCGAAAAACTTTGGATGTCCTTATTGAGCATTTCTTTTGGCCACATATGAAACGTGATGTAGAAAGAATTTGTGAGAAATGTATAACTTGCAAACAGGCCAAATCTAGATCTTTACCTCATGGATTGTATAGTCCTTTGCCTATACCAAATGAACCTTGGGTAGATATTTCCATGGACTTTGTTTTAGGTTTACCAAGGTCAAAAAGGGGTAATGATTCTGTTTTTGTGGTTGTGGACAGGTTTTCTAAGATGGCGCATTTCATTTCATGCCATAAAACAGATGATGCTAATCACATTGCAGACTGTTCTTTCGAGAGATAGTGGCTTCATGGTGTGCCAAGGAGCATTGTTTCAGACCGAGATGCCAAGTTCTTGAGCTACTTTTGGAAGACTTTGTAGGGTAAGCTAGGTACTAAACTTATGTTTTCTACAACTTGCCATCCTCAAACGGATGGGCAAACTGAGGTAGTCAATCGAACTTTGTCTAGTTTATTACGTGCTATCATTCAAAAGAATTTGAAAAATTGGGAGGATTGCTTGCCACATGTTGAATTTGCTTATAATCATTCTATCCATTCTACTACTAACCTTTCACCTTTTGAAGTTGTGTATGGGTTTAATCCTTTGACTCCAATGGATTTAACACCTTTACCAATTGATGAGCATGCTAGTTTGGATGGCAAAAGGAAGGCTGAAATGGTGAAGTAATTACATGAAAAGGTTAGGCAGCAAATAGAGAAGAAAACGGAACAATATGCTACTCAAGCCAACAAAGGGCGTAAGAAAGTGACCTTTGAACCTGGAGATTGGGTTTGGGTTCATTTGAGGAAAGAACGTTTTCCGTTGAAACGTCGTTCCAAGTTGCAGCCAAGAGGAGATGGACCATTCCAAGTCATTGCGCGCATAAATGACAATGCATACAAGTTGGATCTACCAGGTGAGTATAATGTTAGCGCTACATTCAATGTTTCTAATCTTTCTCCATTTAATGTAGATGATGAAGATTTGAGGACGAATCCTTTTGAAGAGAGGGGGAATGATGGAAGTCAAGCTAAGGACATGCAAAGGATGGAGCAATCTGGTTGAACACAACATGATGATCCATTATACATTGGTGGAGGTCCAATAACTCGGGCTAAAGCTAAAAGGATGAAAGAAGCCCTTAATGGACTAATTCAAGCTGTTTGGGCTAAACAAGCAACAATAGGAGCTGAATTGGACTTGGAGGAATCAATTGGTGTTATCAATTTAATTAAAGCATTTAATGGGGCCTAATTAGTTTTCGACCTAATTGGATTCTGGTTTTCCAGACTTTGTTTTATTTTAAAGTTTTAGGAGATTTCTAGCTGATTTTATGGTGCCTTAAAGTCACATTCCTAAATTTTAGGAACTCCTTTATCTTTAGGAGTAAATCTTGCTGGAAGATTTATTAGGGTTTTCTTTAGCCTTTAAATTATGAATTCTTGTACTAAACTTTGAAGATGGGAATTTTATGAATTTGGTGAGATTATTCACTTGGTTTGTTCTTCATTGAACTTCTGAACTTATCAAGGTTAATTCCTTGTGGCGTTCTTCTGACTTATCACTCTCAATCTCTCCATTTTCTAGAGTGTGGCGTCAATTATCCTTATTTATAACTCTGGTTCATGTTTCTCTAAACATTGGGTCAAGGTTTTTCTTGAATTATAAACTGATTTGGCTTTCCTGGAAACTTCATCCATCAACTCGTCCGTGGGTTCCTAGATTCAATTTACGGGGTTCACATCATCAGCTAATAGAATGGAGGCTCACTAGGAGGCGTCGATGGCTTAGGCTTAGTAGTTTCTGTTGCGTAGGTATTCCTTTAAATTAATCCACTAGTACTACTTTAAAGTTTATTATTTTATTAAAATATTTTTAATTAAAGTTTTAGTTGTTTTGCAGCGATGATATCCATTTCAATGCCTTGCGGTGCTTCTAGTGCGTGACCGGCCGGCACGTACTTCGAGGCAGCGCGACGGTTGCCACGTGGCCGACCCCGGGTGGGTCGGGGCGTGACAATGAATATGTTTCTGAAAATGAACACTGTTTTTTTTTTCACAAAATTCTATTTTGGGGATGAAAAATATTTTGTTTTAAGGATGATTAATACTATTTGGGGATGACGAACATATTTCGGGGATGAACCTTTGTCCTTTTTTTCCAGTTTTTTTATTCTCTTGTCAAAATTCTATTTTTGGGTTGAAGATCATATGGTTTTGGAGATGATTAATATTATTTCGGGGATGATGAATATATTTTTGGAAATGAACCTTTGGGTTTTTTTTTTTTTTCATAAAATTCTATTTTGGGGATGAAAAACATTTTGTTTTAGGGATAATTAACATTATATAGGGAATGATGAACATATTTGTGGGGATGAACCTTTTTTTTTCCAATTTTTTTTATTTTCTTGTCAAAATTCTATTTTTGAGTTAAAGAACATATGGTATTGGAGATGAATAATATTATTTGAGGGATAATGAATATATTTTTTAAAATGAACCTTTGTTTTTTTTTTTTCAGAAAATTTTTTGATGATATTGAACTATGAATTCATGGAATTTAATGAAAATTAAACATATAGCATATATAAGTTTAGGAAGTATATTCTTAGGGTTAATTTTTTTTTTTCAAAATTCTATTTTGGAGATGAAGAACATATATGCTTTTGAGGATGCTTAATACTATTTTGGGAATGATGAATATATTTTTGGAGATGAACCTTTAGTTTTTTTTCACAAAATTTTTGTATGATATTATGGATTGATAAAATTTAATAAAAATATAGGCACATGACATATCTAAATTCGGAAAGTGTATTATTGGGGTTGATTTTTTTTAAAAAAAATTCTATTTGGGGATAAAGAAGATGAAAAACATTTGATTTTTTGGATAATTAACACTATTTGAGAATGATGAATATAAGTTTGGGATGAACTCTTTTTTTCCAACAATTTTTATGATGATATTGAATTATGGAATGATAGAATTTAATGAAAATATAGGCATATAACAAATCTAAGTTCAGGAAGTGTATTCTTGGGTTTGGTTTTTTTTTTCTTTTCAAAATAATATATTGGGGATGAAGAACATATGATTTTGGTGATAATTTAACACCATTTGGGGGCTGAACCTTTGTTTTTTTTCTTTTCCAAATTTTTTTATGATATTGAACTATGAATTGATTAAATTTAATAAAAATATAGGCATATGGCATATCTAAGTTTGGGAAGTATATTATTGGGGTTTTTGTTTTCAAAATTCTATTTTGGGGATAATGAACATATGTTTTTCAAGATGACTAACACTGCTTGGAGGATGATGAATATAATTTTGGGGAAGAACCTTTGTTTTTTTTTTTTGTAAAATTTTTTTGATGATATTGAACAATGTATTGATTCATTAAATTTAATGAAAATATATGCATATTGACACATCTAAATTTTGAAAGTGTATTCTTGAAATTGAATTTTTTTCACAATTCTATTTTGGAGATGAAGAATTTATGGTTTTGGAATGAATATCTCAATTTGGGGATAGTGAATATAATTGTTGGATGAACCCTTGATTTTTACTTTCACAAAAATATACTTTAAATACAATTTTATTTTGGGATGAATAATATAGGGTAAGGAACACATTTTCTTTTTTCTTTTTATTTAGCAAACAATAACAATAGCTAATAACAAAATCAAAAGAGTTAAGTAATTCTTATCTGTGTAAATATATTGGTTAATGAAATAGAAGAAAAAACATGAGATGATGGTAATTGTGAGTCAGAGTGTAAAATATACACACACACACACACTAATCACTAGTCTAAGTTAATTAATTAATTAATTAATTTAACCTAAATAAAAAAGAAAAAATTAATTAAAAACTTGACATAGAGAGTATAATGGTTTAACCATTGTCATTTGTACGAAAGACCGGACCATATTGGCCTGATCAGATGATAGCTCCTATAATTTGATTAGTAACTTTGATTTTTTTTTCACATTACTAATCAAAGTTAAAAAAAAAACCATTTAAAACTAAAAAAAAGAAGAAAGTTTAATTGTCCGGCCATGATGTCCGTACCAAAGGCCGGACCATCTTGACCGGATGGCAGCCCTCACCGTGGCCCAATTTTTATTTGTAAACAAAAGAGACAATGTGACGTTAGTTTTTAAATTTGGTTGGGTTAACATAAAAATTAAAATAATAAACTCGATGTTAGTATGCTCTTGGCAGCTTTGCCCTTTCTAAACGTATCAAAACTTGAAGCATTCAAATTAAACTCCGTATTTTGTTCATTTAATTGAAAAAAAAAAAAAACACTACGAAATATTTGACTTTTGAGATTTTTTGTGTAAAACCGACTGTGCATAAAATTGGATTGCAACATTACGTAGGGGGTGGGGGTTTGAGTTTGATTCTTAGCTTTTATATTATTAAAAAAATTATTTTAAAATTGAAAATGATGCCTACTATACCATGTTGTTGCATTTTTATTTTATCTTTAATTTCTTTTATTAATACCTAATTCAACATTATATATTCATTGTTTCCGATAGTACGGTTCTAATCCGTATGCTTTTTATTAATGTTATTTTGAAGGAGAGAAAAGAACTCAACCGAAAATAAACTAAATTATTAAAATTAATAAGTGAAGAAAATTTTGTAATGCTCCTCACTTCTTCCAATGTTTAGTTAGTTTTTTTTTTTTGGGCGGCTCTTTCAAAGATAACACATAAGAGCAAAGAATTTTTTATATATTAATATGATTTAATATTTAATTTAGTCCCTAAATTATACTAAAAAGATATATTGGTCCCTGAACTTTTATTTAAGACAGATTGGTCCCTGAATTTTTATTTTAAGATAGATAGATCCTCAATGAAAAAAAATTAAAGAAAATTTAAAGATCAATCTGTCTCAAAATAAAAATTTAAGAATCAATCTATCTCAATCTATTAAGTTTTTTACCATTCAGTGATTAATCTGTCCTAAAATAAAAGGTCAATGACCAATTCCAAATAAAAATTGAGATCAATCTACCATTTTTCATATAATTCAAAAACTAATTTGAATATTAAATTATAGTAATATAAACCAATTTGAATATTAAGTTATAGTAATATGGTTGAATCTCTATCGAGTCGAAATAATTAAAGATTGAAATTCATATAAAAGTTCTGGAAATTCAAAACTTAGATCAATTTACCTACTTTTTATGTATAGAAAAAGTTATCTTCTAATAACAAATGTTTTAGGAATTATTATTTGTTAAGAAATTTGTTTATTGAGAACATAATTACCAGGATCGCTTGACCTCATTGATCCGTTTGACCCCCTTGATCCACAAACTGGGTCACGCGTTCCAGGTCGCGATAGGCGATCCCCTTTGTCAAGAGTTTTGACTAATTACTTGACTTTTTTTGCTATTTACATAGCCTTAAACTAAAAGCAAGCCCTCTAGAAAAAGACAACCAAACTCCGGGCCTACTGAGACAACCAAACTCTGGGCCTATATCAGTAGGCCTTACATTTGACCGAACAAGGCCCATGTGAGTTTGGAAAAATTTCACACTGGCAGGATATTTTTTTTATCTATACTATATATAAAGTGTGAGTTAGGTTAGTAGTTTTTTCCTATCAATTATCCCTTCTTATTCAATATATTTTAAAAATGCTATTGGATCTTATCATTGGGCTTTAATGTGCTTTAACTTCACACAAGACATTGGGATTTTTTCATTGGGTTTCGGTTTGCTTTAAGTCCACATCAAACATTCAAATCATATCAAAAAGGTCCATTAGATTTTAATATATTTTGGATTATTTTTCAGCTTAATAGATTATAATATTAAAATAGCATATATTTAATAAAATACATAAATATACCATTATTATTTAGATAATAAGCTTAATGTAATAAACTACTCTTCTAGCTTAGAAGATAGTCATCATGAGCCTGCATGGATCTTATATAAGTGATTAAAAATTTTAAAAAAATGTACGATATATAAGCATATTGCTCTTCTGGAATCAGGTTCCCTTCTAAAATAGTGTCACCTACTCTTCTAGCTTAAGAAGATAGTCATGATGGGCCTGCCTAAATTTTATATAAGTGATTGCAAAATTAAAAAAAAATGTACAATATATATCATTTAGTATACCCTTTTAAGTGGTGATAATAATAACAATCATTTAAATAGATTATAACTTTGGTAGTTTGATTAAATTGTAACTACAAATTTAATGGATATTGAATAAGTCTATATCATTTACTTAGTTTAGTAAAAATAGATTTTATATAAGTGATTAAAAATTTAATTGTACGATATATATCATTTAGTATACCCTTTAACTGATGATAATAACAATAATAATTTAGATAGATTATAACTTTGGTAGTTTGATTAAATCGTAACTACAAATTTAATGGATATTGAGTAAGTATATATCATTTACGTAGTTTAGTAAAAATATAAAATTAATTGGTCCATATAATGTACCACTGAGACTGAGTTTGAACTCTGTAAAGCTGCATCAGTCTTTTATGAATCTTCATGCCGAGGTTTGTCTTCCTTCTCCATTTTGATTTAAACAAAGTTTCGATTTTGATTTTTGGGCCGATTCAGAATCTTATTTTCTTTTATGGTTTAATTTTTGTAAAGCTGGATCAGTTTTCTATGAATCTTCGTGCCGAAGTTTGTCTTTCTTCTCCTTTTTCATTTAAACAAAGTTTCGATTTTTCATTTAACCAAATTGGACCGATTTTCATTTAAGCAAAATCTTCTTTTCTTAAATAATTTTATTCACTAATTTTATTTTACTTGATTACAGATAATGTCCGAAATTATTGTAAAAATATCTGAAAATTCTAAATCTTTTACCAATTCATCTTTGGAATTGGAATTATCAAAGATTTGTAATCAATCTCCTACCAATTCATCTCCTAAGAAAGTTTCAAAAATTTGTGATTTACATATATCACAAGAAGAATGGAGCATCAAAGTTATGATACTTTGAAAAGGGAATTTGAATACATATTCAAATCGTAATGGGAGCGGAGAATTCGTTAAAATGATTTTGGTTAATGACGAGGTAAACATATGCAAAATTTTCTCTTTAATTTAATATTTTTGTTATTAAATTCAACATTTTTCTATTATTTCATATTTTTATATTTTGTTTAATAATTTCTACTAATTTTGTTTTTCTTTTTTTTGTTCTCTTTTAAGGGCACCCGTATACAAGCAATGATGTTTAATGACGTTATGTCAAAATTGATTGACACTTTTGAAAAAGAGAAGACATACATGATTACCAACGGTGTTGTCAAGCAAATTAACTCCTATTTTCCGAATGCCAACCAAAATATCGAATTATCATTAACACAATATACTACTATTAATGAAGCTCCTTCTCTTTATTTCAAAAATATTGTGTTTTATGATTTTATTGATTGGAGGATGTGGACAGTCGTGAAACCAAATTGATGGGTAAGGGGTGGTTTTTTTTTTCATTTTTTAAAATTTATTAATTTGTTTTCATTTTAATAACTACTGAATTTTTTCCCTTTTAAAATTTCTTGAGATATCATTGGTGTTGTTATAAACGTTAATCGAGCAATTACTTTTAAGCACGAAGAGAAGAAGACAAGCCGCGAAGAGAAAAAGACAAGCCGTGAAGAAAAGAAGACAAGCCACAAAAGAGATGTTATCATCATCAATGAAAGGTAAATTTTTTTAAAATATTCCATATAAATTATATAAAATATATCTTTATTATAATATATTATATAAATTTTAATTTAGTTGAATACTTAATTGTAGAATGTTCTCCTTGCCTTTAACCTTATGGGATGACCTAACTCAAAATGCAGGACAATTAATTCATGACAATTTTGATGAGTATCCAATCATCACATTGTCTAATGTTAAAGCTGCTCTGTATAAAGGTAATTATAATTTTTTAATATGTCATGACATTGTCTAATGTTAAAGCTACTCCTTATAAAGGTAATTATAATTTTTTAATATGAAAATCTATTATTTTTATTTAACATTGTGTTTGTTTAATCCATAGGTGTTTTGCAATTGTCAACAACCTACGTTACGACATTGCAAATTAATCCTCCTTTGTTAGAGGTGGATAATTTGAGAAATTTGTAAGTAATAAATCGAATAATTTTTTCCCTATACTATATTTTATTCTAAACTTATATTCTTTACATTTGTAATTTCAACTGATTAATTTTAAAATTATTTATATATTTAAAGGTTCCAATCTATTGATAAGAAAATGCTGCACTTTTTAAGACCTTCAAAAGAGTTTACTGATGTAAGAATAGTCACTTTGAAATCTATCATGGATGCAAGGTATTTCAAGGTAAATATTAATATTTCAAACTATATAATAAGTATTTTAATAAACATATGTTTTTCAATAAATATATATTAATGGTTTTTTAAATAAATATAGGAGTCACTGTTTTACAAATTCAAAGCAACACTTACATCAATAGTAAATATTGAGGAGCCATGGTATAATTCTTGGAAAGCATGTAATAAAAGAGTTGTTGTTAGTAAAGATGATATCAAGTGCAAGTCTTGCAAAGGTTAAGTGAAATATGATAAAAGGTTATTATTTAATTCATATTAATTTATTTATGATATGATAAGAATTTTACACAATTTAATTTATATTAATTTATTTATTTTATTTGTTCACATTAAATTTGTTGCACTATCTCGGGGAATCTCAAAGTCTTCTACAAAAATTTTGGTCAAGTCAGAAAATACAAAGAAGCAAAAAGGAACATACACAAAAAATGTGGTATACAAAGAAGTTCTACTTAGGTAAGGGTAAAAAATAACAATATTAACACATTTCTTTTCGTTAATTCCTTTAACAAAAAAAAAAATAAAGTAGTAATATTTTAATTAAATTTTTCATATGCAGCTGACATCATGAAAATCATATCAATTCGAAGCGATGATGAAACACATCTTTGAGCAAAGTATAAATATCCCAGTGTTGTTGCTTTTCCGATTGCTCTTTCAAAAATCATTGAATAGACATTTCACTTTCATTCATTTTATATAAGACAATGTCACATTTGAGAAATCAAATCTTACATACATTTCAAACGTACAATTAAAAACTTTTTTCCAACCTTCATATCATGGCAACATAATCTAAACAATCAACAAAACATTACTTTTATGTTTATACACTACAAAATTATTAAATTGAGGGCTGATGACATGCACTTCAAAAAAAATCATAACATGTTTTGCACGTATCCAAGATACATACTCAAATCGTAATGGGAGCGAAAAATTCGTTAGAATTATTTTGTCTTTAATTTAATATTTCTATTATTATTTCATATTTTTATATTTTCTTTAATAATTTCTAATAATTTTGCTTTCTTTCCTATTTTCTTTTAAGGGCACCCGTATCAATGATGTGTTAAAACACGTGCAACACAGGTATCTATAAAACTAGTTTATAGAAAACTCCGACTCTCTTTTGCATTTGCATGGACAAAGTGAATGAGCAAGGCTTTATAGAAGAAAACTCTTCTTATCTCATTTACTCTTGCTTATGTGGGGCGTGGTGTTAAACCAGCCATTTATCAAGAGAACAAGGAATGAAGAATTACCAACGTGGGTTGGATCGAGTGGTAAGCGACTTGTTCTAATTTAAACAGGTCTCAGGTTTGAAACCTTGCGTACGCAGTTGTCCCCGTTGAGAGACTTACCATATCCAAGTACGCGACACAGGTCGAACCCGGATTAACCAAAGCAAAGCTCTGGATACCGGGTGGGAAACCAAAAAAAAAATGAAGAATTAATTGCATGCAAGTATTGAAATCAGAAATACATCCCATATATTATACTATTATACATATTAGTAATTCATTTCTAAAGCGATGAAGAGCAAAATACATTTGGCCAATTGTACGAAAATGTAAAGTTTATTCCCCAAACAAGATAATGTTCCATGAACATAAAGATTAGCAAACTTATCAAGCATTGCACGCAAATCTTCAATTTGAACCCAATTCGACATTTTTGTTATACCAATTGAGCAAATCATAGCACTAGAATAAATGCTATGTTACAATTATTATATATTAGATTAGAAAAACTCAATTTTTTCAAGGAACATAAAACTTAATTCCCCTTTAGGATATATGAATTACTTATAATAATAATAGGACTCTTGCCTTCTTGCTCTCGCCTATAAAACCACGTATGAGAGGACATAGGTAACCTTTAGTTTCATAAAAAATTAGTTCATATTTACTATATATCAATGATTCAAAAATTATATCAAAATCTACGACAATCCAAAATATCGTACTAATTAAGCATGTTCCTCTCGTATCGTAAGATTTTCAATCTACATATCACGTTCCCGTATTCGTATCACGTATCGAAACGTATTCCGTTTCAGGTAACTATGATTAAGAGATAAAGATAATACTAAAATAGGTGGCAAAGGTTATGTTATGGTAGGGGTGACCACGGTTCGGTTCGAATCGTGGAACCGAACCGAAACCTAAAAAATCGTAACCGTACCTTTTTTACGGTTTTGGAACCGGAACTGAACAGGAACCAGAAAGGTTCTGGTTCCGGTTTTATTATTTCATTATTATTATTTTTTTTACAAATAAATTTTTGCTTATTTGTAATATAGTTTTATTTAATAATAATGAGGTATAATATATATGTCTTAGGATAAATTTTATGGTATATTTATATAATAATCTCATGTAAGTAATACATTATAAATTTATTATATTATTATTTATCATTTATTTTTTATGTAATGTTAGTTTAACTATAAAGATTTATTACATTTAATAATTTTTTTAAAAATTAGATGCTTAAACACTTAATTTTTATATATTTGGAATTCAATTTACTTATTCTAATATATATTATTTAAATAAAATTTAGAAAAGTAATTAAAAAATTTTGAAAAAAAAAAAGCCTAAGATTCCGGTTTAAAATCGAAATCGAACCGAAACTGAATTGAAACCGAAACTGAAACCGGAACCGCTTATAAAGGTTCCGATTCCTGTTCCAAGAAACCGACAGTTTGGAACCGGAACCGAACCGTAGTAATGACTATGTTATGGTGAAGAATATTTGTGATTGGGGGGACGAGACGGAGGGGGGACTAGTTGTGAGGAGCAACTTGGATGATGGCTCCAGGAGGAAGCGCGTGACGGGAGAGTGACACATGACACGGCCTTGGTTCCAACGAGATTCTCCAACTACTCCTAGTTGGCAAAAAGCTACTCTGCACTGCACCAACCATCCTAGGTTTCAGCCTTCAGGTACACAGCATCTCCCGTCCCAGTCCCAGCCCCAAATGGATCTTGCCACGGTTTTTTCAGGGGCTCAGTATCCAATTCCAATCCATCATTTCTTCCCGTGAACTTACATAAATCCATAAATTCTAGTCTTGGTTCCTTGCTTGCTACTTCCCCACATCTTCCCCAGCTTTAAACAATCGGTTTATCTCTGAATCTGATTACTAGATGCAGAAGAATGTGTTTCACACTAACCACGGGCCCTCAAAGAATTGGAAGACAGGGTCAAGCCTTCAGAAAAAGCAATGACTTCCCTCGTTCAGGCCACGATTCAAGCAGAGAGTAAACGAAGGGAGGGGGGTTTGCCCTAAGATGGTATGGTAGAGAGTTAGAAAGAGAGAACGCTTCTACCAAAAAGCGTGAGAACACAGGTGCGATCCCCCGGAAATACACTTGTTGGGGAGATTTGAATGCTTTCAACTTGAAAAGAATTAATATTGCCAAAAAAGCCCGAGATACCCTTGATTAAACCATCAAAAAAAAAAGAAAGAAAGAAAGAGAGAAGGCTTCATAATACTTGAGCAACTTTTATTCGAACAACTCAGAAAGTAAATACTAGTTAGTGCATATTATCCAACCAGCATTTATTAAATAGGACCATCCGTTTAAAACTCACATGACGTGCAAGCTTGTTTAATATTACAATATGGCACAGACAGAACAAATGGATCAACTGTAAGTTTATGCTTTCCCACCAACCGACGTCGTCTCTACAGTCAGTCCTTGCTTACCCTCCCCAACTCCCAAGTATCCAGGTCAATGGTCCATTTAAATGCTTGGCCTCACATTGAGACGAGTTGCTAGCTTCTGACCCAAAGATTTATCGGCCTGTATGACATTTCAGTCATGAACACCACATTAGTATGTTAATTCCAATGTTTAGACCTACAAAGCTCGCATTGATGATTTGAGAAACATTGAGCGGAAAGTGAGTCTAACCTGAGACCAGTATGATATCCATATGCTGCGGATTTCATGAGTGACACGTGGATCAGACAGGGCGTCAACCCACCGGCAGATAAATCGTTCTTGCCTGGTTGTAGTAAATTGAAGCAGGAAAAAGTTAAAAAGACTTGAGATTTAATATATCCATTTAGTTTTTAATTTCAAAAAAGCAGAGGACCCAGTGATACCTGTCTGGTGCCCAGGATCGGTATCTCTCTCCTGGCTGTTTGAAGTTGTTCTCCTTCGCAATAATGCACTGCATCAACCAAAAGCCTTGGTAAGCAAATTGTTCTCACCAACCTAAAGTAAACCAATTTAGATATTGTCCCTTGTCCTCTTCCTTCTGCCTAGCTACCAGAGAAATAAGCTATTTTGCTATTACTTCAGCATTGGATGATGGGATATTAGTAATCACCTTTTAAATGCTTCTTTTGCAGCAATTTTTTTTAATCAAAATTTAACCGTCAAAGTCAAGCAAATAGGTTTGTGGAACTGGATTTTGTGCATAAACGTACATACATATAAGCTTGTTGCGATGGAACAAACATCAACTGCATTTGCAAATATGGTTGAAATTAAAAAAAAAAAAAAAAACTCAGAAGAATACAGTAAAGGAACTAACCTTCTCACGCTTTCCGGTGCAAACAGGAGGGGGGATGGGGAACTGCTCTGCATGGCGAACAGGATCATACCTTGAAGGGAAGTAATTGATCTGAAAAAACAGCAGAATAGCATCTAATCAGAACACTGGCCATCATGACATCTTGCGGGCATGTTAATAATAACCATATGCTCCTCTTGAAAAGGAACACATATTTTCCATCAATAAAGAAAGGAACATATATATTTAGTTCAACCCACTTCCACATTCTGAAACCAATTGTTATGCTAGGACAAATTAATAGAAAATAGTGCAGTACCTCCTCATCCCTGTGCATGAAATTCATAAAACCGTCATGGTGGTTGTTGTGATGAGCACACTTGGGAGCATTGGCTGGTAGTTGCAGATAGTTTGGTCCAAGCCTGTGCCTCTGTGTATCCGAGTAGGAGAAGATACGAGTCTGGAGCAACTTATCATCTGAGTAGTAGATTCCAGGAACAACAATGGCGGGGCAAAATGCAAGCTGTTCATTTTCAGCAAAGAAGTTGTCAATGTTCCTATTCAAGACCAAGCGACCGACAGGCTGCAAGGGCAATATGTCCTCAGGCCAGGTTTTGGTCACATCAAGCGGGTCAAAGTCAAATCTGTCTTCATGGTCAGGATCTATTGTCTGGATGAAAAGCTTCCACTCAGGATAGTTGCCAGCCGCAATTGAGTCATAGAGATCCTGAGTGGCATGGCTGTGATTTGCTCCTCCCACCTTGATTGCCTCCTCCTCCAGCAAACATTTCACCCCACAGGTGGGTTTCCAGTGGAATTTCACATAGTGTGCTTTCCCAGCCTTGTTGATTAGTGTATAGGTGTTTACACCAGAACCGTCCATGTGTCTGTAATCTTGTGGAACACCCACATCATCAAAGAGGAAAGTGAACATGTGCAAGCTCTCAGGGTGGTGCGAGAAGAAATCAACAATCCTCCAGTTCTCCTGGATGTGAGACTTAGGGTTGGGTTTCAAAGAATGGACCATATCAGGGAATTTCATTCCATCACGAATAAAGAACACGGGGAAATTGTTTCCGACGAGATCAAAATTACCCTGGATTCAATGAAAAGTTTATATCACGAACAGACCAACAAGTTGGAAGCAAATCAATCAACAAAGTAATACACAAATGACTCAGGATTATATCCATTACACATATATACCAGATTAGGAGACAGAAAGGGGGCAAACCTTAATCATATATGACTTCCTCCTTTTCAAATTAGAAAGCCCCAAAATACATCCATCAAATTAACTAACCAGATTAGATACAGAAAGGATGTGGCAGGTAATCTCTCACCTCTCGGGTGTAAAACTTCACTGCAAAACCACGAGGGTCTCTTATGGTTTCAGGGCTTCCACGCTCATGGATGACGGTTGAGAAACGTACAATTACAGGGGTCTGAACTCCAGGAGCTCGCAGAAAATCTGCACATGTAAGGTGAGAAATGTCATGGGTGACCTCAAAGAAACCCTTCGCACTGGCTCCCCTAGCATGGACAACACGTTCTGGAATGCGCTCCCTATCAAAGTTGGCAAGCTTTTCCACCAGATGATAGTCCTCAAGGAGAATTGGACCTGCCAAACAGAAATGTAATATCCCAAATCGTCAATGCTACGCCTTGAAACAAAAATGTTCCTATCAAAGAATATTAACATGGTACTCAAGTTTTGGAATCGATTGACACAAAATGTCAAGTACGAATCCCAGCCCCCCTGCCCGACAAATGGAAAAATCAAAGTGGGAAAAGATGATTTATGGTTTAATATTACGGTAATGCATTCCCTTCAACAACTATATCGGTGACCATGACGATACTCTAAAGCAGAAACAACAAAAGCACACCTTAATGAGGAAGGTGTTGACTGATTATGGCACAGAATATAGTGATAAAGAGCTCTTAATAATAATATACTGTATGTTGCCATTCAAGCGAGAGTCAACTACAAAGCACCTTATTCAAAGCAAGAAAAGGAACAACTTTAAAAGAGGACATTCCTCAATAAAGCATCACGACCAACAATCTGAAGTCAACAGATCATAAATCTCCTCATCATAGATATACAATAGATCTTATAAAGACAAAAAGAGAGGGTGGAAGAAGAATCATAAATATACCTCTGGGTCCAACAGTGAGTGAAGAATTGTTGTTCCAAACTGGAGCACCAGAATTAGTCGTCCAGAATGGGGAATTGAAAGCACTTGACGGTCGGAACTGCATCATCCAATTTTTGAATACCAAAAAAACCAATCATTGCTCACTAACAAAACATAATCACAAAAGATATCTAAAGGGTGAAAAACATAAAAAGAAAAGAAATTCAACAAAAGTATTACCATTAGAAAAAAAACCTTAATTAAATGGATTTTAGTACTTCGATGTTGAAAGTCAAATAAATTTTTCCTTTTTTTAAAAAAAAAATGATTTCCTCATCTAATAATCTAAAGAGAAAGAAATTATTAAGAATATCCTCACGAGAGTTTAATCGAAGCAAGGAAAAAGAAGGAAACGGAACCTACACAAGATTTCATTTCAAGAAGAACACAATTAATCAAAAGCAAATACAAGTCAAATCCAGCTATGGATTATTAATCATAATCAAATTCATAATTGGAGAAGAGACGATAGAGAAGGAAAGTACCTTGTAGGGATCCATGAGTTAGAGATAGATAGTTCGGTAGGTTTGGGTACGAAAGGAAAGGAGAGGAAAGAAGAGACGGTGCTCTGTGTGTCAATCAGAGCTGTTACTGTTACTTTGTGGTTATTTATAAGGCAAATCGTGGCTCGCCTTTCTGTTTTTTTTTTTATTTCCTCTCTTCTTTCCTCAATTATATGATCGTCATCTAGACATACAGTGATTTTCCCCTCTCCGATATTCTCACCAATTTATCGACTCGCCGCTAAACATAATCAAATAAGCCATTAAACTTTGATTTAGACTAATTAAACCCTTAATATTACTAAAAGTAAAGTGATTTTTGATTTTATAGACTTTTAACTATTGTTGAGCGAGAAATTTAATAAATTTTAATCATATTAAAAGTTTAACTAGATGTTAATTTAAATTAAACAGGAAATTTTATTAATTTTAATTATATCAAAGGCTAAATTGACTGTTAATAAAATTTAAGAACTTAATTGATCTTTTCAAATAGTTTAAGGCTTTTTTTATATATAAGCCTTTTGATAAATATATATAATTTGATCACTCAAATATTTTTTATCCAATCAATTAATGAAAATATAACGTGACAATTATGTTATTTACTATGTAAATTAACAGTTATTCAATATCTATATCAACTTTTTACTTTCATTTTCTTTGCATTTTAATTTATTTTGTCTTTATATTTTCTTCCTTACACCAAAAGAGCGAAATGGAGAACAAAATTATATGGATTTTTCATTGAGTCAAATTAAATTTTAGTAATCTAAATAAAAAAATCAAAATTAAGTGATCAATGATAAAATTTAATCTGATTATTTTTTTTTACGTTCAATTAATTGTTTAAATATTTAATTTAAGGAAGCTTGAGATGTTTCAAAATTTCGAAGGAGAGAAAGAAGTTTATAGTAAGGAAGGCGAGAAATTGGTATTCCCATTCCCGTCGATATTTATGGTATCAAGCCGGAGAAAGGTGGGGCCCAGAGGGATGAAATCAATATCATTGATTATTTTTATGGCAAGAAATGCAAGAAAAATGGAAAAAAATATTGAGAACGTCAGGAATTGATGGATCCTTATCCAGGATTTGGATTTTTGCAAAGACCCAATTCGCAGCCACTTATCGAGGAGGTGACATGGACCACTCCCATGGTGACACGTCTGCAATAAAGTCCTTGGAACGTGTGCTATCTACCCTCTCTACCTTAAACCCTTTGTGAAGACGGAAGAGTCGCGTTTTGGGGTGTTTTACGACAGAAAGAGAAAGCTGCGAAGCTTTGGTAATACTTGGGGTCTGGGGATAGATAAGATTACACCGGGCCTTGTGCTCTGCTGAGCCACAACAATGCCCTATTTGGGCCCACTTTCCATACGAAGAAAACAAATTTTGTTTTGAACGAAAAATAATTTTTTGTTAAACATTCGTAAATATCAATGGCCAATTTATACGGGAACACAAAAAGAGTTTATGTTTTTTGTTAAAAGATTTTATACACTTTTTGTGTCTCGTTTAAATGGAAGAATCAAAAAAGTTTTTGGCACTTTTTAACCCAAAAAAAAAACCCAAAGAGGGGAGAAAAGTGTTCATGGGTTTAGCCCAATGCTTGATATTTTCAATTTTGTGATGGAAAATTTTATTTATTGATATTTTCGACCTGTGAATTGTTAGTCTATTGACTAGAGAAATCCAGAACATTTTGGATGTGAGCCTTCAAAAAATATTTTTTTCACCTTCATATTCCTCAACCTCAAAATAATCCTAATTTGTGCATGCAAAGAGTTAGAAAATTTGTCCCTGAAGGGTATGTTCCACAGTCCAATCAATGATGCGGTTCTGGATCTCGATTAGGGACATAAATTTTGTACAAATTTTAATTTAGTGCTGAATATCTAAAAAAGTCATTTAAAGTTAAATAACAATTTCATGTTAATTTTAGGAGACGTTCGGTGGTTTTCATGAAAAGCACTTTATTAAGAGAGTGATTTCATGAAATTTAGAAGAAACTTTTTGATACATGTCTCTATGAGAATCACTTTCCTTCTCTTATTAAGAGAGTGATTATAATGAATCCACCACCTTATTTGAAAAGAGTTACACCAGACTCTTGAATGTCTTTCATTCTTTTTAAATTCCATAAAAAATTGACAATTTCCATCATATCAAACACTTCCTTAGCGGAAAGTGTATAACATACATGAGTACTAATAGATCATAAGTGACACGTCATATGACATAGGCATATTATGTCAAGTCATCACATTATTCGAGTTAATAGCATATGTTAAAAATTTTAAATCATATTCAATTAGGCTCACCTAATTTGATAACTTTAGATACTTAAATAAATTACCTTAAATTAAAATACTTAAATAACCTTTTTCTAAAAGTAGGACCCTATGGTACTTTCTTTGTTTCTATTAAATTATAATCTTTTAATCAAATCAACTCTAATTTAATCATTATTTGTAATAAAATTAAAAAATTATGAATTTTTTAAAAATAAAATTAAAAAAATACAAATCTTAAACTTTTTAAAATATATTTTTAAAATTTTAAAAAAATATATTTTTATAATTAACGGTCAAAATTAATATGATTTGATTAAAAGATAATAGTTAAATAAAAATAAAGAAAGTAAGATATTAAAAGATAATAACAGTTTAAAGATAGCAAAATTCAAATCGAAAATAATTGAGATTTTTACTTCGTTTTTTTAATGTTAATGAAATGTCTACGGCTCCCATGTGGCACTTGCTTTATAAACACTGTAACGAATAATTGATGGATAAGTATAAAGTATTAAAGTATTAATGTTCACATTTTGCCTTTAAAAGGGGCAAAAAGGCTCTCACCAAAAAAAAGGGGGCAAAAGGCTTGCTTGCTTTGGAGGAACTCTTCCGGTCCTCCTATTTCCCATACACGGTTCACAAGTTAGTAATTATAATAATTATAAACATCCGTAGGGGCTGAGCCCCAACTTTTTATGTGCTAACTTCTTATGAAGTGCGTTTTCACCATAAAAATTATAATAATTATAATAAATAGCAATTTTGACCTAACACCGCGAAATTATATAAAGTTATAATATACTATACTTTTTATTTATTAGAGCATCTATGAAAAACTTATATTGGCATTGTGCTAATATCATAGGTTATATAAATACCGTAGATTTATATAAAATTACAATAAATACTTTATATTTGTTAAAATATATATGTTTTCAACAATATTATTTAGAATAATGTTATTATAGAGAAAGAAGATTATATGACTAATATAATATTAACAAATCAATTGAAATAATCTGCTAATACATTTCTTAAAAAAAGTAGTCTCTGAATGCTTATTTCTTTTTTTTTATTATTTTAAATCATGCATATTTATATTTTTTAAGGATTATATAATCTATTTTTTGAATAAACATAATATAATACTATAATCTTAATGAAGTTTTTAATTCATATGTACCCCCCCTTTTTTAAATAGTATGGTCGTAATACATTTTCTTATAAGAATTGAATTTTTTTAAGAATTCAAATAGAATTTTTAATGGTTTAACTTCAATATATTTAAGTAATAGATATTGGAAAAAATAAATTAACATACCTACTTTAAAAATATATATATGCACTTGAGACTTTTTTTTTATTTTAAATCATGTATATTTCCTTTTTTCTTTTAAGGATTGTATAATCTATTTATTCAATAAGGATAATATAATCTTGATGTGGTTTTTAATTTATGTGTATTTCCTTTTTTTTTAATTATATGGGCTTAGTGGGTTTTTTCTTATAAATATTGATTTTTTTAAAGAATCTAAATGGAATTTCTAATGGTGTTAATTATAATATATTGAATTAATAGATATTAGAAAAGACAAATTCACACACCTACTTTAAAAATATAAAAATAATTTAAAAGATTACTTATGAGATTTCACAACAATCATTAATATTAGTATGAAAAGACCAAAAGAGATATTAAACTTGAAACTACAATAATTAGTATAGGGGTCTTCATGAAATTTCATTATGTGTTAAAATTAATATATACTAGCAATATATCCCACTCTAACACTACGGGTACATATAAAATTTGATTTGATCAATTTATTGAGAGAGAAATAAAAAATACTGATATGATATTCATCTATAATTCCACAAATAACAATTAAATAAAATTTTAAAAATTAATAAACTTATATATGAGAGAAAATAAAAGGAAATTAGAAAGTTAAAAAAGAAAGAATAAATGTCAACACAAATTTTGAGTATTGAATTAAAAAAAATTAAAATCTCACATTTAAATATTTTCAATAAATGTAAAAAATATTAGAAAAAATAAGTTTTTTGGATAAAATTACGAAATACTTTACCTTTAAAACTATCAATTGCCAACTTAGAAGTCAAAAAGGAGATTTTTATATAGTGCAACATTGATTTCTTTAGCACAAATTTATAATTCAGCCAAGCGAGCAAACTACTTTACGCAAGATTGGAGAGATTGAAAAGGGATTTATTATGAGACAAAAATAAGATATAAGTATAGATATATAGATAATAATTATAATTAAATATTGGAAATTTATTGTTAATTAAATTATGACAAAAAACTGTTAATTAAAAATTTTTTTTGCTATGTTTAGTATATATATTTACTAGCAAGATTGGTTCGCGCGTTGCGTTTTAAAATTTATTTTAAAAAGATTTTTATGAATTTAATTATAAATATAATAAGTGACTTTTAATTTAATAAATATAAATATATAGATGTTAAAGGGGCGAGCAAGGGATACATTTCCTGTCCCTAACCTCGACCATCTCCACCCGTCCTCTTCCCTGACCTTATACTTGGAACAAATACAATAGATATAAAAAAATAGAAAATAAAAAATATAAATAACTTACTTGGGAAATGCTTCTCTATTATGAATGAAATGATATAATATTTTAGAAATTTTACACTATTAATATATATTAATAATACATATTAAATATAATTAATATATAATATTAATAATACATATTACTATTAATCAAAATATATATTACAAAAATAAAGTCATTACAAACAATTAAATAATCAATGAAAAAATAGAACATCAAAATTTTTATTCAAAATGCAAAATGGTAGACATAAACACAAAACAGTTAATAGTATGGAAATTTAAAATAAACTAACTAATCTCATATTTCATTAATACAACACTTTAACTCATCAAAATAAGAGATAGAAAAAGCATAAAAATAAAAACATATTAAAATGAGAAATGATATTGTCATAAACAATAAACTAATAAATAAAAAGAGAAAATATCAACATTTTATACAAAATGTAAAAAAGTAGACATATATAAACACTAAACAATTAACAAAATATAAAAATTAAAATGAACTAATCTCATTGTTAGTTTAATCACTTTAACTCATGAAAGTAAGATATAAAAAAATATAATTTATATAGTTTTTACTTACAAAGCAACATATAAAAAATTGTTAATTAAATTAACAAACTAAACTTTTCAACACTTAAAACAATTAATTTACATTTTTGTCAACAAAATCATTTTTTTACTACTATGCTTCTTGATTTTATAATTACAAACATTTCATAATCGATAAACACGAACCTTGATTATCTAATCATCATTTTCAAAAAGATAACTTATTATTCGTTATGTATTTTAATTGCTTACTTGGTATGATCGAATTGCAAAATAATTTAAAAATTAAAAGCTAAAAACTGACACATCCGGACCTAATGCAACTTTTCCGTACAAACGGAATAGTGTAAAACGGCGTATTAAGTCAACAATACGTCGGTCCGAATGTGTCTAATTAAGAAGAGAAGTCAAGTTTAAGATAAGATGGAGTTGGAAGATGAGGCAATTGACCATGCATGGAAACACTAAAGTGGACTCCTTTAAATCCATAGCCAATGGATTGGAGGTCCATTGGTGAATTGGTTGGTGGATCGGCCAAGGATCGAAATTATGAGAGGTTTCAAAGAGGGGAAAAAGTCTGGCCCGGGGTCCGAGTAGACCCGGTGTTGGGCTTGCCTATAAATAGGGGAAGATAACCTTTCCCCCTCTCATTTTCTCTTCTCCCTCTCTTCTCTCCTCTCATTTGGTTTCTTGGAGCAATTTTAGACTTTTAGCCGATCCGAACAAACCAACTGCAGGATCAAGGTGAGATCTTGGTATGTTATTCTGCTCGCCTTAATCTACGTTTTATTAAGTTTTCATGCATTTCTATACATTGGTCTAGGAGAGATCCAAGCTTAAAATTAGTTTAGCTTTTTAGTTAGATTTTAAGTTTAGATTTAAGATAAAGGAACTTTGAGCTTGTGATTCTCGTTTCTGCTTCGGTAAACGCGTTGTGGGAGGCAAGAGGAATGTCCGTCTCAATTTTTGTGCCGAGCCATGGACCGAGGGGCTCGGAAACCTCGAAAAAGCCTCGTTTCCCGAGGCTTGGCGGACAGCTCCCGTGCGGGAGTGGGCGGCAGCCCGCTTTCCTCCATATAGGACTTCAGGCAGGCACGGCCCAGTCCACGTGGGAGGGCCTACCTCACCCAGACTGAGGCTGGACTGGGCCCGGGCTGGGTCCAACCAGCATGGGCGGCCCATGGGCCCCCATAGGCTGAACTGGGCAAGGGCCTAGAAGAAAGAGAGACTTAGTTCAGTTGATGAACTAAGTTTTGTTAACTAGGAGTAGAGCTTTAAAAGAAGAAAAGCATAACATATCACTAGAAAACTATAACTTTAATTAGTGATAATGTCATAATGAACCATAGGTTAATAACTCCAAATGGCTGACCAGGATTAGTAAAAGAATAAGAATAGGAAATTAGGTTTCGAGACAAAACCTAAGTAGGTAATTTAGAGATAGATTAAATAAGAGCATAAAAAGGAGATTAAAAGAAGCCTAGAAAGAGGATTAAGGAAGATATAGTGAAAGAAAGTAAATAAAAAACTTAGAAACGGATGTTAACTAAAGGAAGTCGAGCATAATGAACCCCAAATATGAGTCAAGCCAAGGCACTACATCATAAAACGAATGAGTCAAAGAAAAGAAAGAATAAACAAGAATGATTGGAGGCCAGAACTGAGGAGCAAAAAGGGGTCAAGGATATAAATTGGTGAAAGGAAAGGAAAACCCTGACTACTTGAATGTGTAAGAAGAGAACAAAAGGGTTAAAGTGTGGATTGGTGAAATGACAGGAAAGAAAAACCCTGATTATTTAAGTGATAGAAGAAGAGATAAGAAGGTTGGATTGAAAAAGAAAATTGGAGAAAACATAAGAGAAAGAGCACTTGTAGGAAACGAGTGAATGAGGATTTTACAAGTAAAGGAAAGAACGAAGATATAAGTAAAGTAAAGAAAGGAAGAGGAAAAAAGCAAATAAAAGAATGAAAATACCAAAGCATGGTGGTGTAAACAAGGTGAAACGATGATGATGACGAGAATTATGATAATGATGGAGATTTGAAGGATAATCAAACCTAAATGATGGGGAAGTGGGTCAATTTAAGAAAGAGTCAGAGAAAAGAGTGATGATAGAATAAGGATGAATAAGATGATAATTGAAACTGGAGAAGATAAAAAGGTGATTAAGCATGAACCAGAATAATGGTTGGAACTGGAGAAGGCAAAAAGATGAAAGTGTGATAAAAGAATAACACAGAAGGAATAAAGAATAAGGAGTTAAGGAACAAAAAGGATAAATTGAAATTTTAGAAGGAGGGGAGTAATCTAACTTTGAGAATAACCTCCCCAAAGAATGATAAGTGAAGAAAAGATGTGGGAAATGAAGTTAAACCAAGCTAAAATGGAGTTAGCTTGGCGCCGATAAGATTGTAAGGCAATGGAGGATAGAGAAAAGTGTTGTCCGTGATAAATAAACCATTGTATTAAAAAACAAAGAAGAGGTATTAAGGTATTAAGAGCCGAAGACGGCTAAGATAAAGGAAACCTACATATGAAAAACAAGAGATGCGGGAACTGAGACAGAAAGGATGACAAGAGAGAACCCCGAGTACTCAATGGAAGGAGTACAGGGATAAGGAAGGGAACTGATCAAGCTCATGAACTTTTATGAGCATAGCCAGTATAAGGAACAGAAAGGAAATTCTAACACCCAAGAAAAATCAAAGGTGTTAGAAGAAAAGAAGAATAAGGATGAGGATGATGAAGAAAGGTTGAGAAGAAAGTAAAAAAAAAAGAAGAATGAAGCCAAGGTGAAGGAAACCTTGGATAAGATGTGAAAGATCGCGTGGATCAAGAGTAAGGAGCATGAAGAAGAGAAATGCTGTGGAAATGACCCTAAGGAAAAAAGGGTGTAGACACTAATTTTTTACTGAGTTCCCTAGTCTTTTTTATTTATTTATTGATAATTTGGTTGTGGTCTTAACTTAGCCATTGGAAAGAATTAATGTTCGAATTTAAGCTTAGTGCAATTAAAGATTAATTTGCTTATCTAGAAATTTTAATTTCTAAGTTGAGATGAACTCAAATCGATCAAGAAATGAAAAAGATGAACTCAATAAATTTAACTTTAGTTGAATTCGTTTACATCCTTATTAAAAAAATACAAAAAAAATTACAAAACACAAAAATACAAAAAAAAAGTTAAAATTGAAAATTACAAAAAAGAGGAATTTGCAAAATTGAGGATTTATTTCTTCCATCAAAATTGGCTTCGAATGATTTGGGGATAATGATATTGGTATCTCCCAACGTCTCACTCCTTGTAGAAATATTCCCTTGACCCATAGCCCATTACACCCAACCCAAATTGAAGGAAAGTGTGATTAGCAATTTGATAAAGAAAGCAGCAGGGTTAGCGTCCAAACTCACCAAAATTAGCAATCAAATTGGCCAAGACTTGGTCCCAACTTCTATTACTGCCAGCTGGTTTATCTCTGCTCACTCAACTCCGAGATTCCCTCAATGCAGTCGGCGGTATGTCCCTAAAAAAATGTGGAAAACTTGCACAAGCCCCATTGAGTCCCCAAATCTTTGTTGCTTTCCGTTCTCAGCCTTGCAAAAACAAAAAGCACCATCAACAACTTTCACGATCGAAAAAAAATACAAAGGAAAAAAACGTAAAAAGGGGGGCCAAGCAAAGAAAAAAAATGTAAAGAGGGGGTGCTAATCCTTCCCTACACGTAACTGTACTCCCGAACCCAGATCCGTTTGTTCCGTAGACCGGGACCTATCTGTCTTAATACGCCATTTAACGGCCAATGTTAAGTTAGATAGATTCTTAATAGGTGACTAACCGCACCTAAACAAAAATGGTTAGTGGCGACTCCATATATTTCGTAAAGTCCCATACCCGTCGTTTGCGGCAACGTTGCGACAAAGGGTATGGAGATTGTAAAAGCTGCAGATGATGCTTGAAGATGGCAATAGACCAAAAAGAAGGTCAAGTTAAGTGAAAGGAAGGGAAAGCTCAAGAGAGAAACACGAAGATGAAGAAGCTACAAAGAATGCAGCATAAGTGTGAGGCACGTGAATTACGCTGTTCCGCGTTGGCGGGAAAGCAAGAGAAGGTGGACCCCACAAGGGATTGTGGGCAAGTGAAGGGAGAGAGAAGAATAAAGATGGGGATAAGGGAACCCCATATAAGATTATTGATAAAGGAGGAAAAGAAATCAACCATTAGCAAAGAAGCTAATGTGAAGGAAGGAGGTTGGAAGGAAGAGAAACACACGACACCTCCGGAAGTGGTTACCTTAAGAAAATAAAAGTTAAGGAAAGCCTAAGAGGCTAGAGAAATGACATGGATGGGTATGAAGTCAAGGCTCAGGTATGAATGATTTGGGAGCCATGTGAGGTGTCCGCATGAGAGGATGGATTAGAGATCGAGATCTTAAGGATCTCTGTGATGACCACTCGAGAGGACCGGCCCAATGTGTGATTGGGGTGTGCATAAGGCCACCCAGAGTTCTGCATCCTAGAGAGGATGAAATATGAGATTTAATAGGCCGTGGGCCCTATATGTGATGTGATGGGCCGTGGGCCCTATGTGTGATTGTGATGGGCGGTCAGAGAGTGGGTCAGATTGTGAGAGCTGAGAGGGCATGATCTCTGATTCCTCTGAAATGATATAGCCAAGTGTGGGCCAGTGTGTACAGGAGCTCAACTTATGCGTCATGAATTCTGAATGGAAGAAGATCAGAGAAGGAAGAGAATGGAAGTAAGGAATGAAACGGAAAAACAAAACCAAGGTAGGGGGAAAACGATTAACTCACCGCATCCTTGTTATAAAGGTGAGGGAGTTAAGTTAAAGTCTTTCCTGATAGCTTGGTTACAAAGATAAGTACAAGACCACGAAATAACAAGAAATGTATCGAAGAATGGCCTCGAAGTAAGAGGCAGTGGCAATAAAAAGGAGAAGGAACTCCTGAGAAGGGTAAGAGGTATAGAACCTCAGAAGAAACGAAAGGATAGTCTCGTCAAGAGAGACTTGAAGGATAAGACAAGGACAAAATGAGAAGATCGAGCAAGCACAGCTAAAGCGAATGAAGAATCTCCGAGTGACACAGCTGGATTGAAGAAAGCCTAACACGTAATCGGATAATGGTAGGCTATGTTAAGGAAAAGATGAGATTCAAAACTCAAGAGTAGAGGGGCGATGAAGCCACTCTTGAGGAAGAGAATGATTAGAGTGCACAACGGAAGCGTGGTGGACTTCAGCAGTGAATAGTGATGCGAACACTATTCGAAAACGAAAGTAGGGCTTCGAATGGAAGCCAAATCTCCCCAAGCTACCTCATTTAATTTAGAAGATGAAATTTTTAGAAGGAGGGGAGAGTTGACACGCCCGGACCTAATACGATTTTTTCGTACAAATGGAATAATGTAAGACGGCGTATTAAGTGAATAATACGTCGGTCCGGATGTGTCTAATTAAGAAGAGATATGAAAATTAGGGTAAGACGGTGTTGGAAATTAGTAAATGCCAAAAAGACCTCCAATCAAGTCCCTAGAAATTTATTATGGGCCCCGTTGGCACAAGAAATCAAATGATTTAGCTAACGGGTGAAAATGGAAGAAAGTTGAAAAAGAGAAAAAAGTTTGACCCGGGGCCCGAGGAGACCCGATGTCGGGCTCTTCTATAAATAGGGGAGAGCTAAAGTTTTTTCTTCATTTCTCTTTTTCTTTTTTTTTTTTATTTTTCTCTCTAGAGCCAAATGGAGGCATTTTGGACAATTGGCAGATCCAGACAATCCGGCCGTCAGATCAAGGTGAGTTTCCAGTATGTTATTTTGCTCACCTCGATCTATGTTTTATTTCGGTTGCACGTATTTCCATTTATCGGTTTAACGTAGATCTGAGTTTTTAGCTTTTGATCGGTTTAATTTTTAAAACTCAAATCTACGGATATTGGGTCAGTGAAATAAGGTGAGTTTTTAGTATGTTATAGTACTCACCTTAATCTATGTCATATTCCGTTTTCACTCATTTTCATGCACCGGTTAAGAGTAGATTGGAGATTTAGTCAATTTGGGCTAAATCTCGGTTCTACGGAAATTGGACCGGTATTTCTCGTTTTTGCCTCGGCGGATTCGTCATGGATGCCATGAGGATCGCCTGTCTAAGTTTGTACGTCAAAAGGAGAGAAATGAGTGCAAAAACCGGGAAAGGGGCCTGCCGAGGAATAGGCCGATCGAGTCCCTGTTTAAATATTTTTATATTATATTAATATATTTTAGATATTTATATATTATATTAATATATCTTAGATATTTATATATTATATCATTATAATATATAAATATCTCGGAGGAGGGCTTTTTGGACCCAATTTCAAGTAGAACTTGACCCAACCAGGGTAGGGCCTAGCCCAGTCCGGGTGTGGGGCCCACGGGCTCCGGAGACATTTTGGTAATTTTTTTTTCAAGAGTCTGATTTTAGCCTTGAAACCTCCTGGACACTTTTCTAAGCCTCAAATCACATTCAAACCCAATCTTAAGTCATGTTAGAGCCTCATAGGTGCATTTATAGTTTAATTGTGAATGCTAACGTATTTCCATGTACTAGGGCTTCGGGTGAATCGAATGCAGCGATGCTCCGGAGGTTAAGCTACATGGAGCGTTTGGGAGTATAGGAATCTCCCAATACTGTGAGTGGCTTTGTTTTTAGTGCTTAGCCACTAGGGACAAACATTTTTAAATGTTTTAAAAATATAAATTGTTTTAAAAGGTTTTAAAACTGTTTTGGAATAAGGGTAATCCACGACAAACACTTTTTATTTTGTGATGCACCTATTTAGAGGGTGAGATGATTTTAAAAATATAAAAGCTTGTGTGTGTTTACATGTTTTAAATATATATATATAAGAAATATTATTATTATGATTATTGAGGGTACGATACCCTTGGGAGATAAGTGATTGAGTGGGTCCCTCGGTGCTCCAATATACATGTGTGTGGACCGAGTGAGAGGCATGCCGATGAGGTTCCCGTGGACCATCTTTTTGAAGTGGCAAGGAGAATATGTTGGCCTGGAATAGAAAGGTGCGGAGGGAGACTCGCCAGGTCAGAGGTAGCTGTGTCCCACCACAGCGATGGGCACCACTGAGGGAACGAGCTAGAGAAAGAGAAATTGTGAAAGTGTTTTTAAAGAGAAAAGAGATAGCTCTCGGTGCAGTAAGGCATACGATCGGCTAGTCGTGCCTTTAGTATATTAGATGCCAGCCCAAATAGTATATTTTATTTTAAAGGTTTTAAATTTAATTCTCACTTGGAGAATTATAAAAGAGAATTTGAAAATAAGTTTATTTATTTTATTTTTATTTGATTTATTATATTTTGGATTACCCATGTTTTCCCTAACCTCGATGGAGATTTATTGAACCTCTGTCACTCACTTGTATCCAATGTAGATGGATGCAGATCCGCGTACGGAGTCAGCAAATAGAATGGAGGCTTACAAGGAGGCGTCGGTGGCTTAGGCTTAGTGTTTCCGTTGCGTAGGTATTTCTTCTAAATTAATCCACTGGTACATCTTTTAAAGTTAATTATTTTATTAAATGATATTTAATTAAAGTTTTACTTGTTTTGCAGCAATGGTATCCATTTCAATGCCTTGCGGTGCTTCTCATGCGTGATCGGCAGGCATGTACTTCGAGGCAGTGCGGCGGTTGCCACTTGTCCGACCCGGGTGCGTCGAGGCGTGACAACGACACACACTTTTTATTTTGTGATATACCGACTTTCGATGGTGGGATGATTTTAAAAATATAAAGCTTGCGTGTGTGTTTAATGTTTTAAATATATATGTTTTGCATACATATATATATGATAAATATATGGATGGGATGGAGAGAGACTGAGTGGTTCCCTCGGGACTCCGATATAAGGGAGTGTGGACCGAGTCTGAGTAGCATGCAGATAAGTACTCGTGGACCGCCTTTTGAGGGACAGGGTAAATAGAGACCCTTGGAGAGGCGCGTAGGGAAGCTCACCAGGGCTCAAGGTAACTGTGTTCCACCACAGTGATGGGCACCACCAAGGAACGGGCTAGAGAAAGAGAAAATTAGAAAATGGATTTAAAAAGAAAAGAGATAGCCCTCGGTGCAGTAAGGCACGACCGACCAATTGTGCCTTTAGTGTATTAGATGCCAACCCGTTTAGTATATTTTTATTTTAAAGGTTTTAAATCTAATTCTCATTTGAAGAATTATAAAAAGGATTTTGAAAACAAGTTTATTTATTTTATTTTTATTATATTTTGGATTACTCCTATTTTCCCTAATCCCGATGGAGATTCATTGAACCTCTGTCACTCACCTGTATCCAATGTGGATGGATACAGATCCGCGTATGGGTTCAGCAGATAGATAGATTGGAGGCTCACTAGGAGACGTCGGTGGCATAGGCTTAGTGGTTTCCGTTGCGTAGGTATTCCTTTAAATTAGTCCACTGGTAATTACTTGTTAAGTTTATTATTTTATTAAATGATTTTTTAATTAAAGTTTTAGTTGTTTTGCAATGATGGTATTCATTTCAATGCCTTGTGATGCTTCTGGTGCGTGACTGGCCGCACATACTTTGAGGCAGTGCGGCGGTTGCCACGTGGTCTACCCGGGCGAGTCGAGGCATGACAAAAACACCATAATTCATGTCTTTTAGTTGAGAGAGAGGAATAAGAGATTAAAAAATATCAATATTGAAATGTAAAATATAAACTAAAAACCTCATGTATAGCCAGAAAAGAAATAAACCTATACAAAAACACAAAAACTCACTATTACATAGGAAAAATATAGGATTAAGAGAAAATTAATATTTTACAAACTACACTCTTTTCAAAAAAATTATTTAGTTTATAAAATCACATAATTAATAGTTAATTATCTAAAAAATAAGGGAAAAAAACCTGTTAAACACTTGTTGAATGCTTGTTAAAATCAACATAGTCTACCAGCTTAAAGACACATGCTCGAATGTTGATTTCTTCAAAAAAAATCTCCTTCATAATGGTATTAGCATAAAAATAAATCATATTTCGATTATCAGAAATTATTCAAAAATTATCTTTGTCTTTTAGAACAAAGTAATTTTTAATATAATATAAATTTCCTTCAAAAATAGTTTTTTTAACTGATATATATCATTACTCCATAGAATCTTATAAATATAAAGTCCATATAAAAAAAAATCAAATGAAATAAAAATAGCAGTAAATAGAAAGATAAAATAACGAAATTCTAAACATATTATTTACCTTTCATCCACCAAAACCATTTCTGTATTAACATACTTCTTGGTTTTATAATTATAAATATCTCATAATCGGTAAATACGAACTTTGATTCTCCAATCATTCATTTGAGAAGATAAATAATTAATTGTAACATATTCTAATTGCTTATTTGATATGATTAAATTGTAATATAATTTAAACAAAAAAATCAAGAGCTACAACCACTACAATTCATATCCTTTAGTTGAGAAAGAAGCGAAAAGAGATTTAAAAACATCGATATTCAAATGTAAAAAACCAATTAACAAACCTTATGGATAATGTTATGCCCTAATGAAATAAACTTGCAAAAGAAAATAACAAAAACACAAAAAATCACCATTACATAAAAAATGAAAGTAATTAAAATTGAAAACTATAAAATTTCAAATGTATTCTTTTGTGAAAATTTTTTTTAGTTTGCAAACTCTTTATTTATAGTGATATTAAAATGCTTTGGTGACTCAAAGGTTTTTTTTTAAATGACTTTTAATTTTCCTCATTATTACAAAATTAAGATTAAAAACTCAAAGTTTTTTTTTAAAATTATATAATTAGGATGGGTAGCTTAAAGATTTTTTTTTTAATTGTAAAATTAAGATTGGTCATTGGTAACTCAAAAGTTATCTTATTATTAATAGGATGAAATTGAGTCATGTGATCTAATTGCAAAAGTAGGATTTTACATAATTAGGATTGGTAGCTTAAAGGTTTTTTTTTAATTGTAAAATTAAGATTGGTCATTGGTAACTCAAAAGTCATCTCATTATTAGTAGCGTAAAATTGAGTTATGTGATTTAATTACAAAAATATGATTTTATATATATATATATTGATTTATTTACTTATGGAATATGGGATAAGAATTACTTATTAAAATATTTGTATGTGAGTGTATTAATAATATATATATTGTTGATATATTATTAATTGTTTACCATTAATATAATGCTAGTGTAGACACTTATTTTTTGCTTTAGTCAACTAGTTAATCTTAATTGATTAATTTGCCCTCTTTCAAAGTTTCAATTCTGCTTACCCTTTTAGTTTAGCTTATTGTTGGTCATTTACTATTACTGTTATTATTATTATTTTATTTTGATCTCATTTTATTTTCTTGCAGATAATTTCGAATAAAAAAAAGGGATAAGATAAGTGGGTCAACTCAATTTCCATGCAAAGCCGAGCGAGTTGGGAATCAACCAAATTGATTCAGTCATGGTGCGAATATATATATATATATATATATAGATATGTATATATATTTATATATTTATATTTACATACATATGTATATTTATGTATAAATATCCATGTGTGTATAAATATTTTTATATATCTATATATACTTATATATATATTTTTATGTATGTATATATATATATATGAATGTATAAGTATATTTATATTTGTATATATATACATATATATTAATGTATATTATATATACATATATATATATCAGGACCCAACTAGGGCCCACTACCATGCAGAGATGGCTTTGCCGAGAGCTTTGCCCCTAAGCCAACCATGCCTGCAAACCATGTCTTCTTTCATTGCTCGCACAGCAGCAACAAAGCAGCACCATACCGCCAGCAGACCTCGCTTCTTCATGCTGATGAAAGAAGCACAAAACAAAGGCTCGGGCTTTCCATGCAACCGTCAGTTTCGGACAATACCGTTGCTGGCTGCCTCCTTAACAAGCCAACAGTCAGCCACAGCAAGCTCAACAGCAGCCACCACCGCCACCCTCGACCACAACTGCAGCCATATCTCTGCATACAGCCACGGCGCTCACCATCAGCAGCAGCAGCAATGAAACAGCACAGGCAGTCTCCACGCAACAAACCTCAGCCCGTTTGGCCACTCAGCCAGCAGGTGAAACATCTTCACAACTCTCTTCTCCATCACGTAGAGCCACTCAAGTGCAGCCAACCTTGTCTCCACCAAAAGGATTGCCCATGGCTACTCAAGAAATGTCTCAGCCTCCAAGTCTCTCATCTCCGCTCCTTTATTCCACTACTTCACCGTGACTATTCCAGAAGAAAAAGGAAGAGGAAAAAGATGGATACGAAGAGGAAAACTCTCTTCTTCGCTTTTTTTGCTGCTGCTTCCAAGTTGATCAAGGCTAATATATGGCAGTAGAAATTCTTGAGCAGAAGCTAGAAAGGATGTTTTCAAAATATTTAAAGTCGGTATGCTTCTGCATAGTGATGTTTCTAATGATTTGGTCGAGGCCTGCAGTTTCTTTTTCAACCATCACCTCTCTTCCTGGATTTTCTGCTCCACTTCCTTTCACGCTTGAAACTGGATACATTGGTGTTGGCGATGTGGAGTTCTACTATTATTTTATTGAATCAGAAAGTAATCCAGCAGAGGATCCTCTCGTGCTGTGGCTCACTGGAGGCCCTGGCTGCTTTAGTCTCGGTGGATTTTTCTTTGAAATAGGCCCCTT
Source organism: Microcos paniculata (assembly GCA_030664755.1). NCBI lineage: Eukaryota > Viridiplantae > Streptophyta > Magnoliopsida > Malvales > Malvaceae > Microcos > Microcos paniculata. The sequence goes on from CP131463.1 coordinate 2,247,470, forward strand.
GCGGTTTAACATGGTTGAGTACAATGGCAGCTTACCAACTTTTGCTCTGAACCCTTACTCATGGACAAAGGTTTCAAGCTTTATCTTCCTCGATGCACCTATTGGGACAGGATTTTCTTATTCAAGGACCTCGCAAGGTTTCAAGGCCGGGGATAAAAAAAAGGCTATTGATAGTTATAATTTCTTGAGAAAGTGGTTGCATAGCCATCCCAAGTTCATCAAAAATTCACTTTATATTGGCGGTGACTCGTACTCTGGGAAGATTGTTCCCCAAATTGCGCAAGCAATAGCAGATGGTATTGAAGAGAGGACTGTCCCCGCAATGAATCTCAAAGGTTATGTGCTTGGTAATCCTATAACAGATCCGAAATTTGATGACAACTCAAAGATTCCGTTTTATCACCATACCGCACTAATCTCTGATGAGCTTTATGAGTCGGCGAAAAGAAATTGTAATGGAGAATACGTGGAAGTGGACATCAGTAATGTAATGTGTGCAAAAGATCTTCAAGCTATCTCTAAGTGCATTGCGCACGTAAGCCACCACGGCAACAACAAAGCAACCACTGTGATGACTACATGATCAGACAAGACTTGAGAAGTTCTGGCAATGGAATTGCGTCAATGGGGTCTCTTGAGTACTAAAAAATGCTCATGGAGTTGTGGATTCAAAATGAAGTTGCACCCCATCAGCATCGAACAGCAACAGCAAGGCACAAAGGAGTCCACCTCCATGCAGCTCCAACAACCGACAGCGGCTCCATGTTTTATGGGGTGTTGTGGCTCCATGTTTTAAGCCACTAGGAGTTTCAAAATAATAAAAGAGCTTCAGCCCTCTTTAAAAGGGAGCATAGGGGGGAGGCATTATAGAGGGAGAGCTTCAGCACTCATTCGGGAAGCCTTCTAAAAAAAAAGAAACAGAGCAGAGAAGAGAGAGCACGAGAGCTTCAGCCTTCTGGAGCAAAACAGAAAAAGAAGAAACAAGAGGAAGAAAGAAGAGAGCACGGGGGAATGAGTCATCAAAAGGACCTCTTATTTTTCTTCTCTCATCTGTTTTCATTTGATAAAACGCTGAAAGTCATTTTCTTTCTTTCTTTCTTTCTTTACCGAAGAAGAGAAATCTGCAACAAAAAGATTAGGAAGGCATAATCTTTTCTAGATGTTTAGCTTCTTTTCTTCTCGCACCTTTTGTAAACAAAACTTCCATCTTTGAGAGAAAAAATCTTTCTTTGAAGGTAAAAATTGTTATCTTTAAGTTGATTATTCTCATTTATGATTTATGATTGTCTGTTCAAAATTTACTTAATCTGCTCGTATATTTCATGAATGTTTTTCATAAGAATGTTTTATTTAATATTTCCTTGCAAGTATAAGTCTTTTTTTTTGTTGGATTACAATTTGTTTGCGGAAAAAGATGTTTGCTTTTCACATATTAAGAACTATGTTGAGGATTTATGAGGCCTTTAAGTCTACATTAGCCTAGGATATGTTAAAAATGTTTTTTTTTTATTACTTGTTCATGTTAACATTTTTTTTTACTCTAATAATGTACATAATTTTAAAAAGAGGTCCAAATTTTACTAGTTCTATGATGATCGTTATACCTTTTGGGTATGAAATATTTATATTCTATGCTGTTCGCTCTGTTAAAATTTTCGATTTTGATTGTAAAGTTTCCATTTTTAAACTTGTCTGGGTTAAATTTTTTTTTTATTTTTGTAAAGCTTACATTTAAACCTATAGGTATAATTAATCAGATCAGAAATCCATTTTTGTCCTTAAAGCTTGTGCCTTTAAATTTATAAATTTGATTGCTCAATTAAAGATTCAGTCTAGTCTAAAAAGGATTTGCATTTTTACGCTCGTACATATTCTTGTTTAATTAAAAAATAGAACTTTGACCAATAAAAATCAAATCTTTGAATTTATTTCCATTTAGCTAAAAAAAATTTAATCTTGGCTATAAAAATTGTACTTTTAAATTTGAATAGATGTATATTTAGTCTAATATTTAATTTTGATCTTGTTAAATTACTTTGTTACCCTTAGATCCATATTTATCTTAATTAAAACGTAATCATGTAAGTAAAATTATCCTTTTGCCCTTACTTATATATTTGTTTAATTATGAGTTAAATTTTGTATAAAATTGCATACTTGACCTTGTATACGTGTTTGTTTAATTTAAGCTTGCTTATATGTGTTAAATTAGTTGTTGTGCAATTTGATCTTGTAAAATTAAATTTAAATTCCCATGTCCTATTTATTTACCATTTTATACTGTGTGATTAATTGTGTATATATACATATACTAACCCATGTTTCCTTGTCTCATTCATGCATAATTAAAATTAGAACATTGGTTTTCAAAAATTCATATGCATGGGGTAACTAAAAGATGCCTCGGGAGTCTGAGGTTTCTGGAGGTTTTCTCCGATGAGATGTTTTCTCGGTGTCTAATCGGGAGTCCGATCGGGTCCGGGAGAATTTTTCATCCCTTTTAAAATTAAAAATATGTTTTTCATGTAATTTTCACAAATAACATGCATCATGTTTACGATTTTCTTTAAATTTGTGAATGAACTCCAAAAATTTTCTTTTTACAAAAAGGAATGTTAATTCCAAAATCTTTTGTTTTTATTTATTTTATTTTTTACTTTTATGTTTTATTTTTATTTCATTTTAAGAAAATCTCTTGTTTAAGAGGCCCAATTAAATTAAAAGGAATGTTTATTCCAACATTAATTTCAAAACATGTTTTAAAGGTTTTTGGAGAGATCTTAATTTTCCAACTATAATTAAGGCCTTTCAAATTAATCCAAATTTTATGAAAAAATCACTTTCAAAATCTCTTTTTTTTTTATTTCTTTTTCAATAAAAGGGAATATTTATTTTCTTTTATCCTTTTTTTTTAATTTTTCAAAATATTTTCCTATCAAACTAAATTTTTGTCAAACTATTCCCTTCATCAAATTAAAAGGAATATTTATTCCGACATTGTTTTAAAATTAAATCTTTCTAAGAGATTTTAATTTGAGAAATCATAATTAAAGTCTCTTAATGTGATTTGAAAACACGAATTTGAGGATGTTTATCCCAACTTTTTTGCAAAATGTTTTCTAGAAGGTTTCAATTAATATTCTCATAATTGAGACTTTCTAAAATTAAAATTAAAACTTTGTTTTTTCAAAAGGATATTTATCCTCATTTTTAAATTTGACTTTGATTTTTTTTGAGGAATATTTGTTCCTAGTTAGAAATTGAATCTCCATTCTAAATAGGAAATTTCTTCAAATTCGAAATTGGGCTATGGATTTTCACATTAAAAGGAATGTTCATTCCGACATTAAGTTTTTTTTTTTAATTTTTGGATTTAACTTTTCAATGAGATTTTTGTCCCACATTAAAAGGAATATTTATTCCAACATTCGAAATTATGTTTTTCCTAAAATGATTTTAAACATATTTTATTATTATTTCCCCAAGTAAAATATTTCAAGAGTTTTGTGGTACCGATTTCAGGGCGTCTTGGGGGTGCTAATCCTTCCCCAAGCGTAACCGACTCACAAACCTAAAATCTTTTTCGTAGACCAGTTTTATTTCCTTAACTTGACATAATCTTTCTGGATTTATGTTAAGTTAAACCAATAGGTGACTAACCACACCTATTTCAAATAAAAGGTTAGTGGCGACTCCATTTGTTTATAGATTGTTTAGTCCCAAATATTTTTACGCCATACCATTTATCGTCGGAGCGGTAAAACGTCTCGACAACTAGCTCACTAAATGCTTACTGGGTAAATAATGAATTAGTCCTGTGTCGTCAAAGCCCTTTTCTCGAAGCGTTTTTGCCTTTTATAACATTGGGGTAGCAAATGAGGTATCGACGATAGTGTAATTGCTCATATTGGGTTTTCTCTTTTCGTTGATTTGTATTTCCAATCCTAGGAATTCTATTCAGCCATGATTGGAGTTATAGTAGTATATTTCACATCTATGGAGGAATATTTAAGAGGTACTTTTCAAAAGATTCCATTCTTCATTCTCTTTCGCTTTTTTTTCCATCGACCTATGTTTGGCTTTTGGCACCAGATATTGTGTACTTCGTTAACTAGATTCAATTTGTTTGAATGGCCCTCCAATGTCTGTTTCTTGGTCCCTGTTACTTTTTGGCCTTTGCATGAATTGCGTATATAGAGTATTTGGTTAATTTGATTCACTGGTTTTGTGATTATACTTTTACCCTACTGGGTGAATTTTTTGTGCTAAAATGCCAAGAAAATGGGGGGAAAGATAGGGAAATTAATAACTTTCCTCAGTGTTTCTCACTATTTGTTGATTCATTTTTGCATTGGTTAAGTATGAGTTCTAGTGATGGTTTGTGCATTGTTGGTAATTGAGCTTTTGCAATTTCCCATTATGACTAAATGGATGACAAGCTTTGGGTTTAAAGGACATGTAGCAAGTTTTCTGGATTGTTTAATAGAGTTACAGAGTATAGCCTCACAATTTTTTAGTAGAATTGGAGTGCTTTATGCCAAATTACTTTTGGAAAAGTAGGTTGATTCCATCCTTAATCCATACAATTTTGGGTAGACTTGGAGTGCTTTATGCCAAATTACTTTTGGGAAATTATTAGGTTGATTCCATCCTTGATGCAGTAGCTTATTCTTTGAATTTTTTTGCATTTTAATGGAGTTATATGCATTCTTCTAGCTCCTTATTCATATGGGTATTTTGTTAAATAGATTGAACTTTTTTTAAGGGCCCTTTAATGTTTGCTTCTTAGTCTTTATTGCTTTTTGACCTATATTTTAGTTGAGTATTATTTAAGAGCATCACATTCTATGCCTGTACAGTACAAAGATGATTTTAGAGTTGCATTATTTTATTCTAAAGTAGAAATTATATGTTATTGAAAATTGCAAATCTTATTTTCTTTGATGCAAACCGATTGTTGCTTTTGTATCAATTTGTCTTCATTGATTAGTTTCTCAATATAGATTTATTAAGTTATGGACATGAATAGCTCATAACAGTCTGGCCATGTTACTGCACCATGTTTCGTTCGTCGTAGGAAACATAGGAATCGAGAACTTAGACCACTTCCAGTTATTACTAAAACCAAGGCTCAGAGTAATAGATTTCGAAGAATGTCCTTGCTAAGAATAAAAATAAATAAATAGCGGTTCACAATCGCTCCACTCCCATCAAAAGGGTCTACCTTCTCATTTTAACGAAGCATATCTTTTCCCTATTGGCGTAAATGGTTTTGGAGTTGAATGGTTAAGGGCTAATAATATGAATGTTGATAGTGTCTTTGATCAGTCGTTGATAGAAATTGAATTACAAAATATGATTTGCTTCGAAGGTTCCATATATTTTGCCTATCTCAAGTAAGCGAAAATGGTGAGTTAAGAACCATGCAATGGCATGAGATCCCTTTACCATCTGCAGGCAGTTTTATTATGAATAGACTAATGAATAAGAATTAACAAAATTATTTTAAATTACATATGAATTTAATATATATTATTATTTCTTTGATTTTATCAAATGGCATAGATATCTTTTGGCAAAAAAAGAAAAAGACGCGGATCTGGGGTTTTTGTTTTTTTTCTCATTTTGAAACTTATATTTATTAATCATATAGTAATTTATATCAATAATTTGTATTAGTATTTTTTTTCATTTTTAATTAGTAATTTATATATATATATATATATATATATTACTTATATCACACAGTTTCAATAAACCATGAAGAAGATGCCATTACATGTATTAATTGTGCAATACGTTTGGAACTGTCAAAATTGGTCAACCACATCCATTAGAGAAATACTACCAATGTGATGCACCATGTTACTTTTTATTTATTAATTAATGGAATAAAAGGTCCTCTTACTTTAAACTCTATTTTACCTATGTCACTTTATGCACATATCTTTTATCTTTTGTATTATATTATTCTTTTTAACTATTCCTTTTGACCGCTGAATTACTTTATATTTACCAAATGGAATTTGTCTTCTTCCAGTTGATTATTTCCGAGGCACTGTTTACCTCAGAAGGTTGTTTAACAATAATCTTAGATATCTTTTAGAAAATTACAAGGAAACTGTTAGAATAGTAACTCTTCAGGACTCATTGTCATTTCAGTCTTTTGTATTATGCTCTTCATTTTTTATTATACACGTGAAATATGAATATTTCATCATGTTAGTTCTATTGTTATACTCTTCCTTTTTTTTTTTTGGGAAAAAAGGGGTTCAATTTGTAGCAATTGAATATTTACTTTATTTAACAAGACTATCCTCTCCCCTAGGCCTACTCCCATCAAGCCAAAAAGATTGGCGAAGAAGCTGATCTCCTCCAATGTACAACCAAACACATTACTCTATTCAAGAAAGGAACTTTATTTAAGTTAGAATTATGATTTGAGTAAAGAAGTACTTTAGTTTATTTTTATTTTTATCCTACCACCACCAAAACCTATTCTAATTGCTCTCATTCCACTTCTTCTGATTCAATGAAGTCCTTTTTACCTCCCTATTATGTGATAACCAGCAGCATATGCGCAGGCATAAGACCTAGTTATAATTAAATACTGTAAATTTATAATAGCATTGGTCCAATGCATAAAAAGTTGGAGCAAACTCAAACACTGCTATTATTAGGGTTAGACTTGACAATTTTAGATACGACACATTAACATGATACGGGAATAACACAAAAAGTTAACCGTATTCATGTTTAACATTAGCATAATTCGTGTTTTAATGGTATCAATATGATTAATATTAAAGTGATTCGTGTCTGAAGTGTGTCAGATACCATTAAAATGTCTAAAATACATGGAACATGACTAATTAATCGGGTTTATCTGTTACATATTTAACTGCTTATACAATACGTTAAACACAATAAATTAACTATGAAAATACCCTTTTAACTTTTAATAAGATTAAAAATATATAGAATTTCAAGTAATTTTTTTATATATTATAGGGATAATATAGTAATATTATATAATCATATTTCTAAATTAATTTTAAAAAGGCTTATATATAAGAAAAAGGCCCCATAACTTATTTTAAAAGATCAATTAAGCCCTTGAACTTTTATTGGAATCAAATAAGCTCTCAAACTTTTATTAATAGTCAATTAAGCCCTTTATATGATTAAAATACATAAGATTTCATGTTTAATTTAAATTAATATCTAATTAGACTTTCAATATGATTAAAATCTGTTAGATTCCTCACTTAACAACCGTTAAAAGTCTATAAGATCAAAAAATCACTTGATTAATTTTAGTAATATTAAGGGTTTAATTTGTTAAATCAACGTTCAAGGGTTTATTTGATTATAACAAAAAGTTTGAGGGCTTAATTGATTGTTAGTAAAAGTTCATGGGCTTATTTGACTACAATAAAAATTTAGGGGCTTAACTGATTTCTCAAAATAAGTTCATGGGCCTTTTTCATACTTAAACCTTTTAAAAATAATATCAAATCATATAATTGTGTCGTGTTGCATCGTGTTGTAACATGTTAATCATGTTATGTTGTGTTATACGTTAATTAAATAGTTTTGTGTATGTGTTTTATACTCTTGACATAATTAGTTAATCGTGTCGTATTCCTATTTGGGTAAATGACTGTTAATGACATATATTTATACAACACGAACATGACATAAAAACATAACTTGACAGGTCCAATGGATAAAAAGTTGGCTAGGCTACATAGCTTACTAGTTCACTAGTGTTAGTATAAAACTCATACGGCTTAATTTCCAATTTCACCTTCAAACTATTCATAAACTATTTCCTTTGTTCCACAATAACAGTTGTTTTTAGGTTTTGTACAAATATTAAGGTTGGTATTATAATTTTCTAAAATTTAGACCAAATATAATAAAAGGACAATTTTACATTTTTATTGAGATAGTTTAGTCCCATAAATACTCTCTCTCTCTCTCTCTCTCTCTCTCTCTCTCTCTCTCTCTCTCTATATATATATATGATATAAGTGAATACCCTCTCTTAACTAATTAATATTTTATAGAATTAGTTTAGAATGAGAATGACAAATTTTTTTTTAAAATAGTAGTTAATAATTTATAGAATTCATAAAGTGATAGATAATTTAGAATATTTTTTTTTTCAAAAGCAACTAGTATTGCGAAACAAAAGGAGTAATAATTTGGCTATCTAACTTTTATTTGGTACAATTTCATCCTTATATTTTAATTTTTTTGGATAATATAAGCCATACTAACGTGACATGACATGAGAAGTTTATGTGTTAGAGTCTAATTATGCCATATAAATGTCAAGGGTTACATTCTCAAAAAGAAAAAAAAATCAAAATACAAAAGTACAATCGTGTAAAATAGAAGGTCGATGGCTAAATTGTCATGTTTGAGAAGAAAATATGTATTAAGCTGAACTCAAACCAATGACAAAACTTACTCTTATCTACAATATATATATATAAGAATGTTGTAAAATATTTAAATCGTCTAAAATAACATTTTTCCTCTAACGTATTTTCAAAATGCCGTTGTTATTATTAAGTTAAATTAAAACTCTTTATTTATCTTAAATTAAATATTATATATATTTATAAAAAATTTTATATATTTATTAATTAACCAATTAACATATTTCAAAAATAACGTTGATAGCAATTAATCAATTTTACTTTCATAATAGCTTACTACTACTATTAAATAAAATAATTTAATAACTAACAAGATAAAAAATTTTGAATTAACTCTTATATTTTTTAATTTTTAATTTATTATTATTATTTAAAACGCGTTGTATCACGTGCGTCGTATATGAATAAAATGACCACTATGCACAAAATTAACGAGAAACAAATGGATAATTAAGAGAATAACAAAAAAAGATGGCTTCTCAGTCCTACAATGTCAAGATTGAAGACTAATATATGTAGTAGAAGCAAAAGAGAATATTAATGTTGTAAATTGGCGTAGGGATATTCTATATTTTTTAGCAATATTGTTCCTTCCTTATTCATTTTAATCATAAATCCCTATGTATATATACTCATTGTAAATAATATTTTCACAAGTCTTTTCCAATTTTTTCCACACTCATTTTTCATGACATCAGAGCCTAAAAAACCCAAGATCTAAATATGAAAATTTTAGCCGCACAACTAAAAGTGTAGCAATGGCGGATGATGACAAATCCGAAACAATGTGCGCTTTGAGCGCTACTAGTAACCTTTTAAGCATATTAGGCACATCAATTTCTCACACCTTACACCCCATGTCACGCTTTGACACCGTAATCGAGCACGTAATGAAACACCCGGACCTAGTCATGACCACGGTTCGGTTCCGATTCCGAACCGCTGGTTCCGGTTCGGTTCCGATTCCGAACCGTTGGTTTCGGTTCGGTTCCGATTCCGAACTGCTGGTTCCGGTTCTTGGTTCCTTGGAACCGGAACCGGAACCTTTATAAGCGGTTCCGGTTTCAATCCGGTTTCAGTTCGGTTCCGATTCCAAACCGGAACCTTAAGCTTTTTTTAAAAAAAATTTTTAATTGCTTTTCTAAATTTTATTAAATTTTGTTTAAATAATATATATATTAGAATAAGTAAATTTAATTCCAAATATATAAAAATTAAGTGTTTAATCATTTAATTTTTTTAAAAATTATTAAATGTAATAAATCCTTATAGTTAAACTAACATTATATAAAAAATAAATGATAAATAATAATATAATAAATTTATAATGTATTACTTATATGATATTATTATATAAATATACCATAAAATTTATCTTAAGACATATATATTATACCTCATTATTATTAAATAAAACTATATTACAAATAAGAAAAAAAATTATTTGTAAAAAAATAATAAAACCGGAACCGGAACCGGCGGTTCCGGTTTCGGTTCCACCAAAAGAGGAATCGAACCGAAACCTTTTCGATTTCGGTTCGATTCCGGTTCCAAAACCGTAAAAAAGGTTCGGTTATGGTTTTTTAGGTTCCGGTTCGGTTTCACGGTTCGAACCAAACCGTGGTCACCCCTACCCAGACCTAGCACGACCCTTTCGTACGAACGAAATATGCAAGATGATGTTGTAATTGAACACTAAGTCGGTCCGGCTGTGTCAAGTCAGAAGAGAAGTTCAAATTAAGATAAGACAGAGTTGGAAGATAAAGTAATTAACCATGCGTGAAAATTAGTAAATGCCAAAAAAGACCTCCAATGAAGTCCCTAGAAATTTATTATGGGCCCCGTTGGCATAAGAAATCGAAGGATTTAGCCAACGGGTGAAAATAGAAGAAAGTTGAAAAGGAGAAAAAGTTTGACCCGGGGTCCGAGTAGACCCGATGTTGGGCTCCTCTATAAATAGGGGTAAGTCGAAGCTTTTCCTCATTTCTCTTTTTCTTTTTCTTTCATTTTCTTTTCTTTTTCTCTCTGGAGCCAAACAGAGGCATTTTGGATTATTGGCAGATCCGGACAAACCGATCGGCAGAACAAGGTGAGTTTCTAGTATGTTATTGTACTCACCTCGATCTACGTTTTTCTAAGTTTGCATACATTTTCATGTATTGGTTTAGGAGAGATCCAAGCTCAAAGTTAGTTTAGCTTTTTAGTTAAATTTTTAGTTTAAAATCGAAATCTAGAAACTTTGAGCTTGTGATTCTCGTTTTTCTTTTGGTAAACGTTTCGTGGAAGTATTAAGGTACATGCATATGAAATTGTAGCTAAATTGGTGGACGATTGCATCGGTTTTGAGCTAAGAGAAAAATTGAAGAATTCTCGGGTTGGAAACCCAGAACAGATCCGGCGCCGGATCTATGCAGAACCGGTGCCGTTTCTGCTTGTCGGTGGACGGCCACCTGGTCGAAGAGAACCGGTGTCGGTTCACTCCAAATCCGACGCCAGTCTTGCCCTCTAGGGGCAAAACGGTCATTTCACATCCCGAAACCCTAATTGACCCCAAATCGATTCGAAACACTTCCGAGTCTTCCAAACCACATCCAAACATCATCTTAGATCATGTTAGAGCCTCTTAGGTGCATTCATAAATTTAATTATGATTACTAACATATAATTCCATGTATTAAGACTTCGGGTGAATCGAATGCGGCGATGCATCGGATGTTAAAGCTACATGGAGTGCTTGGGAGTATACTGATCGGGTATTTTTCGCAAGAGTACGAAATCAAGTAATATAGCTTGGAGTATTCCAAGGTCAATCCCACGAGGACTTGTGAATTGTTAAATCCTAATTCTAATAGAATTTAAATAAAGAAGAAAACTAATTTTAATAAAAGTAAGGAATAAAAACAAAAATTTTAATCTAATCTAATTAACAAAAGAACAATGATAAATAATTAAAAAGAAAATCAATATTAAAAGCGTTAGGGTTCAGGCTTCTCTTCTAGGTATTTAATTCAATTATGTATGAATTTAGTTAACAGTGTTAAAATAACAATCACTAATCTACTTAGGAGCCCTCTCAGATCATCCTAAGCTTTCCTAACTAAGTGATTACCACCTCTCAGTGCATAAACTAATTAGCTAAGAACATTAAGATCCTAGGATTAATAATTAAATCAGGTTCACCCGAAACTAATTTAATTATGGTTATCACAATAAACTGAATTACTCTCGTATCCAATTAGATTGTGTCTATTTTCCTAGAGCACGAATTATATTTCACCTCTCAGTCATTCATACAATTCCAAAAACCTATTATATGGTGATTAGGCATATAACGGAATTAAGTACAAAGAAAACAGATTTAACCCCAAGAAAACCAATTCATACAATAATTAAATTAAAATCCCTAGAAGATCTACCCAAATCCCCAACAAGAGATTTAACTACTAAAGATAAAGAAAATAAAGAAAATAAATAGATGCATTAAAGAAGAAAATAAAGATAAGAAAATCTCCCAAAGAAGACAAAGTCTGCTCCCTTGAGCTCTTGCTCTCCAAAATCTTCTTCCCCCCCAAAAGGGAGCCTCCAAGAGTTTTTTTTCTAAGGTCCCTAAAGTCTCCCTAAAATAATATATTTATACTAGCTAACTAGGGTATTTACATGACCTAAGGAATAAGAATTCTAATTCTAGTTGGACTTTTAATTAAAATAAAACACATGAGTCCAAAGCCCAACCGCTTAGTCTAATTTTCAGCGTGTAAAAGCTTGGTAATCAGGCAAGAAACGGCGCCACTTATGTCATGGTCCGGCGCCGTATCAAATCCGAGGCGTACTGCAGATTTTGCTAAAATAACAAATGGCGTCGTTTATGTCATGGTATGGGGCCGTTTCTTCTCGATTCACTTCCTAAAATTCTGCTTTAATTCTTGCTTCTCCAAATGCCTTCCCACGTCACCTTCACCAAATAGGCCCAAATATGTGGCTGACTTGCTTCTTGCTTTTTGGCCTCCACGTGACTTTTGTTCTCATCAAGGCTTATGTGGCAACAAATGGATGGCTTTAAATTCCTTCTTTTTGACCAATTGACTTGCTTGGACAGCCAATATCTTGATTTTTCCCACGTTGCAAGGCTTCATCCAAATTCCTTCCAATATTCCTCTAATTTCCCATAAAATTAAGCATTATTCCTTCAAAATAAGCAATTAACCAAAGTGAGAAGAAATCATGTAAAATGAACTATAAAATATAAATAAAATATATCAAAAGCACTCTAATATAGTCCATAATATAGGTATAAATTACACCTATCATATACGAATCTCTTATCACTATGAGTGGCTTTGTTTTCAGTGCTTAGTCACTAGGGACAAAATGTTTTTAAAATATTTTTAAAATATAAATTGTTTGAAAAGGGTTTTACAACTGTTTTGGAACAAGGGTAATCCACGACACACACTTTTTATTTTGTGATACGCCCACTTAGAGGGTGGGATGATTTTAAGATCTAAAGGCATGTGCGTGTTTAAATGTTTTAAACTTATATGTTTTGAATTTATTTATATATATGATGAATATATGAGAGAGATATGAGATGAGTAATTGAGTGGCTCCTCGGGCTCTAATATATGCGGGAGCGTGGACCGAGTTGGAGAAAGCATTCTAGATTCTCAGCCGTGGACCGCCTGTCGAGGGGCACGTTGAGACGAGACCCTGGGAGAGGCACGTAGGGAAACTCGCCAGGGCTCTAGAGCTGTGTTCCACCACAGCTGGCTACCACCGAGGGAACGGACTAGAGAAAGAGAAAATAAAAAAAATGTTTAAAAAGGGAAAAGAGATAGTCCACGGTGCAGTAAGGCATACGATCGGCCAGTCGTGCCTTTAGTGTATTAAGAGCTAGCCCATGTGGTATATGTAGACACTTATTTTTTGCTTTAGTCAACTAGTTAATCTTAATTGATTAATTGATTTGCCCTCTTTCAAAGTTTTAATTCTGCTTACCCTTTTTAGTTTAGCTTATTGTTGGTCATTTACTATTACTGTTATTATTATTATTATTATTTTATTTTGATCTCATTTTATTTTCTTGCAGATAATTTCGAATCAAGAAAAAAAAAAGGGAAGATAAGTGGGTCAACTCAATTTCCATGCAAAGCCGAGCGAGTTGGGATTGGGAATCAACCGAATCGATTCAGTCATGGTGCGAATATATATATATATATATAAGATATGTATATATATTTATATATGTATATATATATATATGAATGTATAAGTATATTTATATTTGTATATATATACATATATATTAATGTATATTATATATATATATATATATCAAGAGCCAAGCCGGGGCCACTTACCATGCAAAACCAAAAAAAAACACGCACACTTTCAGCAACAAGGCAATTGTTTCTGGTCAGACTTATGCTAGCTTCGCCAAATTAAACGCTGTGTCGTCCCATTGGATCGGTGGCCGGCAGTCTTTCTCTCAACGCTCTGGATCTTCAACTCCATTCGGCACTCGCCGAGTCTCATTCCCGATCCGTGTTGGTGCTTATATCGACGAACTCAAACAAATCGCCAAAACCAAGGGAGCCAACCGAGAAATCGAAAGAAGGAAAAGCAATAGCGGTTCCAGGGAGACGCAATGGATTGATGGAAGAAGATGAACACGACGACGAGAACGCTCTCTTCGAAGAAAACGGCCTTGAAATAGACCTTGAAGCCGACACCCCTCCTCACCTCCGCGACAACACCACCGCCACCACAGCAGCAGTTCGCAAAGCAGCCACCCAAGCCAACCACGCATCCGCAACAGGAACAACAGCAGCAGCATCCCCGCTCTCTCGACTCAGCTGCTCTGGTCTCTGCTGTGAATGAGATTCATCGACTAAAGCTTCAGCTTGAAATGGTTGCTGAATCTGAGGCTGTACAGACCAAGCAAGCAGAATCAGCACATTTGGAGCTACATAGCTTGAAAGGAAACCTGGCAGAAACTCTTTCTCTCGTAGAAAACATGAAAAACCAGCTAAAGAATAGCCAAGAATCAGAAGCTCAGGCCCAAGCTTTGGCTAGTGAAACCCTTGCAATTTTTTTTTTTTAAAAAAAGACAAACTATTGAACTCTCTGATTTGGACAGGATATCTCCTGTCATTCTACACTGTTTTCTTTTATGAGTCTGATCAGTTGACTGTGAATGAATTATTTACACAGGGACAAGATCATGTTAAGAGAGCTGTAACAGCTCTTCAGAAAGTGCTGATTCCTTGGTATCCAGCTGCAGGGAGGTTTAGAATCAATGAGGGCTCAGGGAAGCTAGAAATCGATTGCAACAACCAAGGAGTTGTCGTCGTAAGTGCTGTGGCTGATTCCAAGCTTGAGGAGCTTAGAAGGCTGCATGAATACAAGACTTGTTATGAAAACCTGGTTCCTAAGTTCCCTGAAGCCGTGAGTTTCCAGTTCTGCGGAGTCGAGCTGTTGAAGCACAAGCACACAACTCACGAGTATCTGTAAAAGGTACGGGCCTGCGGGGCAAATCCCAACTGTCGTCTGAATCTGCCGCAGCTTGTTAAAAAAAGAAGAAAAAATGAATCTTTACCCATCTCGAGACTTCGATTCAAGCTCATCAAGAACAAGTCAAATCCTTGCCTTCCCGTGAACTGCAGAGGACATTTTTCAGGTTTTGTCTAAAGTGGGGGAAGTTTAAGTTTAAGTGGGATTTAAGAGATAGATGAGTGCCAGCAGACAAAGGACCCTAGGGGGTGGGGGACAGCATGTATTGGACTATCTGAGACGAATGCAAGCAGAGAATCCTTCATTCTTTTACGCAGTTCAAGGTGATAGTGACCACACTAGTGGAAGCATATTTTGGACAGATGCAATTCACAGGCTTTGGCCGATATTCAAAGCCATATTTGATCTTCGTGCTTGGGGCATGCGGACGATGGAGTCTCTTTGCCGTGCATGCAAATATGCTGTAAGAACTTCTGGAAGGTTTATGGGCATCGCAATTGGAGCGATACTTGAAGAAATTCATGGCCTGTATCAACAACATTACCAGCCTTGCATCCTCGTAGGAGCCGATCGCCTGAGACCTTCCCTTAATGCAAGAGACATTCCAGCTGAAGACGTCAACTTGCTGTCGGATTTGATGTGCAACAACATCAGCAGCAACCTGCTGCAGCTTCTCGAAGCAAAACCCAGGCAGTAAGCACCACAGTAACCATCACAGCGCCAACCATCACAGCAGGCGTCGTCCTCAACCACGGCGGCATCCGCGGCAGCTCTCCTAGTTGCAGCAGCAGCTCTCCTAGCTGCAGCAGCTGCTCTCTTCCACCGAAGCTTATGAGAAAAGCAACCTGAGAGGGAGAGACTCAAGGGCCTTTGTCTTCTCATATTTTCCTGTCAACATGATCTCCTTGCATAAAAGCTGTTTTCTGAGCAACGATGGCGTTTCTGGGTCGTCAAGCCTCTGCTCTTACAAGTTGAAGAAGCTGCCGCCCCTCATTGTGCTTTTCCTACTTCACTGCCATCCTCCTGGCATTGATCGGCGATGTCAACAACAGCAGGCAGGACCTCAAAGATAAGTAACAGTTTCCACAAGGCATAGCTGCGTCTTCTTACCTACTAAGGCTCCACTACCATGCAAAAGAGAAGAATGCTCGGCTTCTTCTCTCTTCCGTCCTCTCTGCACCACTCCATGCAATAGCTACAGCTGCAGCAACAAGCAGCCACGGCGCTCACCATCAGCAGCAGCGGCAACGAACGACAGCTACTCAAGTAGCAGCAGTAACACGCTTTTCCTCCGCACTCCACTATCCCACTCTCCACACCAAAAAAATCTGGTCGATCATCTGAAGGTGATCTTGTCTCCTCGGTTGAGAAAGAGCCAAAACACCAGCGTGGAGGAATCAGAACCCAATATTGATGAAATGAAAGCTGATCTTCAGCAAGAACAAAAAGCCCACAACGCCAGCTGCACCTCTGGGCAACCCATAACGCCCATCCACCATTATTGCCAACCCATCCTCAATTATAGTTTATCATCTTTCACAATTAATAAAAAAAATCATCGGGGGATTCCATTAGGCTATAAAAGAGGAGAGCACGGGAGAGCAAGGGAGAGTTTTTCAGCCATTCTCTAAAAAACTGAGTGAAGAAGGAGAGAGCATAGGAGAGCTGGTGAGCTTTCTTTCAAGCCGAGAAAAAAAAAAAGAGAACAGAGCTTCTTTCAAAAACAGAAAGAAAAGAAACAGAGGGACAGAACGTGAGGGAGGGGAAAAGGCTTCAGCATTTTTTTTTAAGAAACAGAGAAGGAGAGAGCACAGAGCAAAAAAAAAAAAGAAGGCTGTAACATTTTTTTTTCTTCAAACGAAGACTTCAGCATTTTTTTTTTCTTTTCTTCAAGAACAAAACACAAAAAAAAAGAGAGGAGAAGAAAGAAAAAGAGTCCGAGAAGATTTTTTTCTTCTTCTTGATTTATTTTAAACAGATTGGCTAGAGAAAATAGAAAAAAAGGCTTGTTGTTCATCAATTTTTAGCCATTCTTTTCTCCACAAAGCCATTATTATCTTTTCTTTTTTTGTTTTGGTACAAATCTTTATCTTTTTAGGTAAAGTTCTTAACTTTATTTTCAAGATCATTTCTTTTTACTTTAGATACATTATTCTTTCTTTGTCTTGTTAAATTTGTACATTAAGTGTTAATTTTCTTTTTTATGATGATGTTTATGATTTATAAAGCTTTTGTATATTACTAAATAATTTGCTTAGTTTAATATGTACTTCTAATATATTCAAGATGATATTTTTTTACTTGCTTATTTATTTTATGTTATTTTTTGTTAATGTGCCATTTCTCTTAATTATTTACATGATTATGTAAAAAGTTCCTAACTTTCATTATTTTGTATTCGGCATAATAGCCAAATTTGCCCTCAACCTTTCACAAATGAACCAAATATGTGCCAAACCTTTTTTTTTACCCTAATTGGCCCCCAACCTTTTATTTTTGACCATTTTTACCCAATTTGGACGGAAATTTCAAATTTCATCAACGGACCGTTAAATTCCAGCCACGTCATTTCCACGTGTATTTTAATTTCCACGTCATGTGGGACCCATCATATGAAAAGTTGAAAAAAAAACTAAAATCAATTTTTGTTGAATTTCTCTCTCCTCGATTCTCACTCTTTCTTTCTTTCTCAATGCAACAAAAATTGATTTTAGTTTTTTTTTCAACTTTTCAGATGGTGGGTCCCACATGACGTGGAAATTAAAATCCACGTGGAAATGACGTGGCTGGAATTTAACGGCCCGTTGGTGAAATTTGAAATTTCCGTCCAAATTGGGTAAAAATGGTCAAAAATAAAAGGTTGAGGGCCAATTAGGGTCAAAAAAAAGGTTTGGCACATATTTGGTTCATTTGTGAAAGGTTGAGGGCAAATTTGGCTATTATGCCTTTTGTATTCTTATTTATTATTTTTCAAACTTGCTTTACCTATTCCATGTGTTTGTTTAATTGAAAGTCTTAATCTTGATTAAAAAGATTATATTTTTGAACTTACATTCACATTCTTGTTTGATTAAAAATATAATCTTGATTATAAATATCATAACTTTAAGTCGATTAACTTGTTTGCTTAGTTAAATGTTAAGTTTAGGATTAAAAATTGCACCTTTTACTTGTGAATATTTTAGCTCGATTAAAAATGAAAACTTGGTTAATAAAAAATTGAATCTTTAAGTTTATTTTATTTTTATTTAAATAGAAATAATCTCTGATTTTTTTTAATAAAAAGGTTGAATTTTTTAAACTTATATAAATGCATATTTAGTTTAAGATTTAAATTTTTATCATAGAAATTATCTTTTTGCCTTGAATATGTGTTTTGTCTAAAATGAAAATTTGTGCTTGCATATAAAATTATCTCTTTGCCTTTATGGATATGTTAGCTTAATTAGTAATTATATCATATGTTAAATTACTGTTTTGCCCTTTCATGTATGCTTTTTAATTAAAAATTTAATCTTGCATGTAAAATTACCCTTTTACCCTTGCATGTGTTTTTGCTTATTTAGCAATTGTATCTTGTATTAAGTTGCCTTTTTACCTTTGTATGTATGTTTGATTAATTAAAGAGCGAATCTTATATGTGAAATTATCCTTTTGCCCTTGCTTATATATTTGTTTAATTATGAGTTGAATTTTATATAAAATTACATACTTGACCTTGTATATGTGTTTGCTTAAATTAAGCTTGCTTATATGTGTTAAATTAGTTGTTGTGCAATTTGATCTTGTAAAATTAAATTTAAATTCTCATGTTTTATTTATTTATCATAATATATTGTGCAATTAATTGTGTATATGTGCTAACCCTTATTTCTTTGTCCCATTCATACATAATTAAGTTCAGAACATTAATTTTCAAAAATTCATATGCATGGGGTGACCGGAGGATGCCTTGGGAGTCTGAGGTATCTAAAGGTTTTCTCCGATGAGATGTTTTCTCAGTGTCTAATCGGGAGTCCGATCGGGCCCGGGAGAATTTTTCATCCCTTCAAAATTAAAAAATATGTTTTTCATGTAATTTTCATAAAAAGCATGCATCATGTTTATGATTTTCTTTAATTTCTTAAAATTTGTGAATGAACTCCAAAAATTTTCTTTTTACAAAAAGGAATGTTAATTCCAAAATCTTTTATTTTTATTTATTTTATTTTTACTTTTATGTTTTATTTGCATTTTATTTTAAGAAAATCTCTTGCTTAAGAGGCCCAATTAAATTAAAAGGAATGTTTATTCCAACATTAATTTCAAAACATATTTTAAAAGTTTTTGAAAGATCTTAACTACTCAATTATAGTTAAGGCCTCTCGAATTAATCCAAGTTTTATTAAAAAACCATTTTCGAAATTTCTTTTCTTATTTATTTTTATTTCTTTCTAATGAAAGGGATTGTTTATTTTCTTTTGGCCTTTTTTTAAAAAAAATTTTCAAAATATCTTTTTGGGAGGACTTTGGTAAATTTAATTAATTAAGACCTTTCAAGCAAACTTTGTTTTTATTAAAGGACATTTTTAGCTCCAATAAAAGGAATGTTTACTCTTTAAACCTTTAAAATTCTTTTTTTTTAAAATCAGTTTTATTTGATAAAAAGGACATTCATTTTTTTGAAAGGTCTTAATTTATTAAATCTACTAAAGTTTTCTTATCAAACTAAATTTTTGTCAAATTATTCCCTTCATCAAATTAAAAGGAATATTTATTCCGACATTTTTTAAATTAAATCTTTCTAAGAGATTTTAATTTAAGTAATCATAATTAAAGTCTCTTAATGTAAATTTCAAAGCATGAATTTGAGGATGTTTATCCCAACATTTTTTTGTAAAATGTTTTCTAGAAGGTTTCAATTAATATTCTCATAATTGAGACTTTCTAAAATTAAGATTAAACCTTTGTTTTTCAAAAGGATATTTATCCTCATTTTTAAATTTGACTTTGATTTTTGAAGAATATTTGTTCCTAGTTAGAAATTGAATCTCTATTCTAAGTAGGAAATTTCTTCAAATTCGAAATTGGGCTATGGATTTTCACATCAAAAGGAATGTTCATTCCGACATTAAGTATTTAAATTTTGAATTTAGCTTTTATGGGATGCTCATCAAATTAAAAGGAATATTTATTTCGACATTTGAAATTATGTTTTTCTTAAGTTGATTTTAAACACGTTTTATTATTATTCTCGAAGTAAAATATTTCAAGACTTTTGTGGTACCGATTTCCGGGCGTCTTGGGGGTGTTAATCCTTCCTCAAGCGTAACCGACTCACGAACCTAAAATCTTTTTCGTAGACCAGTTTCTTTCCTTAGCTTGACGTAATCTTTCTAGATTTACGTTGGGTTAAACAAGTAGGTGACTAACCGCACCTATTAAAAATAAAAGGTTAGTGGCGACTCCATTTGTTTTTAGACTGTTTAGTCCCAAATATTTTTCACGCCATATCATTTATCGTCGGAGCGGTAAAACGTCTCGACAGTATATATAGATATATTCATTTTAAAGGTTTTTAAATCAAATTCTCGTTGGAGAATTTAAAAAGAGATTTTGGAAAACAAAATTTATTCTTTTTACTTTATTTATTTTATTTTATTATATTTTCGATTACCCTGTTTTCCCTAACCCTGATGGAGATTCATTGAACCTCTGTCACTCACCTGTATCCAATGTGGATGGATGCAGATCCACGTACGAGGTCAGCTAATAGATTGGAGGTTCACTAGGAGACGTCGGTGGCTTAGGCTTAGTAGTTTCCGCTGTGTAGGTATTCTTTAAATTAATCCACTAGTGTTGCTTATAATAAAATATTTTATTAAATGATTTCTAATTAAAATTTAGTTTTGTTTTGCAGCGGTGGTATCTATTTCAAGTTTTGCGGTGCCTCGGATGCGTAACTGCAGACACGTACTTCGAGGTAGCACGGCAGTTGCCACGTGGCCGACCCGGGCGAGTCGGGGGGTGACACGTAACAACCGTCGCTAATCCTTGAAGTGCATTCTACTACGTTGGAATGCACTCCAAAGTTTCGTAAGGCTAAAATGGTAATTTTACATTTTATTTTTACATAGCAATCAGGCAGTTTTCAAGTTTCAACTGTTTATAAGAACATAGGATTACTTGGTGCAAAAAAATAATAACAATAAGTGAGATAAAAATTCGAGTTGCACACATGCACATATTTACGAGAATGCCACTTGGTTTTACGACATATTTTCTACAATATTTTCCCAGACTTATGGTATTCAAAAAATTTTCACAACAGTTTCAAATGTTCTAGGACGCACTAAAGAAGATAACTGGATAGTTTAAAAATCATATGTACCCTCAGTGGGACCTATGTAAATTTTTGAAAAATATTACGCAAAAGTTGATGTTTTACCTCCTTGGTCAAACTCTTCCTAGGTATGGGACCTTTATGCCACCGCAACCTTCTTACCAACGTGGGAAACGTCTACTGCCTGAAAATAGTTTTATTAAAAACACGGATGAGTATTACGTACTCTGTGAGTGGATAACCAATAAAAATATTTATAGAAATATTAAAGTTCACCATAAATAAGAATAAGTTCAAATACTTTGATAATTCAAATATTCAAAATGATATAAAGGAACCAATAAGAAAATTGATTTCCAGAAAATAGGCCTATGGGTCAAAGATACTATTCGTCAATTTCTCTACCCAAGCTGTCACCTTGGCCCGAGGCCGACACTGGGTAACTGAGTTCCATCCTGCCCGGCAGTGCCGTAGAATGAACTCACAAATGCGTTGTGGGTTTCCCTCCGCGCCTCCCATCTAAGGCTAAACCACACTCACCCGCGCCCCTCAAAAGGGGGTCCGCGAGCTACTTAGTTACTGCAGTAACGATAAATTCCTCTCCTAGAGCTGCCGCAAGTAACAAGCTTACAACCCAAATGGCCTTTACACAATATCATTTTATCACACAAGATAGTAGCGTCAACGTTTCCCAAAACATAAGTTCCTTTCTCAATCCATAAGTTAAGAAATAAATTTCGTCTTAACACAGTAGGATTTCATAAAATCTCATAAACCATTCATTAATACTTTAATTTGAGAAGTCCAAGTAAATCGAAGTATTAAATCTAAAAATGTTAAATCAAGGATAAAGGCAAATTTGAGTTAGTCATCCACTCACTGTTCTTGGCAATTGATTTGTTCTTGATCCTCGCCAGCAGTTTGCTTTCCTTTAATTTGTGCAGTGCCTATATACAACATTGAATGTTGGATATATTCCAATGTTCAAGTATGGATCACTAACATTACATAATTTCTAACCTATATGCATGAATGCATGAAATGCAAGACCAATTACTAATTTTCTTTGATTTCTTCTTTCTCCCTAATTAATCCATATATTTCTCCTTCATCAATTTCCATACAATTTCATAAATCTCCCATACAATTTTACTTCAAATTTTCGGTAAATATCCCTAATTTCCTCAAATTGGTATTTGTTCATCTCTAAAATTTCTATCTTCATATTTACACTTAAGCTATTCCAAAAATATAATTAAACTAACTAAATATTGCAAATTGGGAATAATAATATTTTCCTTTAATATTTTCGACACCCATATTTTTATATTATAAATTCCTTCTTTAATTCATTCAAAAATCAAATTCTAGCAATTTAATTCTTCCACACTAATTTAATTCAACTTATGAATTCTTTTAACACATATATTTCATGAATCAAAATTTCATGATATAATCATTCTTTTCTTCCTAAAATTTCACAAATAAAATTCACATTTTACACTAAATTAATCTAATATTCTTGATGAGCATGCCAAAATCTACAACATAACTCAAAATTAGGCATGCTTACCTTATGATTTTTCCAACTTCACATGAACCCTAATTTTTCTTCTTCAAATTACTTCCAATGAAGCTCAAATTCCTCAAAATTGATAGAGGGTTATTGATGGGCTTGTTGAGAGCTTCAATTTGACTATAAACTTGGAGGGGTTTTGTGACACGCCCGGACCTAATCCGCACGTGTCAAGTTGTATAATTATGTATTGATGTCTTACCAATAAATCAAAATAGACTTCCCATGGATGTTTCAAACTTCGTTTAGCTCAATTTCAAGCTTAAAAACCCTAAAATTGAAGTCCGGGGATGTGGGCCCCACTTGAAATCGAGAATCGGGGAAAATTGGGCCGAGTTGACCGGAGTCAACTATAAAAATGTTGACTCCGGCGCCGGACCTGGTCGGGTCCGGCGCCGGACCCGTTGTATTATTAAGGGGTCTCGGCAGCCGAGACCCCCATTCCTCACATTTTCTCTTCTTCTTCAATTCTCTCCGAGAATTCTACTAATTCTCTCTGAATCAAAACCTCAATCCCTCTTCAAACACTCCATCAATCATCAATATCAACTTATTTTGCATCCTTGAAGATCAAAACACTAAGATTTCTAAGAAAATTTCCAAATCTAGAAATCTGGAATTTTGGCGACTGTTTGTTCATCAGCCGATATCTTTTGATTCAACCGTGCGTTTTGGCTGAGAATTTGGTATGTTGTTCTAGACTCATCAAGCTTTAATTTGATAGTTTACACGCTTGATTTCATGGTCTGAGCTAAGAGAATTTGATGATTGAAGTTGAAATTTCTGTTTTGTCCGAGTAAAATCAACTCTTGATGTTTTGATCCAAAATTCGAGCATGATTTGTTGTTTGATTCGGTTCTTGAAGCTGTGAATTCATAGATCATGTGTTTAACTTGATGTGTTTCAATTTTGGTGCGGATTGGTGTTGAATCGAACTCAAACCGAGCATAATTTGCTTGAAGACCGAAATCGGCCAAATTCTGGAGGCAGGTCCGGCGCCGGACCTGGCAGGTCCCGCGCCGGAGCTGCCTAAAATTGGGAGTTCCTCCCGATTTGGCTCACTCCCGCCCGGGAGTGAGCCACCTGCCGACAATGGCACTGTAGCACCAGGGGCAATTTGGTAATTTTGCAACCCTAGACCCCATTTGACCCCAATTAACTCCAATTAGCTCCAATTGACTTCTGGACTTGTCAGTTTTAGTCCGAGACCTTTAATTGGTGTTGTTTTATGATTTGATCATTGGTTGAATATTTTTATTAATCAAATTAGATTTTTAATTTGATTATTTAGGTACGTGATCGTACGAGTTTTGGACCGGTTGCAATTTGAGCTAAGGCATTCGTGGGTAATCGGGGAGTATACAACTCTCCTCACTAGTGAGTGGCTTGGATTATATTGGTTGACCATTGAGGGTTAACCGTTTTTAAATTTATTTATAAATGCTTTATTAAATTGTTTATATATGTTTTGGGGTATGAATTGTCCACCTTCACACATTGAGTTTACAAATGATTTAAAAGGGTGGGAATTTCAATAAATTTTATATATTGATATTATGATTGATAAATTTATGGGGAATGATACCCCTGAGAGATTGATATTGTTTTTTGATTATTATATGGGGAACGATACCCCTAAGAGATGAGAAATTTAACGTAGTCCTCGGGGCTCCAATATGTGGGAGCGTGGACCGAGTTGAGAGCATGCGTGTTACTCAGCCGTGGACCGCCTATTGAGGGGGCACGGTGAGTCGCTCCTGATTGCGAGAGGCGCGTAGGGAAACTCGCCAGGACTTCGGATGCTGTGTTCCACCACAGTATGGAAAACGTCAAGGGAATGGGCCAGAGAATAAAGTAAAATGTTTTAAAAATTGGAAGTAACCCTTGATGGTCCAGTGGATACTCCAGCGCACGGGTATACCTTATTGGAACGATTTCAGATGCCAGCCCATTTGGATATATATATATATATATATATGTTGTTATTGATTTGATATTTGATTTGGTTTGGGATTTAATATATTTCAGTAAATGATTTATTAAATTAATATTTGGATTATTTCATATCCCCAGCATGAGGTGATCGGTCTTTATAACCGAGTCTCTCACTGGGTACAAGTTTATGTACTCACCCCATTCACTTTTGTTCTCAGATCATCAGACTTTGGACGGAGGACGTCCTGGTGGCCAGTGATCCCAGTTTGTCTCTGTGGACACGATTATGTAGGTGCCACCTCATTTTACTTTGTGTATCTTGGCTCGGATTATTATTACATCTTACATATATATTTTGTGTATTTATAAATAATACTTTCCGCTGCATTGGAACACCGTAATATGTGATATTTTATTTTAAAATATTTGAACTATGTTATCTATGTTATTTCATATGTTTTCATATATTGCTCGAGTATCCTTTATTTTAAGCCTTGTGCCATCTTGGTTGCCCGCCTGACGAGGCATGCATCTCGAGGTGGTACGGCAGTTGTCGCGTGGCCGAGCCTGCGGGTCGGGGCGTGACATTTTGATGGATTAAATTAGGAGAAATCAAGGTGAGAGAAAATTTGGTAGAAATGAAAAAAAGATGGAGAAAATGAGAGAAGTGTGGAGAAATTTGGAGAATCTTCTTGAATTCTCCCAAGCATGGCCGGCCATGGCCTTTAAATATGGCCATGGCACATGTCCAACTAAAATCTTAAGGTAAAATGACCATTTTGCCCCCATGGACAATTTTATCCACAAAAAATTTAAAAATTTCACTTATGTCCCTAGTCAGTCCTAGACCCCATACACTGTCCCAAATTATTTTTCAAGCCATGTCGAGTTATTTTACCCAACATAATTTTTAAACTCCTTACCATTTGTAAACTATACGAGTTAGAACTTTTACCACGTTTTGTCACCAAATTTCCTAACTGCCCTTCTTACACTATAACATTTTCCATACTCTAGATTATGAAACGCATGATGCTATCTACTAACATAAAATTCATGGAGAGGATAATTGTAAAATTCGCAAAGCATGTGCTACACCCCATGAATGACATCACTAGTACATACTACATCTTAAATGCCAATTGCTCAACCACCAGCCTCATCATTATTAGATTGACAAGAACAAATCATTCTATTTAGAGAAGGGATATGATGAATGCATTAAAGAGAAGGAACAAATTAGCTTTTGTAGATGGATCCTTAGAGAAACCCAATCCTAGCAATAAGGAAGCGAGTGCTTGGGAGAAGTGTAACTCCATGGTCATCACATGGCTCAATAATTCTATTGCTCCAGAACTGCACAACAGTATTGTCTTTTATGAAGAAGCAAGTGGTATATGGAGAGATCTTCATGAACGCTTTGCTAGTTCAAACCACACACGCTTGTTCGAGCTTAAAGACATGATATATCATACAAAGTAGGATGACATGACCGTATCAAAATACTATATCAAGATCAAAACTTTTTGGGATGAGATCAATGTTGTCTCTAAAGTCTTGAATTGTTCTTGTGGTGGATTGAAAGAATTGGAAACAGAGAGGAAGCAATAGCGACTCCATCAATTCTTGTTTGGTATCAACATGGATAAATTAAAAACAGTGCGTTCACAAATATTAAGCATGGATCCTTTACCAACAATAAATCGTGCTTATTCCATGCTCATAACAGAAGAGAAGCAATATCTATTGGTAGTATAAGGGCCCCAATTGAAGTGGCAGCATTTGTAGTGAAACCAAACCAAAACCCTTTACCCAAAGCTAATCATTTATCACAACAAGCACGAGTTATCGAAGGAGCTAATAGTGACAAGCCAATATGCAATAAATAAAAAACCGAACCGATTGGTCATCCGGTCATCGGTTCAATCGGTCCAACCGGTTCGATTAAATAAATAATTTAATTTTATTATTTTTTTAAAAATATTCAAAAAATTGAAAAAAATAGAAAAAATAAAAATATCAATTAAAAAAATTAAAAAATTAAAATCGGATTGAACCGGTTTAACCAGTTTATCGGTTCAATAAAAATCCTATTTTATTATCCGGACCGGACCGAACTTGTGACCGGTTCCAGGTTCAACCGATTGAACCGGCTGGTCCGGTCCGTTTTTTATTCCATGCCAATATGTGGACATTGTGACAAATCTAGGCACCTTAACCCCTTGTTTGGTTGGGGTATTTAAGGGGAGTTAGGAGTATTTTGTCTTGTTTGGTTGGAAGGGTGAAGGAGGAAGAGGGGTGAAGGGAGGAGGATAAAACTCCTCCTAACCCCTCATATTCCACTCCCCCAAATTAGGGTCTTTTGGGGAAGTGACAAATTTTTGACAAATTTACCCCTTTAATATTATTGATAATTCAATCATATCTTAATTATATAATTTATCTCCCTCCCTCTCTCTCTCTCTCTCTCTCTCTCTCTCTCTCAAAATCCTTTTTTTGTTTCATTCCTTTTTTTTATTTTTTTAAAATTATATATTTTACCAAATAATTTTCTAATATTTATTTAATATTTCTTATTTATTTATTTTTTTCATTTATATGTTTTAATTTTGATTACTTTATTTAATTATTTATTTATGGTCTGTAAATTTTTAGTAGTTTTTTTGTTTCCTCTCTTTCTTAATCTTCACCACCTACATTTTTTTATTTTTTTATTTTAATTTATAATTTATAATTTATAATTTATAATTTATATTTTATATTTTTATATACAAGAATAATAATAATAATAATTAATAAAGATTATTTGACAAAGATTATTTTTAACATGACATGACAATATAGAAAAAAATATATTAATATTAATAATGATAGTAATAAAGATTTTACATATAAGGATAATTGGTAAAAATATACATTAAACTCCTCCTAACTCCTCTTCCAACCAAATAGGAAAAAAAGACCCTCCTCTTTTAAAATCCTCCCCTCCCCTTTCTCCCTCACCCCCCCCCCCCCTTCCTTCCCTTCCCCTCCCTTCCCCTCCCCCCCTTTGAACCAAACAAGCCCTAAAGAAAAATGTTTTCGCTTGGTTGGGTATTCAGCTGATTGGGGTCAAAGGGTAATAGAGGAAAAGGATGCGGTGGACGCCGTACAGCACACTTTGCAGCGATAGGGGAAGTTAGTAATTTTACTTAACAAATTGTGGGTAGTGTTGACAACCAGATTCCTAGTTTATCATAGGAGCAAGTTCAACAACTTTTAGCTCTTATCTCGATCCTGAAAAGAAACTAAGCATATCAGTTAACTGTGTTGGTAGTGTATCTGTTTCCAATGATTTCTCTGATTGGATTTGGGATTCTGGATCGTCAGACCATTTGGTTTCTATTAATGCTTATTTGAGGAATTCACAGCCGTTATAAGTCATAAGGTTCCTATAAGCCTTCCAAATGGCCAAAAAACACATGTTGATTCTTATGGAACTATCCGTCTTAATGGCAAAATAAGGCTTGACAATGTGTTATATGTTTCGTCTTTTACCTGCAACCTTATTTCTATCAGTAAATTACAAAAAGCCTAAATTGTGCAGCCTTATTTTTCCCTACTTTTTGTGTTTTACATGACCTTTCCACAAAGACTCTAATTAGAATGGGTAAAGAACGTGATATGCTGTACTACTTCAAAGGATTTCATCTACCACTAGTTACTTGCAATAATATTAGGAGATCAATGGAACTTTGGCATAGTAGACTAGGTCATTGTTCTTTTCAACATTTATCTATATGATTCCTCATTTATCAAATTTGTCTTTTCAATCTCATAAAGAATGTTGTCATATTTGTCATAAAGCAAAACAAACTCTTTTACCATTTCCATTAAGTAACAGCAAGTCTAAAGCTCCATTTTAGTTAGTTCATTGTGACATTTGAGGTCCTTATCATTCACGGTGACATTTGCGGTCCTTATTGACATCCATCTAATTCTGGTGCACATTTCTTCTTGACCTTAGTGGATGATTGTACTAGGTATACTTGTTGAAAATAAATTTGACGTTTACCATTGCTTTCAAGCGTTTTATGCCTTAGTTCATAACCAACACCAAACCATGATGAAAAGACTTTGCAGTGATAATGCACAAGAAATTGTTGAAGGACCTATGAAAGCTTTTTTAGAAGAAAAAGAAATTTTTCATGAAACTTCCTGCATAGACACTCTACAACAAAATGGGGTGGTAGAATGCAAACATAGACACCTTTTAGAGGTAGCTAGAGCCTTTTGTTTTGAAGCCAACTTACCTATCCATTTTTGGGGTGAATGTGTTGTTACTGCAGCCAACCTTATCAACATTATACCCACACCAAAAATGCATGGAAAGACACCATATGAAGCTTTATTCAACAAGTCACCTAAGTATGACCATTTGTGTATGTTTGGATGTCTTTGTTATGTTCATGACATTAATAGGTCAAGAGATAAATTTTCTTCTCGTGCACACTGTTGTGTTTTTATTGGTTATTCTCTTGAAAAAAACTGTATCAAGTTTGTGATTTGGAGAGTCACAAAATTATGGTTTTTACAGATGTTGTGTTTTATGGAACCATTTTTCCTTTTTTTTGTATTTGTAAAAGACTCTTCCACAAAGTCATATTCTTAAAAGTCCAAATTTTGTTGAAAATGATCATCCATTTGTTTTGGTTTATCAAAGTGTGCAAGACAAACCATAGGAAAACTCACTAAATCACACACAAGTTACAAATAGTGCACCTTTGACTGTGCCAGTTCTTAAAGTGACACCTAACAATGAAGTTGAGCCGCCCCTAGGTCGACTTGTGTGGGAAAAATGTGCTCCATCTTATTTGTAAGACTATGTAGTTGATGTTTCAATATCCATATATCCAACCTACTTCCAATTCAGTTTTTCCTGGTAAGGGATATCTTATCTCTTGTTACTTTTCCAATTCACTCTTCCATAATCCCCTCAAAAT
Source organism: Microcos paniculata (assembly GCA_030664755.1). Classification (NCBI taxonomy): domain Eukaryota; kingdom Viridiplantae; phylum Streptophyta; class Magnoliopsida; order Malvales; family Malvaceae; genus Microcos; species Microcos paniculata. The sequence continues at coordinate 2,277,245 of CP131463.1, forward strand.
TTTCATTGCCTCCATTAACACCTTTGAGAAACCTAAGTCTTATTTTTAGGCTAAGAAGGATTTAAAATGGCAACATGCTATGAAGGAAGAAATCCAAGCATTGGAAAGAAATCACACTTGGGATTTGTGCTCATTACCTCCTAGAAAAAACCCATTGGCTATAAATGGGTTTATAAGATTAAGTTTAAAGCTGATGGTACAATGGAAAAGTACAAGGCGTGACTAGTTGCAAAGGGTTACACATAGGTTGAAGGGATTGATTACAATGAAACTTTTGCACCTATCGCTTGTGCATTATTTGCTCGCAATAATTGCTACAAAGCATTGTAATTTGTATCTGTTGCACCAAAAATCTCCTTGATCGATTTGCTGAAAATGGTATGCCAGTTGCTTTGCAATGAAAACAACAAAATAAAGAAAAGTGCAGGTCCCAGTTCAAAGTCATAGTCAGACTGTTTAAATCATTGAACTAACTATGTCACTAAGCTTGGATTTGGCTAAGAGCGCAAATGCTAAAAGATGGCTTCTACTGAACTAAGGAAAAGACCGTTTCTTGGCTGATTGGACACCAAGCACAAAGTAAAAAGCTAGTCACTGAGATTAAACTAAAATCAATACAAAGATGATACACAAAACGAAAGAAATTCTTGATAGAAACAAGAAGAAAGGCAAACTTCAATTGAAGCAGTAGGAAAGTGTGACTAAGCCATGCTTGAGCAGAGAGTTGTTTATGTTGTCTAGAGAGTTGTTCATGTACTTCATTCTTCAGGTTGAGGCTTTTTATAGTTACACTCAGTCTGACATTAAGGTTCTATAATTTTGCTGCCTTCAATTCAAATAATTCTACTTTTGAAGCCGTGCTTGATCTCTGATCGATCCATGCTCAATCTTTCATCCCCATGATTGTTGTGGCCTTAATATCAATTAAAGCCGCTGACTTTGAAATAGTCAATTTTCCCTTGTTTGGTTGATTTGGCCAATGTACAGCCCATCCCATGTCACGACCCATTTGGCCTTTTAGCCCACTAGTGCTATATTGTAAATTAGGGTATAAACAGTATCAAATGGATGTGAATAATGCATTTCTACATGGTGATCTTCATGAAAAAGTGTACATGGTTCCACCATCAGGGTTCACCAGTCCAGGTGACAATCAATTATGTTGCTTAAGAAAGTCTCTTTATGGCTTGAAATAGGCTTCAAGACAATGGTTTGCAAAACTTGCTTAAGCTCTTCTTCAATATGGTTTTCATTAGTCTCGAGCATATCATTCCTTGCTTACCTTGAAAACTGACTCATCCATTCTTGTTGTGCTCATTTATGTTAATGATCTAATCATTGCAAGTAGTGATTCTTCCTTAAGTGACAAGTTCAAACATTATTTACAAACATGTTTTCATGTTACGCACTTGGGAACTTTCAAGTAGTTTCTTGGGCTTAAAGTGGCACGGTCACCTAAAGGCATCTTTCTTATACCACTTAAATTTGCCTTTGAAATACTTACTGATTTTGGCATGCGTGGTTCTTGTCTAGTGTCTTTTCCGATGGCTCAACAACAACAATTAGTGTGTGGTTAGATGAAGATTTTCAAAATTTTTAAAGACTTTTAAAATAAAGGCTTTTAAGATCCATGAATTTAAAAGGATTGCATTTATAATTAGTTTGTTTGGATGAAGAATTTTTAGAATGGGATTTTGAGTATTTATAATTTATAATTTAATGAAATCAAAAAAATTAATTATAAAAAAAATATTAAGGGTAAAAAATATGTAATATGGGTATCATTAGATTTGTAAAAATATTTAGATATTATTAATAACATAAAAAAGTAAAAATATATATTTTAAAAATAAGTTTTTTATCATTAAAATTAAAAATATAAAAGTTGTAAAAAAAAAGAAACTTCATTAATATGATAATTACTCCCTCTATTTCAAAATAAGTGTCGTTTTTTAGTTTGATACATGGATTAAGAAATCCTAAAATCTAGAAATAGATTTCTTTTTATGTCAAGTTTACCCTTATATTAGAATTATTGATCTCTATTAAAACATACGTTCCCTCTCTCTTGTAAATAAATTTCATTCAATGCAATTAGTTAGGAAGAAGATGTGCAAAATTGAAAATGTAACAATTAATGAAGTATAGAATTCTTAAAACGACACTTATTATGGAATAAAGAAAATCTTAAAAAACGACTCTTATTTTGAAATGGAGTGAGTAACTATTTAGGTGGAGGATTTTGCCAAAAATAAAAAAACATCTACTTGGGTGGGTTTTAAAATGTGGATTTGAAGGGCCACGAATCCCTTGCTAAAAAGCCATAGATTTTGGAAAATCTGTTTTAAAAATTACCAAATAAGAAAATTAGTTGTTCAGACTTTTAAAAACCTTGATTCAAAAGAAAACTCTCATTCAAAATCCTCATCCAAACACACATTAGTGTTTGATGAAAGTCCATTGTTGGATGATCCCAGTGCTTATAACAGGTTAGTCGGCCGTTTAATTTATCTCACAATCACTCGTCCTGAGGTTACATACTCTGTGAATTTGTTGAGTCAATCCATGCAAGAACCTTGGAAGACACATATGGATTGAATCAATCCATGCAAGAACCTCAGAAGATACATATGGATGTAGCTTTGCGAATTCTACACTATATAAAATCCTCCCAAGGACAAGAATTATTTTTTCCAATTGATAATGATTTTCATTTGACTACCTTTTGCGACGCTGATTAGGGAGATGTGGTGCTACTCTCTACGAGTAATTTTTTTATTATGCTTGGTTAAGCTCCTATTGTTTGGAAGACAAAGAAGCAAAGTACTATTGCCAAGTTGTCCATTGAAGACGAATATAGATTAATGGCTCTCATAATTACAGAGTTGTTATGGCTGCATGCCCTACCTCAAGATCTCACAGTTGAACATCATTTACCTAATCTACGTACTTTGACAATCAGGCAGCCTTGTATATCGCCAACAATCCAATTTTTTGAGAACGCACCAAGCATGTTGAGGTAGATTGTTACTTTATTCGTGATCATGTGCTTGCTGGCAATATTCACACTTGCTATGTTGCCTCTAAAGACCAAGTTGCTGGTTTATTCACTAAAGCTTTGGGTAATGATGATTTTCAAATTTTTCTTCGCAAGTTGGGGATTAAAGATCTCCATACTCCATCTTAGGGGGGAGTATTAGTGTTGTAAATTGGCTTAAAGATATTCTATATATTGTAGGAATATTTTTTCCTTATTCATTTTAGTCATAAATCCCTATGTATATATACTCATTGTAAATAATATTTTCACAAGTCTTTTCCCAATTTTTCCCACACTAATTTTTTAGCTCCAGAGTATCCAATTAAATGTTAAATTAATATCAGTGAATCAAATCTCTAGTTATTCAAATGAAAAGGCATAATGAACAATTAACTGAGAATTGAGATTGCATGCGGTATGAGAAGAGGAAAATTTTATGGAATTTGTTCAGACTTGCTCATAAGCTGTAAAAGAGCATTTGCTTTCCTTTGTGCTCTATTTGTTCCATTCTGTGAGATCTCAATTAAATGCCCATATACACCAAATTGAAGGGCTGCAAGAATATGAGATGAATTGTTTGAGCCCAACTCAAGCAGAACCGAGGTTGCACACTCCTTATTCTTTGGAGTTCCATTTTTGATGAAGTCAACCAAAGTTTCAATGAATGAAAGCTGCCCAATCTCATGCCTTCCTTCAGGATGAGTTGCAAGAAGCAAAAAGATGGACAGTGCCTCATCCACCATGCCGAGATTCTTATCCTCGAGTAACAATAGCAAAGGTTGTACAATGCCGGCGTCGATAGCCCTGGCCTTATTTGCTTGGTTGAGAGATAAGTTAAACAATGCAGTGGCAGCATCTCTTTTACCTCTAATGGTCCCGTTCTGCAACAAATCTACTAGCGGGGGAATCCCATTTTCCAAAGCTATTGTTACTTTGTTCTCGTCAAGCATTGACAAGCTAAACAAAGCTGCTGCAGAGTTCTCTCTTGACTCCATACTTCCGTTTTGCAAAACTTCTATTATAGCTGGTATTGCTTGTTCATTTGTTATGAGTTTCTTATTAGCATCATCGATAGACAAATTCAACAAAGCTGTAACGGCATGCTCTTGAATTTTAGAATCTGGATACGGAAGCAGCTGCACTAATGGTCGGATGGCTCCATTTTCGCCAATCAAAACTCTGGTCTCCGGGTTCTCCTTGGAAAGCATACGGATATCCTTCACTGCCTTTCTCTGCACTTCTAAATGACTGGAAGACAGTTGTTCAACCAAAGATAAGATTTCCCTTTTATGCTCTACAGAGGAGGCTTCTGAAAGTTCAAGATCCTCTTTCTTGGGGAGCTTGAAATTGTTCTTCTCACACCATTGTGTGATAAGGTTCTTGAGCGCATAATTTGGTGCTAGTAAAAATTGAGTTAGAGTCTGCCTTGTCTTTGGGCAAGTCCGATGGTTAGAATCAAACCACTTCTGAATACTTTCTCTTTCAAATGTCTGAATTTGGGTGGAAGTTAATGAAACAAAAAGATAAGTTCTAACTCAGTTTTCCAATTGCATAACATGACCATGGATAAATAAGATGTTACATGTCTTTTCAATCATTCAACTGGTTGAAACATAGAAGGGTTTACCTGTCCACTGGCAATAATAACAGGATCCAACATGATTTCAAGTGTGATTGGACAAAGGAACTCATGAGGGATGATTAAAGATTGGGACTTCACAAATGTTTTTGGCATGACAGGATCTTCAAGAACATTGGTCACTTTCATGCCTAAAACTTGCTTGAATTTGTTGAGGAGTTCTATAATCTGCTGTATAGACTCTGAAGTAAGGCCTCTTTCCCTAGAAAGATTTCTTACAGCTATACTTTCTAGCTTCAAGTCCTCAACAGTATGAAGATCAAGCTTTTTGGCTAGCCTTTCGATTATGGCTATATCAGCATTCCTTTCATCCGTTTTTGACGACACCACCATTAAATCTACTGCAAGTTCTATGTCCTGTGTATCTGTTCTCCATTTAGCCCGATTTAATTGTGTTTGCATGAGTTCAACCTGAATAAGAACCGCAAGACAAAATTCTTAGAGAAATCAAAAATATTATTTGAAGGTAATCATTCAAAATGATCCAGGATAGACAAGATAAAATCAAATGGATACCCGTTCCTTCACTTCTTCGGATACCTCAAGTTCATCGAAAGGTAACTCCTCTAGAACTTGGCTTAATTTTTCATAAACAGCATGAAATTTGATAATCATAGCCTCACCCTCCAAGGCCTGAATTACAAAGGAAAATCTCAAGGCATATAATAAGCAACAATGGGAATTTCCAAATATAACAAATTGTCCGAAATGAATGTATAAATCCTCACCAGATAAATCTTGCTGGACTCATTGCAAATTTTCAATAATTTCTTTGCCAAACGAAGTTGTTTCTTCAACTTGGACAAAGAAACAATGCTATTGTCTGAAAGCGGGGGCCCAATGTTCCGAATCTCATCCAAGAAAGGCAACAAAGTTTTCATACGCCTAACCAGGTTGTAACATTCTTTCCTTTGCGTTCTTCGGAAATCCCCAAATCGAGCAACAGATTCAATCAAAGCAACTGTTTCCTCCACCAAATCCATATTGTTTTCTCCTTGCGGGGTATTGGTTTCATTCTCTTCTTCCATAGTCTCGGTTCCTCCATCTTCGCCATCTCCCTCTATCTCTCCATCCATCACCATCTGCAGGTTCTTTCGTCTATGGCCTAGTTGTCTTAAATTGCATGTTAATGTTGTTTCAATTATGGTCTCAAAAGAGACAAATGTGGTAAAACATACGAATCATATGCAGGAAACATAGAACCCTAACCCTAGTTTCGATCCCAAAAATGATGTTGTTGGATTGATCCCTGTGTGTTTCTTGGTCGGTGTAATCTCTTTGCGTGCTTTGAGGGTCTTGTTACATTAAATTTCGCGGAGTTTTGGCTCCTAAATTAGAAATCCTTTCGAAAGTTTGTTACTCTTAAATGGACAGCCATTGTTTGCTTGACCCCAAGTAATAACTTTTGTATTACTAGTATGTTACACATGTAATATCTTTTGCTGATTAATAATACACATTGTTTTTGAAACATTCTAAAATAATATGAGTGAACATATTTAATTTAAAATGGGGGAGTATAAATTTGTTTATAGGAAAATGGAAATAAACATAGTTAATTAGTTGGGCATAAAATAAGCCTGCCAATGCCATCCATACCGTCTCGTCCAATAACCAAATGATTGTATTGGATTAAATAAAAAAAAAATGTTGATTCACTGGCACGTAAACCTTCGAGGTTTAAAAAGGGTTTGATTATTTCATCATTTTTCAAAAGATAAATATTCCCCACCCCGCTCTGACATGAAACTTTGTACCACTTTGTAGGGTAACGGGCCTAAATGCCCAACGGCTTTCTCCCTTATTTCCATTTTATTTTAATTTAATTTTAATAATAATATATACTCCATTTAAATGCATAGAGCTTGTAAATATTACTAATATATTTAATTTAATTTATTTGTGGACTGGACTGCTAAGATGGTAAAATGTGACAGTGCCAGGCTTGCCTCTTTGTCGGATGAGTGTTCAGACCATTCAAGACCGTATCCCAGTCCTCTTTACACTGTATATTCCACTCACATCCTGAACTCCCTCTTACTCTTTCCCTCTCCACCGTCGGATTCTTTGACTTCTTTGGTTTCTGACTCAACATTAAAGCCTTTGGGCTGTTTTTAATTGATTGTTGAATCAAGCGCATGGGTAAATTTGATTGGGGACCCCATCTGATTAATCATTATGGACTTCCCATCCTGATTCACCATCATAAAGATCAACGGTAAATTATAGGAGTTCCAATGTAGCACTAATGAAAATAAAAACAAAAAACCATCGAACGGTCGAGGAAACATCTACTACTGTTTGTTTGCGGGCAACGTGGCAGAGAATTACTGGTTATGTCAGATGGAATTAGGGTAAAGTAATGTTATCCGTAAGAATTAAAGTAAGACTAGCTTAGCCTTTAATTTAATCTCATTAATTAATTAATTAATCATATTATTAGAAAAAATAATTCTACTGTTTAGACTTTAGAGTAAGTAAGAAAATAGAGATTTATAAAAAAGGAAAAAGGGAAAATTTGAAAGCACATGGTAAGGTAACCGTTAAGCGTACACAGAAGAACGCGACTTTTGATCTAGAAGATCCGACGGCTACGATTTACTAGCCGTTAGTTTTAAAAATAAAAACGAAGGGAAGGGCATGTGCGGACATAAATCCGCTCTTTGCGTCTCAATTCCCCCTTCATAATTTCGTCTTTTTTCAGTGTAAAACTCCTAAAACCCACCCCAACAAGAAGAGAGGAGGAAAGAAGAGAGAGATAGAGAGGGGGAGAGAGATCACTCTGGGCTTGCAGCTGCTGGGGTGCCTCGAATGTCATTATTTTGAGTAATCTCTCTCTCTTTAATTTCCTTATTCGTCGAAGTTGCCATCGAAGGAAAACGGGGGATTTGGAATCTGGGACTGGAAGAGATCAACAAGGTAACTCTTTTGTTCTTGAAAATTTTTCTCATTTAATGATCTCGTTGGTCTTCCTCCTTTATGGGGTTGTTTCCAATTCTTTGAATTTAAATATATTTGTAAAGAATGATTGACTATCTGAATTGTGAATAAAGGAGGCGTCTTGATGATCTTTTTCGGGAGTTTCAGTTTACTGTGCTCTAATTGTCTCTGGTCGTTGTTTGTAGATAAGGAAAGAAAAAGAATGGCTGGATCAGATGAAAACAATCCTGGAGTTATTGGACCCTCACATCTTCACGGTGATTGAATTCATCCAACACAATTTTTTGATATTTGAATTAAGTTTTCCGAAATTTGTAAGTATTAAAGAAACGTTTTTGTTTTCTTTCCTTCAAATTTGCAAATTATAGGGGCTTTGCGCGGCGGCGGCGGAGGGAAGTTCGTGGCGGCGACGGGGCAGAATCGAAGAGCATTGAGCGCTATTCATAACGTAACCGGAGCTCTACCTTACCCTTGTGCAGTCAACAAGAGACCTTTATCTGAGTGAGTACTTTCTTAAATCCTCTATCTGTGTTTGGTTGATGACAAAAGGAAAGAAAACAGATCTTTTCGAGTTTGCTATAGTTTGGGTTTGTTTCCGATTTCTGAACGAGATTGAATAAGGAATATATATAAGGAGTGGGGTTTTGTCCAGGCATTCATGAGTCCAAAAAATAGATCTTTTCCTTTTTCAGTTATTTAAGAATAGATACACCTATTTTTCTCTTTCAGCAGCAAGAAAAAGAAGATTTGTTACCAAAACATAGTGTTGATTTTTTTTCCCAATTTCTTTTATTCAGAAGGAATGCAGTCTGTGAAAAGGTCCCACCCATACCCGTGCATAGACCAATTACTAGGTTAGTGATTATTCTTTTAGTTTTACATGTTTGTTTTGAATACCAAATATGTCTTCTTCCTAGTCCTTTACTAATGTCCTTCTATTCAGGAAGTTAGCTGCCCAGATGGCTAACAAACAGCAAATCAGACCCGAGGTACCATTATTTTTACAATGAAAAAATTTTGCATTATCCTCTATTATTCAGTATCATCACGTTAATAGTTAATCCCACTAACAGGAAGTAAAGAAACCAGTCCAGTCAGTGTCAATTTCAAATGAATCTGAAGATTGCAACATCATAGATGTGGAAGACCCTGATGCAAGTAGGGACTTGGATGTGCCAATGTTTGTGCAACACACTGAAGCTATGATGGAGGAGATTGACCGGATGGTACGGACCATCCCCTCCCCACCCCCTCTCGTTTACTGTAAACTCATCAATTAATTAATCAATTTCATGTTTTTCAGAACTACACTGATGCTTTGTCTTTCCTGTAGGAGGAGGTTGAAATGGAAGATGTGGATGAAGAGCCTGTTCTGGACATTGACAATTGTGATAAAAAAGATCCACTTGCAGTTGTTGAGTACATTGATGATTTATACAAATTCTACAGGAAAGCAGAGGTGATCCATTCTTTACTTTCGTTGTTACTTTTACATGACCAGAAAGAGGGGAGGATGAAGCCTTCTTTTTGCATAGAAAATATCATCAGATCTGATCTAAATTTGTTGGTTTAATTTTTGCAGTGTACTGGTTGTGTTCCTCCAAATTATATGGCAGTTCAACAAGACATTAACGAGAGGATGAGAGGTATCCTCATTGACTGGCTGACAGAGGTAAGAAGTTTGTTACATTTATTGACTTGCCCCCTGGTAATTGAAAATCCATCATTAATGAGCATTATGGGATGACAGGTTCACTACAAGTTTGAGCTGATGGATGAGACGTTATATCTGACAGTCAATCTAATCGACAGATTTTTAGCAGTTCAACAAGTAGTGAGGAAGAAACTTCAGCTGGTTGGAGTAACAGCCATGCTTCTTGCCTGCAAATATGAAGAAGTTTCCGTTCCTGTTGTTGAAGATCTAATTTTGATTTCTGACAAGGCTTACAGCAGGAAAGAAGTGCTTGATATGGTTTGTAACTTCAACATTGTGGGCCACCTTTTTTTTCAATTTATTTTGATGACTCATCAATCAGAAATAGGAATGATCATGTACATCTTGATTTGCAGGAGAAATTGATGGTCAACACCTTACAATTCAATCTATCTCTTCCTACACCATACGTGTTTATGAGGAGATTTCTCAAAGCTGCTCAATCTAACAAGAAGGTTTGCGACCACAAAACATTGCCATTTTTACCTTTTGCAGTTATTATCCAACAATATCATTAAATGTATCTGAGATGATTTTAAATGTGACATTGAACCAGCTTGAGCTTCTGTCATTCTTCATGATCGAGCTTTGCCTAGCTGAGTATGAAATGATCAAGTTTCCACCTTCTTTGTTAGCTGCTGCTGCTATTTTTACTGCTCAGTGTACACTTAGTGGATCTAAGCATTGGAGCAAGACCAGTGAGTGGTATAGTAGCTACTCAGTAGAGCAACTTCTGTAAGTCTTTGTTTCTATGTTGGTGCTGTATTACTCCTACCAAGTAAATGTTCATTGTCCGGCTAAAACTTACTGTTGTTTGTTGTGTTTGTGAAGGGATTGCTCAAGAATGATGGTTACTTTCCATCAGAAGGCAGGGACAGGGAAGCTCACAGGTGTACAACGGAAGTACAGTACATCTAAGTATGGCTATGCTGCAAAAACTGAACCAGCAACCTTTCTCTTGGAGACTAGCTCCTAGCACTGCCGAAAAAACTAACTAGGAATTGAGGGGGGGCTGGGGTGCAATTAAGCAACACAAGTTGCCCCTGGGGTTTATGAATATAAATACCGACTTGGTGTTGTTGCATTCTGAATTCTGCCTCTTGACATTTGTTTTTACTTTGAATATAGCAGGGATGTTGTTTGTTTCTAGTTTTTTTTTTTCTCCTTCCCAGAGAGTACAATAATTGTAAAAGTGTTCCATTGAAATCTATATACTATTTCAGTTTTTTCTTTTTAATACTTCCATTTTTCCTTCATGGTTCTCAAAGTATAATGAACTGTCTCCTGATAAGTGATAATATCATTTCTTCTCAAAAATCAATGGTTTTTGAAAGAATAGGAAAGAGAGACAATGCATAATGTAAAATTTGGAACCACCCCAACCACCAGGAAGGCTGCAAATTAATTTACATTTATATATATTGAAAACCTGATGAAAGTAAAAAGTTCAGTATTTAAAAAGGAAAATTGTTCCGTTGCCGGGACTTGAACCCGGGTCTCTCGGGTGAGAGCCGAGTATCCTAACCAACTAGACTACAACGGATCTGCCATGCTGTGGTTTCATAAATGACTTTCTTACAATTAGAATTGGAAGTACAGCTGTGCAGGTCGCAATCAACCTATAAATGTTGATTTCATCATTTGCAGTCACTCGTCATTGGCTTCAAAACGCTAGTTTCCCCGTTTTGGGTATTAATTACAACTCGTATGGACTATGAAGAAAAAAGGAGTCATGAAATAAAATCAAAAGAAGAAAAGATCAAAGATAAATTGCAAAAAATTAAACCATAAGTACCAACTAATCAAACCCATTAAATGAAGGAAAATTATCTCATAACTTATAAGCTCTCAAGTCTCAATGTAAAGAGAAATTATTTTATGGATCTGTTCTATCACGTCAGTCACGAGACCAACCAATAGAATTTTATCAACTTAGAAATTTATCTACAATTACTCAATCTTATCCCATTAATATCTGTAATTTCATGATTTATCCTGTAAATCTTACTTCTTAAAACTAGGGACTAAACCTATTACTAAATTAGATGCCAAGTCTTAACAATTATTTTGAGTTGATAAGATTCTATTAATCAGTGTCACACCCCGACCTGCCTGAGCCGACCACGTGGCAACCGCCGCGCTACCTCGAAATACGTGTTTGCAGCCACGCATCCGGGGCACCGTAAGGCTTGAAATAGATATCATTGCTGTAAAATAAAGCTAAAGTTTTAATTAGAAATAATTTAATAAAACATTTAATTTGTAAGCAACACCAGTGGATTAATTTAAAAGAATATCCACGCAACGGAAAACTGCTAAGCCTAAGCCATCGACGTCTCTTAGTGAAGCTCCGTTCTATTTGCTGACCCCGTACATGGATCTACATCCATCCACATTGGATACAGGTGAGTGACAGAGTTTCAATGAATCTCCATCAGGGTTAGGGAAAATAGGGGTAATCCAAAATATAACAAAAGTAAAATAAATAAGCTTGTTTTCAAAATCTCCTTTCTAATTCTCCAAAGGAGAATTAGATTTAAAACCTTTAAAATAAATATATACTAAACAGGCTGGCATCTAATACACTAAAGGCACGACTGACCGGTCGTATGCCTTACTTCACCGATGGCTATCTCTTTTCTCTTTAAACACACTTTCACAAATTTTCTTTCTCTAACCCGTTCCCTCGATGGTGGCCAGCTACGGTGGAACACAGTTCTGGAGCCCTGGTGAGCTTCCCTAGGCGCCTCTCCCAAGGTCTCGTCTCACTGTGCTCCTCGATAGGCGGTCCACGGCTGAGAATTAAGCATGCTTCTACAACTCGGTCCACCCTCCCACATATATTGGAGCCCGAGGAGCCACTCAATTACTCATCTCGCATCCCCCTCATTTATTCATCATATATATATATATATATATTCAAAACATATATGTTTAAAACATTTAAACACACACAAGCTTTTAATTTTAAAATCATCCCACCCTCTAAGTGGGTGTATCACAAAATAAAAAGTGCGTGTCGTGGATTACCCTTATCCCAAAAGCAGTTGTAAAACTTTTTAAAATAATTTATATTTTTAAAATATTTAAAAACATTTGTCCCTAGTGGCTAAGCACTGAAAGTAAGGCCACTCACAATACTGGAAGATTCGTATACTCCCAAACGCTTCATGTAGCTTAACCTTCGGATCATCGTCGCACTCGATTCAACCGGAGCCCTAATACACGGAAATACGTTAGCATTCATAATTAAACTATGAATGCACCTATGAGGCTCTAACATGACCTAAGACTGGGTTTGAATGTAATTTAGGGCTTAGAAAAGTGTCCGGGAGGTTCCGGGGTAAAAATTGGACATTTGAAGAAAAATTACGAAAATGCCCCTAGGGGCCCATGGGCCGCCCACTCAGGTTGGGCTAGGCACTTAAGAAAAGTGTCCAGGATGCTTCGAGGCTAAAATCGGACTCTTGACGAAAAATTATCAAAATGCTCCCAGGGACTTGTGGGCCCTACACTGGAACCGGGTTGGGCTGCACCCTGGTTGGGCCAAGTTCTACGAGAAATTGGGTCCAAAAAGTCCTCCCACGAAATATTTATATATTATAATGATATAATATATAAATATCTAAGATATATTAATATAATATATAAATATCTTAAATATATTAATATAATATAAAAATATCTAAATAGGGACTCAGTCGGCCTGTTCCTCGGCCAGTCGTTCCCCTGGTTTTCGCACTCGTTTCTCCTCTTTTCGACGTACAAACTTAGAGAGACGATCCTCATGGCATCCATGACGGATACGCAGAGGCAGAAACGAAAAACACCGATCCAATTTCTGTAAAACTGAGATTTAGCTCAAATTGACTAAATCTTAAATTTACTCTCACCCGGTGCACAAAAATACGTGAAAACGGAGTATGACGTAGATTAAGGTGAGTACTATTGCATACTAAAAATTCACCTTATTCCACTGGCCCAATATCCATAGATTTGAGTTTTAAAATTAAATCGGCCAAAAGCTGAAAACTCATATCTACACTAAACCGATCATGGAAATGCGTGCAAACTTAATATAACGTAGATCGAGGTGAGTAGAATGACGTACTAGAAACTCACCTTGTTTTGCCGCCCGGTTTGTTTGGATCTGCCAATTTTCCAAAATGCCTCCGTTTGGCTCCAAAGAGAAAAGAAAAGAAAATGAAAGAAAAAGAAAAAAGAGAAATGAGGAAAAGCTTCGACTTTCTTCTATTTATAGAGGAGCCCGATACCGAGTCTACTCGGGTCCCGGGTCAAACTTTTTCCCCTTTTTCAACTTTCTTTCATTTTCACCCGTTGGCTAAATCCTTTGATTTCTTGTGCCAACAGGACCCATAATAAATTTCTAGGGACTTAATTAGAGGTCTTTTTGGCATTTACTAATTTTCATGCACGGTTAATTACTTTATCTTCCAACACCGTCTTATCCTAATTTTAACTTTTCTTCTTGATTAGACACATCTGGACCGACATATTGTTTAATTAATACGTCATCTTACATAATTCCGTTTGTACGAAAAAGTCGTACTAGGTCCTGGTATGTCAATCGGTCTCATAGATGATGTGGTGGGAGGGACCTATAATAATTTCTCCAACGTAAAATATGAAGTATAAATTTTAACTCCACAAATGTGATAGACAGTTGATAGTGTTCTTTTATAAATATCAATTACAATTAATCAATATATATATATAAATAAAATCTTACTTTTACAATTAAATCACATAACTCAATTTAATCCTACTAATAATGATGATGACTTTTGAGTTCCCAATTTTAATTTTGTAATTAAAACATATATATATATATATATATATAAAATCTTACTTTTGCAATTAAATCACATAACTTAATTTAACCCTACTAATAATGAGGATGACTTTTGAGTTACCAATTTTAATTTTGTAATTAAAAAAAAAAACCCTTGAAGCTACCAATTCTAATTATGCCATTAAAAAAAAAAACCTTTTGACCTTCTAATCTTAATTTTGTAATAATGAGGAAAATGAAAAGTCATTTTTTTAAAAAAAATCTTTGAGTTACCAAAGCATTTCAATATCATTATAACTAGAGAGTTTGCAAATTAAAAAATTTTTCTCGCAAAAGAGTATGTTTGAAAATTTTTAATCAATATATATATATATATAATGTTACTTTTGTAATTAAATCACATAACTCAATTTAGCCCTACTAATAATGATGATGACTTTTGAGTTACTAATTTTAATTTTTTAATTAAAAAAAACCTTTAAGCTACCAATTCTAATTATGCTATTAAAAAAAAAATTTTGAGCTTCTAATCTTAATTTTGTAATAATGAGAAAAATGAAAAGTCATTTCTTTAAAAAAAATATTTGAGTTACCAAAGCATTTCAATATCACTATAAATAGAGAGTTTGCAAATTAAAATTTTTTTTCCGCAAGAGAGTATGTTTGAAAATTTTTAATTTTTACTTTTCAATTTTAATTTCTTTTGTTTTTCATGTAATGGTGATTTTTTGTGTTTTTTTAATTTGTTTTGTAGATTCATTTCATTGGGGACATGAGGTTTGTTAGTTGATTTTTTTTACATTTGAATATTGATGTTGTTAAATCTCTCTCCACTTCTCTCTCAACAAAAAGATATGAATTGTCACGCCCCGACCCGCAGGCTAGACCACGTGACAACCGCCGTACCACCTCGAGATGCGTGCCTCGTCAGGCGGGCAACCAAGATGGCACAAGGCTTAAAAATAAAGGATATTCGAGCAATATATGAAAACATACGAAAATATTTTAGATAATATAGTTCAAAAGTATTTAAAAAGAAAGTGTCACATCTTACGGTGCTCCATGCAGCGGAAAGTATTATATATAAATACATAAATGTATATGTAAGAATGAACTAATATTCTGAGCCAAGATACACAAAGCAAAATGGGTGGCACCTACAAAGTCGTGTCCACAGTGACGTACTGGGATCACGGACCACCGGGACGTCCGCCGTCCAAAGCCTGATGATCTGACAACAAAAGTGAATGGGGTGAGTACAATATACTTGTACCCAGTGAGAGACTCGGTTATAAAGACCGATCACCTCAGGCTGGGGATATGAAATAATCCAAAAATCAATTTAATAAACCATTTACTGAAATATAGTAAGTCCCAAACCAAATCAAATATTAAATCAATAATAATATTTCCAAATGGGCTGGCATCTGAAATTTGTCCCAAAAAGGTATACTCGTGCGCTGGGGTATCCACTGGACCGTCAAGGGTTATTTTATACTTTTAAAATACTTTACTTTACTCTCTAGCCCATTTCCTTGACGTTTGCCTTGTTGTGGTGGAACACAGCATCTGGAGCCCTGGCGAGTTTTCCTACGCCCCTCTCCCAACCAGGCTCGACTCACCGTGCCCCTCGATAGGCGGTCCACGGCTGAGTATCAAGCATGCTCTCAAACTCGGTCCACGCTCCCGCAAATCGGAGCCCCGAGGAACTCGCTCAATCTCTCATCTCTCAGGGGTATCGTTCCCCAAACAATTATCAATAATATCTATTTATAAAAATATTTGATATTCCCACCCTTTAAATCATTTATAAAGAGGGTGGAGAATTCATACCCCAAAACATATATAAACAATTTAATAAAGCATTTATAAAGAAATTTGAAAACAGTTAACCCTTAATGGTCAACCAATATAATCCAAGCCACTCACTAGAGAGGAGAGTTGTATATTCCCCGATTACCCACGAATGCCTTAGCTCAAACTGCTACCGGTCCGAAAATCGTACAATCACGTACCTAAATAATCAAATTAAAATCTAATTTGATTAATAAAGGCATTCAACCAACAATTAAATCATAAAACAAAACCTATTTAAGGTCACGGAGTGAAATTGGGCAAGTCCGGAGGTCAATTGAAGTAAATTAAAGTCAATTGGGTCAAATGGGGTAAAAAAGGGATCTAGGGTTGCAAAATGACAATTTTGCCCTTGGAACTGAATTGGGGCAAAACTGCCCAGCAGCAATGATCCGGCCCCGGTTCATACCAGAACCGGCGCCGGTTCTTTGCTGCACTTAAGGCCGAGCTTCGGCCTCCAATCTTTTTCAGTTCGATTCAACACCAATCCGCACCAAAATTGAAACACAGCAAGTTAAACACATGATCTAAGGATTCACAGCTTCAAGAACGGAATCAAACCATTAAACATGCTCGAAGTTTGAATCAAAACACTAAGAGTTAACATATCTCGGGCAAAATAGAAATCTCAACTTCAATCAACTATTTCTCTTAGCACATACCACGAAATCAAGCAAGTAAACTATCAAATTAAAGCTTGATGAGTCTAGAACAACATACCAAATTCCCAGTCAATTCCCACGGTTGAATTGAAAGTTATGAGCTGATGAACAATCTGTCGCCAAAATTACAGATTTGTAGATTTGGTGATTTTCTTGGAAATTTTGGTGTTTTGATCTTTAAGAAGACAAGAGAAGTTGGTGTTGATGTTTAATTGAGTGTTTGAAAAGGGATTACAGGGTTGATCTTGAAGAAGATCGAAGAGAGAGCTCGGAGAAGATGAAGAATAGAAGAGAAGAGAAAATGGGGATCTCGGGTGGCCGAGACCCCATATAATTCGGTCAAATCCGGCGCCGGTTCTGACCAGTTCCAGTGCCGGAATTAATAGAGTCAAGGTTGACTCCGGTCAACCAGGTCAAACATCCTTGGGATCCGTGCCCAAGTGGGCCCCGCAAATCGGAACATCAATTTTAGGGTTTTTAAGCTTGAAATTAAGCTAAATGAAGTTTAAAACATCCATGGGAAATCTAATTTGGTATATTGACTAGCCAACAATACATAAATGCTCAACTTGACACGTGCGGACTAGGTCCGGGTGTGTGATGAATTATGGTGTTTGTAATTTTTTAATTATATTGCAATTCGATCATACTGAATAAGTAATTAGAATGCGTAATAATTGATTAGTTATATTCTCGAATGGATGATTGTAGAATTAAAGTTCATATTTGAGAGTTGCCAATTATGCGATATTTATAATTACAAAATCAAGAAGCATGTCAGTACATAAATGGTTTTGGTGGATGAAAATGTCAAAAATATATTTAGAATTTTGTTATTTTGTCTTTATACTTATCATTATTTTTATTTGTTTTGATTAATTCCATCTAAGTTTTTTTCATATGGATTTTATATTCATGCGGTGATATGGAGCAATGATGCATATCAGTTGAAGAAAACTATTTTTTAACGGAGTTTATATTATATTAAAATTTATTTTATTCTAAAAGATAGAGATAATTATAGAGCATTTTCTGATAATGGAAATATAATTTATTTTCATGCTAATACTATTATTAAGGAGATTTTTTTGAAGCAATCAACATTCCACCGTATGTCTTTGAGCCGGTAGATTATGTTGATTTTAACAGGCGTTCAGCAAGTGTTTAACAGGTTTTTTTTTCATATTTTTAGATAATTAACTATTAAATATGTAATTTTACAAACTAAACAAACTTTTTTTTGAAAAAGATGTAGTTTATAAAATATTAATTTTCAACTCTAATTTCTTATATTTTTCCTACGTAATGGTGAGTTTTTGTTTTTATTTTTTTGTGTAGATTTATTTCATTACAGGGTATATTATTAATCATGGCATTTTTTAGTTTATTTCTTACATTTGAATATTGATGTTTTTAACCTCTTATTCTTCTCTCTTAACTAAAATATATGAATTGTGGTATTTTTAGCTTTTAATTTTTAAATTATTTTGCAGTTCATTCATACCAAGTAAGCAATTAAAATATATAACGGTTAATATGTTGTCTTCTGAAAATAATGATAAGATAATTAAGTTTCGTATTTGTCGATCATGAGATATTTATAATTATAAAATCAAGAAGCATAGTAGCACAAAAATGATTTTGGTTGACAAAAATGTAAATTGATTGTTTTAAGTGTTGAAAAGTTTAGTTATTAATTTAACAATTTTTTGTATGTTGTTTTCTAGGTAAAAACTATATATAAAATCATACTTTTACAATTAAATCACATAATTCAATTTTACCCTCCTAATAATGAGGATAACTTTTGAGTTATCAATTTTAATTTAATTTGCAATTAAATTTTTTTAACTTCTAATTTTAATTTTGTAATAATGAGAAAAATGAAAAGTCATTTAAAAAAAAATCTTTGAGTTACCAAAGCATTTCAATATCATTATAAATAGAGAGTTTGCGAACTAAAAATTTTTTTCACAAAAGAATATGATTGAAAGTTATTAATTTTCCATTTTAATTTCTTTTGTTTTTCATGTAATGGTTATTTTTTGTGTTTTTAATTTTGTTTTGTAGGTTTATTTCATTAGGGTACAATATTATCCATGAAATTTGTTAGTTGATTTTTTACATTTGAATATTAATATTTTTTAATCTCTCTCCACTTCTCTCTCAACTAAATGATATGAATTATAGTGTTTGTAACTTTTTATTTTTTCAATTATGTTGCAGTTCGATCATACTGATTAAGTAATTAGAATATGTAACAATTAATTAGTTATCTTCTCAAATGGATGATTGGAGAATCAACGTTCATGTTTGCTGATTATGATATATTTATAATTATAAAATCAAGAAGCATGTTAGTACGGAAATGGTTTAAGTGGATGAAAAGGTAAAAAATATGTTTAGAATTTTGTTATTTTGTCTTTATATTTGTCGTTATTTTTATTTGTTTTGATTAATTCTATTTATTTTTTTTCATATGGATTTTATATTCACGCAGTGCTATGGAATAATGATGCGTTTTAGTTGAAGAAAGCTATTTTTAAAGGAGTTTATATTATATTAAAATTTATTATGTTCTAAAAGACAGATAATTATCAAACACTTTCCAATAATAGAAATATGATTCATTTTCATGCTAATACCATTATGAAGGAGTTTTTTTAAAGCAATAAACATTTCATCACATGTCTTTGAGCTGGTAGATTATGTTGATTTTGACAGACGTTCAGCAAGTGCTTAACAGTTTTTTTTTCTTATTTTTTAGATAATTAACTATTAATTATGTAATTTTACAAGCTAAACAATTTGTTTTGAAAAGATGTAGTTTATAAAATATTAGTTTTCAATTCTAATTTCTTATATTTTCGTATGTAATGGTGAGTTTGTGTGTGTGTGTGTTTTTTTTTTGTGTAAGTTTATTTCATTGTGAAGCATATTATTATTCATGACGTTTTGTAGTTTATTTCTTACGTTTGAATATTGATGTTTTTTAATCTCTTATTCCTCTCTCTCAACTAAAAGATTGAATTGTGGTGTTTTTAGCTTTTAATTTTTAAATTATTTTATAGTTCAATCATACCAAGTAAGCAATTAAAGTATATAACAGTTAATATGACACACCTGGACCTAATGCGACTTTTCTGTACAAACGGAATAGTGTAAGATGGCGTATTAAGTCGATAATACGTCGGTCCGGATGTGTCTAATTAGAAAGAGAAGTCAAGCTTAAAATAAGACGTAGTTTGAAGATGAGGTTGGTGACCATGCATGGAATCACTAGAGTGGACTTCTTTAAGTCCATAGCTAATAGATTGGACGTCCATTGGTGAATTGGTCGGTGGATCGGGCCAAGGATCAAAGTTTTGAGAGATTTAAAAAGAGAAGAGAAAGTCTGGCCCGGGGCCCAAGTAGATCCGATGTCGGACTCCCCTATAAATGGGGGGGAGGCCGAGCCTCTCCCTTCATTTTTCTTTCTTTCTCTCTTCTCTCTTTTCTCTTTTCTCTCAACTGCTCTTTTAGAGCAATTTTGGACTTTTGGCCGATCCGGACAAACCGACCGAAGGATCAAGGTAAGATTCTAGTATGTTGTTCTTAACTCCTTGATCAATGTTTTTCTATGTTTTCACGCGTTTCCATGCATTGATTTGTGAGAGATCTAACCTCAAAGCTAGGTTTAGCTTTTTAGTTAGATTTTAAGTTTAGATTCAAGATATAGGAACTTTGAGCTTGTGATTCTCGTTTCCACTTCGGTAAACGCGTCGTGGGAGATACGAAGAACCTCCGTCTTGAATTTCGTGTCGAGCCATGGACCGAGGGGCTTGGGAACCGAGGAAAAGCCTCGGATTTTGAGGCTAGCACGCAGCTCCCGTGTGAGAGAGACCCACTGGCCAAGTCCCATACGGGACACGGCCATTTTGGCCCAATCGTGCGAGTGGGCCTTGTTGGGCCCAAATCGAGTGGGGCTCGGCCCAACCCGCAAGGAAGGGGCCTTTTGGGCCCAGAAACAAGTCAGGCCTAACCCAGCCACATGGGGGGGCATGCTTGGCCCAGACCCGAGCAGGGCTGGACCGTTGCCGGGCCCAGCCCGAGTGGGCGGCCCATGGAACCCAAAGGGCATTTTCATAATTTTCCTTCAAGTGTCCAATTTTTACTCCGAAACCTCCCGAACACTTTTCTAAGCCTCGAATCACATTCAAGCCTAGTCGTAGGTCATGTTAGAGCCTTGTAAGTGCATTCATAAATTTAATTATGAATGCTAACGTATATTTCCATGTATTAGGGCTCCGGATAATCGAATACGACGATGCACCG
Organism: Microcos paniculata; assembly: GCA_030664755.1. Classification (NCBI taxonomy): domain Eukaryota; kingdom Viridiplantae; phylum Streptophyta; class Magnoliopsida; order Malvales; family Malvaceae; genus Microcos; species Microcos paniculata. The sequence continues at coordinate 2,298,221 of CP131463.1, forward strand.
GAGGTTAAAGCTGGATGGAGTGCTTGGGAGTATACGAATCTCCCAATACTATGAGTGGCCTTGCTTTCAGTGGTTAGCCACTAGGGACAACCGTTTTTAAAATGTTTAAAAAACATGAATTGTTTTAAAAGGTTTTACAACTGTTTTTGGGATAAGGGTAATCCACGACACATACTTTTTATTTGTGATACATCCACTTAGAGGGTGGGATGATTTTAAAATCTAAAAGCTCATGTGTGTTTAAATGTTTTAAACGTATATGTTTTGAGTGTATATATATATATATATATGATTATTATATGAATGGGATGCGAGATGAGTAGTTGAGTGCCTCATCGGGGCTCCAATATATGTGGGAGGGTGGAACGAGTTGGAGAAGCATCTAGATTCTCAACTGTGGACCGCCTATTGAGGGGCACGGTGAGACGAGACCCTGGAAGAGGCACGTAGGGAAGCTTGCCAGTGCTCCAGAGCTGTGTTCCACCACAACTGGGCACCACCGAGGGAACGGGCTAACAGAAGAGAAATTGTGAAAGTGTGTTTAAAGAGAAAAGAAATAGCCCTCGGTGTAGTAAGGCATACGATCGGCCAGTCATGCCTTCAGTGTATTTGATGCTCGCCCAATTTAGTTATAAATTACTTTAAAGGTTTTAAAAATCAAATTCTCACCTAGAGAATTTGAAAGGAAATGTTGAAAACAAAGTTTTTATTTATTTTATTTTATTTCTATTATTATATTTTAGATTACCCCTATTTTTTCTAACCCTGATGGAGATTCATTGAACCTCTGTCACTCACCTGTATCCAATGTGGATAGATGCAGATCCACGTACAGGGTCAGCAAATAGAATGGAGGCTCACTAGGAGACGTCGATGGCCTAGGCTTAGCGGTTTTCGTTGCGTAGGTATTCTTTTAATTTAATCCACTGGTATTACTTTTAAGTTTATTATTTTGTTAAAAGATTTTTAATTAAAGTTTTAGTTGTTTTCCAGCAATGGTATCCATTTCAATGCCTTGTGGTGTTTCTGGTGCGTGACTGACTAGCACATACTTCGAGGCAGTGCGACGGTTGCCATGTGACCGACCCGGATGGGTCGGGGCGTGACATAATATGTTGTCTTTTGTGACACACCCGGACCTAATACGACCTTTTCGTATAAATGGAATAGTGTAAGGTGGCGTATTAAGTGCATAATACGTCGGTCCGGATGTGTCTAATTAAGAAGAAAAGTCAAGCTTAAGATAAGACGCAGTTGGAAGATGAGATTGGTGACCATGTATGGAATCACTAAAGTGGACTTCTTTAAGTCCATAGCCAATGGATTGGACGTCCATTGGTGAATTGATCGGTGGATAGGGTCAAGGATCAAAGTTTTGAGAGGTTTAAAAAGAGAAGAGAAAGTTTGGCCCAGAGCCCGAGTAGACTTGGTGTCGGACTCCCCTATAAATCGGCCTCCCCCCCTTATTTTCTCTCTTTCTCTCTTCTCTCATTTCTCTTTTCTCTCAACTGCTCTTTTGGAGTAATTTTGGACTTTTGGTTGATCCGGACAAACCGACCGAAGGATCAAGGTAAGATTCTAGTATGTTATTCTTAACTCTTTGATCTATGTTTTTCTAAGTTTTCACGCATTTCCATGCATTGGTCTAGGAGAGATCCAAGCTCAAAGTTAGGTTTAGCTTTTTAGTTAGATTTTAAGTTTAGATTCGAGATCTAGAAACTTTGAGCTTGTGAATCTCGTTTCCGCTTCAATAAACGCGTCGTGGGAGGCACGAGGAACCTCCATCTTGAATTTTGTGTCGAGCCATGGATCGAGGGGCTTGGGAACCGAGGAAAAGCCTCGGATCCCGAGGCTGGCACGCGGCTCCCGTGCGGGAAAGACCCGCTGGCCGAGTCTATTGCGAGACATGGCCATTTTGGCCCAACCGCGTGGGTGGGCCTTTGGGCCCAAATCCGAGGGGACAGGGCCTTTCGGCCCAGAATCTGGCTGGGCCTGACCCAGCCACATGGGAGGGCCTGCTTGGCCCAGAAACGGGCCCAACCCGCATGGGCAGCCCATGACCCCAGGGGCATTTTTATAATTTTTCTTCAAGTATCCAATTTTTACCCCGGAACCTGCCGGACACTTTTCTAAACCCCGAATCACATCCAAGCCCAATCTTAGGTCATGTTAGAGCCTTGTAGGTGCATTCATAAATTTAATTATGAATGCTAACGTATATTTCGTGTATTAAGGCTCTGGTTGAATCGAGTACGGCGATGTTCCGGAGGTTAAGCTATATGGAGCGCTTGGGAGTATACGAATTTCCCAATACTGTGAGTGGCCTAGACTTCTTTGTTTAGCCACTGGGCACAAAGGTTTTAAAAATGGTTTTAAAATCTTAAATGTTTTCAAAGGGTTTTGGGATATAGGGAATCCACACACACACACACCTGCTTGGTGATATACCTACATAGAGAGTGGGATGTTTTTAAAAAAGAATATAAAGACCTATGTGTGTGTGTTTATATTTATGTTGTATGTTTGAACTATATTTATATCTTATCTATATATGAAATATTTATATTATTATGTTTTATGAGGGTACGATGCCCTGAAAGATAAGTGATCGAGTGGGCTAGTGGTGGTGGTGGACTGCGGTCCAACAGCCAACAGCTAGCAGAGACTCCTCGAAGCTCCAATATATGAGCGTGGACCGAGTTGGAGAGAAAGCATGCAAAATTCTTAACTGTGGACCGTCTATCGAGGGGCACGGTGAGATGAGACCCTAGGAAAGGCTCGTAGAGAAGCTCACCAGGGCTCCGGTTCGCTGTGTTCCATCACAGCGAGGCACCCCCGAGGGAAAGGGCTAAAGAAAGAGAAAAGAGAAAATGTTTTAGAAAGAAAACAGATAGCCCTCGGTGCAGTAAGGCAAAAGACGACCAACGGGCCGCGCCTTTGGTATGATAGAGATGCCAGCCCATTTTATGTGTATATATATATTTATTTATTTAATGTGTTTTAAAAGAGAGTTCTCAGCTAGAGAACTAGAAAGAGATTTCAAAAGAAAAATATTTATTTTATTATTATTTTATTTTATTTTGGATTTCCCTTAATTGCCCTAACCCCGATGGAGATTCATAAAACCTCTGTCACTCACCTATATCCAATGTGGATAGATGCAGATCCGCGTTCGAGGACAGCAGATGGAATGGAGGCTCACTAGGAGGTGTCGGTGGCTTAGGCTTAGTAGTTTCCATTGCGTAAGTATTCTTCTAAATTAATCCACTGGTACATCTTTTAAGTTTAATTAAGTTTTAGAGGTTTTGCAGTGATACTATCCATTTCTTTGCTTTGCGGTGCTTCAGGTGCGTGAGCGGCCGGCATATACTTTGAGGCAGCGTGGCGGTTGCCACGTGGCTGACTCAGGGCGGGTTGGGGCGTGACATTTTGAAAATGATGATAAGATAATCAAGATTCGTGTTTATCCATTATGATATTGTTTATAATTATAAAATCAAGAAGCATAGTAACACAAAATGATTCTGGTTGACAAAAATGTAAATTGATTGTTTTAAGTATTGAAAAGTTTAGTTTATTAATTTAACAAATTTTTTTGTATGTTGTTTTGTAGGTTAAAACTATATCAATTATATATTTTTTACATCTTATTTTGATGAGTTAAGGTAATTAAACTAACTATGAGATGATATATTATTAATGGTTTTATGTTTGTATCCATCATTTTAAATTTTGTATAAAATGTTGATATTTTTTTAATTATTTAACTGTTTATGAAGATATTATTTCTCTTTTTAATATATATTTTGATTTTTATGCTTCCTTACCTCTTATTTTGATGAATTAAGGTGATTATACTAATTAAACATGAGATTAATTAGTTTATTTTAGATTCATATACTGTTAATTGTTTTGTGCTTGTGTCTATCATTTACATTTTGTATAAAAATGTTGATGTTCTCTTTTTCATTGATTACTTAATTTCCATTGATTATTTAATTTTTCATGACAACTTTACTTTTGTAATATATATTTTGATTTTTTTGTCAAATTAATAGTGTAAAATTATTAAAATATTAAATCATTCTATTCATAATAGAGAAGCATATTCAAAGTAAACTATTTATGTTTTTTATTTTTTATTTTTATATTTATTTTATTTGTTTTGGGTATAGGATCAGGCACGGGGACGAGTGGAGAGAATCGAGGTTGGGGATAAAAAATGTACCCTTAGCATATTTCCCGTCCCATTAATATCCTTATATTTATATTAATCAAATTAAAAGTCACTTATTATCTTTAGAATTAAACTCATAAAAATATTTTTAAAATAAAATTTAAAGCACAATGCGCGAGCCAATTTTACTAATTAATTAAGTAATGTGATACTTATTAGTCGTCTAATTCCATGTGTAGATTAATATTTTACATTGGAAATGCATGAGATATTAATAATCTTTAAATGAATATATTGATCGAGCGTCGTATTTCAAATATAAAAATTTGAAATTTTTTTAAATTTTAAAATTAATTAGAAAAATGATCTCTTACATTAATAATGTAAATTTTTATCCTACAAGTTGGATTGGTGATGGTTAAATGTTTTAATGGTTATTAATTTTTGTAAAAAGTATTTGTTACTCTCTCCATTTCATATGTGTAGCTTTTTAGCTTCGCACATGGATTAAAAAATCCTAAAATCTAGAAATAAATTTTTTATTATATTAAGTTTATCCTTGTATTTGGATTATTGACTTTTATTAAAATACACATTCCCTCTCTCTTATAAACAAATTTCATTTAATACAATTAGTTAGGAAGAAGATAAGCAAAATTGAAAAAATACTAATTAATGACGTATAGAATTCTTAAAACGACACTTATTTTAGAATAAAATGAGTAGTAATCTAATTTTGCACGTCAGAATTAAAATTTAACCTAACAGTATATTTACTGTAAAAACTTCGTTATATTATATTAATAATAACTAGAAGCGGAACCCAGGTTTTGTTTCAGGTTTTTGAAAATTTTACAATATTACTAATTTTCAATTTTAAAGTTTTAAATAAATAATATTATTTTAAATTTATGAAAGGGGAATATCAATAAGAAATGTTAAATTATATTCTAAAATTCTTTATAATTAATTTTTAGGAAATGTAAATATAAATATTAATTAATATTGTTTTTTAAAAGAGGAGGGGATTTTAATATTATATTTTTTATAATTTTTAAGATTTTTAAACATTTAACTTTTATTTTATAAAAAAAGTTTTTTTTTAAAAGATGATCACAATAAGAATAATAAATAGTACAATATTCTTGAAGTAGAAAATTATTAATCAAATTTTATAAAAATTTTAATCATCAGTATATATCGTAAAATCTTATTAATCATTGATATTTTATTTTATATAATTAATTATCAACTCAAAGTAAAAATATATTACTTAATTTTTTTGAGATATAAAAATATATATTACAATTGAATTGTAAGTTTTTTTTAATACTAAAATAAAATCTTTGTTATTAATATTTTATTTTTGAAGGTGTGGATAATATAGAAAAATTTAAAATTATTTTAAAAAATAAAGATAAATTAATTTTGATATATGGCCAAAGAGGTAAAGATAGCAAAATAAATAAATAAATGAGGAAGGGTTTTCTTCCTTTTTTCCTTTTCTATAAAAAATAATAAAGTATGAATAATTTGTTCTTTATTTTTCTTATTGATATAGGAGTTTTTTTTTGAAATAATGTGTAATTTTTTTAATTTAAGGTCCTTAATTTTTTTTCTTTGGTGAAGTCTTAATTTTTTTAAATAAATATTTTGGTAATTTTTAAAGTCATTATTTGGAAAGACAAATAGGATAAAGGAGGAAGGTTTTTTTTTTCTGTTTTTCTTTTTCTATAAAAAATAATAAAGTATGAAGGATTTGTTGTTTATTATTTTTTATTGTTTATAGGAGATTTTTTTTTGAAATAATGTGTAATTTTTAAAAAAATTTAATGTCCTTAATTTTTTTGGTCAAATATTAATTTTTTTAATATATATTTTGGTAATTTTTTAAAATCATTATTTAAAAAGATAAATAAGTACAATTACCTTCAAAATAAGAGAATAACCATAGGATTATTTAAGAAATCTTACATATTGTCGAGACGTTTTACCGCTCCGACGATAAAATGACATGGCGTGAAAATTGTTTGGGACTAAACAGTCGAAAAATAAATGGAGTCGCCACTAACCTTTTATTTTTAATAGGTGTGGTTAGTCACCTACTTGTTTAACCCAACGTAAATCTAGAAAGATTACGTCAAGCTAAGGAAAGAAACTGGTCTACGAAAAAGATTTTAGGTTCGTGAGTCGGTTACGCTTGGGGAAGGATTAGCACCCCCAAGACGCCCGGAAATCGGTACCACAAAAGTCTTAAAAATATTTTACTTGGGAAATAATAATAAAATGTTTTAAAATCATTTAAAAAAAACATAATTTTAAATGTCGGAATAAATATTCCTTTTATTGTAGGATAAGCATCCCATTATAAAAGCTAAATTCAAAATTTAAAGACTTAATGTCGGAACGAACGTTCCTTTTAATGTGAAAATCCATAGCCCAATTTAGAATTTGAAGAAATTTCCTACTTAGAATGGAGATTCAATTTCTAACTAGGAACAAATATTCTTAAAAAAAAAATCGAAATCAAATTTAAAAATGAGGATAAATATCCTTTTGAAAAACAAAGGTTTAATTTTAATTTTAGAAAGTCTCAATTATGAGAATATTAATTGAAACCTTCTAGAAAACATTTTTTGCAAAAAGGTTGGGATAAACATCCTCAAATTTGTGTTTTGAAAATCACATTAAGAGACTTTAATTATGATTACTTAAATTAAAATCTCTTAGAAAGATTTAATTTTTAAAACAATGTCGGAATAAATATTCCTTTTAATTTGATGAAGGGAATAGTTTGACAAAAATTTAGTTTGATATGAAAATATTTTGAAAAATTAAAAAAAAAGAATAAAAGAAAATAAATATTCCCTTTTATTGAAAAAAAAATAAAAAGAAATAAAAATAAGAAAAGAGTTTTTGAAAGTGATTTTTTTTCATAAAATTTGGATTAATTTGAGAGGCCTTAATTATAGTTGGAAAATTAAGATCTCTCCAAAAACCTTTAAAATATGTTTTGAAATTAATGTCGGAATGAACATTCTTTTTAATTTAATTGGGCCTCTTAAGCAAGAGATTTTCTTAAAATGAAATAAAAATAAAACATAAAAGTAAAAATAAAATAAATAAAAATAAAAGATTTTAGAATTAACATTCCTTTTTTTAAAAAGAAAATTTTTGGAGTTCATTCGCAAATTTTAAGAAATTAAAGAAAATCGTAAATATGATGCATGCTTTTTGTGAAAATTACATGAAAAACACATTTTTAATTTTAAAGGGATAGAAAATTCTCCCGGGCCCTATCGGACTCCCGATTAGACACCGGAAAAACTTTTCATCGGAGAAAACCTTCAGAAACCTCGGACTCCCAAGACATCTTTCGGTTACCCCATGCATATGAATTTTTGAAAGTCAATGTTCTAAATTTAATCATGCATGAATGGGACAAGGAAACATGGGTTAGTATATACATACAATTAATTGCACAATATAATACGATAAATAAATAGAACATGGGAATTTAAATTTAATTTTACAAGATCAAATTGCATGATAGCTAATTTAACACATATAAGCAAGCTTAATTTAAATAAATACATTTACAAGGTCCAAGAGGTAATTTCTACGCAAAATTTAATTCATAATTGAATAAACATATGTACAGGGGCAAAAAGGTAATTTTACATGCAATATTCAACTTTTAATCAATCAAACATACATATAAGGGTAAAACGGTGATTCAACACAAGATTCAATTTAAAGTTTGTGCAAGGGTAAAAAGGTAATTTTATATACAGGGGTAAAAAGGTAATTTCACATACAAGATACAATTACTAATTAAGCAAAAGTTCATACAAGGGCAAAACGGTAATTTTATTTACAAGGATAAAAAGGTAATTTCACATACAAGATTAAGAAGGTAATTTCACACACATGATACAATTACTAATTAAACAAAAATTCATGCAAGGGTAAAAATAAGTTTACATACAAGGGCAAAAAGATAATTTTACACACAAGATTGGTTTTTAATTAAACAAACATATAATCAAGGGTAAAAAAGTAAGATTAAATAAATATTCATACAAGGGCAAAAGGGTAATTTTACAAACAAGATTAAATTTCGAATTAAGCAAACAAGGATTTAATGACAAAAGATAATTTAACAAGGCCAAAATTAAGTTCTAAATTAAATAGACATTTACAAACATTAAAAATATAATTTTTAACAACCAAGATTTGTTCTCTTTATTTAAATAAATAAAAAATAAAATAAAATAAAAATAAACTCAAAGATTTAATTTTTATTCACCAAGGTTTTATTTTTTAATTAAACAAAAAAAAATGTTTACAAGTTTAAAATTATAGTCTTTATAATTTAAATCAAGATTTTAACCCAAACAATCAAATTTACAACATTAAAGGTATAATCTTTATGACCAAGACTAGATTTCTTTTTTAAAAGCAAGCAAGAATGAAAATAAACTCAAAAATGTAATCTTTCTAATCAAGGTTAAAACTTTTAATTAAACAAACATATGGAACATACAAAACATGCTTCAAAAAATAATAAAGTTAGGAACTTTTTACATAATCACATAAATAATTAAAAGAAAATCCATATTAACAAAAATAAAATAAATAAGTAAAAAGGCATAATCTTAAATATTCTTAAAGCATGCTTTAAACTAATCAAATTTATAAATCATAAATATCAACAAAAAATTAAAGTTAACATTTTTTGCATGAAGTTAACATAACAAAGCAAGAATATTGCATTTAAAGCAAAAAAAAAAAATGAAAGATAAAAACAAGAGCTTTACCTAAAGAGTATGAAGTTTTACACCAAAATTTAAAAAAAATGGCTTTGTGGAGAAGAGAATGGCTAAAAGTTGATAAACAACAAGCCTTTTCTCTATTTTCTCTAGCCAAACCGTTTAAAATAAATCAAGAAGAGAAGAAAAGCTTCTTCCCTTTCTTCTCGGACTCCCTTCCTCTCTTCTCCTCTCTCTGTTTTTTGGTGTTTGAAGAAAAATGCTGAAGTCCCCCCCTTTTCGTTGCTCAAATCTGCCATTTTATACTCCTCTTTCTCATTTTTATCCAACGGCCCTCCTCTTTTCTTTCTTCCTCATCCGATGGCTCATAATCATTGACCATACTTTTACTTTCTTGCCCTTTTTTCCTCTACTATGATTGGTTCATGCCTCGTTGCTTTTTGTTTCTATTCGGCTAATCCCATTTGCTCTTCTTAGCAGGGGTATCATCTTTTTTGGGAGAGGAAGACAGCTGGGGTGAAGGGGAGTGTGCTGGCAAAGTCACATGTCAGCGTCGTTTTCTGTTGACTTAAGCTTAGTGGCATTGGTGGTGGCTTCATATTCTTCTTTGGTTTCCCCTTCATTCTTGGCATCGCCCTCTTCATCTAACGAGCATGTCCACTTGTTTCTTTCTTTTGATGCGTTAGCAGAGCAACATCAGTTGATACCCCATTCACATGAGCACAGAACTACATCGATATTTGAACTCAGTGATATTCATAGCCCCACCAGCTCATAAAATTGTTTGAAACTCCCAGGTTCCTCTGGCAAAATAATTTGCAAGCACTACCTCCTTTTGTCTACCAACATTAGCCAGTTCAGTAACCACTCTAAGCTTATCAAAATCCATATTTGCACCACTAGTTATTGCTACTACATTCTTTCCCTTAAGGCCGTAATATTTGCAATATGCTTCAGCTCTGGCGAGGGCTAAGGCACCTGCTGGTTCCAGAATACTCCTCTTCTCTCCAAACATGTCCTTTATAGAGGCATAAATAGCATCACGGCTTACAAGAACGACACCATTAACCAATTCTTTACATAAGCGGAAGGTTTCTTCACCAACATCCTTCACGGCTACTCCGTCTGCAAAGCCTCCAACCTGATCCAAGATCACTCCTTCACCACGATGCAGTGATAATGCCATAGCATTTGCATCAAAAGGCTCCACTCCGATAATTTTTTCCTCTGGGGAAACCTGAGCTTCAGCTCATTGCTTAACCAGAATGAGGGATCGGTGAAGATGAGTGACGATGGGGTGGCTGCGTGGATCCCAAAGCTTTGATAGCTGCAGCTCTAAGGATGTACTGGTGGTACACAGCTGCTGCAAAAACTCCAACAAAAGGACCGATCTAGAAAATCCAATGGTCATCGCAGGCTTTCCGGTTGTTGTAGATAACGGCAGTACCGAAACTCAGTTGAGGTCATCGGGGGTGAGGAGTTTGTATAAGGTGTGGACGTGTCGTGACCAGTTGTTTGTTGCTGCCACCGTTGCTGGTGGGGTGCAACTTCATCCCCACCTCCAGCTGCCGTGGCGGAAGAAAAGCCAAGAACGTGACTTTGCCTTCTTTTGTGCAGATGAGGACTTCTTTTTGGTTTTTACTGTCTTCTTCATTATCTTCTCCACCTCGATCTTAAGAGGGAAGCCGTTGGTTACTCCCTTGATGTTTGAAGACAACATGTTGTGAGTTAGCAACCTCATCTCGGTTCCTTGCTTTCGGTCTGTCGCTTGTTTCTGTGTTTCGGCTTCTGTGTTAAATTGGGTAGCAGTAGCAGGCAGGTGGATGTTTGGCTTGATCGTAGGGGTTTAGTCGCCTTGTGGCTGAGGACGTGATGATGGGGCTGAAACGGTCTCCATTATTGTCTGCTTTGAACAAGTCGAGGTTGGAGAAGCCACTGATGACGTGGATGAAGACAATAAAGTAGTTGAAGAAGTAGGCGGTGGAGCAATCGGGTTGTTAGGACAGCTCGAACTGATCAAGTTTTGAATAGTCTCTGACCACTCGCGGTTGCTATTAGTAATCACTGACACTGCATCTCCTTCTTCGTCGTTGTCGTTGTCCAACAGCTATTTCTCCAGCTCTTGAAGCTGATTCAACATCTTCTTTTCCGGGTCTTGCTGCTGGACAAACCTTGTTTGAACTGGGTTCATGTACGAAACGCCTGATAAACCCGGGTTCACCGGCTGGTTTGTGGTCCCCGAGGTGGTACCAAAAGGAAGTTGCTGCGGCCTTAGCTGTTGTAAAAGCGGCACTCCGCATCACTGCGACATGCAAGAAAAAGGATACGAGAAATTACTGGTAACGTCTGGCGACAAGGTGGACGCGAAATCGATGGGAGACAACGGAGAAATAGGAGAAGCCTGCTGTGGTTGCAGCTACTGCAGGCGTGAAGGCCGCTAGTACTGCATGGAGTATAGGTGAGGCTGAGGAAGCTATCCCTGCTGCTACTGTATTGCAGGCCTGAGGGCGGTGTTTGGAGGAAGCCGTGGAATGCTTTGCGGGCTGTGGGACGGTGGCAAGCTGCTGCGGCTGTGGAGACAAACCGCTGCTGTTGTTGTGAGTGGCTGCTGCTGGATTGCTATGGTAGTTTCGTATTCCCTCTTTAGTAACTCCTGTTCGATAGTAGCAATTGAGATACGCTGCCTTTCTTTTTTTTCTCACGTTGACACTCTTCACACCAGCTTGAGAAATCTTTCTGATATTTCCTCAGCTCACGGAAGACCGAACTTCTGCACCACAAAAGTAAGTTGACCCTATGTTGTGGCTCTTGCACCATGCCTATGACGCCCACGATGAAGAACTGCACGTCCTGGAACATGGGAATAATCCAAAATTTCATCTGACTGTGTTTCCGTATTGACATGTTTATCACAACGAACACCTCAAAAGAGCAAGTCTCCGCCAGAAAATTGTTTACCCAAGCAAACATTTAAGGTCACTTCTGAATCATCCACATGGAAACCTACAAACGCAAAGCAAGCTCAATATCCCTGTCAATTCCATATTCAACAACAAAACCGTGATGAGAGTCCAGCATAGATCCACCCACATCAGGAAAGAAAACTCTGGATATAGGTCGAATAAAGTCCTCCATCAACTTATCAAGCATGGTCTCCAGACCAAAGTCATCTAAAGCGGTACCAAACTTGTTCATTGTGTTGGGTCGCATGATTCTGAATTTTGTCTTATGGACCCACTTCTCAAAATCTTCTACCTCAGATAACAACAATTCGCAGAAACGGGGCTGAAACATTTTAAATGTAAAAACCCCAAGAGTAGGCTCTGCCAATATGCTTCGAAAGCTTTCCTCTTTATTCTCAGTAATTGCTTTAAGAAATGAGGGGACAAAGAAGTTTGAGGCATGCATGGCATACAACTCTCTGTGCAGAGGTTGATAGTGTGATATAATCTTTTGCCTATATTCTCGATACCTTTGAACGCAAGTACGTTCACCTTTAGGGGAGTAACGAAGGATAATATCGCGCATGTAATGGAGCTTGGATCAGATATTTGCATGGTTATATTAAAGGAAAGAAGAAAATAATGGAGCCATGACTTCCGGGCTTATATATATATATATAATATTCATATATATATAATATATATATTTAGATATATATATATATACACATAAATATATGTACGAATATATATAAGTATTCATATGTATGCACATAAATATATATGTATACACATAATTACAAATATATACACACATACATATAAATATATATATATACTTACATACCTATATACATATACACATGTATATATACACGTATACATATATATATATATATATATATTTTGCATGATCACCGGGTTGACTTGGTTGGTTTTTCGATCTTGGCTCAAAATTGCCTGCAAGGTAACAAAACAAAGTCAGAAGAAAAATAAAGTAATAATAGTGAACATAAATAAACTAAACAGAATAAAAACTTTGAAAAAGGGCAAATCAATTAATTACTTTATTAACTAAAATTAACTAATTGATTAAAATTAAAAATAAGTGTCTACACATATCTTACATATAAGCATTTAATTCAACATCAAAAGACAAAAAAGACATTAAACTTGAAACTACATGAATTAGGATAGAGTTATATATGTAATTTCATAGGGGGTTTAAATTAATATGTACTAGAAGAGAACCCCTTGCAATACTTCTGATTATAAAAATAAAAAGAATGTAATACATGAAATTGAATTAATTTATTTTTTTTAACTGTACATAGAATATCAACTATAAAAGTAAACTCATTTTAGTTCGGATTACAAAAATAAGGATAATATAATATACGAAATTGTACTTTTTTTCCCACTATACATTGAATATGTGAACCCCAAACCTAGCCTAACTTGTACTTTAGCTTTCAATTAAAATTTTGCTAAGTTAAATATTTTAGTAGTGGTGTTGCATTAGAATATTGGCTAAATAATTAAGGATGTAATTGAAATTTTTAGAATCATGGAATTTTGGACTTAATTGAAGAGCTTGTATTGGTCCAAGGGTGTGATTGTTTAGCCTTAGAACTAATGGGGGCAAAGATGACCTTTCACTATAGATATAAATACTCAATTTTTAGCTGATTTAAAGACCATCTCGTTTTCTCTCAAAACCACCATTGAAGAAAAGCTTCAAGCTTTTCTCTTCAAATCTTCTCTCTCTTCATTCTCCCTCTATACTAAACCATTTTTCGCATGTAAATAGTGGTTTTCAAGGTATTTTTGTCACGCCTCGACCCGCAGGCTCGGCCACGTGACAACCATCGTTCCACCTCAAGATGCGTGCCTTGTCAAGCGGGTGATCCAAGATGGCACAAGGCATAAAATAAGGGGTATAAGAGTAATATATGAAAACATATAAGAAATAATATACAAAATATTATTTAAAATATTTATAAGTGTAAGTGGCATGTTTTACGGTGCAAACATGCAGCGGAAAAGGATAATATATATATATAATAACATACACTACTATTCCGAGTCAAGATTCACAAGGAATGAGGGTGGCACCTACAAAATAGTGTCCTCAGTGATATACTGGGATCACTGACCACCTGGACGCCTGTCGTCCGTAGCCTGCTGATCTGACACTAAAAGTGAATGGTGTGAGTACAAATATATATGTACCCAGTGAGGGACCCGGTTATAATGACCAATCACCTTAGGTTGGAGATATGAAATAATCCAAAATTCATTTAATAAATCATTCAGTAAAATCATATGAAATCTCATATTAAAAGAAATATCAAATATATATTATTCACAAATGGGCTAGCTTCTGAAATCATCCCAAAGGTACACCCGTGCACTTGGGTGCCCCGCTGTACCGTCAAGGGCTATCTTATAATTCAAATCCTTTATCTTTACTCATTGGCCCGTTTCTTTGACGTTAGCCTTGCCGTGGTGGAACACAGCAAACTGGATGACACACCGGGACCTAGCATGACTTTTTTGTACAAACGGAATTGTGTAAGATGGCGTATTAATTAAACAATATGTCGGTCCAGATGTGTCTAATCAAGAAGAGAAGTTAAAATTAGGATAAGACGGTGTTGGAAGATAAAGTAATTAACAGTGCATGGAAATTAGTAAATGTCAAAAAGACCTCTAATTAAGTCCCTAGAAATTTATTATGGGCCCCGTTGGCACAAGAAATCAAAGGATTTAGCCAAAGGGTGAAAATGAAAGAAAGTTGAAAAAGAGGAAAAAGTTTGACTCGGGACTCGAGTAGACCCGGTGTCGGACTCCTCTATAAATAGAGGAAAGCCGAAGCGTTTCCTCATTTCTCTTTTTTCTTTTTCTTTCATTTTCTTTTCTTTTCTCTCTGGAGCCAAACGAAGGCATTTTGGAAAATTGGCAAATCCGGACAAACCGGCTGGCAAAACAAGGTGAGTTTCGAGTACGTCATTCTACTCACCTTGATCTACGTTATATTAAGTTTGCACGTATTTCCATGCATCGGTTTAGCGTAGATGTGAGTTTTCAGCTTTTGACCGATTTAATTTTAAAACTCAAATCTACGGATATTGGGTCGGTGGAATAAGGTGAGTTTTTAGTATGTTATAGTACTCACCTTGATCTACGTCATACTCCATTTTCACGTATTTCCGTGCACCGAGTGAGAGTAAATTTGAGATTTAGTCAATTTGAGCTAAAGCTCAGTTTTACTGAAATTGGACCGGTGTTTCTCGTTTCTGCCTCGGTGTATCCGTCATGGATGCCATGAGGATCGTTTCTCTAAGTTTGTATGTCGAAAAGAGGAGAAACGAGTACGAAAACCAGGGGAACGACTGGCCGAGGAACAGGCCGACCGAGTTCCTGTTTAGATATTTTTATATTATATTAATATATTTAAGATATTTATATATTATATTAATATATCTTAGATATTTATATATTATATCATTATAATATATAAATGTCTCATGAGAGGGCTTTTTAGGCCCAATTTTGCGTAGAAATTGGCCCAACCCGGGTGGGGCCTAGCCCAGTCCGGGTGTGGGGCCCACGGGCCACCAAGAAATTTTGGTAATTTTTCTTCAAGAATCCGATTTTAGCCCCGAAGCCTCCCGGACACTTTTCTAAGTGCCTGGCCTAGCCAGAGTGGTGGCCCATGGGGCCCCAGGGGCATTTTCATAATTTTTCTTTAAGTGTCCAATATTTACCCCGGAACCTCCCGGACACCTTTGTAAGCCCCAAATCACATTCAAGCCTAGTCTTAGGTCATGTTAGAGCCTCATAGGTGCATTCATAGTTTAATTATGAATGCTAACGTATTTTCGTGTGTAGACATTTATTTTTAATTTTAATTGATTAATTAATTAGTTGGTCATCTCCAAATTTTATCTCACTTATCATCCTCATTGTATTGTTAAGATAAATTTATTTATTTATCATCATCATCATTATTATTATTATTATTATTATTATTATTATCATTATTTTAATTAATTTCAATTTTATAATCTTGCAGGTGATTTTGAATAAAGTCATGCGAAAGCCAAGCTAACCAGAGAACAACCGAGTTAACCCGGTTTTCATGCAAAGATATATATATATATATATATAAATATAAATATGTATGTATACATATATATGTATGAATATATATATATATATATGTATAAATATATATGAATATGTATAAATATATATGTATATGTATATATATATGTGTATGTATATATATGTATATATATATATACACTCTAGAAGCCTACGCACGTAGGGAGCAGATTTTATATGGCAGCCCCCACCGCAAGGATGTCCAAATATTTTGCAAAAGAAAATGATGATGTGACTCTACGTATGGACAATTGTGCAGGGGAGACCATACTTTATTATCACAAAAGCTTTATTATGGAGAGCTTTATGGTGATTAGAGGAATTTTGTTTGTGACAACAACTCAGAAGAGGACGATGTGTGTGTATTTGCACCTGCCAATCTCGGGAAAAGACCAGTCACCCCCGGACCAAAAGGTCGGCATGCCGCTCATGGAAGCAAATATGCATGGCTCCCCAAAAATTATTAATGGAGTGACGGTGGCTGTCACGCCCCGACCCGCCCGGGTCGGCCACGTGGCAACCGCCGCGCTGCCTCGAAGTACGTGCCGGCCGGTCACGCACCAGAAGCACCGCAAGGCATAGAAATGGATACCATCGCTGCAAAACAACTGAAACTTTAATTAAAAATCTTTTAATAAAATAATAAACTTTACAAGTAATGCCAGTGGACTAATTTAAAGAATACCTACACAGCGGAAACTTCTAAGCCTAAGCCACCGACGCCTTCTAGTGAGCCTCCTTTCTAAAGCTGACTCCGTACGCGAAGCTGCATCCATCCACAAATGGAATACAGGTGAGTGACAGAGATTCAATGGGTCTCCATCAGGGTTAGGGAAAATAGGGGTAATCCAAAATATAACAATAAAATAAATTAAATTAAATTAAAACTTTGTTTTCAACACTTCCCGTATCAAATTCTCCGGGAGTGAATAAAGTAAAATCTTTGTTTTCAAAACCTCTTTTGAAATTCCCCTCAAGGAGTATTAAATTTAAAATCTTTTAAAATAATTATTTACTCATGGGCTGGCACCTAATACACTGAAGGCACGACTGGCCGGTCGTATTGCCTTACTGCACCGAGGGCTATATCTTTTCTCTTCATATTCATTTTCTCTTTATCTCATACACTAGCCCGTTCCCTCGGTGGTGCCTCACTGTGGTGGAACACAGTGAACTGGAGCTCTGGCGAGTTTCCCTACGCGCCTCTCCCAACCAGGCTCGACTCACCGTGCCCCTCGATAGGCGGTCCACGGCTGAGTATCATGCATGCTCTCAAACTCGGTCCACGCTCCCGTAAATTGGAGCCCCGAGGAATCCCACTCAATCACTCCTCTTCCAGGGGCATCGTACCCCAATAATCATAATAATAATAATAATAATAATATTTCTTATATAAATATTAAAACATGTAAACACACACAAATTTTATATTTTTAAAATCAACCCACCCCCATAAGTGGGCATATCACAAAATAAAAAGTGTGTGTCGTGGATTACCCTTATCCCAAAACCGTTGTAAAACCTTTTTAAAACAATTTATGTTTTTAAAACATTTTGCCCTAGTGGCTAAGCACTGAAAACAGAGTCACTCACAGTAGTGGGAGAATCGTATACTCCCAAGCGCTCCATGTAGCTTATCCTCCGGAGCATCGCCGCACTCGATTCAACCGGAGCCGTAGTACACGGAAGTACATGTTAGCATTCATAATCAAATTTATGAATGCACCTACGAGGCTCTAATATGACCTAAGATGACGTTTGAATGTGTTTTCGAAGACTCGAAAGTGTTTCGAGTCGATTTGGGGTTAAATAGGGTTTTGGGAGTTGAAATGACCATTTTGCCCCTAAAGGGCAGAAGCGGCGCCGGAATTGGAGTGATCCGGCGCCGGTTCTCTTCGACCCAAGGTCGGTTACCGGACAAGCAGAAACGGCGCCGTTTCTGGACAG
Source organism: Microcos paniculata (assembly GCA_030664755.1). NCBI lineage: Eukaryota > Viridiplantae > Streptophyta > Magnoliopsida > Malvales > Malvaceae > Microcos > Microcos paniculata. Next base: position 2,316,229 of record CP131463.1, read on the forward strand.
AACCGGCGCCGGTTCTGTTCTGGGTTTCAACCCGAGAATTTCTTCAATTTTTCTTAAAATTCGTAACCGATGCAATCGGCCACCAATTTAGCTACAAATCGAGATGCATGAGCCTTAATGCATCCACTACACGTTTACCGAAAGAAAAACGAGAATCCCAAGCTCAAAGTTCCTAGATCTCGAATCTAAACTTAAAATTTAACAAAAAGCTAAACCTAACTTTGAGCTTAGATCTCTCCTAAAACGATGCATGGAAGAACGTGCAAACTTAACAAAACGTAGATCGAGGAGTTAAGAATAACTCACCAAGATCTCGCCTCGAACTGGCGGTCGGTTTGTCCGGATCTGCCAATTGTCCAAAATGCCTCCGTTTGGCTCCAGAGAGAAAAAGAAAAGAAAATGAAAGAAAAAGAAAAAGAGAAATGAAGAAAAGCTTAGGCTCACCCCTATTTATAGGGGAGCCCGACACTGGGTCTACTCGGGCCCCGAGTCAAACTTTTCTCCTTTTTCAACTTTCTTCCATTTTTACCCGTTGGCTAAATCCTTCGCTTTCTTGTGCCAATGGGGCCCATAATAAATTTCTAGGGACTTAATTGGAGGTCTTTTGGCATTTTACTAATTTCCATGCACGGTTAATTGTTTTATCTTCCAACTTCGTCTTGTCTTAAGCTTATCTTCTCTTCAAACTTGACACAGCCGGACCGACATATTGTTTAATTATTGTGTCATCTTGTACTACTCCGTTCGTACGAAAAGTCGTGCTAGGTCCGGGTGTGTCAACTCTCCCCTCCTTCTAAAATTTCGTCCTCGAAATTAAACAAAGTAGCTTGGGGAGATTGGGCTTCCATTTGAAGCCCTCATTCCGTTTTCGAATAGTGTTCACTTCACTATTCGCCGCTGAAGTTCACCACGCTTTCGCTGCACACTCTAATCATTCTCTTCCTCAAGAGTGGTTTTATCACTCTTCCACTCTTGAGTTTGAACCTCATCTTTTCCTTAACATAGCCTACCCTTACCTATTCATGGGTTAGGCTTTCTTCACTCCATTCGTGTTTGCTCGATCTTCTTGCTTTGTTCTTATCTCATCCTCCAAGTCTCTCTTGACGAGACTATCCTTTTGTTTCTTTTGAGGTTTCACACCTCTTACTCTTCTCAGGAGTTATTCTCCTTTTTCATTGCCACTGCCTCTCACTTCGAGGCTATCTTCTGACGCGTTTCTTGTCGTTTCGTGGTCTTGTACTCATCCTTGTAGCGAAGTTATGGGGAAAGACCTTCGCTTAACTCCCTCGCCTCCACGGCGAGGATGCGGTGAGTTAATTGTCTTTCCGCCCTACCTTGGTCTTGCTTCTTTGTTTCGTTTCTTACTTCCATTCTCTCTCTTAATGGCGTATGAGTCGAGTTCTAGTACACGCTGGCCCACACTGGCCACATCATAACTGAGGAATCAGAGATCATGCCCTCTCGGCTCTCACATCTGACCCACTCCCTGATCGCCCATCACAATCACAAATAGGGCCCTCGGCCCATCATATCACATACAGGGCCCATGGCCCATCATATCTCATCTCTCATCCCCACTGGGATGGAGAACTCTGGGTGGCCTCACGCACACCCCAAATCACACACTGGGCCGATCCTCTCGAGTGGTCATCACAGAGATCCTCAAGATCTCGACCTCTGATCCTTTCTCTCATGGGGACGCCTCACACATGGCTCCCAAATCATCACACTTGAGCCTCGACCTCATACCCATCCATATCATTCCTCTTGCCTCTCGTCAACACGAGACCAAGCCAATCACGCATGTCAAACCCTTGCGGTATCCCTTGTGGCTTCATTATCTTCGCATTCTTCTCTCTTGAGGTATCTCGTTATTCATTTAACTTGGCCTTCTCTTTGGTCCATTGCCTTCCTTAGGCATCACTTGCAGCCCTTGTCACTTTCGTACCCTTCTCCCTTAGGGTCATCTCTGTATCCTTTCTCTTACATAACCTTGTACCTCGATTTACGTGACCTCCCACGTCTTATCCGAGGTTTACTTTACCTTGACTTCATTATTCCCTTTCTTTGCTTTCTTTATCATTCTTATCCTTATTCCTCTTTTCTTCTAACATCTTTGATTTTCTTGGGTGTTAGAATTTCCTTTCTGCTCTTCATACTGGCTGTGCTCATAGAAGTTTATGAGCTTAATCAATTCTTCTCCTTACTCCCGTTCTCCTTCCATTAAGTACTCGGGGTTGTCTCTTGTCACCTTTTCTGTTCCAGTTCCCTTATCTCTTGCTTTCCACGTATGGGTGTTCCTTTATTTCAGCCATTCTTGGCTTTTGATGCCTTTGATTTCCCGCTATATCTCCTTTGTCTTTCGATGCCATGGTTTATTTATCGTGGGCACACCTTTCTCTATCCTCCATTACCTTTCTATCTTGCCCACGCCAAGCTGACTCCATCTTAGCTTGGTTTAACTTTATCTTCCACATCCTTTCTTCACTTATCATTCTTCGGGGAGGTTATCCTCAAATTAGCTTACTCCCCTCCTTCTAAAAGATTTAACTTATCCTTCATATTTCTCCACTTCTTATTCTTAATTCCTTCTATTCCACACTTTTGCCATGATTTCACCTTTTTGTCTTCTCCAGTTTCAATCATTCTCTTATTCATTCTCGTCTTATCCTCATTCTTTCTTCGACTCTTGACTAGGTCGATCCACTTTCCTCATTCTCTGTGTTTGATTATCTTTAAAGTTCCCATCATCATCATTATTCTTATCCTTCGTTCTCTCTTGTTTGTATTACCATACCTTGGTATCCTCACTTCTTATTTCTCTCTTCGTCTCTTTCGTTTACCTTTCATTGATATCATCCTTACCCGTCATCCATTAAGATACCTTCATCTCCATCTACTCGTTTCCTACGAGTGCTTCTTCTCTTATGTTTTCTCCAATTTTTCTTTCTATCCAACCTCTTTATCTCTTCTTTTATCATCTAACTAATCAGGGTTTTCCTTTCCCTTCTTTTCACCATTCCCATTCTTAATCCTTCTGTCATCTTCTTCCCAAAATCAAATAGTTGGGGGTTTCTTCTTCCTTTCACCAATTTATATCCTTTACCCTGTTTTTCTCTTTCTTAGTTCTGGCCTCCGATAATCCTTGTTTACTCATTTCTTTCCTTGATTTATTCATTCTGGGATGTAGTGCCTTGGCTTGACTCGAGTTCGGGGTCCATTATGCACGACTTTCTTTAACTAACATCCGTTTCTAAGTCTTTTATCCGGTTCCTTTCACTAGATCTTTCTTAGTCCTCTTTCTAAGTTTCTTTTATTCTCTTTTTCATGTTCTTCTTAAATCTATCTCTAAATTACCTATCTAGGTTTTGTCTCTAGCCCTAGTTTCTTAGTCTTATTCTTATACTAATCCTGGTCAGCCATTTGGAGTTATTAACCTACGGTTCATTATGACATTATCGCTATTTAAGGTTATAGTTTTCTAGTGATGTGTTATACTTTTCCTCTTTTAAGGCTCTATTCCTAGTTAACAAAACTTAGTTCATCAACTGAACTAAGTCTCTCTTTCTTTTAGACCTTGTTATTCTTTTATTAACCTAGGATCTTCTTTTACCTAGGGTTTTCATACTTTCTTTCTTCATTAAGAAAGCCTCCGCACTACATCACCACATTTCTTGATCCTTTGATTAAGGGTTCGCGTTTCTTCTCCTTTCCTCTTCTTCTTTCTCGCCAATTCCTTCTGGTGATGACTTCACAATATTGGAGGAAATTCCCTTCGTGCCTTCGATTAGCACGAATGCAGACATTCCCATCATTGCCGTGCGTTACACTCTCTCTTCGCTTGTTTTCTTCCCATTCACTTTGTTCAAAATCATTTCTTATTATCTTTTGGGGGTCTCCTCCTCCTTACTTTCTTTATTCCACTTCCTCCATCTTCATTTCCTTTCTCTTCTTCCTCCGATATCCTTTTTATCGTTGGTATCCAATGGTCAAACAAGTAGTAACAGATGTACTACTCGTAGACCACTTGGATGTAATCTCCTTTCATTCTTTCATTCTCCATCGTGTCATCCTTGCCTTATTCCTCCTCATCGTTTCCCAAGAATAGCTTCTCTCTTATTCTCTTTCCTTACTCTTCCTTCTTGCCATCCTTGAATCCTTTGGGGTTTCCTCTTATCAATCCTTTCCTTATCCTCAAATGGTTCTCCACGTCTCATATCTTGTGATCTTGGGCTCACTTGTTCTCTTCCAACTTCCTTGAATGTCTCTTCTCGATTGATCTTCAGATGAACTCTCTCTTTTATCCACATATACTTCATCTCCTTCACCACTTACACACCACTGTGTAAGTATAACGAAGTTAGCTAGCCCATGCTGCCACTTCTTTAACTTCATGCTCACTCCACGGAGCATCATCCAGGCAATCTGTGGGCTTATCCCACCAGACTTGTCAACCTGTGGGGTCTTCGACAATCGCTTGTCTTCATTTCCACTTTGATGCTTGTGAGGTCCTCCTTGATCCTTCATCTGGTTGCTCGGATGCTTCCTCTCACATCCTGAGGTTTTAGGTCAACCACATCCTTCGTGATTGACTTCCTCAAATTCTTCAATCCTAACCCAACTCTCTCTCCTAGGCTACACACCAACGGTGTAGAAAACGAGAAAAGGGAAGTTAGCGTTCACGCACGTTATGCCCCATCTTCATCCCTTGCCTCGTTCTAGTCGCATCATTTCCTCCCAAGTCTTACACGTCACTAGTGTAAAGAATTAGGGCAACGCATCTAATTTACGTTTGACACTCGCTGCTTTACTAGCGAGTCTCGATGTTCACAACTTCAAGATTGCACATCGAAGATTGTGGGCATCGAACCAGTTTCACCACTGGTAAGCTTCTAACTAGGCTTCTCGGAGGATTGGACGAGACATCATCTATCTCGTCATCTCAAGGGAAATACCATCCCTTGCATAGCTTGGCTATCGAGTAGAAGGAACATTGAAAATTGAAAATGTGAGTTTGGGGGGTTTCTTGGAAAGCGTGCCTTACTTGCACGAATCTCGAGGAAGAAGGTGGTCGTGATATCTTCTCACTTAAGACCACACTCGAGAACTCTATTTGGTGGCTTGCAGCTAAAGAAGGTATTCTAAGAGTAGGTGTGATAATTTATGACGCTTTCGAGTAACCACATACTCGAACTCTAGAGTTCTAAACCTATTTAATCCACTGGCTTCAAAACGTTTGAAAACATTTGAAAACCCCATTAAAATATTTTATAACTTTTGAAAACTATCAGAACCTTTTAATCGCTCTGATACCAATCAAATTGTCACGCCCCGACCCGCCCGGGTCGGCCACGTGGCAACCGCCGCGCTGCCTCGAAGTACGTGCCGGCCGGTCACGCACCAGAAGCACCGCAAGGCATAGAAATGGATACCATCGCTGCAAAACAACTGAAACTTTAATTAAAAATCTTTTAATAAAATAATAAACTTTACAAGTAATGCCAGTGGACTAATTTAAAGAATACCTACACAGCGGAAACTTCTAAGCCTAAGCCACCGACGCCTTCTAGTGAGCCTCCTTTCTAAAGCTGACTCCGTACGCGAAGCTGCATCCATCCACAAATGGAATACAGGTGAGTGACAGAGATTCAATGGGTCTCCATCAGGGTTAGGGAAAATAGGGGTAATCCAAAATATAACAATAAAATAAATTAAATTAAATTAAAACTTTGTTTTCAACACTTCCCGTATCAAATTCTCCGGGAGTGAATAAAGTAAAATCTTTGTTTTCAAAACCTCTTTTGAAATTCCCCTCAAGGAGTATTAAATTTAAAATCTTTTAAAATAATTATTTACTCATGGGCTGGCACCTAATACACTGAAGGCACGACTGGCCGGTCGTATTGCCTTACTGCACCGAGGGCTATATCTTTTCTCTTCATATTCATTTTCTCTTTATCTCATACACTAGCCCGTTCCCTCGGTGGTGCCTCACTGTGGTGGAACACAGTGAACTGGAGCTCTGGCGAGTTTCCCTACGCCCCTCTCCCAACCAGGCTCGACTCACCGTGCCCCTCGATAGGCGGTCCACGGCTGAGTATCATGCATGCTCTCAAACTCGGTCCACGCTCCCGTAAATTGGAGCCCCGAGGAATCCCACTCAATCACTCCTCTTCCAGGGGCATCGTACCCCAATAATAATAATAATAATAATAATAATAATATTTCTTATATAAATATTAAAACATGTAAACACACACAAATTTTATATTTTTAAAATCAACCCACCCCCATAAGTGGGCATATCACAAAATAAAAAGTGTGTGTCGTGGATTACCCTTATCCCAAAACCGTTGTAAAACCTTTTTAAAACAATTTATGTTTTTAAAACATTTTGCCCTAGTGGCTAAGCACTGAAAACAGAGTCACTCACAGTAGTGGGAGAATCGTATACTCCCAAGCGCTCCATGTAGCTTATCCTCCGGAGCATCGCCGCACTCGATTCAACCGGAGCCGTAGTACACGGAAGTACATGTTAGCATTCATAATCAAATTTATGAATGCACCTACGAGGCTCTAATATGACCTAAGATGACGTTTGAATGTGTTTTCGAAGACTCGAAAGTGTTTCGAGTCGATTTGGGGTTAAATAGGGTTTTGGGAGTTGAAATGACCATTTTGCCCCTAAAGGGCAGAAGCGGCGCCGGAATTGGAGTGATCCGGTGCCGGTTCTCTTCGACCCAAGGTCGGTTACCGGACAAGCAGAAACGGCGCCGTTTCTGGACAGAACCGGCGCCGGTTCTGTTCTGGGTTTCAACCCGAGAATTTCTTCAATTTTTCTTAAAATTCGCAACTGATGCAATCGGCCACCAATTTAGCTACAAATCGAGATGCATGAGCCTTAATGCATCCACTACACGTTTACCGAAAGAAAAACGAGAATCCCAAGCTCAAAGTTCCTAGATCTCGAATCTAAACTTAAAATTTAACAAAAAGCTAAACCTAACTTTGAGCTTAGATCTCTCCTAAACCGATGCATGGAAGAACGTGCAAACTTAACAAAACGTAGATCGAGGAGTTAAGAATAACTCACCAAGATCTCGCCTCGAACTGGCGGTCGGTTTGTCCGGATCTGCCAATTGTCCAAAATGCCTCCGTTTGGCTCTAGAGAGAAAAAGAAAAGAAAATGAAAGAAAAAGAAAAAGAGAAATGAAGAAAAGCTTAGGCTCACCCCTATTTATAGGGGAGCCCGACACTGGGTCTACTCGGGCCCCGAGTCAAACTTTTCTCCTTTTTCAACTTTCTTCCATTTTTACCCGTTGGCTAAATCCTTCGCTTTCTTGTGCCAATGGGGCCCATAATAAATTTCTAGGGACTTAATTGGAGGTCTTTTGGCATTTTACTAATTTCCATGCACGGTTAATTGTTTTATCTTCCAACTTCGTCTTGTCTTAAGCTTATCTTCTCTTCAAACTTGACACAGCCGGACCGACATATTGTTTAATTATTGTGTCATCTTGTACTACTCCGTTCGTACGAAAAGTCGTGCTAGGTCCGGGTGTGTCAGTGGCAAAGGAGGTTGAGTTGGAGAACCCAGTTGGGAATATCGGGGCTAAGTTAGCGAGGTAGGCAGCTGCTAAGACAAATGACTTGGCCAATGATGGCACTACAACTTTAGTTGTTCTCACGCAAGGTCTAATTGTTGAAGGTGTTAGAGTCGTAGCAACTGGTGCAAACTCTGTCTTAATCACTAGGGAAATCAAGAAGACCACAAAAGCTTTAGTCTCTAAGCTTCAGGCTATGTCAAAAGAAGTTGAAGACAGTGAATTCGCAGATGTGGCAACTGTCAATGCTGGAAATAACTATGACATTGGGAATATGGTTGCTGCAGACATATGTTTGCAACCAAGTCAAGTGAAAATAATAGAAGCAGCTACCCGTCCTTTTGTAACCCATCACAACGAAATTAAAAATGAAGCTCTACATGCGTATTGCACCCAAGTTGTTTGTGGGTCAGATTTTATCAATGTAACAAAGTCAGATGGTGTTTTTTGGGATCTGCACAAACCTGAAATTTTTGTTGCAGTTATAGACTTTTATATTCCTCCGGACAGCTATTGTTTATAGACTCAAGAACTGCAGCAACCATGGACAACCTAGTTTGAAATGACCACTAAAGGAGGGCTGGTGATGCTATACGGATGCATAACAGTGGCAAGTCTGTCAATTATTTGTGTAGTCATAAAAATATCGAAACACACAAGGAAGCAAAGAGGTTCATTGATACATGGAAAAAACGTGTCGAGACTGAGATGGATGCTAAGTCTGGTTCAAACCATGTTGTTCCATGGTCTACAAGACCTCATCTTTCTGGAGTTTCTCGCAGTGGCAGCAAGCTGAAGATGATCATAAGCTACGTAAATAATCTCCTTCCCGGTGTCTTTCCAGAACAACATCGGCTTCAGTCCCTTTGAGCTTTGGATGAAAGGCTACAGATTTTTTATCCGTCCCAAAGGTTCCATTTTCAGGTTCAGGGCAGGAACTTCATCTTCGATGCCAACAAACAACAGCTCCCAATGCAAAGCCAAGACAATGACTGATTTAATTTGATGTTAGTGGACTTGGAGTCACATGGTCCCAATCAACAAAGTTCATCATTTGCTTTGGTGGACTTGCAGTCACATGGTCCCAATCAACAAAGTTCATCATTTGCTCTCTATTATTGCAACAAGCTTTTTTTTATTCTTTGTCAGAAATTGATTAGAAAAAAACAAAATTGAATTCCAAAGTCAAAAGTCATCCTACTAGCAAATAATTTAGTAATACCATCATCGTCAATGGATGGTGGAATCGGTTGCCATTTCCTCGCATCCTCTCAACTTCGCAGACCCCTCCACTCCACTACCATAATTCTCCTCGAGTAACTACTAAAGAAAAACAAAATGCTGTCTTGGTTAAAGAGAAAGAGGTGGAAGTTGTCAAGAGCATCTCCCCAAGAAAACGCTATGCAGGATCGGCCGTGTCTCTTGGCCAAGATTGTGCTAGTCAGAGTGTCTTGCAGTATTTCAAGATGGATCGGGAAAAACAGCTCAGCATACATTCCCACGTGATTTTCTTACGAGCTCCAACTGGGTACCCTCCAAAGACAGCAAAAAATGGAGTCAGTAATATAAACAACCAATCATAGCAGAGGAAGAGAGGGCAAAATAGGGAGCACAGTACTAAAAATTAGAAGCCATCAGATGAAAAAGCATAGAGGGATGAGAGCCGTCAGATGAAAAAAAAAAACAAGTGAGAGTATAAAAGAGGCAACTTAGCCAGCAACTAGGCGGGATCTCTTCATTCTTCGCCAAAAAAAAAGAGGAGGAGAAAATCAGTTTTCAAAAAAAGAAAAAAGAAGAGAGATTTTTCTACTTTTCAAAAACAGCAGTCTGAAAGATATCCAAAACAAAAAACCCAAAAAGCTTTTCTTCTCTCTTCTTTAAAAGGATTTGGCTAGAGAAAATAGAGAAAAAGGTTTCTTGATTATTAATCTTGGCCATTCTTTTCTCCATAGAACCATTATTTTCTTTTCTTTTTTAGTTTTGATATAAAACTTCATCATTTTTAGGTAAAGTTCTATTTTTATATGTAAAGATTTTTTTTTTACTTTAAATACAATATTTTCTGCTTTATTATGTTAAGTTTGTCCATAAAGTGTTAACTTTCTCTTTTATGATGATGTTTATGATTTTCAAAGCCTTTATATATATTACTAAATAATTTGCTTAGTTTAATATATGCTCTAATATATTGATGATGCTTTCTTTTTATGTTTATTTATTTTATTTTATTTTTTGTTAATATATCCTTTCTCTTAGTTAGTTACATGATTATACAAAAAGATCCTAACTTTCCTTTTTTTATATCTTTGTCTATTATTCTTAAAGCTTGCTTTGCATTTTCATATGCTTGTTTATTTGAAAGTTTTAATCTTGATTAAAAAGATTACATTTTTGAGCTTATATTCATTCTTGTTTAATTAAAAATCTAGTCTTGGTTATAAAGATCACAACTTTAAGTTGATAATCTTGTTTGCTTAGTTAAATGTTAAGCCTAGAATTATAAAAATTGCACCTTTTTGTTTGTGGGCATCTTTGCTTGATTAAAAATGGAAGTTTGGTTAATGAAAATTGAATCTTTAAGTTTATTTTATTTTTTAATATTTTTATTTATTTAAATATAAATAATCTTTGATTTTAAAAATTGAAAATTTTTTAAGCTCGTATAAATGCATGTTTAGTTTAAGATTCAATTTTTTATCATGGAAATTACTTTTTCGTCCTTGAATATCGTTTTGCTTAATACAAAAATTTATGCTTGTATATAGAATTACCTCTTTGCCTGCATGGATATGTTAGCTTAATTATTAATTTTATCATGTGTTAAATTACTGTTTTACCCTTTATGTATGCTTTCCTAATTAAAAATCTAGTTTTGCATGTAAAATTACCCTTTTGCCCTTGCTCTTATATTTGTTTAATTATAAGTTGATTTTTGTATAAAATTGCATACTTGACCTTGTATATGTATTTGTTTAAATTAAGCTTGCTTATATATGTTAAGTTAGCTGTCATGTCACGCCCCGACCCGCAGGCTCGGCCACGTGACAATCACCGTACCACCTCGAGATGCGAGCCTCGTCAGGCGGGCAACCAAGATGGCACAAGGCTTGAAAATAAAGGATATTCGAGTAATATATGAAAACATACGAAATTATTATAGATAATACAATTCAAAAATAATTTCAAAATAAAGTGTCACATCTTACGGTGCTCCATGCAGCGGAAAGTATTATATAAATACATAAATGTATATGTAAAATGCAATAATATTCGGAGCCAAGATACACAAAGTAAAATGAGGTGGCACCTACAAAGTTGTATCCACAGTGTCGTACTGGGATCACTGGCCACCAGGACGTCTGCCGTCCAAAGTCTGATGATCTGAGAACAAAGTGAATGGGGTGAGTACATAAACTTGTACCCAGTGAGAGACTCGGTTATAAAGACCGATCACCTCAGGCTGGGGATATGAAATAATCCAAATATCAATTTAATAAATCATTTACTGAAATATATATGAAATCCCAAACCAAATCAAATATCAAATCAATAATAGTATTTCTAAATGGGCTGGCATCTGAAATCGTCCCAATAAGGTATACCTGTGCACTGGGGTATCCACTGGACCGTCAAGGGTTATTTTATACTTTTAAAACATTTTTACTTTACTCTCTGACCCATTCCCTTGACGTTTGCCTTGCTGTGGTGGAACACAGCATACAGGAGTCCTGGCGAGTTTCCCTACGCGCCTCTCGCAATCAGGAGCGACTCACCGTGCCCCTCGATAGGCGGTCCACGGCTGAGTAACACGCATGCTCCCAACTCGGTCCACGCTCCCACATATTGGAGCCCCGAGGGAAACCACTCAATCTCTCATCTCTCAAGGGTATCGTTCCCCATATAATAATCAATAATAATATCAATTTATAAAATTTATTGAAATTCCCACCCTTTAAATCATTTGTAAACTCAGTGTGTGAGGGTGGACAATTCATATCCCAAAACATATATAAACAATTTAATAAAGCATTATAAATAAATTTAAAAACGGTTAACCCTCAATGGTCAACCAATATAATCCAAGCCACTCACTAGAGAGGAGAGTTGTATACTCCCCAATTACCCACGAATGCCTTAGCTCAAACTGCTACCGGTTCCAACCTCGTACAATCACGTACCTAAATAATCAAATTAAAATCTAATTTGATTAATAAAGGCATTCAAGCAACAATTAAAACATAAAACAAAACCAATTAAAGGTCTCGGAGTAAAATTGGGAAAGTCCAGAGGTCAATTGAAGTAATTTAAAGTCAATTGGGTAAAATGGGGTCAAAAGGGATTTAGGGTTGTAAAATGACCATTTTACCCCTGGACAGCGATGATCCGGCGCCGGAACTAGTCAGAACCGGCGTCGGTTCTATTCTGGAAATAAGGCCGAATTTCTGCCTCAATCTTCTTCAGCCCGATTCAAGTTCGATTCAACACTAATCCGCACCAAAATTGAAACACAGCAAGTTAAACACATGATCTAAGGATTTACAACTTCAAGAACGGAATCAATCCATTTAACATGCTCAAATTTTGAATCAAAACACTAAGGATTAACATATCTCGGGCAAAACAGAAATCACAACTTCAATCAACGATTTCTCTTAGCACAAATCATGAAATCAAGCATGTAAACTATCAAATTAAAGCTCGATGAGTCTAGAACAACATACCAAATTCCCAACCTCAACCCACGGTTGAATTGAAAGATATGAGCTGATGAACAATCTGTCGCTGAAATTTTAGATTTCTAGATTTGGTGATTTTCTTGGAAATTTTGGTGTTTTGATCTTCAAGAAGACAAGAGAAGTTGATACTGATGTTTGATTAAGTGTTTGAAAGGAGATTACAGAGTTAATTTTGAAGTGATTCGAGGAGAGAGCTCGGAGAAGATGAAGAGTAGAAGAGAAGAGAAAAATGGGGATCTCGGGTGGCCGAGACCCCATTATAATTGGTCAGTTCCAGCGCCGGTTCTGGCCAGTTTCGGCGCCGGAATCAACAAGGTCAAGTTGACTCCGGTCAACTCGGTCAAACTTCCTTGGGATCCGTGCCCAAGTGGGGCCCACATCTCGGAACTTCAATTTTAATGTTTTTAAGCATGAAATCGAGCTAAATGAAGTTTAAAACATCCATGGGAATTCAAATTTGGTATATTGACTAGACAACAATTCGTAAATATACAACTTGACACGTGCGGATTAGGTCCGGGCGTGTCATGTCATGTAATTTGATCTTATAAAATTAAATTTAAATTCCCATGTTCTATTTATTTATCGCATTATATTGCGCAATTAATTGTGTATATGGACTAACCCTTGTTTCTTTGTCCCATTCATGCATAATTAAATTTAGAACATTGACTTTCAAAAATTCATATGCATGGGGTGACCGGAGGATGCCTTGGGAGCCTGAGGTTTCCGAAGGTTTTCTCTGATGAAAAGTTTTTTCGGTGTCTAATCGGAAGTCCGATCAGGCCCGGGAAAATTTCTCATCCCTTCAAAATTAAAATATATATTTTTCTCATTTAATTTTCAAAAAAAGCATACATCATGTTTATGATTTCCTTAATTTCTTAAAATTGACAAATGAACTAAAATTTTTTATTACCTTCTTTTACAAAAAAAATGTTTATTCCAAAACGTTTTATCCATTTTTACTTCTATGTTTTATTTTCATTTTATTTTAAGAAAATCTCTTGTTTAAGAGGCCCAATTAAATCAAAAGGAATGTTCATTCTGATATTAATTTCAAAACATGTTTTAGAAGTCTTTTTGAGAGATCTTAATTACCCAATTATAGTTAGGGTCTCTAAAATTAATCCAAATTTTGTTAAAAAAAACCACTTTCAAAATTTCTTTTCTTATTTTTATTTATTCTTTTTCAATGGAAGGGATTATTTATTTTCTTTTTCCTTTTCTTTAGTTTTTCCAAAAATACCTTTTTGGGAGGATTTTAGTATGTTTAATTAATTAAGACCTTTCAAGTAAACTTCATTTTTATTAAAAGGCATTTTTAGCTTCAATAAAAAGAATGTTTATTCTTTAAATCTTTAAAATTCTTTTTCAAATTTAGCTTTATTTGATAAAAAAGAAATTCATTTTTTTTAAAAAAAAAGGGTTTTGTTTTTTTGAAAGGTCTTAATTTATTAATCTACTAAGGTTTTCCTACTAAACTAAATTTTTGTCAAATTATTCCCTTCAACAAATTAAAAGGAATATTTATTCCGACATTGTTTTAAAATTAAATCTTTCTGAGAGATTTTAATTTAAGAAATCATAATTAAAGTCTCTTAACGTGATTTTCAAAACATGAATTTGAGGATGTTTATCTCAACCTCTTTGTAAAATGCTTTCTAGAATGTTTCAATTAATATTCTCATAATTGAGACATTTTAGAATTAAAATTAAATCCTTATTTTTCAAAAGGATATTTATCCTCATTTTTAAATTTGACTTTTATTTTTGGAGAATATTTATTCTTATTTAGAAGTTGAATCTCCATTCTAAGTAGGAAATTTCTTCAAATTCAAAATTGGGCTATGGATTTCACAACAAAAGAAATGTTCATTCCGAAATTAAGTCTTTAAATTTCGAATTTAGCTTTTATAATGGGATGCTTAACCTGCATTAAAAGGAATATTTATTCCGACATTTAAAATTATTGACACACCCGGACCTAGCACGACTTTTCGTACGACCAGAATAGTGTAAGATGGCGTATCAATTAAACAATATGTCGGTCCGGATGTGTCTAATTAAGAAGAGAAGTTAAAATTAGGATAAGACGGAGTTTGAAGATAAAGTAATTAACCGTGCATGGAAATTAGTAAATGTCAAAAAGACCTCCAAATAAGTCCCTAGAAATTTATTATGGGCCCCATTGGCACAAGAAATCAAAGGATTTAGCCAACGGGTAAAAATGGAAGAAAGTTGAAAAAGGGGAAAAAGTTTGACCCGGGGCCCGAGTGGACCCGGCGTCGGGCTCCCCTATAAATAGGGGAGGGGCCGAACCTTTTCTTTCATTTTTTTCTTTCTTTTCTTTTCTTTTTCTTTCTTTTTCTTCTTTTCTCTCTGGAGTCGATCGGAGGCATTTTGGACAATTGGCAAAGTGGGACATGCCCGGCTATCAGATCAAGGTGAGTTTCCAGTATGTTGTTCTTCTCACCTCGATCTACTTATGTTAAGTTTGCACGCACATCCATGCATCGGTTTAGCCTAGATCCAAGTTTTCAGCTTTTAACCAGATTAAAGCTTTAAACTCAAATAAGTGGATTTCGGGCCGGTGGAATAAGGTGAGTTTTTAGTGTGTTATAGTATTCACCTTATTCTACGTTCCATTCCGTTTTTACGCATTTTTGTGCACCGGGTGTGAGTAAATCGGAGATTTAGTCAATTTGGGCTAAATCTCAGTCTACGGGAAAATTGGACCGGTGTTTCTCGTTTCTGCCTTGGCATATCCGTCGTGGATGCCATGAGGATCGCCTCTCTAAGTTTGTACGTCGAAATGAGGAGAAACGAGTGCGAAAACCGGGGAAGAGACCGGTCGAAGAACTGGCCGATCGAGTCACTATTTAGATATTTTCAATATATTATTATTATATTAAAAGATATTTATATATAATATTAATATATTTTAGATATTTATATATTATATCATTATAATGTATAAATATCTCATAGGTGGGATTTTTGAGCCCGATTTCGAGTAGAATTTGGCCCAACCCGTGTGGGGCCCAGCCTAGTCCGGGTGTGGGGCCCACGGGCCCCCGGGGGCATTTTGGTAATTTTTCATCGAGAGTCCGATTTTAGCCCCGAAACCTCCCGGACACTTTTCTAAGTGTCGGGCCCGGCCCGAGTGGCCCATGGACCCCCAGGGGTATTTTCGTAATTTTTCACCAAGTGTCCAACTTTTACCCCGGAACCTCCTGGACACTTTTCCAAGCCCCGAATCTCATTCAAGCCTAGTTGTAGGTCATGTTAGAGCCTCATAGGTGCATTCATAAATGTGATTATGAATGCTAACGTATATTTGCATGTATTAGGGCTCCGGATAATCGAATGCGGCGATGCACCGGAGGTTAAAGCTACATGGAGCGCTTGGGAGTATACGATTCTCCCACTACTGTGAGTGGCTTAGTTTTCAGTACTTAGCCACTAGGGAAAAATGTTTTAAAAAATATAAATTGTTTTAAAAAGGTTTTACAACGATTTTGGGATAAGGGTAATCCACGACACACACTTTTATTTTGTGATACGCCCACTTATGGGGGTGGGATGATTTTAAAAATACAAAAGCTTGTGTGTGTTTACATGTTTTAATATTTATATAAAGAATTTTATTATTATTATTATTATTATCGGGGTACGATGCCCCTGGAAGATGAGTGATTGAGTGGGATTCCTCGGTGCTCCAATTTGCGGGAGCGTGAACCGAGTTTGAGAGCATGCATAATACTCACCCGTGGACCGCCTATCGAGGGGCACGGTGAGTCGAGCCTGGTTGGGAGAGGCGTGTAGGGAAACTCGCCAGAGCTCCAGTTCACTGTGTTCCACCACAGTGAGGCACCACCGAGGGAACTGGCCAGTGTATGAGATAAAGAGAAAATGATTATAAAGAGAGAAGAGATAGCCCTCGGTGCAGTAAGGCATACGACCGGCCAGTCGTGCCTTCAGTGTAGTAGGCGCCAGCCCATGAGTTATAATTATTTTATTTTAAAGGTTTTAAAATTTATACTCCTTGGGAGGATTTTCAAAAGAGATTTTGAAAACAAAATTTATTTTAAGCACTCCTGGAGATTTGATACAGGAAGTGTTGAAAACAAAGTTTTGATTTAAATTATTTTATTGTTATATTTTGGATTATCCCTGTTTCCCTAACCCTGATGGAGACCCATTGAATCTCTATCACTCACCTGTATTCCATTGTGGATGGATGCAACTTCGCATACGGAGTCAGCTTTAGAAAGGAGGCTCACTAAGAGGCGTCGGTGGCTTAGGCTTAGTAGTTTCCGCTGTATAGGTATTCTTTAAGTTACTCCACTGGTGTTACTTATAAATATAATATTTTATTAAATGATTTTTAATTAAAATTTTAGTTTTGTTTGCAGCGATGGTATCCATTTCAATGCCTTGCGGTACCTCGAATGCGTGGCTGTAGACACGTACTTTGAGGTAGCGCGGCGGTTGCCACGTGGTCGACCCGGTGCGGGTCGGGGCGTGACAATTATGTTTTTCTTAAAATGATTTTAAAACATTTTATTATCATTTTCCAAGTAAAATATTTTAAGACTTTTGTGGCACCGATTTCCGGGCGTCTCGGGGTTGCTAATCCTTCCCCGAGTGTAACCGACTCCCGAACCTAAAATTTTTTCGTAGACCAGTTTCTTTCCTTAACTTGACATAATCTTTCTAGATTTACGTTAGATTAAACGAGTAGGTGACTAACCACACCTATTAAAAATAAAAGGTTAGTGGCGACTCCATTTGTTTTTCGACTGTTTAACCTCGAACATTTTTTATGCCATATTATTTATCGTCGGAGCGGTAAAACGTCTCGACATCTTGTATTAGGGCTCCGGTTGAATTGAATGCGACGATGCTCCAGAGGTTAAGCTACATGGAGCGCTTGGGAGTATACGAATCTCCTAGTACTGTGAGTGGCCTTACTTTTAGTACTTAGCCACTAGGGACAAACGTTTTTAAATGTTTTAAAAATATAAATTGTTTTAAAAGGTTTTCCAACTGCTTTTAGGATAAGGGTAATCCACAACACGCACTTTTTATTTTGTGATACACCCACTTAGAGGGTGGGATGATTTTAAAATCTAAAAGCTTGTGTGTGTTTAAATGTTTTAAACATATATGTTTTGAATATATATATATATATATATATGATGAATATATGAGGGGGATGCGAGATGAGTAATTGAGTGGCTCCTCGGGGCTCCAATATATGTGGGAGCTTGGACTGAGTTGGCGAAGCATGCTTGATTCTCAGCCGTGGACCGTCTATCGAGGGGCACGGTGAGATGAGATCCTGGGAGAGGCACGTAGGGAAGCTCGCCAGAGCTCCAGAGCTGTGTTCCACCATAGCTGGCCACCACCGAGGGAACGGGCTAGAGAAAGAAAAATTGTGAAAGTGTGTTTAAAGAGAGAAGAGATAGCCCTCGGTGTAGTAAGGCATACGACTGGCCAGTTGTGCCTTCAGTGTATTAGATGCCAGCCTATTTAGTATATATTTATTTTAAAGGTTTTAAATCTAATTCTCCTTTGGAGAATTACAAAGGAGATTTTGAAAATAAGCTTATTTATTTTATTTTTGTTATATTTTGGATTACCCCTGTTTTCCCTAACCCTGATGGAGATTCATTGAACCTCTGTAAATCACCTGTATCCAATGTGAATGGATGCAGATCCACGTACGGGGTCAGCAAATATAACGAAGGCTCACTATGAGACGTCAGTGGCTTAGGCTTAGCAGTTTTCCATTGCGTAGGTATTCTTTTAAATTAATTCACTTGTGTTGCTTATAAATTAAATGTTTTTTTAAATTATTTCTAATTAGAACTTTAGCTTTGTTTTGCAGCAATGATATCTATTTCAAGCTTTGAGGTGCCCCGGATGCGTTGCTGTAGACATGTACTTTGATGTAGTGCGGCGGTTGCCACGTGGCCGACCTGGGCGGGTTGGGGCGTGACACTGGAGCCCTGGCGAGCTTCCCTTCGCACCTCTCTAAGGGTCTCGTCTCACCGTGCCGCTCGATAGGCGGTCTACGGCTGAGAATCACGCATGCTCTCAAACTTGGTCCACGATCCCGCACAATTGGAGCACCGAGGAACCCACTCAATCACTCATCTCCTAGGGGCATCGTACCCCTAATAATCATAATAATAATAGTTCATAAAATCTTTTGAAATTCCCACCCTTTAAATCCTTTATAAACTTTGTGTGTGAGGGTGAACATTTCATACCCCAAAACGTTATAAATAATATAATAAACCAATTTATAAAGCAATTAGAAAATGGTTGACCCTCAATGGTCAACCACTATAATCCAAGCCACTCACAAGTGAGGAGAGTTGTATACTCCCCGATTATCCCACGAATGCCTGTTCAATTTGCTACTGGTTTAAATCTCGTACAATCACGTTCCTAAATAATCAAATTAAAATCTAATTTGATTAGTAAAGGCATTTGACTAATAATTAAATCACATGAAAAAATCTAGTTAATGTCTCCAAGGTCTAGAAACTAAATTGGATAGGTCCGGAAGTTAATTAGAGTTAATTGGGGTCTAGGGCTGTAAAATTACCAAAATGCCCCATGCTACAGTGCCCCAACCTTGCTTGTGGTTCACTCCCGGGCGTGAGTGAGCCAATTTGGGAGAAAATCCCAAATTTACTTGGCTTTCACAGGGGACTTAATGGGTCCTACGCGGGAATGGCCTCTAGTGCAAGGCCATGCTCGACCTTGCACCAAATCAAGCTCGGTTTGATCTTGATCTTCCATCAATTCGCACCAAAATTGAAACACAAGTAGTTTAACATCTACATTAAGGAATCACAACTTCAGAAATGGAATTAAACAATTAAGCATGGTCGAATTTTGAATCAAAACACTAAGGGTTAACGTGTTCATGAGCAAAGTAGAATTTCTAACTTCAATCCATGATTTCTCTCAGCTCCAACCTTGAAATCATGCCTATAAACTATCAAATTAAAGCTTGATGAGTCTAGAACAACATACCAAAATCTCAGACAATTCCTCGATTGAATTGAAAGTTATGGCTCGAAGAACAAATTAACGCCGAAATGACAGTTTTTGGAGATTTGAAAGATTTTTGGAAAATTTGGTGTCTTGATCTTCTAGAGAGCAAGAGAAGCTGGTGATGATGATTAATTAAGGGTTTGAAGAGAGATTGAAGGGTTGATTTTGAAAAAAATTGAAGAGAGAGCTCGGAGAAAATGAAGAACAAGAGAAAGGAGGAAAAATGGGGGTCTCGGGTAAGCCAAGACCCCTTTATACTAGTTGGGTCTGGCGCCAGACCTGATCGAGTCAATAGAAATTAAGTTGACTTCGGTCAACTTAGTCCAAACTTCTTGGAAAACATGCCCAAGTGGGCGCCACAACTATGGACTTTAATTTTAGGGTTTTTAAGCTCGTAATTGAGCCAAAGGAAGTTCAAAACATCTATGGGAGGTCCAATTTTATCTTTTGGCCACACAACTACACATAAATATAAGACTTGACACGTGCGGACTAGGTCTGGGCGTGTCAATTTTTCTCCTTTTTTCACCTGATGGTATTAGTTTTTACTGAAAGTTTTTGGTTTAAGCTCGGTAGCCAAGCAAAGTTTCGGGTTGGAAGTGGAGCTTGGTGAAATCTTGTTGTTTTTGGAATAAACTCTTCAAGTAAGTGATTTTCCTCATCCCAAGTTCCAATTGCATGTTGATTTGGGTACTTGACGACTGTGTAAGCTTAGAACTAAGTTTGTGAAATTCTGCACTTGTTGTTCAATTATGGACTCTCTATTTTAGGTGGTTTTGATTGGGCAAACGATCTCTGTTTACCATGAAAATTAATCAGAAGAATCTATAAGGTATTAGCTACAACTTTCATTCACAAGTATTCCCCCAAAAATGTATGTATTTGTAGATATAAAATTTTGAACTCCCTGTTGCTGTCAAGGTGCAGAAACTAGTGACAGTAATTTTGATCCAAATTCTGACCTAGTTAGAGCGGGATTTAGTATTTGGTCTAGGAAAACTTTTTAAAGTAGACTCTTAGAGCTTTCCAACGATATAAATTTTTCCCAAATATGAGTTCAAATATGGAAGAAACGGCCTCCACAAACTAGGACTAAAACAGAATAAGGCTACTGGCCACCATGGCTAGTCAGCTTAGCATGGTACCCACACCTGCGCGCAGCAGCGCACAATGCTGCCCGCACCTGGCCAGCTCGGTTGCCACTTGGGTTAGCAAATTGAGCTTGGTGGCTACTCGAGTCGGCAAGTTGGTTTGGGTCATAACTTGAATTTTTTGCTCGTTCAGCCTAGAGACACTTGGGAACATGATGATGGGTTAAAATTTTATTGAAAACCCAATTGGTATAAATGGGCCTATGAGGCCCAATAACTAAAAGTTCTAGAAATTTGGTTAAGTAATGGACTCTAATGGCCCAATAAGAAAATGAATAGACTAATTAAGTTTGACCCAGTTGGATGGGTAGAATATTTCTACATAGTAAAATTACTATTTTTGCCTTGATGGTAATTTTATTAAACTCCCGATCCTCTAAATTATAATTTTACCCTTGGAGGGAAAATGACTATTTTATCCTTATCGTGTGAATTACTTAAAAGTCCTTTCCTAAGTTTGTTAGAAGCCTATTTAGGCTATCCTGTGTCAGTATGTGCATGATTTGATTTTAAAATGGAATTCTAATGAAATTTCACGAAATTAGGAGCATCAACGAAAGATCGTGGTGAAGGCTCCTACTGTGCAATGGGGTTAGTGCGAGAGTATATTGCTTTCCCAATCTGTGAGTGGTTTGGCCTCAATGTTTAATGACATTGATGGCAAATGTTTTTAATTATTTTAAATTAAATTTTTTATTTGTTTTGGGGTATGATGTACCACTGCACAAGTATACACTTTTTATGAGGGCGGGTAATATATCATATGTATGATGATATAAATAAATACAAAGGATTTTATGAAAACCCGATCGAGGCGTGTTTAGAGTCTGTTTGTTACTTGCCTGATCGAAATGTTTTTACATAAATCTAATCGTGGCATGATTATGGTTCATGTGAGACCTATTCGATTGAGGTATGAT
This sequence comes from Microcos paniculata, assembly GCA_030664755.1. Taxonomy (NCBI): domain Eukaryota; kingdom Viridiplantae; phylum Streptophyta; class Magnoliopsida; order Malvales; family Malvaceae; genus Microcos; species Microcos paniculata. Next base: position 2,337,717 of record CP131463.1, read on the forward strand.
ATTAGTTCATTAGGGATTGCCCATGAGGGGCTATTTGTTAGCTATTTTGTAGCCCGTGGACCGTCTATTTAAGAGAGGCACAAGTGGCATCGTGCTCCTGGAGTTAAGAAACGCGAAGGGTGACCTGCCACCAGGGTAGTGTACTTGCTTGATGCAACGTACAGCAATGTTGGGAGAAAAATGGCATAGCATTGAGATGCATATTATTATTTTTATGTAAAGAAATAAATGATAAAAAATTCTCCCAATGATTTGAGCTCATCGATGGATAAGTTTCAAGTCTATTTTAGCCGCCCAAACAAAATCATTTTTATGAAAATGGTTTTATTGGTGGAATTGTTTTGAAACGAAATGATTATTTATAAATTGGTTTTGGTATGATTATATTCCCCCCACCGTCTTTGGCCTTTTACGTTGTTTTCAAACCACATCACTGAGTCTATTGACTCACCCAGTGGTTATTTACATTTTTCAAACACTGTTGCTCATTGAGGAGCAGTTATCTAGTAAAGCGTGCGGATAGGCTTCCAGCCTGCGTAGGTATTCTATCCATAACATTAGCGATCCATATGTATTTTAAATTCTACTGCAATGTGTTTTATGGTTTCACTCTGCACATTTGTAAGCACAACTATTTTGACATTTTATTCATAGGAGACTTTATTTATTATATTTATATATTGTTTAAAATATATATTTTGAATATTAAAATATTATTTTGTAAGTAGTATTTGATATTTATATTTATACTTGATATTCAATGTCTCGCGTTGTTTAGGATACATGGGTGCCTGACACGTACTTTGAGGCAGTGCGGCGACTGCCATGTGACCTAGCCTGCGGGTCGGAATGTGACAGAACATAATAGCAATTATAAGAGAAAAACTCTTAAAAGAAAAATGATAGTTTGGTGAAGGGTGATGGTACAAATTTAAGGAAACTTTGATTGAAGGATAATGACTATCAATCTTTTAGTTACCAAGAAAATAAAATAACCATCAACATTTTAGGGCCCGTTTGGCATCGTTTTCGTTTTCTATTTTCTGTTGCCATTTTCATATTTTGGAAACAAAACCGGCGAAAACGCGTTTGGTAGAATATTTTTCGTTTTCAAAAATTTTGAAAATAGACTCCATGTTGCAGAAAAAAGTGAAAGTAGAAATTTTATGTTTAGATATATTTTTAAAACACTTCCATAACACAGGTAAATAATAACTTTTTAATGGCATCCTCAATGCCTAACTAACACATATTTAGGTTTTTTAAATATATTTCCATGAGAAAACAAACAATAAAATTATTGATCCAAAACATATTTTTTTTAAAAAAAATTGACAGCGCAACGAAAACAAAAAAATCAAAACAAAAACAAAAAACAAAAAAACAGAAACAATCCTAAACGACCCTTAGCTATCAGAAAAATGAATGGTCATACCACACAAAACATTTAAAATACTTAAATAAACAAAATTTTTCCTCAGAAATATTTTCTGATTAAATATAATTATTTGTTATTCATTTTTTAATCATACTTGATACATTTTATGATTATCATAAAATATTCATTTCTTTATTGGTATAGATACGAAATTGCACTATATTATATAAAAAAGTTAAATGTATATATATGATGAATTAAATAACATTTGAGGTAAAAACTTTAAATATAATCATAAAATAAAAAAAGATTGAAAATAAAACTTATAAAAAATGAAAAATCATGTTTTTTGGAAATAAAAAATCATAGGTTAAATGTATTTAATACAATAAAATTACAATAAATAACCTACATTAATAAACTTAACAATATAAAAATTATTTTTAAATTAATTATAATTATTTTTCTATCTCTTTTCTTGCTTACATGACACTCTCTATGTATTCCTTTCGTTAATGGTATAAATACGAAATTAGACTATATTATATAAAAAATTTAAATGTATATATATGATGAATTAAATAACATTTGAGGTAAAAACTTTAAATATAATCATGAAACAAAAAAATTGAAAAGAAAACTTATAAAAAATGAAAAATCATAGTTTCATTAGGGAATAAAAAAAATTATAGGGTAAATATATTTAATACAATAAAATTACAATAAATAACCTACACAAAGTGTTTAATACACTTAACAATATAAAAATTATTTTTAAATTAATTATTATTATTTTCTCTCTCTCATCTGGCCTATATGGCACTCTCTATAGCCTCTATAAGACTTTCCTTTAATATAATAGTGTAGACTAGAAAAGTTGCCTGTGCTTTGCTGCAGGACAACTTGAATTTTTTTTGTTATCATGAAATATAATAGCTGATAATTAAAAGTAAAATTTTTATTTTAAATTTCTAAAGAGCCCTTATTATAAGATTTTAAAAAGAAAAAATATGAAGAAAATTAAGTAAAAGAAATGAATAAAAAAAGTAAAGACTATAGAGCTTAAATAAGTAAAACAACAAATTGAAATTAAAAATCATATTACCATTATCATTGCTCTCCCTCTTTCCTTTTTATTTTTTATTTTTAGGTTTCTATCATTTTTTCTATTCCCATTTTTTTGTTCTCCCTTTTATCTTTTTTTTTTTCTCGTAACACTTGTCTATTTATTATCTTTAATTAAATCTTTTTGAGAAAAATAAAAGTCTATAAAAAATATCGAAAGTATTTCCATCTTCTAGGTATTATAAAACTACAATTAAAACATCATTTAATTTGGATGAAAAAAAGTTTATAAAAAGAAAATTCATTTTTCTAAAAAGAAAGCATGAAAGTATATTTTTATCCCTTAATTATCTTTAAAAAAACTAAATTATCAACGTAAAAGATTAAAAAGGATTTTTGTATACATTAATTTCCTTAGTATGAAATTACCAAAAATCTAGCAAGAGAACCATCAAATGTTATATTAGAGGGTTAAAAAGGAATTTAATCAAGGATAGAATTAATATATAGATATAAATAAATAAGTACTAGCATGTATGCCTGTACTTATGCTTCGGGTTTTATGAAAATCAATGCTTTATTTTATTTTTTTATACAATATTATAAGATTTTGTGTTAAACTATTTGTTGTAAAATTTGTTATTCAATAAGTTTGCATTCAAATAGAAGTTCTTTGTCAAAATATTATCGAAACCAAAATAACAATTATCAACATTAACTTTGTTTTTTGCTAAAACATTGACGAAAAAAAACTAATATGATGTTCGTTGATAACTCAACAAATAACGATTAAATAAAATTAAAAAAATTAACAACCAATATGTATAAGAGAAAATAAATTAAAAAATATTAAAAAAAAGAGTAAATATCAGTACAACTTTCTTGTTAATTTTAATGGTTTTTTAATTTCCATAAAAAATTACTTTTAAATATGGATTTAAATATAAAGAGAATTAAAAAAATTAGAAATATAAAAAAATGATTGGTTGCAGGCCCAAAATCAAGGAAAAACCTCTTTTTTTTTTCAATTAAGAAGGTAAAAATGATATTTTCACACCACATTAGCTTCTTTTTTATGAAATTATCATACATGCTAATGAGAAAAGTTTTCATATGCCAAATTAGAGGGTCTAAAAGAAAATTTGATAGGGGATAGAATTAGTATATACTAAAAAAATTACCTTTGCTTCGTTGCAGGACAATTTAGATTTTTTTTTTGTTTTGATGATTAAAAACAAAATTACCCTTCTTGCAAGGTTCTAAAGAAATGAAGTATGAAAAAGTTAAGTAAGATAGAAAGAAGAAAAAAAAAAAAGCAAAAGATTAAAAAGATCAAATGAGTAAAATAATAAATGGAAATGGAAAGAGCTATTACCATTGTTATTGCTCGTCCTCTTTCTTTTCTATTTTTATTGTTGGATTTTTATAATTAATTTTCTAATTCTCTTTTTCTTCTCTCTCTTATCTCCTTTTTTTTCATTGTATTTATATCAATTTATTATCTTTAATTAAATCTCTTTAAAAAGATAAAAATCTATGAAAAAATATAAAAGAACTTCTATCTTATAGGTATTATAAAACTACAATTAAAATATCACTTAATTTAGATAAAAAATCTATAAAAAGAAAACTCATTTTTTCACAAAGAAAATATGAAAATACCTTTTTATCCCTTAACTATCTTTAGAAAAACTTAAATAACTAATATAGAAGGCCAACAAAGAGATTTTCATAAATAATATTAATTTTCTTTACACTAAATTACTAAAAAATCTAATAAGGGAATCATTAAATATCATATTAGAGGATCCAAAATAAAATTTAATTGAAGATAAAATTAATATATAGATATAAGAGTATAAATATATATGTATATATATATATATATAATCCAATTAATAAAATAAAATCTTTTTCTACCAGAAAATAAGTAAGAAGATTAAGAAGATCCCTCCAAAGTTCTTTAAAATGATGAGTTTTCCTTTTCATCCATCCAAACTCTATCTTCTCTTCCTTTTTATGGTCCTTTGAATATTCTTCCAGGTAAATTAAATGAAACATAAAATACCCACCATGAAAATTCCTTTGTACATGAAAAAATAAGCTGATATTTCTGTTCTGTTGTAAGCCATATCTTGTTATTATCGCTGCCCATCTCATGTCTTGTAGTATTTGTCTGTTGTGTGGACTTCGTCGGGCTTGTTTTTAAGGTTATCTTTGGAGATATTTTGTCCTTGTAGTTGGATAAGAATGTGGTGTAGGATTGATAGCAAGCTAAAAGCAGCTTTCGTAGGTTTAGATTTTTCTTCAAGTTGGTTGATTTCTAGCGGTTTCTCGGTTCCTCTCAGGGAATGATATTTGGACCATTATTGCTGTAGTTTTAGGAGTTTTTAACCCCAAAGTTTATAGCTTGTCAGCATCTGTTTTTGGAGGATTTTTATTTCTAATTTGTATCCTAATGTGTTTTATTTTTTGATTAATTAGTAGCAAAGATTGTTGATTTCTTGCTTTAATGAAAGGTGGCCCCCTTTTTTTCTGTATTTTTATCAAATAGAGACGGTGGTGATATCTCCCTCACAATCTCAGGTTCCTATAAAAAGGGCTGATTTTTTATCTTAAGTTTTAAGCGAGCCAAAAGAATTTTTGTTTTTTTCCTATTAGGAAAGATTATTATGGAAAAGAAAGAGAAGAAGTTCCTCACGGTAGCTCCCTTTGAGTGTGCTTGGAGAAAGGATTTGAAATTCCGGGAAGCTGGCAGAGGATGTGTAGCATTTGATGCCTTTGCGCACAATGATGTTACTGTGGTGTTTAGGGAGAATGTAGGAAGTCAGCACTACCATTATAAAAGGGACAACAGTCCTCATTATACTGTAATCATCGGGAGCCATAGGAATCGAAGGTTGAAAATTGAGGTGGATGGGAAAACTGTGGTTGATGCGGCCGGTGTCGGCCTATGTTGTTCTTCAGCATTTCAGAGTTATTGGATCAGTATCTATGATGGTTTGATTCGTATTGGTAAAGGAAGATACCCTTTTCAGAATCTCATGTTCCAGTGGCTTGATTCCAATCCGAATTGTAGTGTTCGGTATGTTGGGCTTAGCAGCTGGGATAAACATGTGGGGTATAGAAATGTTAACGTATTGCCCTTGACACAGAATCATTTGTTGCTGTGGAAACAAGTGGACTGTGGTGAATACAGGGGCGAAGATGATGGTGATGAGATGATGGAAGATAAAGAAATGGGCTATGAGAAGTGGGGGCTTGAAAATTTTCTTGAGAGTTGGGAATTATCTGATATTTTCTTCATTGTTGGTGAGGAGGAAAGGCCTGTCCCTGCTCATAAGGTTATATTGCAAGCATCTGGAAACTTTTTTCTGAGCTCATCATCAGGAGATGTTATTCAGTTGCAGCAGGTAGCATATCCAATTCTTCATACGCTTCTTCAATACATATATGTGGGCCATACACAGGTATCTTCTTTTATTTTCTCTATGGACTCCATTATTATTGACATTCTCTATCCAGTTTAGAACACCTATTCCAGTTTCTCTTGTTCTAGATTTTCTTATTTTTTGCTGTTATTTGACATAGATTTCAGAGGCACAACTTAGTTCCTTGTGGGCGCTGAGCTTACAGTTTGAAGTAATGCCATTAGTGAAGCAATGTGACGAAGCGATGGAGCGGTTTAAAGTTAATAAAAAGTTGTTTGACTCGGGTAAGAATGTGGAGTTATCATATGCAAATGCTCAGCTCCATTCTGCTGCAGGAACCTTCTCCTCTGGCCTCCCAATAAATATGCAGAGGCTCCGACAATTACATTCAACAGGTGACTACAGCGACATTAGCATTTACATTGAGGGTCAAGGTCTTATTGCTTGGGCTCATAAAGTTATTCTCGGCTTATATAGCTTCCCATTTGCAAAGGTGAGAAACTCATGCCCTCCGATGGGTTCTGCTGTAGATAATTGTGTAATTAAAAATTTTGAATAGGTATGTCAGTAGTTATGAGAATGATCTTGCCATAAGAAAATAAAGTAAAATTTGTACTAGCTAAAATGGTTCATATTTGCCAACTTTGCTGAAGTAGTGCTAGGATTTCTTTCTTACAGCTTACCAATATATTGCTTTCAAATAGCTTCAAGCCAGATATAGGCTTTTATTGCAACTCTCTGTGCATCAAGATTTGCTCACTAGTGCAACTGGCATGTGATAAGGAAGTGAAATAGACAAACTTTTGTTTTATCTCAAAAACAATGGTTAAACATTCAAATTAATGTTTAAAATGAACGTGATTATTGGGCTCATGTTTCCTTGTTTATCGATTATATTGGTTCTCAGTTGGGTTGTTTTGCTGTCAACAAGATTTTCCACTAATATAATTAGATGCCCTGCAGATGTTCACAAATGGCATGCGTGAAAGCAACTCCTCTCAGGTTTGTTTGAGGGATGTGTCTCCAGCAGCATTGAAGGCTATGCTTGAATTCATGTACAGCGGGGAACTTAGTATGGAGCATACTGAGGACTTTGGTACCTTGTTACTCCAGCTCCTTCTATTGTCTGACAAATTTGGAATCCCTCGTCTTCATCGGGAATGCTGCAAAATGCTTTTAGAATGCCTCTCAGAGGTAGTTCAGTGATCTATAGCTTATAAAATGATTTGATTTTGCGGTTTATGTTAGAACCATGCATATATTTCTTGCCCCCATTTTCTCATTATGTTTCTTGTATGAATAGAATTAAAAGAAGGAAGAAGTGACTTGCGGTTTGGAGTTTTGAAAACAAAAGAAGAGACCAATTTTATAGTAATGAATTATAAAATATTGATACCTTTCATGTACATATTACATGCAGGGATGGAGTTCTCCTAGTGGAAGATGGTTATACAACAACAGTTTTTCTATTATGCACAAGTTTATTGGACGAGGAAGCAGACAAATTTGGCACAGTAATAGGATTATTGCTTGTGAAGCTAACTGTTGAACTTTTCTGCAGGACACTGTCTGTCCAATCCTTCAAGTGGTTTCATCAATCCCATCATGTAAACTTATTGAAGAAACTTGCGAAAGGAAATTTGCAATGCACTTTGACTACTGCACAACTGCAAGCCTGGACTTCATCTGTTTAGATGAGACAACTTTTAGGAATATGATTCAGGTAGGTTTTTACATGTCAGAGTTTATACGTTGTCTTGGTTAAAACTTATTTTGGGGAAATAGGGGAGTCATGGAAGTGGCTAGTAATGTAACGGCATTTAGAATGGGGCTCAAGTGCTCTGTGCATAAGAGTGTAATTCCAACTTGAAGAGTGAGGAGCTGCGCACTGATGGGTCAGTGGCTTATGCTGCTGATACAGTCTAGTCAGTAGATAACAGAAAAGCATTCTTTTGTTTAATAAATTGGACCAAATTCATAGTTATATAGACAGAGATTCAGAAACCTAAAAGAAATATCCTGAAGTATCTCTATTGCTGCATTTGCTTTTTGCTTTTGCAGTTGTGAAGATAAATCAGACCCATCTTTTTTGGTCGGTTTATGCATGTTATAATGTAGATTTAGATTCACATAAGAAATATCCAACATGTTAAATTTCCTTATTTGTTATTATGTTTTGACTTCTTGCAGCATCCAGATCTAACAGTGACATCAGAAGAAAGAGTTCTTGATGCAATTTTGATGTGGTGCATGAAATCAGAGAAATTGTGTGGGTGGGAGGTGGTGAATGAGCTAATGATAAATTCAACTCCAGAGGGTTTGTTCAAGGATAGGCTTAAAAGGCTTAATGACTTGCTTCCATCAGTGCGGTTTTCTTTACTGCCATATCCCCTACTTAAGAAGGTAGGAAAACACTGAATATGAAGATATCTATCAAGAAAAGTGCCAAGAATAGGACCATGCCTCGAAACTCACCTGCTATTTTTTTGATGATGTTATAGTTGGAAAATAACAGTCTAAGCAGGCACATTTCTGCTTTTAGTGATCTTGTAAGTTTGTTCTTTTGTTTCAAATAAACCTTTTGGAAATTTATTTTAGTAAGATATACTCTTTTTTTTCCCCAACACTAGTGTCTTTGTGTTAAAATAGGTCAAGGAGGCCATTGATTACACAGAATGCAGAGTGGCAATGCCTGGGAATGACCAGAAGTAAGTGTTGTTCTTCTGTGCTTATGTTCTAAATTGAAATGCCATTTTTATTACTGAGAAAATGGTTATTAAATTGAAAATTGAGTCTTAAAGGAGTGAATAGAAGCCAAATCCACAGTATAATCTCCTTTCTTTTATAGGGTTTAGCTTGGCTTCTCATCATTTGTTATGACTCTACTGCTTCTCTGTCCATCAGTTATTTCATTCGTCATAGTTTGTTTGGTTCTAGCTGAAAAAGCATCTGCTTTCTGATTGATGCTAGGCTCGTTTTATGGAAGGTCTTTTATATATATCTGCCTTCTGGTTGAAATAAACGGCCAAAGAGCCATTACTCCCCAGCTTCTGTGCAGTGTTCTGAAGCAATGAAGTGACTGACATTGTTTTATCTTCTGTTTAGTGTTAGATTTCAGCATAGACGTTCCAGTTATAAAGAGCTTCAGTATATATGTGATGGGGATAGCAATGGAGTTCTGTACTTCGCTGGGACATCATATGGGGAGCATCCCTGGGTTAACCCTGTTCTGTCTAAGGTGAATTCTCATTTCCAATCCTCTTTGTACATCCACTCATAATCCAGTTACTGTCCCTTACCCCCTTTTACTACTTGCTTCAGAGGATAACTATTGCAGCTAGTAGCCCCACTTCAAGATACACTGATCCCAAGGTGCTGGTATCAAGAACTTACCAGGTATAATGAGTCAAACCCTTTCAAAGTTGTCATAGAAAAATTGATAGTCTATTGTCTTATATGAGATGAAATGACAATCAAATGATGTTTTCCCATGTCAGGGAACATGTTTTGCCGGGTCTCGTATGGAAGATGGACGAATCTGTGCATGGTGGATGGTTGAAATTGGCCAAGAGCATCAGGTTTCTGCTCTATACTCCCTACTATGTAGGCTGTTAAAATGAAAAACTAGTATTTAATTTGGTCATATTAAGTTCAGTAACAATGAAGGATAATTCGTTAGCTTGATATGCATCCAAGATTTCAGTACAAGTACTAGTTTCAGTGAAATCTGGTACCACTCTTCTGATCAGTAAGTGTGATTAATGCAGCTTATGTGCAACTATTACACATTAAGACATGATGGCTCCAGGGCCTACATAAGGTGTTGGAAATTTCAGGTAAAGATGATATTAGTTGAATTGATTTCTTATATACTTGTGCTGGAATTAGTGAAATCTAACAATGGAAACCGGCTGTAAGTAATTTTCTGCAACTTTCCAGGGTTCTGTAGATGGAAGGACTTGGATAGATTTGAGAGTTCACGAGAATGACCAAACAATGTGCAAGCCCGGTCAGTTTGCCTCATGGCCTGTAACCGGACCAAACGCTCTGCTTCCATTTAGATTCTTCAGGGTTCTACTGACTGCTCCAACTACAGATGCCTCTAACCCATGGAATTTCTGCATTTGCTTCCTGGAGCTCTATGGTTACTTCCACTGAAAAGGATTATGTAGATCAGTGGCGTATTCCAATATCACTTCCAAGTCTAGTCCTCTCCTTTTTCCTTTTTGATTTGCCTTATCATCTCATGTACAGTTCCACCAATAAAATTTATAAAGTGAAGAGGACAGTTTACGTGAACCAATTGATGCTACTAGGATAAATGGAGCTATGATTTTGCTTAAGAATATGTAAGTTAGGATCATACTGAGATTGGCCAAACGTGAGATTGCCGTTAACCTTTACTCTTTCAAGCCGACGATTACCTATGCTATATTACCAACGTTCAAAACAAAACAATACAATACCGCACAAGACGTCTGGCAAGGGAAGTGCCGTTTCAAATGATACTTGCATTTCAATATGAACACAACCATAATGGCAGGCATAAAAATTCAGATAATCAAACTATTAGTTCTAAGATTTGCTTAATCACGTTCACACAGATTAGGCGTGCATCATGAATTAAAAAAGCCATTAGAAATAATAGTATCATTTTGGCATTTCAATACATGCGTGCAGAAACGGGGCAGTTACTTGGATCCAGGCAATTAACTTCACCTCTATCTAATTTCTTTTTCCCTCAACATAACAAAAGAGTCAATCCATAAAGCTTGTTAACTAAACTCCAGGCTTTCTCAGGTGGCCTACAATGATGAGCGCTGCTCCTGATGGGAAGAGACTAGATAGCACTTGACATGAAAAAGTTACCTCTGAACAGATGGCACAACACCTCTACCGCCTGTTGTGCCACGGCCAGCAGATTGAGCCTGCAAAACAGAAAAGTAGTTAAAATTTAGAACTGATGCATGGAAACAAGTTAAAGACAGTGACAAATAAATAAGCAAGCAAAAGCAAGATTCTTTGTGTTCCATCTTAATTATTGCAGGATAGATGAACTTACCTTGGCTTGCATTGCAACAGCTCTACCTCTGCCAATGCCTAGAGATGAACTCTTACCCTAAAAAATAGTTATGAAAGGAAGTGAGAAATCATATACTAAGTTCATAATGTAAGAAGCTGGTAACTTGCAAGTACGTGCATACCTTGATTCTAGCATCCCGAGGCTTGAACATAGGAGCATTCTTCAGCATGTCTGATATGACCATAAACCTGTCAAAATAAGTCCATTTTCAGGAGACGAACGTCCAATCTAAACATAAGCAAACCCTCCTACCATCAAATACCCCCTATCTTGTGCTGACTGGCTTTCCAAGACTGCTTGTGATTTTGACGTCGAGTCTGAGGTGACGATAAACTTACTTGCTGTGTATGAGAGAGGGGTTCAATTTCCCTGGGGCTTCAAGGCTACCTACTTTGTAGTTCTTCCTCTTTTTAACCACCCCCCCCCCCCCCCCCCCCACCCAAAAAAAAAAAAAAAAACCAAATCAACCGCATTGAAAACAAGGGAATGGGATTTTTGGTTGGGGGGGAGGGGAGGGGAGAGAGAGAGATAATACCTGACTTTAGTGCCTCGAATGAAAACATGCTCAAGCTGTGATAACTTTCCATCCTGATGCCAAGTCAAACCAATCATCTCAAAATCAGTTAAATGGAATAATTAAATAATTAAGAATAAAAGACAAAGCGAAGCAAAAGCCAAGGGAATGTAAACATCCCTCTAAAAAACATATCTAGTTTTGAAAATTGGGATGAGAGGGATACGCAATCATGCACTTGAATCACAAAGCTAAAATGAGTACTAGGATTTTTCTCCGAAAGAAAACCGAGAAATCAAACAGACTGACGCTGTGATTTCCCTCATTCAACTTTCAATTGTGAGGGATTTAGATATACCAAGTATACAAGAACTTAGGACGGAGATAATTGATTAAATCATCAGTTTACTACCAGACCCTGGTAGTTATGTGGTTTCATGCCTAAATTTGATAGGAATAGAAACAAGTATAAATAAACATCAAAATCCAAGGGCATATTAAGAAATAGCAGCGAGAGGAGTGTTTTAGAGTTATATCCTCAAATTCAAACAATAAACTTAAACCCAAACTTCCGGCTTGCCTAAATCTAACACCAAATTTTGAAGCATTTAAAGGTTTATCGCTAACTGAGAATAAACCCTAAACCCTAAATCCCTCGGATCAAAATAAACAATAAACAAAATCAAACTCATTACTCAGAAGTTAAAAAAGAAAAAGAAATGTGGAAGAGAGAGAAATAAAGGGTACTTTAGCAGTGTATAGTGTTCTCGAGCTGGCAATTCCAGTTATCCTCGCACTCGATCATGCTTCCTCTGTAAAGTTCTCTGCTCCTCAGCTCCACCGTTACAATGCGACCTAACGCCTCGTGCGGTAACCTCACCGGTATCCCCAAGCTCTGGCTCATCGTTTCCCTCTCCTTTTCTTCCTTCATCTCTGCACAGTCGCTCTGCTTTTGTTCAAATGTAAAACCCTAGTAATTTGTAATGTGCTATGGAATTATGGACTATCAAACTAGCCCATTTAAAGATAAAGCCCATATTTGATGAGATTTAATGGGGGGAGAGAATCAAAGGTTATATGTCAACAATTGGTTAGTTTAAGTAGTTTGATAGAATTCGGGAGAAAATTATTATTGAGAGAGTTTTATCTTCATAGTAGGTTAATTCAGTTTGAAAGGAATTAATTTTGGATCAAAAGCCTAAGAATATCCTCAATTATACAAAAAAAAAAAATTCCTTGTCCCATAATCCTTGGTTAAACAAAAGATTAGTTGCTTTGAAAGAAAATTTGGCTTGCAAATTAAGATTAAACTTAATTTAATTGTAATGGATCATGTACCAAAAAAAAAATTGTAAGGGATCTCTCCACTATAAATAAAGAGTTTCCCACGCACATGTTATAGATAGATATTTCTCACAATTCATTAACATTTGTATTCTTCTAATAATAAAATTCAAGTATAGTATAACAATTAAGGATTTCTTGAGTGTGTTATAGTGGAACATATAAGAACCGTGCCAACGTGGGGTTGGATCAAGTGGTAAGCGATTTGTTTCAGTTTAAGCAGATCTTAAGTTCGAGACTTTGCGTACGCAACTGCCCCCGTTGGGAGATTTACCCACCATATCTAGGTGCGCGACGCGGATCGAACCCGAATTAGTCAGAGAGAAGCTCTGGATACTGTGTGAGAAGCAAAAAAAAAATAAATAAGAACCGTAAATAAATTTCTAAAACCAAATTAGGTTTTCCTAATTAAGAATATCATTTTTTATTTTTATGTTCTCTTTCCTTCTCTTCCTGGAAGAGATCAGAATTCAGCCACCGTACCATTGCACCTGTAACTGACCACCGCTATCCATGGGTGGCTTCATAAAACCGAAATCTTGTTCTATCCTTTAATGAGACTAATTTTACCAAAACCATTCCTTCCCCTAAATATTAAAAAAAAACCAAACTTACATTTAAACTTAGCCACCTCCCAAAACAGGTCCTCTTTTGTCCTTATCCCTCTTCCATCATGGCCAGTCAGCCACCACCAAAACCATGGAATTTATGCATTTGCTTCGTGGAGCTGTATGGTTCCTTCCACCGCAAAGGATTATGCAAATCAGCGGCATATTCTAATATCATTTCCTAGTCCTTTTTTTTAGCTTCTCATGTACAGTTACACAAATAAATAAAGTTTGGATAAAGTTGATGACAGTTTGAATGAAGCCATGCACCCTAAATTGTTCTGTAAAATATTTTGCTTAAGAATTTGTATGTTAGGCATTTCTTTTAAGCTGTTATGGGTCACTTTGCCCACACGATAATATCTCCCCGCAAATGTGGTGCACGTCCCCGCGGAAGGCTGGTACCTATTCTGCAGAGTGACAACCAGAAGACCCAATCAGGTAACCTAGGATCATACCTGATATACGCCTACTATGAGATACCAACGTTCAAAACAAAACAATACCGATTTCAAAAGACTTCTGGCCAGGAAGGTGCTGTTTCAAATGATACGCATACACAACGACAGCAGCGGGCATAAAAATGCCGATAATCAAAACTATTAGTTCCAAGAATAGCTTTATCACGTTCATTAGAAGCAATAATATCATTTTGGCATTTCAATACACGCATACAGAAATCAGGCAGTTACTTGGATCCAGGCAACTAACTTCACCTCTACCTAATTTCCTTTTTCCTCAAACAAAACAAAAGATTCAGATCCTTTTACATCGAATATGAGTACAAAGCTTGTTAACTAAACTCGACGCCTCCTCAGGTTGCCTACAATGATGAACGCTGCTCCTGATAGATGAGACTAGATAGCACTTGACATGAAAAGGTTACCTTCGAACAGAGGGCACAGCACCTCTACCGCCTGTTGTGCCACGGCCAGCAGCCTGAGCCTGTAAAACAGGAAAGTAGTTAAAATTTAGAACTGATGCATGGAAACACCTTAAGGGCAGTAATAAATAAATAAGTGAACAAAAGCAAGTTTCTTTGTGTTTCATCTTAATAATTACAGGATCGATGAACTTACTTTGGCTCGCATTGCAACAGCTCTACCTCTGCCAACTCCTAGAGATGAGCTCTTACCCTTCAAGAAGTTATGAAAGGAAGTGAGAAATCATATACTAAGTTCACAATGTAAGAAGCCGATCACTTGCCAATACATGCATACCTTGATTCTAGCATCCAGACGCTTGAACATAGGAGCATTCTTCAGCATGTCTGGTATGACCATAAACCTATCAAAATAAGTAAATCTTTTAGCATACAAACAACGTCCGATCTAAACATAACTAAACCCTACTACCATCAAATACTCCCATCAGCCCCATTAAAAAACAAGGGAACAGAGCCCCATTAAAAAACAAGGGAACAGGGTGGAGAGAGAGAAAGAGAGATATTATACCTGACTTTACTGCCTCGAATGAAAACATGCTCAAGCTGTGATACCTTTCCGTCCTGAAAGAAAACAGGGATTTTCTCAGAAGAATGAATATTACTTACCCATTCAACATTCAATGGTGAGGGATTTGGATATACCAAGTATAGAACAATTATGCAAAAAGTCAGGAACTGAGATAACTGATTAAATCAGGTTACTAAAAGACACTGGTAGTAATGTGGTTTCATGCCTAAATTTGATTGGAATAGAAATACTATAAATAAACATTAAACCATAAATAAACATTAAAAAAAACTACAAATAAAAATAAAAATCCAAGGGCATGTTAAGAAATAGCAGTGGAGGAATGTTTAGTCATACCCTCAAATTCAAACAATAAACTTAAACCCAAACTTCCGGCTTACAATGTCTAAATCTAACACCAAACTTTGAAGCATTTAAAGGTTTATCACCCACTAAGAATAAACCCTAAACCCTAAATCCGTCGGATCCAAAAAAGGAACAATCAAAATCAAACTCATTACTCAGCAGTTAAAGAGGAAAAAGAAAAGTGGAATAGAGAGGGAGAGAGAAAGAGCGGGAGGGTACCTTAGCAGTGTAAGTGATATTCTCGAGCTGGCAATTCCAGTTATCCTCGCACTCGACCATGCTTCCTCTGTAAAGCTCTCCGCTCTTCAGCTCCACCGTTACAATGTGACCCGACGCTTCGTGCAGTAGCTTCACCGGTATCCCCAAGCTCCGGCTCATCGTTGTTTCCCTCTCTTTTTCTTCCTTTTCTTCCTTCTTCTCTCGCTCACTCGCTCCGCTTCTGCTCAAATGTAAAGCCCTAGTGCTCGAGCAAATGCCAATTCTGTCCGCCGAGTTGTATATAAGATTTCCAATCAAATTATTAGGGTATATTTTGTAATTCTATAGATAGTGAGGGTAAATTCGGAAATTTAATTTGTGATTAGTCCTGTGCCGTTGGATTATTTGACTTCCATCTATTGGTCGAATTTAATTTTTGGACTCCAGGATTTAATTATTTCATTTTTTGACCAAACGACTCCACAGATTCGCTAAGTGGGATTGGTTTTTGACCTTTTACTAGAAATTGCTAGGGCGTTATACCGAGACATATTATTTATTTAAATTAAAATTTTATTTTAAAATAAATTTAATAGTTTTAGAAACCTTTTATTTAGTATTAAATTAAAGAAAAGTTTGAACGAAATATTAGATTTTCAAAATTAAGTGTTAATAATATAAATCATATTGTTTAGAAAATAAATATCTTTCAATTCATATGTAGAAACTATAATTTTTATTATTATTGATTAAAACTAATTTTATAAATTAATATTTCATTCTATTAATTCTCTTATAAATACTCGAACTTATCAAATATCAATTCAATTCTTAAAAAAAAAACTTATCATTTGACTTTTTTTTTCAATCCATAAATATACGTATACATATTCGAAAAGCATCAACTATGACATTCTAACTTTAGTTTAAGTAATAATTGCATACTCTCTTAAATTTGAGGTCTTAGATTCAAATCTCACAATATGTGAGTTTTGTCCAACTTTTATATTGATTTCTTAATTTCTTAGTTGGTTAGTTGTTAGTATATTAGTTTGTCTAACATGTTCTCAATAGATATATGCTCGTATAAGATTTGTATCCATTAAAAAAAATCAACTATTATCATAATTAAGTTAATTAAACTAAATATTTAAATATTTTAAAATTTAGACTATTTAATTTTCACTTTGAAATTTTAAATAATTTGACTGATGTCCTAATAACCAAATAACAACTTTAATTTGCTACATAACATGTCTAAATCTATCCCGTCTAACGTGATTTTTCATGAATTGGTCACCTTTTTTCTTATTCTAAAATCTTGGTGCTATAATTTTTAAATAAGATAACTACATGTAACATGGAGCTAATTTTTTGTGAAACATATCAATGCTAGGCAAATAAGGAAAAGCCATATTATGATGGTTGTATAAGGGATAGATTAAAGCAGGTCAAGAAGAATTTTCAATTAAATATTAAAATAAGTAAAGATCCTCTCCTCTGCTTGAAAATTAAGGAACCAATACATAATTAAATTTAAGAGTGATTAAAACATCTTTGAATCAATATACAATCATACTAATTCAAATAATTTAATCTTTTTTATCATTCAATTCAATGTCAATTAAATTTTCATAGAAGTTTGAATGAAAGTGCATTAATCATCCTTAGATTTAGTAGTGAATAGGTTCACTAATTTTCAAGTAGTAGAGATAATTCTTACTCTATTGATATTCCATTATTACATATCAAATTACTTCTTAATTAAAAAAACAAGGCAACCTTAATGAATCGCATAAACTAACGTTGAAATATTATCGTTATTCAACAATTGTCTATTAATATTTATATAAGTCCAAATTAATAAACACGTCTCAAATAATTATGGATTAAATTTGTCAAATCCTTCAATTAAAAATTAAATTAAGTAAAAGCAAAAAAAATGTAACTAAACCTACTTCCAAAGAAAAATAAAGGAAAAAATAAAAATGAATTAAAAAAACAAAAATAGAAAAAGAAAAAGAATTGGGGTGACACGTGGACACCCAATTGCATTGATTGAAAATATTAAAATAGTAGTAGGTATAAATTTTCGTCCTCCTAAAATTACAAAAAATTTACTACTAATAGTAATTTTTCCATGACAGAGAGATATGATGCAAATAAACCAAACTAGGCAAAATTGATTGGTTCAATTCATTCAAAGGAAATGGTTAGCGATTCGAATTTCTTTGATAGTATATCTTAGTATCATTTAGGGGGCGTTTGGTAGTTTACACATTAAAACTTTACATGTAAAATGATCGCATGTAAATTGTAGGGATGCAATCACTTTGCATGTAAAATCACATTATATTATTTGGTTAGGTGTGTAGTTCATTTTTAAATTGTATACAAAGTGTTTACAATATTTGATTTTAAAAATAACTTTACATGCAATTTAAAAAGTAAATGATTAAATTATCATTTAGTTAGTTTGTAATTTAAAAAGTAAATGACTTAATCATGGGTTTTTTGTAATTTTATATTTAGATAGATTTTACACCAATTGTACAAAGTATTTTGCCACTCTCCCCCCATGTAAAGTATTTTACATGGTATAGTGCAAAATGACTTAAAAAAAATACATTACAGTTTGCATTAAAAAAAATTATACCAAACAGCGTAAATACTTTACAGTCCTACACTTTACATGTAAAGCGTTTATTTTGTATCATACCAAACGCCTCCTTAATGTAAAATTCTTGACTAACTTAATTTAAACTAGAGTTTTAATCATACGCTAACACTTCGGGTATAAAAATAATGATTTGCATCATATATATTTTAAGATACGGAATATGTATTATAGTATTATTTTTAAGGAAATAATAACAAATAATAAAAATAGGAAAAAAAGAAAACATATAAATGAATTTAGTTGATAACAAAATAAGAAATACAATATAAATCAATCTTTCGCTTGTTATTTTTCTCTTGTTTTATATTTTTCTTTTTTAGACTAATATGATTAATAACATTAAAAACAAAAAGGAATGAAAAAACACCCGGAAAAGTAAAAGTAAAATTATACGAAAAAAGTTTTCACTAACATACTTTTCAATTTCATCACTTTAGTTTTTCAATTCAAAGCAAAAATTAAATTAATTGATTTTTTAATTTCTTACCCTTTCATTTATCCTTACAAAATAATCAATTCATATTAAGGATTTTTTTATTAAAAAAAAGAATGAGAGAAGAAAAATCCATTGACCATTAAAAATACAAATTAATTCACTTCATCATATTCTTTTTATTTTTTTTAATATGTCCTTTCATTTCCCTTTTTGATGAAAAAAATGCATACAAATGAATTTAGTTGATAATGAAATAAGAAATAAAATATATAGTATTAAATTTTGGCTTGTTATTTCTCTCTTGTCTTGTATTTTTCTTTTTCGAATTAATATGATTATAACATCAAAAAATAAAGAGGAAAGATAAAACATCCAAAAAATAAAAATAAAATTATACAGCAAAAAGATTTTAGTGACTTACTTTTTAGTTTCATCACCTTAATTTTTCAATTCATAAATAAAAATTAAATTATTTGAAAATTTCTTACCCTTTCACTTATCCTCACAAAATAATAAATTCATATTAAGGGTTTTTTAATTAAAAAAAAGGAATGAAAGAAAAATTCATTGAACATGAAAAAATATATAAATTAATTCACTTCATCATCATCTTTTTTTTAAAAAAATATCCTTTCATTTTCTTTTCTCAATCAATAGAAACAATTCAAAAATTAATTATAAAATACGTTGAATGAATTCAATGATTCAAATGATAATAATGGTCATTTTGTTTTAAAAAAATTCACATTTAAAAAAATCAAAAATTTAAAAATTGACATGTTAAAAAAAACAAAAAAAATAAAAATTAACATGTAACATTCTCTTTAGAACTCCATAGGCATAATTTTAATTTAATGGTATAGATAGATAATGTAACATGCCAGATTAGAGCTCCATTAGGCATAATTTTAATTTAATGGTATAGACAGATAATGTAACATGCCAGATTTTATTCAAGTTTTTACAAAGAAATACTTGGAAAGAATATGAGTTATTGCCTAAACTATAGCCTACTTTTGTGCCTAAATATAGCTTAAATATCAGTGATGCAATATAACAAAAATTTCAAGATTGAAGTCAAGATATCTGATATATTTAATATTAGATATCGTCTAATACCCCCCTCAAGTTGGAGCATGAATATTTAATGCCTAACTTGCTAAGTAATTTGTGAAAATGATCTCATCCCAACACCTTTGTGGAGATGTTAAACAACTTGAGGTGGTTTGGGTGTAACTTGTGATAATAGCTCTAGACTGAATGTGCTCATGAACTAAGTGGTGGTTTGTTTCGATGTGCTTTGTCCTTTCATGGAATATTGGATTGACAACTATATGAATAGCTGCTTGATTGTCACAATTAAGTTGCATTAGGTGTGTATGAGAGATGCTAAGATCATTTAACAAGATACATAACCAAAGTAGTTCACTAACTGTTGTGGAACGACAAGTAATTGAACAGTTAGCCTAGTCAAAATTAGTAAAGGCTCTAAGAGTAACGTCACTAGAAGCAGGTAAAAATATTCCTTGACTAGAAGATGACTTAAGATATCGACGTACCTTCATAGCTGTATCAAAATGAGCTAGTCTTGGCTCATGCATAAAAGACTTAAGATGTGAACAACATAAATTATATTTGGTGGCAGTAAGATGTGTGGGGTCAGTAAGAGAGGGGCTAGAATCTTAGGTAACTTTATGTTGCTGCTCCATAGAAAGCAAGCTGGTTTTACCAATCACATCAACTTCTTGCAATATATCCAAAGTATATTTCTATTGGCAAAGAAGAAAGTTTGAGGGTGAGCTCGCAACTTCAACTCCCAATAAGTACCATAAAACGCCAAAATCTTTAACCTTAAAACAAAAATCAATATATTGTTTAATGGAAGCACATTGAACGTAGTCATTACCCATGATGATAAGATCGTCCACATAAATAAGGAATAATCTGCTAGTGATTGTTGGAACCCTATTGTTTGAGAGTTGTAGAGAATCTTGCAAACCAACTATGAAAAGCCTGTTTTAGGCTATATAATGATCTTTGAAGTTTGCAAACTCTATTTTCAGTCTTTGTTCTAAAACCTGGTGGTATTTTTATTTAAATTTTTTCCTTGTAAATTGCCATGTAAAAAGGCATTATTGACATCTAATTGATGAAGTTCCCAACCTTTAATAGCTACCACTGCCAATAGACATCAAATTGTAGTGAGCTTTGCTATTGGCATGAAATTCTTATTGAAATCCAACCTTTTAGTTTATGTATATCACTTTGCCACGAGACGTGCTTTATAATGCTCAATTTTCCCATCAGCATGATCTTACATACCCACTTGCATCCAATAGCTTTCTTACTAGGAGAAAGAGGCATAAGTATCCAGGTATTGTTCTATTTAAGAGCAAATATTTCTTTTAGCCTTTCTTCAATTTGGATTACGAATAGCCTAAACAAAGGTTTTGGGTTCATCTTGTGATGAAACAACAACTAAAAAAATGTAAGGTGAGACTTAGAAACTCGATGACAAGATATAAAGTTTGAAATTGGATATGGTGTACCTAAGGAATCGATGGCTGGTTGAGATGCAGAGGAATCTAGTACCTGTGATGAATGGTAAAGGTAATTCTTTAAGTATTTAGGTGTTTTCGAGTTTTTTGTAGGCAAGTAATGTCATGCCCTAATCGGCAGGCTTAGTTATGTAGCAACTGTCACGCTACCTCGAAATATGTATAATTGGCACGCGATTGAGACAACATAAGGCTTAAATTGAGTGTCATCATTGCAAAATAATTAAAACTAAAATTCAAGTAGTAATTAAAAATAATTTTTAAAAATAGTAAGATAGTAATAAAAAATAATAACAAATAGAAAAATTATTTAGTAAAATAATTAGAAGATCAAATCAAGTACTAGTGGATTTATCTATTGAATACCTTTGCAGCAAAAATAGATAACTCCTATGGCCATTGACAAGTCCTATCGAGACTCAAACTAGAGATTCTTGGAAAAACAATAATAAAAAGAGTGGTGAGTACACCTTATGTATCCAATGAGTGACTCACATTCAATAAAAAACCAAATAGGTTTGGGGAATCGATTAAAATCCAAAACAAGGGTAAAAACATAACTTAATATTTTCTTTCATCAAAACAAGTTTGTAAAAAATATTTTGTTTATCATGATATAATATCTTTGAAATGGGTTGGCTAAAAAACACTCCGACGTGTAAGGTTTCATACCTGGATCGTTGATGGCTATCTTATCATATATATATATATATATATATTTATATAAATATAAATATATATATATATATAATACCCATCACAATAAGCTCGTTCCTTTGATGGTAGCATCGCTGTAGGTGGACACAGCTACACATACCCTACATGTATCTCTGTCCAAGGTCACTATGATCGCCATGCCTTTGTGCTAGGCAGTCCACAGCTACCGTACTAGGCTAGCATGATTCTCTCTCTGTTTGCTCGTTCCCAAAAAAACACCGAGTAATGTCCCAGACAGACAGTACATCATAATATGAAATCTTGCTTCAAAGGGCGCTCATCTCATAAAACATATATATAAAATATATACATACATAAAATGCAATCACTAAATCATCCTATCCATCAAGTCCGTGCATTATAAAATTAAGTATACGTAGGAAACTAACCGAATTCCTAAACATATAAAACATTTAATATTAAAACAATAAAAATGTTTCCCTTTAAATGGCTAAACATTGAAACTAAGCCACTCATAGTACTATGAGACTTATATATTCCCAAAAACTCCACAATGATCGGTCACTGAACTGTCGTCACAATTGATCGATCTAGAAACCTAATTACATGAAAAACACATTAGAACTCTAATTCTAATTTAACTTCTTCTATATGATTATGAGGCTCTAAAATGTTTAAAAATATGGTTTGAAAGTGATTTAGGGCTTCGGAAAGTGCTCGGGTAAGTTTTGGGTCAAAATTAGGGTTTTTACAAAAATGATAAAAATGCCCTCGAAGACTCGAGACAAGTTCGACACTAGATTTGGTCAAGTTCGGTGCGGGGCCTAGGTAAGAAACCCATTTATTTCTTCTTGTCCTCTTCTCGAGCTCATTTTTCGTTTAACTATCTATGGATCAAGCTAAAAACTGAAACATACAATCCTCACCTCATCTACAACAAGATTATGGCCTCAAAAATTAGAATCATAGGCCTTAAATCCTCAAAAATTGAATCAAATCTTATTTTAGCCCAAAGCTCTAACTTAACTTTGAGTTAAGATTTCTCCCAAATTAAGGCATGAATTGATGCAAGTAAATAGACAAATTAAAGCTTGATGGACCATATATATACTGATGTAGCTTTTTTTGTTTTTGATGAGGTAGCTTTAAATCGCCATTAGAAAAATAATATATATCAAACATATTTTTACGAGGGACAACTTTGCTCTAAGCTCATAATAAAGAAGTAGAATTTTCTTAACCTAAGTTATTTCTAGCCTTCAATTTCAAAATTTCAAAGGTGCATCCAACCATGAAATTTTTTTTTTGGAAAATGACTAATCTCAATAATGAGTGAACAAGTGTTGAAAAAGCATTTCTTCTTAAATACCAACAACCTAATTAATAGGCAAGTTAACAATCATTAAAAAAAATAGTTTCTAAGTAGAAACCATTGTTGGGTTATGCCAAAAGACAAATCACTTGGGCCTAATTACGCTAGCCCAAAGTCTAAATGAATTAAGAGTTTAATCCAAATCTAATTAGGTTAAAAAAGTTTTAACCTAAATATAAATAGAGTGTAAGACACACATAGGTTTAAGTTTTTGTCGAAAAACAAAATACAACTCTTTGTACATTTGCTAGCACAAAAGGCAGAGGGAAAACTCTATTCCTACTCTTCGTGAGACGAAGATTGGTTACTGTTTGAGATGAGATCCTATGGAGGTTTCTTTGCAGCATGATTCGATCCAGCTTCAGTTTGTGATTTTATCGCATAAGAGAGGTAATAGTTCTATCATTGATTGGGATAACCTTCTCAAGGATCCTGGTAGGAACTGAAATTTTATTATTCCGCTCTATTTGTATGTTCTCGGTTTCCTTCATTGGTATCAGAGCAATATGCGAAGCCCCAATCTGATTATTTGTATTGCATAATCTTTGGTTACGTTTTCAGTTATTTAGCATGATATGCTATTATGAGATTTGCATATTTATTTGAAATTGTATATGATATTGATTTAATCTATACTGTCAATGTGTTTAACATGTATGACATGTTCCATTTGTCAAAATTGAATAAGATTTAGATATTGACTTAAGAGATTGCATTCGGTTATGCCTAAAAGTTAGGCAGAAGCAATACTGAAGTATTTAGAGTTTGGGGTTTTCATCTTGAAACAATTTGTGACACGAAAAGACACCAACTGTTAGTGGTTTCTTTAAGGTTAGGGCTAGTAAATTCCTTATTTTCTTTGCACATGGTGTTAATCTATAACCCCATATATTAAACACATTAGTTATATAATACAATCAATTTTAAGATTTTAAATTTTGATTAATTATTATGCTGTTGTGAATAACATGGTGATTGCGTTCTTTGAACATGGTGCTTAGTTATAGCCTTATGACCAGAGGATTTACAAGGGTTGCGCAATTTTAAATATGGCCTGTATGTTGTGCCTTTTTATCAATATTCAGATTGTATATTCTCTTCTCACCTTACTCCCTTCGAATGTAACTCGAGGTTTCTATCATATTTCTTATATATAGAATTAGGATAGTTATAGGGTAAAAGGTGCTCAATTAAAGGAGACAGGGATATGGTGGCTATGCAAGGTGGACTAAGATGGTTTTTGGAGAAGCTAGAATTACCCCTAGGTTGACCTTGTGAATTCTCTTATCGCTTGAGAGAATTGATGTAGATTGGGCTATAATTATGTCACACTTACTTTTCCGCATTTATTTTATGTATGAGATAAATGATTAAAATGGATGCATGCTCATTGGTAATTGATAAGATCAATTTATGACATTTAATAACAAAAATTAAAATTGGTGAGATCAAATTCCCTCAAAGAAAAATATTAAGTCAAATGTTGTCCAATGTAAAGCGCATCTCAATACTCCATAAAGATGGGCTCTTGGACTCATTTGATTTTGAATCATATGAGGTCTGTGAATCTTGTTTATTTACCAAAATGACTAAAACTCCTCTCACTGGATATAGTGAAAGGGCTAATGATTTATTAGACCTTATACATACAAATGTATGTGGACCATTAAATAAATAGGCAATAGGTGGTTTTCAGTATTTCATTACATTTATTGATGATTTAAGTAGATATGGATGTGTATCTTATGAGACACAAATATGAAGCCTTTGAAAAGTTCAAAGAATTCAAGAACGAAGTACAAAACCAACTTGGCAAAATTATCAAGATACTTCATTTTGATTGAGGTGGAGAATATTTAAGCCAAGAGTTTCGTGACTATCTAAAAGAGTTTGGAATAGTTTCACAATTGACTCCTCCTGGTATACCACAATGGAATGGTGTTTTTGAAAGGAGGAATCGAACATTGTTAGACATGGTTCGATCAACGATAAGTCATGCAAATCTTCTAGTTTCCTTTTGGGGACATGCATTAGAACTGCTGCTTTTACACTTAACCGTGTTCCATCTAAATCAGTTCAAAAGACACCATATGAGATATGGATTGGAAATCGTCCTAGTATGTCTTTTATGAAGATTTGGGGTTGTGAGGCTTATGTAAAACGCCAAATATCAGATAAACTTGAACCTAAATCTGAAAAGTGCTTCTTTATTGGGTATCCTAAGTTAACTAAAGGATACTATTTCTATAATCACATAGAGAACAAAATGTTTGTTGCTCGAACTGGTGTTTTTCAAAAAAGAGAATTTATTTCTACAAAAAGTAGTGGGAGCAAGATTGATCTTGAAGAAGTTCAAGATCATCAACAAAATATTGAAGAAGTTCAAGTTCAACAAGAAGACACTGAACCTCAGATGGAATCTGAACAGAGTCCACAAGTCGTTGTGGAACAAGAACCTATTTAAGAAACATAGCCACTGTGTGTGTCCTCTAGAACGCACCGTTTGCCTGCAAGATATGCTTTGCTCATAACTTATCACGGTGATGTTCTGCTCATGGATCAAGATGAGCCCACTACCTGCCAAGAAACGGTACTAGGTCCAAAATCTGAGAAATGGCTTAAGGCCATAAAATCCGAAATGGAATCCATATATGCCAACCAAGTTTCGACTTTGGTTAACCCACTTGAAGAGGTAAAACCCATAGGGTGTAAGTGGTTTTTCAAAATGAAAATTGACATGGATGGAAATGTACATACCTATAAAAGGCACTTGGTTGCTAAATGTTTCCGATAAATTCATGGTATTGACTATGATGAGACCTTTTCTCTAGTTACGATGTTTAATCCATTTGGATTTTGCTTGTGATAGTTGCATTCCATGATTATGAAATCTGGGAAATGGATGTCAAAACCGTTTTCCTCAATGGAAATCTTCAAAGGATGTGTACATAACACAACGAGAAGGTATTGTCACTCTAAAAAATGCTGGGAAGCTTTGTAAGCTACAACGATCTATTTATGGATCGAAGCAAGCTTCTCGGAGCTAGAATCTTTGTTTCAATGATGCAATCAAAGAGTTTGGTTTCATCAAAAATAAAGATGAGCCTTGTGTTTACAAGAAGGTTACTAGGAGCACAGTTGTCTTCCTAGTATTGTATGTAGATGACATACTTCTTATTTGGAATGACATCCCTACTCTATAGTCTGTAAAGATTTAGTTAGGGAAATGTTTCTTTATGAAGGACATAGGTGAAGCCACCTATGTATTAGGTGTTAAGATCTATAGAGATAGATTTAGAAAGTTAATTGGCCTAAGTTAGAGTACATACATAGATAAAGTGCTAAAATGGTTTAGCATGAATGATTCTAAGAAAGGATTCTTGTCTATGACACATGGCATTATTCTTTTGAAGGATCAGTGTCCTATGACACAAGATGAGAGAGAATGCATGAGTAAGATTCCGTATGCATCTACTATTGGATCTATCATGTATGCTATGTTATGCACTCATCGAGATGTCTCGTATGCTTTAAGCATGTCGAGTAGGTACCAAGCAAATCCAGGTGAGCGTTAGTGGATTTTGTCAAGAATATCCTTAAGTACTTGAGAAGAACTAAGGATACTTTCTTGATATATGGAGGTGAAGAGGAATTCATTATGAGAGGTTACACAGATATGAGTTTCCAAATCGATAAAGATGATTTTTGATTACAATCTGGGTATGTGTTTTGCCTAAATGGTGGTTGTTAAAGTCCATTTTATTCTCTAAAATGTGCTTTAATATCTATTATCCTTCTCTCCTCAATACATTGGAAAGTTAAATTTTGTTCACTTTTGCCTTGCAAGTGATTCCAGAAGAAGTTGAGTAGAATTGGAGCTAAAATGAACTTGTAACCTAACTTAGGCTAACCAGGAAAAAACCAAGAACATCCGTCCACGGATAGGTCTTCAATTGTGGATGGATGAGTCGAGCAAAGATGGCGAGCTACCTTACACAAGCAGATCTGTCGATGTATATTTCCTTAGACGTCGACTGATCTATCGGACAGAGGCATAGTAAGCAAGATTTGTTCATGCATCAACGTATGTTCCTTTGGACATCGACAGATCCATTGGGAAAAATGCCTGATATGGAGAAAATGAGCAGAGACGTTGACGTATATTCCCTTAGACGTCGACGGCCAACTTGTGGCGGTTGATATCTTTGACCATTTGAGTGCTGGCAATTTTTGATTGATTTTTGGGGAGCAAATCAACAGAGCAGTTGAAAGTTAGAGAAAGGACTGCAGCCATCTTCAACTCATTTTTCTCTTCCCTACTTTTGTAACTTTAAATATTTTAATCAATCTTTCTTGTCATTTAAAAAGAGAAATAGCTTAGGGAGAGAAAAAGTAGCTTAATAGCTTGTTGGAGATAGGAAAGAGGTAACTTCTGTTCATCTTTTCCATTAGATTTCTCTGAGTATTTTCTAAGCTTTATTTTCGTTTTCCTTTCTTATGTATAGCTAAACAACTCTTTACTCCAATCTATTAATAGAAATTGATTTCTTGATCACCAATTGTGAGACTCTTGAGTTTATTTGATTCTTACTTATTGATTGTTCTTCAATTCCTTGTTCTTAAAAGATGATGATCTTGTTTATTGTCTTATTAGTTAGTTGCAAATAATTGATTGAGTGGTTCTTTAGATTGCTAATCTTTGATCACTCCCTCTTGATTAGGTTGAGTTCTTAGAGTTTAAGTAGCATGTGGATGTATTGAATACATCTAAGGAAATTGAAGATTCAATTTGAATGATGAATGCTGGGTTTATTGTTGATTGATGTTAACTTGCATCTTTCTATTGGTTAAAGCTTTTCTATGCTTGAATGTGAATTGCTAGGATTTATGTTAGTAATAGAGGAAGATATTGATGATTAAACTTGAATAATTGTCAGTTTACTCTTAAGGAAAGATTTAATGAATGTGAAGTTGGTTTCTAATTCATTAAGTTAGCCAATTAATGGGAAGAATGATCATAGTGAGTCTAGGATCAATTGTTACATCAAGGAGTTAATTCTTTAATAGATTGGAGGCTTTCACCTATTTGCTTATTTCTTCGTTGCTGTTTTTTTAATCAACTCTTTAGTTGGCATTTTGGTTAACAAACCAAAACTCCCCCTTGTTTATTTAGAATTTTTGTTAAATGCTTTGCAAGTATGGTGAAATCAATTAAGCTTTCTTGGATTCGATCCTTATTTCCCTTATTGCATATAGGAATAGTGAGGTATATTTTGTTGCCTTGCGACACGCAATAGTGGTACTATAAGCTAGAAGAGTTCGAAACAAGACACAGTAGCCGATTCTACAACAGAAGCTTAGTATATAGCTACTAGTGGTGTAGCAAAAGAGCCTATTTGGATCAAGAAGTTCATCATTGAACTTAGGGTTGTACCTAGCATTGCAAATCCTATAGAGCTCTATTGTGGTAATAATGGGCTATTGCACAGGTTAAGGAACCCATATATCACCAACGATCCAAACAGATACTTCGGCACTTCCATCTCGTCTAAGATATCGCTAATAGGGGAGATGTGAAGATATGCAAAGTATCAACTGATGATAACATTGCAGATCCATTGACAAGACTCTGATGTAGCATAGGCATGATCATCACACTAGCTCATTTGGTATTAGATACATAAGTGATTGGATATAGCATTGTTGGTGTATACATTAAAACTTATTGTATGATGATGGTTTTTGATATACATTTTACCATGCTAGTATTGTATTCTTATTAAATGGCAGTTTCATTATTATAGTTATTTGATACATGCGTAATATAAATAATTATAATAATGTCTTTGGAATAATTATGAATTATTCTTAAAAGCCCTTAGTCAAGTATTATTCTGAATTGGGATAACAATAATGCATGGTGTAATACCCGTTCCAAATTACCGTTCCTCTTAGTTTGTCCGGCATGTATCATTTAGTAGGAAATCATGGAAAATATAGTTTAAGCCTTACTTAAGTTATGGATAGGATATAAATGGAATTAAATGAATTGTTAAAGTTTAGTAGTAAAATCAGAAGTTTAGACTGATTTTACAAAAAAATTGACAGAGAATTTAAAAATTTCACTGCCAATGGAGTAAAAGGAAATTGTCTAAAGAATAAAAATATACACTAAAAATTTTATTACACTGATTTAGGATATAGATGGAATTTTGGTAATTTTTGAAGGGTAAAATGGTAACTAAGAGCAAAATTTTCTTTTATGGATTTAATCATATGATGACAAGTGTCAAAGCTTTAAGAATGGAGGGCTAGGATTGAGCCAAATTTCCCCCACCCTTGTCTTCAAAAATCCGGCCATGCATAAATAAAAGGCTAGAAAATTCTTGAAATCTCCATTGTTGTCTTCAATCTTTAGCTTGGAAGAACAAAAACTCCATTGTTGAACACTTGAAAGCTTCCACCCATAAACATAAGTCCTAAATTCTCCAAAAAAGCCTACCAAAATTTCTTATCAAGTTAAACCTCTAGGTTAGCCCATTAATATTCCCAAATCAATTTCAAGAAATTCAAGCTAGTGTGGGAGGAATTTCATTTGGAAATTTTAGGGTTCTTGGTGGATTTTCACAAATCAAGGAGTACCTGCACCATCAAAGGACAAGGAACTGGGTGAGGACAGTCAAGAATAGCGAGGACCTCACTGTGAGTGGATTACTAATTCAAAATTGCTTTTATACTTGATTTAATATTTTTGGGTTTAATGCTTCGCTTTACTTGGATATTCTCAAATTAAAGTGTTGATGAATGGTTTATGAGATTTTATAAAATTCTACTGTGTTAAGACGAAATTATTTCTTAATTTATGGATTGAGAAAGGAACTTGTGTTTTTGGAAAGTGTTGATGGCAGCTCAGATGGTGAGAGGCATGTCCTTCTGGGCAACAAAACCCCTTGGTGGCCAGGGTTCGAGTGGTGCTGTAGCACCGAGAATCAAATTGCTGGGCCTCGGGGACAATACCTGGGTAGTGGATTAGGCGGGTGATCTGGGCTACCCATGCGGATCCGTGGTCCGCCTCGGGGACAATACCTGGGTAGTGGATTAGGCTGGTGACCTGGGCTACCCATGTGGATCTGTGGTCCCGAGGGACATGGCTCTCACAGTGTAATGAAATAATACTGTGGAAAGGCCATCTAGGTCGTAAGTTTGTTACTCGCGGCAGCCGCACGAGGGGAATTTATTATTACTGCAGTAACTAAGTTTAAGCAGCCTGCGGACCGCCTTTTGAGGGGCGCGGGTGAGTGTGGTTAGCCTTGGATCTGGAGGCGCGGAGGGTAACCCACAAGGCTTTTGTGAGTTCATTTTGCGGCACTGCCGGGCAGGATGGGACTCGGTCACCCAATGTCGACCTTGGGCCGAGGCGACAGCTTGGGTAGAGAAATTGACGGACATTATCTTTGACCCATGGGCCTATTTTCTGGAAATCTCCTTTCCTAATGTCTTTTATATTATTTTGAATATTTGAATTATTAAAGTATCTGAATTTATTTTATTTTATTTTTTTTAGTGAACTTCAATACTTCTATAAATGTTTTACTAGTTATCCACTCACTGAGTAACCTAGTTACTCACACTCGTTTTCATAAAACTCATTTTTCAGGTTTTAGCTAGTTGACCGCGTTACTAGGGTACGTTATGGTGGGAAATTAGTTGGCACCTTGTACCAGTTTGACCAGAGGTAAAGAGTCAACTCTTTTATATTATTTTTAAAACATTTGGGTAGGCCCCACCGAGTATGAAAATATCATTTTAAATAGCCAGTTCTCTTCTTTAATAAGTCTAAGACTTTTCAAAGCTGACATGATATTTTTCTGAGTTCTGGAAGTTCGTAAATAAATTCTACAAAAATATGTCGAAAAACCTAATGGCATTTTCGT
This sequence comes from Microcos paniculata, assembly GCA_030664755.1. Classification (NCBI taxonomy): domain Eukaryota; kingdom Viridiplantae; phylum Streptophyta; class Magnoliopsida; order Malvales; family Malvaceae; genus Microcos; species Microcos paniculata. The sequence continues at coordinate 2,368,816 of CP131463.1, forward strand.
AAATATTTTGAAGTTTGGGTGCCTTGCACGTAAATGAATTTTTACACTATGGCAGTTTGACGCTTTATCTATTTTGATTTGTCTACATGTTAGTTAAATGTTTTAACTATTGAATTGGATGAAAACTGTATAAGAGAAAAATAAAAAAAATGACCGTTTCAGCCTGGCAACCTTTGGGGTGTATTCTAACCTAATAGAATACATTTCGAGAGTTGCGGTGATTGTTACGTGCTCGATCATGGTGTCGGGGCGTGACACATGGAGGCTAGTATGTGTAGTGATTGATGACAAGAAGTTGTCATGGAAATAAGATGTCAAGTCAGCACATAGGTACATGTTAAAGAACTTATGTACTGGACCGACCTGCAATGAGAACATTGCATGGATTGTTATATGAGTGTCATAAGTGGTTTTCAGAGTGATAATGGTGTAAGTAATCATTAGGCTTGAGATCACCATAGATTGCTACATGACGAGTTTTGTGCTTTAATACGATCAACCGTCACTCGTAACTGGGTGGACTATAAAGGCCATAATTGGGTATACAATAAATCATCAGAGGAATATGCGTGATCAAGATAGAATTAGTCTCCCTCTTATATATCAAAAGTGATATCTTGGGCCCCTTGATTAAGTGAGACTAAAATGCATGGTTGTGCTCAAATGAATTGATATGAGATATCAATTGGTGTCGAGACGTTTTACCGCTCCGACGATAAATGATATGGCGTAAAAATATTTGGAACTAAACAGTCTAAAAACAAATGGAGTCGCCACTAACCTTTTATTTGAATAGGTGTGGTTAGTCACCTACTTGTTTAACCCGACGTAAATCTAGAAAGATTATGTCAAGTTAAGGAAAGAAACTGGTCTACGAAAAAGATTTTCAGGTTCGTGAGTCGGTTACGCTTGGGGAAGGATTAGCACCCCCAAGACGCCCGGAAATCGGTACCACAAAAGTCTTAAAAATATTTTACTTGGGAAATAATAATAAAATGTGTTTAAAATCATTTTAAGAAAAACATAATTTTAAATGTTGGAATAAATATTCCTTTTAATGTAGGATAAACATCCCATTGTAGAAACTAAATTCGAAATTTAAAGACTTAATGTCGGAATGAGCATTCCTTTTGATGTGAAAATCCACAGCCCAATTTTGAATTTGAAGAAATTTCCTACTTAGAATGGAGATTCAATTTCTAACTAGGAACAAATATTCTTCAAAAAAAAAAAAATCAAAGTCAAGTAAAAATGAGGATAAATATCCTTTTGAAAAAACAAAGTTTTAATTTTAATTTTAGAAAGTCTCAATTATGAGAATATTAATTGAAACCTTCTAAAAAAAATTTTGCAAAAAAAGTTGGGATAAACATCCTCAAATTCGTGTTTTGAAGATCACATTAAGAGACTTTAATTATGATTTATCAAATTAAAATCTCTTAGAAAGATTTAATTTTAAAACAATGTCGGAATAAATATTCCTTTTAATTTGATGAAGGGAATAGTTTGACAAAAATTTAGTTTGATAGGAAAATATTTTGAAAAATTAAAAATTAAAAAAAAGATAAAAGAAAATAAATATTCCCTTTTATTGAAAAAGAAATAAAAAGAAATAAAAAAAAAGATTTTGAAAGTGATTTTTTCATAAAATTTGGATTAATTTGAGAGGCCTTAATTATAGTTGGAAAATTAAGATCTCTCAAAAAAGACTTCTAAAACATGTTTTGAAATTAATGTCGGAATGAATATTCCTTTTATTTTAATTGGGCCTCTTAAGCAAGAGATTTTCTTAAAATGAAATAAAAATAAAATATAGAAGTAAAAATAAAATAAAATAAAATAAAATAAAAGATTTTGAAATCAACATTCCTTTTTGTAAAAAGAAAATTTTTGGAGTTCATTCGCGAATTTTAAGAAATTAAAGACAATCATAAACATGATGCATGTTTTTTATGAAAATTACATGAAAAACATATTTTTTAATTTTGGAGGGATGAAAAATTCTCCCGGGTCCGATCGGACTTCCGATTAGATACCGAGAAAACATCTCATCGGAGAAAACCTTCGGAAATCTCGGACTCCCGAGACATCCTCCGGTCACCCCATGCATATGAATTTTTGAAAATCAATGTTCTAAATTTAATCATGCATGAATGGGACAAGGAAACATGGGTTAGTACATATATACAAAATTAATTGAACAATATAATACGATAAATAAATAGAACATGGGAATTTAAATTTAATTTTACAAGATCAAATTGCATGATAGCTAATTTAACACATATAAGCAAGCCTAATTTAAACAAGCACATATACAAGGTCAAATATGCAATTTTATACAAAATTTAATTCATAGTTGAATAAACATATGTACAGGGGCGAAAAGGTAATTTTACATGCAATATTCAACTTTTAATAAACCAAACATACTTACAAGGGCAAAACAATAATTTAATGCAAGATTCAATTCCTAATTAAATTAAAGTTCATGCAAGGACAAAAGGGTAATTTCACATACAAGGGCAAAAAGGTAATTTCACATATAAGATACAATTACTAATTAAACAAAAATTCATGCAAGGGCAAAAAGATAATTTTACATACAAGGGCAAAAAGGTAATTTTACACGCAAGATTAATTCTTAATTAAACAAACATATAATTAAGGGTAAAAAGGTAAAAATAAATATGCATACAAGGGCAAAGGGTAATTTTACAAACAGGATTAAATCTCAAATTAAGCAAATAAGGATTTAATGACAAAAAGATAATTTAACAAGGCCAAAATTAAGTTCTAAATTAAATAGACATTTACAAACATAAAAAATATAATTTTTAACAATCAAGATTTGTTTTCTTTATTTAAATAAAAAAATAAAATAAAAATAAACTCAAAGATTTAATTTTTATTCACCAAGGTTTTATTTTTAATTAAACGAAAATGTTTACAAGTTTAAAATTATAGTCTTTATAATTTAAATCAAAATTTTAACCCAAACAATCAAATTTACAACATTAAAGGTATAATCTTTATGGCCAAGATTAGATTTTTTTTTTAAAAGCAAGCAAGAATGAAAATAAACTCAAAAATGTAATCTTTCTAATCAAGGTTAAAACTTTTAATTAAACAAGCATATGGAACATACAAAACACGCTTCAAAAAATAATAAAGTTAGGAACTTTTTACATAATCACATAAATAATTAAAAGAAAAGACATATTAACAAAAATAAAATAAATAAGTAAAAAGGCATAATCTTAAATATTCTTAAAGCATGCTTTAAACTAATCAAATTTATAAATCATAAATATCAATCAAAAAATTAAAGCTAACATTTTTTGCATGAAGTTAACATAACAAAGCAAGAACATTGCATTTAAAGCAAAAAAATGAAATATAAAAACAAGAGCTTTACCTAAAGAGTATGAAGTTTTACACCAAAATTAAAAAAAAAATGGCTTCGTGGAGAAGAGAATGGCTAAAAGTTGATAAACAACAAGCCTTTTCTCTATTTTCTCTAGCCAAATCCTAAAAAAAGAAAAAATGAAAGAAGAAAAATGGAAAGCTTCTCCTTTTTTTTTTTTTTCGGACTGCCTTTCTTCTCCTTCTTTTTTTTATTTTCGAACCCTCTCTGCTCTCTTTTTTGAAGACTGGTTCCTCTGCTTCCAGTGTACTATCCTCTCTCTTTTTTTTTTCTCTGTTTCTTTTTTTTTGCGTTTGAAATAGAGCTGAAGCTCCCTTTGAAAAATGCTCTCTCTCGTGTACTTCCTCTCCTCTCTTTTCTGTCTTTTTTCTTTGAAAGAATGGCTGAAGCCCTCCCCTATTCTCTCTGTGCTCTCCTCTTTTTATAGCCGAATGGAATCCCCCCACTTGCTAAAAACGGTTCCTTTTTATATTCTCCTTTTTTTTCTCTCATCAATGATTCTTATCTTTTCTTATCTTATCATCAGATAGTTTTTTTTTCTTTTTGGCCTGTACTCTTTGTTTTTATCCTTTCTTGCTCCTATCGGTTGTTGATCTCTTCTTTCTTTCTTCTTTTTTTTTTGCTATCCTCTTGGCCGCCCATGTTCGTTGTCCTCTGCAAGGGTACAAGCTGGTCGGTGATAGAATGGCGCAGCTGGATGTTATCACATGTTGGGGTATCCCGCTGGCCGAGGGAGTAGCTGTTATGTGTTGGTGAGGTCCTCAGCTGCTGCCTTTTCTGTTTCAAGTAACAACTCCAATTCATTAACCTTTTTGTCAGCACCCTCGAATTTGGAATGAGATGTCTAGAATAGATCCTCTAGCTCAAGGCTGCGTTGATGACTCATATTAGCTCGATCCTCATGTTCAACACTTCTCTCCAGAGCAATCTTCAACTCCTCCGCAAGCTCTGAGTTCCGAGCTGCTGACTGGTTTAGAGCTGATTCTAGCTCAGCCACCTTCCCCTGGTACTCCTCCATTTGACTGTTCAGCAGTTTCTTTTCTTCCTCAGCCTCTCCGAACTTTGTGCTGAGCTCTGATATTTTCTCAGAGAATTCTTTCAGTTCTTTCTGATCAGCTTCAAACCCTTTAAGTTCCACCAAATTTAACTGTTGTTCAAGCTCCACATTCCTCTGCTCAGCCGCTATAAAAACGTGCCTCAAGTTCCCTCAGTTTCAATTTTGCATCTTCTGCTGCTTCATTTGAAGCTCGAACTATATCCTCTAACTCAAGATTCTTTTGAGTAGCAGTTGCTGCAGCAGCTCCAGATTCATTATGAAGCTCTTCCAGAGATTTCAGTTTCTGTTGAAGCTCCTCATTATTAGACAGAGCCTCAGTCAAGAGAGAATCAGTTTTGGAGAAATTCTCATTTGAAACCTTCAATTTTTCTTCAACTTCGATGCATAGCTCCTCCATCTTTGCTGCATTATGGTTTAGGTCTTCGATGGTTGCTACAAGAGCTTCTTTTCCTTTCAGCAATTTACTTGATTCTTTCTGTACAGTTGAGACCCGTATTTCTTGGTCTTTCAGCCCAGCTTCAACTAATTCCCTTGCTTTGACTTCCTCCTCTAGTTTCAACTTGATGTCTTCCAACTCAGAAATCTTCGCTTGAAGATTTTCTTTAGTGGCAGCAAAAGTATTCTCGAGAGCAGAGATATCTTCCTTCACCTTGGATTTTGAAGCCCTTTTCAGGTCCAACTCTTGAGTCAGTTCATTAATAAGAGCTTCCTTGGAAGTGAGCCTTTGCTCTAAGTCCAATACTAACGATTTAGAAAGTGCCAACTCCTCCTTAGAAGCAGAAAGTTCTGCTGCAGTGCTTTGAAGGGCGCATCAACCTTCTGGTTTTCAACAACCTTCTCATGTAGGCCCTCGTGTTCTTCCTTCAGGGAAACCATCTGTTCTTCCATTTCTTTCATGCTAAGTTTTGTAGTTTCAAGCAATCTTTCAAGCTCCAGAGCTCTCTCAGACTCAGCATGTGAGCCACTTTGTTTGTGCAGTTCTTCAAACTTTCTCGCCTCTTCTGCAGAACTCTGCAGCTGAATAATGAAACCCTATTGGTTGGCACAAGTCCAACCGACAGCTGGTCGCTGGCGCCGTCATGGTATACATCCCTGCCATTACTGCACCGCCGCTTCCAACCCCTACCGGGTGCATTTGACAGGAAACCGAAGCCGAGGAAGCGGAACTTGTCGTCGATCCAGCGGCACAAGAGATTTCAGTAGCTGCAGGGACGGTGCCAGAGCCCGTGGCGGCAATGATATAAGGCTGAGCTTGATGAAGCAGCCACTCGATGGTCTCACCATCGGAGCGGTGGCCGAGTTCTCGGGTTAGCTGAAAGATCCATGCCGCACAAAGGGCCGGCATCCGAACTCGGAGGCCACGGCCATTCACTTTGGTGTGGCGATCTTTAGAGAGGGAAGAAACGGGCTTTCGAACATTGAGAGTGAGTTGGTTCTTGGGAGCAGGCTCATTAGAAACCACCGCAGAGTTATCGTTGGAGTTTTGGTGGCTGTGGAGCGGTGGCATGGAGTTGCATGGATGGTGGCTTACGTGGGAGGAGGGGTTGCTGTCGTGAGCTTGCTGGCCTGAGGGTGGGGTGGTTTTGGTGGAGGCCGTGGCTGTTTCGTTGCTGCTATGGTTGCTGCTGCTGTAGCAACCGTGAAGATGAGCAGCTGCTGCTGTGGCCATATGGCTTGTCTCGGTGGCGACGGGCAGAGGAGCAGCGCCGGTGCTCTTCCACGGTAGCCGCTCACAAGCATGGGCAGAGAGTGCAACTCACCATTTTTGCATGGCTTGTATGGGAGCATTTTTGTTTTTCATGGTAAATGGTTTGCATGGAGGAGGAGTGTGCAGTTTGTGTGGGAGCATTTTTTGTTTTGCATGGTGGTGGTTTCTTAGTTTCTGCATGGCTTCTTCTGTCATTTTTTTTTTGCATGGTAAGTGGTCCCGGCTTGGCTCTTGATATATATATAGATATATATAATATACATTAATATATATGTATATATATAAATATAAATATACTTATACATTCATATATATATATACATATATAAATATATATATAAGTATATATAGATATATAAAAATATTTATACACACATGGATATTTATACATAAATATACATATGTATGTAAATATAAATATATAAATATATATACATATCTATATATATATATTCGCACCATGACTGAATCGATTCGGTTGATTCCCAACTCGCTCGGCTTTGCATGGAAATTGAGTTGACCCACTTATCTTCCCCCTTTTTTTTTTCTTGATTCGAAATTATCTGCAAGAAAATAAAATGAGATCAAACTAAAATAATAATAATAATAATAATAACAGTAATAGTAAATGACCAACAATAAGCTAAACTAAAAAGGGTAAGCAGAATTGAAACTTTGAAAGAGGGCAAATCAATTAATCAATTAAGATTAACTAGTTGACTAAAGCAAAAAATAAGTGTCTACAGTTGCCCCTCTTTGATTGTTTCTTAATGATCTAGAAGTGTAAGCTTCTGGATAATTGGGAAATAAGCAAAGATGTAGACACTCATTACTCAAACGTGTATTAAACAGTACTGGGGTTTTGAAAAAGATTACTCTTAACTGAAATGATTTTAAAATCGAGGAAGTTGTCCTAAACAGAACTAAGTTTGAGAAAACCATCCTAAACAGAAATGATTTTTTATTTTTATTTTTTTATTATTATTTTTTTAGATTTTTGAGGAAAATTACCCTAAAGAGAAACAATTTTGGAAAACCACTCTAAACAGATATGATTTTAAATCTGAAGAAATTGTGCTAATTTTGCGAAAACCACCCTAAACAGGAATAATTTTAAATTTGGAGAAGTTGTGCTAAATTTTGAGAAAACCATTCTAAATAGAAATGATTTTAGACCTTGAATTAATTGCTTTAAAAAAGAAACACTTTTGAGAAAACCATCCTAAACAAGAATGATTTTAAACTTTGAAGGAACTGCTTTAAAAAGAAACACTTTTGAGAAAACCGTCCTAAACAGGAATGACTTTAAACTTTGAAAGACTTGCTTTAAAAAAGAGATGCTTTTGAGAAAACCATTCTAAACAGAAATGATTTTAATTTTGAATAAATTGCTTTTGAAAAGAAATGCCTTTGAGAAAACCATCCTAAACAGGAATGATTTTAATTTTGAATAAATTGCTTTGAAAAGAAAATGCTTTTGAGAAAACCATCCTAAACAGGAATGATTTTAATTGCTTTAAAAGAAAATGCTCTTGAGAAAACTATCCTAAACAGGAATGATTTTAATTTTGAATAAATTGCTTTGAAAAGAAAATGCTTTTGAGAAAACCATCCTAAACAGGAATGATTTTAATTTTGAATAAATTGCTTTGAAAAGAAAATGCTTTTGAGAAAACCATCCTAAACAGGAATGATTTTAATTGCTTTAAAAGAAAATGTTCTTGAGAAAATCGTCCTAAACATGAATGATTTTAGACTTTGCTTTGAAAAGAAAATGCTTTTGAGAAAATCATCCTAAACAGGAATGATTTTAATTGCTTTAAAGAAATAGCTTTGCTTTTGAGAAAACCATCTTAAACAAAATGATTTTAAACTTTTAAAGAAATTGCTTTAAAATGAAATGCTTTCAGGAAAACTTTCCTAAACAGGAATGATTTTAAACTTTGAAGAAATTGCTTTGCTTTTGAGAAAACCATCTTAAACAAAATGATTTTAAACTTTTAAAGAAATTGCTTTAAAAAGAAATGCTTTCGGGAAAACTTTTCTAAACAGGAAAGATTTTAAACTTTGAAATACTTGCTTTAAAAAGAGATGCTTTTGGGAAAACCTTCCTAAACAGGAATGATTTTAAACTTTGAAATACTTGCTTTGAAAAGAAAATGCTTTTGAAGAAACCATCCTAAACAGGAATGATTTTATGAGAAAACCTTCCTAAACAGGAATGATTTTAAAACTTGAAGAAATTACTTTAAAAAGAAATACTTTTAAGAAAACCGTCCTAAACAGAAATGAATTCAGATCCTTCTCAAACAGATTTACCTTAAGTAAGAAAATACCTTAAAGGAATTTTGGAGAGTTACCTGAGGAGCTTCTTACACAAGACTAACCTCGCAATTTGAATTGGATTTATGCCTGTAATTTTTGAACAATGATAGGATGCATGATGAATGTTTATGAGGAATGATGCTAAAATGATGCATTTTGCTTGTTGATGCTTAAATGATAACGCTTTTCTACTTTGCCTCAAAGGTTTCAAGATAGCCTTCTGGCTTGGTCCGATCTACATTCTTCGAAATTGGTGAACATCTTCTTGATACATCTTTTCTAGCATAAACATGCCCCAGACTTTTATTTTGAATCATTTTTGCCTAAACATCCCAGTTTGAGACAATTTCATTCTCGTGTCACCTTGCTTTGGGCACCAAAAGTATGTTGTTGAGCTCATGTTTACCCTCACATTTCTTTCCTTTTTGTGCTGAGAGTTGACTTCAAATGTTATGGCATTCACTTACCTATTTGCTCTCCCTTTCATGATGAAGAAATTATGCAATTCGTATTTAAGGAGAAATTCATGGATCATCTTGAAGAAAAGCAATGCAAAATATATTTATATATAAAGTTATAACAGGTTCCTGACAAGAATCTAACAAACAAGTTTATGACGAAAGAAGAAAAAGGGCATATGACCTTTAAACGATGAATGCATAGACAACAAAGTGTTGGTCATCTTGCGCCTCACCTTTGACTAACTTACCTTTGCTGAACTGACGTTCGACGAGGTCTGATGATTTCTGATTACTTGAATCCCCATGGCCAAACAAGATCTCTTGTGCAAGTTGGGTACCCATTTTGCCATGCTTTCTCGAACTTCCTAAACTGCCTTTTCAGGTTTTCAGCTTAGGAACCAACCTAATTAGATCTGAACCGCCCTTTCGGGTTTTCGCCTCAGACCCCACCCCTTTTTTTTGGACTCAGGCCGCCTTTGCAGGTTTTCAACTTGAGACGCTCTTTTCATTTTTCATTTTTTCTCACCATTTTTTCTCTCTTCTTTTTCTCTTTTTCTCTTTTCTTTTTTTGTTTTTTTTGTGTTTTTTTGTTTTGTTTTGTTTTTTTTTTTGAATTCTTCAAGTGTAGTATTTCTTCACAGCATCGGCATTGGTCGGATATGGCAATTCATCTCCATCCATTTCTTGCAAGATTAGGGCATCTCCCGAGAATGCTTTCTTCACCACATGATGACCATCCCAATTTGGAGTCCACTTTCCTCGGGGATCATGTTGAGTAAGTACAATCCTTTTCAATACTAATTCTCCTTTTGTAAACTCATGCAGACGCACCATGGCAAAGTGCTTTGAGCTGTTTTTCTTCAATTAAGTTCAATTGGTCAAATCTTTCTTATACCCAATCTGATTTTTCGAGTTTCAGCTCTCTGTATACTCTCAAAGATGGGATTTCCACCTCAACCGGCACCACAGCTTCCATTCCATAGACCAGGGAATATGGAGTTGCCCCAGTCGATGTTCTTACAGTAGTGCGATAAGCATGTAAAGCAAAAGGAAGTTTCTCATGCCAGTCTTTGTAAGTCACTGTCATTTTTTGGATAATCTTCTTAATGTTTTTGTTTGCTGCTTTGACCGCTCCATTCGTTTTTGGCCGGTAAGGAGTTGAATTGCTGTGTTTGATCTTGAATTGGGAGCACACTGCATCGATCATCTTGTTGTTCAAATTCTTAGCATTGTCAGTGATAATTCTTTCTGGTAGCCCATACCGACAAATGATCTCCTTCTTCACGAACTTGGTGACCACTGACTGTGTTACATTGGGATATGAAGCAGCTTCAACCCATTTGGTGAAGTAATCAATGGCCACTAGGATGAACTGATGCCCATTAGAAGCCTTTGGTGAGATTGCCCCGATTACATCTATGCCCCACATTGAGAAAGGCCAAGGGGACGAGCTGACATACAATGGATTAGGAGGCACATGAATCTGATCAGCATAAATCTGACATTTATGGCATTTTCTGGCATGATTAATACAATCGATCTCCATAGTCAACCAGTAATATCCCAACCTCATAATCTGTTTAGCCATTCTATGCCCACTGGAATGAGTTCCACAGATTCCGCCGTGAACTTCTTCTAGAATCTTTTTTGCTTCCTCTGACTCTACATATCTCAACATTACTTGATCCCTACTTCTCTTGTAAAGGACTTCACCGTCTAAGAAGAAGTTTGCCGACATTTTTCGGATAACTTTCTTGTCATTCTCAATAGCACGATCTGGATACTTTTGAAATCTGAGGTATTGGACAATGTCATAGAACCAAGGTTTGCCATCATCCTCCTCTTCAACACTCATGCAATGTGCCGGATGAGTCTTCATGTCCAACTTGATTGCTTCGATTTCAGCTCCTTTATCGACTTTGAACATCGAGGCTAAAGTTGCCAATGCATCGGCCAACTGATTGTCTTCTCTAGGGAGATGATGAAAGCTGATTTCTTCAAATTGCTCAATCAACTCCATGATGTACTTATGATAACGGACCAACTTTGAGTCTCGTGTTTCCCATTCACCTCTCAGCTGATATATCACCAAAGCAGAATCGCCATACACTTCCAAAGCCTCGATCTTTCTCTCCATTACCATATGGATCCCCATAATTCAAGCTTCATATTCTGCCATATTGTTTGTGCAATCGAAGTCGAGCCTTGCTGTTGCTGAGTCTTGATCTCCATTTGGGGATATTAGCACAACTTCTATTCCATGCCCCAGTGCATTTGATGCCCCATCAAAGTACATTCTCCATCTCTTATCTTTCTCTGATTCGGTGTGGAAGATTGCCATCAAATCCTCATCAAGAAACTCAAAGTTCATGGGTTCATAATCATCAATTGATCTATCGGCTAGAAATTCAGCAGCAGTACTTCCTTTGATAGCCTTCTGAGAGACATGTATTATATCATATGCTGACAGTAGCACTTGCCAATGAGCTAACCGACCTGATAATGAAGGTTTTTCAAAGAGGAGTCTGATCGGATCTAGCTTCACTATCAACCCAGTGGTTTTGCACTGTCTTAATCTCTGAGCTGCCCACGCCAATGCACAACACACTTTTTTTATCTGAGAATACTTGGCCTCATACTCTGTGAACTTCTTGCTGACATAGTAGATCGCTTGCTCTTTCTTGCCGGTTTCATCATGTTGCCCCAAAACACAACCCATGGAGTGTTCCAACACTGTCAGATACAAGATTAGAGGTCGATCAGGCACAGGAGGTACTAGCACTGATGGGCTTGACAAATACTCCTTGACCTTATCAAAGGCTTTCTGACAGTCTTCATTCCATTCTCCCATATTGTTCTTCTTCAAGAGCTTGAAAATCGGGTCACATTTTGTAGTTAGCTGGGAAATGAAGCGGGAGATATAGTTCAATCTCCCAAAGAAACCTCTTACTTCCTTTTGAGTTATCGGAGGTGGCAAATTCTGAATGGCTTTGATTTTATCTGGGTCTACCTCGATGCCTCTTTGACTGACAATAAAACCCAATAGCTTCCCTAAAGTGACGCCGAAAGTACACTTGGCAGGGTTTAATCTCAACCAATACTTGCGCAGTCTTTGAAACAGCTTCCTCTGACCAGTCATGTGCTCCTTTAGATTTCGGCCCTTGGTGATCAACATATACTTGCATCATAAGAGTTACCATAGTTCTCTGATAAGTTGCCTAGGCATTCTTGAGGCCGAAGACATCACATTATAATGAACGTGCCCCACACGGTGGTGAAAGCAAGCTTTTCCTCATCTTCTAGAGCCATCCCAATTTGACTATAACCTTGCTGACATCTCGGTAGTGCACACATATCTGCATCCTGCCATCTTTCTTTGGGACTAGCACTACGTTCACTACCCATTCAAGATAAATGACCATCCCAAGCCTCATTCTTCTCAATTTCTGCTGCACTGGTTTTGAAACCGGGCTTGATTGGCATTCTATGTACCATAGTCTTAGTATCCAAACCCGGTATATCTTGATAGGACTAAGCAAAGGCATTGGCATATTTTTTTTGAGCAATGACATCAATTCCTCTTTCTGTTTCAATGTCAAGGAAGTGCCGATTTTGACCTCTTTCTTTTCCTTCTCATCCCCAAATTGATCAATTCAGCAGTTTCTTCATGAGGTAAGATCTGTTTGTCTTCTCTTTCAATCAATCTCATAAGATCAGGGGGAAGAGAGTAATCATCATCATCATTATTGTTAAAGTCATCCGCATTAATGAACCGGTCGAAGTCAGGCTTGAGAGGACCCTCTTTGCTATCTTTGCATTCATCACTTGAGGTTCTTTAAGTCAAGGGATAATAAAGGAATATATATAATATATACATATATGTGTTTGATCCATGAATAAAATAAAATGGTAAAACGAATAATAAGGGTAAATAGAAGAAAGCACGGAGAATTATGATATCAAATATGTACATGACAGAGAGTTTAAAAATGTACATGACAGAGAGTTTAAGAATGCATAACATCAAAATTATGAATGATAGAGCAAATATGAAAGTAAAACCCATAACATATGAAGATCAACCACCAACACTTTTGGGCAGAAATGTAGGATAAAACGTGCTCAAAGTTGCCAAAGCTTATTATATGTCAAAATCTACTATCATAATCGGTGCCTCAAAAACCTCCCAGTTGTTTGAATTGGTCTCCGGTGCTAACTGCAGGACCCATGTTTCGCTGTCATATTCCAGCTAATTCAGCATTAACAGCATCTACTCCATTCCTTCCATGATTAGGAAACGAATTTGCCCCTACATTCGGCTGTACACCGACATCAAAAGTCAAACGACCTTCCTTGATAATCCCTTGTACCACTTCTTTCAACCTCATGCAGTTTTCAATGCTATGCCCCTTGGCTCCTGAGTGATAAGCGCATGTTGCATTCTCATCAAACCACTTAGGATATGGAGGCTGTAAAAGGGTCAAATACTGAACCGGTTCAATCATCTTACTATTCAATAGCTTGGTGTATAGTTCTGTGTAAGTCATGGGGATGGGAGTAAATCGTTTCCTTTTCTTTGGTGGTTTTGGATTCCGGTTTTGGGTGTTCGGTCTTGGAGCAGTGGAAATGGTGTTGGACACTGGGTATTGGTAAGCATTTTGAGGTTGTGTATAGTTGGGAAGAGGATATTGGTAAGTGTTCTGAAGTGGTATGAAATTGGCGGAATGGTATTGGCATGGTTGGCATTGGGGTTGTGGGTATTGTTGGTATCCTCCACATCTTACAGTGTTCACTCCGCCTTCCTCCTTTTTGGAACTCTCTTTGGTTGCACTGGGTTCCCCATCATCTAACTTACCGGTCTTGAGTGCATTCTCCACCATTTCTCCGATTAAGACCAAGTTAGTGAAACTCATGATGGCACCAGCTAGCATATGGCTATAATATGGAGCCTTCAAGGTGTTAATGAATAGCCATGTCATCTCTTTCTCAGTCAAAGGAGGCTGAATCTGAGTTGTCATGTCCCTCCATCTCTGGGCATATTCAGTGAATGACTCGGAAGACTTTTTCTCCATGTTTTGCAAAGTCAATCTATCGGGTACTAAATCCGTCATATGCTTGTACTGATTGATGAAAGTCCGAGCCAGATCATTCCAAGAATGAATATCCCGCCTATCTAACTTGTTATACCACTGTATTGCTGACCCGGTGAGGCTGTCTTGGAAACAGTGAATCAACAGTTTATCATCTCGAGAATATACAGCCATCTTTCGGCAGTACATGGTAACATGGTCTTTGGGGCATGTGGTTCCTTTGTATTTTTCAAACTCAGGCACTTTGAACTTCCTTGGGATCACCAATCCATCAACTAAACTCAACTCATATGCATCAGTAGTGCCATAAGTATGAGTGCCCTCCATGGCTTTAAGCCGCTCCTCTATTTGATTCAACACTTTCTGGCTTTCAGCTTCGCCCATCTCTCTCTCAAACTGCTCGTTAGGCACAATCACGGGGTTGGCTGGGGCAAATCCAGGGACAGGAGGTGCCATGGTGTATGTGGGAGGAGTAATTTGTGGGGTTGGCATTGGAAGTCCTCTGCTTGTATTGAACATTGGAGGTATAAAAAGGTATATGCCAGGCGGAGGCGGTGGTGGAAAGGTGAATGTGTTTGTGGTTGATTGCGGAAATTGTGTTTGATTTTCTTGTGGGGGTATACTGAGTGCAGGGGGTGAGAGAGAGGCATTCGTAGGCTGAGTTGTGGGGAGTCCGTGTGGGAGTGTACTCGGAGAAGGTTGCCCATTGGAATTGTTGCCTGAATTTGCCATATTTTGTTGTCTCATACTGGCCACCATTTCTGCCATCTGATCCAGTTTTTTCTGCAATTCTTCATTTGCCTTCCTTAATTGTTCAATCTCTGTAGCTTCCTCTTCCATCATGATTCTGGACTGTAATCTAGTATTGTATCTGTGTGTTGGAGGTGCTATCTTGAAACCCTTTGATGTAATCACAAGGATGAATCAGATTCCCTTATTATGTATGTATGAACATGCTTGATGAAAATGCAACCATGGGATGCAAAAATAAAGGGAAGAAATGACAAAAAGGAAATGTTTTAGCTCACCATTAAAAATAAATTATATACATGGATGCACATATACAAGTACAGTATGAAGTAGAATAAAAGGAAGCATGTCAATGATTAGATGTAGATGCAAAAATGAATGGTTTACAACAATTTAACTATAAAGGATAACTGGTCATTTCTTCAGAACGAGGCCAAGAGACCAAATATCCGTTGACCCGAAGATTGACCTTATTCATCAGCCATGACTAATTTCCCTTTACAGTTCTCTTGTTGTGAATGATTCTACAATGGAATGCATGTCATGTGATGATGGCAAATAAAAGAAATAATCATGGATATTCAAAGCATGAATATGTATGGATGAAGCAAGGAAGAAAGTAAACACACGACATATCATTGCAAAAGAAAACAGACAATCATATATACAGACATGGTGAGGAAGAGAATAGGAAAATTATACAAATAGCATACCAATTATGGAATAAACATATATATACAGATAAAAGGAAAACAAACAAATTATGAAACGAATACATACAAACAAAGTGGGAAAGGAAACAAACAACATATCATCATGAAATAAGTATTTACAAAAAGGTGGAAGAAAACAGATAGTTTATACAAACAACGTGCTATCATGAAATAAGCATATGTACAGAAAAACAGCATGTCATCGCGAAATAATCAAAAATCAGACAAACAGCATGCCATCATGAAATAAGCAGATAAAACGAAAGGGATTGATAAAGGTAAGAAGCCGTCCCCCCCTTTGTGTCCTAAGAAACCGGGTTCTCTCGAACGGGTTTGGCTCTATCGAGGTTAGATTTTGGGTTCTTCTACATGCTGGGTTTAAAGCTCTAGACAAGGGTACCCATCGGACAAGATGGGGTGGAGGCAACCCCGTCGCCCTCTCCTAAATAAAGGTGAAGTTCGGACTCCCGAACTTTTATGTTATGAATTTGTGTCGTGTGTGAGGAAGGGACTTATACCTTTACCAACGGCCTTTCGGTGAAGTAGTGAACATTCAGAGAAGTAGAAGCAGGAGGCAGAAAAAACTTCACTATCACATGTCAACACAGGATCAGTCCAATTCAAAATATAGGATAATTAATATGATGAGATAAACATACATGGTAAACAAGATAGGTATACATGGCATACACAAGGAATTAAAACCTAAAAAACACAGTGACTAAAAAGGGCAAAATGGTAAATACAAAAATCATACTAGCAAATCAAGACATACAAAGGAAATTGGAACATGCAAAATATATACAAGTAATTAAGACATAGGGCATACTAGAAGATCAAGGCATAGGTTAAGAGTTAAGTCGTGCAAAATATAGACGAGTAATTAAACACACAAAGCATTCTAGAAGATCAAAACATGAAAACATACATATAAATTGAATGTGATATGAATGCCAGATGCAATTTTAATAAACTTATTTTTTGAAAAACCTTCCCCTTTTTTTTTCTTTTTTCCTTTTGGAAAAAATTTTAATGCAAATGAATGATGCGATCCATGAAATGAAACTTAAAACATTTTATTCTTAAACCCAAGTAAAATAAGACTTAAAAAGTGGCTTGACTCTAAAAAAAATGTCCCCAGTGGAGTCGCCAAGCTGTCGAGACGTTTTACCGCTCCGACGATAAATGGTATGGCATGAAAAATATTTGGAACTAAACAGTCTAAAAACAAATGGAGTCGCCACTAACCTTTTATTTGAATAGGTGTGGTTAGTCACCTACTTGTTTAACCCGACGTAAATCTAGAAAGATTATGTCAAGTTAAGGAAAGAAACTGGTCTACGAAAAAGATTTTCAGGTTCGTGAGTCGGTTACGCTTGGGGAAGGATTAGCACCCCCAAGACGCCCGGAAATCGGTACCACAAAAGTCTTAAAAATATTTTACTTGGGAAATAATAATAAAATGTGTTTAAAATCATTTTAAGAAAAACATAATTTTAAATGTTGGAATAAATATTCCTTTTAATGTAGGATAAACATCCCATTGTAGAAACTAAATTCGAAATTTAAAGACTTAATGTCGGAATGAGCATTCCTTTTGATGTGAAAATCCACAGCCCAATTTTGAATTTGAAGAAATTTCCTACTTAGAATGGAGATTCAATTTCTAACTAGGAACAAATATTCTTCAAAAAAAAAAAATCAAAGTCAAGTAAAAATGAGGATAAATATCCTTTTGAAAAAACAAAGTTTTAATTTTAATTTTAGAAAGTCTCAATTATGAGAATATTAATTGAAACCTTCTAAAAAAAATTTTGCAAAAAAAGTTGGGATAAACATCCTCAAATTCGTGTTTTGAAGATCACATTAAGAGACTTTAATTATGATTTATCAAATTAAAATCTCTTAGAAAGATTTAATTTTAAAACAATGTCGGAATAAATATTCCTTTTAATTTGATGAAGGGAATAGTTTGACAAAAATTTAGTTTGATAGGAAAATATTTTGAAAAATTAAAAATTAAAAAAAAGATAAAAGAAAATAAATATTCCCTTTTATTGAAAAAGAAATAAAAAGAAATAAAAAAAAAGATTTTGAAAGTGATTTTTTCATAAAATTTGGATTAATTTGAGAGGCCTTAATTATAGTTGGAAAATTAAGATCTCTCAAAAAAGACTTCTAAAACATGTTTTGAAATTAATGTCGGAATGAATATTCCTTTTATTTTAATTGGGCCTCTTAAGCAAGAGATTTTCTTAAAATGAAATAAAAATAAAATATAGAAGTAAAAATAAAATAAAATAAAATAAAATAAAAGATTTTGAAATCAACATTCCTTTTTGTAAAAAGAAAATTTTTGGAGTTCATTCGCGAATTTTAAGAAATTAAAGACAATCATAAACATGATGCATGTTTTTTATGAAAATTACATGAAAAACATATTTTTTAATTTTGGAGGGATGAAAAATTCTCCCGGGTCCGATCGGACTTCCGATTAGATACCGAGAAAACATCTCATCGGAGAAAACCTTCGGAAATCTCGGACTCCCGAGACATCCTCCGGTCACCCCATGCATATGAATTTTTGAAAATCAATGTTCTAAATTTAATCATGCATGAATGGGACAAGGAAACATGGGTTAGTACATATATACAAAATTAATTGAACAATATAATACGATAAATAAATAGAACATGGGAATTTAAATTTAATTTTACAAGATCAAATTGCATGATAGCTAATTTAACACATATAAGCAAGCCTAATTTAAACAAGCACATATACAAGGTCAAATATGCAATTTTATACAAAATTTAATTCATAGTTGAATAAACATATGTACAGGGGCGAAAAGGTAATTTTACATGCAATATTCAACTTTTAATAAACCAAACATACTTACAAGGGCAAAACAATAATTTAATGCAAGATTCAATTCCTAATTAAATTAAAGTTCATGCAAGGACAAAAGGGTAATTTCACATACAAGGGCAAAAAGGTAATTTCACATATAAGATACAATTACTAATTAAACAAAAATTCATGCAAGGGCAAAAAGATAATTTTACATACAAGGGCAAAAAGGTAATTTTACACGCAAGATTAATTCTTAATTAAACAAACATATAATTAAGGGTAAAAAGGTAAAAATAAATATGCATACAAGGGCAAAGGGTAATTTTACAAACAGGATTAAATCTCAAATTAAGCAAATAAGGATTTAATGACAAAAAGATAATTTAACAAGGCCAAAATTAAGTTCTAAATTAAATAGACATTTACAAACATAAAAAATATAATTTTTAACAATCAAGATTTGTTTTCTTTATTTAAATAAAAAAATAAAATAAAAATAAACTCAAAGATTTAATTTTTATTCACCAAGGTTTTATTTTTAATTAAACGAAAATGTTTACAAGTTTAAAATTATAGTCTTTATAATTTAAATCAAAATTTTAACCCAAACAATCAAATTTACAACATTAAAGGTATAATCTTTATGGCCAAGATTAGATTTTTTTTTTAAAAGCAAGCAAGAATGAAAATAAACTCAAAAATGTAATCTTTCTAATCAAGGTTAAAACTTTTAATTAAACAAGCATATGGAACATACAAAACACGCTTCAAAAAATAATAAAGTTAGGAACTTTTTACATAATCACATAAATAATTAAAAGAAAAGACATATTAACAAAAATAAAATAAATAAGTAAAAAGGCATAATCTTAAATATTCTTAAAGCATGCTTTAAACTAATCAAATTTATAAATCATAAATATCAATCAAAAAATTAAAGCTAACATTTTTTGCATGAAGTTAACATAACAAAGCAAGAACATTGCATTTAAAGCAAAAAAATGAAATATAAAAACAAGAGCTTTACCTAAAGAGTATGAAGTTTTACACCAAAATTAAAAAAAAAATGGCTTCGTGGAGAAGAGAATGGCTAAAAGTTGATAAACAACAAGCCTTTTCTCTATTTTCTCTAGCCAAATCCTAAAAAAAGAAAAAATGAAAGAAGAAAAATGGAAAGCTTCTCCTTTTTTTTTTTTTTCGGACTGCCTTTCTTCTCCTTCTTTTTTTTATTTTCGAACCCTCTCTGCTCTCTTTTTTGAAGACTGGTTCCTCTGCTTCCAGTGTACTATCCTCTCTCTTTTTTTTTTCTCTGTTTCTTTTTTTTTGCGTTTGAAATAGAGCTGAAGCTCCCTTTGAAAAATGCTCTCTCTCGTGTACTTCCTCTCCTCTCTTTTCTGTCTTTTTTCTTTGAAAGAATGGCTGAAGCCCTCCCCTATTCTCTCTGTGCTCTCCTCTTTTTATAGCCGAATGGAATCCCCCCACTTGCTAAAAACGGTTCCTTTTTATATTCTCCTTTTTTTTCTCTCATCAATGATTCTTATCTTTTCTTATCTTATCATCAGATAGTTTTTTTTTCTTTTTGGCCTGTACTCTTTGTTTTTATCCTTTCTTGCTCCTATCGGTTGTTGATCTCTTCTTTCTTTCTTCTTTTTTTTTTGCTATCCTCTTGGCCGCCCATGTTCGTTGTCCTCTGCAAGGGTACAAGCTGGTCGGTGATAGAATGGCGCAGCTGGATGTTATCACATGTTGGGGTATCCCGCTGGCCGAGGGAGTAGCTGTTATGTGTTGGTGAGGTCCTCAGCTGCTGCCTTTTCTGTTTCAAGTAACAACTCCAATTCATTAACCTTTTTGTCAGCACCCTCGAATTTGGAATGAGATGTCTAGAATAGATCCTCTAGCTCAAGGCTGCGTTGATGACTCATATTAGCTCGATCCTCATGTTCAACACTTCTCTCCAGAGCAATCTTCAACTCCTCCGCAAGCTCTGAGTTCCGAGCTGCTGACTGGTTTAGAGCTGATTCTAGCTCAGCCACCTTCCCCTGGTACTCCTCCATTTGACTGTTCAGCAGTTTCTTTTCTTCCTCAGCCTCTCCGAACTTTGTGCTGAGCTCTGATATTTTCTCAGAGAATTCTTTCAGTTCTTTCTGATCAGCTTCAAACCCTTTAAGTTCCACCAAATTTAACTGTTGTTCAAGCTCCACATTCCTCTGCTCAGCCGCTATAAAAACGTGCCTCAAGTTCCCTCAGTTTCAATTTTGCATCTTCTGCTGCTTCATTTGAAGCTCGAACTATATCCTCTAACTCAAGATTCTTTTGAGTAGCAGTTGCTGCAGCAGCTCCAGATTCATTATGAAGCTCTTCCAGAGATTTCAGTTTCTGTTGAAGCTCCTCATTATTAGACAGAGCCTCAGTCAAGAGAGAATCAGTTTTGGAGAAATTCTCATTTGAAACCTTCAATTTTTCTTCAACTTCGATGCATAGCTCCTCCATCTTTGCTGCATTATGGTTTAGGTCTTCGATGGTTGCTACAAGAGCTTCTTTTCCTTTCAGCAATTTACTTGATTCTTTCTGTACAGTTGAGACCCGTATTTCTTGGTCTTTCAGCCCAGCTTCAACTAATTCCCTTGCTTTGACTTCCTCCTCTAGTTTCAACTTGATGTCTTCCAACTCAGAAATCTTCGCTTGAAGATTTTCTTTAGTGGCAGCAAAAGTATTCTCGAGAGCAGAGATATCTTCCTTCACCTTGGATTTTGAAGCCCTTTTCAGGTCCAACTCTTGAGTCAGTTCATTAATAAGAGCTTCCTTGGAAGTGAGCCTTTGCTCTAAGTCCAATACTAACGATTTAGAAAGTGCCAACTCCTCCTTAGAAGCAGAAAGTTCTGCTGCAGTGCTTTGAAGGGCGCATCAACCTTCTGGTTTTCAACAACCTTCTCATGTAGGCCCTCGTGTTCTTCCTTCAGGGAAACCATCTGTTCTTCCATTTCTTTCATGCTAAGTTTTGTAGTTTCAAGCAATCTTTCAAGCTCCAGAGCTCTCTCAGACTCAGCATGTGAGCCACTTTGTTTGTGCAGTTCTTCAAACTTTCTCGCCTCTTCTGCAGAACTCTGCAGCTGAATAATGAAACCCTATTGGTTGGCACAAGTCCAACCGACAGCTGGTCGCTGGCGCCGTCATGGTATACATCCCTGCCATTACTGCACCGCCGCTTCCAACCCCTACCGGGTGCATTTGACAGGAAACCGAAGCCGAGGAAGCGGAACTTGTCGTCGATCCAGCGGCACAAGAGATTTCAGTAGCTGCAGGGACGGTGCCAGAGCCCGTGGCGGCAATGATATAAGGCTGAGCTTGATGAAGCAGCCACTCGATGGTCTCACCATCGGAGCGGTGGCCGAGTTCTCGGGTTAGCTGAAAGATCCATGCCGCACAAAGGGCCGGCATCCGAACTCGGAGGCCACGGCCATTCACTTTGGTGTGGCGATCTTTAGAGAGGGAAGAAACGGGCTTTCGAACATTGAGAGTGAGTTGGTTCTTGGGAGCAGGCTCATTAGAAACCACCGCAGAGTTATCGTTGGAGTTTTGGTGGCTGTGGAGCGGTGGCATGGAGTTGCATGGATGGTGGCTTACGTGGGAGGAGGGGTTGCTGTCGTGAGCTTGCTGGCCTGAGGGTGGGGTGGTTTTGGTGGAGGCCGTGGCTGTTTCGTTGCTGCTATGGTTGCTGCTGCTGTAGCAACCGTGAAGATGAGCAGCTGCTGCTGTGGCCATATGGCTTGTCTCGGTGGCGACGGGCAGAGGAGCAGCGCCGGTGCTCTTCCACGGTAGCCGCTCACAAGCATGGGCAGAGAGTGCAACTCACCATTTTTGCATGGCTTGTATGGGAGCATTTTTGTTTTTCATGGTAAATGGTTTGCATGGAGGAGGAGTGTGCAGTTTGTGTGGGAGCATTTTTTGTTTTGCATGGTGGTGGTTTCTTAGTTTCTGCATGGCTTCTTCTGTCATTTTTTTTTTGCATGGTAAGTGGTCCCGGCTTGGCTCTTGATATATATATAGATATATATAATATACATTAATATATATGTATATATATAAATATAAATATACTTATACATTCATATATATATATACATATATAAATATATATATAAGTATATATAGATATATAAAAATATTTATACACACATGGATATTTATACATAAATATACATATGTATGTAAATATAAATATATAAATATATATACATATCTATATATATATATTCGCACCATGACTGAATCGATTCGGTTGATTCCCAACTCGCTCGGCTTTGCATGGAAATTGAGTTGACCCACTTATCTTCCCCCTTTTTTTTTTCTTGATTCGAAATTATCTGCAAGAAAATAAAATGAGATCAAACTAAAATAATAATAATAATAATAATAACAGTAATAGTAAATGACCAACAATAAGCTAAACTAAAAAGGGTAAGCAGAATTGAAACTTTGAAAGAGGGCAAATCAATTAATCAATTAAGATTAACTAGTTGACTAAAGCAAAAAATAAGTGTCTACAATTGGATTTGTTTTGAACAGTATACTCGGGAATCAAGAAACATATGGATTGAATTATGCAAGTATGATACATTCTATGACTTATGTTCAATCGAGATATCATAGACAAAAGGATTAAACTACATAGTAACATTAATCACGGATAAGGTTGTATCGAATCACGATATTCTTGTAACTTAGATAGCAAAGACGTGTTGCTAGACATCGCTCATTGCTTGTGATGTTAAAAATAGTTTTAATGTCACTATTAACATTACAAGAACCTATAGGGTCGCGCACAAAGATTGAAAGCACAATGGAGTTTGTAAATTTAGACAATGGGTAATTCGCCTTAGTGCAAGTGGAAGATTGTTGGGTTATGCCCAAAGACAAATCACTTGGGCCAAATTACGGTAGCCCAAAGTTTAAATGGATTAAGAGTTTAATCCAAATATAATTAGGTTAAAAGGATTTTAACCTAAATATAAATAGAGTGTGAGACACGCATAAATTTAAATTTTTACCGAAAAACAAAATACAACTCTTTGTACGTTTGCTAGCACAAAAGGCAAAGAGAAAACTCTATTCCTACTTTTCGTGAGACGAAGATTGGTTATTGCTTGATCATGTGGATATCGTAGAGGCGAGATCCTATAGAGGTTTCTTTGCAGTATGATTCGATCCAGCTTCAGTTTGTAATTTTATCGCACAAGAGAGGTAATATTTCTATCACTGATTGGGATTGCCTCCGCAAGAATCCTGGTGGGAACCAAAATTTTATTATTCCACTGTGTTTGTATGTTCTCGGTTTCCTTCAACCATGTCATTTTTCTTCACAGCATCTGAATTGACAATTAAAAACCCTAATTGAGAAATTATCGAAATTAATTAAGCCTTAACCATCAATCCTAATTCCCAAATCCACCATCTATAATAATTTTTTGTAAAAATTAAAATGATAAAAAAAAGAAAAACTTGCCTTTGATTTGGCATTCAATGTAGTGGCATTCCTGGTGAAGCCTATTTACTGCCAATCTCTTAATTGTTACTGGCTTTATCATATTCATCTTTTCCCTTTCTTTTACCTCTAGTTTAACAGAAGTAAGGAATTAAAAATCAAAACCGGTGCTATTAGCCTAAAAACTAAAAAAAGCAATGTTAAAGTTCATGAATTAGACAAACTAATTAAACTCAAGATTGGGATTTAGGGATTTTCTAAGTTTGGTTTTAGGTTCGAGCCTTGGGTTTCTTGGGGGAGGCAAGATTGGGGGATTTCTAAAGAAAGGAAGAGAGTGTTTAGGATTTAAGATGGAGTGGGAGAGAGAGAGAAAGATAGAGAATGGCAAAAAAATAAAGAGAAGAAAAGTCTTTGTCGATTTTGAATAAAAAATCTGTGACAAAGAAAAAAGTCACAAAATGTGTTGCAGACTAAAAAAAGTTGTAACTCTAAAAAAATGATTTTCCTTAAAATTTTCATTTTGCATCGCAATTTGCAAACAAATAATCTCAAAATGTCCCAATTTGTCACAAAAATAGATTAGTGATAAGTGCTTAATTGTTCAAAATTTTGTTGTCGAATTCTCTTTGATTTAAGCACTTATCTACTTTAATCAAGCTAATTAGAGATGTTTTGTGATTTAGGTACTTTAAAGGAGAAAGATTCAATTTGGACTAGAAAGGAGGTGAAATCGATCAAAGTGTAGACAAGAGAAGAAATTCGGTAGAAAGAGTACCATGGGTACCCAGCCACTGGTATGTCCAACTCGGTCACAGGGTTACAGTGGCCAAAGAGCAACAACAAACAAAACCCAGCTATCGGTACCCTATACTCGGTCACTGGTGTGGCCCGATAACCATGTGAGTGAATTATGACCCGGCCGCCGCCTAGCCGAGTCCTATCACCGGGTTGTTTTGCAAGAATAATTGTCCGGGATTTACTCTTTTGTCTACCTGGGCTAATCCCTTGGGCTTGGAAAGCAAAGTGAAGTTCGAGATGATGAAATTGCAAGTCCAAAACATTCAGAAGAAGAAGAAAGGCTTTGGAAAACCTATACTGAATTTTGAAATCTTTTAGTTGTTTAGGCCCGATATTTGAGGGCCCAATAAGACTTTTAGGTTTCTCAGATCTTAATATTTTTTGAAAAAAAGGGAAAGAAAGAAGAGAGACAATTTTTTTGTGGCAGAAAACAAATTTTCTTTTCTTCGTTCTTGGCGTACTTGTGGATGATGAGTACCTAAATTTTATCTTCTCCAATCTAGAGTTCTGGTTCGATACTTGGTTTTGATTATGAGACTTTGATCTTCAATTTTAGGATTTTTCTCTCTAATTATTTTGTAATTTTCTGTTATTCAAAGGTTGTAATCTTGTTTATGATCTTGCAATTGCATGTTAGGTATTGATTAATTATGAATGATTGATTCTTACATGCTTTTACCTATTAGAATTAGGGTAATTCTAATCCTAATCATAGTTTACCCTAATCAATAGTAACAAATGAGTACAAGTTTGTGTTCATAGAAATTATAGGAGTAAATCGAGCGAAGTATGCTGGGTATTTCATTATTTACCATTAGCTAGTATTGATTTGGTGCTTAATCATCTTTTTGATTTGAATTTAGGACTGTTGGGCTCTTGGGTTAATCTTAGAGGATAGGAATTAATTCCAAAGCTGGTTTGGGTTGATTTATTTTAGAATCAATAAAGTTAATGTGAAGCTACTGTAACATTAGCTGTAGATACTAATTTTTCACTAAGTTCCCTAGTCTTTTTATTGATAATTTGGTCGTGGTCTTAACTTAACCATTGGAAAGAATTAATGTTCCAATTTAAGCTTGGTGCATTTAAGGATTAATTTGTTATCTAGGAATTTTAATTTCTAAGTTAAGATGAACTCAAATTGATCAAGAAATGAATAAAATGAACTCAATAAATTTAACTTTAGTTGTATTTGTCCTTATTTAAAAAAAATATAAAAAAACTCATATACAAAAAAAATCATAAAATGAATTTCTTTTTTTTATTGGTCCAATTTTGGTTCCCAAACTAATCCAAAATTGTTGGAGGTTGGTTGTTCTATATTGAATATTGAGTTTTTTGAGTGGAGTGGAATTGGACAATAATTAAAGAAAATGAAATTACTTTTATTTATCTTTTCATAAAATAAAAATTACAAAAAAAGAAAAGGGAGCTAATGTGGGAATTATTTTCTAACCACTTTTCACCTTTCTTCTCACTTCCTAATTCGTTGTATTATGGTTGCCCACAAAGAAGAAAGAATCTTCAAATGCTGTTTCTGCATTAGAGAAAACAATGTGCCATAGTAGCAGGGTACCAAGTGATTAAAAAGCTGCACCCAAAGTGTTAATATTTATGTGCTGGCATGTTAGCTTTCATTAGGTGCTACAAAGTAGTTTATTGTAATAATAAAAAAGGAGTTCACAAATAACGTGTGGCACTAGATGTTTTTTGCTCATGCACCCACGTCATTAAAGATTGCAAGTGGTTGATTCACAACTCATGTGACCTTTTGAATAATAAAACAACAAAAGCAAATCCAATGGCCACGATCTCATCAATTTATAATCAGGCGGTGTACAATATCAAGGCATATCATCATGACTATTGGATGCCATACACGAAATTGACCCTTAAAAGCAGCCAACTTCATTTGAAACATGGGAAATTTGCCGTCCAGCTCAGCCAAGCATGTCTGTTGGAACGTGATTGGCTCGTAGAATACAACCCATGCTCCAATTGGTTTAGTCTTAATGAAGGTGATGCTAGGCCTGCAAGGGGAATAAAGACGAAAAAAAATCAAAAATCAAAATCATCCCAAATGCCAGCTGGTTTATCTCTGCTCACTCAGCTCCGAGATTCCCTCAATGCAGTCGGCGGTATGTCCCTCAAAAAATGTGGAAAACTTGCACAGGCCCCATTGAGTCCCCAAATCCTTTGTTGCTTTCCGTTTTCAGCCTTGCAAAAATAAAAAGCACCATTAACAACTTTCAGGATAAAAAAAATACAAAAAAAAAGACAAAGGGGGCCAACCAAAGAAAAACTTAAAGAGGGGGGCCAAGAAAAAAAAAGAGACGAAGAGAGGCCAACCAAAGAAAAAAAACATAAAGAGGGGGGCCAAGCAAAGAAAAAAATGTAAAGAGGGGTCCAAGCAAAGAAAAAAATGTAAAGAGGGGGGCCAAGCAAAGAAAAAACGTAGAGAGAGAGGAGGGCCAAGCACAGCCGATCACAAAAAAAAAGGAGGGCCGTTTTTTTTTGTTCTAGAGTTTTTTGAAAAGAATTGTTTTTTGCTTGTAATCCTTTCTTTGAAATATGATCACTGAAAGATTTGGTGCAAGTTTTCCAGTAAAAAAAAGGCCATCGTTTTCCATTCCTTTTAGTTGATTTCAGCACTACTTCCCACTGAGAGACCCCATTGAGTTCCCTAAACCTTTTGTTGCTCTTCCTCTCAATCTATCCTCAATAAACAAAATAAAAAGCATTATCAATAACTTTCAGCCCTAAAAAAAAAAAATAAACGAAAAACAAAAAAAGAAGAAACCCTTACCCTTTTCTTTCGTTTGATTCTCAGTTGAGGAGCTCTTGCATGATCTCTTCTCACTCCCAACGGTGGGATTGGCTTCACCGGAGTTGGAAAGCCATGGTCCTGGAATCTAGATTTGGAAAATTTTAGTTGGCGTTTGAGGGAATATACCTTAGATCTGTCAAGAGGGTAGGAACCGAATGTTTTTGGGGCCATTGGTGAACGCCAATGAGGTTTCACTGGTGGCTGTCGATGACTGATTTGAGGTTTCGTTTAGAAGGAGAAAGCGCAAAGAAAGGACACAGGGAGAGGATCCAGGGAGAAGGAAAGCAAAAAAAAAGCAACAAAGCTGAAGTTTTCAGCTTTTATATCTCACAGGGGTTTTAGTGTAATTTTGTTTGTTTAATTACCCCTGAATACTTTGACCAAGAGCAAAAAAATCTGCATAGGCTAATCCGTTTGGTAGCAAGTCATTTATTAATTTCGGTATATTTTCTTTGCCGCTTTGCCTGGATTAATTGTTATTTATTGGTCCTTGCCGTTTATTGGCTCTTCCTCTTGACTAATCTGCTCCTAAAAATACATAATGGTTATCCGTTGTTATGATTTGTATGACCCCACAACATGTCTACTTCTGAAGCCTATTAACATCTTGGGAAACAAAATGTGTATAAGACAAATGAAGTAGGTAATAATAAAATCAATTGAACTAAATCATTTTTTTTTGTAATTATATTGGTGCTAATTGTTTGCGTAATTCTTCTAGTAAATTTGAATATTTTCTTTAGTGAATAAAAGGAATAATAAGAGGAATATGTGATAATAAGGTTTTTTTTTTTAAAAAAAGAATGATAAAGTTATTTTAAAATAGAATAATAAAGGAGAAATAAGCTTTTGAGATTGAAATAATGAATGACTTATTGATTAAAATTTTAAGACATGCATTTTATTGTCGCGCATATCATTATTATTATTGTCATCCATGCGAGTAATGATATGCGGGGATAGTGAGGGTCCGATCATGGAATCCAGTTCAGGAAGGTGAAAATTCACACCCGATCTGAGTTTCTAGGTAAGAGATCCATTTTGAATCAGACCCAGAATTGGGCGAGGTTCATGGTGGGTCTTGATAAAATCCTTACTATCATTGTTTTTAAAATTGATAAGATAACATTTCATATGCCATGCTTTTAGGCATCTAAATAAATTATAGGTGTTAGTTTTAAAAAAATAAATAAATCAATAATGATAAATTCTTAAGCCAATAAGGACAATAAAACCTTTACGTTAAATAATAAAAGTAAAAGAGTGATCACCTATGTCTAACAAAATCCTTACAAGTGGTTTAAGCTATGAGGATTTAATCACGGGATCCGGTTTGGGAGGATGAAAATTCACACCTAGTCCGGATTTTTAGATAAGAGACCCACTTTGGATCGGACCCAGAATTGGGCGAGGTTCATCGTAGGCCTTGATAAAATCCTCGCCATTTTTTTTAATTGGCAAAAATAAGATTTTACTCCTCAAACATTCAAATGTTCAATAAAGATTGCAAATTTTGAAAAATCTCAAAACCAAAATATAAAAAAATAAAAAATGAAAGTTGTTCAAAAAAGAATGGAGTAATAAAAATGGACTTTTGAAAAAAAGGCGATCCAATAGTTTCATTCTAAATGTCAATTTCTCAAAAAGAAAAAATTGTTTTTCTTGAATAAAAAATGAATTTCCCAAAAAAAATCAAAGTTGAAAGAATTCACTTGATATTTTTTATAAAAATGTTGATTTAAGATGATAATAATAAACCTTGATTCATTTAATGAATTTTGATCTCATTCAAAAATAATATAAAAAAATTGTTTTGGAATATGGTTTTCTCTCAACTTTTCATAAGTATAAAAAAATTTCGAAACCTGCTTTTATTTTTTTAAGTTTACTTCAATAAAAATAATAAAAAATTACAAAAACAAAAAAAATCGAACAATAAGAAAAATTATAAAGACATTTTTTAGTTAAGGTCTAAACATTATTAAATTAATTGGTACCGTCATCTTGACGGGCGTTGTGGGGGTGCTCATTCTTCCCCATCCGTAACCGTACTCCCGACTCCAGTTCTCTGTTTCGTAGACCGGGACCTACCCAGTTTAAGTACGCCATCTAATGGCTAGTGGCTAATGCTAAGTTAGGTAGATTCTTAATAGGTGACTAACCGCACCTAAACAAAAATGGCTAGTGGCGACTCCGTAATTTTCTTAAGTCCCAAATCCGTCGTCGTCTCGGGTAACGTTACGACATTAGCTATGCTAATTAATTAGAGATTTAGTCTTACTTTGAAGTCGATGACCAATCTCTGATATGAGTATCAATCATTCTCTAGGTTGGAGATTTCCATTCAAATTGTTTAATAGTATCTCTCCCCCAAAAAGCATGTTTTTTTTACCACCGCACAAAGAAAATATTTTGTTGCGTCTGTTACCTTTTAATTGTTCGATTCAGTTAATTGATTCCTATTTAAATTTCACTGAAGATTCCTCATTTATTTTAATTTCTGACATTAGCTCCTCGTGGGATCGACCATTACTTACCTTTCTACAGAGTTTGTGAGGATAATAATTTGGGAGTTTGACGACATGCTCACCAATTAATATCTTAATTTTCTGACAGGGGAAAAAAATTAAATAGTTAATTGATAAAATTTCATGTATGTGTCTGGTAAGTGCTTACTTCTTTATAATATTGTTATTTAATTCTTTATGATTTAAGCATTTATCCATCATAAACATTCCTAATTAAAGGTGTTTCATGATATAAGTACCTTTAGAGGATGAAGTTTCAATTTGGATAAAAAGAGAGGCGAATTAATCAAAGTGCAGACAAAAAAGAAAACATGAAGAGCTATAGAAGTAGGCTAACTCGGCCCAACAACGTGTTTGGCTGGTCACCGGCTAGGCTTGGAGTTGAACAACCAGAAAGACTCAATTCAACCACCAGTGTGGTTAACCCAGTCGCTAGTGTGGCCCAACTCTTCCCTTATCCAAGGAAATTGAATTAAGCCAGTTATCGAGTATGCTACCCTTGTGGGCTATTGTGCTTTAGGGAAATCAAAGTCCAAACATTACTTATTATACATTTGGGCCAATCCTTTAGGCTTTAAAGGTTAATAGAGATTCGAGATGAAGAAATTACAAGCCCTCTACATTGAAGGAATGAGGAAAAGTCTTTTGTAGCCTCCACTTGATCTTATAATCTTAGAATTAAGCTAGGGATAGTTAAGTATTTACAATGAACCTTTTATAACCCTTTTTAGTTGGAGAGATGATGCTAGAGATAAATAGAGATGACTTTTCTCCAAAATTGAGATAGAATTTCGTGCTTCTTTTGTACCATTAGCAATTAAACTTCTCCTTCTCCAATCTAGGGTTTGATCAGATGCTTGGTATTTGATTGTGAGACTTTATTCTTAATAAAGGATCTCTCTCTTTAATTATCTTCTAAATCTTTGTTTATCAAAGGTTATAATTGTATTTGTAATCTTGCACTCGAATGTTTGATCTAATTAATCATAAATGGTCAATGAGATTATATTATTACTTGTTAGATTTAAGGTATTTCTAATCCTAATCGTAATTTGCCCTAATCAAAGGTAACAAGTGAGTGTATTGACTACACTCTTGAGTGTATTGACTACACTCATGAGAATTGCAAATGTGAATTGAATGAGTATGCTACGAATTCCATTATTCATTGCTAACTAATATCAATTTATTGTTTTATCCTCTTATTAACTTGAATTTAGAATTGCTAAGGTCTTGGGTTTGTTCAAAAAAAGTGATGATTGATTGGAAGCTAGATTCTAATTAATTTGCCTTAGAATTGATTGGGTTAATGCGAAACAATAGTAGCATTGACTACACTGGCTAATTGAAGAGTAGATATGTCTAATAATTCAGGAATAATCGCTTAAATCTAAGTATCTATCATTCTCTAGGTTAGAGGTTTACATTTCCATTGATTTTGTTTGTTTATCGCTTTTACTTGTTTGTGTTAGTTGTTGTCTTTAATCTTCCAAACTCTCCCTTGTTTATTTTCTTTGTTTGTTTTGTCTATAAGAGTAACGATTAATCAAGCGAGCTCTCTGTGAGATCGACCCTTACTTACCCTTCTACAGAGTTAGGAAGGTTATTAATTTGGTAGCACTGCGACACGCTCATCAGTGTCACAATAAGTTGCAAAGTGTTGCAAATGTATTAGCACTTAAAAAACTTTCCAACTCTACAAACAATGTTGTAATGTGTCATAAAAAAGTCGCAAATTGATGGAATTGCGACACATATTGTGATTCATGTTGTGATATGACCTATCTTTTCTCTATTTGTAAGGGTTAAGGTTGATATAAATTTAATCCCACCATTGGATTTCAACCTAACTATCCATGGATAAATGATATAAATTTTGATATTAATTCGATGTACGGTTTAAGCTATATTGACTTGCGCATTTGTAAAATAGCTAAAGTGATGTAATACATTGACTTGAGAATTTGTAACAGTTAAACTCATAATGATGTAATTAAATATAAATATCTTATGATTTTATATTTTCATTAGATAAAACGAGATAAAAACAAATCTATTACACATTTAGAACGTAAACAACGATTGGTCTCTTTTTATTCCTCAATGTCATTTAATCCCCATTGATTGCCCAGGACAAATCCAACAGAAACATATCTAGTTTCAATATCTTCTCTTTCTTATCACTCTTCTAAATCCAACCACAAATTCCCAAAATTTCCTTGATGAAAATCTCTTCTCTTGTGTGGTTCTTGTCATGCCTCGACTCGAAGGTCTACCACATGGCAACTATGACGCTACCTCAAAATACGTGTAGGTTAATGATGTACTTTGAAGCACCGCAAGGTATGAATTAGATATCATTGCTACAAAACAATTTACTAAAACTTTAAGAAAACATTTATAATTATAGAAATCATTTCGATAGAATAATTTAATTTATAGTCAAGTATCAGTGGGACAACTTAGAGAAATACCTAAGTAACGAAAATAGATGAACTCTTATAGCCACCAATCTATCTATTATCCCTACACACGGAAGCTGTACTTAACAAAATTGGCTACAGATGAGTGATAGAGTTTCAATGGATTTCCAATAAGGATTAGGGAAACGGAAGTAATTTAAAAGAAATTTATAAAATGATTATTTTTGTTTTCAAACCTGTTTCCCAAAACCTTCTTATTAATTGTAAAATAAGTAAATTTAAAATGAATTAACTTAAAGTAAAATAAAATCTTAAATGTGTTGGTCCCTTAGATTAGTGCTAAAGGGGGGTGAATAGCACTTATGACTTATTCTTTGATGATGCTACTTCAATTGGAACTTTTGGCAGTGAGGTGGTTGGTGTTTGGGATTGTTTTGGAGAGTTGGATGAGTTCTTTGCAAAGTAAATATGATATAACACTTATATTTAGAGTGGTTCGGTGTTCCTCACCTACATCCACTACCTTGCTCTTCTCAATCAAGGATTTTCAATATCCTCTTCACTAGGACAGTGGAATTTTAGCTTCCATAAAGCCTTTATAAAGAAAGCTCTTCCTAAGCTTTAACACCAATCAACCTAGGACCTCCTAGTTGATGCAACCCACTTAGAGTGATTCCCTCACCTCTAATAATACAAGAAAAATTGAAAATTGTGTACAAGAAATGATCTCTAACAAGACCTAAGATGTACAAGAATTCTAGCTCACTCAAATTTCTTTCACAAAGTGTGAAAATTAGGAACAAGAGAGAAGTCAATGTACAAGGAAAGTGTAATAAATGCTATTCAATGCTCTTCAATTTCTTATTTTTCTTCAGCATTTAAGACCCTCTTAAATACCCTGAGAGCTTATTCTGTCCGTTGGAGCATTTAATGAAGAGAGAAGCCAACTTGCAGCTTTGAAAAAAACTAGCCGTTACAATGTTCTGACAGTGTTGAATCAGTTGAGGCCATTGCTGAATCGGTTCAATATTTCTGATGCTATCTTTTGGACTTCTAGTTTCTTCTGTTAAATCAATTCACATTCCCCCTCAATCAGTTCAATTTCTCCAGTTGCCATTTTCTTCAGGGTATTGAAGGCTCAATTGGTTCAATTTCTTTAGCTTTAGACTTTCTAGTCTTCACTTGTTCTTCCTCAATCGGTTGAGCACATCTGTGAATCGATTGAAAATTTCTGACTTCCAACTTCTTTTTCTTTCCATCAGTTGCTCAACCGGTTGACTAATTTGCTCAATCGATTGAATGTCTCTGGTTTGTGCTTTATAACCTCAATCCAACCTTGTTCAATCGATTGGGACAAAACCTCAATCAATTGAATCCTTAACACTTAGTATTTTCATTGTTGCCTTTTAAGAATATGCACACTTAACTTAGATCCATTAAAAGTATCTAATTGGGTCATTTTGTATTCATCAAAAACACTTAGGGTTCAACAAAATGGGCTGGTCGTAAAACACTGAAGGCTCGACTTGTCGATCATCTGCCTTATTACACCGAAGGCTAATTCTTATCTTTTAAAATATTTTCACACTTTCTC
This sequence comes from Microcos paniculata, assembly GCA_030664755.1. Taxonomy (NCBI): domain Eukaryota; kingdom Viridiplantae; phylum Streptophyta; class Magnoliopsida; order Malvales; family Malvaceae; genus Microcos; species Microcos paniculata. The sequence goes on from CP131463.1 coordinate 2,402,856, forward strand.
TCTTTAGCCTGTTCCCTTAGTAGTGCCATTCGCTATGGGTGGAGCACAGCTACGCATAACCTCGACAAGTTACCCTACACATATCTTTATCCCAGGGACCTGTTAAGTGCTAAAATAGAAATGTTTCCCTATGTTAATTACTATGATTTTTATGTATTTACTTATATAAATGAAACTCACTTAGATTTGTTTCCCTTTGTAGGTGTTAATTGAGGCAATTGAGTGAAAATGATGGAATTAAAGTGAAAATAAGCAAAAACAATCAAATCGGAAGATAAGATGTGAAGAACTCAAAATTGAAAATCCTGGCAGATTGGATGGATCTTAAAGATGGTTGATTTTCACCATCTTAGAGGCTACAATTGTGTTTGTGTCTTCATGAAAGTTTTAGAAGACATCTTAGGCTTTCTAGAATGCTAAAGAACATCAAAATCGGAGTTTGTTTGGGCCCCCAAATGCTTATTTTATGAAGGACTATTTATCCGAGGCCAGGTCTGCTGACCAATCCATTGACGGATTTGTACTAATCCATGGACGGATTTGCACTAATCCATGGACAGATGTATGCCAATCCTTGGTTGGATATCTCACTCTGGGCACTTCGATATGATGTGTTTTGGCCCCTTAACTTTATTCTATTGAGCTACACAGAACTTTGATCACCCAATGACATCGAGACTCATGTATAAGGCTAGGAAAGCTTAGGAAAAGGAAAAATGATCCTCATTTACCTTTGTAATCCTTGTAATAGCTTAGGGGTAATTTATATCTATAATAAGTCTTTTCTCAACCCTATTTAGTGAGAGAAAGGGGTAGAGAGAGGATTGGAGTCTAATTAGTTTAAAAGGGTCTTAGATTGGTCTTGGGAAAGTCTAGGGAAATATTGGATTGATCAACCATTTTTGTAAAGTTTTCTCTCTTTATTTATTTCTTTGCAATTTAATAGTTGCCTTACTTCAATCTATTATATGAATTGATACTTTGATTTGCAATTGTGGGACTCTTGTGGTTAATTGATGTTTTACCTATTGATTATTCTTTAATTCCTTGCACTTAGAAGATGATAATCTTGTTTATTATCTTGTCTATTGAATTGCTTGATTAATTAGCTGCAAATAGTTGATTGAGTGATTCAATTGCTTGCTAATCTTTGAATACCCATCCTTGATTTAGGAAATTCATAGAACTTGGGAAGGAATTGGATATCTTGGCTACATCCAAAGGAATTGAGGATACAAATTGAATGATATATGTCACGCCCCGACTTGCCGGGGCTGGCTACGTGGCAACCACCGTGTTGCCTCGAAGTACGTATTGTCACGCACCAGAAGCACCGCAAGGCATGGAAATGGATAACATCACTACAAAACAACTAAACTTTGATTAAAAATCATTTAATAAAATACTAAACTTTAAAAGTAATACCAATGGACTAATTTAAAGGAATACCTATGCAGCAGAAACTGCTAAGCCTAGGCCACCGATGCCTCATAGTGAGCCTCTGATCTATCTGCTAACCTCATACGCGGATCTGTAGCCATCCACATTGGATACAGGTGAGTGACAGAGGTTCAATGAATCTCCATTGGGGTTAGGGAAACAAGGGTAATCCAAAATATAATAATAATAAAAAAATAAGTAAACTTTGTTTTGAACACTTCCTTTCAAATTCTCCAAGTGGGAATTTGATTTTTAAAACCTTTAAAATAATATATAACTAAAACAAGCTAGTCTCAAATATATTGAAGGCATGATGGGCCTGTCGTATGCCTTACTATACCGAGGGCTATCTCTCTTTCTTTATAAAACTTTCTCTTTTTCTAGCCTGTTCCCTCAGTGGTGCCATTCGCTGTGGTGGAACACAGCTACCTCGAGCCTTGGCGAGTTATCCCCCGTGCCTCTCCCAGGGTCTTCGCTTATCTTGCCCCTAGATAGGGAGTCCACGGCTACGTCTCATGCATGCTACTCAGACTCGGTCCACACTCCCTTATATCGGAGCCCCGAGAAACCCACTTAGTCGCTCTCTCGCATCCCATCCATATATATATATTTATCATAAATATATTTTAATACATAAAACACATAACGTACACACACACAAGCCTTTATGTTTTCTTTAAAATCATCCCACCTTCTAAGTGGGTGTATCACAAAATAAAAGTATGTGTGGTGGATTACCCTTATCCCAAAACAATTGTAAAACCTTTAAAACAATTTATATTTTTAAAACGATTGAAAACGTTTGTCCCTAGTGGCTAGGCACTGAAATCTAAGCTACTCACAGTGTTGGGAGGTTCGTATACTCCCAAGCATTCCACGTAACTTAACCTCCGGTGCATCACCGCACTCGATCATCTAGAGCCCTAGTACACGAGAATACATGTTAGCATTCATAATCAAAGTATGAATTCACCTATGAGGCTCTAGCATGACTTAAGACTGGGCTTGAATGTGATTCAGGGCTTAGAAAAGTGTCTGGGAAGGTTCGGGGTCAAAATCGGACACTTGAAGGAAATTTACCAAAATGCCCCTGAGGGCCTGTGGGTCGCCCATGGGGGCTGGGCTCAGCCAGACCCCGGTTTGGGCAGAGCAGGTCCTCTCAGCGGACTGGGCCGTGCATTGGTCCAAGTCTCGCCCGGGACTTGGCTAATTTGGTCACTCCCACGGGGGAGTGACTAGTAGGAGCCGCCTACTGGCCTCGGGAACCAAGGCTTTGCCTCAGTTTTCGAGCCCCTCGATCCATGGCTCGATACGAAATTTGAGGTGGACGTTCCTCACACCTCCCACGAAGCGTTTACCGAAAGAAAAACGAGAATCACAAGCTCAAAGTTCCTAGATCTTGAATCTAAGCTTGCAATCTAAGTAAAAAGCTAAATTAACTTTGAGCTTGGATCTCTCCTAGACCGATGCATGGAAATACGTGAAAACTTAATAAAATGTAGATCAAGACGTTAAGAATAGCATATTAGAATCTTACCTTGATCCTTTAGTCGAATTTTCCGAATCAGCCAAAAGTCCAAAATTGCTCCTAGAGAGCAAATGAGAGGAGAGGAAGAGAGGGAGAAGAAAAATGAGAGGGGGAGGTAAGTTATAAATAAGCTTGACACTGGGTCTACTCGAACACTGGGCCAGAATTTTTCCCTTCTTTGTAACCTCTCATAATTTCAATCCTTACCCTAATCCACCGACCAATTCACCAATGGATATCCTATCCATTGGCTATGGACTTAAAGAAGTCCAATTTGAGCTTCCATGCATGGTCACTTGTCTCATCTTCCAACTCCATCTTATCTTAAGCTTATCTTCTCTTTTTAATTAGACACATTCGGACTGACGTATTGTCAAGTTAATACGCCACCTTACACTATTCCGTTTGTAAGAAAAAGTTAGATTAGGTCCGAGTGTGTCAATATATGCTGGGTATATTGTTATTTGTTGCTAACTAACATCTTTTTATTGATTAATGCTATTCTATGCTTGAATTCAAATTGCTAGGATTTGGGTTAGCAATAGAGGAAGGGATTGATGATGAAACTTGAGTAATTAATCTACGCTTAAGGAATGATACAATTTATGTGAAGCTGGAATCTAATCAATTAACTTAGCTAATTGATGGGGAAAATAACCATTTAGTGAGTCTAGGATCAATTGATATATCAATGGATTAGTTCTACAATAGGTTGGATGCTTTAATCACCATTTACTTCTTTGTTATTATTAGTTAGATAGTTTCTTTACTTGCTTGCTTTAGTTAAGTATACAAACGTCCCTATTTTCTTTAATTTCTTGTTTATTGTTTTTGAAAGTATTGATAAATCATAATAGCTCTCTTACTTCCCTAACTACATGTTAGAGTAATGAGGTTATTTTTGGTACTCAGTGACACGCGACAAATTTTGGCGCTGTTGCCAGGGAGCTATAACATTTGTCATTACTTTCTTATGATTTTCCCTGTTTTTGTTAGATTGGAACTTGATTATATGCTTAGTTCATTTTCGTTCTAGCTTTTATACTTGGTTATTTTTCTTGTTTCACTTTTGTTCGCTTTGATTCTCCTGTTGTTCTTTGTTTCATTTTTAGGATTTTAAGCACTAACTTGAACCACCCACCCTCTCCACCCTCTATTGAATGAATTTTCTGATTTTATCAACATGTAATGAGCTTAATGTCTTGGCCATACAATCCATCTCTATGGGTTGCATCCTACCGGCAATGGAACAAACAAGAGACATCATATGCTCCACAAGTTTAACCCAAGTCTCAAAGCCATGGATCCTCTCAACTTGAAGCTTGTGTGCATAATCTCATCATTCAAGTTCAAAAACTTGAAGTGCTATTCTATGTAAGAATCTCACATCGATGGTTACCTATTCATGAATAACAATGGATGGCACCAAGTCCACTAGAGCCACAAAGTTCTATTTCTTGTTTGAAGGAGCAAATGTTTCAAGTGCCATTATCTATTTGGAATGAATATTCTTCATCAATGGAAAATCCTTACCCTTTGCAAGAGCTAACAATTTAGCTGCCTTTTATAATGGTGTTTGCTCTTCCACATCTGCCACAAATCATCTCAAAGAAGTGGTTCATCAAGTTGTTACTACTATGTTGACATTTCAAGAGGCCACTCAAACTCAATTTTAGCAACTTCTCAATACCATGGATGAGATGCAGAGCCATATTACGTACTTAGCAAATTCTATTAATAAATTGAAGGTTCCAAAGGAAGATAAACTTGTAGATAGCGATTGGAATTCGGATAAGGAAAATAATTCTTCACATCCACTTGACATTGATGAGCCAAAGGCCAAACACCATGTCTACACATTTGAAGATGGTCTTGAAAAAAAGGAAGACTTGGAAGAGGAAATGGAGCAACCTCTGCGTTTAACTATTGATCTGACGCCAGATCATGTGGAAAACTGAGGTTGGATTGGTTCCAACAAATCCTCTTCTGGTCTTTTGCAAAACTCAACGCCGAAAGAGCCCCATGCCACCACTCTGATGATTTTCTTATTCCTAGCTACACCATAACCTTGGATTCCAACTCCAACCATCTAAAGCTAAGTGTGGAGGAAGAGAACCACTATGCCACCAAGCAAGAAACACTTTTACCCAAGTGTGAGGCCTCCACCATTGTGTTGGATAAAATCATGGAAAGCTGTACAATTGGTGAACTCTTGGAATATAATGAGCCAAACTTCTTAGGAGTTGAAGTTCTCCTCTACAAATATGAAAATTGGATGTTTAAAGACCGTCTTTTTACCACCATAAAGAACCATAAGTGTGTCAAAGCATCACCTCTCAACCAAGTGTACAACAATGCTCGACTTGTGTACCCAAAGATAGTCATACATTTACCAATGACACAACAACACACTTACCTTTCATGGAGTTTTAAGTCACACACTTGGTGATTTCTTTCTTTTACTTTTATTTCATTTTTCTTATATTTTCATCTTTCAATCTTATTTACTTTTTGCCCTGAAATGGAAAGATCCACCTTGATAAGAGCCAATAAGGAATAGTCTAGCTTATAGACTATAAACAAATCACTTATTGGGAGCAACCTAATTCCTTTACTTTGCTTTAGTTCTTGTCATGTTTTACTTTACTTTACTCGTTGATTAGTTCCCTTCTTTTTGTAGGTACTCACTCCAATCATTCCAAGCAATGGTAAATGAGCCCCTTTAAAAGAATATATCACCCACCCACCTTTATTCTTTCTCACATTGTTTCTTTGTGTTGTGATTTTGGTTTGAGTACTTAGATTTTTAGCCTTGAAGGTGTGCATTCTTCCAATCTTACTCACATATTTTGATTTTTGAAATGCATTCCTTGATTGGCACCAAGTATATTTCATCTACTTTATGCTTGCTTTTGTATACTTGCTTGTATTTATTCTTGTGGATTACATGATGTTCAAATATTAAGGACAATATTTGGTTTAAGTGTAAGGGGATTTGCAATTGCATTGCTTGATAATTGGGGGTAGTAGTTTAGGTACATGATAGTTAACTTTCAAATGGAATGATAAAGTTATTCATGGTATGAGTGTTAGCCTAGTTAGGAAAGATGCATGATGTTGAAAGCATAAAATGCTTTGCTTTTTTATTTCTATAAATCATGTTATTTGATTTCTTTAAGTCAAATATGTTTGAGTAGGGTAATGCATTAATAACCTTGTGAGGATTTGAGCCTTATAGATTGCACTTCAAATTCTTTCAATTTTTAGTGTAATTTATGTCTTTTATGGTTGTATGCTTCTAGAACTTGCTTAATACCTTGTTGAGATTACATGTATTGCATTTATGTTTGAAAGATGATTAAGGTTTAGGACTAAGTTTGAGCCAAATCGACCAACCTTTGTAAAACCAATGTAGATAACCCTTTGAGCTTAAAATGATTTTAGCCATGTTCTTTGTTGTTAAATCTCATTATCCTAAAAGAACCTTAAGCCTTAAAAGAAAAACAAGTTTACTCACCTTGTCTCTTTGACTTAGTGAAATAATTGACTTGTTTTACATTTATGTTCTTGGTAAAAGGTTGGCAACTAGAATAAGTGTGGGGGAAAAAAAGAACTTCGATTGGTCAATGGAGAAAAAAGTTGTATGAGTGAGATGTCTAAAGTATTAAAGTAACAAAAATGTGCCTTAAGAAAGCAAAATCTAGAAAGAAAGGCACTATAAAAAAAATTGGCATCTTCTTAGCAAATGAAAAGAAAAAAAAGGAAGAAAAAAGTGAAAAGAAGTTAATTAAAAGATGAAGAGAATTAGTGAATTATTGACCAAGCAAGATTTGGGCTATTAAAAGTAAAATATGCCCATAATTTCAATTAGTTAATATTTCACTAACTTTGAAGAGGCCTTTGATTGAATTCCTTTACTCATTTCTTCCGAAACTTTTTAGCCAACCATTTGTCAACTTCAGTATTAACCCCTCCATTTTTCTAATTGAACACGGGAGGGACGAAACATGAAACGTGGAGGGGTTAACCATTTGTCTACGTTAGTATTAATCCCTCCATTTGTCTACTTTATTAACCCTTCCGCTTTTCTAATTACCTACGTGGAGGGGTTAATTATGAATCTAGTAGTGAAATATGAAACGTGGAGGTGTATATTTACCCCTTCTTTGTTTTTTCCTGGTGGAGTGGTAGATAACTTAAAATTTGGCTGTACACGAATGAAACGTGGAGGGCATATTATGAAAGTAGAAACGAGACATGAAATGTGGAGGGATTATTTCTTAAAAGTGAAGGGGTTAACCATTTGTCTACTTTCGTATTAACCCCTCCATTTTTCTAATTGACCACTGGATGGGTTATAAATATAAAATGTGGAGGGTATATATAAACATGGAGGGGTTAAATTTTAATTTTTTTACATCAACATTAAAGATCATCGGCGGGGTTAAATACCCCTCTGCTTTTCTAATTTCATACATGGAGGGGTTACTAGAATATGAACATGAAGGGGTTAATGGAACTAGTAGTGAAATATGAAACGTGGAAGTGTTAAATGTTAAATGTGGAAGGCATATTTACCCTTCATTCTTTCTTTTTCCTAGGTGGAGTGGTAGATAACTTGAAATACGACCGTACACAAATGAAACATGGAAGGGTTAACCATTTGTCAACTTTAGTATTAACCCTTCCATTTTTCTGATTGAACATTGGAGGGATGAAACATGAAACATGGAGAGGTTAACCATTTGTCTACTTTAGTATTAACCGCCTCAACCAACTTTTGTTTATTAAAATCAAATTAACTATCATGGGTGGAGGGGTTAAATACCCCTCTGCTTTTCTAATTTCATGCGTGGAGGTGTCCGTTTTCCTTATTTCATATGTGGAGCGGTTTCTCTAGTTTGATACATAGAGGGGTGATGCTATCCCAACACTTGTATTAAAATTAGAAAACGGCATGGTTTGTTACCCCTCCACGTATGAATAAGAAAAATAGAGGCGTAAATAAGCCATCCACGAAGATAGACGAAGGGGTTAGTTCTCTATACCCTCCACGTTACACACATGTTAGCCCTCCACGTTGCACACATGTTACCCTTCCGCGTTTCTATTAGAAACACCTACATACTAAATTCTCACTCGCCAACAACTAATGCCTCCCTTAGTCCACCATTCGATAACCCTATGTAGCCTCGCTCCATCGCTAGTTAAGCCTTCACCAGTGTACTAAATTCTCTTGTTCAAAACTCAAACTCAAAACTTTTGAATCATTGAACACTGTAATGTTCAACGGATATAATATAGATAAAGTAAACGGATAAAGGCTCAAGTGACGGCTGAAGGAGAAGAATGAAATGTGGAGGTCAGCTGAACCCCTCCATTTTTCTTATTTGACACCTGGAGGGGTTACAAGCATGAAACATGGAGGTCATAAAACACCTCCATTTTTCTTTTTTCATACGTGGATGGGTTACAAATATGAAACTCGGAGGGGTTACAAATATGAAACGTGGAGGGCTTATGGATCTCTCATTCACATGTCATTGGATTATGAATAAAACATTCAAATGTTGATAACCTTTACGATTTCCTCTATAGTTTTTGTGATTTTATGATGATCAAGTTTGAACTAATTTGTAATTTATTGGTTTGTAACATATTTTTACTAGATTATATGTTGCTTTTGCCATTAACTAGCTTCCACTTTATTCCCCGTTTTATTGTATTTCACATTTTCTATCATTTGTCTCACGTTATCCAATCCCAACAATATTTCTTTTCTTTTTTCTTTTTTCTTTGAGCTTCATATATTAGTTAAATAGGAGGTTAGCTTAACCCCTCCATTTTTCTAATTTGACACCTGGAGGGGTTACAAGCATGAAATGTGGAGGTCATATTAACCCCTCCATTTTTCTTGTTTGATGCGTGGATAGGTTACAAATATGAAACTTGGAGGGGTTAGTGCATAAAACGAGGAAGGCTTATGGATCTCTCATTCACATGTCATTGGATTATGAATAAAATGTTCAAGTGTTGATAACCCTTACGATTTCCTCTATAGTTTTTGTGATTTTATGATGATCATGTTTGAACTAATTTGTAATTTATTGCTTTGTAACATTTTTGAACCAGATTGTATGTTGCTTTTGCCATTAACTAGCTTTCACTTTATTCCCCGTTTTTATTCTGTTTCGCATTTTTTGTCATTTGTCTCATGTTATCCAATCCCAACAATATTTTTTCTTTGTTAAAATGTTAAACCACTACCTTCACTCTCCAAGTCTCCAAGCCTTCAAAGTTGCTTTTCAGATTTGGAAATATGCTTTTTTTGTAGAAGAGGAAAAGCTCTGTTTTGCGTTTTTAATGAGTTCAAGCTTCATTTACTCCTCCACGTTACATATGTGTTACCTCTCCACGTTCCTATTACAAAAATGGAGGGGGCCAACACCTGAGGCCTCCCTCTGTCCATCGTTCAATGAACCTATGAAGCCTCCCACAATTGCTAGTTAAACCCTCACTGATGTACTAGATTCTCTTATTCAAAAGTCAAATTTGAGACAAACAATTTAAAAGCTTCAAATGGTGTGCGGGAAGCTGTACTTCTCTTTTTCATCATTTGTTGTTGAAATTACGGAAAGGCTACCTTCACTCTACAAGTCTCCAAGCCTTCAAAGTTGCTTTTCACATCTGTAAATCTGCTTTTTTGTGGAAGAAGAAAAGCTTTATTTTGCGTTTTTAACTAGTTCAAGCTTCATTTATTTTAGTTCTAAAATAGGATCAATTGCTATATTAAAGGATTAGTTCTACAATATGTTGGATGCTTTAATCACCATTTACTTTATTGTTATTGCTAATTAGATAGTTTCTTTACTTACTTACTCAAGTTAAGTGTACAAACCTCCCCCATTTTCTTTAATTTCTTGTTTGTTGTTTTCAAAAGTATCGATAAATCGTATAGCTCTCTGTGGGATTTGACCCTTACTTCTCTAACTACATGTTAGAGTAGTGAGGTTATTTTTGGTCACGGAGACGCATCACAATGATTTACTTGGTTTTTGATAATTTGGAGCATGTTCCCAAATACGATAAAAGTTAATTTAGAAAAATTAAAAGTTAATTAGGAGCGTGTTCGCAAATGAGATAATTTGGGGTGTATTCGCAAATGATTTACTTGACATTTTAAAGATACTTGAGATGGGATTTATCTTCACTAGCAACACCTGACCTAATATATAGTACTACAACCGGGGATCTGTGGAACCTATTACTCTTTATTTTCCTAACTACACAGAAGATGATATTCGTCAAATAATTTTGGCAAACCAAAGAAATCGCAAGTTATATGGCCCGACCACAAATACTTTCAAAATCTCATTTACTACACTTCAGTTTTTTCACCATAACTCATTCGATTCATGATGTTTTCACTTGATTCTTGGTTATTTAGACAGTCAAAAACTCCTCTACAACTTTATAGCTAACAACTTGTTCCAATTCTAATGTTATCTTTCTCAAAATGATTCTTAATCATAAATTATCATGTTTTCAGTGCAAAATAGAGCACTTTCAAAGATTGGCAGTTTTCATTAACCTAGGCCTGGAATCTCAACTTTACACCTTCTACAAAGTTGTAGATGACTCAATTCCATACAATTTAAGCACAAGAATGATATTATTTGAAGTTTTATAGGCTGAGATATGCCCCTCGAAATCTACAACTAGTTAAATTGCCGCAAGATTACAAACTTACCCACAAACACTTTCAAAATGTCATTTACTACACCTCAGTTTTTTTTCACCATAACTCATGCGATTCCTAATGGTTTTACATGGTTCTTGATTATTTAGAGTGATAAGAAACTCATCTACAACTCTTTAGTTGGCAAGTTGTTCCAATTATAATTTTCTCTTGCCCAAAATTATCCGTAATCATAAATTATCATGTTTTCAGTGCAAAACAGAGTACTTTCAAAGATTGGCAGTTTTCATTAAACTAGGCCTAGGATCTCAACTTGACATCTTCCATAAAGTTGTAAAGGACTCAATTCCATGCACTTTAAGTACAAGAATGACATTACTTAAAGTTTTCTAGATTGAGATATGCCCCTCAAAATCTACTACTAGTTAGGTTCTCCTAAAATAGAATTAATAACCAAGCATTTAGTCATTTAGTTCTTAATGCAAACTAACTCTAATCGACATGGAACTTCCTAGATTTTATGGTCTATATATTGTATTTATATACACCAATTATCGTCCTAAAATAACTTCATTTGCACCATTTAAATAAATGGTTGAATCGAAAACCCTAAAGCTTTTAGTTGAGGACTAGATCGATTGAATAGGGTCTGCAAAAGTAAGTGGCTTTTCAATCAATTGAGGATTGGGTTCATCCGATTGAACTTGTCAGGCTTATGTATAACCTAACGGTTTTCACTTATTTAAAATCGTCATCAATCAATTCATTTTGAAATTCTTATCGTTTCCCTCTCAAAAACTCATCAAGAAATCTTATGACATTATTTGAAGTTTTCTAGGCTAAGATATGCCCCTCAAAATCTACTACTAGTTAGGTTCTCCTAAAATAGAATTAATAACCAAGTATTTAGTCCTTTAGTTCTTAATGCAAACTAACTCCAATGGACATGAAACTTCCCAGATTTTATGGTCTATATATTGTATTTATATACACCAATTATCATCCTAAAACAACTTCATTTGCACCATTTAAATAAATGGTTGAATCGAAAACCCTGGAGCTTTCAGTCGAGGACTAGATCGATTGAATAGGTCTGTAAAAGTTAGTGGCTTTTCAATCGATTGAGGATTCGGTTCATCTGATTGAACTTGTTAGGCTTATGTATAACCCGACGGTTCTCACTTATTCAAAATCATCTTCAATCGATTGATTTTGAAATTCTTGTCGTTTCCCTCTAAAAAACTCATCAAGAAATCTTGTCTTTCACCAAACCTGATGGTTTTTACTTATTCAAAATCGTCTTCAATCGATTCATTTTAAGATTCTTATTCATAAGTTATCCTACTTTGACGAAAAATAATCTCTTCAACCAAGTCATCAAATTAGCATTGATCACATCCATTTGACGTTTACCAAATTCCGTAAATCCAATAGCAAATACCTTCCAAATAAATTCTGTGATAGAAAATGTATTTCAAAGTACTCTATTTCTCCCTTTAAATATAATCTTTGACTATTAACTTTATTTTTTGATTCCATCAAAACTATCATTCACTTTGAGTTTCCTTCTTTAAAACTCACTTGTAAGTTTTCTTCTTGAAAACTCACTACTAGTCAATAGATGAAGAAACTCACTTGTAAGTTTTCTTCTTCAAAACTCACTACTAGTCAATAGATTTAGTTTGAGAAAGATTTCTTTGATAATTTCAAAGACTTTCTTGAATAGAATGACATGACATGTTGCATTGAAATGCATCCACCAATTCTCATTACACATGTCTTCTCTATTCATTTCTTTTTGGAACTTTATGAAATCCTTAGAAATCATAATCTCATATTTTTTAAGATGTTAGTATCACATAGATAATTATTCATATTACTCACATAATAACTGAAAAGTAAAAACATGAATAATTTCATGAAACAACAAATATTACACATGCAACGTATATACTATCAATGTTTTAAGGTTTCAATAATCCAACATTTCAAGAGATGATTTATACTATGATCATGCCCATTATTTTCTTTAGAAAATTTTAATGTTCGTTCTTACACCAAAATTTTAAGTTTAAACTTTTAAACTTAAAACTTAACTTGATTTTCATATTAACAAGTATATTATTAATTAGAAAGTATATAGACTCAAATATACAACATTGGCACCCATATTGGCACTTTTCAAAACTCCATTCAGTCTATACAAGGAATTCTTCTCATATATTCCTTGTGTCTTGAATATTTATGATTCTTCACATCGGCTTCTCCTTTCTTTTCATGACATTATTATACAAGGATTCTGAATCAATTTCAAAAGCTATTTTCTGATATCTCCCATTTGTTACAATCTTAGCTCCTTCTCTAAGAGCTAATGCCTCTACCATAAGAGCAAATTCTGCTCGAATCTGTTGGCATCTGCCATTAACCAACCTCTCTCTAAAAAAAATTAAAACTAATAGTAATAATAATAATGAAAAATATAGTATCAAAATGATAAAAGCTTCATTCAACAGTAATATGTTAGCAACAGAAAGAAAAAGCTACAAAAACCCTAACAACTCCTTCAAGGTTTCTGCAATTTTTAATTTAACAAAAAAGATACCTACAGTGAACTTCATACTCTGTTGGCCATCATAAGATACCCACATCCCCTTAAAAATACCCACAGTGAACTTCATACCCTGTTGGCCATCTTACCATACTTCTTCAGCATATGATTTGGAAAAAACCCATCCATCACTAAGTATGGGGGACCAGGAAGTTCTGGCACAATGAGTTATTGCACTAAGGGTTCTAGCACAGGGAGTTGCACCGAGAATTCTGGCACAGGGAGTTTTGGCACAGTGGTTGGGGGCTATTTTTCTATTGGCAGAGTTGCTTCCTCGTCATAAGAATCACATTTTGCCTCCTCTTTGACCTTTGAAGTTCTGCCTTTCTTGAAAATGAGGATTAGGAAACCTGCAAGTAGAATAACAAGCAATATAGCTACTATAATGTCCATTTCCTACAAAAAAAAAAGGAATCAAATAACCAAGGAATAAATGAAAAGAAAGAAAATGAAACATACAAAAAGGATAGAAATTAATAGAAAATTAATGAGTAAGTAAAAACAAAAAAAAAGAAACAAATTATCAAGAATAAAGGAAAAGAGAGAAAATGAAAGGATAGAGAGTAACCAAGGGAGAAGAAAGAACTTTTTTTAAAAAAGGGAGAAGAAAGAGCTGTGAATAAAAAGAAAGGGAGAAAAAAGCCCCTTAGCTTGAATAAATGGTGAATCAATGGAATGGTGAGAGATCACATCATAGCTATGGAGTCTAGCTACAATTGCAAGGCCATTAAAAATCACATCAACAAAAAGTACTAAAATATAAAAATAAAGGTTAAGGTTGGGCCAGGCAAAGAGAATGCATTGTTAGGAATATATATATCTATATATATAAGAGAAAGAGGTGTGTATATAAATATATATATATATATAATTTGAACCTCGACATAATTTAGGGGTGTGATAGTATTTTGAACCTTGGCATAGTTTACAATGGAACATAATTGTACTTTGAACCTTGGCCAACTTGTTCTGCAACGGTTCATTCTAAAAATCTGGTCCTTGATACCATATAAGATGGTTTCAAATATATAATGCAAGTAGCCTTAAGCATATTCAAATTCTATCAAGCCACCAATGAAGGAAAACCAAATCAGGACCAGTAAGTTATAACAGCACCAAAGGTCAACCACCAGTTGATTAAAAGAGTTGCAGGAATTTCCCTTGATGCCTCAATCCTCTTTTAGGTCAATTAGACTCATGCCAGTAATTGCAGTTTGTTAAGCTTTTGCCACAACAAACTTAGACCTCTTTGCCTCCTTTTGTGCCATCAATACCGTTGATCTATAAGACACTGTAACTAATAAGTTGCTCCACTTGGTGGCATTACACATCAAAAATCACAACACAATGTAACTAAACATCAATGTTAATTTGACATACACTTGAACCATATATAGTGCTATTACTACCATTATTTACATCAGGAATACATCTACGTAATATCAAAGTTAATTGTAGCACAAAAATACATCAACATAATATCAAAGTTAATTGTAACACCAGTAAATTTGCCTATTGCTCTTCTAGCATCATAATATCTAACTTAACTGAGAGCTCCAAAATAGTGCTTCTTTTCAGGGGAACATCCCTTTTTTCCTAAGCATTTCGGATGTCCTCTCCAAGATTTTGAAAAGATAAGCCTTTGTTGGAACCAGTAGCCATATTTTTGGAGGAAGCAGCAGCTCCAGTACAACTACTTGCATCATCACTATTTTTAATATGAGAAATATAGCTACATGGCTCCTAATAATGATGTAAAGATCAAAGTCAATGCAAGACCAACACTGGAAATTTGAAAAAGAAGAAAATTTCAAAGGCAAATTAAAATTGTAGCTCATAAGGGCAGTAGTAGAATGTAGTAGTAGTAGAATGTAGTATCTTAAACCCCATTACAAGCAGATGTAATAAGGCTGGCCTCCTTTGACAAGCACATATTCTCCATTAGTCAAACCACATAGAAACACCACAAGATGCCGACCTACATCTACTTTAGTCTTAGAAATTGACAACCTCAATTTTACCTGACACTTAGGGCAAACATAGGCTGCTGGATCCTTCACAAAAAAAGACCATTTCTGAATTAGAGAAATAACTAACCGTCTTACCCACCAATTTCAGAATCAGAGAAAAACACACCTTCTCATATATCTCTTTTTCAAGACAGTGCTTCTCATATGCCCTTTTAGCCTTATCTAGTGTATGAAATGGAAAATAAGTAGCACCATTATAACAAGAAACTTGTTTCTCACATGCTTCCCAATTGCTATATATCCATGGCCTCCTCCCAAGAAATACTACATATGCTTTCTTCATTATTGATAATGGTTGTAAAACTGCACTTAAAAAGCCAATGAAGATTATATAAAGCAGAAAGCAAAAATATGAAGGTTCTAAAGCTATCCTAAATGAGTATATTTCTCAAAGTGTAAACAAGAAAAAAAAGAAACAGAGTAAAGCATATTTAATATGATTGAAGAAAATAGTATTCTTCATTGCATCAGGGGAAGCCATCCAAATTGCACAAAAATATGGTACTTCAATTTGGTATAATTTCCTTAGGTTCTTTATCTTTAATTTAAATTAATTAATTAATTAGTAGTTATAATATATTTATAAAGATAGATTGGGTAGGATTCCTATTTACTTCTTTAAACAATGGAAAGCAAAATGCAAAAAAGAGTTCTCAATTTCTGCTTCTATTTGGAACCAACAAAATGATAGATTGCACATGATTCTTATTTGCTTCTTTTGCACCTACTCTAAACAATATAAAGGAAAATGCAAAAACAAGTTCGGAACCCTAACAATCTTCACATGCATGCCATAGATGTTCAAGTCAAAATACAATCTGATATGTTGAAAAAGGAAATAATTTTACCTTCAAGCCAAAATGCAAAACTTGCTTGGAGCTGTTCTCAATTTCTGCTTCTTTTTCGAACCAACAAAGTGCATTGGGAATAAATTGGTGATAGACTGATAGTAGGTTGTATTAATGTTGTATTTTGAAACTTAAAATATGAATGGAGTTTCCTAAAATACCCTTATTCCAAAATTCTTTAGTCTGCACCAAGTCCCAAGAAAGTTGAAAACCCTTCAAATTGATTTTGAATCAGAGACTAAAGAAGTGGAAGAAACCGACCTTTAAGCCAAAATGCATAACTTGCTGGGAATCGTTCTCGATTTCTGCTTCTCTTTCGAACCAACAAAGTGCATCGGGAATAAATTAGTGATAGACTAATAGTAGGTTGTATTAATGTTGTATTTTGAAATTTAAAATATAAATAGAGTTTCCTAAAATACCCTTATTCCAAAATTCTTCAGTCTGCACCGAGTCACGAGAAAGTAGAAAACCATTCAAATTGATTTTGAATCAAAGATTGAAGAAGCAGAAGAAACTAAAACTCAGTTGGTGAAGCAATGGGAGCTAAAATGAGGTCACAAAAGAGTAATTTCTTTGAATTCATGTTTATCCTTCTTAGTTACTGAGAAAATCGCTAAAATTTTGTTTCATGAATTCAATTGTTTGAAACACATACTAGTTGAATTCAGCTTGAGGCACTTTTGCATGAATTCTTCTTTCTGCAATTTTTTCTTCGCAATCATTTGCATGTTAACCCAATTTTAAGGACTCATTCCCTTTCTAGATTGTTTTGCAATCCAATTCGTAGCTTGATTAGCCTTCTTTGCAATCCACTTCATCCATTTCTGTTTCAGCTATTGTTCCAAGAGAGATTTTTCCTTTTAAACTTATCTTATAGGCTGAAATGAGCTAATTCTGGATAGTGGATTTATGTTTTTGGTTTTGAAATGATTTATTGGTTCTAGTAAGTGACCATTCTATTCGTTGGGTTCACCTCAATTCTCATTTTTCCATGTCAGTGTCGTTATCATCTTCTTCTCATTCACCCTCATTCTCCAAGTAATTTTCATGGCTTCATTGTTCCTTCCATTGCTTCCTTGTACCACTACATTCTCATCAACATCAACTGCACCATCAAAATCCAATCTTAGATAATTGAGGCAATTTTCTGCTTGATAAAAATTGTTGTCTTAGTTAATTAATTTGTCCTAAAAATGCTTAGCTATTTGTTCAAAACTGCTATATCGATTAATGCTGAATTAGGAATTAATATGTAATTGCAAAATGCTTGGTTGCTTAACCTTTGCAGCTATCTCTTTTTCCTTCAAAATCATTGTTTCTGCTGTTTGCTTGTGAATTTTGTGCTAACCTAGTAAGCTGTCTTGTATGCTTACTTGCACTTTATTCTTTTACAGGGTAACTTACAATATTGTAGACTATTGTCAAAATTTAAAGCTTGGTAATTTTAGAGTCTTTGAGGCTGCAAAGCAAAAGACTAAGAGGAACGGGATTCGACAAGTTGTTGCTGCTCGAGGAACCAATTAAACATTTATCCACACTTCTGATAGCCTTGATAGATTTTTATGAAAAAGGAAGAAGATGTTTCAAATTGGAAAGGGAGAAGGGGTTTGTTTATCTTTTGGTTTAGGAGATGTTTTGAGGCTAACAGGTTTACCAATTGATGGTAAACCAGTTATTGTTAATAAAGCTGGTGTGAATCTAAACGAGCTATGTACAAATTATCTTATAGTTGGCATGCACAAGTGTTGTCAGCCTTCAAAGGGTGGCATATCTTTGAAGTTGTCACGCCCCGACACCATGATCGAGCACGTAACAATCGCCGCAACTCTTGAAATGTATTCTACTAGGTTAGAATACACCTCAAGGGTTGCAAGGCTAAAACGGTCTTTTTTTCGATTTTTCTCTTATATAGTTTTCATCCAATTCAATAGTTAAAACATTTAACTGACATGTAGACAAATCAAAATAGATAAAGCGTCAAACTACCATAGTGTAAAAATTCATTTACGTGCAAGGCACTCGAACTTCAAAATATTTACGGAAATGCCTATAGGTTTTTCGACATATTTTTGTAGAATTTATTTACGGACTTCCAGAACTCAGAAAAATATCATGTCAATTTTCAAAAGTCCTAGACTTATTAAAGAAGAGAACTGGCTATTTAAAATGATATTTTCATACTCGGTGGGGCCTACCCAAATGTTTTAAAAATAATATAAAAGAGTTGACTCTTTCACCTCTGGTCAAACTGGTGCAAGGTGCCAACTACTTTCCCACCACAACATACCCTAGTAGCGTGGTCAACTAGCTACAACCTGGAAAATAAGTTTTATGAAAACGAGTGTGAGTAACTAATTTACTCAGTGAGTGGATAACTAGTAAAACATTTATAGAAGTATTGAAGTTCACTAAAAAAAAAATAAATTCAGATACTTTAATAATTCCAATATTCAAAATAATATAAAAGAACCATTAGGAAAGGAGATTTCCAGAAAATAGGCCCATGGGTCAAAGATAATGTCCGTTAATTTCTCTACCCAAGCTGTCGCCTTGGCCCGAGGTCGACATTGGGTGACTGAGTCCCATCCTGCCCGACAGTGCGCAGAATGAACTCACAAAAGCCTTCTCGGTTACCCTCCGTGCCTCCCAATCCAAGGTTAAGCACACTCACCCACGCCCCTCAAAAGGCGGTTTGCAAGCTACTTAAACTTAGTTACTACAGTAATGATAAATTCCCCTCGTGGGGCTGTCGCGAGTAACAAACTAACGACCCAGATGGCCTTTCCACAGTATTATTTTATCACACTGTGAGAGCCATGTCCCTCGGGACCACGAATCCACATGGGTAGCCCAGGTCACCAGCCTAATCCACTTCCCAGGTATTGTCCCCAAGGCGGACCACGGATCCACATGGGTAACCCAGGTCACCAGCCTAATCCACTTCCCAGGTATTGTCCCCGAGGCGGACCACGGATCCACATGGGTAGCCCAGGTCGCTAGCCTAATCGACAACCCAGGTATTGTCCCCAAGGCCCAACAATTCGATTCTCGGTGCTGCAGCACCACTCGAACCCTGGCCACCAAGGGGTTTTGTTGTCGAGAAGGACACCCTTCTCACCATCTGAGCTGCCATCAACACTTTCCAAAAACACAAGTTCCTTTCTCAATCCATAAATTAAGAAATAATTTCATCTTAGCACAGTAAAATTTTATAAAATCTCATAAACCATTCATCAATACTTTAATTTGAGAAATCCAAGTAAACAGAAGCATTAAATCCAAGAATATTAAGTCAAGTATAAAAGCGATTTTGAGTTAGTCATCCACTCACAGTGAGGTCCTCGCTATTCTTGAGCGTCCTCACCTAGTTCCTTTTCCTTTGATGGTGCATGCACTCCTTGATTTGTGAAAATCCACCAAGAACCCTAAAATTTCCAAATGAAATTCCTCCCACACTAGCTTGAATTTCTTGAAATTGATTTGGGAATATTAATGGACTAACCTAGAGGTTTAATTTGATAGGAAATTTTGGTCAGCTTGTTTGGAGAATTTAGGACTTATGTTTATGGGTGGAAGCTTTCAAGTGTTCAACAGTGGAGTTTTTGTTCTTCCAAGCTAAAGGTTGAAGACAACAATGGAGATTTCAAGAATTTTCTAGCCTTTTATTTATGCATAGCCGGATTTTTGAAGACCAAGGGTGGGGGAAATTTGGCTCAATCCTAGCCCTCCATTCTTAAAGTTTTGACACTTGTCATCATATGATTAAATCCATAAAAGAAAATTTTGCTCTTAGTTACCATTTTACCCTTCAAAAATTACCAAAATTCCATCTATATCCTAAATCAGTGTAATAAAATTTTCAGTGTATATTTTTATTCTTCAGACAATTTTCTTTTATTCTATTGGCAGTGAAATTTTTAAATTCTCTGTCAATTTTTTGTAAAATCAGTCTAAACTTCTAATTTTACTACTAAACTTTAACAATTCATTTAATTTCATTTATATCCTATCCATAACTTAAGTAAGGCTTAAACTATATTTTCCATGATTTCCTACTAAATGATGCATGCCGGACGGACTAAGAGGAACAGTAATTTGAAACGGGTATTACAGCTCTCCCCTCCTTAAAATAAATTTCGTCCTCGAAATTTCACATTCCAGAACTAGTGAAGAAATAAGGGTATTGTCTCCTCATTTGTTCCTTGGACTCCCATGTTTCCTCCTCTACTTGCGCACTTCTCCATAGTACCTTAACCATCGGAATGCTTTCATTTCTAAGTACTCGCACTTGGGTATCGAGAATCTGGATCGGTTGTACTTCGAAATTCAAGTCTTCTTTCAACTCGATCGGAGGAGCTTCTAAAATATGGGAGGGATCGGGCACATTTTTTTTTGTAGAGGTACATGGAATACATTGTGGATTTTGTCCATACCGGGTTTTGAAGGCTGTTTCCGGGATATCTGACTCCTTAATCCTCAACTAATGATACTCCGATCTGAGGTCAATTTTGAAAAAAGACACTAACACCTTGAAGTTGGTCAAATAGATTATCAATGCGGTTAGAGGGTATTTGCTTTTGATGGTCGCTTTATTTAACCAGCGGTAGTCAGTACATAGCCACAAGGTACCATCTTTCTTTTTTTCACAAACAATACCGAAACTCTCCATGGTGAAGTAAGAGGCCTAATGAAAACCTTATCAACTAGCTCTTGCAACTGGGTCTTTAATTCTTTTCAATTCGGCCGGTGTCATTTTATAAGGTGGAGTAGGAATGGGTGCAATTTCAGGGTATTCATCAATAGATAATCAATTTCCCGTTCAGAAGATAGTTCAAGCAATTCATCAAGGACAACATCTGGGAATTCGTTTACTATTGGAACATCCTTTAACTTAGGTGTAGCTTGAGAGGTTTCAATTACATGGGTTTGGCATGCTGAACATCCCTCTAGCACTAGTTTTCTAGTTTTAAGAGCTGAGATGACACAGGTTGGAAATATCTATCTTTCACCTCTAAATACCGCTTTAATTTCACTCGGCTTGCCGAATGTCACCCCTCTAGGGAAACAACTTACTTTGGCTCGATGTGTTTCTAACCAATTCTTTTCCAATATTACATCGGAGCCACTAATGTCTAAGAGAATTAAATTCGCTAAAATTCCTTTCTCATCGATTTTAACACTACATTCTTTATAAACTGTCTTTCTAACCATCGCTTCTCCCAAAAGAGTGTTCATGATTTAAAATAAATCTAGTAGGGCTAATTCTCTATTGGATGCATGTGTAAATAAAATACTACTGTCTAATCTATCGTAATAAGGACGTATGTAGGATGCTTGAAAATAGTTATATACTAATCTATAATCGCGCTCGGCCTAGTCGATGCTTCCTCCTTAGTCAATGCAAGTTTGAGTACGTGTCAGAGATTGCGATGCTCCAAGGGTAGGTGTAGTGGCCTTTCGTGCCCGAACTCGGTTGGCCAACAGTGCCAAACCTTTGTTGTGGTGGTTGCTCACGTCTCTGGCCTATCGGGCGATTCACCGGAGCTGTTGTGTCCAGGACTCCTTGCCCTAGTTCGGGACAAATCCTTTGGATGTGACCGATTTTTCTACACCTAAAGCATCTAACTGGATCTCTACAGGGGGTTGGATGGTATTTTCAAAAGTTTATACATCGGTCGATTGGAGCTTTCCTTCTCCTAGTTTTTGGGCTTGTGGTAAATCCAACCGGCCTTTGTTGTTTTTGGGGTGGTATCTAACTGATCCCACTGAACTAGTACCATCGGATATAATGATGCCTCTACTTTTCTTGGACGGTTTACAGCCTAATTGGGTCACTTTTATCATCTTTGTTGGCTTTACTCGGGTTGACAGGAGTCAGGTTGATTGATGTGACTGGTGGGGGAAGAACTACAGGCAGCATCTGTCCCATTTGTATTTGAGTGGCTGTGGCATTCCATAAAGCTAAGAAAGTTTGATACAGTTCAGGGAGAGGCTGTTGTGGAGGAGGAGGTGGAATTGCTGAAGGAGGAGCAGGGGTCATTGATGCCTCATGTACCGGTGGTGGAGGCTCAGATGAACCCGCATCAGATACTAAAGGCTCCTCTCTCGAAGGTGCGGAAAATTCGTGCCTAATTCGATCGGGCGAGCTTTGCCTCGGTCGGTCGCGACTGCGCTGACGTCATGGTGGCATCGTATATCTATAACGAAAGAGATTAGTCTCTAAATAACTATCTCTACATGAGATTCTACATGAAATATGCATGTTCTAACACTTTGACCAAGTTTGACTGAGGTTGACTGGGTTTGACCAGGGTTGACTGGGACCCACCGACACCGATAAAATTATCGAAAACCAATTTAAAACCTCAAGCTCTGATACCAATTGAATTGTCATGCCCCGACACCATGATCGAGCACGTAACAATCGCCGCAACTCTCGAAATGTATTCTATTAGGTTAGAATACACCCCAAGGGTTGCAAGGCTAAAACGGTCTTTTTTTCGATTTTTCTCTTATACAATTTTCATCCAGTTCAATAGTTAAAACATTTAACTGACATGTAGACAAATCAAAATAGATAAAGCGTCAAACTACCATAGTGTAAAAATTCATTGACGTGCAAGGCACCCGAACTTCAAAATATTTACGGAAATGCCTTTAGGTTTTTCGACATATTTTTGTAGAATGTATTTACGGACTTCCAGAACTCAGAAAAATATCATGTCAGTTTTGAAAAGTCCTAAACTTATTAAAGAAGAGAACTGGCTATTTAAAATGATATTTTCATACTCGGTGGGGCCTACCCGAATGTTTTAAAAATAATATAAAAGATTTGACTCTTTCACCTCTGGTCAAACTGGTGCAAGGTGCCAACTATTTTCCCACCACAACGTACCCTAGTAGCGTGGTCAACTAGCTACAACTTGGAAAATAAGTTTTATGAAAACGAGTGTGAGTAACTAATTTACTCAGTGAGTGGATAACTAGTAAAACATTTATAGAAGTATTGAAGTTCACTAAAAAAAAATAAATTCAGATACTTTAATAATTCCAATATTCAAAATAATATAAAAGAACCATTAGGAAAGGAGATTTCCAGAAAATAGGCCCATGGGTCAAAGATAATGTCCGTCAATTTCTCTACCCAAGCTGTCACCTTGGCCCGAGGTCGACACTGGGTGACTGAGTCCCATCCTGCCCGGCAGTGCCGTAGAATGAACTCACAAAAGCCTTGTGGGTTACCCTCCGTGCCTCCCGATCCAAGGCTAAGCACAGTCACCCGCGCCACTCAAAAGGTGGTCCGCAGGCTGCTTAAACTTAGTTACTGCAGTAACGATAAATTCTCCTCGTGGGGCTGCCGCGAGTAACAAACTTACGACCTAGATGGCTAATCGCCTAAATCTGCAAGTGAACAGAATAGATGTAGCACATATAAAGGAGTATTCAAGGTCGTTCCCACTGAGATTAAAATTTGTTATCTAAACTAATTCCAGTCCAAGGCAGGTTTAAAAATAAATGAAAAAGGATAATAAGTGAATCAAATTAAAGACTAAATTCTAAAATTAAGCTAAATAAAAGAAGGATTGAAATCAAATTATGAGAAGTGCTAGGGCTTTGGGATTCAGTTAAATGGATATTCAATTACTAAACATGATTAATTATTACGGTTGAAATAACGATTACTCTGAGGTATCTATGACCTCTCCCAAGGTACACAGGTATATTCAATTAAGTGATTATCATCTCCCGATGCATAACCTAATTAATCAAATTCATTAAGAACAAGTAATCTATTGGTTATCACCCTAGTTTAGAATATCCCTATCTTTAACTCTAAGATGTTCATTCCCCTAGTGCACGGATCATACTTCACCTCCCAGTTCTTCATACAATACCTAAGAATGAATCTATGTTGATCAGGCACAAATCCAAAATTAAGATCAAAGAGAATAAATTCAACCCAAGTAATAATCAAATCATGCATTCATAATTAAATAATCCAACAAAAGCTAATACCTAACCCTAACTAGGGATTTAGTTACACATAATTGGGTAAAAACTAAAAACAATTGAATTAAGCATAAAGAAAGAGTGTAGGAACAAAGTAGAAGAAAACTCCAAAACTTGCTTCTAGCTCTCCTTGACAGCAAAAAGTTCTAAAAAGAATAATAACTATTTGTATTTATACTAGATGACTAAAACCCTAATAACTTAAAAGATTACAATGGACTTGGGCTTGAACTTTAACTCTTCACTTGTGATAACTGGCCCATAATTGGAAATTGTCTTGAATTTATGTTTGCATTGGGCCTTGACTCCCTTTAACCATGAAGACCATATTTTTGCTTTTGACTCCAAGTTTGACTTTTCGCCTTGATTTCTATTAAAGCTCCAATTCCATCAAAAATCCTTTAAATATATTAGAATTCCTACAAAACAAACAAATAACTAAAGTGAGAAGAAATTAATAAAAATGGACTAAAAACATAATTAAAAACCCATAAAAGTGTTCTAAAATAGTCCCAAATATAGGTGTAAAATACACCTATCAAATTCCCCCACACTTAGCTATTTGCTTTCCTCAAGCAAAACTAACTAAAACTAATCCTAAAACAAGAATTTATTCCACTTTCGTAGGTGTACGGTGGCATTTAGCATATGCCATAAGCCTTTAAACCCCTAGATGTCCCTAGTGGAGGAGTTATAGTCTCCTGAGGGTTTACTAGAACGATACCCACAAACATTTTTCAACAGACATTGGTTAGCTTCAAATCAAAATATAAGATATACAAAATTCGAAGCAAATAAATTAAAAGTCAGTAATTAAACACATAATACTTCATAAATAAATTACTAAATAATCCAAGTATTAGAAACACTATTCTACCTCATTCATTAGGATCCAATGCTTTAAATCAATTATATTTCTCACAAGATATCACTCTAACACACATGTTTAAATTTATGGTGAGATTCTCTCATGATTTTCATATGAAATTAGACTTACCATAGGCTTGAAAACCATCTAATATCCACTACTCCTTTATATACATACAAGCAACAATCATAAGGTCTTAATCCAAAGGTTGTAATGAGGCCAAAAGGGAATAAATAAGCTAACAAAGAAAAGGTTAAGGAAAAGAACAAAATAATTCAAAATTAATAGAGCAAAAACAAACCAAGAAGGGCCTAGGATATCTTGATCTAAAATTACTCCATCAACTTTTAATGTTTTGCAACACTCGCTTTCTTTTCTTCATTCTTTAGAAATCATGCCAATGACTTTTTTTTTTCAAGCAAATTGAACTTTATGCCTTATTTTCTCTTTTTTTTTTGGCAAGAATTCTTCTTTTAATTTCAACCTTCAATACATAACCAATTCCCCACACTTTATTCTTTTGCAATCAATCCCAAGCACAATACAAATAAAAAATAATTGCTCTACTAATTAGGAATTAGGGTGCAAAAATTTGTTTGTTCATGTTTAGGCTCAAGGCTCTTTGGAAAGGCTACAAAGAAAAAGTCTAAATATACAATAATAGGCTCAAGTGGGTTCACTAATGGATAAATATATAAAGGTTGGCTTTTTGGTTCAAACGAAATCCTAAAGACCTTAATCTTGATGCTTGCACATATATCAAAAACATGTAATCTCAAAAAGATGAATCTCAAGTTCTAGAAGTCATAAAATCATAGAAAATATATACAATAAAATCAAGAAAAATAGGCATGAAGGCTCAAAAAGCTCACCAGGTAACACAAATCAATTCGAAGCATTTTCTCTTAACAAATTTAGTATCCTAGAGTTTACAAAACCTAAATTATAAAGTAAGGACTTAATTATATTATGCATCTAATTATTAACAATTTAATCTATCACAAAGAATTAAATATACACTCATACAATCAACTTGAAGCAACCAATATAAATTCCTAAAAGTTAGAGAAAATATTTTAACTCAAAAAGTAAAGAAAAATAAAGAAAAATCATGCAATCAAATCATCAGAAAATTTCAAATTTCTCCCTGTTGCTCGTCGTATCACAACAAAATTAACCTTACTAATCTACTATGTAGTAGGGTAAGCAATGATCGATCCCACGAGGAAAGGCTATTCTATTTCACACTACTTTCTAAGCATACATCAAACTAAACAATAAATTAAAGAGGAGTTTCATATTGGTGTTGGAAATAATATGTGAGGATTTATCAAGAATGACAATAATAATCCAATACATGATAAAACAAAGCCTCCAATCTATTATATGATCAATCTTTTAACCTAGAATTTGATCATTGATTCACTAATCAAACATTCTTCTCATCAATTGGTTAACCTCATGGATTTGAAACCAGCTTCAAGTCCATAGACCTTTCCTAATGTTGATTAACCTTGAATCTAGGTTCATTTTTAATCCTTCCTCTTTTGACTAACTTGAATCCTAGCAATCCAAATTCAAGCCTAGAAGAGCAATAAGCAATGGAAAGGTAAAAGCTAACAACAATCAATAACAAACCCAGCATTCATTATTCCAATTGCATCTTCAAATCTCTTTGGATGTAAAAACATCCTCTTGCTACTCAAACTCTAAGAAATTACCCAACTCTAGCATTGGAATCCAAAGACTAGCATGCTAGTGAACTACTCAATCAATTATTTACAACTAATTAACTCAACAATCCAAAAGACAAGATAATAAACATGATAATCATCTTTAAGGCTCAAGAGATAGAAGAACAATCAATGAATCAAGAAAGCATTAAGAACAAGAATCTCACAAATGCAGAAATAAATGATTGAATCTTATAATAGATTGGAGTTATAGAGTTTTGCTTAAACGAAAGTTACAAGAAGTTCAAAACCCAGCAAAAGACACTTAAGAACTGAACTAACTCTTCTATTTAGCTGCCTCTTCTCTCTTTCGGTTCTCTGCCTCCAATCTGCCAACCCACAGCCCACTCCTCTTCAATAATTCCTTCCAGATGAGATAAGGAATCCTAAGAATAAAATAAACTAAAGTAGAGGCCATTAAGGAAAAGAGGGAGACAAGTCTGAGGAAACTGGGGATTTAGTTATGGCTCTTCTCCACTGGATTCCCGAAATGTGTTTTTTAAGAGTTTGGTAGTGGAATGACAGCATTTAAGTGGGTCTGCCGACATGTTGACTTTGTTAGCCGTCAACGTCTAAGTGTCTGCCCGTCGACGTCTCTGCTTGTTTTCTTCATATTTTTCCCAGCTCGATCGATCCATCAACGTCTAAAGATGTGCACGTCGACGTCTAAGTGTTCAACCTTTAAGTATTCGAAGTCAGAAACTTCTACCCGTCGACGTCTAATGTCTAGTCGTCGACGTCTGGCTTGATGAACTCCCTGGAAATGTTGGCCGTGGACGTCCAACTTCAATTCGTGGACGGTTGCTTCGGATTCCAGAATCATGGTTATCGAGTAGCTTGTCTGTCGACGTCTAATGAGTTGCCCGTCGACGTCTATGCAGGTGCAAGTGATCCCGTGTACATTGCTCGAGCAGCCGTCGACGTCTAATGTCTTACCCATCGACGGCTCTGCATGTTGTTTCAATTAATCATGGAAATTGTCCCTTCTTAGTTCAAACTTCATTTTCCCTTTTAAGTACACCTTCAAAGCAAAATTGAGCTAACTTAGGCCTCCCAGTATAAAAGTAGGAGAAAGAGGAGTAATCTTAAATCCTAATTTAAGCAATAAAAAGGGGTTTAACACTCCCCCCTACACTTAAAGCAATATTGTCCCCAATATTGTACAGAAAAGAAAAATAAATAAAGAAATTGAGAAACTCCCTGAAAATATTTGCGCTTGTGAAAACTAAGTTCCAATTCCAATCTACCTTCTGGACTGCAACTTTTGGGACTAAATAACATGGAGAAGAAAAAGAAAATAACAGATAATAATAATTACATAACATTAGGTCCAAAAGTTCAAATGAAACAACTAAAGAAACAAGAAATAAAAGATTAGCAAATAACAAAAACAATAAAATAACACAAGTCTGAAAACTAAATAAACCTAAAAATAAAAACACATGCATAAAATAAAGAAATCAGATCACTAAGGTGGTGGTGGAAAGCGCTCTTGCATGAAAGCCCACATAGTATCCAACCTCGCATGCACTCCAGCGATACTATCGCTCAACTGATCAACTCGAGTAGAAAGAGATTGCAAGGTAACTTGCTTAGGAACCTCCTGAGCCGGAGCAGCCGCAGGTGCAACATTCTCTTCTGTTGCCTCACCATCTCCTCCCTCAATAGCATCTACATCAACACCAAAAGCAGCCAAGCCATCCCGATAGCCAAGATCAGCCCTCTCATTATTTACCCATATGTGAGGGTAAAGGTCATGAGGCTTGTAATTCCATTTTCGCATCCTATCATCATTAATGTAATGGTCCAGTCCAGTATTAACTCTCTCAAACAAAGAAGTGTCGACCCCTTGACGAATTAATAGCTGAGTCAGCAGAACAGGAAAGACAAATGCCTTGTCGAGAGAACCATGACGAACAACTGTAGCCATCGAATGCATCACAGTGGCTGAAATCCGAACAGGCTGAACACTCTCGCCTAACCCATGATAAAGTATATCCAGGAAGTACAAGTCTGAAACATGAACCATATTTAGACTGCTTATCTGTGGTCTGACATTGTGGCCCAAAATATAAACCACCATCCGAGGCTGCATGGCTAAGAACTTGCAGTGTGCATGAAATCTGCCATAAGGATTTACTGGAATTCCAAACCCAAGTGCAACAGCGCTTCTATCCCAAGTTGGCTTATCAGTAGGTCCCATATTATTGAAATAAAGCCTTCGACCTCCTGGTGGTAACTGAAGAAAATCTTCAATCATAGCCTCAGAAACTACCACATCTACCCTTCGAACAGTAGAATGAATTTCAGTAGGGGCAGCAACAGATTTGTTGGCGACGTTGGCATAAAATTCTTTTATCATCTCTGGATAATAGTCACCATTGAGCAGAAGAATCCGCTCCCAACCCAAAGTCTGAAACACCTCTCGAAGCTTGAACTCTCTCTCATAATCAGACTGCATGGTCTTCTCAATAACCATACTGTTGTTGTGGTGCAACTGATACCACTCTTCATTTGCAGTGCTGATGAAATACGGAGGAGCTTGGGATGAAGGGACTCTGGAAGATGAAGCAACTCCCTTGCCTTTAGATTTTCCAGTTACATTCTTAACTCTCAGCATTGTTATCTGCACAAAGAAATAATGCTAATAAATATACATTTAAACAACCTCAGTTTCATTTGCAATATTTTGCACAATTCATAGAATGAACTTAGCATCATATTGTATACACGGACATTGCAAATGGCATTATCAACACCAAAAGGTTAGCATTTAATCTCATCAAAGCAAAAATATTTAGCATGGTCTAAACAGAAATTTTGCCTATCACCTCGTCAAAACAGCAAGACCACAACTAAATCATGCCATAGTGGCCACAAAACGAGTCTTATAATCAAGAACAGATCAATAACCATCCAAGGAAGTAAATAAACTTGTAGAAACACTTGAAGAATGCCAAGAACACTTACCACCTTGAAGATCCAAAAATTCAAACAAAACTACCCAAAGAATCTCTTTTTGCCTTTAAACAATGAAGAATACAAAAACTAACAGGATCAACTCAAAGACAATGGAGCGGGTTATGTGAATCTAGTGTTTGTTTCTAAACTTTTTGGCTGGATTTGGAGTTTGAAGCCACAAAAGTTGCAGAAAAATAAGGATGCACAATGGTTTGAACGGCTCGGGAAAATGAAGAGTGAAAAAGTGAGTTGAAAAGTTGAAAAAGGGGTCTCGGGTAGGGTTTTGTGGGGGCAGGGGTCAACTTTCGCGCGGGTTACCGTCGGGTACCACGAGGGTTACATGGGTTACGGCAGACCCGCGTGTTTTTAATCTTCACTACCGCGTAGGATAAGCTTGAGTCCGGCACGGGAGACGTCATTTTCGGACTTCTCCACATTTGGGTTCAACTCCCATGCGGAACAAGCTCTGGTCCCGCGCGGGATGCGTCATTTTCGAGCCTACTGCACTCAGGCACTCCGGCACGGGATACGTCAGTGTCCCGCCCGAGAGACGTAATTTTCGGGGAGCTCAGAGCTTTCTAAATGGATCCGGTGCAGAATGCATTCAGGTCCCGCCCTGGAGTCAATAAAACCATAGAGTTCAAAGGCTTTCTCGATAAAAAACACATATATGACTCAAAATTTAACCCTAAACTCAGACTTTCCATCACGTGACTGATGATTCTCATGCATGCATGTCAAATTAACTAACCTATAGGCAAAATTAACTCTAAAAAGCTAACTAAAGGATAAATGTACAACAAAAACTTCAAAGAATACTCATTCCCCCCACACTTAAGCGTGAATATTGTCCTCAATAGGAAACTAAGCAAACAAAGAAAATTATGAGGGCAATAAAGAGTTTAGAAATCTCCCTTTTATTCATGTGAAGTGAAGGTTGAATAACTCAGTGACATTTCTACAAAATTACCTACAAAATCAAAAAGGAAAAGTTAATGAATAATTTAAAACAAAATAAAAGAAATCAATAAATTAATGTTAGAAATTGGGTTGCCTCCCAATAAGCACTAAATTTAATGTCTATAGCTAGACTTGGACACTTGGTTGTGCTAAATAAGAGTAATTTTGTGAATACACCCCATAAAATCACTCTTAAAATAATGTTTGAGCCTCTGTCCATTCACCATCAATTTTTCCTCCTTGCCTTCAATTTCTATTGCACCATGGGATAGCACCTTGGTCACCACAAATGGTCCAGACCATCTTGACTTCAATTTGCCTGGAAACAATTTAAAGCGAGAGTTAAAAAGTAATACTTTTTGACCAACTTTAAATTCTCTTTGAAGGATATGTTTATCATGAAAGGCCTTGGAGCGCTCTTTGTAAATCTTGGCACTTTCAAAAGATTCTCTTCGGAATTCATCAAGCTCATCCAATTGGAGAAGTCGTTTTTCACCCGCTTTGACCAAATCAAAATTGATCTTCTTAATTGCCCATAGTGCCCTATGTTCAATTTCAACCGGAAGGTGACAAGATTTCCCATAAACCAACCGATAAGGAGACATCCCTAAAGGTGTTTTGAATGCTGTCCGATAAGCCCAAAGAGCATCATCTAATTTTCTTGCCCAATCAGTTCTTGAAGGATTGCCAGTTTTCTCCAAGATTTGCTTAATTTCTCGATTTGAAACTTCTACTTGACCACTTGTTTGAGGATGATAAGTGGTAGAAGTCTTGAAGATACACCCACTATTCTTCAAAAAGTTACGAAAAGTGGAATTCTGAAAGTGAACTCCATTATCACTAATGATAACTCAGGGAACTCTAAATCGAGAGAAGATGTTATGCTTAACAAACTTCACCACACTAGCTCCAGTATTATTCATCAAGGCAACCGCTTCAACCCACTTGGACACATAATCCACCGCCACAAGGAAGTATTCTTTGCCTTCAGATTTAGAGAAAGGACCCATGAAGTCTATTCCCCAAACATCAAAAAGCTCAACAGGAAGAATCATGTTTTGAGGCATCTCATGTCGCTTGCTAATATTTCCTGTTCTTTGACATCGATCGCAAGTAAGCACAAAGCTATGAGCATCCTTGAATAATGTAGGCCAATAAAACCCACATTGTAAGATTTTTGCAACGATTCTGTCAGCACCATGGTGTCCACCATAAGGAGATGAATGGCATGCATGTAAGATTGGCTCCATCTCATCATCAGGTACACATCTCTGAATAATACCATCAGAACATCTTCGAAACAGAAAGGGATCATCAAAGTAATAAAATCTGGCATCTGAAAGGAATTTCTTCTTTTGATGATAGGAAAAATCTTCGGGAACAATATTAGACACCAAGTAGTTAAGCAAATCAGCAAACCAAGGTGTCTTAACATGTTGAACAGTCCAAAGTCTTTCATCTGGAAATTGGTCACAAATCGGTTCATCCTCAACTTGATCTCTTTGCTCCAATCTTGACAAGTGATCAGCAACTAGATTTTCTACTCCCTTTTTATCTTTAATCTCCAAATCAAATTCCTGCAAAAGCAAAATCCAACGAATTCGCCTTGGTTTCGCATCCATTTTAGACAAAAGATATTTAAGAGCAGAATGATCAGTGTAAACAATGACTTTAGAACAAACAAGATAAGATCGAAACTTCTCAAAAGCAAAAACTACAGCTAGAAGTTCTTTCTCAGTAGTAGCATAATTAATTTGAGCCTCATTTAGAATATTGCTAGCATAATAAATAACATGAAGTTTCTTATCCTATCTTTGTCCCAAAAAAGCCCCTAATGCATAATCACTTGCATCACACATCAATTCAAAAGGTAACTTCCAATCAGGTGTAGACATAATAGGAGCCAAAGTCAATTCCTTTTTCAATATGTCAAAAGCCACAAGACATTCATCAGTAAATTCAAAAGTCACATCCTTTTGCAATAATTGACAAAGAGGTCTAGTGATTTTAGAGAAATCCTTAATAAATCACCAGTAAAAACCAGCATGACCAAGGAAACTTCTGATTCCACGAACTGAAGTAGGAGGTGGTAATCTTTCAATGACTTCGATCTTCGCTTTGTCCACCTCTATGCCATTTTTTGAAATTCAATGACCCAACACTATTCCTTCTTGTACCATGAAGTGACATTTTTCCCAATTAAGCACAAAGTTTGTTTCTTCACATCTTTGCAAAACCTATTTCAAATTAAACAAGCAAGCATCAAAAGAAGACCCAAAAATTGAAAAGTCATCCATAAATACCTCAATTGTTTTCTCTATCATGTCAGAGAAAATCGCCATCATGCATCGTTGGAAAGTGGCCGGCGCATTTCATAACCCAAAAGACATCCTTCGATAAGCAAAAGTTCCATATGGGCATGTAAAAGTGGTCTTTTCTTGATCTTCTAATGCAATTGGGATTTGATTGTATCCCGAATAACCATAAAAAAGTAATAATATTCATGTCCAGCCAATCTCTCTAACTTCTGGTCAATGAATGGTAGTGGAAAGTGATCTTTTCGAGTTGCAGCATTCAACTTTCTGTAATCAATGCACACTCTCCAACCAATGACTGTTCTAGTGGGAATCAGCTCATTCTTGTCATTTGTAATCACAGTCATGCCTCATTTCTTTTGAACAACTTGCACAGGACTTACCCAAGAGCTGTCAGAAATAGGATAGATAATTCCTGCATCAAAAGTTTAATTACCTCGGCACAAGCAACTTCTTTCATGTTCGGATTAAGTCTTCACTGATTTTCCACACTAGGTTTGTGGTTTTCCTCCATCAGAATTTTATGAGAGCATATAGATGGACTACTTCCTCTAATGTCTGCAATGGTCCTTGCAATTGCCATCTTATGCTCTCGTAAAACTCTTAAAAGCTTATCCTCCTGCACAGAGCTCAACGCAGATGAGATAACAATAGGATAAGTGCTACTTTCTCCTAAGTATGAATATCTAAGATGAGAAGGCAAAGGTTTCAGTTCCAGTTTAGGTGCCTCTTGAATAGATGGCAAAGTCTTTGCTTTTCTTTCCCCTAAGTCCTCTACAACATGAGAGAATAGAGGTTTAACTCTTTCTCCATCTAATCTATAAGCACATTCAACAATATTCTCATTCTCATCATTCTCAGTAAGACCTAGAGCTATACAAGTTTCCAAAGTATCATCATAAATAACTTTAGGTAGAGAATCATGTACAATAGAATCAACAACATCTATCCTATAGCAACTATCATCATAAGAAGGACCTTTGATGGCTTTGAAGATGTTAAATTATTCCTTTTCATTACCTACTCTCAAAGTCAACTTACGCTTAGGCACATCAATCAGTGCCCCTCCAGTGGCCATGAATGGTCTCCCAAGTATAATGGGGACATCAATGTCATACTCCATATCCATAATAAGAAAATCCACAGGAAAAATCAATTTACTAACTTTAACAAGAAGATCTTCAACTGTTCCATAAGGATATCGAATAGTTCTATCAGCAAGTTGGAGTGACACTGTTGTAGGCTTGAGTTCTCATATTCCAAGTTTCCTGAAAAGAGATAAAGGCATCAAGTTAATACTAGCACCTAAATCACATAAACACTTGTAAACATTAGAAGCACCAAAGTAACATGGAATGACAAAACTCCCTGGATCCTTCAACTTTTGAGGTAATTTATTTTGCAAAATTGCACTACACTCCTCAGTCAAAGCTACCGTAGCAAACTCCTCAAGTTTGTTTTTGTTGGAGATGAGTTCCTTCAAAAACTTTTCTTATGATGGCATTTGAGCGAAGGCTTCAGCAAAGGGTATGTTGATGTGAATTCTCTTGAAAATGTCCAAGAACTTCTTGAGACTACCTTTATCTTTCTTCTTCTTCAGTCTTTGGGGGTAAGGAATGGGTGGAACATAAGGTTTCACCTCGGAATCAGCAACAAAGGAAGGTCCAGCACGAGTTTCAGTTGCATCCTGTACGGGAGGCATTGTTTGAAGTTCGTTGGGCGTTTGGAGAGTCACTCCCGCGGGGGTTACCAACGGGTCCGACGCAGGAGGCGTTGTTTTGTCCCCGTTTGGCAAGTTTCCAGCCATGCCCGCGCAGGACAAGCTCGGGTTCGGCGAGGGAGGCGCTGTTTTCGAGTTCTCCAGGTTGATCAACAGGTCTAGTGCGGGGTGCAATCTAGTCCCACGCGAGACTCAAAATTTCCTCAGAATTCCAGCAATTTTGAGGTTCCGGTGCCAGGACTTCAATCCAACCTTCTTCCTCTAACAGATTTTTGTTCTTCTCACCATTGGAATCTCCAGAATCAATGACTTTTCTGCTTCTCAAAGTGATCGATTTGCAACTCTCTTTGGCATTTGTTACAGTGTTGCTTGGAAGCATCTCTTGGCCTCTTTTACCCATCATTTGAGCTAGTTGACTCACTTGCATCTCCAAATTTCAATAGAATTGCCATGCGTTTGTTCAAGGCTATCAATACGTATCATGACATTTGCATTGTTGGTTTGCAACTGACTCAATTGACTCATCATGGAAGCATTGTTGGTTTGCATGGTAGCCA
The DNA here is from genome assembly GCA_030664755.1 of Microcos paniculata. Lineage (NCBI taxonomy): Eukaryota > Viridiplantae > Streptophyta > Magnoliopsida > Malvales > Malvaceae > Microcos > Microcos paniculata. The sequence goes on from CP131463.1 coordinate 2,438,136, forward strand.
TTAATTGCTTGAATTGGTCTTGTATGCCATTATCTTGTGCAGGTTAAGCAACATGCTGTGGTTGAAATCTGGCTTGCCTATCAAAATTGTTTGTTCCAACCCCTTGATTACTCCATGAAAAGTTCGGATTTTTCCTCCAACCAGGATTATAAGTGTTAGAGTAAGGATCATTCCTTGCTCCTTGCTTTCCCCCAAACCCAGCTACATAATTCACATCTTCATTGTAATCAGCAGGCATTCTATTCACATAACCATTAGAAGAGTGTCCAAACATACCACAACTGTTGCAAGCTTCTGGTTGAGTAGATTTCTGAGTAAACAGCTTCTCAAAGTTCTTGATAAAGGTGACTAGCTGAGAAGTTATACTAGATTGAGTTTCAGCTTGTAATTCAAGAGCATGACTATTCAACCTTCCCCTCCTTATCCTCTTGCTTTGTGAGTTCTTAGCCAGCCTCTCAAAAATTTCTCTCATCTCATCTGGTGTCTTGGAAGATATCTCAGCAGCACCAACAGCATTATCGACCAAATTTGCAGCATTCTCTAAAAGACCTTTGTAAAAGAAGTGCCATAGCATGCGATCAGGATAACCATGATTAGGGCATTGAGCAATCAATTCCCTAAATCTCTCCCAAGCTTCATAGAAAGACTCATAGTCATCTTACTCGAATTCTTGTATCTTGTTTCTCAATTCATCAGTCTTGTAAGACAGATAATATTTAAGGATAAAAGCATTGTACACCTTATCCCATGAATCAAGAGAACCAATCTTCCAATTTAGCAACCAGCTTCTTGCTTGGCCTTTCAAACAACTAGGGAAGCATCGCATTCTGATGTCATCTTCTGTCAGATTATTCAGTGGAAGATTCTGTACCACTTGATAAAAGTTTCAAATGAAAGCCACCACATCTTCTGAAGATAAGCCATGGAATGTAGGCAACATATTCAAGTAAGCGTTTTTCAGTTCATACTGTCTAGCAGCATCACTCAGTCGGATGCAAGAGGGATTGTTGTCAATTATTGGAAATTGCATCTCTCCCATCAGCTCGCATGGAGGCTGATTGTTAACTTGAATAAGAGCATTGTTGTTGCCTGCATTGTTGCCACCATTACCAGCACCATTGCCACCTTGGTTGGTATTTTTAGCCATCTCTCTTTGTTTTCTGATTGCGTTGAACTGTCTAGCAGTCTTTTCAATTTCAGGGTCGATAGGGATTAATTGATCAGATTTGCCTTGGCTTCGAGTAATCCTATCTCTCATTAACAACCTAAAATCAAAAAGGAGGAAAATAAATTAAAACAAAAACGAAAATAATAGAAAAATAAAAATACTAGAACTAATTAAAGAAAAACAAATATTTAATCCCCGGCAACGGCGCCAATTTCTTGATCGCCTAAATCTGCAAGTGAACAGAATCGATGTAGCACAGATAAAGGAGTATTCAAGGTCGTTCTCACTGAGATTAAAATTTGTTATCTAAACTAATTCCAGTCCAAAGCAGGTTTAAAAATAAATGAAAAAGGATAATAAGTGAATCAAATTAAAGACTAAATTCTAAAATTAAGCTAAATAAAATAAGGATTGAAATTAAATTATGAGAAGTGCTAGGGGTTCGGGATTCAGTTAAGTGGATATTCAATTACTAAACATGATTAATTATTACGGTTGAAATCATGATTACTTTGAGGTATCTATGTCCTCTCCCAAGGTACATAGGTATATTCAATTAAGTGATTATCATCTCTCGATGCATAACCTAATTAATCAAATTCATTAAGAACAAGTAATCTATTGGTTATCACCCTAGTTTAGGATATCCCTATCTCTAACTCTAAGATGTTTATTCCCCTAGTGCATGGATCATACTTCACCTCCCAGTTCTTCATACAATCCCTAAGAATGAATCTATGTTGATCAGGCACAAATCCAAAATTAAGATCAAAGAGAATAAATTCAACCCAAGTAATAATCAAATCATGCATTCATAATTAAATAATCCAACAAAAGCTAATCCCTAACCCTAACTAAGGATTTAGTTACACATAATTGGGTAAAAACTAAAAACAATTGAATTAAGCATAAAGAAAGAGTGTAGGAACAAAGTAGAAGAAAACTCCAAAACTTGCTTCTAGCTCTCCTTGACAGCAAAAAGTTCTAAAAAGAAAAATAACTATTGTATTTATACTAGATGACTAAAACCCTAATAACTTAAAAGATTACAATGGACTTGGGCTTGAACGTTAACTCTTCACTTGTGACAACTGGCCCATAATTGGAAATTGTCTTGAATATGTTTGCATTGGGCCTTGACTCCCTTTGACCATGAAGACCATATTTTTTCTTTTGACTCCAAGTTTGACATTTCGCCTTGATTTCTATTAAAGCTCCAATTCCATCAAAAATCCTTTAAATATATTAGAATTCCTACAAAACAAACAAATAACTAAAGTGAGAAGAAATTAATAAATATGGACTAAAAACATAATTAAAAACCCATAAAGCGTTCTAAAATAGTCCCAAATATAGGTGTAAAATACACCTATCAATGCCCTTTCCACAGTATTATTTCATCAAATTGTGAGAGCCATGTCCCTCGGGACCACGGATCCACATAGGTAGCCCAGGTCACCAGCCTAATCCACTACCCAGGTATTGTCCCTAAGGCGGACCACGGATCCACATGGGTAACCCAGGTCACCAGCCTAATCCACTACCCAGGTATTGTCCTCGAGGCGGACCACGGATCCACATGGGTAGCCAGGTCACCAGTCTAATCCACTACCCAGGTATTGTCCCCAAGGCCCAGCAATTCGATTCTCGGTGCTGCAGCACCACTCGAACCCTGGCCACCAAGGGGTTTTGTTGCCCAGAAGGACACCCCTCTCACCATCTGAGCTGCCATCAACACTTTCCAAAAACATAAGTTCCTTTCTCAATCCATAAATTAAGAAATAATTTCATCTTAACACAGTAAAATTTTATAAAATCTCATAAACCATTCATCAATACTTTAATTTGTGAAATCCAAGTAAACAGAAGCATTAAATCCAAGAATATAAAGTCAAGTATAAAAGCGATTTTGAGTTAGTCATCCACTCACAGTGAGGTCCTCGCTATTCTTGAGCGTCCTCACCCAGTTCCTTGTCCTTTGATGGTGCATGCACTCCTTGATTTGTGAAAATCCACCAAGAACCCGAAAATTTCCAAAAGAAATTCCTCCCACACTAGCTTGAATTTCTTGAAATTGATTTGGGAATATTAATGGGCTAACCTAGAGGTTTAATTTGATAGAAAATTTTGGTAGGCTTGTTTGGAGAATTTAGGACTTATGTTTATGGGTGGAAGCTTTCAAGTGTTCAACAATGGAGTTTTTGTTCTTCCAAGCTAAAGGTTGAAGACAACAATGGAGATTTCAAGAATTTTCTAACCTTTTATTTATGCATGGTCGGATTTTTGAAGACCAAGGGTGGGGGAAATTTGGCTCAATCCTAGCCCTCCATTCTTAAAGCTTTGACACTTGTCATCATATGATTAAATCCATAAAAGAAAATTTTGCTCTTAGTTACCATTTTACCCTTCAAAAATTACCAAAATTCCATCTATATCCTAAATTAGTGTAATAAAATTTTCAGTGTATATTTTTATTCTTCAGACAATTTTCTTTTATTCCATTGACAGTGAAATTTTTAAATTCTCTGTGAATTTTTTGTAAAATCAGTCTAAACTTCTAATTATACTACTAAACTTTAACAATTCATTTTATTCCATTTATATCCTATCCATAACTTAAGTAAGGCTTAAACTATATTTTCCATTGTAGACACTTGTTTTTAAACTTTAATTAGTTAATTAGCTGATTAATTGGTTAATTAGTCAATTAATTAATTGATCATTTCTACTGCAAAAATAAAAAATAAAATTAATTAATTGATCATTTCCAAATTTTATTTTACTTATCCTTTTTAAGTTTAGTTTATTTTTGTTTATTACTATTACTTTATTTTACATAATCTAATTTTAATTTTGTCTCATTACCTTGCAAGTAATTTTAAATCAAAACCAGGAAGCCAAAGCCAAGCTGACTCAACTTCCATGCAAGTCAGAAGCCATGCAAAAGCCAACCAAGACCATATCTATATACATATATATTTATAGGTACATATATATATATTTACGTATATATATATATATTTTTTGTGTATATATATTTTTATATGTGTGTATATATATTTAGATATATATATATGTATGTATGTATATACACTAAAGGCCATGTATATCACTACCACTTCCTCATCAACCACCCAACTTTATTTTGCTACCTTCTACAACACGCGGCAATGTGAGTGCAAGTCACTGTGTGAAATAGCTTTTACAGTTGAAGGATTTGATTTTAATGGTGGGGTTGGTCTTGTCCCTCAAAGTTGCAAAGCCAACAATTTTTGACTTCATGAACCACGGTTTTTGTTTGTTGTTCTTTGATTCTATTCGGATCAAATTTTGATGTGGAGCCAACAATTGTTGACTTAATCAGCCACAAATTTGGTTTATTGTTCTTTCATTCTATTCAATCATTTTGTCATTTTTTTTTATTTCTTTTGAATTCTTCATTGCTTTCCATCGTGTTTTCCATTTTGCTATGGAGCCAACAATTGTTGACTTAATCAGTCACAAATTTGGTTTATTGTTTTTTCTTTCTATTCAATCATTTTGTCATTTTGTTTTTATTTCTTTTGAATTCTTCATTGCTTTCCATCGTGTTTTCCATTTTGCTGTGGAGCCAACAATTGTTGACTTAATCAGTCACAAATTTGGTTTATTGTTTTTTCTTTCTATTCAATCATTTTGTCATTTTGTTTTTATTTCTTTTGAATTCTTCATTGCTTTCCATCTGTTTTCCATTTTTGCTGTGGAGCCAACAATTGTTGACTTAATCAGCCACAAATTCACATCACCTTGCACAACTGCTCTTTCATGCAGCTAGATACCCCTTCAAGACAAAAGAAAATAAAAGCAGCCAATGAGAAAGCACAGTCTGTAATATAAACAACCAATTGCAGCAAAGAAAGAAGGGGTGAGGTAGAGATTACAAGGCCAATAAATAAGGACCTTTAGATTAAAATGGGAGAAGAAAGAAGAGCCATCAGATTAAAAAGGGGAATAAAGACGAAAAAAATCAAAAATCAAAATCATCCCAAATGCCAGCTGGTTTATCTCTGCTCACTCAACTCCGAGATTCCCTCAATGCAGTCGGTGGTATGTCCCTAAAAAATGTGGAAAACTTGCACACGCCCCATTGAGTTCCCAAATCCTTTGTTGCTTTTCGTTCTCAGCCTTACAAAAACAAAAAGCACCATCAACTACTTTCACGATCAAAAAAAGATACAAAGAAAAAAGACAAAGGGGGCCAACCAAAGGAAAAAAACGTAAAGAGGGGGGGCCAAGCAAAGAAAAAAATGTAAAGAGGGGGCCAAGCAAAGAAAAAATGTAAAGAGGGGGCCAAGCAAAGAAAAAATATATAAAGAGAGGCCAACCAAAGAAAAACGTAGAGAGAGGGGGGGGGGGGAAGCTAAGCATAGTCGATCACAAAAAAAGGGAGGGGGAAAAAAAGAGGGAAAAGCCAGAAGGAAAATTAAAGGGCATACCCTCTATCTCTCTTATTTTTTTCGTTATTGTTGTTCATTGCATTCCCATTTGCTAACCATCGTTTCCTGTGAGCCCATCTTTTCTTCCATCAGCAAATCCATTCATCACTTTCATCATCCCTCTCAATACTCACCCCAAACACGAAAAAGCAACGTCAGTGAATAACCCAAGTCATCACGAAAAATACAAAGAAAAGCCAAAGGGAAAAAACACTGACAATTCCCTCAATCCTCATTTCCATCTCTCTCTTTTTCTTGTTCCTTTATTTTTCATTTACTCATATTCTTGCTTATTGCTGGAATCATTATTAATATACTTTCCACAACAGAGAAGTGTTTTTTGGGAAGGCAGAAAAGAGCTTTCTGAGAAGGGTTCTCTTCCTTCACATTTTAAAAATCTAGTTGCTAACAAGAGAGAAAAAAAGAAAGTTTGAGCTCACTTACCTGACGTCCCCACCTTGATCTTTGGGTAAAATTTTAAAACTTCTAGCTTCAACTTCAACGTAATATTATTTGTCCACTTTGTGTGCTTTATGGCTCATTTGCTTGTGTTGTATTGTCAAAATCCATTGTTTGATTCTTTTCTTCTATGAAAAACATTGGCTGGTATGTTTTTTTTATGCGATAAAATATCAAACTATTATATTATGTATAAAATGATTGGTTTCCTTGAAATCGGAATAAAGGAATAGGGTAAGATTTTTTTTTGGAATAAAATAATATGTGTTGTCTTGTCAAGTCCATTTACTCATATGTTTATTAATAATTATGTTTAGATCCAAGCAATATACGTATGGGAAAGTAAAAAAGGGGTTTGCTTTTATGAAAAATAAGAAGAGTTGTTGAGGTTTACTACATGGGACCCGAGTTGACACATCAACTTGTTGGGTCATGTTTTTTTTTTTTTTAAAGTTTTTTCCTTTATGTTTCTGTACACATATTCCATGATCCTGCTTGTAGCTTCAATTTCTTTGCTCAGTTAGATTATTTTATGGATAATAGACAACAGATCATTAAGGCATTCTTTGTTTTAAATAAAAAAGGCAAATCCAAGCATGGGTAATGAGCAGTCTCATATACGTTGATATTCATTTTTTTTAATCAAGAGATTATATATAGATAATTAACCAAGGAGTATTTTTAAGGAATCGTGGTGGCGAGTTTCTTGAAAAATTCTATGAAAATTACCTATAAATTTTCTCGTGGCGGCGATGAGGATTTATAAGTAATTTTCGAGCCAATGAACAATAAAAATGAGTAAATTAGATAGAATAAAAATTACTAATTAATTAACAAAGGTTCAACCTTTCAAAGGAATCCATATTTCTTTCTTCTTTAAAATAATAATAATAATAATAAGAAAAATGATACTTTCTCGGGTAATCATGGTGGCGAGTCTCTCGAGGAAGTCCTCTAAAACGGCCTATAATTTCATCGTGGTGGCGATGACGGTTTATGCTTAATTTTCGAATACATAATTAAATAAAAAAATCTTTTGGTTAATGAATTAGAATGTGTTTAAAGGCTAAGGTTTCTAAGTAATTCATGAGTTTAAAGTTTTCTCAAATTAATGGTTATGAAAAGGGTATATTCTCGGGGAATCGTGGTGGCGAGCTTCTCGGGAAACCTTCCAAAACAATTTATAGATTCCATCGTGGCGACGATGAGAATTTGTAAACTTTTTTTATAATAGAATTTAGATATAATTATTAATAAATAAAACTCATTTGTTAATTAGTCTATATAATAAATCTCTAAATTATAAGTTAATATTTTTTAGTGATTATGAATGGACACTTCCCCGAGGAGTTGTGGCGGCAATTCTTTCAGAAGTTACTCCAAATCTAAAAAAAACCTTCCTTAAATTTCATCGTGGTGGCGATGGCAATTTCCTTAGTAATTATTCTATGGTAATTTTGAATTGAATTAAAAAAAATTTGGAAACACGAAAATCAAAGATGAAAATTAAAAAGGTTAATTATTAATTTTTGTAAAGGCCTAATTAATACTGAACTAATCGGTACCGTCGTTTGGCGGGCGTTGTGGGTGTCGAGACGTTTTAGCACTCCGACGATAAATGATATGACGTGAAAAATGTTCGGGACTAAACAGTCGAAAAACAAATGGAGTCCCCACTAACCTTTTATTTGATTAGGTGTGGTTTGTCACCTATTGGTTTAACCCAACGTAAATCTAGAAAGATTATATCAAGTTAAGGAAAGAAACTGGTCTACGAAAAAGATTTTAGGTTCGGGAGTCGATTACGCTCGGGGAAGGATTAGCACCCCCGAGACGCCCGGAAATCGGTACCACAAAAGTCTTAAAATATTTTACTTGGAAAATGATAATAAAATGTGTTTAAAATCATTTTAAGAAAAACATAATTTTAAATGTCGGAATAAATATTCCTTTTAATGCGGGATAAGCATCCCATTATAAAAGCTAAATTCGAAATTTAAAGACTTAATGTCGGAATGAACATTCCTTTTGATGTAAAAATCCATAGCCCAATTTTGAATTTGAAGAAATTTCCTACTTAGAATGGACATTCAATTTCTAAATGGGAATAAATATTCTTCAAAAATCAAAGTCAAATTTAAAAATGAGGATAAATATCCTTTTGAAAAAAACAAGGGTTTAATTTTAATTTTAGAAAGTCTCAATTATGAGAATATTAATTGAAACCTTCTAGAAAACATTTTGCAAAAAAGTTGAGATAAACATCTTCAAATTCATGCTTTGAAATTTACATTAAGAGACTTCAATTATGATTACTTAAATTAAAATCTCTTAGAAAGATTTAATTTTAAAACAATGTCGGAATAAATATTCCTTTTAATTTGTTGAAGGGAATAATTTGACAAAAAATTAGTTTAGTAGGAAAACCTTAGTAGATTAATAAATTAAGACCTTTCAAAAAAAAAACAAAAACAAAACAAAACAAAACAAAACCCTTTTTTTTAAAAAAAAATGAATGTCTTTTTTATCGAATAAAGCTAAATTTGAAAAAGAATTTTAAAGATTTAAAGAATAAACATTCTTTTTATTGAAGCTAAAAATGCCTTTTAATAAAAATGAAGTTTACTTGAAAGGTCTTAATTAATTAAACATATTAAAATCCTAAAAAGGTATTTTTGGAAAAAACAAAAGAAAAGGAAAAAGAAAATAAATAATCCCTTCCATTGAAAAATAATAAATAAAAATAAGAAAAGAAATTTTGAAAGTGGTTTTTTTTAACAAAATTTGGATTAATTTGAGAGACCCTAACTATAATTGGGTAATTAAGATCTCTCAAAAAGACTTCTAAAACGTGTTTTGAAATTAATGTCGGAATGAACATTCCTTTTAATTTAATTGGGCCTCTTAAACAAGAGATTTTCTTAAAATAAAATGAAAATAAAATATAAAAGTAAAAAAAGGAAAATAAAATAAATAAAAATAAAAGATTTTAGAATTAACATTCCTTTTTGTAAAAAGATTTTCTTTGTGGGATTTATTTGCAAATTTTAAGAAATTAAAGAAATCATAAACATGATATGAGTATGCCTTTTATGAAAAACCAATGAAAAATATATATTTTTAATTTCGAAGGGATGAAAAATTTCCTCGGGCCTGATCAGACTCCCGATTAGACACCGAAAAAACTTCCCATCAGGGAAAACCTTCAGAAACCTCTGACTCTCGAGGCACCCTTCGGCTACCCCATGCATATGAACTTTGAAAATCAATATTCTAAACTAAATTATGCATGAATGGAACAAGAAAACATAGGTTAGTACATATAAACACAATTAATTACATAACAGATAAGCAAACTTAATTTAAATAAACACATATATAAAGCCAAAGATGTAATTTTATACAAAATTCAATTCATAATTTAACAAACATGTAGGCAAGGGCAAAAGAGTAATTTTACACACATGATTAAATTAAGACAGACACGAATTTAAGGGCAAGAAAGTAATTTAACAAGATCATAATTAAATATTAGACTAACTATGCATCTATTCAAACTTAAAAATACAATAATAAAAATTTTATAACCAAGATTAATTTTTATATAAATTTTTAACCTAAACAGGTTTGAAGATATAAACTTTACAGTCAAAATTAAATTTTTAACCTAAACAGGTTTAAAAGTATAAACTTTACAGTCAAAATTAAATTTTTAACCTAAATAGATTTTAAAGATGCAAACTTTACAGTTAAAGACTGAATCTTTTAAACTAAATAGATTTAAAGATGTAAATTTTACAGTTAAAAATTAAATTTTTAACCTAAACAGGTTTAAAGATGGAAATTTTACAGTCAAAATTAAATTTTTAACATATCAAACAACACAGAACACAAATATTTGGCATAAAAAAAAAGCTATAAAGATCATCATAAGACACATGAAGTTGAGACCTCTTTTTACAAGTATGTAAGTTATTAGAATTAAATATGTGTTAACGTGAACAAGTAGCAAAGAGGCATCGTATTTAGTGTATTTCAAACATATCCCAAACTAATATGAACATAAAAGCCTCATAAAATCCTGAACGCAATTCTTAACACATGAAAAGCAAGTATCTTTTCATACAGATAAGTCATACTCCAACAAAAAGATCTAAACTTGCAGTGAAATATTAGATAAAAGGTTGTTTAAGAAATATTCATAGTACATATGAACAAATTAACTAAGTTTTAAACATACCAACACGAATAAAAATGGTTAGCTTAAGGCAACAGCTTTTACCTTAAAAAAAGATTGCTTCTTTGTTTACAAAAGAACCGAACAACGTTGTATTTTGAATCAAGGAAACAAAAGAAAAGGAACAAAAATGATATTTGAGAAAGGTTATTCTAAGGATTGCTTCACGTTTGAAAAATCAAACCAGTCTTATGCTTTCTCCTCCAGCCAATCTCTCACTCCGTTGTCTCTTTTTCTTCAGACGAAAGTGAAAAAAAAAAGAAAAAAAAATGAAAAGAAGAAGTTCTCCTTGTTTTGAAATCCAAATTTTCTCTGCTCTCTTCTCTCAAAGAATGAAGAAAAGAAACTAGAAAGAAAAACCAAAAAAAAAAGTAGAAAGAAATAAAAAAAATGATCAAACTCTTTCTCTGTTCTCCAAAAAGAAGAAGGAAAGAAAAATGGCCGACCTTCCCCCAAAAACGTTTTTCCTCCCTTTCCCTTTCTATCTCTGCTCTAATTGATTTGGTGATTGATTGGCCTCCGTTGTGCTATCCTTAGAGGGGTATGTAAGAGCTGGCAAAAGAATCACGTGAGGATGCTGCCAAGCTATCTTTTTCTATTTTACATTGGATGTCACTACCACCTCATTTCCATTTTTCAGCCAAAGCCAAAGCAGAAAAACCGAGGTAAGTTATGGGGCCATCTCCCATGTGCATTATGTTGTGGATATGATGAATGGTGGGGTTGTTGACTTCTTCATCATTAAATGCCAAATTATGATAGTTGGAACAAGAATTATAATTGCTGCCACTATCTTGCACGGGCTCTTAGACTCATGCATTCCTATTGCTTTCTCTCATATAAAATATGATGGTGTGCATGCAAATTTCCAACATGATGAGCTGGTGGATAAGCATTAAAGTGACAGCCACGTCTCTGAAGGGATTTACAGGGAGAAAAGGAATATATGTGGAGAAATAAGTGAGCGGCATGGGTCTCCAGAACAAGGATAACAGTGGCGGTTAAGTAATCATTGGCTTTCTATAATTGTTTATTGAATCAATTCTTCCGTGGTCGTCTTCATGTGGCCCATCCAGTAAGAAAGCCAAAAGTTAATGAAAGTCATGATGATTATAACCACTAAATTGAGGTGCGAACTGAGCAAGTCTTCCACTAAAAAAAGAGTGGGACAATGGTTTTGGGTTTGATGATTGTCAACTATGTTCTCTAATGGCAGCATGCTTGTTGCTCATGGGTTCTCTGCTCGGTTCACCTTGAACAATCCTCCCTGCGTCCCACTGAAAAGGATAAGGTATGTGGTTGTCTTCAGGAAGTGGTTGAACCTGTTCAGCACCTTTATGCTTTGAAGGAAAGAACCTCACGCTCCCACGCCGTTTCATCCCCACCATCACAACAAAATGTCTGGCACCTTTATGTAATGTCAATTGATCCCCAAATAGCTGTTGAAGTGTCGATCTTCTGACCCCACCATAATCCATTCCCACAATAATGAAAATGTCTGGCACCTTTATGTAATGTCAGTTGATCCCCAAATAGGTGTTGAAATGTCGATCTCAGCTCTGACCCCACCATAATCCATTCCCACAATAAAGAAAATGTCCACTCATGATAGCTATGCACCTTGGTGTTATTTTTCTGCATGATGGTGTGGCGTGGCTTTTGGTGTCAAGGAAATGCAAAATGGCATTTTATTTTATATATAAAGTAGTGGCAGTGGATGCGAGCAAAAAGGAAGTGAGTGAATGGCTCCTGGTATATATAAATATATATATATATATATATTCGGTGGACTTGTTATATATATATATATTATATATTTATACGTATATATATATGTATTTATGTGTATATTTATACATATATATAATATATATGCATATATGTATATACACATATAAATATATATACATATATACGTATATACACATACATATATACATATATATTTTATATATACACACGTGTGTATATATATATATTTATATATATATATATATTTTGCATGAAAACTGAATTGACTCGGTTGGTCTTTGATTTGCTTGGCTTTTGCATAGGAGCCGAATTGACTTGCCTGGCTCTCTGATCTTGGTTCAAAATTATCTGCAAGATAATAAAATTAAATTAAAATCAAAGGAAATAAAATAAAATAAAATAAAATAGAATAAAAATAAAGATGAGCTAAAAAAAGACAACAAATAAAAATTTAGTAATGACCAATTAATTAATTATCTAAGATAAAAAATAAGTGTCTACAGCTACCCCTCTTTGATTATTTCTTAATGATCTAGAAGTGTAAACTTCTTGATTATTAGGAAATAAGCAAAGATGTCGACACTCCTTACTCCAATATGTACTAAACAATACTAGCTTTTTTGAAAAAGATCATTCCTGGCATAAATGATTTCAAAATCAAGAAAGTTGTTCCAAGCAGAACAAGTTTTGAGAAGTCACTTTAAGCAGAAAAGATTTTAAATATGAATAAATTATCCTAAACAGAAACAATTTTGACAAAACCATGCTAAAAAGAAATGATTTCAAACTTCGACTAAATTGTTCTAAACAGAGACAATTTTAAGAAAACCACCCTAAATAGAAATGATTTTAAATTTTGAAGAAATTGTTCTAAACAGAAACAATTTTATAAAAACCACTTGAAACAAAATGATTTTTTAGATTTCGAAGAAATTGCTCCAAGAAACAATTTTAGAAAATCATCTTAAACAAAATGATTTTAGATTTCGAAGAAATTGCTCTAAACAGAAACAATTTTTAGAAAATCATCTTAAACAAAATGATTTAGATTTTGAAGAAATTGCACTAAACAGAAACAATTTTATAAAATCATCTTAAACAAAAAGATTTTAAATTTTGAAGAAATTGTTCTAAACAGAAACAATTTTTAGAAAATCATCTTAAACAAAATGATTTTAGATTTCGAAGAAATTGCTCTAAACAGAAACAATTTTTAGAAAATCATCTTAAACAAAATGATTTTAAATTTTGAAAAAATTGTTCTAAATAGAAACAATTTTAGAAAATCATCTTAAACAAAATGATTTTAAATTTTGAAGAAATTGCTCTAAACAGAAATAATTTTTAGAAAATCATCTTAAACAAAATGATTTTATATTTCGAAGAAATTGCTCTAAACAGAAACAATTTTTAGAAAATCATCTTAAACAAAATGATTTTAAATTTTGAAAAAATTGTTCTAAACAGAAACAATTTTAGAAAATCATCTTAAACAAAATGATTTTAAATTTTGAAGAAATTGTTCTAAATAGAAACAATTTTTCGAAAATCATCTTAAACAAAATGATTTTAGATTTTGAAGAAATTGCTCTAAACAGAAACAATTTTAGAAAATCATCTTAAACAAAATGATTTTAAATTTTGAAGAAATTGGTCTAAATAGAAACAATTTTTAGAAAATCATCTTAAACAAAATGATTTTAGATTTCGAAGAAATTGCTCTAAACAGAAACAATTTTTAGAAAATTATCCTAAACAAAATGATTTTAAATTTTGAAAAAATTGTTCTAAACAGAAACAATTTTAGAAAATCATCTTAAACAAAATGATTTTAAATTTTGAAGAAATTGTTCTAAACAGAAACAATTTTTAGAAAATCATCTTAAACAAAATGATTTTAGATTTTGAAGAAATTATTCTAAACAGAAACAATTTTTAGAAAATCATCTTAAATAAAATTATTTTAGATTTCGAAGATATTGCTCTAAATAGAAACAATTTTTAGAAAATCATCTTAAACAAAATGATTTTAAATTTTGAAAAAATTGTTCTAAACAGAAACAATTTTTAGAAAATCATTTTAAACAAAATGATTTTAGATTTTGAAGAAATTGCTCTAAACAGAAACAATTTTTAGGAAATCATCTTAAACAAAATGATTTTAAATTTTGAAAAAAACTGTTCTAAACAGAAACAATTTTAGAAAATCATCTTTAACAAAATGACTTTAAATTTTGAAGAAATTGTTCTAAACAGAAACAATTTTTAGAAAATCATCTTAAACAAAATGATTTTCTATTTTGAAGAAATTGTAGAAATAATTCATGCTAAACAGAATCGAATCACGGATAATTACCTTAAGTAAGAAAAGACCTTAAAGGAGTTTTGGAGAATTACCTGAGGAGCTTCTTACACAAGACTAACCTTGCAATTTGAATTCAATTTGTGGCTACAATCTTTGAACAATGACATGAGGCATAATGAATAAACTTCTCGATACTCAAGGAATGAGCAAAGATGTATACACTTCTTATAAAAGCACAATGATCACAAATAAGATGAAGACAAGATCCCAGGATCGGAGAAAATGACCAAGTAATGACTCAAAGTTTTGATATAATAAAAAAATCCAAAATTAGGGTATGACACTAAAAATGATCCAAGATTAAGGCAAAATGATGATGATGATAACCCAGGATTAGGGTGAAATGATGATGATGACCCACGATTAGGGTATGATGATGCTGATAACCCACGATTAGGGTATGATGATGCTGATAACCCAGGATTAGGGTATGATGATGTTGATGACCCACGATTAGGGTATGATGATGATGACCTAAGATTAGGGTATGATGATAATGATGACCCATGATTAGGGTAAAATGATGATGGATGACCTAGGATAAGGTGAATGATAAATTGATGACCCAGGATAGGGTGAATGACAAATATGATGACCCAGGATAGGGTGAATGATAAATTGATGACCCAGGATAGGGTAAAATGATGAATGAATGACCCATGATAGGGTGAATGATAAAATGACAAGATTATGATAATATGATGGCACTGATGAGATGACAATGATGATGAGTTAATGACAAAGTAATGACAATGTGATAATGGAATGATGATAATGACACTGTGATGATAGGATGATAATACTGCAGAGTGTTTAATTCATGCTCATTCTCTCTCTTTCAAGGTTCAAGATAGCATCCAAGCTCAATCTGATTTTGGTCTAGGCATTTATGACTTCAGATCTGTGAAACATTTCTTGTAATTGTTTCTTAACCCCATTCTCTGATCCTCATATGCTTTGAGTGCTGGTTTCAAGTGTTGCTTTGTCAATCTGGGATAGATGCCCCATGGATGTGGATGACAATCCTCATGCGAACATGTGCCGGTTACCAAGTTATTGATTATCAAGCCTCAATCATTTCAACTCCGCACATTCTTACCATTTGCTTTGATGACTGACCTCATATATTACGATATTTATTTAGCTATTTGCTCATCTTTTATGATAAAAATGTTATGCTTTCCACACTTAAGGCAAGTGCATGGATCATATGAAAAAGCAAGAGATGACAAACAGATTCCAAAATTACAAGATAAGAAAGCTCATGACAGAAAAGTTTACACAAAACATAAAGCAGCAAGATCGATCATAATGAAAATATAGAGAAAAGGAAGGTATGACTTCCAAATGATGAATGCCCAGACAACAAAGCTTTGGTCATCCTATTCCCCACCTTTGACTGATTCAATATGGATGACATTGACAATGTTCGACCATTTCTGATTATTCTGATCTCCATGACCAAACAAGATATCCTTCGCTAGCTCGATGCCCATTTTGCAGTGATTCCACTTCTCTTAGGTTTCAACTTAGGAATTGACCCACTTGGATCTGAACCACTTATTCGGATTTTCTACTTGAACCACTTCTTTTTTATTATCATTTCATTTTTTGCTTCTTTTTTCTTCTCTTTTTTTTTTGTTTTTGTTGTTTTTTTTTCTTCCTTTTGTTTTTTGACCGCTCCATCATGCACATAAGGATCAAAACTCTTTCAAACACTCGTTTAGAAAGTATGATTTAGTGATAAAAATTCATTCCTCTAAGGAAACGCTTTTCAAGTCAAAGTATCCATACTTGATCGAAATGGACTTTTCAAAGCACGTAACATGGGTTAGGGTTAAGGGTTCTGAAAGAAAGGATGAAAAAGGCCCAAAATTGTGTTTCCAGGTAAATTGAATCAAGGATCACTTTTTGGCCATATAAAGGATCATATGTCTATGCATGTTCTTTTCATTTGCCCCAACCTTATTCATCTCCTTATTTCTTTCCTTTTTTTCTTCTTCTCTCTTTTTTTTTCTTTTCTACAAAATAAATCTGAGGCTTTCTTGATCACTCATGATTTATCTGGCCTTAATGTAAGAGTTTAAACAATCTCTTCATTTTTACCCCAGTGTGGGGGTGATCCTTGATTGGGTTCATCAGAAAGAAAGTTCTTTAGGCTCAAAGGGGATAACAATGGATAATTTTTCTATAAGTGAAGGGAACAAGAAAGACGGCCATTTTTCTTCCCAAGCATGGTTACATTTATCAAAGAGTATTCCCTCAAAGGAATGTGATTTCGAAAACAACGGTTTTTTGAAAAGTAATGATTTCAAAATATAAGTTAAAACCTTAAGGATGCCCCACATGCATGATGATACGGTCAATTTTTTGCTTTCTCTTTCTTCTTTTTTTTTTCCTTTTCCCTCTTTTTTTTTTGCCATTTGGATTCCCGATATATGAGTCTCATACTCTGCCACATCACCTTGTGCAGTCAGAATCAAATCTTGCTGTCACTGGGCATTGATCCCCATTCGAGGATATTAACTAGCTTTCATTCCATGCCCCAATACATTTGATACCTCATCAAAGTACATTTTCTGCTTGTTTTCCTCCTCTGTCTCGGTATTGAATATCGCCGTCAAAGAGGAGGTAATCATCATTATTGCTATCATCAAAATCTTCTGTAATAATGAACCAGTCAAAGTTGGGCTCGATCGGGCCATCTTTGCTATCTCTACATTCATCACTTGGGATCTTGGGCATTTAAGAGAAAAACAAGAAATATATACATATATGTACGTGATCCATGAATAGATAGACAAACAAATAGATCAAAGGGTAAAGATATAATCATATATACATAGGGAAAGAATAAGGATTAAAAAGGCAAGACTATATGAAAGATAAAATACGTATACGATAAAAAGTTTTGCAAAAATGCATGACATTAAAATCATAAATGATAAGCAAACAGAGAAATAAAGCCCACACATGGAGATCAACCACCAACACTCTTAGGCAGAAGTGTGGAATAAAAGACAAAATCGAGGCTCAACACATGTCGAATTCTGTTATCGACATCTCAAAAGCCTCCTAATTGTTCAAATTGGTCCCTGGTGCTAACTGCCAGACCCATGTTTTGCCATTGCTTGATTCCTCATATTTCAACACAGATAATTCAGCATTAATAGCATTTATTCCATTCCCACCATGATTAGGAAATGAATTTGCCCCTACATTCGACTGCACACCGGTATCAAAAGTCAAACGACCTTCCTTGATAATCCCTTGTACCACTTCTTTCAATCTCATGCAGTTTTCAATGCTATGCCCCTTGGCTCCTGAGTGATAGGCGCATATTGCATTTTCATCAAACCATTTAGGATAGGGAGGCTGTAAAAGGGTCGAGTACTAAACCGGTTCAATCATCTTGCTATTTAATAGCTTGATGTATAGCTCTGTGTAAGTCATGGGGATGGGAGTAAATTGTTTCTTTTTCTTTGGTGGTCTTGGATTCCAGTTTTGGGTGTTTGGTCTTGGAGCAGTGGAAATGGTGTTGGACATTAGGTATTGGTAAGCATTTTGAGGTTGTGTATAGTTGGGAGGAGAAATTGGTTGAGTTGTAGATGGAGATCCCCTACTAGTAGTAGGCGGCAGAGGCACGAAAGAGTATGTTCCAAGTGGTGGTGGGGGTGGGATTTGATTTTGGATATCTAATGCAGATGGTGGAATAGGTATGTTGAGGATTGGAGGATTTTGTGCAGCTAAGGGGACTGTACTTGGTCCATAATTTATATGGTAAACTGGAGATTCATGATTAGAAGCACTGGCATTCTTTTCTTTGACTATTTGGCTTAACTCCCCAATTTTATCCATGGCATCTCTTAACTGCTTGGCTAAGTCTTCATTCATGCGTCGGAGATTTTCTATTTCTGAGTTCTGTTCAGCCATTTTCCTAGATTGCAATCTGGTGTGGTATCTATGAGTTTGAGATGCTATCTTGAACCCAAATTACCACAAAAATGGATCAGATCCTTTGATCATGAATGTAATGTATATATGAAGATGCTTGAAGAAAATGCAATCACATGATGCAAAAATAAGGGGAAGAAATGACAAAAAAGGAAATGTGTTAGCTCACCATTAAGATAAATTATATACATGGATGTACATATATAAGCATAGTATGAAGTAGAATAAAAGAAGCATGACAATGGCTAAATGTATGATGTAAAAATGTATGGATTACAACAATTAACCATAAAGGATAACTGGTCATTTCATCGGAACAATGCTGGGAACCCAAATATCCGTTGACCCAAAGATTGACCTTGTTCGTCAGCCATGACGAATTCCCCTTTACGGTTCCTTTGTTGCGAATGATTCTATAATGAAATACGTGACATGTGATGCCGACAATAAAAAAGCAATAATCATGGATATTTAAGGAAACAAAAAGATTATAAGACAAAGCACAAACAACATATCAATAAGTCATCATGAAATAAACATGTACAAATAAAGCGAGGAAGAAAAAAAATAGATTATACAAATAGCATATCAGTACATCATCATGAAATAAACATATATACAGATAAAGTGAAAGAGAACAGACAGATTATACAAACAGCATATCAATATATCATCATGAAATAAACATATATACAGATAAACTAAAAGAAAATCGACAGATTATACAAAAAGCATATCAACATATCATCATGAAATTAGCATATATACAGACAAAGTGCGAAAAGACAGACAGATTATACAAACAATATATAATCATGGAATAAGCATATATACAGATAAACATACAACATATCATCATGAAATAAACACATATACAGATAAAGTGAAAGGAATTGATAAAGGTTAGAAGGCGTCCCCCCTTTGTGCCTTAAGAAACTGGGTTTTCTCCAAACGGGTTTGGCTCTATCTAGGTTAGAATTTAGGTTTTTCTACATGCTGGGTTTATGGCTCTAGACAAGGGTACCCATCAGACAAGATGGGGTGGAGGCAACCCCGTCGCCCCCTCCTAAATAAAGGTGAAGTTCGGACTCCCGAACTTTTATGTTATGAATTTGTGTTGTGTGTGAGGTAAGGACTTGTACCTTTACCAATTGCCTTTCGATGAAGTAGCGAACATCCGGAGGAGCAGAAGCAAGAAGCAGAAAAAATTTCGCTATCACATGTCAACGCACGATCAGTACAATTCAAAGTATAAGATAAATAATTATGGAAAAAATAATATGATAAGAGATAAGCATACACGATAAACAAGATAGACATACATGGCATAAACAAGGAATTAAAACATGAAAAATACATACAAGTAACTAAAAGGGCAAAATGGTAAACACACAAAGCATGCTAGAAAATCAAAGCATATAAACATGCATAGGCTTAATATATAAATAAATTAGGGAAAATAGAAGGAAAAATAATAAGCATGCAAGATATAAATTGAATAGGCATTCATGGTATATATAAGGAATTAAAACATGCAATACATACAAGTAATTAAAAGGGCAAAATGATAAATAGACAAAGCATGCTAGAAATCAAAGCATATAAACATACATACAATATAAATCAAATGTGATGTATATGCAACATGCAATTTTGATAAATCTGATTTTGAAAAAACCTTTCTTTTCTTTTCTTTTTAAAAAATTTTTTGAAAAATTTTTTTTTGAAACAATTATCGGAAAATTTTTGAATGAAATGAATCAATGCAATGCATGAAATGAGGTTTTAAAACATTTTATTATCAAATCCAAGTAAAATAAGACTTAAAAAGAAGTGGCTTGACTCTCTAAAAAAAAGTCTCCGGTGGAGTCGCCAGGCTGTCGAGACGTTTTAGCACTCCGACGATAAATGATATGGTGTGAAAAATGTTCGGGACTAAACAGTCGAAAAACAAATGGAGTCACCACTAACCTTTTATTTGATTAGGTGTGGTTAGTCACCTATTGGTTTAACCCAACGTAAATCTAAAAAGATTACATCAAGTTAAGGAAAGAAACTGGTCTACGAAAAAGATTTTAGGTTCGGGAGTCGATTACGCTCGGGGAAGGATTAGCACCCCCGAGACGCCCGGAAATCGGTACCACAAAAGTCTTAAAATATTTTACTTGGAAAATGATAATAAAATGTGTTTAAAATCATTTTAAGAAAAACATAATTTTAAATGTCGGAATAAATATTCCTTTTAATGCGGGATAAGCATTCCATTATAAAAGCTAAATTCGAAATTTAAAGACTTAATGTCGGAATGAACATTCCTTTTGATGTAAAAATCCATAGCCCAATTTTGAATTTGAAGAAATTTCCTACTTAGAATGGACATTCAATTTCTAAATAGGAATAAATATTCTTCAAAAATCAAAGTCAAATTTAAAAATGAGGATAAATATCCTTTTGAAAAAAACAAGGGTTTAATTTTAATTTTAGAAAGTCTCAATTATGAGAATATTAATTGAAACCTTCTAGAAAACATTTTGCAAAAAAGTTGAGATAAACATCTTCAAATTCATGCTTTGAAATTTACATTAAGAGACTTTAATTATGATTACTTAAATTAAAATCTCTTAGAAAGATTTAATTTTAAAACAATGTCGGAATAAATATTCCTTTTAATTTGTTGAAGGGAATAATTTGACAAAAAATTAGTTTAGTAGGAAAACCTTAGTAGATTAATAAATTAAGACCTTTAAAAAAAAAACAAAAACAAAACAAAACAAAACAAAACCCTTTTGTTTTAAAAAAAAATGAATGTCTTTTTTATCGAATAAAGCTAAATTTGAAAAAGAATTTTAAAGATTTAAAGAATAAACATTCTTTTTATTGAAGCTAAAAATGCCTTTTAATAAAAATGAAGTTTACTTGAAAGGTCTTAATTAATTAAACATATTAAAATCCTAAAAAGGTATTTTTGGAAAAAACAAAAGAAAAGGAAAAAGAAAATAAATAATCCCTTCCATTGAAAAAGAATAAATAAAAATAAGAAAAGAAATTTTGAAAGTGGTTTTTTTTTTAACAAAATTTGGATTAATTTGAGAGACCCTAACTATAATTGGGTAATTAAGATCTCTCAAAAAGACTTTTAAAACGTGTTTTGAAATTAATGTCGGAATGAACATTCCTTTTAATTTAATTGAGCCTCTTAAATAAGAGATTTTCCTGAAATAAAATGAAAATAAAATATAAAAGCAAAAAAAGGAAAATAAAATAAATAAAAATAAAAGATTTTGGAATTAACATTCCTTTTTGTAAAAAGATTTTCTTTGTGGGATTTATTTGCAAATTTTAAGAAATTAAAAAAAATCATAAACATGATATGAGTATGCCTTTTATGAAAAACCAATGAAAAATATATATTTTTAATTTCGAAGGGATGAAAAATTTCCTCGGGCCTGATCAGACTCCCGATTAGACACCGAAAAAACTTCCCATCGGGGAAAACCTTCAGAAACCTCGGACTCCCGAGGCACCCTCCGGCTACCCCATGCATATAAATTTTGAAAATCAATGTTCTAAACTAAATTATGCATGAATGGAACAAGAAAACATAGGTTAGTACATGTAAACACAATTAATTACATAACAGATAAGCAAACTTAATTTAAATAAACACATATATAAAGCCAAAGATGTAATTTTATACAAAATTTAATTCATAATTTAACAAACATGTAGGCTGACACACCCGGACCTAGCACGACTTTTCGTACGACTAGAATAGTGTAAGATGGCGTATCAATTAAACAATATGTCGGTCCGGATGTGTCTAATTAAGAAGATAAGTTAAAATTAGGATAAGACGGAGTTTGAAGATAAAGTAATTAACCGTGCATGAAAATTAGTAAATGTCAAAAAGACCTCCAAATAAGTCCCTAGAAATTTATTATGGGCCCCACTGGCACAAGAAATCAAAGGATTTAGCCAACGGGTAAAAATGGAAGAAAGTTGAAAAAGGGGAAAAAGTTTGACCCGGGGCCCGAGTGGACCCGGCGTCGGGCTCCCCTATAAATAGGGGAGGGGCCGAACCTTTTCTTTCATTTTTTTCTTTCTTTTCTTTTCTTTTTCTTTCTTTTTCTTCTTTTCTCTCTGGAGCCGACCGGAGGCATTTTGGACAATTGGCAAAGTGGGACATGTCCGGCTATCAGATCAAGGTGAGTTTCCAGTATGTTGTTCTTCTCACCTCGATCTACGTTTTGTTAAGTTTGCACGCATTTCCATGCATCGGTTTAGCCTAGATCCAAGTTTTCAGCTTTTGACCGGATTAGATCTTTAAACTCAAATAAATGAATTTCGGGCCGGTGGAATAAGGTGAATTTTTAGTGTGTTATAGTATTCACCTTATTCTACGTCCCATTCTGTTTTTACGCATTTTTGTGCACCGGGTGTGAGTAAATCGGAGATTTAGTTAATTTGGGCTAAATCTCAGTCTACGAGAAAATTGGACCGGTGTTTCTCGTTTCTGCCTCGGCATATCAGTTGTGGATGTCATGAGGATCGCCTCTCTAAGTTTGTACGTCGAAAGGAGGAGAAACGAGTGCGAAAACCGGGGAAGAGACCTGCCGAAGAACTGGCCGATCGAGTCCCTGTTTAGATATTTTCAATATATTATTATTATATTAAAAGATATTTATATATTATATTAATATATTTTAGATATTTATATATAATATTATTATATCTTAGATATTTATATATTATATCATTATAATGTATAAATATCTTATAGGTGGGCTTTTTGAGCCCAATTTCGAGTAGAATTTGGCCCAACCCGTGTGGGGCCCACGGGCCCCCGGGGGCATTTTGGTAATTTTTCACCGAGAGTCCGATTTTAGCCCCGAAACCTCCCGGACACTTTTCTAAGTGTCGGGCCCGGCCGAGTGGCCCATGGACCCCCAGGGGTATTTTCGTAATTTTTCACCAAGTGTCCAACTTTTACCCCGGAACCTCCTGGACACTTTTCCAAGCCCCGAATCTCATTCAAGCCTAGTTGTAGGTCATGTGAGAGCCTCATAGGTGCATTCATAAATTTTAATTATGAATGCTAATGTATATTTCCATGTATTAGGGCTCCGGATAATCGAATGCGGCGATGCACCGGAGGTTAAAGCTACATGGAGCGCTTGGGAGTATACGATTCTCCCACTACTGTGAGTGGCTTAGTTTTCAGTGCTTAGCCACTAGGGAAAAATGTTTTAAAAATTTAAATTATTTTAAAAAGGTTTTACAACGGTTTTGGGATAAGGGTAATCCACGACACACACTTTTATTTTGTGATACGCCCACTTATGGGGGTGGGATGATTTTAAAAATACAAAAGCTTGTGTGTGTTTACATGTTTTAATATTTATATAAAGAATTTTATTATTATTATTATTATGATTATCGGGGTACGATGCCCCTGGAAGATGAGTGATTGAGTGGGATTCCTCGGTGCTCCAATTTGCGGGAGCGTGGACCGAGTTTGAGAGCATGCATAATACTCACCCGTGGACCGCCTATCGAGGGGCACGGTGAGTCGAGCCTGGTTGGGAGAGGCGCATAGGGAAACTCGCCAGAGCTCCAGTTCACTGTGTTCCACCACAATGAGGCACCATCGAGGGAACGGGCTAGTGTATGAGATAAAGAGAAAATGATTATAAAGAGAGAAGAGATAGCCCTCGGTGCAGTAAGGCATACGACCGGCCAGTCGTGCCTTCAGTGTAGTAGTCGCCAGCCCATGAGTTATAATTATTTTATTTTAAAGGTTTTAAAATTTATACTCCTTGGGAGGATTTTCAAAAGAGATTTTGAAAACAAAATTTATTTTAAGCACTCCTGGAGATTTGATACAGGAAGTGTTGAAAACAAAGTTTTAATTTAAATTATTTTATTGTTTTATTATATTTTCGATTACCCTATTTTCCCTAACCCTGATGGAGACTCATTGAATCTCTGTCACTCACCTGTATTCCATTGTGATGGATGCAGCTTCGCGTACGGAGTCAGCCATTAGAAAGGAGGCTCACTACCAGGCGTCGGTGGCTTAGGCTTAGAAGTTTCCGCTGTGTAGGTATTCTTTTAAATTAGTCCACTGGTGTTGCTTATAATTAAATATTTTATTAAATGATTTCTAATTAAAATTTAGTTTTGTTTGCAGCGATGATATCCATTTCTATGCCTTGCGGTGCCTCGGATGCGTGGCTGCAGACACGTACTTCGAGGTAGCACGGCGGT
The DNA here is from genome assembly GCA_030664755.1 of Microcos paniculata. Lineage (NCBI taxonomy): Eukaryota > Viridiplantae > Streptophyta > Magnoliopsida > Malvales > Malvaceae > Microcos > Microcos paniculata. The sequence continues at coordinate 2,462,813 of CP131463.1, forward strand.
TGCCACGTGGCCGACCCGGGGCGGGTCGGGGCGTGACATAGGCAAGGGCAAAAGAGTAATTTTACACACATGATTAAATTAAGACAGACACGGATTTAAGGGCAAGAAAGTAATTTAACAAGATCATAATTAAATATTAGACTAAATATGCATCTATTCAAACTTAAAAATACAATAATAAAAATTTTATAACCAATATTAATTTTTATTTAAATTTTTAACCTAAACAGGTTTGAAGATGTAAACTTTACAGTCAAAATTAAATTTTTAACCTAAACATGTTTAAAGATGGAAACTTTACAGTCAAAATTAAATTTTTAACCTAAATAGATTTTAAAGATGTAAACTTTACAGTTAAAGACTGAATCTTTTAAACTAAATAGATTTAAAGATGCAAATTTTACAGTCAAAAATTAAATTTTTAACCTAAACAGGTTTAAAGATAGAAATTTTACAGTCAAAATTAAATTTTTAACATATCAAACAACACAGAACACAAATATTTGGCATAAAAAAAAAGCTATAAAGATCATCATAAGACACATGAAGTTGAGACCTCTTTTTACAAGTATGTAAGTTATTAGAATTAAATATGTGTTAACGTGAACAAGTAGCAAAGAGGCATCATATTTAGTGTATTTCAAACATATCCCAAACTAATATGAACATAAAAGCCTCATAAATCCTGAACGCAATTCTTAACACATGAAAAGCAAGTATCTTTTCATACAGATAAGTCATAGTCCAACAAAAAGATCTAAACTTGCAGTGAAATATTAGATAAAAGGTTGTTTAAGAAATATACATAGTACATATGAACAAATTAACTAAGCTTTAAACATACCAACACAAATAAAAATGGTTAGCTTAAGGCAACAGCTTTTACCTTAAAAAAAGATTGCTTCTTTGTTTACAAAAGAACCGAACAACTTTGTATTTTGAATCAAGAAAACAAAAGAAAAGGAACAAAAATGATATTTGAGAAAGGTTATTCTAAGGATTGCTTCACGTTTGAAAAATCAAACCAGTCTTATGCTTTCTCCTCCAGCCAATCTCTCACTCCGTTCTCTCTTTTTCTTCAGACGAAAGTGAAAAAAAAAAGAAAAAAAAACAAAAAGAAGAAGTTCTCCTTGTTTTGAAATCCAAATTTTTCTCTGCTCTCTTCTCTCAAAGAATGAAGAAAAGAAACTAGAAAGAAAAACAAAAAAAAAGTAGAAAGAAATAAAAAAAAAATGATCAAACTCTTTCTCTGTTCTCTAAAAAGAAGAAGGAAAGAAAAATGGCCGACCTTCACCCAAAAACATGTTTCCTCCCTTTCCCTTTCTATCTCTGCTCTAATTGATTTGGTGATTGATTGGCCTCCGTTGTGCTATCCTTAGAGGGGTATGTAAGAGCTGGCAAAAGAATCACGTGAGGATGCTGCCAAGCTATATTTTTCTATTTTATATTGGATGTCACTACCACCTCATTTCCATTTTTCAGCCAAAGCCAAAGCAGAAAAACTGAGGTAAGTTATGGGGCCATCTCCCATGTGCATTATGTTGTGGATATGATGAATGGTGGGGTTGTTGACTTCTTCATCATTAAATGCCAAATTATGATAGTTGGAACAAGAATTATAATTGCTGCCACTATCTTGCACAGGCTCTTGGACTCATGCATTCCTATTGCTTTCTCTCATATAAAATACGATGGCGTGCATGCAAATTTCCAACATGATGAGCTGGTGGATAAGCATTAAAGTGACAGCCACATCTCTGAAGGGATTTCCAGGGAGAAAAGGAATATATGTGGAGAAATAAGTGAGTGGCATGGGTCTTGAGAACAAGGATAACAGTGGCCGTTAAGTAATCATTGGCTTTCTATAATTGTTTATTGAATCAATTCTTCCGTGGTCGTCTTCATGTGGCCCATCCAGTAAGAAAGCCAAAAGTTAATGAAAGCCATGATGATTATAACCACTAAATTGAGGTGCAAACTGAGCAAGTCTTCCACTAAAAAAAGAGTGGGACAATGGTTTTGGGTTTGATGATTGTCAACTATGTTCTCTAATGGCAGCATGCTTGTTGCTCATGGCTTCTCTGCTCGGTTCACCTTGAACAATCCTCCCTGCGTCCCACTGAAAAGGATAAGGTATGTGGTTGTCTTCAAGAAGTGGTTGAACCTGTTCAACACCTTTATGCTTTGAAGGAAAGAACCTCATGCTCCCACGCCGTTTCATCCCCACCATCACAACAAAATGTCTGGCACCTTTATGTAATGTCAATTGATCCCCAAATAGCTGTTGAAGTGTCGATCTTCTGACCCCACCATAATCCATTCCCACAATAAAGAAAATGTCTGGCACCTTTATGTAATGTCAGTTGATCCCCAATTAGTTGTTGAAATGTCGATCTCAGCTCTGACCCCACCATAATCCATTCCCACAGTAAAGAAAATGTCCACTCATGATAGCTATGCACCTTGGTGTTATTTTTCTGCATGATGGTGTGGCGTGGCTTTTGGTGTCAAGGAAATGCAAAATGGCATTTTATTTTATATATAAAGTAGTGGCAGTGGATGCGAGCAAAAAGGAAGTGAGTGAATGGCTCCTGGTATATATAAATATATATATATATATTTGGTGGACTTGTTATATATATATATTATATTTATACGTATATATATATGTATTTATATGTATATTTATACATATATAATATATATATATATTTTGCATGAAAACTGAATTGACTCGGTTGGTCTTTGATTTGCTTGACTTTTGCATAGGAGCCGAATTGACTTGCCTGGCTCTCTGATCTTGGTTCAAAATTATCTACAAGATAATAAAATTAAATTAAAATCAAACGAAATAAAATAAAATAAAATAAAATAGAATAAAAATAAAGATGAGCTGAAAAAAGACAACAAATAAAAATTTAGTAATGACCAATTAATTAATTATCTAAGATAAAAAATAAGTGTCTACAGTGGGGGTGCTAATCCTTCTCCACACGTAACCATGGAATTCTATATCCGTCGATATATCGATATATCCGTAATCGATATGGATACTGCGATATTTTGTCGGTGGTCCTCAAACCACCGGATATCCGTCGATATATTCATATATCCGCGATATATATTGCGATATTTAAAATATCCGTTAAAATATCTAGTTTAATTTTGTAATATGGTCCAAATGGTAAATTAATTTGAAATACTTAGGTGCACGACTCAAATGGAAAATTGCTTGGCCTGTGGTGGAAACAAAAGGCTCAGACCTTAGTGTCAAATTCAATCGCTTTCTTATATTGCAGGATTCACTTAAGTAAAATTCAAAGTTGATGTCCTAAATACTAAAAAGGACGCTCCACACTTGGATATTTTTCTTATTCTTAAAATATTAATGAGGATCTCTCTTTATTACATCGTGTATTTGACTTGTAATTACTTAATGGCAAAAACTTAGTTAATGCAACATTAAACTTAATAGTAACTTGGGAAGCAGAAAAAAAATATAGCACTTTGTAAATTATTGTATATATTTTTTGATATGCTAATATTTTTACAAAAAGTTTTACACAACTCTTGAAGTTTTCTTATAAATCACCATTCTTAATCTAAGGAGCGTTGAAATTTTTAGTTTCTTTTTTTTTTTCATTCTTCACCATCATATTTGAGTGAATTTGTTTTAGGGCTTATCTTTTAGTTCATGGTCACGAATTAACAAAGTAAAAATTTATCAAGTTTTTCAAGTTTTAGATCCTCAGTCAACTAGACAAGATCAAATTGAAAATGAGGTGAGATAAAATTCATCTTTATTTAAATATTTTGAAAATTTATAATTTCCTAAATAAAATTTTCTTTTTGTAAAGATAATGTTGTTTAGAGAAGCTAGAAGATCTTTTGGGGAAGCATGTGCACGAAGTTCAAGGGCGACCATGAAACCTGATATAGATATAATTACAAAGTTGATTAATTCTCTATTTTTGTTTGAAAAATTATTATTACTACGATTCATTCAATGTAAAATATTCTCTGCTTTTTTATGTAGTTGATTGGTGGGAGTTATACGGGGAAAGTCCACCAATACTGCGTAAATTGGCTATGCAGATATTATCTCAAACTGTTTCATCTTCAACTTGTGAAAGAAATTGGAGCACATTTTCTTAAATCCACACAAAGCAATGAAATCGATTAACCCATAGAACTCTACAAAATCTTGTGTATTGTTACTATAACATGAAACTACGAGTTAGAGATATGGAAGCTGCACAAGATGAGATGTCAGTGCTAGACCCATTGAATCTTCTTGATGTTACTGTTGAAATTGGTGATGAAGATGAATATCATCTTTTTCAATGGATTAGGCCTGTACATTTAGATGGCCGTGATATGAAGCATAATCCTAAGATCAGCAGTCATGCTCAAGAATTTGGGATTGATGTTGATAAAGTGATGTCCGAAGAGGTTGGCTTAGATTCTTCATCAGATGAAACCATCGGTCCTCCACCTGGATTCGAAGGTCATTTAATGAATCAAGATGATGATGATGATGATGATGATGATAATGATGGTGATGATGATGATGGAAGAAGTGGGGAAAGGACTATAACAACAGGGACTCAGGGTGGGGGTGGAGAAAGAGGTACATAATATGCTTCAATGTATGATTTTTCATATGACAGTGATCATTATAGACCATTGAGTCCTTTCACCGGTGAGGCGACTTTTACACATGCTACACAAGATGAGAACCATGGGTCGTGCAAAACTAGGCATGGAGCTAAAGGAAAAAGGGAGAAAGAAACTATGGGTAATCTTGCTGATAATTTTGGCTCCATGAGCATAATCACAAAACAAAGTTCAGTCGGTTATAATGCACCAATGGAATCAAATTTTGAAAATTGGACTGATGATAGATATGTAGAATATAATTATGGAGCATCATATTCATCAGGTCAGTATCCGTCAGATTATTCCCATGAACAACAAACTTTTCATGATGATCAATCAGCACAACTACAGGTGAATTATGGTCACTTCCCTCGCCTTGAAAATCTTTTGGTAGCTAGTACAACTGATTATTATGCCCATGTGCACAATTATGTGAATAATTATAGCAATACCATGACTTGGCATGAATATTGCTGCTATATTCAGCCTACCGACGGAAGTCAGGTTAATACTTTTGAGCCTCCAAGAAACTCAATGTGGTATTAAATGAGGTTGGAAACTTTATACTATCAGTTAAACTTTGTAATATTTGATGTTGTTGGATATAAATATGTTACAAATATGCTTGGTTGTCTTTTTTAATTATATTTCATACATTTTCGCCTATTTAAATAATTAGCAATACATTAATCACATATCTAAATATACTTTAATTAAGATATTATGCCTCTAACATATGTAAAAATATGTAAATAAATATAGGGTAAAATTTCATTTCAAAATTCCAACGTTTACTATAAATATCCATGATTTTATATCATTTTTTACCACTTTTTTGCGATATCGATATTTTTTGCGATATATCTATCGATATATCCGTAATTTTGAGGGTGCGATATCGATATAGATATCGATATCTAATTCCATGCACGTAACTATACTCCCGAACCCAGATCTGTTTGTTCCGTAAACCGGGACCTATAATACGCCATTTAACGGCCAATGTTAAGTTAGATAGATTCTTAATAGGTGACTAACCGCACCTAAACAAAAAATGGTTAGTGGCGACTCCATACATTTCGTAAAGTCCCAAACCCGTCGTTTTCGGCAACGTTACGACAGCTTGGCGACTCCACTGGGGACTGGTTAGAGAGTCGAGCCGAGAAGATGTTAGTATTAATTAAAGGCCTTAACAGATTTAGATTTTTAATAAAGATTAATAATTAATCTTTTTTGTTTTTCCTTCATGGATATTGATGTGTTCTTTGCATTTGTAGATATTGATTTTCTCTACTTTATGGATGTTGATGATTTTTATTATTATGTGAATATTGATATTTTACATGTTTATATTTTCTTTATTGTGTAAATATTTTTCTTTATTACTAATTATTTTTGTGATTTTTGTTTGGCAAGAGGTATTAGATGGGTATTATGATGATTGGTAAAGGTTTGTAGTTTCTTCCACACAAGGCACTTATCACATTCATGCATATCTGATGGCGGTCAGATTACCTTTAGATTAGGGGGTAAAGTAACTGGCCTTCGAGGGACAATCTTGTCCCCGGATGGATTGAGCGAAACACCCTCACTCAGGTTGAACCCTTTCCAAATGAGCCTATAATGGGTAAGGATTGGGGGCCTTATTTGCCTAGGATTAGACCGGCAGTAAGGACAATCTGAGAACCTTTTAGGTTGTGGGATCCACTAGCATGTAGTTATGATGAGTGACCCTAGCTAGGGCCAAACCCGTAAGGTGACTACTATGCTAGGAACAAATGAAAGAACGTTCTTTACCTTTCTCTATTTCGATTATGTAAAGGAACTGTAAAGTGGGTAAGCATCTTACCCACAATAGGAAGACCTACCTGCCATATTGGGAATAATGTCCCCTCTCTAAAAAAAAGAAAAAAGAGAGAGGGGCAATTATTTTAGAATGTCGTGTTATTTCAATTAATCAGTTGAGTTAGCTCTTGTTTTGTTTGTTTTTGTTACTAATTTTGTGTTTTTCTTCTTTGTTTGGTTTTTCCTTTGGGCATCCCATTTTCATTTTGCATGCATCTACCAGGTATTTGCAAGTTTCCAATTGAGATTCAAAAGAGACCTTCGCCATGGAAAGAGAAGAAGGTAGTTTTGAGACAGATCGAGATAAGTTTGCAGAGGTGGCAGCTCTTAATTTGAAGAGAAGAGAAGTACATGAGGATTGCCCTCGACTAGCAATATTGAAAAAAAGTAAAGATGGATGTAAAACAGAATGATCTTGCCGAGCTTAAGGAGTTGTGGCAGAAGTTACCAGATAAAGAGGGGTTTGAACAGAAGTTTGGTAAAGTCGGGTCTTTGCTTTCTATTAGTGTGGATGAAGAGTTGCTAATGGCGATGGTCAATTTTTTCGATTCATCGTACAGGTGTTTCGTGTTCAATGAAGTAGAGATGTTCCCTACTGTTGAGGAGTACCAGCAACTAATCAAATTGGGTGATGAAAGTCTTGAAATAAATCAAGAGAGTCAAGAGAATGAAGAAAAGGTTTATTGGAGGAGTCCAAAGGAAGCTCGTTTCATGAAGAAGTTCACTGATTTGATCGAGGAAAAGGTCGCCCCAAAGAATCACCAAACTAGATTCTGGCTGGAGAAAATGAAAGATAACTTAGGAAATGAAAAGGCACATGTATTCATGGCAGTGTTGATTTATGGGATGGTCATATTCCCTAGAGTTGTGGGAGAAATAGATGTGGTTGTTCTAGACTTGGTTTACCAAATACAGAATGGGTACAGTCCAGTTTACGCTATTGTGGCAGAAACGGCTCGCTCATTGATGTTTTGCAGAAAGATGGGTAAAGGACGGTTTCAGGGATGTGCTCAATTACTGACAGTATGGTTTAAGAGTCATCTACCAAGTTCGGTAAAGAAGTTCACGTGGTACTACTTTAAGGTTAGTAACACTCTCGATGAATATCTCAACATCAAGTGGGAAGAAAAGTCTCAGCAAGAATGGGTCGAATGGTTCGAAACACTTGAAAGCAAGGATGTTCTATGGAAAGCAGCATGGATGAGTGGGAGAGGCGTAGTCTACTCGTGTGAAAATGATCCGTGGATTCCTTTGGTCAGACTTTGGGGAACGGTTTCTTTTTCCTCTTTACTGTTTATGAGACAGTTGGGTGCAGAACAATTCATACCCGCTACTCACGGTCTTGATAGCATTGACATCCCTCATGATACTTTGCAGCAGATTTTGGACGCCCGAAAAGTTGGGGAAAGATGGAATAAGAAAGTGCTTCGAACACCGGTGTCCAATTTGCAAGGAAGATGTACTCCAGAATATCTAGAATGGCATAAAGACAGGATCCAAGGATTGAAGTCTCCCCTCACAAAAGATGCAAAGCGCAAGTTAGGCCCACATTTCCAAGATATGTATGCTCAGCTCTTGTTTGAAAACAAAAGGATGAAGGAAGGATTGATGGTGAATGAATTGAAAGGACAGTTGACGGCATGTCAAGCCGAGTTAGAGAGCCAAAAGAAAGAGTTTGAAAAGAAAGAAGTGGAACTAAAATCCGATGTGGATATGTCAAACCATGGTAGGAAGACAGTGGAAGAAGCACTTGGAAGGGCATAAATAGAGATTATCGAAGCGATAAAGGAGAAAGATGCATGGGAGGACAAGTGTGAGCATGCTAAGGAAGCTAGTGAGAGGTATGAGCAATCCTTACAGAAAGAAAAAGGGAAGCAATTAACAAAGCTAGAGATAGTGGATAAGATGATGGCCTTGCAACAACAATTAGATGAGATTAGACTTAAGAGGGCCAAAGAGAAATGCCAATGGGAAGAAGAAAAACTCAAGTTAGTGGAAGCCAAAAGCCATGCTGAAACTAGTTGTACCATCGAGATGGAGAACCGCATCAATGCTGAAAATACTGTTGGTATGATGGCTACGAAGAATGCTGAGTTAGTTGGAGAATGGTGCAATTTGAAGAAAGAGTTTGGGGAAATGAAGAAAAAAGAAGTTGAAGCAAGAAGACAAAGGGATGAGTCAGAAAAAAAATTATTGAGTGCACAAAAAACCCACCAGATGCTCCAAGGACAGCTAGAATTTGAAAAGAATCGCAACTCAATTATTGACTAGGGAGGAATAGAAACATTGACTCAACAGGTAAGCCAATTAAAGATCGAGAGAAATCAAGAGAGAGGAAGGAAGCAACGATTGGAAGTAGAGAAGGCCCAAGCAATATCTGCATACAACCGTGAGAGAGAAAGATGTGCCCAGTTAGAAAGAGGAATGCATCAAGCACAAGAGGGTCTGAGGAATGAAATAAGGAACAATGCTCAGCTGCAAGCAGAAAAAGACATAGCAATGCAACAACTTTGGAATGCCATGAGAGAAATTGAAGGATTGACCCAACAAGTTAGGAATTTGGAGCAAGAGGTTAAAGAGTTCAAAAAAATGTGAACATCACGACTAAAGATTTACTTCAAGCAAGGAAGACTCTGGACGACTTCGAAAAGGTTTTCTATAGGGCCACAGCGTGTCATAATAAATGCTTGGTGGGTTATAATGTGAACAGTCGCCAGACTGAGCTACTATTTCAAGAAATGAAGAAGATCATCCCTGTTGCAGAAAAGTTGAAGAAGAGAAGTAATGAGATGCTACAGAAGATCCCGCCAACACGGTCATTTGGACAAGGGACTGTTTACATTTTAGAGGACATTGTTGAGGAGTGTGATCAGATTGTAAAATTTAGTTCTCATATTCTGAATGAAACGTTGTGGGCAAATATTGTTTTTTAATGAGCTTGGCCATAATGGAATGAATCGAAGAATCTTTTGAATTTCAATTGGCAAACTACAAGTACCTTTGCATTGCATCTGTATCCATGCATCTATTCATCTACTGCATTAAAAAAAGAGTAATAACAAATATCCTAATTCACGTTTGTGGTAACAAAGGTTTCAAGATAGAGCGGCAACCTAGGAGATACCTTACCAGATTGCAAACCAGAATTATCATGGAAGAACAAGCGGCCGAGATAGAAACTTTGAGAAAGAAAAATGAAGAACTGAAATTGAAATTAGACCAAATGGCAGAAATGATTAGCAGTATGAGGGAGCAATACATGGCAAATACGGGTGGGAACCCTACAGGACAATCATCTCAAAACACCTCTTCCCACCCATTTGGCCTTGAGCCAAATTTGTCTTTACCTCAACCAACCCAAAATGTGAATGCGCCTATACCACCTGCATGCCCAACCATACCCAATTTTCCACCACCACCACCTAGTGGATATCCTTTTGTCCCACAACCTCAACCCACCGTTGTTAACGGCGGGTCCCTATCTGCAGCTCAGTATGCTTCACCTCCTACATTTAACATGGCACCTCCAGTACTCGGACGTACCCCTACCAACCCAGTGGTCATTCCTGATGTTGGTCATACGGTCGAGTTGGAAAAAGATGTATCCATAGGGGAAGGGGGAAATCAACATGTAGTAAGCCAAATTGAGGAGTGGCTTAGGGCTATGGAAGGAACTAAGGCATATGGTACTATTAATGCTAGTGAATTGAGTTTGGTGGATGGATTAGTGATACCACCAAAATTTAAGGTTCCAGAATTCGAAAAGTATAGTGGAACAAGTTGTCCTCATGACCACATCACTATGTATTGTCGAAAGATGGCGGCTTATTCCAAAGATGATAAGATGCTCATTCATTTCTTTCAGGACAGTCTTACCGGGTCAGTAACCCGTTGGTATAATAGGCTTGACAGGCGCAACATTCATTCGTGGTATGACTTGGCTCGGGCTTTTATCAGCCAATACCAGCATATGTCTGATTTGGTACCTAATAGCTTAACCTTACAGAACATGAAGAAGAAGAGTACTGAGTCTTTCACTGAATATGCCCAGCGGTGGAGGGATATGGCTGCCCAAGTTCAACCCCCTTTAACTGAAAAGAGACAACTAGGATGTTTGTTAATACGCTGAAAGGCCCATACTACAGCCATCTGTTGTCAGGGGCAACAAAGAGTTTTACAGACATGGTGTTGATCGGGGAAATGATAGAAAGTGCCATAAAGAGTGGCAAGATTGAAGGGTCTTAGTCTAGTTCAACTAAGAAGAACCAAAACCCTAAAAAGAAAGAGGGAGAAGTAAATACAACTGGACATGGAGGATACCAACCCAGACCTGAGTATCAATATCAGAATCCATATCAGGGGTATGCACATTATCGATACCCGACCAGTGGCTACCAACAACCTCAAGGTTCATATACCCGTCCACCAACCCCATACCAATACCCAGCTTCTACTACCAATTATATTGCCTCTGGGCCAGCTTTCCAACCTATGCCTACCACACAAGCATTCCCTACTCCAAACACTTTAACCCCAAATAGTGGAAACATCCAAAGACAAAATCGAACACCCAGAACCCACATTGATCCTATTTATTACACTTACACTGCCTTACTCCCTCAATTATTACAACAAGGTTTAGTGGAAAAGCCTCGTGTCACTAGAACCTATACCCCTCCATATCCTAATTGGTATAAACCCAATGAGCATTGTGACTATCACAATGGTGCAACCGGCCACTCTACTGAAGACTGCTATGCATTAAAGCTTAAAGTTCAAGACTTAGTGAAGGAGGGAAAACTCAGCTTTAATAAGAATCAGCAGCCTAATGTAGGGCAAAATCTGTTACCTAACCATGGAGGGACAACTGTGAACATGGTCAGTGGGGGTGAATACATCAAGAGGTCAGTTGAAGAGGTCACAACCCCTATGGTAGTCATATTCAGGGCTTTGGTCAAGGCCCAAATGATTCGAGGGAAAGAGTTGGAAATTAAGGATGATTGTTGTTATTGTGGTGAGACAAATCATGACATACAGTGCTGTACTCATTTTCGTAAAATGGTACAGAGAATGATGGATCAATCTGTGATAGAGTTTTATGTAGAGACTGGGGACTTAGATGTGAATGTAGTGGGCGATGGAAGAGAAACAGTGAAACCGTTTGTGGTCTATTATGATGAGCCTCCAACGCCGAAACCATTTATGGTTCATTATGATGATCCCTTGAAGTCAAAACCATTTGTTCCCACACTTATTACACCTGTCATTGAGACTCATCCACAACCCCTTTTGTGGTATATTATGATGAGCCACCTAAACCTAAACCTTTTGTAGTATACTATGATGAGAAGCCAGCTCTCACACCTACTTCGCCACTTGTAGTTAATCTTCCCCAACCTTTCTCTTACAAGGATGAGCATCAAGTTCCATGGAATTATGAATGTAGTTTTTCTACTATGGAAAAAGTTGGTGAATCGGCGGTCCCGCCAGTGTCTGATGTTGATGGGATTACTAGGAGTGGTAGGATCTATTCTTCTGATAATGCCGAAACTTCGAAAGGAAAGGCCAAGGTAGATGTAGGGCCAGTAATTGCACAAGATGTGGTGTTAGAGAAGGAAATGGCTAGGGGTGCCAATGTTAATGAGCCCAAAGAATTCCTCAAGATAATAAAATAGAGCGAATACAGTGTGGTGGATCAGTTGAACAAAACTCCAGCTTGTATCTCATTACTCTCATTGCTGTTAAATTCAGAAGCCCACCAAGAATCATTACTAAAAGCTTTGAGCCAAGCTTATGTGTCCAAGAATATTTCTATAGTTAACATGGACTATATAGTTGGTAGTATCGGTACATCCAACTATATCACTTTTACAGATGATGAGATACCTTTGGGAGGTAGGGGTATCCCTAAAGCCCTTCACATTACCACCCGCTGTAAAGGGTATACCATGGCCAAAGTACTTATAGATAATGGGTCTGCCTTAAATGTGATGCCTCTTCGTTCTCTACAAAAATTACCGATTGACATGTCCCATATGCAGTCAAGTAACTTAATCGTCCGGGCATTCGATGGAACTCGGAGAGAAGTGTTAGGCACTATGGAGATTCCTTTCCAGGTTGGTCCGATCACATTTGAGCTTGTATTCCAAGTTATGGATATCAACCCTTCTTATACCTGTTTGCTGGGCCGACCATGGATTCATTTGGCCGGGGCAATTCCTTCAACATTACATTAGAAGGTTAAGTTCAGAGTAGAAAGGACTATTGTGATAGTGAAGGGGGAAGAGGATATAATGGTAGCTCAATCATCAGATTCTCCGTATATTGAGGCAGCTGAAGAGGCTCTAGAATGCTCATTTCAATCCTTTGAGATTGCGGAAGTCATGTCTGAGAAAGGCGCGAGCCAAAAGCCAGTTGACTTAGTTGTCCAAAAGAAGCAGATGCAAGAGAAGGGTTTGTCAGATGGGAAAGGATTAGGTAGGAATTTGCAAGGGAAATGTGATTTAATAGATTGGCCCAGCCAAGATAACACATTTGGCTTAGGTTTTACGCCATCTTGGAAAGAGAAGCAGCAAATGAAGGAGAAGGAAAAGAACCGGAGATTGGCTAGATTGGAAGGGAGAAATGTGGAATGGGGAAAGATGGAGTTTCCTCACATCAATCAATCTTTTGTCTCAGCCGGATGGGTTAATGTAGGTCAGCATGGCTTGATGACGGCATCAGTTCAGTCAGTACAAAGAGCTCTGCAAGATGTAGCCATCCAAGTCATCGATTAAGAAGAGTCAGATCAGTTGGACACTTTGATCTTTGAGACTTCCACTTCGAATTGGACAATTGGTCCGTCATGGAAATTCCGACTGTACTTTCTTTTGAGCAGATGTAAAAACTTTGAACTTCTGTTTGTCAAATCGACACTTATGCCTAAGAGTGTTGATAAGTATTTTTATGGATGTTTTAAGGCTTTCCTTTTGTTTATACATAATTTGAAACTCAATGACAAATTGATGCATGCTCAGATTTTGATGCAACAAAGTTTACATTGAAAATTTTAATTCCTGTACTTTCCTCTTAAATGTTACCTATTAACTTTCTTTCATAATTCATTGCTTTATTTATTATGTATCCCTATTCTATTTCTTTGTATATATCCGTTTCAAACCTTCCTTTGCAGGTCCACAGTCAATGAATGCGAAGATAACATGAGCAGTAGGCTTGAGTTCGATTTTGAAAGGTTGATTGATACTGGGGAAGTTGATAGTGATGATATTGATGACTCTGATCTACCCCAAGACTTACTAAGATTGGTTGAGCGAGAGGAAAGACAAATATTGCCTCAAAAGGAAACCACAGAGTTGGTAAACTTGGGTACAGAAGGGGATAAGAAAGAAGTGAAAATAGGCACTACTTTATCAGAGGGAGAAAAAGCAACAGTTGATTGACTTGCTAAAAGAATATTCAGATGTTTTCGCATGGTCGTATCAAGACATGCAAGGTCTAGATCCAGAAATTGTAGTGCATAAGTTGCCGATCAAGCCAGAATGCAAGCCAGTTCAGCAAAAGCTAAGGCGAATGAAACTAGAGATGCTATTGAAAATAAAAGAAGAAGTGATGAAGCAGTTAGATGCCGGTTTTCTTGAAGTAGCAAAGTACCCAGAGTGGGTTGCTAATATAGTTCCGGTACCAAAGAATGATGGAAAAGTGCGGATGTGCGTAGATTATCGAGATTTGAATCAGGCCAGTCCTAAGGACAATTTTCCTCTGCCACATATCGACACTTTGGTCGATAATACTGCCAGTTATTCTATGTTCTCATTTATGGATGGGTTTTCTGGGTATAATCAGATTAAGATGGCACTTGAAGATAAGCAAAAAACAACCTTCATCACTGTGTTGGGGACTTTCAATTACAATGTCATGTCATTTGGGTTGAAAAATGCTGGTGCTACTTACCAAAGAGCCATGGTGACTTTGTTTCATGATATGATGCATAAGGAGATTGAAGTGTACGTAGATGATATGATTGCAAAAGCTCGAATAGTGGATGAGCATATAACTAATTTGAGAAAGTTGTTCAAAAGGTTACGAAAATACAAGCTTAGGTTGAATCCAGCCAAGTGCACATTTGGGGCAACATCTGGAAAGTTGTTAGGGTTTGTGGTTAGTGAAAAAGGGATTGAAGTAGACCCGGATACGATTAAAGCCATCCAAAACTTGCCACCGCCTAAAACCCAGAAAGAAGTCAAAGGTTTTCTTGGGAGATTGAATTACATTGCCAGATTCATTTCACAGTTGACTGCTAAATGCGACCCAATTTTCAAATTACTCAAGAAGCGGGATCCGGGTGAATGGGACGAAGAATGTCAGAATGCCTTTGAGAAAATCAAGGATTATCTTACTAATCCACCAGTATTGGTGCCTCCGGTACCCGAAAGGCCATTGATTTTGTACCTCACTGTGTTTGAAAACTCTATGGGATGTGTACTGGGGCAGCAAGATGAAAATGGAAAGAAAGAACATGCAGTGTACTATTTGAGTAAGAAATTCACAGAATATGAAGCCAAATACTCTCCATTAGAGAAAATGTGTTGCGCATTAGCTTGGGTTGCCCATCGATTGAGGCAATACATGTTGTACCACACCACTTTATTGGTAGCAAAGTTGGACCCCATTAGATACATATTTGAGAAACCAGGATTGTCGAGAAGGATTGCTCGGTGGCAGGTATTGTTATCGGAATATGATATACAGTATGTCTCCCAAAAGGCCATCAAAGGAAGTGTTGTGGCAGAATTCTTGGCAGAAAGGGTTGACGATGATTATGAACCTATGGAGTTTGATTTCCCTGATAAAGATTTAATGGCAATATTCCAAGTTGGTGAGGAATCAAAAGACAATGAGACATGGACAATGTGCTTTGATGGGGCATCAAATGCAATTGGCCATGGGATCGGGGCAGTATTGACATCCCCAGAGGGTAATCACTTCCCATCTACTGCAAGGTTGGATTTCAGGTGCACCAATAATATGGCAGAATATGAAGCATGTGTTCTAGGCATTCAAATGGCCATAGAAAGAAAAGTGAAGACTTTGAAAGTGTATAGTGATTCTGCGCTTGTGATATATCAGTTAAAGGGAGAATGGGAGACAAGAGATTCAAAGCTAGTCCTTTACCATGATTATATCCAGGATCTTATAAAGAACTTCAAGGAGGTTTCCTTCCATCATGTACCTCGAGAAGAGAATCAAGTCGCATATGCTTTGGCTACGTTGGCCTCCATGTTTAAAGTTGGCACAGACACAGAGATTCCGTCGATCAGGATTGACTGGAAAAGTGAACCGGCGCATTGCATGAATGTTGAGGAGGAAGAAGATAGCAAACCGTGGTATTGTGATATTGTACAGTTCCTTAAATATCAAAAGTATCCCGATCATGCTTCAGGAAATGAAAAGAAGATCATTCGGAGATTATCAACGAACTTCTACTTGGATGGAGAGGTCTTATACAAGAAAACCCAAGATCAAGTCTTGTTAAGATGTGTGGCAGCTAAGGAAGCTCAGAGAATTATGGGTGAAGTACATGAGGGAGTTTGTGGAACTCATGCTAGTGGTCACAAATTGGCTAGGCAGATTATGAGGTCCGGCCATTACTGGTTAACCATGGAATCGGATTGCATTAATTACACTAGAAAGTGCCACAAATGTCATATTTATGCAGATCAAATTCATGTTCCCCCTAATCCGCTACATGTTATGGCACCTTCTTGGCCTTTCTCGATGTGGGCAATGGATGTTATTGGCCCGATTACTCTGAAAGCATCAAATGGTCACCAGTATATCTTTGTAATGATTGACTACTTTACTAAGTGGGTTGAAGCAGCCTCATATGCCAGTGTCACTCAGTCAGTGGTCGCTAAGTTTTTGAAAAAGGAAATCATTTGCAGGTATGGCCTTCCGGAACGGATTATCTCAGATAATGCTCAAAATTTGAACAGTGGAATGATGAAGGGATTGTGTTCTCAGTTCAAAATTACTCATAGTAACTCTGCGCCTTATCGACCTAAGATGAATAGGGCAGTGGAGGTAGCCAACAAGAACATTAAGAAGATTGTGGCTAAGATGATTGAAACTTATAAAGATTGGCATGAAAAGTTACCTTTTGCTCTTCTTGCTTATCGCACTGCAGTAAGGACATCTACTGGGGCAACTCCTTTTTCACTGGTATATGGAATGGAAGCAGTGGTGCCCATTGAAGTGGAAATTCCATCTCTCAGGGTACTCAGGGAAGTGAACTTGGATGAGGCAGATTGGATCCAAGAAAGATATGATCAGTTAAACTTAATTGAAGAAAAGCATCTTGCCGCACTTTGCCATGGCCAGTTATACCAGAAAAGAATGATGCGAGCTTATGACAAGAAGGTGAAACCGAGACAGTTCAATGAAGGGGAATTAGTGCTGAAAAAGATACTCCCAAATCAACGAGATACTCGAGGTAAATGCGCACCGAATTGGGAAGGCCCATATGTTGTCAAAAAGGTCTTTTCTGGTAGAGCTTTGATTTTACAAGAAATGGATGGAAGGGAGCTTCCGAGCCCTATTAATGCCGATGCTGTGAAGAAATATTATGCCTGAAGAGAAAAAGAAATAAGAAGAAATTAAAAAAAAGTGAAAAAAAATAATAAAAATAAAAAGAGGAAGAAAGAAAAGGAGAGGTCCAAGTTGAAAACCCGAAAGGGCAGCTTAGATCGATTGGGGGTCGCTTAAGTTGAAAACCTGAAAAGGCGGCTTAAGCTGGAGGAAGAGAAAGGTATAAGCACAGCATTTCAATGAGCTAAATCAATTCTCAGTGGGTCTAATTGGGGCAAGATCGGATCACTCAATGGGCTGAGTTGTCAACGACGTTGGTATTGTTAGCCAATCAAAAGAACTCAGATCCCGCATGCACATGTTTCTAAGTATTCATTGTCGGGAGGTATCATTATCCTTCCTCTAATCTTTACAAACCTTGTCTATCTTGCTTGAGTTTGAATCCAATAGATTGACTGTTTACTTTGGTCTCACTTCTTAATTATGCAATGAAACTTTTGATTTATCCGATGTTTGCATTAAGATTGTTCATGAATTTCAAAATATGTATAAACAAGTGGAAAACAAAACATGCATGAAAATGCTCGTTTTTCATTCAAAGGTATTGAGCTAGGTTTGACGAACAAAAATGTCGAGGGAAGGTCCTCAAAAGGAAAACTGAAAGCCAAATTACTAGTAATGTGCAGTAGTATCAAAATTTTTGGGTTCAGAAAAGCATTGATGCGCCTAAGATTTATCAAGTCAGAGCAAATGGAGAGATGTTTGAATTTACCAAAGGATTTCATGTTACTAGGAATATGGATCAAGAGGACATTAAAACTTGTCGTCAAACATTGAACATTTCATACATCATAACATGATCATCACATGATAGCATTAGATCTTCATAAAAAAATGCCTATCATTCCTTCATTTATTTGATCAGGATAGGACATAAGTATCTTTTACAGGTCAAAGGAATGTCCAGCAGTCCATATCTCAATGCAATGTTTCCCTTACAGGCTTTCTGCAGTACTTTGTTTTTTATTACATTGTTGCCCTCTCAACGAGGTCTCTGTAAAATATTTTTCATTGCATTGTTGCCCTCACAATGAGGTCTTTGCAAAACTATCTTTTATCTTGCATTGTTGCCCTCTCAATCTTGGTCTTTGCAAAACTATCTTTTATCTTGCATTGTTGCCCTCTCAACGAGGTCTTTGCAAAACTATTTTTATCTTGCATTGTTGCCCTCTCAACGAGGTCTTTGCAAAGCTATTTTTTATTGCATTGTTGACCTTTTCAACAAGGTCTTTGCAAAACTATTTTTTATTGCATCGTTGACCTTTTCAACAAGGTCTTTGCAAATTTGTTTATCTTGCATTGTTGCCTCTTAATGAGGTCCTTATAAAATGATTTATCTTGCATTGTTGCCCTCTCAACGAGGTCTTTGCAAAACTATTTTTTATTGCATTGTTGACCTTTTCAACAAGGTCTTAGCAAAACTATTTTTTATTGCATTATTGACATTTTCAACAAGGTCTTTGCAAATTTGTTTATCTTGCATTGTTGCCCTCTTAACGAGGTCTTTGTAAAATGATTTATCTTGCATTGTTGTCCTCTCCACGAGGTCCTTGCAAAACTGTTTTTATTACATTGTTGCCCTCTTAACGAGGTCTTTGCAAAACTTTTTATTTTTCATTAATACCCTTACAATGAGGTCTTTGCAGAAACTTTTTGTTCTAATAATAAAAGCGGTGTCTACATCTTTGCTTATTTCTTAATTCTCTAGAAGCGTGCATTTCTAGATACTCAAGAAATATGCCATGAGGGGCAACTGTAGACACTTGTTTTTAAACTTTAATTAGTTAATTAGCTGATTAATTGGTTAATTAGTCAATTAATTAATTGATCATTTCTACTGCAAAAAAAATTAAAATTAATTAATTGATCATTTCCAAATTTTATTTTCCTTATCATTTTTAAGTTTAGTTTATTTTTGTTTATTACTATTACTTTATTTTACATAATCTAATTTTAATTTTGTCTCATTACCTTGCAAGTAATTTTGAATCAAAACCAGGAAGCCAAAGCCAAGCTTACTCAACTTCCATGCAAGTCAAAAACCATGCAAAAGCCAACCAAGACCATATCTATATACATATATATTTATAGGTACATATATATATATATATTTACGTATATATATATTTTGTGTATATATATTTTTATATGTGTGTATATATATTTACATATATATATATATGTATGTATGTATATACACTAAAGACCATGTACATCACTACCACTTCCTCATCAACCACCCAACTTTGTTTTGCTACCTTCTACAACGCGCGGCAATGTGAGTGCAAGTCACTGTGTGAAATAGCTTTTACAGTTGAAGGATTTGATTTTAATGGTGGGGTTGGTCTTGTCCCTCAAAGTTGTAAAGCCAACAATTTTTGACTTCATGAACCACGATTTTTTTTTGTTGTTCTTTGCTTCTATTCGGATCAAATTTTGGTGTGGAGCCAATAATTGTTTACTTAATCAGCCACAAATTTGGTTTATTGTTCTTTCATTCTATTCAATCATTTTGTCATTTTGTTTTTATTTCTTTTGAATTCTTCATTGCTTTCCATCGTGTTTTCCATTTTGTTATGGAGCCAACAATTGTTGACTTAATCAGTCACAAATTTGGTTTATTGTTTTTTCTTTCTATTCAATCATTTTGTCATTTTGTTTTTATTTCTTTTGAATTCTTCATTGCTTTCCATCGTGTTTTCCATTTTGCTGTGGAGCCAACAATTGTTGACTTAATCAGTCACAAATTTGGTTTATTGTTTTTTCTTTCTATTCAATCATTTTGTCATTTTGTTTTTATTTCTTTTGAATTCTTCATTGCTTTCCATCGTGTTTTCCATTTTGCTGTGGAGCCAACAATTGTTGACTTAATCAGCCACAAATTTGGTTTATTGCTCTTTCTTTCTATTCAATCATTTTGTCATTTTGTTTTTATTTCTTTTGAATTCTTCATTGCTTTCCATCTGTTTTCCATTTTTGCTGTGGAGCCAACAATTATTGACTTAATCAGCCACAAATTCACATCACCTTGCACAACTGCTCTTTCATGCAGCTGGATACCCCTTCAAGACAAAAGAAAATAAAAGCAGCCAATGAGAAAGCAGAGTCAGTAATATAAACAACCAATTGCAGCAAAGAAAGAAGGGGTGAGGTAGGGATTACAAGGCCAATAAATGAGGACCTTTAGATTAAAATGGTAGAAGAAAGAATAGCCATCAGATTAAAAAGGGGAATAAAGACGAAAAAAATCAAAAATCAAAATCATCCCAAATGCCAGCTAGTTTATCTCTGCTCACTCAGCTCCGAGATTCCCTCAATGCAGTAAGCGGTATGTCCCTAAAAAAATGTGGAAAACTTGCACAGGCCCCATTGAGTTCCCAAATCCTTTGTTGCTTTCCGTTCTCAGCCTTACAAAAACAAAAAGCACCATCAACAACTTTCACGATCAAAAAAAGATACAAAGAAAAAAAAAGACAAAGGGGGCAAACCAAAGGAAAAAAATGTAAAGAGGGGGCCAAGCAAAGAAAAAAATGTAAAGAGGGGGCCAAGCAAAGAAAAAATGTAAAGAGGGGGCCAAGCAAAGAAAAAATATATAAAGAGAGGCCAACCAAAGAAAAACGTAGAGAGAGAGTGGGGGAAGCTAAGCATAGCCGATCACAAAAAAAGGGAGGGGAGAAAAAAAGTGGGAAAAGCCAGAAGGAAAATTAAAGGGCTTACCCTCTATCTCTCTTATTTTTTTCGTTATTGTTGTTTATTGCATTCCCATTTGCTAACCATCGTTTCCTGTGAGCCCATCTTTTCTTCCATCAGCAAATCCATTCATCACTTTCATCATCCCTCTCAAGACTCACCCCAAACACGAAAAAGCAAATAACCCAAGTCATCACGAAAAATACAAAGAAAAGCCAAAGGGAAAAAACACTGACAATTCCCTCAATCCTCATTTCCATCTCTCTCTTTTTCTTGTTCCTTTATTTTTCATTTACTCATATTCTTGCTTATTGCTGGAATCATTATTAATATACTTTCCACAACAGAGAAGTGTTTTTTGGGAAGGCAGAAAAGAGCTTTCTGAGAAGGTTCTCTTCCTTCACATTTTAAAAATCCAGTTGCTAACAAGAGAGAAAAAAAGGAAGTTTGAGCTCACTTACCTGACGTCCCCACCTTGATCTTTGGGTAAAATTTTAAAACTTCTAGCTTCAACTTCAACGTAATATTATTTGTCCACTTTGTGTGCTTTATGGCTCATTTGCTTGTGTTGTATTGTCAAGATCCATTGTTTGATTCCTTTCTTCTATGAAAAACATTGGCTGGTATGTTTTTTTTTATGGGATAAAATATCATACTATTATATTATGTATAAAATGATTGGTTTCCTTGAAATCGGAATAAAGGAATAGGGTAAGATTTTTTTTTGGAATAAAATAATATGTGTTGTCTTGTCAAGTCCATTTACTCATATGTTTATTAATAATTATGTTTAGATCCAAGCAATATACGTATGGGAAAGTAAAAAAGGGGTTTGCTTTTATGAAAAATAAGAAGAGTTGTTGAGGTTTACTACATGGGACCCGAGTTGACACATCAACTTGTTGGGTCATATTTTTTTTTTTTTAAAAAGTTTTTTCCTTTATGTTTCTGTACACATATTCCATGATCTTGCTTGTAGCTTCAATTTCTTTGCTCAGTTAGATTATTTTATGGATAATAGACAACAGATCATTAAGGCATTCTTCGTTTTAAATAAAAAAGGCAAACCCAAGCATGGGTAATGAGCAGTCTCATATACGTTGATATTCATTTTTTTTAATCAAGAGATTATATATAGATAATTAACCAAGGAGTATTTTTAAGGAATCGTGGTGGCGAGTTTCTTGAAAAATTCTCCAAAAATTACCTATAAATTTTCTCGTGACGGCGATGAGGATTTATAAGTAATTTTCAAGCCAATGAACAATAAAAATGAGTAAATTAGATAGAATAAAAATTACTAATTAATTAACAAAGGTTCAACCTTTCAAAGGAATCCATATTTTTTTCTTCTTTAAAATAATAATAATAATAATAAGAAAAAGGATACTATCTCGGGTAATCGTGGCAGCGAGTCTCTCAAGAAAATCCTCTAAAACGGCCTATAATTTCATCGTGGTGGCGATGAGGGTTTATGCTTAATTTTCGAATACAGAATTAAATAAAAAAATCTTTTGGTTAATGAATTAGAATGTGTTTAAAGGCTAAGGTTTCTAAGTAATTCATGAGTTTAAAGTTTTCTCAAATTTATGGTTATGAAAAGGGTATATTCTCGGGGAATCGTGGTGGCGAGCTTCTCGGCAAACCTTCCAAAACAATTTATAGATTCCATCGTGGCGGCGATGAGAATTTGTAAACTTTTTTTATAATAAAAGATAGATATAATTATTAATAAATAAAGCTCATTTGTTAATTAGTTTATATAATAAATCTCTAAATTATAAGTTAATATTTTTTAGTGATTATGAATGGACACTTCCCCAAGGAGTTGTGGCGGCAATTCTTTCAGAAGTTACTACAAATCTAAAAAAAACCTTCCTTAAATTTCATCGTGGTGGCGATGGCAATTTCCTTAGTAATTATTCTATGGTAATTTTGAATTGAATTAAAAAAATTTTGGAAACACGAAAATCAAAGATGAAAATTAAAAAGGTTAATTATTAATTTTTGTTAAGGCCTAATTAATACTGAACTAATTGGTACTGTCGTTTGGCGGGCATTGTGGGGGTGCTAATCCTTCTCCACACGTAACTGTACTCTCGAACCCAGATCCGTTTGTTCCGTAGACCGGGACCTATCTGTCTTAATACGCCATTTAACGGCCAATGTTAAATTAGATAGATTCTTAATAGGTGACTAACTGCACCTAAACAAAAAATGGTTAGTGGCGACTCCATACATTTCGTAAAGTCCCAAACCCGTCGTTTTCGGCAACGTTGCGACATCCATGATTTCCTACTAAATGATGCATGCCGGACAGACTAAGAGGAACAGTAATTTGGAACTAGTATTACAGAAGTGGCTTAAGGAAAACTTTGGCACCTTGAAAGAATATACGATTCTTGGAAGGGTAGCCCTTGACCACTACTTTTGGGCGTTAGTCCTCTACATTTTAGAGTCTGTGGTTGTCTCTTCTTTCTCATCATTAATCTCTCCAATTTATTTGGAGTTTTTGAAGAATATGGATGAGATTGGAACTATGCATGGAGTGCAACCCTACTAGCAACTCTCTATCATGGTCTTGAGAGGCACAGAGAACTAAATTATGGTGTAATTAGGAATATGGATTTTCTTACGGTGAGAATAACTTTTATGTTTATAGCTTTGTTTATTTAGTAGTTGTAGTCTTGATACCATGTGGACTAACTTTTTATATTTTTATTTTTATTTCCTGTAGGTTTTTATAACGGAGCATATTCCTGGGGTTGCATCTCGAATACTCGACACCAGTAGCCCTTGGAATGAGGCTTACATCGCTAGGGATAGGGATCTACGCCCCTTGGAATTTCCTCTGATGGTTGGCCAGTACAGCAGGTTGAAAGAGGGAGCCAAAAACCATTTCATCCGTCTAAGGGTTGAATCTTTTAGATAGTTATCTTCAATGATTTGAGGCCAAATCAAGTAAGTGAAGTTGTTTTTTCTTTCTAATGATCTAGTTCTAACTCTTTCAAATGACTTTCTTATTTATAATATTTCCTATTTTAATGTTTCAAACAGATTGAATGGTCTCCATATGATAGATTGCCAAGAGAGTTTTTGACCCCACATTATGCTAAACAGATTAGATTGGAACTTTCTCTTACATCGATTGTATGTATGGAGAAAGTAAGTCTTCATGATCCTACCATCTCAAATGGAAGGCAGTTGGATTCATCTGATGGTCTTCGTGATTGTAAGATCCGGCTATCTAAAGCTCACTTTATGTATGACAATGGTACCAGAGGCAAATGCAGGCAAAGCCATGAGCAAAATTGGCTGGAAGTGCACGTAACATTCATAGTTGCCTGGAACAATCGTTGGGACAACTTGTATACTAACTTGAATGATGGAGGTAAGATACTAAACTTGAATTTATCGGTTTATTTTTTTTTTCCCCTTCAAATCTTTTGTATTTATCACTTTATTGGTTTTAAAAATTATTTATTTTTTATTAGAAGGTCAAGATGCACCAAGGACAACTGTAGATGTTGCTTTTACAAACTTGAATGATAGAGGTAATGCTCAAAAAGCACCAAGTACAGTTGCAACTATAGACTTGAATCATGGAGGTAATGCTCAAAGTGCACCAACTACAGTTGAGGGTTCTACTTTTATAGACATGAACAATAGAGGTAAAAAATTGAATTTGCTTATGAACCTCTCCCACTGGAAGATTCTAAATGCTTCATACTAGAAGATTGGCTTTTTATTGGAATGTCATTATCGAAGGAAGGATACAACCTCTGAATGCACCAGAGATAGCCGAGGATTCTTCATTTGGCAATTTCTCCTCTTTAGTGGGGACTGACATCATGGCTGATATTGCGAAAGGTAATGAGTGTTAGTTCAAGGGGCCTTTTAGTTGTAAAAAAAAAAGGGAAGTGTTCATTATCTAAAAATTATTTACGATTTCAAATTGTTTAAATTTGAGTAGAGATGCAGAGGGAGGAGCACACTCATGAGGGTGATGAGTAGCATAGACATGTGGAGGATGTGGCAGGGCAAAGAATGGATCCTCAACAGAGAGGTAATTGATTGTTAGTTCAGGGGATTGTTTAATTAGGGGAAAAAAAGAAAGTATTTAAATTATCAAACAATTATTTACGATTTGAAATTTTTTAAATTTGTGTAAAGACGTAGATGGAGGATCACACTCATGAGGGTGATAAGCAGCATAGACATTGGAGGATGTGGTGGAGCCAAGAGTGGATCCTTAACAGAGAGGTAATAATTGTTGGTTCAGGGGACTATTTAATTGGGGAAAAAAGTGTTTAAATTATCCAACAATTATTTACGATTTCAAATTGTTTGAGGTGGGAGACATCATTGACTATGGTAAGGGAAAATATCTTGTAACAGAGATCACCATTGTAACAACTTTCCTTAAGAAAGTTGAGGGCAGTAAACTTGATTAAATTGAAGTGTCAAATTTCAAGTTCATGGTATTAATATAATTGTTGGCTCTGGTACCATGTTACAATAAATAGGAGATGAATGGGAGAAAGAGGGAAACGATGAAGGGAAGAATGAATGGTATTATATTTTGTAAACTATTACAAAGTTTCTAGGGTATTTATACAAGAACCTAGGAGCCATACAAGGTAACTTACACAAATTGAGCCTAATCAAATCCCTCAAATTAAGCACCATCAAATCCTAAATTAACTTAATCAAATCCTTAATTGATATAAAGTCAACTATTACATTAACATCCCCCCATCAAACACTAGGTGGTATTGTGGATGCCAGTTTGAGTTTGGCAACTAAGTCATGAAAACGGGTCGGGAGATGAGTCTAGGTAAACATATTGGCTGTTTGGTTCAAAGAGGATTTTGAAATGAGATAAAGAATCCCATGGGTGATATGATGCTGTACAAAGTGACTGTCAATCTCAATGTGCTTGGTACATTTATGGAAGATATCATTGCAAGCATTTTGGATGGCACTACAATTGTCACAATGAAGAGCAATAGCAGAGGATGAATTGACACCCATATCCTCTAACAATCGATGAAACCATAATAGGTCAACTGTAGCATCAGCCAAAGCTTGATACTCTGACTCAGTACTAGAGCAACATCAATTGTTTTTTTCTTATTATGCTAGGAAATGAGGGAGTCATCTAACAAGAAGCAATAACCTGTTGCGAGTATTTGTCAATAGGATTAACCAGCCCAATTTGCATCAAAGTAGCTAAACAATATAAGAGATGATTGAGTGGAAAAGTGTAGGCCATGAAACAATGTTCTTTTTAGATATTTCAGAATCCTTAGGATAGCAAAAAAGTGCGAGGAATGAGAAGCACTCATGAACTAACTAAGTGAACTGCATAAGCAATGTCAGGTCTGGTGACTATAAGATAGACTAATCTCCCTGTCGCAACGTTACCCGAGACGGCGACGAATTCGGTGGGACTTGAGAGAATTTTACGGAGTCGCCACTAACCATTTTTGTTTAGGTAGGTTAGCCACCTAATAAGAATCTACCTAACTTAGCATTGGCCGTTAGATGGCGTACTTAAGCTGGGTAGGTCCCGGTTTGCGGAACAGAGAACTGGAGTCGGGAGTACGGTTACGTGCGGGGAAGGATGAGCACCCCCACAACGCCCGTCAAGATGACGGTACCGGTTAATTTAATAATATTTAGGCCTTAAATATAAAAATGTTTTTATAATTTTTTGATTGATTTTTCTATTTTTTATTTTGTATTTATTATTTCTATTATTAGAGCAAATTTAAAATGAAAACAAATTTCAAAATATTATCTTTTCTTTTTTTATTATTTTAAAAAAAATTAATTCTTTCATTTTTTTTTATCTTTTTTTGAAAGTTGTTATCTTTATTGGATATTTACTAGTTTTAAGATGAGAATAGCAAGGGTTTTGTCAAGACCCACCGTGAACCTCGCCCAATTCTGGGTCTGATTCAAAATGGATCTCTTACCTAGAAACCCGATCTGGTGTGAATCTTCACCTTTCCGAACCGGACGCCATGATCGGACCCTAACTATCCCCACATACCATTACTCGCATGGATGGCAAAAGTAAAACTGGTGATCACATGAAATAAAAGTGCATTTTTTTAAAAATGTTCATTTCTTGATTAATGCAACTTTTTATTAATTTTTAAATTAAAAATAATTTAAGAAAATACCAAAAAAATGGAAAGCGGATTGCTGCAATCGGACTGAAGGACGAGAGTCAACAGGGCGACGAGCGGGCTGACTCGCAGGTCGATGGTGCAATTCACGTTGCGTCGGGCTAACACGCGGATCCTCAGGGCACCGAACGGGTCAATGGTACAGTTTGGGGGCTGACATGTAGGTTCTCAGGGCGACGAGCAGGCTAGGATGCAGATCTTTAAAGTGACGAGCGGGCTGGCATGCAGATCTTCAGGGCAATGAGCGAAACCTCAGGGCGATTAGCGGATCCTCTGAGCGATGAGCAAGCCAATGTTGCTGTTCACTGAGCGTTGAGCGGGCTGGCACGAGAAACCTCTGGGCGACAAGCAATCTTCAGGGCGACAGGCAAGCCGATGATTCTGCTCACTGTGCGTCGAACGGACTGGCCTGAGAAACCTCTGGGCGACAAGCAACCTTCAGGGCGATTGGCAAGCCGATGGTTCTGCTCACTGTGCGTCAAGCAGTCTGGCCTGCGGATCTTTCAGAATGACAAGCAGATCCTCGGGACGATGAGCAAGCTGCCACAAGGATTCTCAGGGCGATGAACAAACCACTGGTGCATTTCGTAGAGCGTCAGGCTAGCAATCGAAACCTTTAGTACGACGGACGAATCTTCAGAACAATGAGCGAGTTGGTACAAGGACTTTCAGGGCGATGAGCAAGCCACTGGTGCAGTTCGCAGAGCGTCGGGCTGGCAATCGGACCCTCAGGATGACGAATGATCCTCCTCAGCCTCCAGAAATGTTTTCATTTTTCTTCCTCCTCCCGAAATCTCCTCTCTTTCTCTGTTGATCTCCCTGTATTTATTTTCTCTCGGAAAATCCTCCTGCGTTTTTTTACTTTCTTCTCCTTCTTCCTCGCTCCTCCGTTCTTCTCTCCTCTTAGCAATTCCGTGGGCCAACAATCTTTTCCTCCCTCTCTAAATCCTCTCCTTCTGAAGAATAAAGATTCTTTCCTCCAGCAATCTTTTTCTCTATAAAGAAACTCTCTACCCTTTTTTCTTTTTCCTCTTTTTTTCGTTCTTCTCTCTCTATCCCTTTTTTTTTCTCCTCTCTGTTCTTTCTTCCAGAAAAATATACTCCATCTTCCCCGAAAATCTCCTCCCTCTTTCTGTTGTTGTCCAGAGCCTTTTTATAGTGGGAGATGAGGTAGATGAAATGATGATTTTAGACAAAGGAAGATGGGCAGGTGATGATTTCAACTAACGGAAGATGGGCCGACGAAAAGCTGATTCCAGACAAAGGAAAATGGGCGGATAAAATAATGTGAGCATGTGCTGTTTTTGAAATGGCTCCCATGTTGTGTGATTGCCAACCTTTATGAGCCATGATTGAAGATGGGTTGGCAGACAATAATGGTGTAAGGGCAGAGTGGCATGTGGGAAAGCAAAATGGTGCAAGTTGGCGTTATGGGTTGGACTGACAGCCTCCGAGAGATGCAGCTGGCGTTATGAGTTGGCTGAAGAGCACAGGACAAGTGACGATCTTCTTCCATTCGGCCTCAAGGGCAGCAGCTTCTTCCTAACAAAGCCACCAAGTGCCTTGTGATATAATCGGTGTAGGTAGAACGATGAAGCAATAAAGCTGTTTAAGTGAAGATGAAGCAGGCGGATCATAATTTTGTCAGGCCGATCCACTATCAAAGCAGCCAACTTCTTCCTAATAAAGCCACCAGGTGCCTTGTGATATAATCGGTGTAGGTAGAACGATGAAGCAGCAAAGCTGTTGAAGTGAAGATGAAGCAGGCCGATCGTAATTTTGTTAGGCCGCTCCACTGTTAAAGCAGCCCGACGGTTTCTTGAAGTTGGCCGATCACTTTTAGAGTTGACCGATTATCATCATGAAGTTGGCCGATCACTTTTAGAGTTGACCGATTATCATCATGAAGTTGGTCGATCACTTTTGAAGTTGGCCGATGATCGTTTCGGAGTTGGTCGATTGACTTCGAGCTGGCCGATTGTCCCAAGTTGGCCGATTGCTTCAAGCTGGCCGATTGTCCCAAATTGACCGATTGTTTCAAGCTGGCCGATTGTCCTGAGTTGACCGATTTCTTCAAGCTGGCCGATTGCTCTTTGCTGGCCGATTACTCAAGTTGGCCGATTACTCAAGTTGGCCGATGGCTCCAAGTTGGCCGACTGGTTCAAGCTGGCCGATTGTCCTGAAAGAAGATTTTTTTTATTCTTTTTTTATTTATATATTTTTTATTTTTTTATTTTTTTTATTTTTTGTAAGGAATGATGGGTATTAGCTGGCTGATGTAGTGAGGCCAGACTTGGGCCTCAATATGTAGTCTTCAGAAATATATATCCACTTCGAATGCCAGCTTCAACCTTCTAAACCCATTCTATTCCAAGCAGCAAAATAAAGAAAAGAAAGAAAAATATAAGGCTAAAGTAATAATAATAAAAATAAAAATAAAGTAAGGAGTTTGTAATAAAAGAAATTGAATAATTTGAAATGGGGTGTCTACAGTTGCCCCTCTTGGAGTGTTTTCTAAGAACCTTGAAGTTTGCTTCAAGATAATTAGGAAATGGTCCAAGACGTAGACACCATATGTTTTTTTTTTTTAAAAGCGAAAAATTGGTCTCCAAATGAATCAAATGCCATTAATGGGTCTTGAAACAAATGCCATTGATTGGTCTTTAAATGAAACGACTTCGTTGAGAGGGCAATAGTGTAAGATAAACATATTTGGAAAGACCTCGTTGAGAGGACAACAATGCAAAATAAAGTTTTGCAAAAACCTCGTTGGGAAGGCAACAATGCAATGAAAAAGAGTTTTGCAAAGACCTCGTTGAGAGGGCAACAATGCAAAATAAACTAATTTACAAAGGCTTCGTTGGGAGGGCAACAATGCAATGAAAAGAGTTTTGCAAAGACCTCGTTGAGAGGGCAACAATGCAAAATAAACTAATATGCAAAGACCTCGTTGGGAGGGCAACAATGCAATGAAAAGAGCTTTGCAAAGACCTCGTTGAGAGGGCAACAATGCAAAATAAACTAATTTGCAAAGACCTCGTTGGGAGGGCAACAATGCAATGAAAAAGAGTTTTGCAAAGACCTCGTTGAGAGGGCAACAATGCAATAAAGTACTGCGGAAAGCCTGTAAGGGAAACATTGCATTGAGATATGGACTGTCGAACATTCCTTTGACCTGTAAAAGATGCTTATATCCTATCCTAATCAAATAAATGAATGAATGATAGGCATATTTGATGAAAATCTAATGCTATCATGTTATGATGTATGAAATGTTCAATGCTTGATGACAGGTTTTAATACCCTCCTGATCCATATTCCTGGTAACACGAAGTCCTTTGGTAAATTCAAACATCTCTTTTTCTGCTCTAACTTGATGAATCTTAGGCGCATCAAAGCTTTTCTCAACCCAACACTTTGATACTACTGCACATTACTAGTAATTTGGCTTTCAGTTTTCCTTTTGAGGACCTTCTCTCGACATTTTGTTCGTCAAACCTAGCTCAATACCTTTGAATGAAAAATGAGCCTTTCCATACACGTTTTGTTTTCCACTTGTTTATACATATTTTGAAATTCATGAACTATCTTAATGCAAACATAGGATAAATCAACAATAAAATTTCATTGCGTAGTTAATAAGCGAGACCAAAGTAATCAGTCAATCCATTTGATTCAAAATCAAGCAAGATAGGCAAGGTTTGTACAATTTGAAACAAAGAGTATACATTAATCAAAGATTATAGGAAAGATAAAGGTACCTCCCGACAATGAATACTTAGAAACATGTGCATGTGGGATCTGAGTTCTCTTGATCAGCTGACAGTACCAACGTCGTTGACAATTCAATCTATTGAGTGATCCGATCTTGCCCCAATTAGACTCACTGAGAATTGGTTTAACTTATTGAAATGCTGTGCTTATACCTTTCTTTTCCTCCAGCTTAAGCCGCCTTTTCAGGTTTTCAACTTAAGCGACCCCCACTCGATCCAAGCCGCCCTTTCGGGTTTTCAACTTGGACCTCTCCTTTTCTTTTTCTTTTTTTTTACTTTTTTATTTTCATTTTTTAATTTCTTCTTATTTCTTTTTCTCTTCAGGCATAATATTTCTTCACAGCATCGGCATTAATAGGGCTCGGAAACTCCCTTCCATCCATTTCTTGTAAAATCAAAGCTCCACCAGAAAAGACTTTTTTGACAACATATGGACCCTCCCGATTCGGCGCCCATTTGCCTCGAGCATCACGTTGATTTGGGAGTATCTTTTTCAGCACTAATTCCCCTTCACCGAACTGTCTCGGTTTCACCTTCTTGTCATAAGCTCGCATCATTCTTTTCTGGTATAACTGGCCATGGCAAAGTGCGACGAGACGTTTATCCTCAATTAAGTTTAACTAATCATATCTTTCTTGGATGCAATCTGCCTCATCCAAGTTCATTTTCCTGAGTACCCTGAGAGATGGAATTTCCACTTCAACAGGCACCACTGCTTCCATTTCATATACCAGTGAAAAAGGAGTTGCCACAGTACACATCCCATGGAGTTTTCAAACACAGTAAGGTACAAGATCAATGGTCTTTCGGGTATCGGGGGCACCAGTACTGGTGGATTAGTAAGATAATTCTTGATTTTCTCAAAGCCATGCTGACATTTTTCGTCCCATTCACCCGGATCCCACTTCTTGAGTAATTTGAAAATTGGGTCGCATTTAGCGGTCGATTGTGAAATGAATCTGGCAATGTAATGCAATCTCCCAAGAAAACCTCTGACTTCTTCCTGGGTTTTAGGCGGTGGCAAGTTTTGGATGGCTTTGATCTTATCCGGATCTACTTCAATCCCTTTTTTACTAACCACAAACCCTAACAACTTTCCAGA
The DNA here is from genome assembly GCA_030664755.1 of Microcos paniculata. NCBI lineage: Eukaryota > Viridiplantae > Streptophyta > Magnoliopsida > Malvales > Malvaceae > Microcos > Microcos paniculata. The sequence goes on from CP131463.1 coordinate 2,494,723, forward strand.
TGTTGCCCCAAATGTGCACTTGGCTGGGTTCAACCTAAGCTTGTATTTCTCCAACCTTTTGAACAACTTTCTCAAATTGATTATATGCTCATCCACTGTTCGAGCTTTTGCAATCATATCATCAACGTACACTTCAATCTCCTTATGCATCATATCATGAAACAAAGTCACCGTGGCTCTTTGGTAAGTAGCACCAGCATTTTTCAACCCAAATGACATGACATTGTAATTGAAAGTCCTCCACACGGTGATGAAGGTCATTTTTTGCTTATCTTCAGGTGCCATCTTAATCTGATTATACCCAGAAAACCCATCCATAAATGAGAACATAGAATAGCGGGCAGTATTATCGACCAAAGTGTCAATATGTGGCAGAGGAAAATTGTCTTTAGGACTGGCCTGATTCAAATCTCGATAATCTACGCACATCCGTACTTTTCCATCCTTCTTTGGTACCGAAACTATTTTAGCAACCCATTCTGGGTATTTTGCTACTTCAAGAAAACCGGCATCTAACTGCTTCATCACTTCTTCTCTTATTTTCAATAGCATCTCTGGTTTCATCCGCCTTAGCTTTTGCTGAACTGGCTTGCATTCTGGCTTGATCGGCAACTTATACACTACAGTTTCTGGATCTAGACCTAGCATGTCTTGATACGACCATGCGAAAACATCTGAATATTCATTTAGCAAGTCAATCAGTTGTTGCTTTTCTCCCTCTGATAAAGTGGTGCCAATTTTGACTTCTTTCTTATCCCCTTCTGTACCCAAATTTACCAACTCCGTGATTTCCTTTTGAGGCAATATTTGTCTTTCCTCTCGCTCAACCAATCTTAGTAAGTCTTAGGGTAGATCAGAGTCATCAATATCATTATTATCAACTTCTCCAGTATCAATCAGCCTTTCAAAATCGAACTCAGGCCCATTGCTCATGTTATCTTCGCACTCATTGACTGTGGACCTGCAAAGGAATGTTTGAAACAGATATATACGAAGAAATAGAATAGGGATGAATTATGAAAGAAAGTTAATGGGTAGCATTTAAAAGGAAAGTATAGGAATTAAATTTTTATTGCATCAAAATCTGAGCATGCATCAATTCGCCATTGAGTTTCAAATTATGCATAAACAAAAGGAAAGCCTTAAAACATCCATAAAAATATTTATCAACACCCTTAGGCATAAGTGTCGATTTGACGAACAGAAGTTCAAGGTGATTACATTTGCTTAAAAGAAAGTATAGCCGAAATTTCCATGACGGACCAATTATCCAATTCAATAGCAGCAGTAGTCTCACAGATCAAAGTGTCCAACTGATCTGACTCTTCTTTATCGACGACTTGGGTGGCTACATCTTGTAGAGCTCTTTGTACTGACTGAACTGATGTCGTCATCAAACCATGCTGACTTACATTAACCCATCTAGCTGAGACAAAAGATTGACTGATGTGAGGAAACTCCATCCTTCCCCACTCCATATTTCTCCCTTCCAATCTAGCCAATCTCCGGTTCTTTTTCTGATAAAGTGGTGCCAATTTTGACTTCAAGGGATAATCATAATGAACCACAGATGGTTTCGACCTTGGAGGCTCATCATAATAGACCCCAAACGGTTTCACTGTTTCTCTTCCATCGCCCACTACATTCACATCTAAGTCCCCAGCCTCTACATAAAACTCTATCACAGATTGATCCATCATTCTCTGTACCATTTTACGGAAGTGAGTACAGCACTGTACGTCATGATTCGCCTCACCACAATAACAACAATCATCTTTATTCTCCAACTTTTTCTTTTGAACCATTTGGGCTTTGACCAAAGCCCTGAAGATGACTACCATAGGGGTCGTGATCTCTTCAACTGACCTCTTGATGTATTCACCTCACTGACCATATTCACAGTTGTTCCCCCATGGTTAGGTAACGGATTTTGCCCTATATTAGGCTGCTGATTCTTATTAAAGCTGAGTCTTCCCTCCTTCACCAAGTCTTGAACTTTAAGCTTTAATGCATAGCAGTCTTCAGTAGAGTGTCCAGCTGCACCATTGTGATAGTCACAGTGCTCATTGGGTTTATACCAATTAGGATATGGAGGGGTATAGGTTCTGGTGACACGAGGCTTTTCCACTAAACCTTGTTGCAATAATTAAGGGAGTAAGGCAGTGTAAGTGCAAGGAATGGGATCAATGTGGGTTCTGGGTGGTCGATTTTGTATTTGGATGTTATCACTATTTGGGATTAAAGTGTTTGGGGTAGGGAATGCTTGTGTGGTAGGCATAGGTTGGAAAGCTGGCCCAGAAGCAATATAATTAGCAGTAGGGGCTGGGTATTGGTATGAGGTTGGTGGACGAGTATATGAACCCTGAGGTTGTTGGTAACTACTGGTCGGGTATCGATAATGTGCATACCTCTGATATGCATTCTGATACTGATACCGAGGTCTGGGTTGGTATTCTCCATGTCCAATAGCATTTACTTCCCCCTCTTTCTTTTTAGGGTTTATGTTCTTCTTTGTTGAACCAGACTCAGACCCTTCAATCTTGCCACTCTTTACGGCACTTTCTACCATTTCCCCGATCAACACCATGTCTGTAAAACTCTTTGTTGCCCCTGACAACAGATGGCTGTAGTATGGGCCTTTCAGTGTATTAACAAATATCTTAGTTGTCTCCTTTTCAGTTAAAGGGGGTTGAACTTGGGCAGCCATGTCCCTCCACCGCTGGGCATATTCAGTGAAAGACTCAGTACTCTTCTTCTCCATGTTTTGCAAGGTTAACCTATCAGGTACCAAATCAGACATATGTTGGTATTGGCTGATAAAAGCCCGAGCCAAGTCATACCACGAATGAACGTTGCGCCTGTCAAGCCTATTATACCAACGAGTTGTTGACCCGGTAAGACTGTCCTGAAAGAAATGAATGAGCATCTTATCATCTTTAGAATAAGCCGCCATCTTTCGACAATACATAGTGATATGGTCATGAGGACAACTTGTTCCACTATACTTTTCGAATTCTGGAACCTTAAATTTTGGTGGTATCACCAATCCATCCACCAAACTCAACTCACTAGCATCAATAGTACCATATGCCTTAGTCCCTTCCATAGCCCTAAGCCTTTCCTCAATCTGGCTCCTCAATCTGGCTTAGTACATGTTGAATTCCTCTTTCCCTTGCAGATGCATCTTTTTCCAACTCGACCATATGACCAACATCAAGGATGCCCACTGGGTTGGTAGGGGTATGTCCGGGTGCTGGAGGTGCCATGTTAAATGTAGGAGGTGAAGCATACTGAGCTAAAGATGGGGACCCGCCGTTAACAACGGTGGGTTGAGGTTGTGGTAGTGGAAAATTGGGTATGGTTGGGCGTGCAGGTGGTATAGATGCATTCACATTTTTGGTTGGTTGAGGTAAAGACAAATTTGGCTCAAGGCCAAATGGGTGGGAAGAGGTGTTTTGAGATGATTGTCCTGTAGGGTTCCCACCCGCATTTGCCATGTATTGCTCCCTCATACTGCTCATCATTTCTGCCATTTGGTCTAATTTCAACTGCAGTTCTTCATTTGTCTTTCTCAAAGTTTCTATCTCGGCCGTTTGTTCTTCCATGATAACTCTGGTTTGCAACCTGGTAAGGTATCTCCTGGGTTGCCGCTCTATCTTGAAGCCTTCGTTACCACAAACGTGAATTAGACTTTGTTGTTCATTGAAAAAGCTTAATAAAATCCATCTTTTGTTTAGTTTAGTGACAATTAATTAACATGATGCATGCATGACATGATGCATGACTATGAAATCTAAAATTTGCCGTACATCAATTAGAAGCAAGTGAATTTATTTATAACTTCCTAAGAGTTCAGCATAACCCTCATAACAAGAGTTCATAACATAAACGCCTTCCAAACTACACTCCCTTTTTAAGTAAACCTTCCTAACACATTCATTGAAATCCATGACACGATTAGCTTTGTTGACGACATCTCGCAGAAGATCCATTAATTCTTGGCCATTCAGGTCTAGTGGTGTAGTGGTTGAGTCTAAACTCCACAGATAATTTAGGCTTGGAGCTTTTTGGTAGGCGATCACCCATTTTTCCTTCACTACTGAAGTAAATGAATTGCGTTGGGTCGATCTCTATCTCCACCCCATTTTGCACCAAAGCCTCTTCAGAAGCCATACTTAAATCCATTTTCTTGATAATTGATACACGGCAAATACCTACTTTTGATGTATGAAGATGCAAAGAATGCAGATGACAAAGAAAAAGAAAAAAATATTTAAATTAGTAACAAAACCACGAGTAATAATTAAGGATAGATAATAAATAAACTTTGCATGAATGCCCCATTCTATTCAATTTAAAAACCAAAAGTGTTAAGCAAATATGCCTGAGGCAGGTAGTCATCCTAATATGGCTAAAAATGCTTTGACCATTCTACGGTCCTCATTACAAAAGCACAAGTAGTTAAAAAGGATATGAGTTGTTCCTTTATATGTCCTATTTCAAGGCTACGCTCATTAAGGGTTTGGCCCTATCTAAATTTGGCTACTCGTAGGTGACCTATATGATGGTTATGGTCATGCCATCTAAAGATGCCCAGACTGTCCTCATTTCGCCATCCGTCATAGGCTAGTAAGGCCTCAAATCCTAGCCTATTATAGGCTCATTGGAAAGGATTCAGTCTGAGTGGGGGTTTTTCGCTTAGAAACTCACTATGAGGAGTTGCCCCACGCGAGTAAGCTACTTTGCCCCCTCCTAAATAGCTGATATCCGATTCTGGACTTATGCATGTAATGCAAATGTGAGTGTGTGCGAAAGAACATACAAACCTTCTCAATTTACTAACATACCAAAATGCCAAATGAATCAACAAGCAATAAACTTCTATTCACAACAAAAGGCAAAGAGATTTGCAACAACAAGAAAACAGGTACATTCATGAGCAAATAAAGCATCAAATTCCGAACATGCAAACTAGGATCCAATTTATTATCTTGCATTTACCAAAATGAGATACAAAATCACGCAATCAAAATGTCGAAATAAGATTTAAAATAAATAATAAATAATAAAAAAAATTAAAATTAAGGCCTAAATAGTTATTAAATTAATTCCCGGCTTGACTCTCTAACCATGTCCCCAGTGGAGTCGCCAAACTGTCGCAACGTTACCCAAGACGGCGACGAATTCGGTGGGACTTGAGAGAATTTTACGGAGTCGCCACTAACCATTTTTGTTTAGGTAGGTTAGCCACCTAATAAGAATCTACCTAACTTAGCATTGGCCGTTAGATGGCGTACTTAAGCTGGGTAGGTCCCGGTCTGCGAAACAGAGAACTGGAGTTGGAAGTACGGTTACGTGCGGGGAAGGATGAGCACCCCCACAACGCCCGTCAAGATGACGGTACTGGTTAATTTAATAATATTTCGACCTTAAATATAAAAATGTTTTTATAATTTTTTGATTGATTTTTCTATTTTTTATTTTGTATTTTGTATTTTTATTATTAGAGCAAATTTAAAATGAAAACAAATTTCGAAATATTATCTTTTCTTTTTTTATTATTTTAAAAAAATTAATTCTTTCATTTTTTTATCTTTTTTTGAAAGTTGTTATCTTTATTGGATATTTACTAGTTTTAAGATGAGAATAGCAAGGGTTTTGTCAAGACCCACCGTGAACCTCGCCCAATTCTGGGTCTGATTCAAAATGGATCTCTTACCTAGGAACCTGATCGGGTGTGAATCTTCACCTTTCCGAACCGGACGCCATGATCGGACCCTCACTATCCCCACATACCATTACTCGCATGGATGGCAAAAGTAAAACTAGTGATCACATGAAATAAAAGTGCATTTTTTTTAAAATGTTCATTTCTTGATTAATGCAACTTTTTATTAATTTTTAAATTAAAAATAATTTAAAAAAATACCAAAAAAATGGAAAGCGGATTGCTGCAATCGGACTAAAGGACGAGAGTCAACAGGGCGACGAGCGGGCTGACTCACAGGTCGATGGTGCAATTCACGTTGCGTCGGGCTAACACGCGGATCCTCAAGGCACCGAGCGGGTCAATGGTACAGGTTACGGGCTGACATGAAGGTTATCAGGGCGACGAGCAGGCTAGGATGCAGATCTTTAGAGTGACGAGCGGGCTGGCATGCAGATCTTCAGGGCGATGAGCGAATCATCAGGGCGATGAGCGGATCCTCTAAGCGATGAGCAAGCCAATGTTGTTGTTCACTGAGCGTTGAGTGGGCTGGCACGAGAAACCTCTGGGCAACAAGCAATCTTCAGGGCGACAGGTAAGCCGATGATTCTACTCACTGGGCGTCAAACGTACTGGCCCGAGAAACCTCTGGGCGACAAGCAACCTTCAGGGCTACTGGCAAGCCGATGGTTCTGCTCACTGTGCGTCAAGCAGTCTGGCCTGTGGATCTTTCAGAATGACAAGCGGATCCTCGGGACGATGAGCAAGCTGGCACAAGGATTTTCAGGGCGATGAACAAACCACTGGTGCAGTTCGTAGAGCATCAGGCTAGCAATCGAAACCTTCAGAACGATGGACGAATCTTCAGAACAATGAGCGAGCTGGTACAAGGACTCTCAGGGCGATGAGCAAGCCACTGGTGCAGGTCTCAGAGTGTCGGGCTGACAATCGAAACCACCAGAATGACGGATGGATCTTCAGAATAATGAGCGAGCTGGTTCATGGACTCTCAGGGCGATGAGCAAGCCACTGGTGCAGTTCACAGAGCGTCGGGCTGGCAATCGAACCCTCAGGACGACGAATGATCCTCCTCAGCCTCCAGAAATGTTTTCATTTTTCTTCCTCCTCCCGAAATCTCCTCTCTTTCTCTGTTGATCTCCCTGTATTTATTTTCTCTCGAAAAATCCTCCTGCATTTTTTTACTTTCTTCTCCTTCTTCCTCGCTCTTCCGTTCTTCTCTCCTCTTAGCAATTCCGTCGGCCAACAATCTTTTCCTCCCTCTCTGAATCCTCTCCTTTTGAAGAATAAAGATTCTTTCCTCCAGCAATCTTTTTCTCCAAAAAGAAACTCTCTACCCTTTTTTCTTTTTCCTCTTTTTTTCGTTCTTCTCTCTCTATCCCTTTTTTTTTCTCCTCTCTATTCTTTCTTCCAGAAAAATATACTCCTTCTTCCCCGAAAATCTCCTCCCTCTTTCTGTTGTTGTCCAGAGCCTTTTTATAGTGGGAGATGGGGTAGATGAAATGATGATTTTAGACAAAGGAAGATGGGCAGGTGATGATTTCAGCTAACGGAAGATGGGCCGATGAAAAGCTGATTCCAGACAAAGGAAAATGGGCGGATAAAATAATGTGAGCATGTGCTGTTTTTGAAATGGCTCCCATGTTGTACGATTGCCAGCCTTCATGAGCCATGATTAAAGATGGGTTGGCAGACAATAATGGTGGAAGGGCAGAGTGGCATGTGGGAAAGCAAAATAGTGCAAGTTGGCGTTATGGGTTGGACTGACAGCCTCCAAGAGATGCAGCTGGTGTTATGAGTTGGCTGAAGAGCAGAGGACAAGTGACGATCTTCTTCCATTCGGCCTCAGGGGCAGCAGCTTCTTCCTAACAAAGCCACCAAGTGCCTTGTGATATAATCGGTGTAGGTAGAACGATGAAGCAGCAAAGCTGTTGAAGTGAAGATGAAGCAGGCCGATCATAATTTTGTCAGGCTGATCCACTGTCAAAGCAGCCAACTTCTTCCTAATAAAGCCACCAGGTGCCTTGTGATATAATCGGTGTAGGTAGAACGATGAAGCAGCAAAGTTGTTGAAGTGAAGATGAAGCAGGCTGATCATAATTTTGTCAGGCCGCTCCACTGTTAAAGCAGCCCGACGGTTTCTTGAAGTTGGCCAATCACTTTTAGAGTTGACCGATTATCATCATGAAGTTGGTCGATCACTTTTGAAGTTGGCCGATGATCGTTTCGGAGTTGGCCGATTGACTTCGAGCTGGCCGATTGTCCCAAGTTGGCCGATTGCTTCAAGCTGGCCAATTGTCCCAAATTGACCGATTGTTTCAAGCTGGCCGATTGTCCTGAGTTGACCGATTGCTTCAAGCTGGCCGATTGCTCTTTGCTGGCCGATTACTCAAGTTGGCCGATGGCTCCAAGTTGGCCAACTGGTTCAAGCTGGCCGATTGTCCTGAAAGAAGAATTTTTTTTATTTTGATTTTTTTATTCTTTTTTTATTTATATATTTTTTTATTTTTTTATTTATATATTTTTTTATTTTTTTTATTTTTTGTAAGGAATGATGGGTATTAGCTGGCTGATGTAGTGAGGCCAGACTTGGGCGTCAATATGTAGTCTTCAGAAATATATATCCACTTCGAATGCCAGCTTCAACCTTATAAACCCATTCTATTACAAGCAGCAAAGTAAAGAAAAGAAAGAAAAATATAAGGCTAAAGTAATAATAATAAAAATAAAAATAAAGTAAGGAGTTTGTAATAAAAGAAATTGAATAATTTGAAATGGGGTGTCTACACTCCCAACAAGTAGTTGATACAAAGTAGGATCATCAAAATGAGTGCCATCCAACAATGTAAGTTTGACATTATGCTCCAAGGGAGTGGATATATTTTTGCTATTAGTGATACCTACTCCATTAGAGAACAAGTTGATTGAGCAGAGCTGCATCTGACAAGTAGTCATGGACTACCATTAGAGGGGCACAATGATCATGGAGACCCTGGAGTAAAGAGGTACGAAGAGACACTCGCCAAGGCAGAGATGTAGTTGTGCTCCACCCACAGCGAATGGCACTGTCGAGGGAACGGACTTACAGAGATTTATATATATACATATATATATTTGTATAAGAAAAGGTTTTAAAAGAAAATAGATGAGATAAACCTTGACGATACGAGGAGATCGACCTATTGCAAGGTTAAGCCTTAGTGTGCTTTCACGACCAGCCCATAGTTCAATATTATTATTATTATTATTGTTTTTATTATTATTATTATTGTTGTTGTTGTTGTTGTTGTTATTATTATTATTATTAATGATTGAATTAGAAAGTTTTTAGGGAAAATGTTTTAGAAAAGTTTTTCAAAGATAAATATAAATATTTTCTAACTCGTTTTAGATATACCCAACTTCCCAAATCCTAGGTGACTTGCATTAAACCAGAGCCACTCACTGAGTAGACAATTGTATTCACCTCACATTTCTTATTATGTTTTTAAGCTTAGACGTTCAGAGGCTCACTAGAAGATGTCGATGGCTTAGAAGTTATTATATTTTCGCTGCTTAGGTATTTCTTTATGTTAATCCATTAGTACTTAGTTTTATATAAATTGCTTTATTAAATTATTGTATTATTAATATAAATGTTTTCTAATTAAATTTTTAGTTTAAATATTTTGCAGCAATGGTATCCAATTCATACCATGCGATGCTTTAGGGTGCGTGGGTGATCGACATGTACTTTGAGATAGCACGACGATTGCCATGTGGCTGACCTTCGAGTCAGGGCTTGACAATTTTTTTGGTATTAGAGCTTATAAATTATTTTAAATGTTTTCAAAGTGTTTTCGAAAGTTTTCAACTGTTTTCAAAGCCAGTGGACTACTTTGCCTCCAATCTCTCGAGTTTGAGTATGTAATTACTTGAACGTATTGTAAATACTACTTACTCGAACGTATTGTAAATACTTAAGCTGGCCGCTAGAATACTTTCCTTAGTAGTATGCCACCATTTAGGATGCACGGGTGTGGTCTTTAAGTGAAGTAACACAACGATCACCATTCATTTCTAGACTTGTGAAAGCAAGATAGCTTTTCAAGGAAGCCTATAAGATCAACCTTTTGATTCCTAATTCTCTTTCATATTGTTAGCTAAGCCAAGCAAGGGATAGTATTTCCCTTGAGAGATGAAATACATTTGGTCATCTTGTACACTCTAAACTTGATAGATTTCAATCCTTACCGATAAAGAAATTGGTTCGACTCCGAACCCAATCAAATTGATTTCTTTTATTCTTTACACTACAATGTGTATAATCTGATAGAAAGTTGAAGCAATGAAAGTGATGCAGGGAGCAAAGATGGACCAGACGCCCAAGAAAATTAAGCCACATTCCCCAATTTCTACACCACTTATTTATAGACTATGAAAGAGAGTTAGGCTAAGATGGAAGAAGTCAAGATGATCCGAAATTATGAAGAACGGACGCTAAAGGACTCCAAAAGCAAGGCAAACCATCCAAGAAGAAGAAATAATGAATGAAGAAGACTTCAATGAAGCGGCAATTGGAATAACAGAAAACAAAATCGAAAGAGAGTAAACAAAAGCAAATAGAAATGGGGACTATTTGGAATCATAATGGACCAGAACTTGAAAATTCATGTTTATAAGACACACTGACCACAAAAGAAAAGCAAAAGAACCTGAAAATGTCATGAAAAGACTAGTTCAACTCCGTAACGAATCAAACGAATTGTCCCATTTTTTACACTGTCCACGTGTAGACTTTGGAAAGAAAAAATCACCTCAAGACTAGGAAAAAGCCAAATGGGCGCAGAAATAATGAAAGATAAGTTAGGAGAAAATGGAAGAGTAAAATAGTAAGGATGAAAGTGAGCTAGGAGAAGCAAGAAGGCAAAGACAGTGGACGAGGAATGAAGAACAAAAGGAGACCTTATGTCCACTTGGTTGACAAGTAGTGGCTCCTTCACTACATATCCAGCAATTGTATACATGTACTAATAAAATCTAAAGATTAGGATAGGAAAGGAGGTTAGTAAGCAAAGAGAAAGAAATAAGAAGAAGGATAAAAGGGAGACCTCATACATATATAGTTGACAAGAAATAGGCCCCTTACTACTAGATTAAGCATCAGGCATAGTAGGAACCCCAGGAAGCAATAAGAATGGAACTATAAAGGTCTCATTAAATTTTATCATAGCGGCGATAAAGGTTTATAAGAGATCTTTGTATACATAGTCATTAATATAAAAAATATTTACGCAATAAAAAAAGAGAAGATGGAAAGTAATAATAATAATAATAGTAATAATAATACTAACGATAATAAACTTTAAATTAATGATTGTGAAAGGATATTTTCCCAAAGAGTTGTGGCGGCGATTCTTTTGGAAGTACTCTGAGTTTAATGGTCTCTTTAAACTTCATCGTGGTGGCGATGAGGATTTATAAGAGGTGCTTAAGCACATAATCATTGATTAATCAAGAAAATTCTAAAATAAAAAATCCACAAAATAAAAAATACAAAAAGGAAAAAAATTTCAATAAACTATTGGACCTTTTTTAAAAAATAAAAATTAAATGAAAAAAAAAGAGGAATCATTAAAAAAAGAATGAAGAAAAATAAAAAAAAAGATTAATTAAATAATGGGTAATTATTATGGGGATTGTGATGGCAAATTCCTTAATAATTATTCAAGGGTAATTTTTAAAATCAAATTAAGAAAACAAAAAAAATGATTAAGTTAAATGAGGATAATTATTAAGGAAGTTGTGATGGCAATTTTCCTTAGTAATTATTCTATGGTAATTTTGAATTAAATTAAAAAAATAAAAAAATCTGAAAAACGAAAATCAAACATGAAAGTAAAAGTTTTAATTATTAATTTTTGTTAAGGCCTAATTAATACTGAACTAATCGGTACCATCATTTGGCGGGTGTTGTGGGGGTGCTAATTCTTTCCCGCACGTAACTGTACTCCCGAACCCAGATCCGTTTGTTTCGTAGACTGGGACCTATCTGTCTTTTTAATACGTCATTTAACGGCCAATGATAAGTTAGATAGATTCCTAATAGGTGACTAACCGCACCTAAGTAAAAATGGTTAATGGCGACTCCATATATTTTGTAAAGTCCCAAACATCGTCATTTTCTGCAACGTTGCAACAGCTTGGCGACTCCACTGGGGACAGGTTAGAGAGTCGAGCCGAGATGATGTTAGTATTAATTAAAGGCCTTTAACAGATTTAGATTTTTAATAAAGACTAATATTTAACATTTTTGTTTTTTTTTTACTTTGAGGTTTTTCCTTCGTGGATATTGATATGTTCTTTGCATTTTTTTTAAGGAGCCCAAGTAACATAGCCTAGTCTAATTTGGACCTAAATAGTGGCATAAATGTATTTTAGATTTATTTTCTAATTAGGCTATCATGTCGATTGGGTTTCAATTGGGCTTTTGTTTTATTAAAGAACACTCATATGTTGCATAGGAATTTTCATTAATCTGTAAATATTTGTTTGACCATATTTATTACAAATTAACTTTAATTACAAATGAACTTGCCATTTTAGTCAATAATCAGTGATAATTATAAATGTTTTCTTTCCATATTTGATTTCAATAAGACTTAATAGTAAATATTTTCTGGTCAAATTTTGCATCATAATTTCCTCCAATCAAATTTTGAATTTTCGCAATTGATTACCTCTTAATTTCCTCAATCATTCATCAATTACAATTTTCACTTGCCCTTTTTACTTTTCAATCAACTTTAATTTGAGAGTTTCTTTTTTCAAATTAATTTTCAATTGGTTTTAATTATAATCTTTTTAACCAAATCTTTTTATCCTAATTTTCAAAATCAATTTCTTTCAATTAATTAGTCCACAAATTTTTATATTTCTTCAATTAGTAAATTAAAATATAACTTGCCATAGTTTGATCTCATCTCCCTTGTATAAATAGAGACACAAGTAAGAGACAATGGGGAGGAGAAAAGTTTTTTTTCCGAGTAGTGTTTTCTGTCTTTTTATATTTTAGCAGCCTTTGTTTTCTTTTAAAAGTGTTGATAGAGAGCCAAGAGAGAGATTTGATGGAGTGACAGAGAAAATTGCTATAGGTGCCATCATAGCAAACAGCAAAGTAGAAGAGATAAACTAAAACAGAAGCTTGGTTGCCATTGGAGCACTTCATCGCTGCCAACAAAGAAGGAGAAAGGGATCCATGTGATTGGTCTTTGAAAAGCAAGAAAAGGGAGTAGCAACAAAGGAAGGGGAATTAGAAGGTTGCCATAAGTCTAAAGCCAACATGCGAAGGAGATCCAAACTTGACCGGGTTCTTTGGTAAATACTTTGATCTCTTAAATTTATGTTTGTTTGTTCTTCCACATTATTTTTTTTTTGGGTTAACAATTTGATTTCTGCTGTTGGGTATTTCAAATAATTTCCATTAGTGGCCAAAGGTCAATTATATATATTAAAATCGGACCAAAACTAATTGCAATTGTAAAAGTTGTAATGGTCACCTTGTAAAGAACGAAATAGGGGATAATTGACCAACCTTTTTTTTTATGAGTTAATCGTCCTGGAGTTTTATGTGTTTATCATTTTACTTTGTTGTCCTGATGTAAGATTTTTTTATCAAGTGAAGGAATTATGTAAGATCAAGTCTAAGAGTTGACGCAGTCTTAAATAGTTCTAAATAAATATCCCAAAAAAAATATGAGATTCTTTTAATTAAGAATAATTAAGCCACAAGATTCTGTAATAATAATGTTAATAATGATAATTGGAATGTCTAATTAATTGATTGTAATAAATTTCAAAAGATATTAATATGAAGGAATTATTTAGACCAAGTCTAAGAGTTGACTCAGTCTAAGATAATTCTCAATAAATACCTCAATAAAAACAAGAGATTTTTACTTTTTTTTTAATTAAGAATGGTCAACTCAAAAGATTCCATAATAATAACAATAATAATAATAATAATAATAATGGAATGCTTATGAATAATAATTTTAAAAATATTTGTATGAATATTATGTTAATCCAAGTCCAAGAGTGGATGCGGTTTAGTATAGTTGTCAATAACATTTTTTAACTATTAATTGAATTCCCTAAGACCAAAGTTGTATTAATAAAATATAATTTTTTAAAACCATAATGGATTTTTGTTAATCTTGGTGTGAGTATTATTTAGGTCAAGTCTAAGAGAGGACATGATCTAAAATAGTTCTGAATAACACTCTTGATAACTTTTAATATTTCAAAGATAAAGTCAAAGCGAATAATTAATTATTAATAAAAGAAAAGTCAAATTCCATTAAATAAGGTATAATCTTAGTAATGTTAAAAAATCTAGATTATCTTAAATCAAGTGCAAGAGTGGACGCGATTTCGAATAAAATTTTTTTCCCCATAAATTACATTAATAATAATAATAAGAGGTTTATTTTAAACCAAGTCTAAGAGTGGACGCGGTCTCAGGATGAATCTCAATAAAATTTTCTCAAATTCCCGATGCGGTTTAAGGATGAATTTCAATAAAAAAATTTCACAATTACTATTTTAATAATATTAGGTTTATTTCAAACCAAGTCCAAGAGTGGATGCGGTCTAAAAATAAATCTTAATAAAAATCTTCATAATGAATAATCCTTCTAACAATATTGACTACAAGTTTTATTCCAAACCAAGTTTGAGAAAGGACATGGTATAAAAATGATTTCAAATAAAAGTTTTTATAAATACCTTTTTTAATAACAATAAATCAATCATTACAACCCTCTTTTTTTTTGTGTTAAGGCCTTTTAATATCAAATCTTTCGGTAACGTCATTTGATAGGCGTTGTGGGGGTGCCGATTCTTCCCCACACGTAACTGTACTCCCAAACCTAGTTCTGTTTCGTAGACCGGAACCTATCTAAATTTGTATGCCATATTAGGCCAATGCTGAGTTAGATAGATTCATAATAGGTGGCTAGTCACGCCTAAACAAAAATGATTAGTGGCGACTCCCTTTTCTTTAAGACCAATGTGGTCGCGGCGGTCACAGGTTGCGACAGTAGATATTGACTTTCTTTACTTTATGGATGTTGATGATTTTCATTATTATGTGAATATTGATATTTTACATGTTTATATTTTCTTTATTGCGTAAATATTTTTGTTTATTACTAATCATTTTTGTGATTTTTGTTTGGTAAGAGGAATTAGACGGGTATTACGATGATTGGTAAAGGTTTGCAGTTCCTTCCACACATGGCACTTCTCACATTCATGCATATCCGATGGCGGTCAGATTACCTTTAGATGGGGGGTAAAGTAACTGGCCCTCGAGGGACAATCTTGTCCCCGGATGGGTTGAGCGAAACACCCTCACTCAAGTTGAACCCTTTTCCAAATGAGCCTATAATAGGTGAGGATTGGGGGGCCTTATTTGCCTAGGATTAGACCTGCAGTAAGGACAATATGAGAACCTTTTAGGTTGTGGGATCCACCGGTATGCAGTTATGATGAGTGACCCTAGCTAGGGCCAAACCCGTAAAGTGACTACTATGCTAGGAACATATGAAGGAACATTCTTTACCTTTCTCTATTTCGATTATGTAAAGGAACTGCAAAGTGGGTAAGCATTTTACCCACAATAGGAAGACCTACTTGCCCTTTTTGCAATAATGTCCCCTATCTAAAAAAATGTTAAAAAAAAGAAAGAGAGAGAGAGGGAGGGGCAATTATTTTAGAATTTTGTGTTATTTCAATTAATCAGTTGAGTTAGCTTTTGTTTTGTTTGGCTTTATTACTAATTTTGTGTTTTTCTTGTTTTTTTGGTTTTTTCCTTTGGGCATCCCATTTGCATTTTGCATGCCAGGTATTTGCAAGTTGCCAATTGAGATTCAAAAGAGGCCTTGACCATGGAAAGAGGAGAAGGTAGTTTTGAGACAGATCAAGATATGTTTGCGGAGGTGGCAACTCTTAATTTGAAGAGAAGAGAAATACATGGGGATTGCCCTCGACTAGCAATATTGAAAAAAGTACAGATGGATGTAAAACAGAATGATCTCACCGAGCTTAAGGAGTTGTGGCAGAGGTTACCGGATAAAGAGGGGTTCGAATAGAAGTTTGGTAAAGTTGGGTCTTTGCTTTCTATCAGTGTGGATGAAGAGCTGCTAATGGCGATGGTCAATTTTTTCGATTCATCGTACAGATGTTTCGTGTTCAATGAAGTAGAGATGATCCCCATAGTTGAGGAGTACCAGTAGCTAATCAAATTGGGTGATGAAAATCTTGAAATAAATCAAGAGAGTCAGGAGAACGAAGAAAAGGTTTATTGGAGGAGTCCAAAAGAAGCTCGTTTCATGAAGAAATTCACTGATTTGATTGAGGAAAAAGTTGCCCCAAAGAATCACCCAACTAGATTTTGGCTGAAGAAAATGAAAGACAACTTAGGAAATGAAAAGGCACATGTATTCATGGCAGTGTTGATTTATGGGATGGTCATATTTCCTAGAGTTGTGGGAGAAATAAATGTGGTTGTTCTAGACCTAGTTTACCAAATACAGAATGGGTATAGTCCAGTTTACACTATTATGTTAGAAACGGCTCGCTCATTAATGTTTTGCAGAAAGATGGGTAAAGGACGGTTTCAGGGATGTGGTTAGTTACTGATAGTATGGTTTAAGAGTCATCTACCAAGTTCGGTAAAGAAGTTCACATGGTACTACTTTAAGGTTCGTAACACTCTCAATGAATATCTCAACATCAAGTGGGAAGAAAAGTCTCAGCAAGAATGGGTCGAATGGTTCAAAATGCTTGAAAGCAAGGATGTTCTATGGAAATTAGCATGGATGAGTGGGAGAGGCGTAGTCTACTCGTACGAAAATGACCCGTGGATTCCTTTGGTCGGACTTTGGGGAAAGGTTTCTTTTTCCCCTCTATTGTTTATGAGATAGTTTGACACGCCCGGACCTAGTCCGCATGTGTCAAGTTGAGTATTTATGTATTGTTGTATAGTTAATATACCAAATTTGATTTCCCATGGATGTTTTAAACTTCATTTAGCTCAATTTCAAGCTTAAAAACCCTAAAATTGAAGTATGGAGATGTGGGCCCCACTTGGAATCGAGACCCGAGGAAATTGGGCTGAGTTGACCGGAGTCAACTCGGAAAGGGTTGACTCAAACGCAGGACAGGGACAGGTCCGGCGCCGGACCCGTTGTAATTATATGGGGTCTCGGTTACCCGATACCCCCATTTTTCATTCCTTCTCTTGTTCTTCATTTTCTCCGAGATCTCTCTTGATCTCTTCTGAATCAAACCTTGAATCCCTCTTCGAACACTCAATCAAGCATCAATATCAACTTCTTTTGCCTTCTTGAAGATCAAAACACCAAAGTTTCTAAGAAAATCACCAAATCTAGAAATCTAGAATTTCAGCGACAGTTTGTTCTTTGAGCTATATCTTTTGATTTAACCGTGGGACTTGGCTGGGAATTTGGTATGTTGTTCTAGACTCATCAAGCTTTAATTTTTTAGTTTACATGCTTGATTTCATGGTCTGTGCTAAGAGAATTCGTTGATTGAAGTTGAGATTTCTGTTTTGCCCGAGTTATGTCAACCCTTAGTGTTTTGATTCAAAATTCGAGCATGTTTAATGGTTTGATTCCGTTCTTGAAGCTGTGAATCCTTAGATCATGTGTTTAACTTGCTGCGAGCTCGATTTGGTGCATGGCTGATCATGGCCATATGCTGGAAACAGCTCCGGCGCCGGACCTGGCAAGTCCCGTGCGGGAGCTGCCAAATTTTGGGATTTCCTCCCATTTTGGCTCACTCCCACCCGGGAGTGAGCCACCAGCCGACAATGGCACTGTAGCATTAGGGGCATTTTGGTAATTTTGCAGCCCTAGACCCCAATTAGCTTCAATTAACTTCCGGACTTGTCCAATTTAGTTCTTGGACCTTGGAGACCTTAAATAGGTTTTGTTTTATGATTTAATTGTTGGTTGAATGTTTTTATTAATCAAATTAGATTTTAATTTGATTATTTAGGTACGTGATTGTACGAGTTTCGGACCGGTAGCAGTTTGAACTAAGGCGTTCGTGGGTAACCGAGGAGTATACAACTCTCCTCTCTTGTGAGTGGCTTAGACTTCTTTGTGTAGCCACTGGGGAAAAGGGTTTTGAAAATGATTTTAAAACATAAATGTTTTTCCAAAAAGGTTTTGGAATACGGGAAATCCACATTCACATACCTGCTAGTGATATACCCACACAGTGAGTGGTTTGGATTATATTGGTTGACCATTAAGGGTTAACCGTTTTCAAATTTATTTATAAATGCTTTATTAAATTGTTTATATATGTTTTGGGGTATGAATTGTCCACCCTCACATACTGAGTTTACAAATGATCTAAAGGGTGGGAATTTCAATAAATTTTATATATTGATATTATTGATTATTGTTTGGGGAACGATACCGCTGAGAGATGAGAGATTGAGCGAATAGTCCTCGGGGCTCCAATATGCGGGAGCGTGGACCGAGTTTGAGAGCATGCATGATACTCAGCCGTGGACCGCCTATCGAGGGGCACGGGAGTTGAGCCTGATTGCGAGAGGCACGTAGGGAAACTCGCCAGGACTCCAGAATGCTGTGTTCCACCACAGCAAGGCAAACGTCAAGGAAGTGGGCCAGAGAGTAAAGTAAAAAAAAATGTTTTAAAAGTATAAAGTAACCCTTGATGGTCCAGTGGATACCACAGCGCACGGGTATACCTCATTGGGACAATTTCAGATGCCAGCCCATTATATGTGTATATATTTATTTATTAATTTAAAGTACTTTAAAAAGAGGGTTCTCAGCAGAAAGACCAGAAAAGAATTTTAAAAGAAGAATATTTATTTTATTATTATTTATTTTATTTTATTTTTAGATTTCCCTTATCTGTTCTAACCCAGATGGAGATTTTTAGAACCTCTGTCACTCACCTGTATCCAATATGGATGGATGCAGATTCGCGTACGAAGTAAGCTTTAGAAAGGAGGCTCACTAGAAGACGTCGGTGGCTTAGGCTTAGTAATTTCCGCTGTGTAGGTATTCTTTAAATTATTCCACCGGTACATCTTGTAAGTTTAATTATTTTATCCAATGAATTTTTTTTAATTAAAGTTTTAGTTGTTTTGCAGTAATGATATCCATTTCTATGCCTTGCGGTGCTTCAGGTGCGTGACTAGCCAGCACGTATTTTGAGGTAGCGCGGCGGTTGCTACGTGGCTGACCCGGGGCAGGTCTGGGTGTGACAATTTGAATGGTATCAGAGCGATTAAAAGATTCTGACTGTTTTCGAAAGCTATAAAATATTTTTAAAGAGTTTTCAAACGTTTTCGAAGCCAGTGGATTAAATAGAGTTAGAACTCAAGAGTTCGAGTATGTAGCTACTCGAAAGCGTCATAAATGATCCAACCTACTCTTAGAATACCTTCCTTAACAGCGAGCCACCAAATAGTGTTCTTGAGTGTGGTCTTAAGTGAGAAGATATCATGACCACCTTCTTTCTCGAGATTCGTGCAAGTAAGGCACATTTTCCAAGAAAATCCCAAACTCAAATCTTCAACTTTCGATATTCCTTCTACTCAACAGCCAAACTATGCAAGGGACTGTATTTCCCTTGAGATGACGAGATAGATGATGTCTCGTCCAGTTTCAACGAAGCCTAGTTAGAGGCTTACCAGTGGTGAAACTGGTTCGATGCCCACAATCTTTGATGTTCAATCTTTGAAATTGTGAACATCGAGACTCGCTAGTAGAACAGTGAGTGTCAAGCATAAATTAGATGCGTTGCCCCAATTCTTTACACTAGTGACGTGTAAAACTTGGGAGGAAATGATGTGACTAGAACGAGGCCAAGATGGGTATAACATGTGTGAACGCTAACCTCACTTCTCTTGTTGTCTACATCACTGGCGTGTAGCCTAGGAGAGAGAGTTAGGTTAGAATGAAGAAAACGAAGGAGTCAGTCACGGAAGATATGATTGACCAAAAATCTCAGGACATGAGATGAAGCATTTGAGCAATCAGATGAAGGATCGAGGAAGACTGCACAAAGCATCAAATGGACATGAAATGAAGCGACTGCTGGAGAGTTCACCGGTTGGCAAGCCTGGTGGGATAAGCCCACAGATTGCCTGAATTATGCTCCGAGGAGTGAGCATGAAGTGAGAGAAGTGGCAGCAAGGGCTAGCTAACTTTAATTATTCTTACACAATGGTGTGTAAATAATATGCGATTGGATAAAAGAGACCTCACTCGGAATCAATTATGAGGAAACATCCAAAGAAATTGCAAGAGAACAAGTAAGCCCAAGACCACGAGATATGAGATATGGAGAACCATTTGAGGATAAGAAAAGAATGGATAAGAGAAAACCCTAAAGGATTCAAGGTGGACAAAAAGGAAAAGTAAGGAAATAGAACAAAAGAGAAGCCATTCTTGGGAAACAATGAGGAGGAATAAGGCAAGATGACAAGATGGAAAATGAGAGAATGAAAAGAGATCACATCCAAGTGGACAACGAGTAGTACGTACGTTACTATTGTTTGACCATTGGATACCAATGTTAAGAAGGATAATGGATAAAAGAGAAAGGGAATGAAGATGGTGGAAATGGAATAAGAAGAATGATAAGATGTAAACCTCCATTTCTAAACGGATTAAGGGTGGTGAATCCTTTATTAATTGATGAATAATAAGAGCAAGCGGGAGGGGAGGAAACCCTCAAAGGATATGCAAAATGATATCAACAAGTGAATGGAAAGAAAGTAAGCGAAGAAAGAATGTAATACACGGCAAGGATGGAATGTCTGCATTCGTGATAATGGAAGGCACGAAGGGAATTTCCTCCAATATTGTGAAGTCATCATCAGATGGAACTGGTGAGAAAGAAGAAGAAGAAAGGAGAAGAAAGTGGATAAAAGACTTAGAAACGGATGTTAGTTAAGAGAGTCGAGCATAATGAACCCCGAACCCGAGTCAAGTCAAGGCACTACATCATACAATGAATAAGTCAAAGGAAAGAAAAGGATAAACAAGGATTAATGGAGGCCAGCACTAAGAAAGACAAAAAGGGATCAAGGAGATAGATTGGGGAAAGAAAAAAAAAAAGAAACCCCAGGTACTGGAATGGGAAAAAAGAGAACAAAAGGTTTTAAATGTAGAATGGTGAAAAGAAGAGAAAGGAAAACCCCGATTATATAGATAATAAAAGAAAAGATAAAAAGGTTGGATAGAAAGAAAAAGTTGGAGAAAACATAAAAGAAGAAGCACTCGTAGGAAACGAGTGAAGGAAGATGATCTCATCCCAATGAATAATGGGCGATAATGGATGATACAAATAAAGAATGAATGGAAGAGATTGGAAAAGAAGCGCAAGAATAAAGATATAAGTTAAGAGAGGGAGAAAGAAGAAAAGCGCGAGCAAAAGAAGTAAGGATACCAAGGTATGGTAATACAAACAAGAGTAAACGAAGGATAAGAATAATGATGATGATGGGAACTTTAAGGATAATCAAACACAGAGAATGAAGAAAAGTGGATCGACCTAAGTAAGAGTCGAAGAAAGAGTAAACACAAAACAAGGATGAATGGATGATAATTAAAACCGGAGAAGACAAAGGATCAAGACGTGGCATAAGTGTGCAATAAAAGGAATTAAGAGTATAAGGTTAAGGGATACGAAGGATAAGTTAAATCGTTTAGAAGGAGGGGAGTAAGCTAACTTTGAGGATAAACTCCCCAAACAATGATAAGTTAAGAAAGGATGTGGGAGATGAAGTCAAATCGAGCTATAGTGGAATCAACTTGACGTGGGCAAGATAGAGAGGTAATGGAGGATAGAGAAAGGTGTTGCCAACGATAAATGAACCATGAAATCGAAAGAAAAAGAAGAGATATCTATGGATTAAGAGCCGAATGTGGCTAAGAGAAAGAAAACCTACATTTGAGAAGCAAGAGATAAGGAAACTGAGACAAAAGGGTGATAAGAGAGAACCTCAAGTACTCAAGAGAAGGAGTACGGGAATAAGGAAAGGAATCGATCAAACTCATAAACTTCTATGAACACAGCCAGTATGAAAAACAGAAAGGAAGTTCTAACACCTAAGAAGATCAGAGGTGTTAGAAGAAAAGAGGAATAAGAAATGAGAATGACAAAGAAAGTCAGAAAATAAGGCAAAGAAGGAAAAGTTGAAGCTAAGCTAAAGGAAACCTTAGATACTACGTGAAAGGTCACGTGGATCAAGGTAAAGGAGTCAGGATAAGAGAAAAGATATGGAGATGACCCTAAGAAAAAGGGCATAAAGCTGACAAGGGCTGTAGTGATGATTAAAGATGGCAAAAGACCAAAGAGAAAGTCAAGTTAAGTAGAGAACGAGATACCTCAAGAGAGAAGAAGTGTGAAGAGAAAGAAACTACCAAGAATGCAACATGAGTGTGACGAGCGTGAATTATGCTATTACACAATGGACGAGAAGGCAAGAGGAAGGTGGACCCCACAATAGACGTAGGCGGACGGAAATGAAGAAAAGAAAAAGAAAGAGATGGGGATATGGAAACCCGAGAAAATATTATTGACGAGAAGAAGGGAAAAGAGATTGACTATTAGCAAGGAAGCTAGTGTGAAGGAATGAGGTCAGAATGATAAGAGATACGCGACACCTCCTGAATTGAATACCTCAAGAAAATAAAATTTAAGGAATGCCTAAGAGGCAAGAGAAATGATATGGATGGGTATATGGTCGAGGCTCAAGTGTGATTGATTTGGGAGCCATGTGAGGCGTCCCTATGAGAGGAAGGGTCGAAGATCGAGATCTTGAGGATCTCTGTGATGACCACTCGAGAGGA
Source organism: Microcos paniculata (assembly GCA_030664755.1). Classification (NCBI taxonomy): domain Eukaryota; kingdom Viridiplantae; phylum Streptophyta; class Magnoliopsida; order Malvales; family Malvaceae; genus Microcos; species Microcos paniculata. The sequence goes on from CP131463.1 coordinate 2,517,358, forward strand.
CCGGCCCAGCATGTGAGTGGGGAGAGCATGAGACCTCCCAGAGTTCTCCGTCCTTGTGAGAAGGAGAGATGAAATATGATGGGCCATGGGCCCTGTATGAGATTTGATGGGTCGAGGGCTCTATTTGTGACTGTGATGGCCGGTCAGAGAGTGGGTCAGATTGTGAGAGCCGAGAGGGCATGATCTCTGATTCCTCTGTTTTGATGTGGCCGAATGTGGGCCAACGTGTACTAGAGCTCGACTCATATGCCATGAGGTTTGAATAGAAGAAGATCAGAAAAGGAAGGGAATAAAAGTAAGAAGCAAAACGAAGAAGCGAAACCAAGGTAGGGGGAAAGATAATTAACTCACTGCATCCTCGCCGCGGAGGCGAGGGAGTTAAGCAAAGGTCTTTCCTGATAGCTTGGCTACAAGGATGAGTACAAGACCACGAAACGACGAAGAACGCGTTAGAGAATGGCCTCGAAGTGAGAGGCAATGATAATGAAAAAGGAGAAGGAACTCCTAAGAAGAGTAAGAGGTATGGAACGTCAAAAGAAACAAAAGGATAGTCTCGTCGAGAGAAATTTGAACGATGAAACAAAAACAAAGCGAGAGAATCAAGCAGGCACAGCGACAGCAAAGGAAGAACCTCCAAAGGTCATATTTAAAGTAAAGAGAGCCTAACCCATGAATAGGTAAAGGTAGGCTAAGTTAAGGAAAAGATGAGGTTCAAACTCAAGAGTATAAAGGCGATGAAACCATTCTTGAGAGAGAGATTGATCAGAGTGCAGAGCGAAAACGTGATAAACTTCAGCGATGAATAGTGAGGCGAACACTAATCAAAATTGAGATACAGGTTTCGAACAGGAGCCAAACCTCCTCAAGTTACCTTATTTAATTTCGGGGAAGAAATTTTTTTAAGGGGGGAAGAGTTGACACACCCGGACCTAGTCCGCACGTGTCAAGTTGAGTATTTATGTATTGTTGTCTAGTTAATATACCAAATTTGATTTCCCATGGATGTTTTAAACTTCATTTAGCTCAATTTCAAGCTTAAAACCCCTAAAATTGAAGTCTGGAGATGTGGGCCCCACTTGGAATCGAGACTCGAGGAAATTGGGCTGAGTTGACCGGAGTCAACTCAAAAAGGGTTGACTCCTGCGCCGGACAGGGACGGGTCCGGCGCCGGACAGGGACGGGTCCGGCGCCGGACCCGTTGTAATTATATGGACCCCCCATTTTTCATTTCTTCTCTTGTTCTTCATTTTCTCCGAGATCTCTCTTGATCTCTTCTGAATCAAACCTTGAATCCCTCTTCAAACACTCAATCAAACATCAATATCAACTTCTTTTGCCTTCTTGAAGATCAAAACACCAAGGTTTCTAAGAAAATCACCAAATCTAGAAATCTGGAATTTCAGCGACAGTTTGTTTTTTGAGCTATATCTTTTGATTCAACTGTGGGACTTCACTGGGAATTTGGTATGTTGTTCTAGACTCATCAAGCATTAATTTTTTAGTTTACATGCTTGATTTCATGGTCTGTGCTAAGAGAATTCGTTGATTGAAGTTGAGATTTCTGTTTTGCCCGAGTTATGTCAACCCTTAGTGTTTTGATTAAAAATTCGAGCATGTTTAATGGTTTGATTCCGTTCTTGAAGCTGTGAATCCTTAGATCATGTGTTTAACTTGCTGTGTTTCAATTTTGGTGCGGATTGGTGATGAATCGAACTCGAACCGAGCTCGATTTGGTGCATGGCCGATCACGGCCATGTGCTGGAAACAGCTCCGGCGCCGGACCTGGCAAGTCCCGCGCGGGAGCTACCAAATTTTGGGATTTCCTCCCATTTTGGCTCACTCCCGCCCGGGAGTGAGCCACCAGCCGACAATGGCACTGTAGCATTAGGGGCATTTTGGTAATTTTGCAGCCCTAGACCCCAATTAGCTTCAATTAACTTCCGGACTTGTCCAATTTAGTTCTTGGACCTTGGAGACCTTAAATAGGTTTTGTTTTATGATTTAATTGTTGGTTGAATGTTTTTATTAATTAAATTAGATTTTAATTTGATTATTTAGGTACGTGATTGTATGAGTTTCGGACCGGTAGCAGTTTGAACTAAGGCGTTCGTGGGTAACCGAGGAGTATACAACTCTCCTCTCTTGTGAGTGGCTTAGACTTCTTTGTGTAGCCACTGGGGAAAAGGGTTTTGAAAATGATTTTAAAACATAAATGTTTTTCCAAAAAGGTTTTGGAATACGGGAAATCCACATTCACATACCTGCTAGTGATATACCCACACAGTGAGTGGTTTGGATTATATTGGTTGACCATTAAGGGTTAACCGTTTTCAAATTTATTTATAAATGCTTTATTAAATTGTTTATATATGTTTTGGGGTATGAATTGTCCACCCTCACATACTGAGTTTACAAATGATCTAAATGGTGGGAATTTCAATAAATTTTATATATTGATATTATTGATTATTGTTTGGGGAACGATACCCCTGAGAGATGAGAGATTGAGCGAATAGTCCTCGGGGCTCCAATATACGGGAGCGTGGACCGAGTTTGAGAGCATGCATGATATTCAGCCGTGGACCGCTTATCGAGGGGCACGGGAGTTGAGCCTGATTGCGAGAGGCGCGTAGGGAAACTCGCCAAGACTCCAGAATGCTGTGTTCCACCACAGCAAGGCAAACGTCAAGGAAGTGGGCCAGAGAGTAAAGTAAAAAAAATGTTTTAAAAGTATAAAGTAACCCTTGACGGTCCAGTGGATACCCCAGCGCACGGGTATACCTCATTGGGACAATTTCAGGTGCTAGCCCATTATATGTGTATATATTTATTTATTAATTTAAAGTACTTTAAAAGGAGTGTTCTCAGCAGAAAGACCAGTAAAGAATTTTAAAAGAAGAATATTTGTTTTATTATTATTTATTTTATTTTATTTTTGGATTTCCCTTATCTGTTCTAACCTAGATGGAGATTCTTAGAACCTTTGTCACTCACCTGTATCCAATATGGATGGATGCAGATTCGCTTACGGAGTCAGCTTTAGAAAGGAGGCTCACTAGAAGACGTCGGTGGCTTAGGCTTAGTAATTTCCGCTGTGTAGGTATTCTTTAAATTATTCCACTGGTACATCTTGTAAATTTAATTATTTTATCCAATGAATTTTTTTTAATTAAAGTTTTAATTGTTTTGCAGTGATGGTATCCATTTCTATGCCTTACGGTGCTTCAGGTGCGTGACTGGCCAGCACGTATTTTGAGGTAGCGCGGCGGTTGCCACGTGGCCGACCCGGGGCGGGTCGGGGCGTGACATAGTTGGGTGCAGAATAGTTCATACCCGCTAATCACAGTCTTCATAGCATTGACATCCCTTATGATAGTTCGCAGTAGATTTTGGATGCCCAAAAAGTTGGGGAAAGGTGGAATAAGAAATCGCTTCGAACACCGGCGTCCAACTTGCAAGGAAGATGTACTCCAGAATATCTAGAATGGCATAAAGACAAGATCCAGGGATTGAAGCCTCCCTTCACAAAAGATGCAAAGCACTAGGCCCACATTTCCAAGATATGTAAGCTCGGCTCTTGTTCGAAAACAAAAGGATGAAGGAAGGATTGACGATGAATGAATTAAAAGGATAGTCGATGGCATGTCATGCTGAGTTAGAGAGCCAAAAGAAAGAGTTTGAAAAGAAAGAGGTGGAACTGAAATCTGATGTCGATATGGCAAACCATGGTAAGAAGATAGTGGAAGAAGCACTTGGAAGGGTAGAAATATAGATTATCGAAGTGATAAAGGAGAAAGATACGTGGGAAGACAAGTGCAAGCATGCTAAGGAAGCTAGTCGGAGGTATAAGCAATCTTTACAGAAAGAAAAAGGGAAACAATTAACAAAGCCAGAGATAATGGATAAGATGATGGCCTTACAACAATAATTAGATGAGATTAAACTAGAGAGGGTCGAAGAGAAGTGCCAATGGAAAGAAGAAAAACTCAAGTTAGTGGAAGCCAAAAGCCATGCTGAAACTAGTTATACCATCGAGATGGAGAACCCCATCAATGCTTAAAATATTGTTGGTAGGATAGCTACGGAGAATGCTGAGTTAGTTGAAGAGTGGTGCAATTTGAAGAAAGAGTTTGGGGAAATGAAGAAAAAAGAAGTCGAAGCAAGAGGACAAAGGGATGAGTCAGAAAAGAAATTATTGAGTGCACAAAAAATCCACTAGATGCTCCAAGAACAACTAGAATTTGAAAAAAAAAATCGCAACTCAATTATTGATCATAGAGGGATAGAAACATTGACTTAACAGGTAAACCAACTAAAGATTGAGAGAGATCAAGAAAAAGGAAAGAATTAGCGATTGGAAGTAGAGAAGGGCCAAGCAATGTCTGCATACAACCGTGAGGGAGAAAGATGTGCCTAGTTAGAAAGAGGAATGCATGAAGCACAAGAGTGTCTGAGGAATGAAATGAGGAACAATGCTCATTTGCAAGCAGAAAAAGACATGGCAATACAACAACTTTTGAATGCCATGAGAGAAATTGAAGGATTAAACCAGCAGGTCAAGAATTTGAAACAAAAGGTCAAAAGGTAGAAACAAATGTGAACATCACGACCAAAGAATTACTTCAAACAAGGAAGACTCTGGACGATTTTGAAAAGGTTTTCTATAGGGCCACAACGTGTCATAACAAATGCTTGGTGAGCTATAATGTGAACAGTCGCCAGACTGAGCTACTATTTCAAGAAATGAAGATCATCCCTATTGTAGAAAAGTTGAAGAAGAGAAGTAAGGAGATGTTGCAGAAGATTCCGCCGACACGGTCATTTGGACAAGGGATTGTTTACATTTTAGAGGACATTGTTTAGGAGTGTGATCAGATTGTAAAATTTCGTTCTCATATTCTGAATGAAAAGTTGTGGGTAAACATTATTTTTTAATATAATGAACTTGGCCTTGACGGAATGAATCAAAGAATCTTTTGAATTTCAATTGGCAAACTACAAGTACCTTTGCATTGCATTTGCATCCATGCATCTATTCATCTACTGCATTTAAAAAAAAATAATAAATATCCTAATTCACATTTGTGGTAAGGAAGGTTTTAAGATAGAGCAGCAACCTAGGAGATACCTTACCATATTGCAAACCAGAATTATCATGGAGGAACAATCGGCTGAGATAAAAACGTTGAGAAAGACAAATGAAGAACTATAGTTGAAATTAGACTAGATGGCAAAAATGATGAGTAGTATGAGGGAGCAATACATGGCAAATACGAGTGGGAACCCTACTGGACAATCATCTTAGAACACCTTTTCCTACCCATTTGGCCTTGAGCCAAATTTGTCTTTACCTCAACCAACCAAAATGTGAATGCACCTATACCACCTGCACACCTAACTATACCCAATTTTCTACCGCCACCACCTGGTGGATATCCTTTTCTCCCATAACCTCAACCCACCGCTGTTAACAGTGAGTCCCTATCTGCAGCTCAATATGCTCCACCTCTTACATTTAACATGGAACCTCCAGCACCTGGACGTACCCTTACGAACCCAGTGGTCATTCCTGATGTTGGTCATACAGTCGAGTTGGAAAAAGATGTATCCACAGGGGAAGGGGGAAATCAACATGTACTAAGCTAGATTGAGGAGAGGCTTAGGGCTATGGAAGGAACTAAGGCATATGGTACTATTGATGCTAGTGAATTGAGTTTGGTGGATGTATTGGTGATACAACCAAAATTTAAGGTTCTAGAATCCGAAAAGTATAGTGGAACAAGTTATCCCCATGACCACATCACTATGTATTGCCGAAAGATGGTGGCTTATTCCAAAGATGATAAGATGCTCATTCATTTCTTTCTGAACAGTCTTACCAGGTCAGCAACTCGTTGTTATAACAGGCTTGACAAGTGCAACATTCATTTGTGGTATGACTTGGCTCGGGCTTTTATTAGCCAATACCAGCATATGTCTGATTTGGTACCTATGGTTTAACCTTCCAGAACATGGAAAAGAAGAGTACTAAGTCTTTCATTGAATATGCCTAGCGATGGAGGGGCATGGCTGCCCAAGTTCAACCCCCTTTAATTGAAAAAGAGATAACTAGGATGTTTGTTAATACACTGAAAGGCCCATATTACAACCTTCTATTGTCAAGGGCAACAAAGAGTTTTACAGACATGGTGTTGATTGGGGAAATGGTAGAAAGTGCCATAAAGAGTGGCAAGATTGAATGGTCCGAATCTAGTTCAACTAAGAAGAACCAAACCCCCCCCCCCCCCCCAAAAAAAAAAAAAGAGGGAGAAATAAATGCAACTAGACATGGAAGATACCAACCCAGACTTCAGTATCAATATCAGAATCCATATCAAGGGTATACAAATTTATCAATACCCGACCAGTGGCTACCAAGAACCTCAAGGTTCATATACTCGTCCACTAACCCCATACCAGTACCCAGCTCCTATTACCAATTATATTGCCTCTGAGCGAGCTTTCCAACCTATGCCTACCACACAAGCATCCCCTACCCCAAAACATTTCAACCCCAAATAGTAGAAACATCCAAAGACAAAATCGACCACTCAAAACCCACATTGATCCCATTCCTTACACTTACACTGCCTTACTCCCTGAATTATTGCAACAAGGTTTAGTGGAAAAGCCTTGTGTCACCAGAACCTATACCCCTCCATATCCTAATTGGTATAAACCCAATAAGCACTGTGACTATCACAATGGTGCAGTTGGCCACTCCACTGAAGATTGCTATGCATTAAAGCTTAAAGTTCAAAACTTGGTAAAGGAAGGAAGACTCAGCTTTAATAAGAATCAGCAGCCTAATATGGGGCAAAATCTGTTACCTAATCATGTAGGAGCAGTTGTGAACATGGTCAGTGGGGGTGAATACATCAGGAGGTCAGTTGAGGAGATCACAACCCCTATGGCAGTCATCTTTAGGGCTTTGGTCAAAGCCCAAATGATTCAAGGGAAAGAGTTGGAAATTAAAGATGATTGTTGTTATTGTGGTGAGATGAATCATGACATACAGTGTTGTACTCATTTCTACAAAATAGTACAGAGAATGATGGATCAATCTGTGATAGAGTTTTATGTAGAGACTGGGGACTCAGATGTGAATGTAGAAGGTGATGGAAAAGAAACGGTGAAACCGTTTGTAGTCTATTATGATGAGCCTCCAAGGCCGAAACCATTTGTGGTTCATTATGATGAGCCCTTGAAGTCAAAACCATTTGTTCCTACACCCATTACACCTGCCATAGAGACTTATCCACAACCAAAGCCCTTTGTGGTATACTATGATGAGCCATCTAAGCCTAAACCTTTTGTAATATACTATGATGAGAAGCCAGCCCCCACACCTACTTTGCCACTTGTAGTTAATCCTCCCCAACCTTTCTCTTACAAGGATGAGCATCCAGTTCCATGGAATTATGAATGTAGCTTTTCTACTATGGAAAAGGTTGGTGAATCGGCTATCCCGCCAGTGTCTGATGTTGATGGGATTACTAGGAGTGGCAGGATCTATTCTTTTGATAATGTCGAAACTTCGAAAGGAAATGCCAAAATATATGAAGGGCCGGTAATTGCACAAGATGTGGTGTTGGAGAAGGAAATGGCTAAGGGTACCAATGTTAATGAGCCCGAAGAATTCCTGAAGATAATAAAATAGAGCAAATACAGTGTGGTGGATCAATTGAACAAAACTCCAGCTCGAAGCTCGCTACTCTCATTATTGTTAAGTTCAGAAGCCCACCGAGAATCACTACTAAAGGCTTTGAGCCAAGCTTATGTGTCCAAGAATATTTCTATAGCCAACATAGACTATATAGTTGGTAGTATCGGTACAACTAACTATATCACTTTTACAGATGATGAGATACCTTCGGAAGGAAGGGGTATCCCTAAAACCCTTCACATTACCACTCGCTGTAAAAGACATACCATGGCCAAAGTACTTATAGATAATGGGTCTGCCTTAAACGTAATGCCTCTTCGTTCTCTACAAAAATTACTAGTTGACATTTCCCATATGCAGTCAAGTAACTTAATCGTCCGGGCATTTGATGGAACTCGGAGAGAAGTGTTGGGCACTATAGAGATTCCTTTCCAAGTCGGTCCGGTCACATTTGAGCTTGTATTCCAAATTATGGATATCAACCCTTCTTATACCTGCTTGCTGGGCCGACCGTGGATCCATTTGGCCAGGGCAGTTCCTTCAACCTTACATTAGAAGGTTAAGTTCATAATAGAAAAGACTATTGTGACAGTGAAAGGAGAAGAAGATATAATGTTAGCTCAATCATCAGATTCTCTGTATATTGAGGCAACTGAAGAGGCTCTGGAACGTTCATTTCGATCCTTTGAGATCGCGAAAGTCATGTCTGAGAAAGGCACGAGCCAAAAGCCAGTTGATTTAGTAGTCCAAAAGAAGCAGATGGGATAGAAGGGTTGGTCAGATGGGAAAGGATTACGTAGGAATTTGTAAGGGAAATGTGATTTGATAGATTGGCTAGTCAAGATAACACATTTGGCTTAGGTTTCAGGCCATCTTGGAAAGAGAAGCAACAAATGAAGGAGAAGAATAATAACCAGAGATTGGCTAGATTGGAAGGGAAAATATGGAGTGGGAAAGGATGGAATTTCCTCACATTAGTCAATCTTTTGTCACAACTGGATGGGTTAATGTAGGTCAGCATGATTTGATGATGGCATCAGTTCAGTTAGTACAAAGAGCTTTACAAGATGTAGCCATCCAAGCCATCGATGAAGAAAAGTCAGATTAGCTGGATACTTTGATCTTTAAGACTACTGGTAGTATTGAATTGGACAATTGGTCCGTCATGGAAATTCCGACTGTACTTTCTTTTGAGCAAATGTAATCACTTTGAACTTCTGTTTGTCAAATCGACACTTATGCCTAAGAGTGTTGATAAGCATTTTTATGGATGTGTTAAGGCTTTCCTTTTGTTTATACATAATTTGAAACTCAATGACAAATTGATGCATGCTCAAATTTTGATACAATAAAGTTTACATTGAAAATTTAATTCCTATACTTTCCTCTTAAATGCTACCTATTAACTTTCTTTCATAATTCATTGCTTTATTTATTATCCCTATTCTATTTCTTTGTATTTATCCGCTTCAAACCTTCCTTTGTAGGTCCACAGTCAACGAATGCGAAGATAACATGAGCAGTGGGCCTGAGTTCAATTTTGAATGGTCGATTGATACTGGGGAAGTTGATAGTGACGATATTGATGACTTTGATCTACCCCAAGGCTTACTAAGATTGGTTGAGCAAAAGGAAAGAGAAATATTGCCTCAAAAAGAAACCACGGAGTTGGTAAATTTAGGTACAGAAGAGGATAAGAGAGAAGTGAAAATAGGCACCACTTTATCAGAGGGAGAAAAGTAGCAGTTGATTGACTTGTTGAAAGAATATTCAGATGTTTTTGCATGGTCGTATTAAGACATGCCAGGTTTAGATCCAAAAATCGTAGTGCATAAGTTGCCGATCAAGCCAGAATGCAAGCCAGTTAAACAAAAGCTAAGGTGAATGAAACCAAGTATGCTGTTGAAAATAAGAGAAGAAGTGATGAAGTAGTTAGATACCGGTTTTCTTGAAGTAGCAAAGTACCCGGAGTGGGTTGCTAATATAGTCCCAGTACCAAAAAAGGATAGAAAAGTGTGGATGTGTGTGGATTATCGAGATTTGAATCGAGCCAGTCCTAAGGACAATTTTCCTCTGCCACATATCGACACTTTGGTCGATAATACTGCCCTTTATTCTATGTTCTCATTTATGGATGGGTTTTCTGGATATAATTAGATTAAGATGGCACCTGAAGATAAGCAGAAAACAACCTTCATCACCGTGTGGGGGACTTTTAATTACAATGTCATGTCATTTGGGTTGAAAAATGCTGGTGCTACTTACCAAAGAGCCATGGTGACTTTGTTTCATGATATGATGCATAAGGAGATTGAAGTGTACGTTGATTATATGATTGCAAAAGCTCGAACAATGGATAAGATTATAAGCAATTTAAGAAAGTTGTTCAAAAGGCTATAGAAAGACAAGCTTAGGTTGAACCCAGCCAAGTGCACATTTGGGGCAACATTTGGAAAGTTGTTAGGGTTTGTGGTTAGTGAAAAAGGGATTGAAGTAGACTCGAATAAGTTCAAAGCCATCCAAAACTTGCCACCGCCTAAGACCTAGAAAGAAGTTAAAGGTTTTCTTGGGAGATTGAATTACATGGCTAGATTCATTTCGCAGTTGACCGTTAAATGCGACCTAATTTTTAAATTGCTCAAGAAACGGGATCTGGGTGAATGGGATGAAGAATGTCAGAATGCCTTTTAGAAAATCAAGGATTATCTTACCAATCCACCAGTATTGGTGCCTCCGGTACCCGAAAGGCCATTGATCTTATACCTCACTGTGTTTGAAACTCCATGGGATGTGTACTGAGGCAACAAGATGAAAATGGAAAGAAAGAACATGCAGTGTACTATTTAAGTAAGAAATTCACAGAATATGAAGCCAAATACTCTCCATTAGAGAAAATGTGTTGTGCATTGGCTTGGGTCGCTTATCGATGAAGGCAATACATGTTGTACCATACCATTTTATTGGTAGCAAAATTGGACCCTATTAGATACATATTTGAGAAACCAGGATTGTCAGAAAGGATTGCTCAGTGGTAGGTACTCTTATCAGAATATGATATGCAGTATATCTCCTAAAAGGCCATAAAAGGAAGTGCCATGGTAGAATTCTTGGCAGAAAGGGTTGACGACGATTATGAGCTTATGGAGTTTGATTTTCTTGATGAATATTTAATGGCAATATTCCAAGTTGGTGAAGAATCAGAAGATAATAAAGCATGGACAATGTACTTTGACGGGGCATCAAATGCAATTGGCCATGATATCGAGGCAATATTGACATCCCCAGAGGGTAATCACTTCCCAGCTACCGCAAGGTTGGATTTTAGGTGCACTTATAATATGGCAGAATATGAGGCATGTGTTTTGGGCATTCAAATGGCCATAGAAAGGAAAGTGGTGACATTGAAAGTGTATGGTGATTCTGCACTTGTTATCTACTAGTTAAAAGGAGAATGGGAGACAAGAGATTCAAAGCTAGTCCTTTACCATGATTATATTCGGGATCTCATAAAGAACTTCAAGGAGATTTCCTTCCATCACTTACCTCGAAAGGAGAATCAAGTCGCCGATGCTTTAGCTACGTTGGCCTCCATGTTTAAAGTTGGTGCAGATGCAGAGATTCTATTGATCAAAATTGATTTAAAAAATTTTCCGGCACATTGTATGAATGTTGAGGAGGAAGAAGATGGTGAACCATAGTATTGTGATATTGTGCAGTTTCTTAAGTATCAAAATTATCCCGATCATGCTTCAGGAAATGACAAGAAGACCATTCAAAGATTATCAATGAACTTCTACTTGGATGGAGAGATCTTATACAAGAAAACCAGAGATCAGGTCTTGTTAAGATGTGTGGTAGCTAAGGAAGCTTAGAGAATTATGAGTGAAGTACATGAGGGAGTTTGTGGAATTCATGCTAGTGGTCACAAATTGGCAAGGCAGATTATGAGGTCGAGCCATTACTGGTTAACAATGGAATTGGATTGCATTAATTACACTAGAAAGTGCCACAATTTTTAGATTTATGCAGATCAAATTCATTCTCTTTCAAATTTGTTACATGTTATGGCACTTTCTTGGCCTTTCTCGATGTGGGGAATGCATGTTATTGGCTTGATCACTCCGAAAGCACCAGTACATCTTTGTAATGATTGACTACTTTACCAAGTGGGTGGAAGCAACCTCATATGCTAGTGTCACATAGTCAGCAGTCACTAAGTTTTTGAAAAGGGAAATTATTTACAGGTATGGTCTTCCAGAAAGGATTATCTCTGATAATGCTCAGAATTTGAACAGTGGAATGATGAAGGCATTGTGTTCTCAGTTCAAAATCATTCACAGTAACTCTGCACCTTATCGACCTAAGATGAATGGGGCAGTGGAGGAAGCCAACAAGAACATTAAGAAGATTGTGGCTAAGATGACTGAAACTTATAAAAATTGGCATGAAAAGTTACCTTTTGCTCTTGTTGCTTATCGCACTGCAGTAAGGACATTTATTGGGGCAACTCCTTTCTCACAAGTATATAAAATGGAAGCAGTGGTGCCCATTGAAGTGGAAATTCCATCTCTCAGGGTACTCAGGGAAGTGAACTTGTATGAGGCAGATTGGATCCAAGAAAGATATGAGCAGTTAAACTTAATTAAGGAAAAGTGTCTTGCCGCACTTTGCCATGGCCAGTTATACCAGAAAAGAATGATGCGAGCTTATGACAAGAAGGTGAAACCGAGACAATTCAATAAAGGGGAATTAGTGCGAAAAAAGATATTCCTAAATCAACGAGATACTCGAGGCAAATGGGCACCGAATTGGGAAGGCCCATATGTTGTCAAAAAAGTCTTTTCTGGTGGAGCTTTGATTTTACAAGAAATGGATGAAGGAAATTTCCAAGCCCTGTTAATGTCGATTCTGTGAAGAAATATTATGCCTGAAGAGAAAAAGAAATAAGAAGAAATTGAAAAAATGAAAATGGTAAAAAAAAGAAAAAAAAAGGAAAAAAGAAAAAAGGAAAAAAAGAAAAAAGGAAAAAAAGGAAAAAAAGAAAAAAAGAAAAAATTTAAAAATGATGAAAAGAAAAGGAGAGGTCCAAGTTGAAAACCCGAAAGGGCAGTTTGGATTGATTGGGGGTCGCTTAAGTTGAAAACCTAAAAAGGCGGCTTAAGCTGGAGGAAGAGAAAGGTGTAAGTACATCATTTCAATGAGCTAAATCAATTCTCAGTGGGTCTAAATGGGGCAAGATCAGATCACTCGGTAGACTGAATTGTCATTGATGTTGGTACTGTCAGCCAATCAATAGAACTTAGATCACACATGGACATGTTTCTGAGTATTCATTGTCAGGAGGTACCTTTATCCTTCTTCTAATCTTTGATTAATGTATACTCTTTGTTTCAAATTGTACAAACCTTGCCTATCTTACTTGAGTTTGAATCAAATGGATTGACTGTTTACTTTGGTCTCGCTTCTTAACCATGCAATGAAATTTTTATTGTTGATTTATTCGATGTTTGCGTTAAGATTGTTCATGAATTTCAAAAAGTGTATAAACAAGTGGAAAATAAAACATGCATGAAAATGCTCTTTTTTCATTCAAAGGTATGAACTAAGTTGGATGAACAAAATGTCAAGAGAAGGCCCTCAAAAGAAAAGTGAAAGCCAAATTACTAGTAATTTGTAGTGGTATCAAAATTTTTGGGTTGAGAAAAGCATTGATACACCTGAGATTTATCAAATCAGAGCAAATGAAGAGATGATTGAATTTACCAAAGGATTTCATGTTACCATGAATGTGGATTAGGAAAACAATTTTAAAACTTGTCATCAAGCATTGAGCATTTCATTCCTCATAACATAATCATCACATGATAAGCATTAGATCTTCATCAAATATGTCTATCATTCCTTCATTCATTGGTTAGCATAGGGCATAAGCACCTTTTACAAGTCAAAGATGTGTCCAACAACCCATATCTCAACATAGTGTTTCTCTTACAAGGTGTCTACAATCCTTTGTTTTTTATTATGTTTTTGCCCTCTTAACGAGGTATTTGTAGAAAAAATATATCTTGCATTGTCGCCCTCTTAACTAGGTCCTTGTAAATTTGTTTATCTTGCATTGTTGCCCTCTTAACGAGGTCCTTGCAAATCTGTTTATCTTGCATTGTTGCCCTCTCAACGAGGCCTTTGTAAATCTGTTTATCTTGCATTGTTACCCTCTCAACGAGGTCTTTGCAAATCTATTTATCTTGCATTGTTGCCCTCTCAATGAGGTCTTTGCAAATCTACTTATCTTGTATTGTTGCCCTCTTAACGAGGTCTTTGCAAAACTATTTTTCATTGCATTGTTGCCCTTTCAACGAGGTCTTTGAAAATCTGTTTATTTTCCATTGTTACCCTCTCAACGAGGTCCTTTTAAAATTATTTATCTTGCATTGTTGCCCTCTTCACGAGGTCCTTGCAAAATTATTTTATTGCATTGTTGCCCTCTCAATGAGGTCTTTGCAAAACTTTTTACCTTCCATTAATACCTTCTCAACGAGGTTTTTGCAGAAACTTTATGTTCTAATAATAAAAATATTGTCTACATCTTTACCTATTTCCTGATTTGCTAGAAGCGTGCACTTCTAGATATTCAATAAATATGCCAAGAGGGGCAACTCTAGACACTAATTTTTTGCAGAATTCCTTAGTCTTTTTCATTGATAATTTGGTTTGGGTCTTAACTAAACCATTAGAAAGAATTAATGTTCCAATTTAAGTTTGGTGCGATTAGAGATTAATTTTCTTTCCTATGAATTTTAAAATGAACTCAAATTGATCAAGAAATGAATAAAATGAACTCAATAAATTTAGCTTTAGTTGTATTCGTTTACGTCCTTATTAAAAATACAAAAAGTTATTGCAATCCTTGGTTGTCCGTCAGCCGTTGGATGCAAGAGGATGGCTCAATTTTCCATTGGCTGTTATTTGAGCACATGCATGAATTATAAACAAATGCATCCTCATCAGACAACATCTCTTCTAAACAAAAACCAAGTGCCAGTACATCAGGTTGTATACGATGAGTACAAAACGACAAAGTTCCAACTACCTCAGTTGCCAAAAATCCAAAATTACCTGTGTTGCTGCAAGATCATTGGATCCCAAATTAAACTTGATATTTCATTGGACCAAATATTGAGCTGGAAAATTTTAGGAAAATAGAAATCGAGGAAAAGCTCATTAAGACCAGACGGGGGAAGGAAGAGAATAGAGTACTCGTTGTTGAATCGCTATTGGCTTCGAAACTAATGCTTGAACACTGATTGGCGTTATCTCTATCAAAGGAACACGTTCAAATTTAGATAAAATGGAAAAAAGTTACAGAAGTTAAAATGAAAGAGCAGCTGTAGGTAAAGAGAAGGTACCTAATCTGTTGAAATCCCATTGGTTCCAAAACCCTTTCATGAAATCTTATTGGTCTACTTTTTGTCAAGAAAGAGAAACAAAGAGGATCAGCAAAGAAACAAATTTCTCTAGCCAATAAGACGCAATGACACAGCTCTTATTCGGTTTTGAATTCCACAGCTTGCAAGAAGGATACTTGTCAATTTTTAATTGAGTAACTTATCATTCAGTACCACGATTGGCTTAGCCGTGGACACTTGCACCAATAGAAGAACTGCAGCCAATTAGATGACAGCCGATTCATGCAATAATCAATTTTCAAAAAAGGGAAAAAAAGGAGAATGGGCTGGCCGTAGATAAGAAGAGAGAAGGAAGGCTGATCATTAGATGAGAAGAGAGATTAGAGAGTATAAATGGAACAGAACAACGAAGAGAAGGGATGGAGATTTTGGAGGTCCATTTAATTTAGGAAAAAGGCACAGCAAAGAGCAGAAGCTGAGAGCAATGTAGACGTAAGAGTAACGAAGAAGAAAGGTGGCTCCTTTTCAAGCTGCGCCATCCACTTCACCATCAGCTAGCCAACCTCGGGTTCAGGTATATCATTCCTCTTTGAGTTAACGTTGGGTTTGTGCCTTAAGTGTGATATATTATATTACTTAAGTGAGTTTACTTGTCTTAATGAAATCAGATTTGAGAAAAGACAGATGGAAAATAGACTCTTTTATCCTATTTGCTTGTATGCCTAAACTTGTTTTAACGAACCTTGAATCTGTTAGGCTATGCTGACTGGTTTTAAACTTTGACGCATGGTGTTGCATGTTAGGACTTTATGATAGATCTTTGTCTTCACGGCTAGTATGCAATGCACTCAAAAATCCCATGATGCTTGAAGTTGACTTAGATCAATTAATAATTTAGTATCTTGTTGCATGGTAGCTTAAAATGAGTTTCAGTTAAGTCCATTAGCGATAAGTTGCCGTGATAAGAATAATACAAATAGGAAAAAGCTAAAAGACAAAAAAAATGTAGTCATAATAAGTTTGCCTATATCAGTTTTTTGGCATTTTAATCTTATGAATGCATGACTCCTGTCGTCCTGTCCATATCATTTATGTTTTGGTAAAAAATAGAAAAGAAATAAATAATGATTTAATAAAAAAGGGGTAATAACGGTTTGAGGGGATTTGCTTTATAGGATTAGTGTATAGAATTAATTTCATGCTTAATTAAATATAATCAATTAACCAAGGAGTATTTTTTAAGAAATCGTGGTGGTGAGTTTCTTGAAAAATTCTCTGAAAGTTACCTATAAATTTTCTCGTGGCGGCGATGAGGATTTATAAGTAATTTTCAAGCCAATAAGTAATAAAAATGGGTAAATAAGATAATATAAAAATTATTAATTAATTAACAAAGGTTCAACCTTTCAAAGGAATCCTTTTTTTTTCAAAAAAAAATAATAAGCAAGAGGATACCTTTTCGGGTAATCGTGGCGGCGAGTCTCCCGAGGAAGTCCTCCAAAACGGCCTATAAATTCCATCGTGGTGACGATGAGAGTTTATGCGTAATTTTCGGATATAAAAATTAGAATAATAAAAAACCTTTTGATTAATGAATTAAAATGGGTTTAAAGGCTAAAGTTTCTAAGTAATTCATGAATTTAAAGTTGTCGCAAATTAATAGTTATGAAAAGGGTATATTCTCGGGGAATCGTGGTGGCGAGCTTCTCGGGAAATCCTCTAAAACTATTTATAGATTCCATCGTGGCAGCGATGATGATTTATAAACTTTTTTTAATAACAAATATAGATATAATTATTAATTAATAAATAAAACTCGTGTGTAATTAGTCCATATAATAAAATAGACTTGATGGCTGAATCTCCAAACAATAAATAAGTTAATTTTTTTTAATTAGTGATTATGAATAGACACTTTTCTGAGGAATTGTGGAGGTAATTCCTTCGGGAATTACTCCAAATCTAAAAACCTCTTTAAATTCCATCTTGGTGGCGATGAGGGTTTATAAGATGTTTTCGGACACATAGTCATTAATTTAAGAGACTAATAAATAATAAATAATAAAAATAAAAAAAGAATTTATTGGTGATTATGAAAGGATATTTTCCTCAGGAGTCGTGGCGGCCCGACGACTCTTTCGGGAAGTACTCCGAATCTAAAGGTCTCCTTAAATTTCATTGTGGTAGCGATAAAAGTTTATAAGAGATCTCTAGATACATAGTCATTAATATAAAAAATATTTATGCAATAAAAAAAGAGAAGATGGAAAGTAATAATAATTGTCGAGACGTTTTACCGCTCCGACGATAAATGATATGGTGTGAAAAATACTCGGGACTAAACAGTCTGAAAAAAAAAAATGGAGTCGCCACAAACCTTTTATTTTTAATAGGTGTGGTTAGTCACTTATTGGTTTAACTTAACATAAATCTAGAAAAATTACGTCAAGTTAAGGAAAGAGACTAGTCTACGAAAAAGATTTGAGGTTCGGGAGTCGATTACGCTTGGGGAAGGATTAGCACCCCCGAGACGCCCGAAAATCGGTACCACAAAAGTCTTGAAATATTTTACTTGGAAAATGATAATAAAATGTTTCAAAATCATTTTAAGAAAAACATAATTTTAAATGTCGGAATAAATATTCCTTTTAATGTAGGATAAACATCTCATTATAAAAGCTAAATTCGAAATCTAAAGACTTAATGTCGGAATAAACATTCCTTTTAATGTGAAAATCCATAGCCCAATTTTGAATTTGAAGAAATTTCCTATTTAGAATGGAGATTCAATTTCTAAATAGGAATAAATATTCTTCAAAAATCAAAGTCAAATTTAAAAATGAGGATAAATATCCTTTTATGAAAAACAAAGGTTTAATTTTAATTTTAGAAAGTCTTAATTATGAGAATATTAATTGAAACCTTCTAGAAAACATTTTGCAAAAAGGTTGGGATAAACATCCTCTAATTCATGCTTTGAAATTTACATTAAGAGACTTTAATTATGATTACTTAAATTAAAATCTCTTAGAAAGATTTAATTTTAAAACAATGTCGGAATAAATATTTCTTTTAATTTGATGAAGGGAATAGTTTGACAAAAATTTAGCTTGATAGGAAAACCTTAGTAGATTTAATAAATCAAGACCTTTCAAAAAATGAATGTCCTTTTTATCAAATAAAACTGATTTAAAAAAAAGAATTTTAAAGATTTAAAGAATAAACATTCATTTTATTGGAGTTAAAAATACATTTTGATAAAAATGAAGTTTACTTGAAGGGTCTTAATTAATCAAACATAATAAAGTTCTCCCAAAAAGGTATTTTTAGAAAATAAAAAAAAGGTCAAAAGAAAATAAATGTTCCCTTTTATTGGAAAGAAATAAAAATAAGTAAAATAAGAAAAGAAATTTTGAAGATGGTTTTTTTTTATAAAACTTGGATTAATTTGAAAGGTTTTAACTATAATTGAGTAGTTAAGATCTCTCAAAAACTTTTAAAATATGTTTTGAAATTAATGTTGGAATAAACATTCTTTTTAATTTAATTGGGCCTCTTAAACAAGAGATTTTCTTAAAATAAAAATGAAAATAAAACATAAAAGTAATAAAGGGAAAATAATAATAAACGATTTTGGAATTAATATTCCTTTTTGTAAAAAGATATTCTTTGTGGGGTTCATTTGTAAATTTTAAGAAATTAAAGAAATCATAAACATGATACATGCTTTTTATGAAAATTGCATGAGAAAAACATATTTTTAATTTTGAAGGATGAAAAATTCCTCCGAGTCCGATCGGACTCCCGATTAGACATCGGAAAAAACTTCCCATCGGAGAAAACCTTCAGAAACCTCGGACTCCCGAGGCATCCTCCGATTCCCCATGCATATGAATTTTTGAAAATCGATGTTCTAAATATAATTATGCATGAATGGTATAAGAAAACATAGATTAGTACATATAAATACAATTAATTATATAAATGATAATCAAACTTAATTTAAATAAACACATATAAAAGGTCAAAGATATAATTTTATACAAATTTCAATTCACAATTTAACAAACGTATATACGAGTGCAAAAGAGTAATTCTACAATCAAAGTTAAATTTTTAATTAAGACACATACGGATTTAAGGGTAAAAAGGTAATTTAACAAGGTCAAAGTCAAATATTATACTAAATATGTACCTGTTCAAATTTAAAAATACGATTTTTATAACTAAGATTAATTTTTATTTAAAATTTTAACTTAAACAAGTTTGAAGATACAAACTTTACAGTCAAAATTAAATTTTTAACCTAAACAAGTTTAAAAGTATAAACTTTATAGTCAAACAAAATGATTTTAAATTTTTGAAGAAATTATTCTAAACAGAAACAATTTTGAGAAAATCACTCTAAATAGAAATGATTTTTGAAGAAATTGTTCTAAACAGAAACAATTTTAGAAAATCATCTTAAACAAAATGATTTTAAATTTTTGAAGAAATTGTTCTAAACAAAAACAATTTTAAGAAAATCACTCTAAATAGAAATGATTTTTGAAGAAAATTGTTCTAAACAGAAACAATTTTGAGAGAACCATTCTAAACAGAAATGATTTTTTTGAAGAAATTGCTCTAAACAGAAACAATTTTGGAAAATCATCTTGAACAAAATGATTTTAAATTTTGAAGAAATTATAGAAATAACTCATGCTAGACTGAACTGAACCACGAATAATTACCTTAAGCAAGGAAAGACCTTAAAGGAGTTTTGGAGAGTTACCTGAGGAAATTCTTGTACAAGACTAACCTCACAATCTTGAACTGGGTTTAATCTGTAATCCTTGAACCATGATGCATAATGGATGTTCATGAAGAATGATGCTAGAATGATGCATCTTGCACGCTCATGCTTAAATGATAATGCTTTGTTACTTTGTCTCAAAGTTTTCAAGATAGCCTTCTGTTTTGGCCCAACTTATACTCTTTGAGCTCGAAATTGGAGAAAATCCTTTCATCACACCTTTTCTGGCATCAACATGCCCCAGACCCTCTCTTCAAATCACTCTTACTTGAACATCCCAGTTCAAGATGATTTTTGTTCATGTGTCATCACATTTCTGGCATCAACCACAAGCTATTGAACTCATTTTAATCCTACATTTCTTTCCCTTTTTTTTGTGTTGAAAGTGACATCCAATGTCATGGCAATTACTTACCTGTTTGCTTATCCCTCCATGACAAAGAAAAATTATGCCATTTATATTTAAAGGAAAGTGTGCAAGACATATCTATATATAACAGATAAACTTATAACAAGCTCATTACAAGTTTATAGCAAAGAGTCTATAACAAATGAGTTTGTAGCAAAATGAAGAAGAAAGGCACATGACCTCAAAGCGATGAATGCATAAGTAACAAAAACTGGTCATCTCGCACCCCGCCTTTGATTGACTCATCATTGTTAGAGTGACATTTGACAACGTCTGATGATTTCTGATTACCCCAATCCCTATAATCAAACAAGACCTCTTGTACAAGTTAGGTGCCTTTTTATTATGCTTTCTCAACCTTCCTAAACCGCCTTTTCAGGTTCTTAGGAACCATCCTAACTGGATCTGAACCGCCCTTTTGGGTTTTGCCTCAGATTCCTCATTTTCTTCTCTTTTTCGGACTCAAGCCGCCTTTTCAGGTTTTTAACTTGAGACGCTCTTTTCATTTTTTCATTCTTTCATTCTTTCATTTTTTTCATTTTTTTATTTTTTTATCATTCATCATTTTTTTTGTCATTTTTTCATCATTTTTTTTTCAGGTGTAGTACTTCTTCATAGCATCGGTGTTGATTGGATGTGGCAATTCATCCCCATCCATTTCTTACAAGATCAGGGCACCTCCCGAGAATGCTTTCTTCACCACATAAGGACCATCCCAATTTGGAGTCCACTTTCCTCGAGGATCATGTTGAGTAGGTAGAATCTTTTTCAGCACCAATTCTCCTTCTGCAAACTTGCGTGGACGTACCTTCTTATCATATGCACGCATCATTCTCTTATGATACAATTGACCATGGCAAAATGCTTTGAGCCGCTTCTCTTCGATTAAGTTCAATTGGTCAAATCTCTGTTGCACCCAATCTAACTCTTCGAGCTTCAACTCTCTGTATATTCTCAAAGATGGGATTTCTACCTCAATTGGTACCACAGCTTCCATTCCATAGACCAGAGAATATGGAGTTGCCCCAGTCGATGTTCTTATAGTAGTGTGATAAGCATGTAAAGCAAAAGGAAGTTTCTCATGCCAGTCTTTGTAAGTCACTGTCATTTTCTGGACAATCTTCTTAATGTTTTTGTTTGCTGCTTCGACCGCTCCACTCATTTTTTCCCGGAAAGGAGTTGAATTGCTGTGTTTGATCTTGAATTGGGAGCACACTGCATCGATCATCTTGTTGTTCAAATTCTTAGCATTGTCAGTGATGATTCTTTCTGGTAGCCCATATCGACAAATGATCTCCTTCTTCACGAACTTAGTGACCACTGACTGTGTTACATTGGCATATGAAGCAGCTTCGACCCATTTGGTGAAGTAATCAATGGCCATTAGGATGAACTGATGCCCATTAGAAGCCTTTGGTGAGATTGCCCCGATTACATCTATGCCCCACATTAAGAAAGGCCAAGGGGACGAGATAACATGCAATGGATTAGGAGGCACATGAATCTGATCAGCATAAATCTGACATTTATGGCATTTTCTGGTATGATTAATACAATCGGTCTCCATAGTCAACCAGCAATATCCCAGCCTCATAATCTGTTTAGCCATTCTATGTCCACTGGAATGAGTTCCATAGATTCCGCCGTGAACTTCTTCTAGAATCTTCTTTGCTTCCTTTGACTCTACACATCTCAACATTACTTGATCCCTACTTCTCTTGTAAAGGACCTCACCATCTAAGAAGAAATTTGCCGACATTTTTTGGATAACTTTCTTGTCATTCTCAACAGCACGATCTGAATACTTTTGAAATCTGAGGTATTGGACAATGTCATAGAACCAAGGTTTGCCATCATCCTCCTCTTCAACACTCATGCAATGTGCTGGGTGAGTCTTCATGTCCAACTTGATTGCTTCGATTTCAGCTCCTTTATCGACTTTGAACATAGAGGCTAAAGTTGCCAATGCATCGGCCAACTGATTGTCTTCTCTAGGGAGATGATGAAAGCTGATTTCTTCAAATTGCTCAATCAACTCCATGATGTATTTATGATAACGGACCAACTTTGAGTCTCGTGTTTCCCATTCACCTTTCAGCTGATATATCACCAAAACAGAAACGCCATACACTTCCAAAGTTTCGATCTTTCTCTCCATTGCCATCTGGATCCCTAGAATGCAAGCTTCATATTCTGCCATATTGTTTGTGCAGTCGAAGTCAAGTCTTGCTGTTGCCGGGTATTGATCACCGTTTGGGGATATTAGGACAGCTTCTACTCCGTGCCCCAGTGCATTTGATGCCCCATCAAAATACACTCTCCATTTCTTTTCTTGCTCTAGCTCCATATTGAATATTGACATCAAGTCCTCATTAGGAAACTCAAACTTCATGGGTTCATAGTCATCAACTGCTCTGTCAGCTAGAAATTCAGCAATAGCACTTCCTTTGATAGCTTTCTGGGAGACATAAACTATATCATATTCTGACAATAGTACTTGCCATCGAGCCAATCGTCCTGACAATGAAGGTTTCTCAAAGAGGAATTTGATCGGATCTAGCTTTGCTATCAACCATGTGGTATTATACAGCATATACTGTCTTAATCTCTAAGCCGCCCACGCCAATACACAGCACATCTTTTCTATCTGAGAATACTTGGCCTCATACTCTGTGAACTTCTTACTGACATAGTAGATCACTTGCTCTTTCTTGCCGGTTTCATCATGTTGCCCCAAAACACAGCCCATGGAGTGTTCCAACACTGTCAGATACAAGATTAGAGGTCGATCAGGCACAGGAGGTACTAGCACTGGTGGGTTCAACAAATACTCCTTGACCTTATCAAAGGCTTTCTGAAAATCTTGATTTCATTCTCCCGTATTGTTCTTCTTCAAAAGCTTGAAAATCGGGTCACATTTTGCAGTCAACTGGGAAATGAAGCGGGAGATATAGTTTAATCGCCTAAAGAAACCTCTTATTTCCTTTTGAGTCCTCGGAGGTGGCAAATTCTGAATGGCTTTGATTTTATCCGGGTCTACCTCGATCCCCTTTTGACTAACAATGAAGCCCAACAGTTTCCCTGAAGTAACGCCGAAAGTACATTTGGCCGGATTCAACCTCAACCGATACTTACGCAGCCTCTCAAACAACTTCCTCAGGCCAGTCATATGCTATTCTGGATTTCGACCTTTGGCAATCATATCATCCACATACACCTCAATCTATTTATGCATCATATCATGAAAAAGGGTCACCATAGCTCTCTGATAAGTTGCCCCAGCATTCTTGAGACCAAAGGACATCACGTTGTATTGGAACGTGCCCAACATAGTGGTGAAGGCAGTCTTCTCCTTATCTTCTGAAGCCATTTTAATCTGGTTGTATCCCGAAAACCCATCCATGAAAGAAAATGTTGCATGTTTAGCTGTGTTGTCGACTAAAGTGTCAATATGGGGTAGTGGGAAATTATCTTTCAGACTGACTTTGTTGACATCTCGGTAATCCACACACATTCGAACTTTGCCATCTTTCTTCGGGACTGGTACTATGTTTGCGACCCACTCAGGATAAGTAGCTACTTCCAAAAATCCTACGTCTAGTTGCTTCTTCACTTCTTCTTTGATCTTTAATAACATGGCAGGCCTCATTCTCCTCAACTTTTGTTGTATTGGCTTGAATCCGGGCTTGATTGGCATTCTATGCACCACAATCTCAGTATCCAGACCTGGCATATCCTGGTAGGACCAAGCAAAGACATCAGCATATTCTTTGAGTAATGCCACTAGTTCCTCTTTTTGTTCGGGTGTTAGGGAAGTGCCCCTTTTAACTTCTCTCTTTTCCTCATCATCACCCAAATTGATCAATTCAGTGGCCTCTTTGTGGGGCAAGATCTATTTGTCTTCCCTTTCAATCAGTCTCATAAGATCAGGGGGAAGAGAGTAATCGTCATCATCGTTGTCAAGGTCATCCGCATTAACGAAACGATCAAAGTCGGGTTCAAAAAGACCATCTTTGTTGTCTTTACATTCATCGTTTGAAGTCCTGGGGTCAAAAGACAATAAAGGGGTATATATACATATATGCACTTGATCCATCAACAAGGATAAACATATAGAGGAAAATGCAATGGTATAATTATGATATGAAATATATACATGGTGCAGAGTCTAATAGTGTGAATATTAATATCATGAATGATGGAGCAAACATGAAAATAAAATCCATAACATATGAAAGTCAGCCGTCCACACTCTTGGGTAAAAGTGTAGGATAAAATGAGTTCTCAAAGCTTAATTAATTACATGTTCAGATCTGACAAATTCACTAGCATCTCGAAAGACTCCCAATTATTCAAATCAATCCCCGGTGCCAATCGTTGAACCAATGTTCCACTGCTTGATTCCCTATGCTCTAGCATGCTGATAGACAATCCCTTTAATAATTGTTCAAACTCAGCAACTGATCTTTTTGGGTTCATCGTTCCAGCAAAAACAAAACTATCTTTCAACGGTGGAATCTTCAGTTTCTTGGGTTCAAGTTCCCCTTCTTTTAACGTAGCCATACGCTTGCACTTCTTCTCCTCCCTTGCTTCGGTCTTTTCTCTCCAAGAAGGCTTATATCCAAGTCCAAAAGTGGGCTCCGCCTTTGGTAGAATAATAGGCTCACGGATTCCTTGGCCAAACTTTCCGAGTCCTTTTCCGGCCTGACAGCCTCTTCCGACAGTCATGTTGACTTGCATATTCAAACAGCCAGAGAAATATGGACTAGGTACCTCGGATCCTTCTCTTACCCATGTTACTTCGACTACTTCAAATGACCGAACGAGCAATTCACTGCCTCTTCCACAGCTTCAATGTAAGGAGTGTTTGGAGGTTGCATTACCATAATGTCCTCTTCTCCGGACACAGAAACTATCTTATTTTCAACTCGGAACTTGATTTTCTGGTGAAAGGAAGAAGGAACAGCACCGGCCATATGGATCCAAGGGCGACCGAGGAGACAGCTATAAGTTGGCGAAATATCCATAATCTGGAAAAGGATATCAAATTCAACCGGCCCCACAATTATGTGAACATTCATCTCGTCAATAACTTCCCTCCGTGTGCCATCAAATGCCCTAACCACTAACTGACTAGCTTTCATTAAAGATTGGTCTTTAGGCAATTTCATCAGTGTGTGAAGTGGCATCACATTCAAAGCGGATCCGTTATCAATCAACACTTTGGCGACCATATGATCCTTGCACCGAACAGTGATGTACAGTGCCTTGTAATTGTCTCTTCCTTCGGAAGGGATCTCTTCATCAGTGAAATAGATGTATTCAGTCACTGTGATACCCCCGGCAATATGTTCCAAATTGGCCACGGTGATGTTTTTGGACACATAAGATTGGTTTAGGATTCGGAGGAGAGCATTACGATGTGCCTCGGAGTTCAAAAGCAGAGCTAACAGAGAGATCTTGGCTGGCAAGCGATTTAGTTGTTCTATGACGCTGTACTCACTTTGTTTGATGAATTTCAAGAATTCACGAGCATCATTTTCATCCACCGTCTTGGTTACTTCTTTTTCAATTTCTTTCTCTGGCTCTCCAACAGATGGTGTAACAACTTCATCATTTTTCTCCACGCCCTTTTCTTTTTGTAGAGTGGCAGTTGGATTTGGGGCATAGCATCTCCCACTCCTAGTCATGCCCCATACTCCAGAAATATTCACTGATTCAGATTCCTGGACATTGGCATTCATCTGTTGCACTGAACTCTCATACCTCCAAGGTACCTCCCTATCACTTCGATAGGGGAACGGTGTTGGCACATTCAGATTCAAGTTCGGTTTCAATACGGGGATATTCAATGTCGGCCTAGGGGTCATCGGAATTGATAGGCTTGGTTTTGGTGAGGCTATGGAAATGGCGAGGCTGGGCTTTTGAATCACAGATAGTTTCAAACTTGGTTTATAATGGGAAGAATCTTCATTTCCATTATTCACCATACAGATGTTGGTACTTTCGCTTCTCTCCACATAAAATTCAATTAGACCAGCATCCATCATAGCTTGCAATTTTCCTCGGAATTCAATGCAACACTGGATCGTATGACCTTCACACTTCAAAGGAGTAATCATTTGGGCCTTTATCAAAGCTTGATATACGCCCTTCATTGGCGTGACAATCTCTTCAACCTTTCTCTTGACATGAACTGCCCCATCATCAATCATATTCACAGTATTTCCACCATGATTTGGGAGAGGATTTGTGCCCACACTTGGCGGTGTATCGAAAGTCAGACGACCTTCATTGATTATACCTTGTACTACTTCCTTCAACCGAATACAATTCTCAATACTATGCCCGTTAGCCCCCGAGTGGTAGGCACATGTGGCGTTTTCATCAAACCACCTCGGATATGGAGGCTGTAAAGGGGTTGAGTATTGGACTGGTTCAATCATTTTGTTGCTCAAGAGTTTGGCATAAAGTTCGGTGTAGGTCATGGGAATAGGGGTGAATTGTTTCCTTTCTCTTGGTGGTCTTGGGTTCCAATTTTGAGTGTTTAGTCTGGGGGCAATATAACTGGTATTGGATATCAGATATTGATAAGTGTTTTGAGGTTGAGCATAGTTGGGAGGAGGATGTTGGTAGGTGTTTTGAGGTGGTGTGTAGCTGGTGGGACGATATTGGGGTTGGTATTGGGATTGGTATGGTCGGTATTGTTGTTGGTATGGTCGATATTGGGATTGGTTTGGTCGATATTGCTGTTGGGGGTATTGTTGGTACCTCCATATCCGGCGGTGTTTACTTCGCCTTCTTTCTTCTTTCAATTTTTCCTAGCCGCACTAGACTCCCCACCTTCCAGTTTGCCAGTTTTGAGTGCATTTTCCACCATCTCTCCAACTAGGACCATGTCGGTAAAGCTTTTGGTGGCACCGGCCAGCATATGGCTGTAGTATGGAGCTTTCAAGCTATTAACAAATAACCTTGTGGTCTCTTTCTCGGTTAAAAGAGGTTGAATCTGAGCTACTATATCCCTCCATCTTTGGGCATATTCGGTGAAAGATTCAAAAGACTTCTTCTCCATATTCTGCAAGGTCAGTCTATCGGGTACCACATCAGTCATGTGCTTATACTGATCAATGAAAGCTCGGGCTAGATCGTTCCAAGAGTGAATGCCCCGCCTATCTAGCTTGTTGTACCATCGCGTTGCAGACCCGGTAAGGCTATCTTAGAAACAGTGAATTAGCAACTTATCATCTCTGGAGTATGCAGCCATCTTCCGGCAATACATAGTAACGTGGTCTTTAGGGCATGTGGTCCCTTTATACTTCTCGAATTCAGGCACTTTGAATTTTGGTGGGATCACCAACCCATCCACCAAGCTCAATTCATAGGCATCAGTAATGCCATAAGCATGAGTGCCCTCCATGGCCTTGAGTCGCTCCTCTATCTAGCTCAATACCCTTTAGCTTTCGACTCCGTCGATCTCTTCTCAAATTGTTTATCAGGCACAAACAAGGGATTGTTTGGGGCGTGTCCTGGGGCAGGAGGTGGCATAGTGTAGGTGGGAGGGGGAATTGGTTGAGTTGTTGGGATTCCTCCACTTGTGGTAAACATTGAGGGTGTAAAAGGGTACACACCGGGTGGAGGTGGTGGGAAGGTGAATGTGTTTGTGGTTGGTTGAGTAATTTGTGTTTGATTTTCTTGCAAAGGTATATTGAGTGCGAGAGGTGGGAGAAAGGCATTCGTGGGCTGAGCTGTGGGGAGTCCGTATGGGAATGTACTCTGAGAAGATTGCCCATTGGAATTGTTGCCTGAATTTGCCATGTTTTGCTGTCTCATACTGGCCACCATTTCTGCCATCTGATCCAATTGTTTCTGTAGATCCTCGTTTGTCTTCCTTAGCTGTTCAATCTCGACAGCTTGCTCTTCCATGATCATTCTAGATTGTAATCTAGTGTTAAATCTGTGCGTTGGAGGTGCTATCTTGAAACCTTTATTTAACCATAAGGACGAATCAGATTCCCTTACTATGAATATGAATGAAATATGTGTATGAATATGCTTGAATGATTATGTAATGTGAAAACCCATCCATAACAAGATTACTATAAAGATAATTAGCATTACGAAAATAGGAAAGTGAGTTTAACAACCCATAATAGAGTACCATTCGAATCAAAACATGAGATGATAATATTTTACAAAAAGAATCTCCCGAAAAACAACAAATCTATCACTCTGCTTGTCTTCTGAACTGCTCTAATTGTGCCCTCATCTCAGCATTTTGGTTTTCAGAAATAGTCAATTTGTTGGCAGCATCGCGAACTTGTTGCTCTAACTCATTGTTTCTTCGGACTAACCACCCTACTATGCTTTTCTGCTCCGCCAATTCTCTTTTCAATTCAATCTTTGCTTTTTCTACTTCGCTCTTCTCCTCCTGAACTCGAAAGCATTGTTTTTGGGCAATTCTCCAGCTTTGGGCATGTTCTTGATTGAAGATTTCAGTCCTTGTTGCCAACCGGCTCATTTCCGTGGCCTCTTCTCTCCATTCTTTCACCTCCTATTTTAGCTTGACATTGTTGGCACTCTCTCTTACCCAGTCTTGAACCCATCCTTGCATTTCTATCTGGCTATTTCCAAGCTGGTCTCGTAGTTGCCGATTCTGTATCTCCAACTGCTGACATTTTTGGGTCAATTCTACTAACTGAGCCCCTTTTCTGAATCTTTGATTCTCAATTTCCAGCCTTTCTAACTTGTCCTCCGGTGTCTCAACCAAAGGGTAATTAGGATCCAGGACTGACGGAACTGAAATCTATTTCACCCGTCTACTATGCCACACAACGTATTCAGGAATTGCATTGTCAGTATGATTGCCACGATCCATCTTCTGTGCTTCTTTGTACAAGTTTGCCCAAAATTTGGCCTCATCAAATCCCTTTTTGGTGTCATACTGGAAGTCTAACAAGTTGAGCCCAAAAGTGAGAGGGATAGACTGTTCTGACCCATATTGCCTCCTTACTAGCAATGGGGAGTAACTGATGGTTCCCCAAATGCCTACAAGAGGGATCCATGGTATACTTGCATCCAAATAAGGAGTATCTTTTGTCGTTGTCCACATTGCTCTCCATGTGATGTCTTGGTTCTTCAAATTCGTGAACCACTCGACCCACTCTACCACTGTTCTTGGTTGGGATGGCCAAGGATGTGCATTATAAATGGCTATCGTCTCTTCACCTTTGTTATTGAAGACCATTCCTACAAACTTTTTGTATCCGAAATGGGTTTTAAACCATATTGTCAATAACTGTCCACAAGCCTCAAATTTACCGCCGGCTTTTCTACATGCATTGAGAGATCGAATGGTTTCTGCCAAAATTGTCAAAACCGGATCAGATTGATGCTTGATCTCCATAAACAGAGTTGTTACTCACATATGCACATATTCCTCCCTTCTAGGAAATAGTACTAGACCATAAATCAAAAGGGCTAGAACATCAATCCCTTTCCTAGAGATGATATTCTTTTCCACAATATCCATCATGAAACTGGTTGAAAGGAATTCGCCATCCATGTAGCCCCTTATTGTGGACTCCAAACCAGTCCAATATTGTACTAAGCTTCCAATATGAAATTCCTTGAGATGTTTAAGTACAATTAAAAAAAAATCTTCTAAGCATGATCAGGCGTAATTAAGTCTGTATTAGACTTGAAATTTTTGAGATTAATGAGGGACAAAATTGACTTCTTGGCCAAGGGT
The DNA here is from genome assembly GCA_030664755.1 of Microcos paniculata. NCBI lineage: Eukaryota > Viridiplantae > Streptophyta > Magnoliopsida > Malvales > Malvaceae > Microcos > Microcos paniculata. The sequence continues at coordinate 2,547,421 of CP131463.1, forward strand.
ATAAAAGGGGGGCAGATGGCTTGAAGAAGAAAAATTTTCTTCTTCTCTTCTCCTTCACCCCGTTTCTTCCCCCATTTCCACCCAAATCTTCTCTTCCTTATAACTTCTTCAATTCTCAACCAAATCAAGCAAATAAATAGTCTAAATCATAGTATTTTCCGAGCTCTACGCGATAATAGTGGCGATTCTTGGAGGGGAGCAAGGATTTGAGCTCAATGGGCAAGAGAAATTTCGGGATTCTTTGGAGATTTGGAGAGGATGAGCTCAAATTGGTTTGAGCCACTTAGGTATGTTAATCTACCCTCCATAAGCTTTCAATTGATGTAAGAAGTATATTAATTGGTTGAGTGGTTGTTGAGTTCTTTAAATTTGAAGAAAATGGGTATTATGAGTTAAATTCTCGGATTTAAGTTTAAATCATTGTTTAGTGAGGTTGTGATAGAATTATGTAGTGTATTGTGATTGGAAGAATGTTGTTTTTAGCTTAGGAGAGCAAGAATTGAAGTTTTGTGAGGTTAGAAGTCAAATGCAAAAATTCTGTTTTGGGATGAAATTCGAACCTCTCTGTTTTTATGGATTTTGGCTAGGCAAATGATCCCCGTTTGCCATGAAATTTAATCTGGAGAATCTTTGATGTGTTAGCTACAACTTTCGTTCATAAAACCTTGTTCAGAAATGCCTATATTTAAAAATATAAATTTTTGAAGTTTCTGTCGCCTGGAAAACGTGAAATTTGACGACAGCAAATTCAATTCAATTTTCGACTTAGATAGAGTGAGAATTGGAGTTTGACGTAGAAGAACTTATTAAAGTAGACTCTTATAGCTTTCCAACGGTATATTATAGGCCTTAATCCAAGTTGTAGAACAAAAGTTATGGAATTTTGAAGTTAGGGCAGAAAATCTGCCATATTTTTCGGGTTGGCCGGAATTTGGCCGGAAATCTGGAAATTTTCCAGATTCCGGTGACCGGCCGGTCAACAGTGACTGGCTGACTAGGTTCCCATTTGACCAGTTGACTTTGACTTTGAACGTTGACCCAAAAGTTGACTTTTTCCGATTTTGATCGTTTTCGATCTCGGCTTAGTCTAAAGCCATTCCAGTGTATATTAGAGCCTATTTAGGTTATTCTGAGTCATCAATCAAATATGTGAAGTTTAAAAATGATTTTAATGAGATTCATTTGCAAAATTAGGAGCACCGACGAGGGATCGTGACGAGGGCTCCTGCTATGCAGTTGGGTTAGCACGGAAGTATACTACTCTGCCAGTCTGTGAGTGGTTTGGCCTCAATGTTTAGTGACATTGATGGCAAATGCTTTTAATTGTTTTAATTAAATGTTTTATTGTTTTGGGGTATGATGTACCACTGCACAAGTATACACTTTTCTGAGGGCGGGTAATATAGCATATATATGATGATATAAATAAATTAAAATGATTTTATGTAAAATCGGTCGTGGCATGATGAGAGTCCGTATGTGACTTGCCCGATCGAAGTATTTTGATATAAACCTAATCGCGGCGTGATTATGGTCCGTATGTGACCTGCCCAATTGAGGTATGATGTTAGTCCATGAGGGACTGCCTATGAGGGGCAAGTTGTGCTAGCTATTGATGGCTTGTGGATGTTCCGTTGGGGAGGCACAAGTGCATCCTCTTGGGACTGTGAGGCGCGGAGGGTGACACGCCAGGAGCACTTGTAGTCATTACGATGACGAATGGCAAACGTTGGGAGATTAGGGCATAGAGTATATATATATATATATATATTTTAAGTAAAATTAAAGGATGTTTTATGTGAATTTCTCCCAATGGGTTTTCGAGAGCTCATCGATGGGTGAGACTCGGTCTATTTATGCCGCCCTAATTAAATTATTTTGATATAAATGATTTTATTGGTGGGAATTATTTTATAAAAGAAACTGATGATTTCTAAGATGATTTTTGGTATTATTATATCCCCCACCATCTTTGGTCTTTTACATTGTTTCCAAACCACAACACTGAGTCCGTTGACTCACCCCGTGGTTATTTACATTTTTCAGGCATTGTTGTTCATTGAGGAGTAGTTGCCTCGTAAGCGTGTCGATAGGCTTCCAGTTTGTGTAGGTATTCTATCCATAGAATTAGCGATCCACGTGTATTTTAAATTCCGCTGTGTATTGTTTTGATTTTACTCCGCACACTTGTAAGTTTACTCTGTTTTGGTATTTTGTCATTGGGGGACTTTATTACTATAATTGTGTTATTTAAAGATATTATTTTTACATATATAAAAATATTATTTTATGAAATTGATATTTGATATTTGTTTTATGCTGTGAATACTATGCCTTGTGCTGTTTTGGATGCGTGGGTGCACACACGTACTTCGAGGCAGTACAGCGGCTGCCACGTGGCCGAGCCTGCGGGTTGGAGCGTGACACTTATCTCTTCGGTCTTTATCCCCAACAACTTCACTAGCTTCCTAGGATGATTCTCGGTTGGCCAAAATACTTTATCCGGCTTGTTCCCTACCATCAACAGATCTTGATATTCCTCCACTGTCGGCACCAAATCATACTCTCCAGTAAAAGATTCATCATGTTTACCGAAAGTAAAACACCGGTATGAGGGATCCCAAAAGTACAAAGCTGCTTTTAGAAGCTCCTCCTCCACTTCCACATCTAATAGCAATGCTATATCTCCATACAACTATTTGAATCGACCCTTATCACTGATGCCTTCCCATAACTGTTTCAGTCTTGTCAGATCATTTTGGACGAAACTATATCTGGCTCTTGCAGGAAACTGGGGTGGAGGATCCTTTGTTGATGCCTCTCTAGCTTTCTGCCTTAGCCAGTACAGAGCTTGTTTCAAAGTCGGATTGGCGGAATCAAAATTTTCAGACTCTCCCATCGAATCTATCTCCATGGGTACTTCCTCACTTTCTTTCGCCATAAATAATTTTCTCTATAGTAAACCTATTATAGATGGGGATGGAATGCGAGAATGGGATGCAGAGATAAAGAAGAAAAAGAAATGGCAAAAAGGTAAAAGGAAATGTATCAGAATAAAATAATAATGTTAAGATGAATGATGCAAAAATGTCTGGCTCGCAACAATTTAACCATAAAAGATAATTAGTCATTTCATCTAAACAAGGCAGGGGCCCAAAATTTCCAATAACCTACAGATTGACCTTGCTTGTCAGCCATGACTAATTTCCCTTTATGGTTTCTTTATTACGAATGAAATGCATGGTATGTGATGATGGCAATAAAACGCAATGATCATGGATATTTAAAGGAAACAAGGAGATTATAAGACAAAGTATAAATATGTACTGATAAAGTGAGGAAGAAGACAGATATACGACATATCATTGTGAAAGAAAATAGACAACATGTGAGGAAGAGAACAAATAGCATACCAATATGGGGGAAGCATATATATACAAATAAAGTGAAAGAAAACAAACAGATTCTAAAAAAAAACAAACAACATATCATCATGAAATAAGTATTTGCACAAAAAGGTGAAAGAAAACAGACAGTTTATACAAACAACGTGCTATCGTGAAATAAGCATATGTACAGAAAAATAGGCAGTTTATACAAACAACATGTCATCACGAAATAATCAGAAATCAGACAAACAGCATGCCATCATGAAATAAGCAGATAAAACGAAAGGGATTGATAAAGGTAAGAAGCCGTCCCCCATTTGTGTTGTAAGAAACCGAGTTTTCTCCAACGAGTTTGGCTCTATCTAGGTTAGATTTTGGGTACTTCTACATGCTGGGTTTAAAGCTCTAGACAAGGGTACCCATCGGACAAGATGGGGTGGAGGCAACCCCGTCGCCCCCTCCTAAATAAAGGTGAAGTTTTCGGACTCCCGAACTTTTATGTTATGAATTTGTGTTGTGTGCGAGGGAGGGACTTATACCTTTACCAATTGCCTTTCGGTGAAGTAGTGAACATTCGGAGAAGCAGAAGCAGGAAGCAGAAAAAATTTCACTATCACATGTCAACACACGATCAGTCCAATTCAAAATATAGGATAAATAATTAATATGATGAGATAAGCACACATGGTGAACAAGATAGGCATCCATGGCATACACAAGGAATCGAAACATGAAAAATACATACAAGTGACTAAAAGGGTAAAATGGTAAATACAAAAAGCATACTAGCAAATCAAGACATACAAAGGAAATTGGAACATGCAAAATATATACAAGTAATTAAGACATAGGGCATGCTAGAGGATCAAGGCATAGGCTAAGAATTAAATCATGCAAAATATAGACGAGTAATTAAACATACAAAACATACTAGAAAATCAAAACATAAAAACATATAAATTAAATGTGATATAAATGCAAGATGCAATTTTAGTAAACTTAATTTTGAAAAATCTTCCTTTTTTCTCCCATCTTCCTTTTTTTTTGAAAAATTTTGAAACAATTATTGGAAAAAAAATTTAATGCAAATGAATGATGCAATGCATGAAATGAAACTTAAAACATTTTATTATTAAACCCAAGTAAAATAAGACTTAAAAAGTGGCTTAACTCTAAAAAATGTGTCCCCAGTGGAGTCGCCAAGCTGTTGAGACGTTTTACCGCTCCGACGATAAATGATATGGTGTGAAAAATGTTCGGGACTAAACAGTCTAAAAAAAACAAATGGAGTCGCCACTAACCTTTTATTTTTAATAGGTGTGGTTAGTCACCTATTGGTTTAACTTATCATAAATCTAGAAAAATTACGTCAAGTTAAGGAAAGAGACTGGTCTACGAAAAAGATTTGAGGTTCGGGAGTCGGTTACGCTTGGGGAAGGATTAGCACCCCCGAGACGCCCGAAAATCGGTACCACAAAAGTCTTGAAATATTTTACTTGGAAAATGATAATAAAATGTTTTAAAATCATTTTAAGAAAAACATAATTTTAAATGTCGGAATAAATATTCCTTTTAATGTAGGATAAACATCCCATTATAAAAGCTAAATTCGAAATCTAAAGACTTAATGTCGGAATAAACATTCCTTTTAATGTAAAAATCCATAGCCCAATTTTGAATTTGAAGAAATTTCCTATTTAGAATGGAGATTCAATTTCTAAATAGGAATAAATATTCTTCAAAAATCAAAGTCAAATTTAAAAATGAGGATAAATATCCTTTTATGAAAAACAAAGGTTTAATTTTAATTTTAGAAAGTCTCAATTATGAGAATATTTATTGAAACCTTCTAGAAAACATTTTGCAAAAAGGTTGGGATAAACATCCTCTAATTCATGCTTTGAAATTTACATTAAGAGACTTTAATTATGATTACTTAAATTAAAATCTCTTAGAAAGATTTAATTTTAAAACAATGTAGGAATAAATATTCCTTTTAATTTGATGAAGGGAATAGTTTGACAAAAATTTAGCTTGATAGGAAAACCTTAGTATATTTAACAAATCAAGACCTTTCAAAAAATGAATGTCCTTTTTATCAAATAAAACTGATTTAAAAAAAAGAATTTTAAAGATTTAAAGAATAAACATTCCTTTTATTAGAGTTAAAAATGCATTTTGATAAAAATGAAGTTTACTTGAAGGGTCTTAATTAATCAAACATAATAAAGTTCTCCCAAAAAGGTATTTTTAGAAAATAAAAAAAAGGTCAAAAGAAAATAAATGTTCCCTTTTATTGGAAAGAAATAAAAATAAGTAAAATAAGAAAAGAAATTTTGAATATGGTTTTTTTTTTATAAAACTTGGATTAATTTGAAATGTCTTAACTATAATTGAGTAGTTAAGATCTCTCAAAAACTTTTAAAATATGTTTTGAAATTAATGTTGGAATAAACATTCCTTTTAATTTAATTGGGCCTCTTAAACAAGAGATTTTCTTAAAATAAAAATGAAAATAAAACATAAAAGTAAAAAAGGGAAAATAAAAATAAACGATTTTGGAATTAATATTCCTTTTTGTAAAAAGATATTCTTTGTGGGGTTCATTTGTAAATTTTAAGAAATTAAAGAAATCATAAACATGATACATGCTTTTTATGAAAATTACATGAGAAAAACATATTTTTAATTTTGAAGGGATGAAAAATTCCTCCGAGCCCGATCGGACTCCCGATTAGACACCGGAAAAAACTTCCCATCGGAGAAAACCTTCAGAAACCTTGGACTCCCAAGGCATCATCCGATTCCCCATGCATATGAATTTTTGAAAATCGATGTTCTAAATCTAATTATGCATGAATGTGACAGGAAAACATAGATTAGTACATATAAATACAATTAATTATATAAATGATAATCAAACTTAATTTAAATAAACATATATAAAAGGTCAAAGATATAATTTTATACAACTTTCAATTCACGATTTAACAAACGTATATACGAGTGCAAAAGAGTAATTCTACAATCAAAGTTAAATTTTTAATTAAGACACATACGGATTTAAGGGTAAAAAGGTAATTTAACAAGGTCAAAGTCAAATATTATACTAAATATGTACCTGTTCAAATTTAAAAATACGATTTTTATAACTAAGATTAATTTTTATTTAAATTTTTAACTTAAACAAGTTTGAAGATACAAACTTTACAGTCAAAATTAAATTTTTAACCTAAACAGGTTTAAAAGTATAAACTTTATAGTCAAAATTAAATTTTTAACCTAAATAGATTTTAAAGATGCAAACTTTACAGTTAAAAAAACCGAATCTTTTAAACTAAATAGATTTGAAGATGCAAATTTTACAATCAAAAATTAAATTTTTAACCTAAACAGGTTTAAAGATGTAAACTTTACTGTCAAAATTAAATTTTTAACATATCAAACAACACAGAACACAAATATTTAGCATCAAAAAGCTATAAAGATCATCATAAAACACATGAAGTTGAGACCTATTTTTACAAGTATGTAAGTTATTAGAGTTAAATACGTGTTAACATAAACAAGTAGCAAAGATGCACCGTATTTAGTGTATTTCCAACATATGCTAAGCTAATATGAACATAAAAGCCTCATAAATCCTGAACACAATTCTTAACACAAAAAGCAAGTATCTTTTCATACAGATAAGTCATAATCCAACAAAAAGATTAACTAAGCTTTAAACAGACAAGCACAAATAAAAATAGTTAGCTTAAGGCAACAGCTTTTACCTTAAAAAAAAGGATTGCTTCTTTGTTTACAAAAGAACCAAACAACTTTGTATTTTGAATCAAGGAAACAAAAGAAAAGAAAGAAAAATGATGTTTGAGAAAGGCTATTCTAAGGATTGCTTGACGTTTAAAAAAAAAAAATCAAACCGGTCTTATGCTTTCTCCTCCAGCCAACCTCTCACTCCGTTCTCCCTTCGTTGAAATCCAAATTTTTCTCTACTCTCTCCTTTCAAAGAATGAAGAAAAGAAAACTAGAAAAAAAAAGAAAAAAGGTAGAAAGAAATAAAAACAATCGGGCTCTTTCTCTCTCTGTGCTCAAAAAAAAAAAAAGTGGCCGATCTCTTCCTTCTTTTTTCCCTTTTTTTCTGCTAAAAAAAATGGTCCTTTTATACTTATTCCCTCCCTTTCATCCGTTGCTTTTCTTCTTTTTGTTTTAATGATGGCTATTAATTCTTTTGACCATGCTCTTCCTTGCTTGTCTTCCATTGTCTGTTGGTTATTTTCATCATTGATTTTAAACCTTTTGTCTTTGTAGAAGCATCCGAGGGGTACATTGACAGCACCCGAGGGGATCTTACTTTTGGATAGCGACAGCCATGGTTTGAGACTACTACAGTCGGGTATTAACACTGAAGGTTGTAATCATTGTTTGTGGTGACAAAAGCATCATGAATAGCATACAGCACATGGGGATTTTGGTGATGATGCCATATTCCACTCTTTGTCTTAGACGTGCATAGACTCAATTTCTTTAGTCAAACTTTTCCACTGCAATTGATGATGGCTGTTGGGAGAGAAATATCAAGACCATTTTGTCCATTCGTCAATCACTGCTACAGCCACAAAAACAATCTTTTGCAAGATTAAAATATAACTGCTCTATTACACGTGCACCACAAAATCATGCCCCTTTCTTTCTCTTTGTTCTTCTTTTAAAACCCAAGTCTGCTGCCTTTTTCCTCAGAGAGAAAAAAAAATTCTAAGAATGACTGTCTTTCTCCCGAGAGCAAAGAATGGCTTCAGCTCTTATTCAAAACCAGCCCTTTTCTTTTTTCTTCTTCCCCCTTCAAAAGCTCCCCTTTTTCTCTTTTTGAAGGTCCTCCCCGAAGAAAAGAAAAAAGAATCGCTGACTTCTCTCTTTTTTTTTTGAAAACCCCGGTTTTCTGCTCTCTTGCCTCAGACAAATCCCCGAAAATAGGGAGCCCCAAAAACCGAATGATAATAATGACCCTCCCTTTTGTTTCTTAGAATGATGGACCTAAAAAGAAGAACCTCTTTTTCTTCTTCTTTCTTTCTCTGTTTTTCTCTTTTTTTCTCCTTGAAAAAAAAACACCGAATCTCATTGTTTGCTAAGAAATCAGCTTTTTATATTTCTCTCCTTTCATTCTCCATCCAACGGTTCTCTTTCTTTACTTCATTTTCATCTGATGGCCCCCAATGTCCCTGTTCTCTGCCTTTTCTATTTTAAAAAAAAATTCTTAAAAAAAAACCGAAAGAAAAAATCCCTTTCGAGGAAATATGATTTGTGCTCAAGTAATCATTATATCTGGCTTCTTTGGGTTGTGAAGTTGCAATGTCATGATCCTGAATGTTAAAACCAAAGTCGTAGGAAATAATGGAGGGACCATGTGACTCCAAGCCCATGAAAGCAAATGATGAACTTTGTTGATTGGGACCATGTGACTCCAAGTCCACGGACATCTTCATGGGGAAAAACAAAAGCTAAATGTCTTTTACATCCAATCACATATAAATAATATATATATACATATGCATATATAAATATATATACATATATACATATATATATAAATATATATATATACATATATACATATTATATATATATACACGTATTATATCTATATATTTTCCATGATAACCAAATTAAATCGGTCATTGTCTTGGCTTCGCATTGGGAGCTGAGTTGGCTTATTTAACTTTTTTTGATCTTGGTTCAAAATTACCTACAAGGTAATGATATTAAAATTAATTAAAAATAAAGTAATAATAATGATAAACGACCAAAAATAAGCTAAACTTAAAAGAATAAGCAAAATAAAAACTTTGAAAAAGGGCAAATCAATTAATTACTTAATTAATTAAAATTAACTAATTGATTAAAATTAAAAGTAAGTGTCTACAATAATAATAATAGTAATAATAATACTAACGATAATAAACTTATTTTTAATTAATGATTGTGAAAGGATATTTTCTCAAAGAGTCGTGACACCAATTCTTTTGGAAGTACTCTGAGTTTAATGGTCTCTTTAAAATTTATTGTGGTGGCGATGAGGATTTATAAGAGGCGCTTAAGCACATAATCATTAATTAATCAAGAAATTATAAAATAAAAAATCCACAAAATAAAAAATACAAAAAGGAAAAAATTTTCGATAAACTATTGGACCCTTTTTTAAAAAATAAAAATTAAATGAAAAAAGGAGGAATAATTAAAAAAAGAATGAAGAAAAATACAAAAAAGGATTAATTAAATAATGGGTAATTATTATGGGGATTGTGATGGCAATTTCCTTAATAATTATTCAAGGGTAATTTTTAAAATCAAATTAAGAAAACAAAAAAAAATGATTAAGTTAAATGAGGATAATTATTAAGGAAGTTGTGATGGCAATTTTCTTTAGTAATTATTCTATGGTAATTTTGAATTGAATTAAAAAAATCAAAAAATCAGAAAAACGAAAATCAAAGATGAAAGTAAAAGTTTTAATTATTAATTTTTGTTAAGGCCAAATTAATACTGAACTAATCGGTACCGTCATTTGGCGGGTGTTGTGGGGGTGCTAATCCTTCCCCACACGTAATTGTACTCCCGAACCCAGATCCGTTTGTTCTGTAGACCGGGACTTATCTATCTTAATACGTCATTTAACGGCCAATGTTAAGTTAGATAGATTCCTAATAGGTGACTAACTGCACCTAAATAAAAATGGTTAGTGGTGACTCCATATATTTTGTAAAGTCCCAAACATCATCGTTTTCGGCAACGTTGCAACAACAGGTCATTCCTCACTTTAAAGGATTGTTTTTATCTCAACATAAATACATCAGTGACATTCTCAATCGTACAGACATGACCGGCGCCAAGGAATTGCACACTCCACTTTCTATGTCAGTTCCTCTCACTCTCTTTGATGGATCTACTGCAGCAGATGCTGAAAAATGTCAAAAAATTGTTGGCTCTTTGCAATACCTTTCACTTACACATCCAGACATAAGTTTTGTAGTTAGCAAGCTTTCTCAATTTATGCATCAACCATCACAAATACACTTTCAAGCATTGAAACGAGTATTACGGTATTTGAAAGCTACTTTGTTTCATGGTCTCTATATAAGAAAAGAGCCATGGTTTACTCTCACTGCTTTCTCTGACTCGGACTGGGCTGGAAATCAACATGATCGAACCTCAACGTCAACATATATTATCTATATTTGGGGCACTCCAATCTCTTTTAGTTCAAAGAAATAGAAAACAACTGCTCGATCATCAACAAAAGTAGAATTCAGGTCTATTACCACCACTGTTTCGGAACTCACTTGGATCAAATCAATTTTTTCTGAACTACATGTTGCTGTTCTGGAAACACCAATTGTTCTTTGTGATAACCTCAATGCAACTTACACTTGTGCTAATCCTGTGTTTCACACCAGAATGAAACACTTGGCTCTTGACTTTTTTTGTTTGTTTGTGAAAAGGTTAAAAGTGGTGAACTCCAGGTCAAACATATCTCATCTACTCATCAATTAGCATATGCTTTGACAAAAGTGCTACCAAGAGGTCGGCTACAGTTCTTGATAAACAAGATTGGCATCACAAATGGTGTAATACCCGTTCTAAATTATTGTTTCTCTTAGTCCCTTTGGCATGCATCATTTAGTAGGAAATTATGGAAAATATTGGTTAAGCCTTACTTAAGTTATGAATAGGATATAAATGTAATTAAATGAATTGTTGGAGAATTAGTAAAAAAAAAATTAAAAGTTTAGACTGATTTTACAAAAAATTTACAGAGAATTTAAAAATTTCGCTGCCAATAGATTAAGAACAAATTGTCTAAAGAATAGAATTAAACACTGAAAATTTTATTACACTGACTTAGGATATAGATGGAATTTTTGTGATTGTTGGAGGACAAAATGGGAACTAAGAATAAAATTTTCTTTTATGGATTTAATCATATGATGACAAGTGGCAAATTATTAAGAATGGATGGCTAGGATTTGAACAAATTTCTCCACCCTTTTAGTCTTGAAAAATTTGACCATGATGAGAGAAAAATCTAGAAAATCCATGTAATTATGTAGTTGTCTTCAACCTTGAGAAATGAAGAGCATGCCCGCTCAGTTTTCTTAATATTATCAGATAATGTTATGAATTTTACAATATAAATTAAGAAAGGTATAAAAATGGTAATGATTGCATAGTTAGGAAGTTTGAAAAAAAAATTGAATGAAAAATGAGAAAGAAGTTTAAACAGATATATTTTACAATCGGTAAAGAATTTAAAAAATTCGTTACGCGTAAAATAACTCGAGAGGAGTTGAAAAATAATTCTAGACAGTGTATAGGGTTTGAAACTGACTAGGGACATAACCGGTATTTTTGAAAAGTTTGGGGGCAAAACCGTCCATGGGGGTAAAATGGTCTTTTTGCTAAGTAATTATTATGGTCATGTGCATGGTACATGACCAATGGCCATATAAAATGGCTTTGTCCGGCCATTGTTCTTGAAATTTCAAGAATAAATTGCAAACTTTATTTTCCTATCATTTTTCCTTTTCTAATTCCACCATTTTCAATCTTGATTTTTCTAATTAAGTCCATAGAACCCCCCCCCCCCCCAAGTTTATACTTGAATTAAAGCTCTCATCAAGCCTAACAAAAGCCCTCTATCAATTTTGAAGAATTTGAGTTTGGGTGGAAGTAATTTGGAGAGAAAGAGTTAGGGTTCATGTTGGAGTTTGAAAAATCATAAGGTAAGCATGCTTAATTTTGACTTATGTTGTAGATTTTAGCATGCTTATTATGGGTATGGAGTCAATTTTGCATAAATTTCTTTGTATGTTTATGAATCTAGAAAATTAGAAAAGTTATGGAGAAATTTTAAATTTGAGATTTTTAGAACAAATTGGATTCATGGAACCTTAGGATTGAAATATGAAGTTCATGGAAGCTTACTAAGCTAGGAAATGCCATTAAATTACATTGGAAAAGAAATTTTTAATTTTTCAATATTATTGCTGAAATTCTTAAGGAAAAATAGAATTTTACCATTTTGTGATTTACATGAAAATGTAGTTGTTTTGGAGTAATTTTGATGTGAAAATGCTAAAGAAAAATTTTGGAAGGAAAAATGTGGAAATTGGTTGAAATTGTAATAATGGCTGAATTTTTTTAATGTGTATTAGCCATAGGAAATTTTCAATATTTAATGGAGTAAATATGGATTTTGAAGAAAAATTAGTTGGAAGAATATTAGTAGAAATTCAAAATAGCAATTAAGTGTTAGGTTACTACATTGTTACATGGCATGCATAACATTAGCATATAGATTTGGTTTAGTTAAATTTTCCACATGACATTGGAAACCTAATAAATGTATGAATGATTAGAAGACCATACAATACAGAAGGACAAGGAACCGGTCGAGAAAAAGCCAGAATAGCTTGGACCTCACTGTGAGTGGATAACGAAATTTTAAATCTCTACTCCTTATTATTTTGTTAAATGTGGTTTCATGAAAGTTTATTATTATGCTATGTGTTTAGAGAAATGGCTTATTTGAATGTGTATTGAATGATGCTAAATGTGAATGGCCCATGGAATGTGATGGCTAAATTGAAATGTTTGGTTTTGAGAATTGAATATGGAAAATGGTTTTGAGATAAAATTGCTAATATTGATTTCAAAACATTGAAAGTTTTATTACATAAATTTTCAAAGATAATGTTTTATTCGAAGTAAACATAAAAAGGTTTGCAAGCCATCACAATTCTAAGATGTTACTATACGGTGGCCTCCAAGGGAGGAATTTTGTTACTGCAGTAACTAAGTAGCCACGGACCGTCTTTTGAGGGGCGTGGTGAGTGTGGTATGTACCTTGGCGGGAGGCGCGGAGGGAAACCCGCAAGGTAATTTGAGTCCATCTTGTGGTATCCACCGTTCAAGATGGGACTCACTACTCAGTTGTCGACCTCGGCCAAGGCGATAACTCGAGTGAGGAATTGACGGATGAAATAGATGATACATGGGCCAAAGTTTGTGAAAATCTTGCCTTGTTTATGTTTATGTTTATGATTTTATTTATGCTTATGGTTTTGACTTTTATTGCCTTATAATAAATATCGATTTTTACATTGTTGTTATATATTTATTTTATCCACTTACTGGGTAACTCTGTTACTCACCCGTGTTTTAATAAAATATTTTTCAGGCTGTAGACATTAACCGCGCTAATAGGTACGTTGTGGTGGGAGAACTGCTAGGCTTTTGGCTCTAGTTTGACCGAGGGTGAAAAAGTCAACCTTTGTATTATTTTTCAAAAATTCGTGTAGGACCCACCGAGTAAGTGAATGTCGGTTTAAATAGCTATTTCACCGTTTTAATGTGTCTAATAATATTCGAAGCTGTTACCGTATTTTTCTGAATCCTGTAGCTTGGTTTAAAAATTCACCGAAAAATATGTCGTAAACCTAATGGCATTTTCGTAAATATCATGAAGTTTTGGTGCTTTGTGTTTACATGAATTTTTATGCCATGACAGTTCGATATTTTATCTGTTTTGAATTGTCTACATGTTAGTTAAGTGTTTTAAGTATTAAACTGGGTGAAAACTGTATAAGAGAAAAATTGGTAAAATGACCATTTTAGCCTTGCAACCTTTGAAGTGTATTCTAACATAATAGAATGCATTTCGAGGGCTGCGGCGATTGTTACGTGCCCAATTATGGTGTCGGGGCGTGACAAATGGTGCCACCATCTTACGGGGAAATGTTAAAGATAATCTGAAATTCAAGTCAAGAGAGAACAAAGACTCCCACCAGGACACTGATAAGTCTTAGTAATTTAAATTGTTTGTAACTTATGTGTTTATCTTGTAATCTCTATGTAAAAAATGTAACCTTATCAATTGTACAGTATATAATACTTAACAAGAAACAAGGAAAGTAGTCTTCCTTTCCTGTATTAATATCTTCTTTACAGGCACTATCTGGGATTTTTTTTATTGTTTGTGGTAAGAAATGTGTAAAAGGGATTTCTAGTCTTTTTTTCTTTTTTGAGTAGAACAATTTCTTGTTTTTGTTCTTGGATACTAGAAAAATAGTGATTGGTTTTGATCTTTTTTTTTTAAAAAAAAAGAGATAATGATATGGTTTTTTTTTTTAAAAAAAAGAGTGACGATCAAAATGGGGGCCAAGGATGAAAACTAGAATAGGATATGCAATTGGAAGAAAGGATTTTTTTTTCTGTTCACTCTTTATTGCTTCTCTGTATCCTTTTGTCTTTCAGATGGATGCTCTCTCTAAATTGTTTTCCAAAGAACCTTAGTAGCTCTAAGAATGGCCTTTAAACCCCTTTGGTAGCCCTTAAACCGCATAGTAGCTCCTCTCAGCTTTTTGACAGCCCTTTTTTTTTTGGGTTTTTCGCAAAGTTTTTATAACTGGCTCCTAACTTGATCCAAGGGCTCCTGTTTGCTAACTGAAAGGTTGGGATTTTATCATGAATAATGACAAAATTCCCTACTTGCTCTCCAAGTTTCTACCTCTGTCCTATGCCTATATCTTTGATCTACAGAGAAGACCAGGGAGGAACTTTGCCGTTGTTTTGTCACCTTGTAAAGGTGTCAAGGTTAGCCAATGAGGGAGGTAGGTTCATTCCAAGAGCCAATAACCATACGACAGCACATGGTATACCTTCTCTATTTGTAGTTGTCTGTATTTGAATGTTAGGAGAGCATGAAAGAGTTCTATTGCAAATGGACTGGCCTAATATTGCCATGTAATATGCATATAATGCTTGATGAACATAGATGATGGTTGATACATTATGCTTTGTGTCCACTAATTTCGACCCATTCTCACATCTTAATTGTTGAACTCTCCACCTGTGCTGTCCCATTTTTAGTGCATCAATTTTTTTTCCAATGAATGCGTGACATGTTGACACCTTGCAATCCAATTAGTATCTAGCCTCTGAATGCATGGGCAGTAAACCAAACCATGAATTTATTGAAATTCAATGCTGCCATTCTCAAATTTAAGGCTAGTGTGTGAACTTATGCATTCATAACTATACCGCTGCACTTATGAAAAGGCATGAATTTTATTATGTGAATTTGTTCTCGTAACTTGCAAAATTGCCTTTCAAGCCTATTGACTCATGTAACTTTTTGGCGCTTGGTTTTGGTGCAAGCTTCCTTCACATGTGTCGCAAGCAAATTAGAAGCACAAAAAGAGATGATAAGGCAAACTTGGGATTAAAACTTAGAAAGAGTGATTCAAGATTTACGAGGGAATGAGAAGAATCAATCGAAACTTGGAGGGGCTAGGAAGGCTATATTTTTTTGTAATTTTTTTATTTTTTATTTTTAAATTTTTTGTATTTTTGTATTTATTATTTTTTGTATTTTCCATAAAAATAATTTTTTGTATTTTTTTCATTAATAAGGATGCAAACAAATACAAATTTAATTAAATTTATTGAGTTCATTTTATTCATTTCTTGATCAATTTGAGTTTATCTTAACTTAGAAATTAAAGGTCCCAGAAAAGCAAATTAACCTCTAATTGTATGCAATTTAAATTGGGACATTAATTGCATCAAGCTTAATTGGAACATCCACTCTTTTTAATGGCTAAGTTAAGACCATAACCAAATTATCAATGACATGGGCTAGGTAACTCAGTGAAAATTGGTGTCCACAGTCACTGCCATCAACTTTCTTAAGGAAAGTTGCTACAATGGTGATCTCTGTTACGAGGTATTTTCCCTCACCATAGTCGATGATGTCTCCCACTTCAAAGTAACGAAATTTACTCCCACTTCAAAGTCACCTTATCAAAGATTATGCGATCAATAACTGAGTAAACAAAACTTACTCCAAATACTGCCACAAGCATTGAACCAATAACCGTAGCATGGAGTAAGTTTAAGTTGAATACAAAATGTAAGAAAGGAATAGCCCTTCTGAATATGTCCAGCATAAGACTCAGTTGTCCATTTGCTTTATCAAAGTTTGGATCATGGGGATATAAAACTTCTTTAAGAAGAAATCCACAACTCAATATGAGCAACATGATGATAGCTTTATTTGCATGCAAGATCAACCACAATCGATCATTTTCTACCCAAGTTTTTAATATATCATTGATTGAATACCAAATTACAGCTACAAGCAGCATTACAACAGCTGCTATGAATCTATTTTTGAACCTCTGGCGATGTTAATGTGGAAAAATCCCACATCAGTGGTCTGATTATTTTGAAAAATCTTATATTCAAGTTGGGTCTCTGCACCTATAGTCTTAATGGAATTGTCTGATATTTATGCCAATTGGTTTTAAGTGAATCCTTAAAATGGTATCCGAGCTTAGGCCCGTGTTCATTGCCCCCGTTCTGGTTGCTCACGTGTAGACCCATCTGTTTCCATTGTTTCTCTTAGGCTACATGTGCAGGGGAGTGTTAAAGTGGTTTTATCCCCCATCTGTTAAATCTAACCTACTTCACGCTCTTATATTCAAGTTAGATTTCTCTTCCTATTGCCAATTGATTTTAGGTTAGTTGTTCAGCATGGTATCAAGAACTTCTATTAATTTTCTTTTTCTTTTCCAGTTTTTTCTTATTCCTTCTCAAGTTTTACCAACCTCGTCACTTCCTCAACCCTTTTGTTTGAATTCCAGTCACCTATGGCACTTCCAGCTCCTCTGCTAGTTAATTCTCCTTATCCCAAGTATTCTTTATTTATTGTGTTTTCTCCAGGTCTCCATTTATTACACGGCCTATAACAGTGGATAGATTTTGCTTCAATCTATCACTCAACAGACTCAATTATGGATTTGACGACGCTCAATTTGAGGGATTTGCTTAAGTTTAATTTGTGTAGGTTACATTGTATACATCATATGTTCTTGTATAAATACCTTACAAACTATGTAATAGTTCATATAATACAATATAATTCATTTTCCATTCTTCGTTTCCCTCTTTCTCCCTCATGGTACCAGAGCCAACTATTACATTAATACGAGGAACTTGAAATTTGACAATTCAATTACATCAAGGTCACTGCCTTCAACTTTCTTAAGGAAAGTTGTTACAATGTTGATCCTTGCTACAAGCTATTTCCATCACCATAATCAATGTTGTCTCATACTTCAAAGTAACAAAATTTTCATACGAACATCACCTTCATCAAAGATTATACGAGTAATACCTGAGTAAACAAAACTTACTCCAACTACTGCTGCAAGCATTAAACTAATAACTTTAGCATGGAGTAAGTTTGAGTTGAATACAAAAAGTAAGAATAGACCAGCCCCCTTGAATATGCCCAGCACAAGACTCAGCAGCCCATTTGCTTTGCCAATGTTTGGATCATAGGGATAGAAAACTACTTTAAGAATAAATCCATAACTCAATATGAGAAACATGATGATGGCGTCATTTGCATGCAAGATCAACCACGGTCGATAGTTTTCTACCCATGTTTTTAATATGTCATTGATTGAACCTCTGATGATGTTAAAGCGGAAAAATCCCACATCAATTATCTAATTGTTTTGGGACTCTTATATTCATGTTAGGCCTCTACACCTTAGTCTTAATGGAATTGTGTGATATTTATGCCGATTGGTTTTAGGTTAATGCTTAAAATGGTATCCGAGCTGAGGGCTTTTTCTGTTGCCCCCGTTCCGGTTGTTCACCTGTAGAATCATATGTTTACATTGTTTCTCTTAGGTTACTTGTGTGGGGGAGTGTTAAAGTGGTTCTATCCCCCATCTATTAAATTTAACCTGCCTAGCATTCTTATATTCAAGTTGGATCTTTCCACCTATTGCAAATTGGTTTTAAGTTGGTTGTTTAACATGGTACCAAGAGCTTCTGCAAAATTTGTTGTCTTTTCCAATTTTTCCTATTCTTTCATGGGTTTTGCCGACCCTGTCACTTCACTTAACACTGTTCTCTGAATTCCAGTCACCTATGACACTTTTAGCTCCTCCATCAGTCAATTCTCCTTATCCAAAGTTTTCCTTATTTATTATGTTTTCTACGAGTCTCCATTTATTACACCACTTATACCAATGGATAGATCTCACTTCGATCTATCTCTTAACAGACTCTGTTAGGGATTTGATTAAGTTTGGTTTGTGTAGATTACCTTATATAGCTCATAGAAACTGTATAAATACCCTAGAAACTTTGTAATAGTTTATGTAATGCAATACAATTCATTCTTCCATTCTTCATTTCCCTCTTTCTCTCGCATGGTACCAGGGCCAACTATTACATTAATACCAGGAACTTGAAATTAGATACTTCAATTACATCAAGGTCTCTACCTTTAACTTTTTTAAGGAAAGTTGTTACAATGATGGTCTCTGTTACAAGCTATTTTCCATCACTATAGTCAATGTTGTCTTCCACTTCAAAGTAACAAAATTTTCATATGAGCGTCGCGTAATTAAAGATTATGCAAGCAATACTTGAGTAAACAAAACTTACTCAAAATATTGCTGCAAGCATTAAACTGAAAACCTTAGCATGGACTAAGTTTAAATTGAATTCAGAAAGTAAGAAGAGACCAGCCCCTCTAATATGTCTTAAACAAGACTCAACTGCCCATTTGCTTTGTCGATGTTTGAATCATGGGGATAGAAAACTGTTTTAAGAAGAAATCCACAACTCAATATGAGCAACATGATGATGGCTTCATTTGCTTGCCAGATCAACCATGAGTGAACTTTTTCTACCCAAGTTTTTAATATGTCATTGATTGCATACCAAATTATAGCTACAAGCTGCATTACAGTAGCTGTTATGAATATGTTTTTGTACCTTTGGTGATGTTAAAGTGGAAAAATCGCACATTGATTGTTTGATTGTTTTGGGACTCGTATATTCAAGTTGGGCATCTGCACCTATAGTCTTAATGGAATGGTTTGATATTTATGCCAATTGGTTTTAGGCGAATGCTTTACATGTTGTTCAAGCTGAGGCCCTTTTCCATTACCCCCACTCCAGTTATTCACATGTAAACCCACATGTTTCCATTGTTTCTCTTAGGCTACATGTGCGAGGGTGTGTTGATGTGCTTTAATCCTGCATCTATTAAATATGACCTGCCTAACATTCTTATATTCAAGTTGGATCTCTTTACCTATTGCTAATTGGTTTTAGGTTGGTTGTTTAGCATGGTATCAAGAGCTTGGGTTGAATCTTTTTTTTGTTCTTTACAATTTTTCCTATTCCTTCTTCGGTTTTATCGACCTTGTTATTTCATTCTACCTTTTTGTTTGAATTCCAATCACCTATGACACTTCCAACTCTTTCACCAGTCAATTCTCCTTATCTCAAGTTTTCCTCATTTATTATGTTTTCTACGAGTCTCCATTTATTACATTGCCAATACTAGGGGATAGATCTCGCTTTGATTTATCACTCAACAAACTCAGTTATGTATTTGATGGTACTCAATTTGAGGGATTGGATTGTGTTTAATTTGTGTAGGTTACCTTGTATAACTCATAGGTTCTTGTATGAATACCTTAGAAACTTTGTAATAGTTCATAGAATACAATACAATTGATTCTTCCATTCTTCGTTTCCCTCTTTCTCCCACATGGTACCAGAGCCAATGTTATTACATTAAAATCAACAACTTGAAATTTGACACTTCAATTTCATCAAGGTCATTGCCTTTAACTTTCTTAAGGAAAGTTGTTACAATGGTTATCTCTGTTACAAGGTATTTTTCCTCTCCATAGTTAATGATATCTCCCGCTTAAAGTAATGAAATTTTCATATGCACGTTAGCCCATCAAAGATTATAAAAGTAATACTAGAGTAAAGAAAACTTACTTTAAATACTGCTGCAAAGGTTAAACTAATAACCTTAGCATTGAGTAAGCTTGAATTAAATACAAAAAGTAAGAAGAGACTAGCCCATCTGAATATGTCTAGCACAAGACACAGTTGCCCATTTGCTTTGCCAATGTTTCGATCATTGGGATAGAAAATAGCACTAAGAAGAAATCCATAACTCAATATGAGCAACATGATGATGTCATTATTTACTTGCAAGATCCACCATGGTCGATCTTTTTTTGCCCATGTTTTTAACATCTCATTGATTGAATACCAAATTATAGCTATAAGCAGCATTACAACAGCCGCTGTGAATCAGTTTTTACAACTTTGGCGATGTTAAATTGGAAAAATCCCACATCAGTTGTTTGATTTTTTTGGGGCTCTTATATTCATGTTGGGCCTCTGCACCTATAGTTTTAATGCAATTTTCTGATATTTATGCCAATCGGTTTTAGGTGAATGCTTAACATGGTATCGAAGTTAAAGCCAATTTCCGTTACCTCTGTTCCGGTTGTTCACGTGTTGACTGGTCTATTTCCATTGTTTTTCTTAAGCTACATGTGTGGGGGATTGTTAAAGTGGTTAATTCATTACTCCATTCTCTGGCTCCCTCTTTCTCCCACATAGTACCAAAGCCAACTATTACATTAATACACAAAAACTTAAAATTTGACACTTCAATTTCATCAATGTCGCTACCTTCAACTTTCTTAAGGAAAGTTGTTACAATGGTGATCTCTATTACAATGCATTTCCCTCACCATAGTCAATGATGTCTCCCACTTCAAACTAACAAAAATTTCATACGAACGTTGCCCATCAAAGATTATGCATGTAATTTCTGAGTAAATAAAACTTATTCTAAATACTGCTGCAAGCATTAAACTAATATCCTTAGCATGGAGTAACTTTGAATTGAATGCAAAAAGTAAGAAGAGAGCAGCCCCTATGAATATGTCCAGCACAAGACTCAACTGCCCATTTGTTTTGCCAATGTTTGGATTATAGGGATAGAAAACTGCTTTAAGAAGAAATCCACAACTCAATATGAGCAACATGATAATGGCTTCATTTGCTGCAAGGCCAACCACGATATATCTTTTTCTACTTAAGTTTTTAATATGTAATTGATTGAATACCAAATTACAGCTACAATAAGCATTACAACAGCTGCTATGAATATGTTTTTGCACCGTTGGTGATGTTATAGTGGAAAAATCTCACGTTGGTTGTCTGACTTTCCAGGACTTTTATATTCAAGTTAGGCCTCAGCACCTATAGTCTTAATGGAATTGCCCGATATTTATACCCATTTATACCAATTTGTTTTAAATGAATACCTAACATGGTATCCGAGCTAAGGCCCATTTTCGTTATACCTATTCCGATTGTGCACATGTTGACCCATCTGTTTCGATTGTTTCGTTGAAGCTACATGCACAGGGGAGTGTTAAAGAGGTTTTATCCCACATCTATTAAATCTGACCTACTTGACACTCTTATTTCAAGTTGGATCTCTTGACCTATTGCTAATTGGTTTTAGGTTGGTTGTTTAGCATGATATCAATAGTTTAGGTTAAATTTTTATTTCGTTTCCAATTTTTCCTATTCGTTCTTAGGTTTTACTAACCTTATCACTTCACTCCACCCTTTTGTCTAAATTCCAGTCACCTATTGCATTTTCAGCTCCTTCGCCAGACAATTCTCCTTGTCCCAAGTTTTCCTTATTTTTTATGTTTTTTACAAGTCTTAATTTATTACATCGCCTCTAAAAGTGGATAGATCTCGCTTCAATCTATCCCTTAACACACTTAGTTAAGGATATGAGGGGTTTGATTGAGTTTAATTTATGTAGTTATCTCGTATAGCTAATAGTTTCCTATATGAATACCCTAGAAACTTTGTAGTAGTTCATATAATACAATACTATTCATTACTCCATTCTTCATTTCCCGCTTTCTTCCACTTAGTACAAGAGCCAACTATTACATTAATACCAAGAACTTGAAATTCAAAACTTCAATTTCATCAATGTCACTGCCTTCATTCTTAAGGAAAGTTGTTACAATTGTGATCTTTGTTACAAGGTATTTTCCCTCACCATACTCAATGATGTATCCCACTTTAAAGTAACAAAATTTTCATATGAGTCTTGCCCCATCAGGATTATGCAAGTGATACCTGAGTAAAGAACACTTACTCCAAATACTGCTATAAGTATTAAACTTACCTCAGCATGGAGTAACTATGAGCTAAATACAAAAAGTAAGAAGAGAGCAACCCCAATGAATATGTTTAGGACAAGACTCAGTTGCCTATTTACTTTGCCAATGTTTGGATCATGGGTATAGAAAACTACTTTAAGAAGAAATCCACAACTCGATGTCGAAACGTCTAAAAAGCCGTCCGACGGGAATTTTAAAGAAATAAAAGGATTTTGAAAACAAGAAAAGGAGTCGCCACTAACCATTTGGTTTAGGTAGGTTAGCCACCCGTTTTGACTCCGTTTAATCTAACGTAATCTACAAAGATTACCTTAGGTCAAACAGGTATTGGTCTACGAAAACAAATTTTGGGTTCGGGAGTCAGTTACGTTCGAGGAAGGATTAGTACCCCCGAAACGCCCGAAAATCGGTACCATAAAGTCTTTTGAAAATCAATTTTAGGGTTAATGACAAAATACTTTCAACATAAAAAAAATGTAATTAAAAAAAATTTTGAATGTCGGAGTAAAAACTCCTTTTGGTATGGGTTAATCCACCCTTAAAGAAAATTCGATTTAATGAAATCTGTATTGAAATTTGATTAGAAAATTCCCAATGTAGAATAACCGAGTTGAGAACTTCCAAAAATAAACTTTGAAAATCAAAATGTTAAAACAAGTAATTTTTCAAAGATAAATTTTGATTTAAAGAAAAATAAGGGTTTTGAAAAAGATGGGATTAAATTTAGAAAGACCTCAATTGTTAAGGACTAAATTGAAATCTTTCAAAAATATTTTTGGATTTTTGAAATTAATGTCGGAATAATCAAATTCCTTTTATTGATGATGAATTTTGATTAAAAAGCAAGATTCTAAAAAAAGTTTAATTTTAATTGGAAAGATTCCAATGTAGGGACCTAATTGCATGAAATGATAGGACAAAATAAATCAAAAAAATAGGTTAGAACAAGAAATATATTAAGTATATATTAAATAAATAATTAACGATGCATGAACTTAATTTCTAAAATGGCATAAATGATGTAAATGGGCCTAGGCTAAATGACATATCAAAATGAGATGGGTCTAATACTAAAATGCAAATGAACCTAACTTGCTAAATGACATAATAAAATGCTAATGAGTCTAAACTAAATGATATATCAGAAAGCTAATGGTATAAACTAAATGACATGTTAAAAAGCTAATGGGCCTAAGCTAAGTGACATATTAAAATGCTAATGGGCCTAAAACCTAAATGGCGTAAATTAATGGAATGAGCCAAATCTAAAATGCAAATAGACTTAAATTACTAAATGATATATAACAATGAAATGGGCCTAACTAAAATGCAAATGGGCCTAGCTAAATGATATGGATTGAAATATTAATGGACCTAACTAAAATGCACATGGACCTAGTTAACTAAATGACATAAATTAAATGATATGGGCTTAAACTAAAAATACAAATGGGCCTAGACTAAAATATGAATGGACCCAATTAATTAAATGGCATTAACATAAATAAGATGGGCCTAGCTAAAATGCAAGTGGGCCTATTACTAAATGACATAAAATATGAAATGTCCTAAATTACTAAATGACTTAAAATATGAAATGGGTCTAGTCTTAAAATACAATTGGGCTTAATCCTAAAATGTAAATGGGCTTAAAATCTAAAGTAACTAATTATAATATTATGAATCAAATTAACGTACCAATAATTATCTAACATTATAAAGTATAAACATGCATAAAATGAGAAATATTTCCTACCAAAAAAAGAAAGAAAGAAAAATTTGCTAATGCATCCCTAATCTTATCACAAGTTACGTACCTTTTACATATATATATATATATATAAAAGAGAAAATTGCAAACCAACTAATTTGATTATAAATCTAAATTTCCTAAGGCTAAAAAACGTAGTTTATAAGTAAAGAACAGGCTTCAATTCAAATCAACAAAAATTGCAGCCCGTTAATTATCAAATATGAAAACCAAATCACTACTAAGCCTGGTCCGAGAATGAATAAACTAAACAATTTGACTAGTATAATATACATATAACAAAATCCAAAATTATCATATCAAAGCCCAAAGGCCACAAGGCAAATAAACAAATTGGCCCAAAACACAAAAGAATAGATCTAGCAATAAAAAAAAAGTACGCGATTCTTATCCTATGGCAGTCCGAAATCAAACAACATCGAGCTATTTGCACAGTCCAGACAACAAGGAATTTGCAACCCAATGATATTAACAAGGCCCAGAATGAATTAAGGCATGATACTACAACCAAAGGGCCAAGAATTTAAAATAAAATAAAATAAAATAAACTAAAATAAAAAAAATCAAGGTTTCTGCATAGATCAATAACAGCCTAAAGTTAATCTATTGCAATCCATGAAGCATGAAAGCCCAATAGTGAAAGGGCACTTACCCTAAACACACTGGGTTTATGCGTTTGATGATCAACCCCCTTTTTCTTCTTCTGTCACCCTTCTCACTGCTTTCTTCCAAAAACACAATGGTTATCTTTTCTTTTCACCGAACATAAATTGCAGCACCCTATCCGTCCCCTTATCAACTGATGAACAGGGTTCCTTTCTAATGTAAAAAAAAACTCCATTCCTTCTTCCTTTCTACAAATCTCAAAAGTTTAAATTTAAAGCTTTTTCGTAAATCCCCAAACTCACGAAAGAAATCTAAAACTAAAACTCCAATTTTTGAAGATACAGCAGCCCGATCATCCCCATATCAAACTATGTTGCTCCACTTTCTACCTTCTTCCTAAACACTGAACCAATTTCCTGAATCTGCTCCTTCCTGAATTTGCTCCCAAATACCAATCCCCAAAGTGAAGCCCTTGGCTTTCTTTTTTGCAAGAACCCTAATTTTTGGAACAGGGATCGGCCTCTTTTTTTGACACTGTACGAAAATGATCCTTTTATATCATGGTAGTGGTTGATCTAAGGGTGGAGAACTTTTCTAAACCCTAAGATCAACAACTGACCAACCTCACCTCCTCCCTCTTTCTCCGTTTTTTTCTGTTTGTAGGGAATGATAGGCCTTTTATTATTATTTTTTTTAATTTTTTATTAAAAATAAAAGTGCAATGAGGGAATCTCTGAAGCATTGTCGGATTTGGGAGATTTTTTTAGGTAGCCATCCCTTCTGGTCTCCTTGCTGCTGTGCTAAGAATGGCAACTTTGTGAGTTGATACAGTGCGGTTTGAGGCAACGTTCAGTTCAGACTGCAGTTGTTTCTTTTGATTTGATCAATCATGCAGTAAAACACTGTCGTTTTAGGTTTTATGGGTCAATAGGGGTCATTATTGGGTTTGAGCTATTATTTAAATGTAAAAGGGGTTTTGGGTTCTAGCGTGCATTCGGGTCAAGTGTAAAAGGGATATGGGAAAAATAACACTTGGGTTTTAGTTTGCAATTTTGAAAACCGTATGTCCAATTCCAATGCTTGCTCCAATCTTCAAAGCACGCTCAATTCTAAATAGCAAAACAAAAAATATAAGACTAAAGTAAGATTAAAATTAAAATTAAAATCTAATATAAATAAAGAAAGTAAGAAAGGTTGTAAGAAAAGAAATTAAAAAATGAGGTGTCTACACTCGATATAAGCAACATGATGATGGCTTCATTTGCTTGCACGATCAACCACGGTCGATATATTTCTACCTAAGTTTTTAATATGTCATTGATTGAATACCAAATTACAACTACAAGCAGCATTCAATAGCTACTATGAATCTGTTTTTGTGCCTTTGGCGATGTTAAAGTGGAAAAATTCCATATCGGATGTTTGACTTTTTTAGGACTCTTATATTCAAGCTGGGCCTCCACACCTATAGTCTTAATTGAATTGTCTAATATTTACACCAATTGGTTTTAGATGAATGCCTAACATGGTATTTGAGCTTAGGCATGTTTATGTTGCCCTCGTTCTGGTTGTTCACGTGTTCACCTATTCGTTTCCGTTGTTTCTCTTGAGCTACATTTGCTGGGGAGTGTTATATTGGTTTTATCCCATATTCGTTAAATATGACCTACCTAACGCTCTTATATTTGAGTTGGATCTCTTCACCTATTGCCAATTGATTTCATGTTGTTTGTTTAGCATGATATCAAGAGCTTAGGTTAATTTTTTTTTTGTTTCCAATTTTTCCTATTCCTTCCTGGGTTTTACCTACCCTGTCACTTCACTGCACCTTTTTGTCTGAATTATAGTCACCTACGACACTTCAAGCTCTTTCGCCAGTTAATTCTCCTTATCCCAAGTTTTCCTTATTTATTGTATTTTTGACAGTTCTCCATTTCTCAAATTGCCTATACAAGTGGATAGATCTCACTTCAATCTATCACTCAACACACTCAGTTAGGGATTCAATGGCATTCAATGTGAGGGATTTAATTAAGTCTAATTTGTGTAGTTACCTTGTGTAACTAATAGGTTCTTGTATGAATACCTTGGAAACTTTGTAATAGTTCATACAATACAATACAATACAATACAATTCATTCTTCCATTCTTTGTTTCCCCTTTTCACCCATAGGGTACAAAAGCCAACTATTACATTAATACAAGGAACTTGAAATTTGAAACTTCAATTTCATCAATGTCACTCC
The DNA here is from genome assembly GCA_030664755.1 of Microcos paniculata. NCBI lineage: Eukaryota > Viridiplantae > Streptophyta > Magnoliopsida > Malvales > Malvaceae > Microcos > Microcos paniculata. The sequence goes on from CP131463.1 coordinate 2,574,545, forward strand.
TTCAACTTTCTTAAGGAAAGTTGTTACAATGGTGATCTCTGTTACAAGGTATTTTCCCTCACCATAGTCAATGATGTATCCCACTTTAAAGTCATAAAATTTTCATACGAGCCTTGCCCCATCAGGATTATGCAAGTAATACCTAAGTAAAGAAAACTTACTGCAAATACTGCTACAAGCATTAAACTAATAACCTCAGCATGGAGCAACTATGAGCTAAATACAAAAAGTAAGAAGAGAGCAACCTTAATGAATATGTTTAGTACAAGACTCAGTCGCCTATTTACTTTGCCAATGTTTGGATCATAGGTATAGAAAACTACTTTAAGAAGAAATCCACAGCTCAATATAAGCAGCATGATGATGGCTTTATTTGCTTGTAAGATCAATCGTCTAGCCAGTCAATGATTGAATACCAAATTATAGTTACAAGCTATATTACAATAGCTGCTATGAATATGTTTTTGCACCTTTGGTGATGTTAAAGTGGAAAAATCCCACATCTGTTGTCTGACCTTTTTATGACTCTTATATTTAAGTTGGACCTCTACACCTATAATCATAATGGAATTGTTTCCCAATTGATTTTAAATGAATGCTTAACATGGTATCCGAGCTAAGGCATTTTTTTTCTTTACCCTCGTTCTAGTAGTTCACTTGTTGACCCGTTTGTTTCCACTGTTTCTCTGAAGTTACATGTGTGGGGGAGTGTTAAAGTGGTTTTATCCCACATCTGTTAAATTTGACCTACCTGACACTTTTATATTCATGTTGGATCTCTTCACTTATTGTCAATTGGTTTTAGGTTGGTTGTTTACAATGGTATCGATAGCTTAGGTTAATTTTTTTTTCGTTTCCAATTTTTCCTATTCCTTGGGTTTAACTACCCTATCACTTCATTTCACCTTTCATCTGAATTCCAGTCTCCTATGGCACATCCAACTCCTTCGCCAATCATTCTCCTTATCACAAGTTTTCCTTATTTATTGTGTATTCTACGGGTCTCCATTTATTACATTGCCTATTCAAGTGGATGGAACTCGCTTCGATCTATCACTAAAAAAACTTAGTTAGTGATTTGATGGCACTCAATATGAGGGATTCAGTTTTTTTTTTTAATTTATGTAGTAACCATGCTTAGCTAATAAGTTCATGTATGAATACGCTAGAAACTTTGTAATAGTTCATACAATACAATACAATTCATTATTCCATTCTTCGTTTCCCTCTTTATCCCACATGGTACCAGAGCCACTATTACATTAATAACAGGAACTTAAAATTTGACACTTTAATTTCATCAAGGTCGCTGCCTTAAACTTTCTTAAGGAAAATTGTTACAATGTTGATCTCTGTTACAAGATATTTTCCCTCACCATAGTTAATGATGTCTCCCACTTCAAAGTAATGAAATTTTCAAATGAGCATCGCCCTTTTAAAGATTTTGTGACCAATACCTGAGTAAATAAAACTTACTCTAAACACTACTGTAAGCATTAAAGCAGTAAACTTAGCATGGAGTAACTTTGGGCTGAATAAAAAATGTAAGAAGAGAGCAGCCCCTATGAATATGTCCAGCACAAGAGTCACTAGCCATTTGCTTTGCCAATGTTTGGATCATGGGGATAGAAAACTAATTTAAGAAGAAATCCACAACTAAATGTGAGCAACATGATGATGGCTTCATTTGCTTGCATGATCAAGCACAGTCAATCTTCTATTATCTACATTTTTAATATGTTATTGATTGAATATCAAATTACAGCTACAAATTGCATTACAACAACTGTTATGAAACTATTTTTAGACCTTTGGAGATGTTAAAGTGGAAAATTCCCATATCAATTATTCGAGTTTTTTTAGACTCTTATATTCAGGTTGGGCTCTGTACCTATAGTCTTAATGGAATTGTTTACTATTTGTACCAATTGTTTTAGATGAATGCTTTACATAATATCCGAGTTGAGGTCTTTTTCCGTTACCCTCGTTCCGATTTTTCATGTATAGACCAGCTTCTTTCCATTATTTCTCTTAAGCTACATTTATGGGGGAGTGCTAAAGTGGTTTTATCGCTCATCTATTAAATTTGACCTACCTGAGGCTCTTATATTCAAGTTGGATTTCTCCACCTATTACTTATTGGTTTTAGGTTGATTTTTTAGCATGGTGTCAAGAGCTTAGTTAGATCTCGCTTCGATCTATCACTCAACAAACTCAGTTAGGGATTTAATGGGGCTTAATATGAGGGATTCTGTTTTGCTTAATTAACGTAGTTACCATGTTTAGCTAATAGGTTCCTGCATGAATATGCTATAAACTTTGTAATAGTTTCGTACAATACAATATGATTCATTTTTCCAATTTTCGTTTCCTTTTTTCTCCTACATGGTCCTAGAGCCAACTATTATGTTAATACCAGGAACTTGAAATTTGACACTTCAATTTCATTAAATGCCTTCCACTTCCTTAATGAAAATTGTTACAATGTCGATCTCTGTTTCAAGGTATTTTCCCTCACCATCGTTAATGATGTCTCCCACTTCAATGTAGCGAAATTTTCAAACAAGCATCACCCTATCAAATATTTTACGAGTAATACCTGAGTAAATAAAACTTATTCTAAATACTGCAACCAGCATTAAACTAGTAACCTTAGCATGGAGTATCTTTGAGTTGAATACAAAATGTAAGAAAAGAGCAGCCCCTATGAATATGTCCAACACAAGACTTTGCTACGCATTTGCTTTGCCAATGTTCGAATCATGGGGATGGAAAATTGATTTAAGAAGAAATCCACAACTAAATATGATCAACATAATGATTGCTTCATTTGCTTGCAAGATTAACCACGGTCGATCTTTTTCTACCTACATTTTTAATATGTCATTGATTGAATACCAAATTACAGATACAAACTGCATTACAACAGCTGCTATGAAACCATTTTTACACCTTTGGAGATGTTAAAGTGGAAAAATCCCATATCGATTGTCTGAATTTTTTGGGACTTATATTCAAGTTGAGCCTCTGCACCTATAGGCTTTAATGGAATTGTTTGATAATTATACCAATTAGTTTTAAATGAATGCTTTACATGGTATCGGAGCTAAGGCCCATTTCCATTACACCCATTCCGGTTGTTCACGTGTACACCCGTCTGTTTCCATTGTTTCTCTTAAGCTACATCTGTGGGGAGTGGTAAAGTGGTTTTATCCCTCATCTGTTAAATCTGACCTGCCTGATGCTTTTATATTCAAGTTGGATTTCTCCACCTATTGATAATTGATTTTAGGGTGGTTGTTTAGCATTTTGTCAAGAGCTTAAGTTAAAATTTTTTTTCGTTTCCAATTTTTCCTATTCCTTCTTGGGTTTTACCGACCATGTCACTTTACTCCACCCTTTTGTTTGAATTCTAGTCACTTACAACACTTCCAACTCCTTCGCCAGTCAATTCTCCTTATCCCAAGTTTTCTTTATTTGTTGTCCTTGCTACGAGTCTCCATTTATTTCACCACCTATAGAAGTGGATAGATGTCACAACCCGACCCGCCCAGGCCGGCCACTTGGCAACCGTCACGCTACCTCGAAGTATGTGTCTACAGCCACGTATCTGAAACACCGCAAGGCATAGAAATGGATACCATCGTTACAAAACAACTAAAACTTTAACCAAAAATCATTTAATAAAATAATGAACTTTAAAAGTAACGCCAGTGGACTAATTTAGAGAATACTTTCATGGCGAAAACTACTAAGCCTAAGCCATTGACGTCTCTTAGTGAGCCTCTTTTATCTGCTAACCCCGTACGCTGATATGCATCTATCCACATTGGATACAGGTGAGTAATAGAGGTTCTATGAATCTTCATTGGGGTTAAGGAAAAACAGGGAAAATTCAAGATAATAACAAAATAAATATTTTTCTTTTGAAAAATCTGCTGAGAACTCTCTTTTAAAACACATTAAATAAATAAATATATATATATACATAAAATGGTCTGGCATCTCTATTATATTGTAGCGTGACCCGTCAGTCGTCTTATGCCTTACTGTACTGAGGGCTATCTCTTTTCTTTCTAAAATGTTTTCTCTTTTCTCTTTCTCTAGCCTGTTCCCTCGGTGGTGCCCATCGCTATGGTTGAACACAGTGAATTGGAGCCCTAGAGAGCTTCCCTACGCACTTCTCCCAGGGTCTCGATTCACCGTGCCCCTCGATAGATGGTCCACAGTTGAGTATCATGCATGCTCTCAAACTCGATCCACGCTCCCGCATATATTGGAGCATCGAGGAACCCACTCAATCACTCATCTCGCATGGGTATCGTACCCTCAATAATCATAATAATAATAATTCATATATATATATATATTTAAAACATCCCACTCTCTAGGTGGGTATATCAACAAGCAACTCTGTGTGTGTGGATTTCCCGTATCCTAAAACCTTTGAAAACATTTATGTTTTTAAAACCATTTTTAAAACCTTTGTTCCCAGTGGCTAAACAAAGAAGTCTAGGCCACTCATAGTATTGGGAGATTCGTATACTCCCAAGTGCTCCATGTAGTTTAACCTCCGGAGTATCATTGCATTTGATCATTCATAGCCCTAGTACACGAAAAAGCATGTTAGCATTCATAAACAACTATGAATGCACTTATGAGGCTCTAATATGACCTAAGACAATGTTTGCAAGTGTTTCGGGGCTAAGAAAAGTGTCCGGGAGGTTCCAGCGTTAAAATTGGACACTTGGTGAAAAATTATGAAAATGCCCCTGGGGGCCCCTAGGCCACCCATGCGGACTGGGCCTGGCCCCAATCTAGGCTAGGCAGGCCCTCCCACTCGAACTGGGTCATACTTGGCCCAAGCCCCTCGTGGGCAAGTGGGCTACAACCCACTCCCGGGCGGGACTGGCCAAGTCCAGCGCGAACTCGGCCAGCAAGGTCACTCCTGTGGGGGAGTGCCTCGCCTCTCGTGCGGGAGGCCTTGAAAATGTCTCTCCTGCACAGGAGAGACTTAGCTCCTACGTGGGAGCCACCTAGGAGCCTCGAGAATCGAGGCATTTCCTTAGTTTTTGAGCCCCTTGGACCACGGTTTGGCCCAAAAATCGAGACGAACATTCCTCTCGCCTCCCACAACACGTTTACCAAAGCATAATCGAGAATCACAAGCTCAAAGTTCCTAGATCTCAAATCCAATCTTAAAATCTAACTAAAAAGCTAAACATAACTTTGAGCTTGGATCTCTCCTATACCAATGCATGGAAATGCATGAAAACTTAGAAAAACGTAGATCAAGGCATTAAGAATAGCATACTAGAATCTTACCTTGATCTTTCAGTCGGTTTGTCTGAATCGGCCAAAAGTCCAAAATTGCTCCAAAAGAGCAGTTGAAAGAAAAGAGAAATGAGAGAAGAGAGAAAAAGAGAAAATGAGAGGGAGAAGCTCAGCCTCCCTCTATTTATAGGGGAGTCCGGCGCTGGGTCTACTCGGGCCCTTAGCCAAACTTTCTCTTCTCCTTTAACCTCTTATAATCTTGATCCTTGGTCAAATCCACCGACCAATTCACCAATGGACATCCCATCCATTGGCTATGGACTTAAAGAAGTCGACTTTAGTGTTTCCTTGCATGGTCAATTGCCTCGTCCTCCAACTCCGTCTTATCTTAAGCTTAACTTCTCTTCTTAATTAGACATATCCAGACTGACGTATTATCCACTTAATACGTTGTCTTGTACTATTCGGTTTGTACGGAAAAGTTGCATTAGGTCTGGGTGTGTTAATAGATCTCGTTTCAATCTATCACTAAAGAAACTCAATTAGAGATTTGATGGTGCTCAATTTGAAGGATTTGATTAAGTTTAATTTGTGTATGTTACCTTGTATAGCTCGTAGGTTCCTGTACAAATACCCTAGAAACTTTGTAACAGTTCATGCAATACAATATAGTTCATTTTTCCATTCTTTGTTTCCCTCTTTCTCCCACATGGTACCAGAGCCAACCATTACATTAATATCAGGAACTTAAAATTGGTCACTTCAATTTCATCAACGTCACTGCCTTCAAATTTCTTAAGGAAAGTTGTTACAATGGTTGTCTCCGTTATAAAGTATTTTCCCTCACCATAGTCAATGATGTCTCCCACTTCAAAGAAACGAAATTTTCATGCGTATGTCACCCATCAAAGATTATGCGAGCAATACTTGAGTAAATAAAACTTCAAATACTACTGCAAGCATTAAACTAATAACCTTGGCATGGAGCAACTTTGAGTTAACGCAAAAGTAAGAAAAAAGAAGCCCCTATGAATATGTCCAGTGTAGACACTTATTTTCAAATCTTAGTTAATTAATTAATTAATTAATTGGTTATTTCCAAATTTTTATTTCACCCATCATTCTTATTGCCTTTTTAAGTTTAGTTTATTACTTATTTATTTATTATTATAGTTATTATTTATTTATCATCATCATCATCATCACTTTAACTTATTTTGTTTTAATTTTATTCTATTACCTTGCAGGTAATTTTGAACCAAAGCCAAAGAGGCCAACTGAGTCAACTTGACTCCAATGCAAAATCCAAGTCAATGACCAAAGCGAGTCAACTCGACTCCCATGCAAAAGTAAAGCCAAAGACCAAAGTGAGTGAACTCGACTTCCATGCAAAACCAAGCAAAGTTAAGAAAGCCAAGATCAAGTCAACCTAGTTTCCATGCAAAACACCATCCATTTTGCGAAGCCACCTTATATACCACATTAATGCCCATGCATCTTGTCAAAACAAGCCAATATAGTCTTTCATCAAGATAGAAATAAAAGTAGCGTGCCACATCATGGGACCTAAAAAAAGCTATGTCATTACATGAATATCACGAGTAAGGAACGGGATAATGTGTGGCATGATAAAGCTCATCTCGGGCTCATCATCACCATATCAATCACGTGGTAGGTTCACACAAAAACAGTGCCGTGTATTCGTATGAGTTACTAAAACTGCTTTGGTTGCACATACATGGAGCAAGAATGGACAGTAAAGTGTGAATTGCATAGTAAAATGAAAAAGATAGCCTTTATCTCAGTTGTTGCCAATGTCTGAGCTCCACCTTCATTCTCATTGGGTCAAAACAATGAGCTGGCAACAACATTGCTGTAGGAGGGACATGTCTTCACAGTGTTATTGGCTACCTCATTTAAGCTTCAAATTCTGTTGGACCACCTATTAAGAGGAAAGGGGAAAGGGGAAAGAGGGACCGTTGGATCAAGAAGATATAAATGATCTAATGGGAAGGAAAATGGTTATAAAAACATCAAGAGGTAAGTAGTAGAGGAGGGGGGGGGGCTACTTTTTCGTTTTAAAAAAGAGCAACAGATTTTCAGTTTTTAGAGAGAAAGGCTAGCTTGGTTCAAAATAATAATAAAAAAAAAGAACAAAGAACAAAGAGCAACAAAAAGAAGAGAGAATGAGAGGTTTTTTTTTCCTTCATTTTTTTGAAAGAGAGTTGTGGGAAAGCACTTTTTTTTATTTTAAGAAGAAAAAGTGTCAGTTGTTTGAAAAAACAACAAAGGCCATTTCTTCAAGAAAAAAGAAAAAGCTACCATTTTTGTTAGCTTTGAGTGATGTTTACCAACACAAAGCTCCATCTTTTTGGTAAAGCTCTTTCCTTTTTATGAAAAATTATTGCTTTTTACTTTGAATGCCATGTTTTTATTTCATTGTGGTTAATTTGTGCATAAAGATGCTAACTTTTTATCTTTTATATTAATATTTACAATTTGTGAAGTTTTTATGCCTTGTTAAATAATTTGATTAGCTTGAAGCATGAGTTAGATGTATTAAAAATGATGTATTTTTCTTGTGTCTATGTTAATTTATGTTTAACTTTGATAATTTGCATGCTTATGTAAAAAAAGGTCTTAACTTTACATCTTTATGTCAATACTTTTAGTCTTTGAAGCCTAATATGTGTATTTTATGCAATTTGCTTAATTAAAACCAAATCTTGGCCATAAAAATTGTATCTTTGGACTTGTATATATGTTTGCTTAGTTAAAAATCAAAGCCATAAAAATCACATTTTTGGACTTGTATATATTTTTGCTTAGTTAAAAATAAAATCTTGACCATAAAATTTGTATCTTTGGATTTGCATATGCGTTAATGAACAATTGAAATTGGTAATTTGTCTACTTGGCTTATTTATATGTGTTAAAATTGGCTGCCATTCTATTTAAGCTTACAAAGTTAGATCTAAATTTCCACGTTTCATTTACTATATTATTATTCATATTTAAGTATATTAATCTTTGATTATGTTTTCTTGTCTCATTCATGCATAAATAAGTTTAGAGCATTAATTTTCAAAAATTCATGTGTATGGGGAACCAAAGGGTGCTTCACGAGTCCGAGGTTTCCGAAGGTTTCCAAAATAGGTTTTATCTTGGTCTCTAATCGAGAGTCCGATTGGGTCCAAGGAAATTTCTTATCCCTTCAAAATTAAAAAAGATAGATTTTCCTCATTTAATTTTCATAAAAAGGCATACACATATCATATTTATGATTTCTTTAAAATTTTTGAATGCAAATAAACCCCAAAAAGTGTTTTTTTTTTAACAAAAGGAATGTTAATTCCAACCTTATTTATTTATTTTATTTTAAGAAAATCTCTTGTTTAAGTGCTCAATTAAATTAAAAGGAATATTTATTCCAACATTAATTTAAAAAATTATAGTTTAAAGTTTTTGAAAGATGTTAACTACCCAATTATAATTAAGGCCTCTCAAATTAATCCAAATTTTATTAGAAAATTAATTTCAAAACCTTTTTTTATTTCTTTACACTGAAAGGGGATATTTATTTTCTTTTGCCATTTTTTCAATTTTCAAAGTATTTTTGGTAAGACTTTAGTGCATTAAATTAATTAAGGCATTTCAATTAAACTTAATTTTTATTAAAAATATTTTTCAAAATTCTAATAAAAGGAATATTTATTCCTTAAATTTTTGAAAAATTACTTTTCAAAATTGATTGTATTCAATAAAAAGAGATATCTATTTTCTTACATCATTTTTTTAAAAAGCTTTTTTGAAAATTCTTAGTTTATTAAATTAATTAAAGTCTTCCAATTATACCAAATTTTGGCTAAATCATTCCCTTCATTAAATTAAAAGGAATATTTATTCCGACATAGTTTTAAAATTAAATATTTCTAAGAGATTTTAATTTAAATAATCATACTTAAAGTCTCTTAATACAAATTTCAGAACATGAATTTAAGGATGTTTATCTCAACCTTTTTGTAAAATATTTTCTAGAAGGTTTCAATTTGTATTCCCATAATTGAGACTTTCTAAAATTAATTTAAATTTTTGTTTTTTCATAAAAGGGATATTTATCCTCATTTTTAAATTAGAATTTGATTTTAGAAGAATATTTATTCTTATTTGGAAATCGAATCTTCATTCCAAGTAGGAAATTTTTTCAAATTAGAAATTGGGCTCTTGACTTTCATATTAGAAGGAATATTTATTCCGACATTAAATCTTTAAATTCCAAATTTAGTTTTTATAATGGGATGTTTATCCCAAATTTAAAGGAATGTTTATTCCAACATTTAAAATTATATTTTTATTAAAATGGTTTTAAACACATTTTATTATTATATCCAAAGTAAAATATCTTTAAGACTTTTTGTGGGACCGATTTTCGGGCGTCTCGAGGGTGCTGATCTTTCTCGGAGCGTAATCAACTTCCAAACCTAAAATCTCTTCCTTTGTATATTGGTTTCTTTCCTTAACTTGATATAATCTTTCTAGATTTATGTTAAATTACACAAATAGGTGACTCACCACACCTAGTTAAAATAAAATATTAGTGGCGACTCCATTTTATTTTTCGACTGTTAAGTCCTGAGCTTTTTTCAAACCTTTTTCGTCAGGCGTACCCTCGGCACGACATCTTGACAGCTTGACTCCACTAGAGATTCTTTTTAGAGAGTCAAGCTATCTTTTTAAAAAAAAGAAAGTCGTGTTTTACTTGGATATAATAATAAAATGTTTTAAAGTTTCATTTCATGCATTGCATCAATTCATTTCATTCAAAATTTTTCCAAGAATTGTTTCAAAAAATTCAGAAACAAATTTTTCCAAAAAAAAAGAAAAAAGAAAGATTTTCAAAATTTTGTTTACCAAAATTGCATCTTGCATTCACATCACATTTGATTTATATTGTATGTATGTTTATATGCCTTGATCTTCTAGCATGCTTTGTCTGTTTACCTTTTTGCCCATTTGATTACTTGTATATATTTTGCGTGTTTCAATTCCCTGTATATACCATGTAAGCCTATTCTGTTTATCTCTTACATGCTTATTTCTTGTCCTTTTATTTTCTTGCATTCATTTACTTATTGAGCTTATACTTTGAATTGTACTGGTCATGTGTTGACCTATGATAGTGAATTTCTTCTGCTTCTTCGTATGATTGTTGCTTCATCGAAAGGCAATTGGTAAAGGTAAAGGTCCCTTCCACACAAACAAATTCATAACATAAAGTTTGGGAGTCCGAACTTACCGTTATTTAGGAGGGGGCTATTGGGTTGCCTCCACCCCATCTTATCAGATTGGTACCCTTGTCTAGAGTTTTCAACCCATCATATAGAAAATCCTGGTGCGGAAACTTAACCTAGATAAAACCAAACCCGTTCGAGGGAACCCAGTTTCTTAGGATAGGGGGATGTCTTCTAACCTTTATCACTTCCTTTCATTTTATCTATATATATGTTTATTTATTGTGATTAATTTCATGATGATGTACTAATGTGTTTTGCTTGTGCTATGTCTTATAATATGTTTATTTTCTCTAAATATCCATGGTTATTGCCTTTTATTGCCACCATCACATGACATGCATTTCATTGTAGAATCATTCACAATAAGGGAATCGTAAAAGGAAATTAGTCATGGTTGATGAGCAAGGTCAATCTTTGGGTCAATAGAAAGTTCTGGAAGATGCAATGGCTCAGCTAGTTAAGAGGTGTCAACAATTGGGATTAGAAAATGATGAGCTAAATAAACAATGCCAGAAAGGACAAAAGGAGAATGCTGGTTTGAAGAATAACTTATCATATGCACATTGGAGTCGGGAAGTGTTGACTAAGTCACACCTTCAGATCGAGAATGAGTTGAATGATGCCTAAAAGCATTATCAGAGGTCTCAAACCTAAGGATATGGTTTGAGGAAGTCTAAAAGTGCCCAGTTGACTAATCAAAATAAGTTGAGAAATGAGCTTAAAATTGAAAAAGGCATGAATACTGAGCTTGGAGAGACAATAGCTCAGCTACACCAACAAGTGGAAAATCATCAGGCCGCCACCAACTGGGGGGAATAGAATGCTCGATTGGTCCAAGAACTTGATAAGCTCATGAAAGGTGGCTAATCTGAAGAATCAGAATTGGGAATTGGAATTTAAAATTGAGGTGTATTAGCATCAGTGGAAGTCATCTGAGCTTCAATATAAGACAACCAAGAATCAGTTGGACCACGTGCTAGCCAAAGTTGTCGAAAATGTTGGTACGATCAAAGAGCTCTCCGCTTGTATTGAACAAGCATCCATGTTTTGTGATGAGATGATCAAGTGCCATGACCAGATTGACCAAATCAGCCAGAATTTATGAATATATTTATTGTCTTGGGATATCCACTTAGGAAGCTTTTGGGTCTTTGGAACTATCTTTTCGATGATTGTAATTATGTTTTAGGTATTTTAGATAATCAAGTGGATATTTTGGAATATTGATGTGGATATTTGGGCCCTTGATCTTGTTATGATGACCAGTTATCCTTTATGGTTAAAATTGTTGTAAATCATACATTATTTCATTATACATCCAATCATTGTCATACTTTACTTGTATGTGTTCATCCATGTATATAATTTATCTTAACGATGGACTAACACATTTCCTTTTTGTCATTTTTTCCCTTTATTTTTGTATCCTGTGATTGCATTTTCTTTAAGCATGTTCATACATACATTTCATTCATATTCATAACAAGGGAATCTAATTCATCCTTGTGATTAAATAAAGGTTTCAAGATAGCACTTCCAACACATAGATATAATACTAGATTACAGTCCAGAATTGTAATAAAAGAACAAGCCACCGAAATTGAACAACTAAGGAAGAAAAAAGAGGAATTGCATAAGAAGCTGGATTAGATGGTAAGAATGGTGACCAATATGAGATAGCAAAAAATGGCCAATTCAGGCAACAACTCTAATGGATAATTTTCTTAGGGTACACTCCTACACATACCTATAACAATTCAGCCAACGAATGCCTATATCCCATCTCCAACCCTCAATGTACCCCCATAAGAAAATCAAATACAATTTCCCCAACCAACCACAAACATATTCACCTTCCCACCTTCGCCACCGAGTAGATACCTTTTTATACCCCCAATGTTCACTTCAAATGGAGGACCCTTGTAACAACTCCACCAATTCCTCATTCTATATATATCATAGCACCTCATGTTCCTGGATATGCCCTAACCAACCCCATGATTGTGCCTGATGAGCAATTTGAGAAAGAGATGGGCAGGGCTAAAAGCCAAAGGGTAGTAAGTCAGATAGAGGAGCGGCTTAAAACCATAAAGAGCACCCATGCTTATGACATTATTAATGCATATGAGTTGGGTTTAGTGGATGGACTGGTGATCCTACCTAAGTTCAAAGTGCCTGAGTTTGAAAAGTATAGGAGGACTACATGCCCTCGTGACCATATTACCATGTATTGCAAGAAGATGGCCGCATATTCACGAGATGATAAATTGTTGATTCATTATTTCCACGACAACTTTACTGGATATGCAATGCTATGGTACAACAAGCTAGATAAGTGAGGTATTCACTCTTGGAATGATCTGGCTCGGGCTTTCATTGATCAGTACAAGCATATGACTGATTTAGTGCCCAATAGACTAACTTTACAAAACATGGAGAAAAAGTCTTCTGAGTCATTCACTGAATACTCCCAAAGATGGAGGCACATGGTGGCTCAGATTCAACCCCTTTTGATTGATAAAGAAACAACAAGGCTATTTGTTAATACCTTGAAAGCTCTATACTATAGTCATATGCTCGCTGGTGCCACCAAAAGTTCTATTGACCTGGTCTTAGTTGGAGACATGGTGGAGAATGCATTCAAGACCGGTAAGTTAGATGGTGAGGAGCCTAGCATAGCCAAGAAAAGTTTGAAAAAGAAAGAGGGCAAAGTGAACACCCCTGGGTATGGAGGATACCAGCGACAATATCAATACCCACAACAACAATACCGACCATACCAATCTTAATACCAACCCTACCAACCCCAACACCATCCCACCAGTTACACACCACCTCAGAACACCTATCAGTGTACTTTTCCTAGCTATAGACAACCCCAAAATGCTTACCAATACCCCGTGTTAAACACAGTTACATTGCTTAAAGACCAAATACCCAAAACTGGAACCCAAGACCACCAAGGAAAAAGAAACAATTCACCCCTATTCCCATGACCTAAACTAAACTGTATGCTAAACTCTTGAACAACAAACTGATTAAGCCAATTCAATACCCGACCGGCTTGTAACCTTTATATCTGAAATGGTTTGATGAGAATGACAAAAGTGCTTTGTTGAACTCATGTGTTTTTGATGAGTACAAAACAACCTAATTAAATGCTTCTGATGAATCTAAGTTAAGTATGCAGATTCTTGAAGTCAAAATTGAAAAATGCTAAGTGTTGAGGCTTCAACCGATTGAGGTTCTGGCCCAATCAATTGAATAAGGTTGAGACGAAGCTATAAGGCACTAACCCAAGATATTCAACCGATTAAGCAAGATAGTCAACCAATTGGGTGGGTGCTAAAAGAGGAAGAGATTGAAAGTTAGAAACTTTCAATCGATTCATAATAGAGCTCAACCGATTGAGGAAGAAATAGTGCATACTAGAAGTCTGAAGCCAGAAGAATTGAATCGATTGAGTCTTATGCTCAATCGATTCAACTCTCTAAAGAAAAAGGCCGCTGAAGAAGTTGAACCGATTGAGAAGATAAGTGAATTGATTCAACAAAAGCAATAAGAACTTTAAAAGGTAGAATTAGAAAGATTGAATTGATTCAACCTTAGCCTCAACCGATTCAATGGTGTCAGAACAGCATAACGGCTAGTTTTTTCAAAGCTGTAATTTTGCCTCTCTCTTCATTAAATGCCCTAACGGACAAAATTAACTCTCTAGCTATTTAAAGGGGTCTTAAAAGTTGAAGAAAAACAAAGAATGAGAAAGAATTGAAGAGCATTCACTACACTCATCTTGTATATTCTTTGTTTTGTTTTTCTCTCATTGTGCTTAACACTTTCACACTTTGTGAGAGAAATTCTTTGAGCTTTCATTCTTGTACAACCTAGGTCTTTGTAGTGATCACTCTTATACATCAAGATTCTATTTTTTTGCATTCTTAGAGGTGAGGGATTCACTCTAAGGGGTTGCATCAACAAGGAGGTCCTTGGTTGATTTGTAATTGAGCTTGGGAAGAGCCTCTTTGTAAAAGCTTAGTGATAGCTAGAATTCCACTGTCCTAGTGAAGCGGAGGTTAAAAATCCTTGATTGAGAAGATTAAGGTGATGGATGTAGGTGAGGAACACTGAACCACTATAAATAGAAGTGTTAATTCTTCTTTACTTTCTTAGCTTTGCAAAAAACTCAAACTACTATCCAAAACTCTCCCTAAACTTTACCCATCTCAACTCCAAAGTTCCACAAAGAGAAACTCCACCAAGAAAATAAGTCTTAAGTGCTATTCACCACCCTCTAGCACTAATCTAAGGGACCAACAATTCGTATCAGAGTTTAAACCAATTAGAAGGCTTAACATCCTTGGGGAAGATAAAAAATGGCATCATCTAGCAATTCTATGGTAAAAGGCCAATCCACCAATAGGCCTCTGATTTTTTATAGAACCAACTACCAATATTGGAGCACTAGAATCTCCATATCCATAAGAGTTGGTGATTATAAAATGTGGGTTCTTATTAAGGAAGGTCAATATGTGCCAATGAAGGAAGTAGATGGCACTAGAGTGCCAAAGGCAAGAAAAGAATAGAGTGAAGCTAAGATTAGGAATTTGCAAATCAACTACAAGGTAATATCAACTCTACATTGTGGACTAACTGCAATCGAATTCAATGGAGTGTCCACATGTTCAAGTGCCAAAGAAATATGGCAGAAGTTGAAATTTACTCATGAGGGAACTTCTCAAGTGAAAGAGTCCAAAATCACACTTCTCACCCATAACTATGAGGTGTTCAAGATGCAACCGGAGGAGAACATCGCAGCAATGTTTAATAGATTTAATGACATTGCAAATCAATTGAATCATTTTGGAAAGGAGATTCCAGAGCATGAGTGTTAAACCCCATTTTATCTCCTAAAATGGATTTTAATTTCTATCATCTTTCTCTCTTCGATACCTTGGAATGCTAAATTTTGTTCATTTTTGATTTGCAGGTGAAATTAGAAAAGTAGAGTGGAATTGGAGCCAAAATGGACTTCAAACAGGACTCATGCTAACAAGGAAAAAACCCTGCGAAGACATCAATATATGGCCCTTTACCCGTGGACGGATGGCTCGAGCAAGGATTGTAATCCACCTCGCACAATAGATCCGTCGACGGATCCATCGAACAGACGTAAAGTATGCAAGATTACATTCATCCGTTGATGGGTGTGCCTTCGGATGTCGATGGATCCATTGAGAAAATACATGAAATGGAGGAAATAAGTAGAGACGTTGACGGAGCATTACTTATCTGTCGATGGCCAACTTGTTGATGGTTGATATTTTTTACCACTCGAGTGCCCGCACTTTAAGGTTGAATTTTGGGGAACAAATCCAGCAGAGCAGTTGGAAAAGTCAGAGGAAGGACTGTAGCCATCTTCAACCCTTTTTCTCTTCCTTACTTTTGTAAATTTAAATATTTTTATTAGGACAATCTTTCTTGTCATTTAGAAAGAGAAATAGCTTAGGGAGAAAGAGATTAGTTTAATAGCTTCTTAGAGAAAGTAGAGAGGTAACTTTTGTTCATCTCTTAGAATAGAATTTTCAGAGTTTTGCTTTGTTCATTTATGTTTTCTTCATCATGTGTAGCTAATTAACTATTTACTCCAATCTATTAATAGAAATTGATTCCTTGATCACAATTGTGAGGCTCTTGTGCTTATTGATTCTTGCCTATTGATTGTTCTTCAATTTCTTGTTCTTAAAATATGATGATCTTGTTTATTGTCTTATCTATTGTATCACTTGATTAGTTAGTTGCAAATAATTGATTGAGCGGTTCTTTGGTTTGCTAATCTTTGATCATTCCCTTTTGATTGGGTTGAGTTCTTAGAACTTAGGTAGCATGTGGATGTATTGGATACATCCAAAGGAGTTGAAAATGCAACTTGAATGATAAATGCTGGGTTTATTGTTAGTTGCTGTTAACATGCATCTTTCTAAAGGTTAATGCTTCTCTATACTTGAATGTGAATTGCGAGGATTTATATTAGCAATAAAGGAAGAGATTGATGGTGAAACTTGATTGATTGTCAATCTATTCTTAGGGGAAGATCTAATGAATGTGAAGTTAGTTTCTAATTCATTTAGTTAACCAATTGATAGGGAGAATGATCATTTAATGAGTCTAGGATCAATTGCTAAATCAAGGAGTTAATTTTTTAATAGATTGGAGGCTTGCATTCATTTGTTTACTTCTTCATAATGTCATTTAATTCCTTAATTATTAATTTAGTCAACAATCCACAACTCCCCCTTGTTACTTTAAAATTCTTGATAAATGCTTTGTAAGTTTAGTGAAATCAATTAAGCTTCCTTGAGGGATTTGACCCTTACTTCCCCAATTGCACCTAAGATTAGTAAGGTTTATTTTGTTCCTTTGTGAAGAGGTAACAAATTTTGGCGCCATTGTAGGGGAACCTTCGGCATTTCACTTTACTTTTTTAGCTTTTAATCTTGTTTATCTGTTTGTTCACTTTTTTTTTTCTTGGTAATGTGTTAGCTTAGCTTATCCCTTTACCTTTTTGCATTGATAGTTTATTCCTTTAATCAGTCATAGCTTCCTCTATCTCTATGCATTCTCTTATTTATATACTTTTTCTGATTTTCGTTTGTTTCATTTGGCAGTTGTGTTACATGAATCTTAGTTCTCCTACAACAACATTGAAGGAAATCAAGCAATTTGTTGAGCAAACTAAGCATTCTTTAATAGCCAAAAATTCTCCATCTTCTTCAGCCATGGAAATTCCACAAGTAGATCCACAAGTTGATCCACCACCTCCAGCCCTTCCACTCCCACCTGTCCCTAATGATAATTAGCTCACTATCTGTCAATTCTTGGAGCGTGAGCCGAATCTTCAACCTCTGTGCATAGTCTTTCTGGAAGTAGAAGGAGCTTTTGAATTGAAGTCTAACTTTGTGCACTACCTCCCAACTTTCCATGGTCTTTCTTGTGAAGATCCTCACCAACACTTAAGGGAATTTCTGATAGTTTGTTCAACAATGAAACCGAATGGTTTAACCGAAGAACAAGCCCGGTTACACGCTTTTCCTTTCACATTGGCAGATACCGCCAAGGCTTGGTTATACCTATTGGAACCTAATTCCATCACCATTTGGAAGAGCTCAAGAAGCAATTTCTCACAAAATACTTTCTGGCTGCAAAGGTTCTTAATCTTCAGAATCAAATCAGCACAATCCGTTAAAAAAACACGGAGTCTATCTATGATTATTGGGAGAGGTTTAAGCATTTGGTGGCTAGCTATCCTCAGCAGCAAATTCCTGAGCAATGTTTATTAAACCATTTCTACAATGGTCTTTTACCTATGAATAAGGGACTCATGGATTCTGCTGCTAATGGGCACTTCTTGATCAACTTACGGAGCGAGCTCGGCAAATCATCACTATCATGGCAGCTAGCTCTTAGAATTTCAAGCTTATGATGATGCATCAAGCCACCAAGTAAATGAAGTTAGCCGTTCCGACTTAGAGCAGCAACTTGCTTCTATAAATCAACAACTCTTCAAGTTAACTTCTCTTATGATGGCTCAAATGAATACACCTCAGTCTACTAGTCCTTGTGGCATTTGCTCTTTGCATACTCAGTCTACCAATGCATGCCTCACTTTACAAGAGAATAGTGTTGAAGATGTGAATGCTGTTGATTTTCCAGGTCTTCTAAGCCCCTATATATAATCCCGGTTGGAAAGCTTATCCTAACTTTCGATATGGGAACAATATGGCCCCTCCCTTTCAGCCTAGACCTCAGTTCCAACAAGGCTCTACAACCTTCCAAGCTTCACTAGTAGCATTAGCACACCCTCACCAGGTGCAAGCACAAATTCCTCCACAAGTTGCTCCTCCCAACCAAGGTCATTCATCTTCATCACCTTCTACCTCTAGGAGATTACAGCTCAACTTGCATCATATCGGTTGTCTTTGTAAGAGGCTAATAAATCACAGTTTCAACAAGTAAGCACCTTTTTAAAGGATCTTTAAAGACACATTGGGCAACTAGTAACCTCAATTAATGATCTCACTTCTCAATCCTCGGGAAAGTTACCCTCTCAACCTGTCATAAAGCCGAAGGCCAATGTCAATGCCATACATTTACAGAACGGTCAAGTTATTCTTGATTGGAAAGAGGAAGACACCAGGGTGATGAGGAAGAAAACTTGGAAGGGGAAATGGAATCTCTTTCCCCTATTCTTGATCAGACATCAATAGATAAACCTACAATTTATCGACGGACTGACCTAGAACCGGAAGATGGAGTTCCTTACTTGACTAATATGTCGACGGATGACCCCTTGACTCGTCGATAGACAAGCCATCCACCTGAAATTGAAACTCCCTGCCAATTGTCTATGTTGATGGATGATTCATATAGACGTCAACGGATGCCATCCCAGACTCTGTTCCACCCTTTCTTCCTAGACAACATGACTTTGGAGCTTTCACATCCACTCAAAACCCAAAGGCACACACAAATTCTTCCTATCCTAGTTCAAACCTTAAAGAAATGGCTTCCTTTCCCTCTAGATTAACAAAGAAGCCTAAAGAGAACATTGAGTCGGATGTTCTAAACATTTTTCACCGAGTTCAAGTTAATATTCGTCTCCTTGATGCCATCAAATCAGTCCCCCGATATGCCAAGTTTCTCAAGGACGTGTGCACTCACAAGCGTAAGCTAAAAGGGAACGAAGTGATCACCTTGAGAGAAAATGTATCGGTGGTTTTTCAACATAAGCTCCCACCCAAATGCAAGGATCAAGGATATTTTTCCATCCCTATTACTATTGGAAAGACTTAAATTCAGACAGCAATGTGTGACTTGGGAACTACAATTAGTCTTATGCCACAGTCTCTTTATCTTTCCTTGGACATGGGCCCCAAGACAAGCACCGGTATGGTAATTCAGTTGGTGGATACATCTTTTGTGTCTTTGGACGGAGTGTTAGAACACGTCTTGGTTCAAGTCAATGAATTGGTCTTTCCCACTGATGTTTATGTCCTAAAAATGGGTAATGAAGAAGGTCCTTCCTTCTCTTCTATTCTTCTTGGCCGGCCATTCCTTTGCACTATTAGGGCCAAGGTTAATTGTCATGAAGGCCTTCTTTCCATGGAATTTGATGGAAAGGTAGTTACTTTCAATCTCTTTGATGCCATGGGATATCCTATAGATGATCAATCTATAATGGCTGTAGACTTCATCAATGTTTGCTCTATATCTCCATTGGACTTCGTTCAAGAGGACCCTATACTTGCTACCTTAACTCAAAGCATTGACTTCGATACCTTAGAGTTTGAAGAAGAAATCTATGATGAAAACATCCAGCTTATCTTATTTTCCTTGGTTGCAGTCCCCTCGAAATCAACCCTTGCCAATGTTTCCTACGTAGACCTCCTCATCCCTTCCTCTAAACTTCTTCTATCTATCATTGAACCACATATAGTTGAGCTTAAACCTCTTCCAGCCTATCTCAAGTATGCTTTCCTTGGTGAGAATGATACTCTTCCAGTGATTATTTCTAATGCTCTCACTTCCAACCAAGACTTCAACTTCTTCAAGTTCTTAAGGCTAGAAAAGAAGCTATTAGGTGGTCGGTTGCTGACATTAAGGGTATTAACCCCTTAATTTGCATACACCGGATATTGTTGGAGGATGATGCCAAACCAAGTCGGCAACGTCAACGCTGTTTGAACCCTCCCATGATGGAGGTAGTAAAAGAAGGAGATATTGAAGCTTTTGCAAGATGGCATTATCTATCCTATCTCAGACAGCAAATGGGTTAATCCAGTCCAAGTGGTGCCCAAGAAGACTGGCATCACGATTGTACAAAATGCAATTGGTGACCTTGTCCCCTAAAGGGTGCAAAATGGTTGGAGAGTGTGCATTGATTATAGGAAACTCAATGATGCCACCAAAAAGGATAACTTTCCCTTGCCTTTCATTGATCAAATGCTCGAAAGGTTGGCCGGCAAAGCTTTCTATTGTTTCCTTGACGGATACTCCGGCTACTTTCAGATTATGATTGCTCCGGAAGATCGAGAAAATACTACATTCACTTGCCTGTTTGGCACATTCTCATATAGGCGCATGGCTTTTGGCCCTTGCAATGCTCCAGCTACATTCTAACGTTGCATGATAAGTATTTTCTCATAGTATATGGAGAAAATTATTGAAGTGGTTATGGATGACTTTTCAATGTCTGGGAATTCTTTTCAAGATTGCTTGGATAACTTGCTCTTATTCTTGATCGATGTATTGAGACAAACTTGGTGCTCAATTTAGAGAAATGTCATTTTATGGTTACCAAAAGGATTGTGTTAGGCCATATAATCTCAGCCAAGGGCATTGAGATGGACAAAGCCAAGATTGATATCATTCAGAATTTACCATACCCTTCATCCATCAAGGTTGTCCGATCTTTCCTTGGTCATGTGGGGTTTTACCAATGTTTTATCAAGGATTTCTCCAAGATTGCAACTCCCATGTGCCATCTCTTACAGCAAGATGTCCCTTTTGACTTTGATGAATCATCCAAAAAGGCCTTTAACAAGTTGAAGATTGCTTTTACCTTAGCCCCTATCTTGCAACCTCTTAATTGGGACCTTCCTTTCGAGCTTATGTGTGATGCAAGTGATATGGCTGTGGGTGTAGTGCTTGGTCAGCTTGTAGGAAAGATTCCACATGTTATCTACTATGCTTCATACACCTTGAATGCGGCTCAGAAGAATTACACAACCACGGAAAAGAAGCTTCTTACCATTGTATTTGCATTGGATAAGTTCCTTCTTATTTGCTTGGCACCAAGGTGGTTGTATTCTCTGATCATGCAGCCCTCAAGTATCCCCTTGCCAAGAAGGAAGCTAAACCTTGCTTGATTCATTGGATTGTGCTCATTGAAGAGTTTGACCCTGAAATCAAGGACAAAAAGGGTGTTGAAAATTTGGTAACTGATCATCTCAGCCGGTTGGTAAGTTCTGAGGTAACTTCTCCCATTAATGATGCCCTTCCAGATAAAATACTCTATGTTGTCAATGTTCAAGTTTTTTGGTATGCTGACATTGTTAATTATCTTGTTACTAAGGAATTTCGTAGTGATTTTTCTAAGGCAAAGAGAGACAAACTTAAGCATGATGTTAAATCTTATGTGTGGGATGACCTTTATTTATGGAAGCATTGTAGTGACTTGATTATTAAGAGATGCATCCTCACTCATGAACTTTAAAGTGTTTTATCTTTTTGTCTTTCTTATGCATGTGGAGGCCATTTTGGTCCCCAAATTCATTGTTTAAATATGCTCACTCGTTTTGCAAGTCATGTAACAATTGTCAAAGGGTGGGGAAAATCACTCCTAGAGACCAAAAGCCCCTACATTTTATTGTTTGTGAAATTTTTGATGTTTGGGAAATTGACTTCATGGGACCATTCCCTAAGTCTAATGGTTTTGTTTATATCTTGCTTGCTTGTGATTATGTATCTCGTTGGGTGGAGGCCAAAGCTACCTACACTAACTATTCTAAAGTGGTTTGTGAGTTTCTCAAGTCTAACATCTTGTCCTAGTTTGGAGTGCCTCGTGTTCTCATAAGTGATAAAGGCATCCACTTTTGTAGCAAGCTCATGGCATCACTCTTAAAGAAATATGGAGTTACTCGTAAGGTGTCCACCGCATAGCACCCTCAAACTAGTGGACAAGCTGAAATTTCAAACCAAGAAATCAAAGCAATTTTTTAAAAGACAGTCAACCCTAACTGAGCAAATTGGAGTCGACGACTTGAAGACGTTTTGTGGGCATATCGAACTGCCTACAAAACTCCACTTGACATGTCTCCATACCGTTTGGTATATGGGAAAGCTTGCCACTTGCTGGTAGAGTTAGAACATTGCACTCTTTGGGCCATCAAAAAATGCAATCTCAACATTGATAAAGCCGGTGTTCATAGGAAACTTCAACTTCAAGAGCTAGAGGAAATTTGCCATGATCAATAGGATAGCTCTTTTGTCTACAAAGAACGCACTAAAGCCTATCACGATGAGCTTTTAAGGAAGAAAACATTTCATGATGGCGAAAAAGTGCTGCTCTACAATTCCAAGCTACATCTCTTTCCCGGAAAGCTTAGGAGTAGATGGATTGGTCCCTTCATTGTGACCAAAGTGTTTGAGCATGGTGCGGTGGAAATTCAAAGTTTGGCCACCTCCAAAATCTTCAAGGTCAATGGTCATCATTTGAAACCTTACTATAAAGGTGTTTCAGTTTCTCTCATGGAGGACATTTTCTTCACAGACCCTACATACTCTTGAGTGTACTCAGCTCGTCATTCAATCGAGCCAACGACGTTAAACAAAGGCACTGCTTGGGAGGCAACCCAAGTTCTCTCTTCAATTCATGGTAATGTATTCTTTTCGCCCTTATTTATCCTTGCATTATTTTATTTATCCTTGCATTATTTTTCACTCTTACATGTATTCATTCCATCGACATATTGCTAAGACTTCATGAGGCTCAATATAGAGTTGGCCATTTGAAATTTGACCTACACAAGAGGGATTCTCTGGTTTTCTATACTTAGAAGTCTACAGATTTGAATTTGAGAATGGGATAAGGATCAAAGGGTTGTTAGGGCTCTTAGAATGTTTTATCCATGGACGAATCATTAATTCACACGTCGATGGATGGTTTTGGCATGAGCACGTTTTTTAGTTGTAACCCTCATCCATCGATGTCTCTGATCTTATACATCAACGGAGAACATGGGCAGGGAGTTAGTACTCTTAACCCTTTGATAGCTAAACCTGTAGGCATCGAGGATGACACAGGTATAGGCAACATCGGAAGTTAATCTTTTGGACGTCGAAGTATAATCACATAGCCGTTGACAGATCACCTGGAAACTGAAACATGAAGTCCCTGGAAGTCCCATCCAGCGATCGGTAAACACTCATACGTCGACGGATCACTCGAGTTTTGTCACTTTAAAGCCTTCATTGGCTTTACTCGCCAAACACTATTCCCCTTTCAAACCAACTCCCCTCCCTCCAAAAACACCCAACTCCCCTCCCTCCAAAAACACCCAACCTCCAAACCCTTTATTCTCAACCCAATCTTCCACAAAATAACATCGAACCCATTCCTTTTCCATCACAAACAACCTTTCAATTCACTCCTCATCACTTCCCATACAACCATTTCAACAAATTCAAAGATCGGAGTTCTTAGAGCCAAAATTGGGCAATTTTCGGATTGGAGCACTTGGACCAAATTAGTTTGAATTGAGCACTCCAGTCGGTTAGTTATTCTATTATTCACTTCTGTTGGTTGACTTTTTGTCAAAATTAGAAGCTATTCCTTGGATTAAATGATCTTGATCTTACCATTTCGATGTTCTTGTATATGCTCTTTGATGGAATCCGAATTAGGCTATTCTTGTTGAATCTTTGGGTTTCTTTGCTACCATACTTGTGATGATCAAATGCAAATAAGTGCTATTTACGTATTGCTCAACATAAAGGTGTTCATTGTGGACAATTCTTGAGTTTGGTTCAGGTTATCTACTTTCCATTCTAAGTGTTTGATAAAATGTTAAAGAGAACTCGCCAATCCAAGCCAAAAGCCACCACTGAGCCTATCTACCTTCCAAGTCTAAGGGTGCTTCCAGTTCCTCTAAAGCACCAAAAGCATCCAAGGTAGCCAATGGCAAAGCTCCGGCTTCTACTTCCGTCCAAACTGTGGCCAATGACTTTTTCACCACCAAATGTGAAGAATGGTTCAATAGTCATCTTTTCACTCGAAAAATTATGGAGAAAATTGTGGATCGCACCATTTCTGATCAGTTTGGTTTAGTGTCTCTCTTCCATGATATTGATTGGGATGTCGTGCTTAACTTAAAGGGCGAGTACTACCCCGACTTGGTCGTTCTTTTCTATGCCAACATTAAGAACAAGGGGGCTGACTTGTCCGACATCCATACCATGGTCATCAAAGTTGACATCAAAGTCGATACAGATTTCCTCTAGGAACATTTCCACATTCCTAATGAAGGATCTCTGTTTGAGGACAGCGAGGAGGATGACAACGAAAACGAGCCGTAGTTGAGAAATGCTGCCTTGAACCGGTTCGATGTGCGGCCACGTCCAGTTCCCGAAAAAAAGGATGTCCTTTTCTGCCGTGATTTTGATATTCCAAGTAGATTGGTTGCCTATCTCATCCATCACAATGTGGACCCTAGGATCAGTGACACTCGTATCGTCAGGCACAAAGATTTGTATGTGATGGATAAAATTGTAAGAGACGGGCCCACAAAGCCTTTTACTGGTCTGGCCACACACTCTAGGCCCCGCCACCAGTGTCACCACTACTCAAGGTATTGTCCATTGGCCCTCGCAAATTCGCATCCGACACGCTCGCAGCGCTACTCGATCCCAGGCCACCAAGGGTTTTGTTGCTCTTATGCGCACGCCTCTCACCAATTGAGCTAGGCCCAGAGTGGGTGTTCAGACCAGTAAAAGGCTCTGTGGGCTCGTCTCTCACAAAAAAAGGCATAGCTCAATTGGTGAGAGGCGTGCGCATAAGAGCAACAAAACCTTTGGTGGCTTAGGTTCGAGTAGCCCTGCGAGCGTGCTTGATGCGAATTTGCGAGGGCCAAGGGACAATACCTTGAGTAGTGGTGACACTGGTAGTTGGGCCCAAAATGGGTGGCCGAACCAGTAAAAGGCTCTGTGGGCCCGTCTCTCACAAAAAAGGCACCTTTTTTGTGAGAGACGGGCCCATAGAGCCTTTTACTGGTCCGGGCACCAGTGTCATCACTACTCAAGGTATCATCCCTTGGCCCTCACAAATTCAAATCCAATGCACTCGCAGCGCTACTAGAACCCAGGCCACCAAGGGTTTTGTTGCTCTTATACTCATGCCTCTCACTAGTTGAGCTGCGGGCCCAAAGTGTGTGGCCGAGCCAGTAAAAGGCTCTGTGAGCCCGTCTCTCAATTAACTTGAATAATGTCTAAATAAAAGGAGTCATATGATTCAGGGAATAAACTAACTATATTGGTCAATTGGTCTTGAATGCTATGTTGGAAAATTTTGTGGCACTTTGTAAATTTTGGGGTCCATGAACTTAAGAAGAAATGAGTAGAAAGTCGTAAATAGTGGTGTGGGGTGAGGTAGCCCCCACATACTCAGCCGACCATACAAAATGGCCCAAGGCCATTCCTTAGTTAAATTTCTTCTTCTCTTTCTCGCCACCCACCTCTTAGCTTTCCCCTTTTTGTTTTCCTCCTTCCCCCATAGCTGACCGTAAGCCTTTCTCTCCCTCTTTGTTCTCCACCGAAAAATCATCATCAAATTCCACTAATCTTACTACTTAAACATCATACTCAGTTCCCATAATTTCTTACTAACTTAAATGGGAGAGAAAGATCAAAGGGTTCATGGATTATTAGCACAATAGAGCAAAGGAATGGGTTTAATCTCGTTTAAATTCAAAGGAGGTTTAGAACTTAAATCTAAGGCATGTTATTCTACAGATATTTAGCTTTCAAAAGCCCTTGGAAGCATGCATGTTAGTTTAGTCTAGCTCAAGTTATGATTTTTAGAAGTTTGGGTGAAATAATGGGTTGAATCTTTGAAATTATTGTAATTTAGCTTAATAGTTGTTAAATTGCTATTAATTGATAAACTAGAAATGGTTATTGAGATTAATTGCAATTAAATTGGTGGAATTTAGCTTGGATTGGGATTGGGCATGATTAGGAGTTGAATTGAAAGGTTGAATTGTAAGTTTGAGTTGTATAGTTAACATTGGATTGTGATTGAATGTATACGTTGAAAATGAATGTGTTGTTGCTAAGTTAAATGGGTAGTTTAGTGATGGAATCATTGATGTTTGTGACATAGAATTTGCTGGAAATTGACGGAAAAACAATGATATAGGTGGTTTATACTAGAGCTTTAACCTACTAGTCAACAAGGTCATGTTTAAGCTAGTAAATTAGTGTGCAAACTAATTAGTGCAAATGAAATTGTTTGAGGAGGAAAATTGGTGTATACAAAGATAATATATAGACCTTAAAATCTGGAAAGTTTCGTGTCAATTGGAGTTAGTTTGCATTAAGAACTAAAGGACTAAATGTTTAGTTAATAATTCTGTTTTAGGAGCACCTAACTGGCTTCAGATTGCGAGGGGCATAACTTGACCTGTAAGAATTCAAATGGTGTCATTCTTGTGTCTAAATGACAGTGAAAAGAGACCTATACAACTTTGTAGAAGGATCAAAGTTGAGATTCCAAGCCTAGGTTAGTGAAAACTTCCGATCTTTGAGAGTGCTCTGTTTTGCACAGAAAACAGGATAGTCCATGATTAAGCAATATTTTGAGCTAGGTGAAATTAGAATTAGAATGAGTTGTCAACTAGAAAGTTGTAAAGGAGTTTCTTATCTTTCTAAATAATTAAGAATCAAGTTAAACCATTAAGAACTGAATGAATTGTGAATTTCTGAATTTTCTGTCGCATCTTCTAGGTGCAGTTTATAGTTATGATTTTGGGGCCGTATTTGAAATGGTTAGAGCTTGAATTAGACTTGATATCTATGAATGATCTATAACACTACATGTAAGCCTTTAAACGATATAAATTTTCCATGATTTGAACTTTTATACTAAGATGTTTTTGGCATGAATTAATGTTGATTGATTATTAAATTGGATTAGAACTAATGTGAAGTCAAGAAATTTAGGATGTTTGACTGTATAGAATCCATGAAAACTTCAGATTTGAGTTTAGTATTCGATTAGCAAGTTTAAGATAGTTGGGCATCTCTTAAGTTAAGGAGGTATGCATGCATTTAAGCTCAAGACTAATCGAATAGAACTTTTTAGTGGACATCGCATAGTCTCATAACATTTATCAGTTTCCTATATTATTGAGTTGGTTAGTATATTGATTTGTATATTCTAGTGTCCCTACAAGTGTTACTTAGGAGGACTATATTAAGGACAAGCCTTGAGGTACTATGGGTGAAAGAATTAGGAGTATACTAATCTCCCTATACTATGAGTGGTTTGGCCTCAATGTTTAGTGACATTGATGGCAAATTGTTTTATTTGTTTTAATTAAATGTTTTATGCTTTACGATATATTGTGCCACCTTACAAGCATGCAATAATTTTGATGGTGGGACTATATGATATATGCTTATGTATGTATAAAATATGTTTTGATGAATGTTTTAATGATTATGAGTCCATGAGGGACTAACCCTGAGAGGGTTGATAGCTAGCTTAGTTATAGTGGCTTGTGGACCGTTCTCCAAAAAGGGAGACACAAGCGCACTACCCTGGAATAGAGAGGCAGGGAGGGTGACTCGCCACGGGGTAGTGTAGTTGTTTTGAGACAACTTCGGCAACATTGGGAGGAGAAAGGGTATAGCATAGAGATGCATATTATTATTTAAATATAAAGGAACAAATGATAAGAAATTCTCCCAACGGTTTGAGCTCATCGATGGATGAGGCTCAGTCAATTTTAGCTACCCTATAAAAATCTTTTTATGAAAATGATTCTATTGTTGGGTTAAATTTATTCTAAATATGAAGATGATTTATGATGGTTTTTGTTATTTAGTCTTTTACATTATTTCCAAACCATGTCACTGGATATTTATATACTCACACCCTTAATTATTTGATGTTTTCAGGAAATTAGAGCTCAAATAGGAGCTGCCCTCTAGTAGAACGTCCGAACTATTTCTTCAATTGTTTAGGGGATTACCATTCCTAGAGTCCTAGTGATCCAATGTTGCTTTTATGTTTCCGCTGTATTTGTTTTCATCTACACCGCACTCTGAGTATTATACCGTTTTCATGTATTTTAAGTGATTTCATTATTTGGGGATATTTGGCCTATGTAAGGCTTATGACATTTAAGTATAAGTATTTTTGAATGATATTTTATGATATTAATTATGTGTTGATTTGAAAGTATGTATTTGATATTTGACATTTGTATTTGAGCAATGAATTCAATCAATGCCTTGTGCTATCTTCGAGGCATGGTTGGCCAGCACGTACTTCGAGACAGTAGGACGGTTGTTATGTGGCCAAGCCTACAGATCAGGGCGTGACAGTTTTATTGGTCATGATTGAGATATTTGGTGTTAAATTATTTTGAGTTTAGTTGAAAGTTTAGAGTATATTTGAATCTTTCTTGATGAACTGCTTGTGGTAATTGTTGTATTCTAATTGGAGGGAGAGAGGGGGAGAGTCGGCAGAGGGGCTGCCGTGCGACTTGGCGCCATCCACAGCACCATCCACAGCACCATCATGTGCTGGTGTTGCCGATCAGTTGCAAAGCATGCAAACCAGCACGCTTTTGCATGTTGGCTATTACTATATGCAGCATGCTTGGCTCGTCTGGGCCTTGATTCAGTAAAAGGATGGGCCTGGGTCATGAGGCCCAGTTAGTGTAGAATAATCCATAAAGAATATATTATGGGAACATGCTCAATACAGTTATTTCTAATAAATGTTACATGTTATAAATGATTAAGCCCAATGTATTATAAAACTTTAAGCCATATTTGAATCAGTTATGACTATTATTATTATTATTATTCTAACTGATTATTATTATTATTATTATTAGTCTAACTATATCAATCTACATATGTTAAAGCATGATACGTATATGTGTACATATTTTATTATATATAAGTAACTAGTTATTTATTTATTTTTTGTGAGAGACGGGCCCACAGAGCCTTTTACTGGTCCGGCCACTAGTGTCACCACTACTTAAGGTATTGTCCCTTGGCCCTCGCAAATTCGCTTCCAACACGC
The DNA here is from genome assembly GCA_030664755.1 of Microcos paniculata. Lineage (NCBI taxonomy): Eukaryota > Viridiplantae > Streptophyta > Magnoliopsida > Malvales > Malvaceae > Microcos > Microcos paniculata. The sequence goes on from CP131463.1 coordinate 2,603,987, forward strand.
TCGCAGTGCTACACGAACCCAGGCCACCAAGGGTTTTGTTGCTATTATGCACACGCCTCTCACCAATTGAGCTGGTCAACGGTCAACTGCCAAAGGGTCAAAGTCAGTGATTTAGAGTATGTAGATTGGTAAAAGAAGTATGCAGATAATCGGAGAACCAATTTGGAGTTCCAAGTGGGAGACCAAGTCTTTCCCAAAGTCTCTCCTTGGAAAGGAGTAATTCGTTTCCGCAAGGTAGGCAAGCTTAACCTGAGGTATATCGGCCCTTTCCTTATCACAAAAAGGATTGGCGATGTTGCATACTGTTTGTAATTACCTCAGGAGTTACAGAGGATCCATGATGTGTTTCACGTCTCTATGTTGAATAAGTATATGCTAGATCCTTCTCACATCCTTGAAGCTCATCTAGTCGAGCTTGATCGAGGATTGAACTCTGAAGTTGAGCCTATGGCCATCTTAGATCATCAAGATCGATCTTTGAGGAATAAACAAATTCCTCTAGTAAAGGTGTTAAAGAAGTTCCGAGATTGAAGAACAAACTTGGGAGTCTGAAGATGAGATACAAAGAAACTATCCCTACTTGTTTTCGGATATCTCTTAAATTTTGAGGATGAAATTTTTGTAAGGTGGGGAGAGTTATAAACCCTAACCTATTTTAGACTTTTAATTAGCTCCCAAGTAGTATTAATAAAAATAATTTAGGTGGAATTTAACTTAAGTGTAGTTTGGACTTAATTAAAGAGAATGCAGATGTACTAAATTGAAAGAGTAAGAATGTTGGAGGGTGGAAATTGTTTTAATTTGAAAGGTGCCAGGGCAAACTTGACCTTTCACCCTTAAGTATATAAGCCAAAATTTGGCTGAAATGAAAGAGCCATTCGGCCCTTTGCTTCCTTTTTTCCTCTTCCATGACTGAAATTGAAGTTCTCTTTCTTTCATTAACCTAAAAACTTCTCTCCTCCATTTCTCCCTCAAATCTCAACCAAAATTTGCATGCAAATACTCTATCTTGAGTATTTTTTCGAGCTTTTTCCAATGGTGGTAACCAATCCTAGTGAAAGTTGCTGAATTAAGTTCAAAGGGCAAGCAAAGTTTTGGGTTCTTTGGAAATGTTGAGACTAAAATTGAGAAAGCACCGTATCTGACCTGATCAAATGACCAAAGGGTTCTCAGCTTTGATAACTACAGCAGAGGAGGGGAAGTTTCAAGTCTTAAATTGAAAGTTACAAACTACAACTAAGGAAATTCTAAGTAAAAACTAAAGTGCGACATACATGGTGCAAAAATGAAAGGAAAATAACAAAGGCTTCAAATGTTGGTTTCTGGAACCTCTCTTTCAATTTTAGAACTACTATTTAGAGTTGAGGGTAGGCTGTCAGGGCCTGCCACCTGTCCTTGCGGTTACAACTTGGCCTTATCTTCTTGAAGAAAACTATCTCTTTGTCCTTACCTTCTTGAAGAAAACCAACTGATGTAGAAACCACTTTAAGCCGCAACATGGTAACTGTCTTGTAATGATAACCATCTTGCATACCTGCAACACATGTCAAAAGCCTAAAAGAAAAACGGTTAAGTAAGAAATGATAATTCCTTAATCAGCCGTATCAGCCTTACAATTTATCCAAATTAACTAAGTCTTTCATACTTGATCGTATTTTCGGTATAGATTATAAGTAAGACTTAAGGTCTAAGTTGAATTCAAAATTATACTGTTTCACTTAAGGCCTAGTTGAATTCAGCCTTATACTGTTTCACTTAAGGCCTGGTTGAATTCAGCTTTCAGCCTTATACCGTTTATTTAAGGCCTGCTTGAATTCAACCTTATACCATTTTTTAGTCATACAACCTGGTTCAATTCAGCCTTATACCATTTCACGACTTAGTTAAATTCAACCTTATACCCTTTCACTCAAGGCTTGGTTGAATTCAACCTTATATAATTTTTTGGCTTATAAGGCTTTTAATTAAGACTTTTAACCAAGGCCATTGCCTAAAACTTGAACTAAGTTTTTTGCATAAGGCCGTAATTTATGCCCTTTTACATAAATCTTGTAACCATAATTTTGACCTAAGGTCACAATAGGTTTAGGTTTAAAGTCATAGTCAATACTTTTGGCTTAAGGTTGTAACAGAGACTTTCAGTATGACTTTCAACAAGTATTCCCTTTACCGAATTTTATGTAATTTAACATTTAATTATTAGTTTTAAACTGTATTTACTTGGCTTAACAGCCATACTTTTAACCATGTTGAAAATGTGTCTCAACAGTTTGCCCCCAAATATGTCTTTGATAAAAAATCAACGACATATTTACATGTGAACTTACATTTCAACATGCGAACCCGGATTCAGTGGAGGCTTTAACCTTTTCAGTTTAAAACCACCTCCGGTATTCCTAAGGCCAAATGGCATTATTACCCAACATGCCTATTGCATATGGACAATGAAAAGCCGCCTTATATATGTCCTCTTCAGCATGATCATCTTCAACATGACCATTTTCAGTTTCTTCACCCTCCAACACAATCTTAAGTCTCATTCCAACTAACTTGGAAAGATCTAGTGAATTCATGTTGACCGAAATTCCAATAGGAAATGGGTTTTGGTCTATCAACATAGTGTATTTTTCTTGCTCCGAAAACTTCAATTTGCCTTCATTAATCGTATCTTGTATGGCATGATGAAAAACAAGACAACTATTAGTACTATGAGACCAGTTATTATGCCATTTGCAAAATCACTTGCCTTTAATTTCATCCACTAAAGGAAGTGTATGCCCTTCAAGGAGTTTTATTTTCTTATCTTTCAAAAGCTGATAAAAAATTTGTTCAGCCTTGGTTAAGTTAAAGGAAAATTGCCTGTTAACGTATTTTTGATTAGGCTTCTTCCCAACAAACTTCTTAAAATTTTCTTTTAGATCAGGCTTATTTAAGGCTGAGCAAACATGAGGATTATTAATATTCATTTCAGCCAAGCTAACTTCAAAGTCCTCATCACTTTCGAAGTCTAGGTCGCCTACATTTATTTCATTAGGCATGAAATATGAGGCTTTTGAAACCCCTTTATTTTGTTCTTCCTCTTTAAGTAGGAATTCATACTTTGAAACAAAAGTTGCAAGCTGAAATAAATTTGTAAATTCTCTATCTTCAAACTTTTTCCTAAGTTCAAAGTTTAGGCCGCTTCTAGCCATGCTAACGTATTCTCTTTCAGGCAATTGGACATTCATCTTGGCTTTAGCATTTTTGAACCTAGCTATAAAATCTTCAGCCTTTTCACCAGGTTTCTGCCTAATTTTGGCTATGTCAGCCATAGTTAATTCTAGTTCAGTTCTATAAAATTGAGTATGAAACATGGACTCTAGCTGATTCAATGTTTGGACTGAATTCGGTGGTAGACCAATATACAAATTGAATGCTGCACCACTCAAGGAACACCCAAACAACCTAAGCCTAGTAAAGTCATTAACATCACCACATCTAATGGTGAACCTTCCTACATGCTCTAAGGTTGACTGATTATCTTCACCTGAAAATGTTGAAAATTCAAGGATTTTATAACCTCTAGGCAATTCGTACATTGTGTCAATCCAATCAGGGTAAGGCTTTTGATATGTTGGCCTTAACATAGGTCTTAAGCCATAACCAAGTTGTTCTTGAATCAAATTTTGGACGTGTTCTCTCAACCTTGGATCTAAGTTATGTTGACCAGCTCCTGGTATATAACCTTGATGATCTTGGGGATAGTATGGATTGGCAATTGGAGGTTGCCCCCAGTGACCTATGTTAGGTTGACCACCATTACCTATGTTCGCCAGACCTTCTAGACCATGATTTGGCTGGGTGCCTAAACCTTGGTTGGCTTGCACCCTTGTACCGTTATTCGGCTGAACACCTATACCTTGATTATCTTGTACTCCCATACCATTATTGGGTTGAGCACCGATACCCTGATTATTTTGTGTCCCCATGCTGTTATCTGGTTGAGCACTAATACCTTGTTTATTTTGTGCCTCCATGCTGTTATTCGATTGAACACCAATACCCTTATTATTGTGTGCCTTCGTGCCATTATTCAGCTAAGCACGAACATTTGGATTTGGATTACCTTGAAGGGGAAGCCGTAGCTGATCCATAACCATTTCTTGTCTATTAACATTTTGAACTTGATTATGGTTCAAGCCTTGCTCAAACTCTTGGCCTAATGCCCTAGTCCTAACTTCAGCCATATGAGCCTGAGGATACATTGGGGGTGGTAGTTCAGGTTGGTTAGCACCAACCTAAGGCTCAATCCTTAAAATACCCCCACATTTTGGTCTAACCACACCGCCATTTTGAGGAACCATAGACATGTCATTAGATAACTTAGTCACGTTACGATTCAGTATATTCATGGCATCAACAAGGGTGTGATTATGCCTTTCAAAAGCAGTTTCAATAGAAGAATTTATAGAAGTACATACTGTATTCATGTTGAAACCATTTTGTTCAACAAAACCCAACAAAGCCTCTTGAAGGGCTTCAATGAGCATTGTTTGAGTCAAGACTTCAGGTTGTTCACCTTGGCTCTGACCTGATTGAGTCACCGGAACATCATGTTGTGAACTATCTTCACCAACATTTTCTCCTTCTGGACGTGAATCGTCTTCCAAAGCTTGGGTCTGATTCCTAGTTCTTGGCATGATTTCCCAACCTTGTCCCACTAGGCGTGCCAATTTCTATTGAGATTAAAATTGAGAAAACATCGTATCTGACCTGATCAAATGATCAAAGGGTTCTCACCTCTGATAACTACAGCAGAGGAGGGGAAATTTCAAGTCTTAAATTGAAAGTTACAAACTACAAACTAAGGAAATTCTAAGTAAAAACTAAAGTGTGAAATACATGGCGTAAAATGAAAAGAAAATAACAAAGGCTTCAAATGTTGGTTTCTGGAACCTCTCTTTCAATTTTAGAACTACTATTTATAGTTGAGGGTAGGCTGTCAGGGCCTGCCACCTATTCTTGCGATTACAACTTGGCCTTATCTTCTTGAAGAAAACTATCTCTTTTTCCTTATCTTCTAGAAGAAAACCAACTGATGTAGAAACCGTTTTAAACCGCAACATGGTAACTGTCTTGTAATGATGACCATCTTGCACACCTGCAACACATGTCAAAAGCCTAAAAGAAAAACGGTTAAGTAAGAAATGATAATTCCTTAATCAGCCGTGTCAGTCTTACAATTTATCCAAATTAACTAAGTCTTTCATACTTGACCGTATTTTCGGTATCGATTATAAGTAAGACTTAAGGTCTAAGTTGAATTCAACATTATACTGATTCACTTAAAGCCTAGTTGAATTCAGCCTTATACTGTTTCACTTAAGGCCTGATTGAATTCAGCTTTCAGCCTTATATCGTTTATTTAAGGCCTGCTTGAATTCAACCTTATACCATTTTTTAGTCATACAACCTGGTTGAATTCGGCTTTATACCGTTTCATGACTTAGTTAAATTCAACATTATACCCTTTCACTCAATGCTTGGTTGAATTCAACCTTATATAACTTTTTGGCTTATAAGGCTTTTAATTAAGACTTTTAACCAAGGCCATTGCCCAAAACTTGAAATCAGTCTTTTGCATAAGGCCGTAATGTATGCCCTTTTACATAAATCTTGTAACCATAATTTTTGCCTAAGGTCACAATAGGTTTAGGTTTAAAGCCATAGTCAATACTTTCGGCTTAAGGTTGTAACCGAGACTTTCAGTGTGACTTTCAACAAGCGTTTCCTTTATCGAATTTTAAGTCATTTAACATTTAATTATTAGTTTTAAACTGTATTTACTTGACTTAACAACCATACTTTTAACCATGTTGAAAATGTGTCTCAACAGGAAACTTTGGGGAAAACGAGTTTGATTCTTATCAAACTAATTGGGTATGTTGTTATGCACTAAATGAGCTTTCAATTCGTGCCTTTGCATGTTAGAATGAAGCTAGGATGGCTAAGTAAGCTTAGCTAATGTTGTAAGAAAGTTCTGCACTTTAGCATTTTTTGAACTCTCTGTTTTTCAGAATTTTGGTTGGGCAAATAATCTCCATTTGCCACGAAATTAAATCTAGAGAATCCTTGATAGGTTACCTACAACTTTCATTTGCAATGATCCTGTCGAAAATGCCTAGGTTTTGATCTATAAATTTATGAACTTTCTGTCGCAGCTATGAATGTAAAGATGATGATAGTAAGTTTGAGCTAATATTTGATTATGTTGCAGTTAGAATTATAATTTTGTGTAAAATAACGTTTTGAAGTAGACCCTTAGAACTTTCCAACGACATATCACACGCATTAATCTGAGCTATAGATCAAAAGATATTGATTTTTGAAAATCTGGAAAGAAAATGACCAAAAGTTGAACTCGCCAGAATCTGGAAATTTCTAGATTCTAGCCGTCCGGTCACCTATTTAGGTAACCTTTAACCAGTTGACCCACTGACTTTGACCCTTTGACCGTTGACCTTTGATTGTTGACTTTGATCGATTGACCCGAAAAGTTGACTTTTTCAATTTTACCCCAAATCGATCCTGGTTTAGCCTCGATCCTTTCCTAGGGCCGGTAGAAGCCTATTTTGGAAAATTAAGTTGGCATTTGCATATTTCTTTAATTTTAAAAGGATTTCTAATTGAATTTAATTGAATTAAGAGCATCGGCCCAAGATCGCGGCAAAGCTCCTGTTGTGCAGAAGGATTAGTGCGGGAGTATACTATTCTCCCAATCTGTGAGTGGTTTGGCCTCAATGTTTAGTGACTTTGATGGCAAATTGTTGTATTTATTTTAACTAATTGTTTTATGCTTTGGGATATATTGTGCCACCTCATAAGCATGCATTAGTTTTGAGGGTGGGACTATATGATATATATTTATATATGTATATGTTTTGATGAATGTTTTAATGATTATGAGTCCATGAGGGACTAACCCTTAGATGGTTGATTGCTAGCTTAATTATAGTGGCTTGTAGACCATTCTCTGAAAAGGGAGACACAAGTGCACTACCTGGAATAGAGAGATGCGGAGGGTGACTTGCCAGGGGGTAGTGTAGTTGTTTTGAGAGAACTACGGCAACGTTGGGAGGAGAAAGGGCATAGCATTGAGATGCATATTATTATTTAAAAATAAAGGAACAAATGATAAGAAATTCTCCCAACGGTTTAAGCTCATCGACGGATGAGGCTCAGTCTATTTCAATTGCCCTATAAAAAAACCATTTTTATGAAAATAATTTCATTGGTGGGTTAAATTTATTCCAAATATGAAAATGATTTATAATGGTTTTTGGTATTAGTGTATACCTATTCTATCTTTGATCTTTTACATTATTTCCAAACCATATCACTGGGTATTTATATACTCACCACCCCTCAGTTTCCTCTCTTTTAGGAGACTAAGGCTCAAAAGGAGCAAGTTAAGAGTAGCTAGTGTGAGCTACAATATTTCGCTAACAGGTGATTTTCAAATCTTAGTCCGGTGATCCAACTATGGTTTTGAAATTCTGCTATTTGATTTCATTCATGCTTCTGCAAATACTCTGATATTATGACTTTAATAAATTTGATATTTGAATACTTTGGGGATATCTTTGCCTACATGAGGCATATTATTATTTAGCCTATGTGAGGCTTATGGCATTTAAGTATGAATACTTGGAAAATACATTTTATGACATATATTTTAATATATGTAAACTTATGTGATATTAATTCATGAGTTGATTTGAATTTATGTATTTGGTATTTGATATTCATATTTAAGCAATGGATTTGATAAAACACCTTGTGCTGTCTCTGAGGAGTTTTGCTAGTCAGCATGTTTTTTGAGGCAGTACGGCGGCTGACAAGTGGTCGAGCTTGTGGGTCAGGGTGTGACAGTTTTATTGGTATCAGAGCCTTTTTATGAGAGACGGGCCCACAGAGCCTTTTACTGGTCTGGCCACCGGTGCCACCGCTACTTAAGGTATTGTCCCTTGGCCCTCGTAAATTCGAATCCAACACACTCGCAGTGCTACTCGAACCCAGGCCACCAAAGTTTTTGTTGCTATTATGCGCACGCCTCTCACAATACTTTGAATAGTGGTGACACTGGTGTCTAGACCAGTAAAAGGCTCTGTGGGCACATCTCTCACAAAAAATGTCCATGGGCTTCAAGAAGCCCTCGGAATCCCATTGACATCTACCACCATCTCTGCCATATGCGATGTTGTCTCTCCAACCACTCAAAACTGCTGCATTCCATTTTTGGTCCTTATCACAAAGATACTTAAGGTTTGTGGCATCTCTTTTGCCAACGAGCAGAAGTTTGTCACCACCAAGAAGGATATTGTCAACTCCACCAAAATGATCACATTCGGCTACCAACTTGTGAGGGATCTTTAGTCCAAGCCACCAAATATTCAGGAACTTCCAAAACACGGTGATGACGGTTAAGAAGAAGGTTTAGGCCAAGAACAATCGCAAGATCAACAGGCTCTCCCTCCATTCCAACCACCGATTGGAAAAATACCACAGCCTCAACACCAATTCCAGTCCCAGATGCTTGGTTGGTGTCAAAACATGGACTAGAACTTCAATACTCTGTAAGGGCAAGTGACTAACTTGACTGATGATGTTCACTTCTTGCACACCAAGCTTGATCAGATTCTTGCTTTCCGTACTCATCATCCACCACCGCCTCAATGAACTCTAGCATTTTGTTCTAGCATTTTCATCCATGATTTTAGCTTTATTTTCTGTCTTTTCCGCTTGCAAGACTTTAGCTTGTAGTTACCGTACTTATGGTCTCAAACTCTTTGGATTTTGCTCTTTAGTTTCCTTATTAACTCCTATCTCGGATTTATGGCAATATTTTTGGTTTTTGCTTGACTCTTCCAAATTCTTTATGTTTGCAATTATTTTCCTCATTGCCTATCTTCGACATTATCAAGGTAATTCTATCTTTACCTTTCTATCGTTCATTAACTTGTTTGTAATGTCGAACTTCCAACATTGTGGACAATGCTTGATTTAAGTGTGTTGGGGGGGGGGGGGGGAGGGGTTTAGCAAGTGCAATTATTGATAATTAGGAGTTATAAGTAGCTAATTGATAGTTAATTATCAAATCAAATGGTGAAGTTCTTCATGGAGTGAGTATAAGGAATGTTCAAGTTGAAAGGATGCATGTTAATAAAAGGAATGAGATTCCTTTCTTCTTGATTTCTAAGTAACTTGTTAGTTAATTTCCTTGAACCGTATATGTTTGAGTAGAGTAAGGATTCAATAACCTTGTGAGGATTTGAGCCTTATAGATTGTACTACAATCTCTTTTCATTCTCAAGTGTAATTATGTCTTTTATGATTATATGCTTCTAGAACTTGCTTTATACCTTGTCAAGATTACATTTATTGCACTTATGTTTGGAAGATGATTGAGGTTTAGGGCTAAGATTGAGCCAAATTGACTAACCCTTGCAAAACCAAGGTAGATAACCCCTTGAGCTTAACATAATTTTAGCCATCTTCTTTGTTGTTAAGACTTCACTTTCCTAAAAGAACATTAACCCTTAAAAGAAAAAGAAAACAAGTTCTCTCACCTTGTCTATTTGATTTGGTGAACTTTTTGACTTGCGGTACATTTATGTTCCTGGTAAAAGAGTGACAACAAGTATAAGTGTGGGTTAAATTTTCCTTGTTGAAGTGGTCAGTTGAGAAAAAGGTTGTATGAGTGAGATGTCCCAAGTATCATTAGTAACAGAAATGTGCCTAAAAGAACCAAAATCTATAAGGAAAGGCACAATAAAAGAAACTCACATCTCATTGGTTCAATTAGAATGAAAAATGAAAAGGAATGGGTGAAGTAAATTGATTAAAAGAGTTGGATTTTTTAGTGTGGAGCATCCTTATTGTTTTGATTTGTTGGTATTTACTAATTTTGAAGAGACTTTCAATTGAACTTCTCTACCCTTTCTTTTGTAACCTACTTAACCAAGACCTCATTACAACCTCATTTTACTCATTTTTCATCTTTTCATCCATGATATGCATGTTGGAGTAGTGGAGATGAGTTAACTAGCAAGCTTATGGTAGGACTATTTTCATGAAAAGACTCTTGCGCGCACCAGGAAACACTTGAGTGAATGGGAGACTTATATCGATGAATTATCCCATTCAAACATGTTTGGTTGAAGGATAAGTTTTTCTTCTAGCTTGATCTGTATTTCAGCTTGGCACTATTTGGGACATTTTTTTTTTGTTATTGTTTGTGGTAAGAGATCTGTAAAAGGGATTTCTAGTATTTTTTTGAGTAGGAGAACAATTTCTTGTTTTTGTTCTTAGAGACTAGAAAAATAGTGATTGGTTTTGATCTCTTTTCAAAAAAAAAAAATTGAAGGTAATGATATGGTTTTTTTTTTTTTAAAAAAGTGTGATGATCAAAATGGGGGCTAAGGATGAAAAATAGAATAGGATATACAATTGGAGGAAAGGAACTTTTTTTCGTTTTTGTTCATTCTTTATTGCTTCTCTGTATCCTTTTGTCTTTCAGATTGTTGCTCTCTCTAAATTGTTTTCCAAAAAAACCTTAGTATCTCTAAGAATGGCCTCTAAACCCCTTTGGCAGGGCCTAAACCGCATAGTAGCTCCTCCCAGCTTTTTGACAGCCCTTTTTTTTTTTAAGTTTATCACAAAGTTTTTATAGCTGGCTCCTAACTTGATCTAAGGGCTCCTATTTGCTAACTGAAAGGCTAGGATTTTATTATGAATGATGCCAAAATTCCCTACTTGCTCTCTAAGTTTCTACCTCTGTCCTATGCTTGTATCTTTGATCTATAGAGAAGACCAGGGAGGAAATTTGCCATTGTTTTGTCACCTTGTGAAGGTGTCAAGGTTAGCCAATGAGGGAGGTAGTTTCATTCCAAGAGCCAATAACTATACGGCAGCACATGGTATATCCTCTTTATTTGTAATTGTCTGTATTTGAATGTTAGGAGCGCATGAAAGAGTACTAATGTACATGGACTACCTTAATACTGCCATGTAATATGCATATAATGCTTGATGAACATAGATGATGGTTGATACATGATGCTCTGCGTCCACTAATTTCGACCCATTCTCACATCTTAATTGTTGAACTCTCTACCTATGCTGTCCCATTTTTGGAGCATCAAAATTTTTTTTCCAATGAATGTGTGACATGTTGACACCTTGCAATCCAATTAGTATCTAGCCTTTGAATGCATGGACAGTAAACCGAACCATGAATTTATTGAAATTCAATGATGCCATTCTCAAGTTTAAGGCCAACGTGCGAACTTATGCATTCATAACTGCACCACTGCACTTATGAAAATGCATGAATTTTATTATGTGAATTTGTTCTCGTAACTTGTAAAATTGCCTTTCAACCCTATTGCCTCATGTAACTTTCAGGTGCTTGGTTTTGGTGCAAGCTTCCTTCACATGTGTTGCAAGAAAATTAGAAGCATAAAAAGAGATGGTAAGGCAAACTTGGGATTCAAACTTACAAAGAGTGATTCAAGATTTACGAGAGCATGAGAAGAATCAATTGAAACCTGGAGGGGCTAGGAAGGCTATATTTTTTTTGGAATTTTTTTATTTTTAATTTTTTTGTATTTTTATATGTTGTCATTTTAAATACTGCCACAAGTTATTGGTTATGGAGTAAGATAAGTTGAATACAAAATGTAAGAAGAGAAGAGCCTTTCTGAATATGTCCAGCGTAAGACTCAGTTGCCCATTTGCTTTACCAATGTTTGGATCATGGGGATAGAAAACTTCTTTAAGAAGAAATCCACAACTCAATATGAGCAACATGATGATAGCTTTATTTGCATGTAAGATCAACCACGGTCTATAATTTTCTACCGTAGTTTTTTATATGTCATTGATTGAATACCAAATTATAGCTATAAGCAGCATTACAACAGCTGCTATGAATCTGTTTTTGAACCTCTGCCGATGTTAAGGTGGAAAAATCCCACATCGGTGGTCTGATTTTTTTGAAAAATCTTGCATTCAAGTTGGGTCTCTACACCTATAGCTTTAACGGAATTGTTTGATATTTATGCCAATTGGTTTTAGGTGAATCCTTAAAATGGTATCCTAGTTGAGGCCCATTTTCATTACCCCCATTCTGGTTGTTCACATGTAGACCTGTCTGTTTCCTTTGTTTCTCTTAGGCTACATGTGCAGGGAGTGTTAAAGTGGTTTTATCCCCCAACTATTAAATCTAACCTGCTTGACGCTCTTATATCCAAGTTAGATTTCTCCTCCTATTGCCAATTGGTTTTAGGTTAGTTGTTTAGCATGGTATCAAGAACTTCTATTAATTTTTTTTTCTTTTCCAATTTTTATTATTCCTTCTTGGGTTTTACCAACCCTGTCACTTCGCTCAACCCTTTTGTTTGAATTCTAGTCACCTATGGCGCTTCAGCTCCTCCGCCAGTTAATTCTCCTTATCCCAAGTATTCTTTATTTATTGTGTTTTCCCTGGGTCTCTATTTATTACATGGCCTACACCAGTGGATAGATTTTGCTTCAGTCTATCACTCAAGAGACTCAGTCAACAATTTGACGGCGCTCAATTTGTTGGATTTAATTAAGTTTAATTTGTGTAGGTTACCTTGTATACCTTATATGTTCTTATATAAATACCCAAGAAACTTTGTAATAGTTTATGTAATGCAATACAATTCATTCTTCCATTCTCCATTTCCCACTTTCTCTCGCATGGTACCAGAGCCAATTATTACATTAATACCAAGAACTTGAAATTTGACACTTCAATTACATCAAGGTCACTGCCTTCAACTTTCTTAAGGAAAATTGTTACAATGTTGATCTCTACTACAAGCTGTTTCCATACCATAATCAATGTTGTTTTTCACTTCAAAGAAACAAAACTTTCATATGAAAGTCACCCCTATCAGAGATTATGCGAGTAATACCTGAGTAAACAAAACTTATTGCATATACTGCTGCAAGCATTAAACTAATAACCTTAGCATGGAGTAAGTTTGAGTTGAATACAAAAAGTAAGAATACACCAGCCTCCTTGAATATGCCCAGCACAAGTTCAGCTGCCCATTTGCTTTACCAATGTTTGGATCATAGGGATAGAAAACTACTTTAAGAAGAAATCCACAACCCAATATGAGTAACATGATGATGGCTTCATTTGCATACAAGATCAACGACGGTTGATCTTTTTCTACCCAAGTTTTTAATATGTCATTAATTAAATATCAAATTACAGCTACATGCAGCATTACCACAACTGTTATGGATATGTTTTTGAACCTTTGACGATGTTAAAGTGGAAAAATCCCACATCAGTTATCTAATTCTTTTGGGACTCTTATATTCAAGTTGGGCCTCTAAACCTTGGTCTTAATGGAATTGTGTGATATTATTGCCAATTGGTTGTAGGTGAATGCTTAAAATTGTATTCGAGCTGAGGAACTATTTCGTTGCCCCCATTCCGATTGTTCACGTGTAGAATCGTATGTTTTCGTTGTTTCTCTTAGGCTACATGTGTGGGGGAGTGTTAAAGTGGTTCTATCCCCCATCTATTGAATTTGACCTGCCTAGTGCTTTTATATTCAAGTTGAATCCCTCCACCTATTGCTAATTGGTTTTAGGTTGGTTGTTTAATATGGTACCAAGAGCTTCTGCTAAATTTTTTTCATTTCCAACTTTTCCTATTCTTTCATGGGTTTTGCCAACCCTGTCACTTCACTCAACCCTGTTCTTTGAATTCCAATCACCTATGACATTTTTAGCTCATCCATCAGTCAATTCTCCTTATCCCAAGTTTTCCTTATTTATTATGTTTTCTTCGAGTCTCAATTTATGACACCGTCTATACCAATGGATAGATCTCACTTCGATCTATCTCTCAACAGACTCTGTTAGGGATTTGACGCCACTCAATTTGAGGGATTTGATTAAGTTTGGTTTGTGTAGATTACCTTGTATAGCTCATAGTTCCTGTATAAATACCCTAGAAACTTTGTAATAGTTTATGTAATGCAATACAATTCATTCTTCCATTCTTCACTTCCCTCTTTCTCTCTCACGGTACCAGAGCCAACTACAACATTAATACCAGGAACTTGAAATTAAATACTTCAATTATTTTAAGGTCACTACCTTTAACTTTCTTAAGGAAAGTTGTTACAATGGTGATCTCTGTTACAAGCTCTTTTCCATCACCATAGTCAATGTTGTCTTCCACTTCAATTAAGCTTCTTTGAGGGATTCGACCCTTACTTCCCCAATTGCACCTAGGATTAGTAATGTTTATTTTGTTGCTTTGCGAAGAGGTAACAAATTTTGGCGTCGTTGCTGTGGAAGCTTCGACATTTCACTTTACTTTCTCAGCTTTTAATCTTGTTTATCTGTTTGTTCACTTTCTTTTCTTGGCAATCTGTTAGCTTAGCTTATCCCTTTACCTTCTTGTATTGATAGTTTATTCCTTTAATCAGTCATATCTTCCTCTATCTCTGTGCATTCTCTTATTTATATACTTTGTTCTGATTTTTGTTTGTTTCACTTGGCAGTTATGTTGCATGAATCTTGGTTCTCCTACAACAACATTGAATGAAATTAGGCAATTTGTGGAGCAACTAAGCATTCTTCATTGCTAGCTGAAAATTCTCTATCTTCTTTAGCCATGGAATTTCCACAAGTTGATCCACCACATCTTGCCTTTCCACTCCCACCCGTCCCTAATGACAATTAGCTCACCATCCGTCAACTCTTGGAGCGTGAGTACAATCTTCAACCTTTGTGCATAGTCTTTCTAGAAGTAGAATGAGCTTTTCAATTGAAGTCTAATTTTGTGCACTACCTCCCAACTTTCCATGGTCTTTCTAGTGAAGATCCTCACCAACACTTAAGGGAATTTCTGATGGTTTGTTCAACAATGAAACTGAATGGCTTAACCGAAGAACAAGTCTGATTGCGTGGTTTTCTTTTCACATTGGAGGATACCGCCAAGGCTTGGTTATATCGGTTGGAACCTAATTCCATCACTAATTAGGAGCAACTCAAGAAACAATTTCTCACTAAATACTTTTCGGCTGCCAAGGTTCTTAATCTTAGGAATCAAATCAGCATAATCCATCAGAAAAACACGGAGTCTATCTATGATTATTAGGAGAATTTTAAGCATTTGGTGGCTAGCTGTCCTCAGCACCAAATTCTTAAGCAATGTTTGTTGAACCATTTCTATAATGGTCTCTTACCTGTGAATAAAGGACTCATGGATGCTACTGCCAATGGGGCACTTCTTGATCAACCTACAGAGCAAACTCAGTAAATCATCACTACCATGGCAATTAGCTCTTAGAATTTTCAAGCTTATGATGATGCATTAAGCCATCAAGTAAATGAAGTTGGTCGTTCCCACTTAGAGCAGCAACTTGCTTCTACAAATCAATAACTTTCCAAGTTAACTTCTCTTATGATAATTCAAATGAATACACCTTAGTCAACTATTTCTTGTGGCATTTACTCTTTGCATGCTTATTCTACCGATGTGTGCCCCACTTTACAAGAGAATAATGTTGAAGATGTGAATGCTATTAGTTTTCTCGGTCTTTCAAAGAGGAATTATGACCTTTTTTTCCCTGCATATAATCTCGGTTGGAAAGCTCATCCT
This sequence comes from Microcos paniculata, assembly GCA_030664755.1. Classification (NCBI taxonomy): domain Eukaryota; kingdom Viridiplantae; phylum Streptophyta; class Magnoliopsida; order Malvales; family Malvaceae; genus Microcos; species Microcos paniculata. The sequence continues at coordinate 2,619,687 of CP131463.1, forward strand.
AACCTTTGATATGCAAATAATGTGGCCCCTCCTTTTCAGCCTAGACCTCAATTGCAATAAGGCTCTGTAACCTTCCAAGCCCGAGCAGTAGCATCAGCACACCCTCACCAAGTGCAAGCATAAATTGCTTCAGAAGTTGCTCCTCCCAACCAAGGTCATTATCTTCATCGCCCTCTACCTCTAAGCTCGAGGAGATTGTTGCTCAACTTGCATCATCTCAGTTGTCTTTCCAAAAGGTTACTAAATCACAGTTTTAACAAGTGAGCACCTCTTTAGAGGATTTTCAAAAACGAGTTGGGCAACTAGCAACCTCAATTAATGATTTCACTTCTCAATCATCGGGAAAGTTACCCTATCAACCTGTCATAAACTTGAAGGTCAATGTCAATGCCACACATTTACGGAATGGTCAATTATTCCTGATTGGAAAGAGGAAGACATCGAGCTGATGACGAAGAAAACTTGAAAGGGGAGATGGAATCTCTCTCCCATGTTCTTAATTAGACGTCGACGAATAGACCTACAACCTGTCGACGGATCGACCTAGGATCGGAAGATGGAGTTCCTTGCTTGACTAATATGTCCACGGCTGACCCCTTGACCCATCAACGATAAGCCATCCACTCGATATTGAAACTCCTGCTAGTTGTCTACGTCGACGGATGATTCATGTAGACATCGACGGATGCCATCCTCAGACCCTCTCGAGTTCAATTTAACATTCCTCTCCTTTATGCCATCAAACAAGTCCCCCGATATTCCAAGTTTCTCAAGGTCTTGTGCACTCACAAGCGTAAGCTAAAAGGGAACGAAATGATCACCTTGAGTGAAAATGTGTCCGCCGTTCTTCAACATAAGCTCCCACCCAAATACAAGGATCGAGGTTCTTTTCCCATCCCTATTACTATTGGAAAGACTCAAATTCAGAAAGCAATGTGTGACTTAGAAGCTGCAATTAGTCTTATGGCATATTCTCTTTATCTTTCCTTGGACATGGGGCCCTTGACAAGCATCGGTGTGGTAATTCAGTTGGCGAATAGATCTTTGTGTATCCGAATGGAGTCTTAGAAGATGTCTTGGTTCAAGTTAATGAATTAGTCTTTCTTGCTAACATTCATGTCCTGAAAATGGGGAATGAGAAAGGTACTTCCTCCTCTTCTATTTTTCTTAGTCGGCCATTCCTCTACACCGCTAGGACCAAGATTGATTGTCATGAAGGCCTTCTTTCCATAGAATTTGATAGAAAGTTAGTTACTTTCAATCTCTTTGATGCCATGGAATATCCTATAGATGATCAATCTATAATGGTTGTAGACTTCATCGATGTTTGCTCTATATCTCTATTGGACTTGGTTCAAAAGGACCCTCTACTTGCTACCCTAACTCAGAGCATTGACTTCGATACCTTAGAGTTTGAAGAAGAAATCTATGATGAAAACATCCAGCTTATCTTAGCTTTATTGGCTACACTCCCCTCTAAATCAACCCTTGCTAATGTTTCCTACATAGACTTGCCTATCCCTTCCACTAAACTTTTTCCATCTATTATTGAACCACATACAGTTGACCATAAACCTCTTTCAGCCCATCTGAAGTATGCTTTCCTTGGTGAGAATGATACTCTTCCAGTGATTATTTCTAATGCTCTCACTTCTAACCAAGAGCTTCAACTTCTTCAAGTTCTTCAGGCTAGAGAAGAAGCTATTGGGTGATCGGTTGCTGACATTAAGTGTATTAGCCCCTCAATTTGCATGCACCAGATGTTGTTAAAGGATGATGCCAAACCAAGCCAGCAACCTCAATACCGCTTAAACCTTCCCATGATGAAGGTAGTTAAAAAAGAGATATTGAAGCTTTTTACAAGTTGGCATTATTTATCCTATCTCGGATAGCAAATGGGTTAATCCTGTCTAAATGGTGCCCAAGAAGACCGGCATCACGGTTGTGCAAAATGCAAATGGTGACCTTGTCCCCCAAAGAGTGCAAAATGGTTGGAGAGTGTGTATTGATTATAGGAAACTCAATGATGCCACCAATAAAGATCACTTTCCCTTGCCTTTCATTGATCAAATGCTTGAAAGGTTAGCTGGCAAAGCTTTCTATTATTTCCTTAACGGATACTCCGACTACTTTCAGATTATGATTGCTCCGGAAGACCAAGAAAAGACTACATTCACTTGCCCCTTTGGCACATCCTTCTATAGGCGCATGGCTTTTGGCCTTTGCAATGTTCCCGCTACATTCCAACATTGCATGTTGAGTATTTTCTCAGAGTATATGGAGAAAATTATTGAAGTGTTTATGGATGACTTCTCAGTGTATGGGAATTCTTTTCAAGATTGGTTAGATACCCTTGCTCCTATTCTTGATCGATGTATTGAGACAAACTTGGTACTCAATTCAGAGAAATGTCACTTTATAGTTACCCAAGGGATTGTGTTAGGCCATATAATCTCAGGCAAGGGCATTAAGGTGGACAAAGCCAAGATTGACATCATTCACAATTTGCCATACCTTTCCTCCGTCAAGGCTGTCCTATCTTTCCTTGGTCATGCGGGGTTTTAACGGCGTTTTATCAAGGATTTCTCCATGATTGCAACTCCCATGTGCCATCTGTTACAGCAAGATATCCCTTTTGACTTTGATGAATCATGAAAAAAAGGCTTTTGACAAGTTGAAGATTGCTCTTACCTTAGCCCTTATCTTGCAACCTCCCAATTAGGACCTTCCTTTCAAGCTTATCTGTGATGCAAGTGATATGGCTTTGGGTGCAGTGCTTGGTCAGTGTGTAAGAAAGATTCCACATGTTATCTATTATGCTTCATGCACCTTGAATGTGGCTTAGAAGAATTACACAACCACGGAAAAGGAGCTTTTTGCCATTATATTTGGATTGGATAAGTTCTGTTCTTATTTGCTTGGCATCAAGGTGGTTATATACTCTGATCATACAGCCCTCAAGTATCTCTATGCCAAGAAGGAAGCTAAACCTCGCTTGATTCGTTGGATCTTTCTTATTCAAGAGTTTGACCTTGAAATCAAAGACAAAAAGGGTGCTGAAAATTTGGTAGCTGATCATCTCAGCCGGTTGGTAAGTTCTGAGGTAACTTCTCCCATTAATGACGCCTTTTCGGATGAAATGCTCTATGTTGTCAATGTTCAAGTTCCTTAGTATGCTGACATTATTAATTATCCTATTACTGAGGAATTTCCTAGTGATTTTCGTAAGGCAAAGAGAGACAAACTTAAGCATGATTTTAAATCTTATGCGTGGGATGACCCCTATTTATGGAAGCATTATAGTGGCTTGATTATTAGGAGATGCATCCTCGATCATGAACTTCAAAGTGTTTTATCTTTTTGTCATTCTCATGCATGTGGAGGCCAATTTTGTCCCTAAAGAACTACTAGAAAAGTGCTTGAATGTGGCTTTTATTGGCCTTTATTATTTAAAGATGGTCACTCTTTTTGCAAGCCATGTAACAATTGTCAAAGGGTGGGAAAAATCACTCCTATTGACCAAATGCCCCTACATTCTATTGTTGTTTGTGAAATTTTCGATGTGTGGGCAATTGACTTCATGGGACCATTCCCCAAGTCTAATGGTTTTGTTTATATCTTGCTGGCTTGTGATTATGTATCTCATTGGGTGGAGGCAAAGCCACCCGCATTGACGATTCTAAAGTGGTTTGTGAGTTTCTCAAGTCTAACAACTTTTCCCGCTTCGGAATGCCTCGTGTTCTCATCAATGACAAGGGCGTCCACTTCTATAGCAAGCTCATGGCATCACTTTTGAAGAAATATGAAGTTACTCATAAGGTGTCCACCGCATACCATCATCAAACCAGTAGAAAAGCTAAAATTTCAAACCAAGAAATAAAAGCAATTCTTTAAAAGACAGTCAACCCTAACCTAGCGGATTGGAGTCAACGGCTTGAGGACTAGCGTATCAGACTAACTACAAAAGTCCGCTTGAGAAGTCTCCATACTGTTTGGCATATAGGAAAGCTTGCCACTTGCCGGTAGAGTTAGAACATCACACTACTTGGGCCACTAAAAAATGCACTCTCAACATTGATGAAGCCAGTGTTCATAGGAAACTTCAACTTCAAGAGCTAGAGGAACTTTGCCATGATGCATATGAGAGCTCTTTTATCGACAAAGAATGCACTAAAGCCTATCACAATAAGCTTCTAAAGAAGAAAACATTTCATGATGGCTAAAAATTGCTGTTGTACAATTCCAAGCTACATCTCTTTCCTGGAAAGCTTAAGAGTAAATGGATTGGTCCCTTCATCATGACCAAAGTGTTTGAGCATTGTGCAGTGGAAATTCAAAGTTTGGCCATCTCCCAAATCTTCAAGGTCAATGGTCATCATTTGAAACCTTATTATGAAGGTGTTCCAGTTTCTCTCATGGAGGACATTCTCTTTACCAACCCTACATACTCTTGAGTGTACTCAGCTCGTCATTTAATCGAGCCAACGGTATTAAACAAAGGCACTGCTTGGGAGGCAACCCAAGTTCTCTCTTCAATTCATTTAATGTATTCTTTTCCCCCTTATTTATCCTTGCATTATTCTTCACTCTTGCATGTATTCATTCTATCGACATATTGCTAAGAGTTCATGAGGTTTAATATGGAGTTGGCAATTTGACCTACACAAGAGGGAATCTCTAGTTTCTGCACTTAGAAGTCTGCAAATGTGAATTTGAAAATGGGATAAGGATCAAAGGGTTGTTGGGGCTCTCAAAATGTTTTATCCATCGATGGATCATTAAATCACACGTCAACAGATGGTCTTGGCATGATTGTGTTTTCAAGTTGTAACTCTCATTCGTCGATGTCTCTGATCTTATACGTCAACAGATGACATGGGCAGGGAGTTGGCACTTTTAACCCAGTGACGGCTAAACCTTTAGACGTCGACGGATGACATAGGCATAGGCAACATCTGAAGTTGAGTTTTTGGACATTGATGTATAATCACAGAGTCGTCGACGGATTATCTTGAAATCGAAGCATGAACTCCCTGGAAGTCCCATCCGTCGACTAGTAAACATTCATACGTTGAAGCCTTCATCAGCCTATTTACTTGCCAAACAATATTCCCCTTTTAGTCACTTTGAAGCCTTCATCAGCCCATTTACTAGCCAAACACTATTCCCCTTTCAAACCAACTCCCCTCCCTCCAAAAACACCCAGCCTGCAAACCCTTTATTCTCAACCCAATCTTCCACAAAATAACATCAAACCCATTCCTTTTCCATCACAAACAACCTTTCAATTCACTCCTCATCACTTTCCATCCAACCATTTCAACAAATTCAAAGATTGGAATTCTTGGAGCTAAAATTGGGCAACTTTTAGATTGGAGAACTTGGACCAAATTGGTTTGAATTGAGCACTCCATTCGATTAGTTCTTCTATTATTCACTTCTGTTGGTTGACTTAGCATCGAAATTAGAAGCTATTCCTTGGATTAAATGATCTTGATCTCACCATTTTGATGTTCTTGTATATACTCTTTGATGGAATCCGAATTAGGCTATTCTTATTGAATCCTTGGGTTTCTTTACTACCATACTTATGTTGATCAACTGCAAATAAGTGTTATCTATGTATTGTTCAACATAAAGGTGTTCATTGTGGACAATTCTTGAGTTTGGTTCAGGTTATCTACTTTTCATTCTAAGTGTTCAACAAAATGTTAAAAAGAACTCGCCAATCCAAGCCAAAAGCCACCACTGAGCCCCCTCCACGTCCCAAGTCTAAGGGTACTTCCAGTTCCTTCAAAGCACCAAAAGTATCCAAGGGAACCAGGGGTAAAAGCTCCGGCTTCTACTTCCGTCCAAACCGTGGCCAATGACTTCTTCACAACCAACTGTGAAGAATGGTTCAATAGTCATCTTTTCGCTTAGAAAATTGTGGAGAAAACCGTGGATTCCATTATCTCTGATCAATTCGATTTAGTGTCTTTCTTCAATGATGTGCATTGGGACATCGTGTTTAACTTAAAGGGCGAGTACTACCCTCACTTGGTCGTTCTTTTCTATGCCAACATTAAGAACATGGGGGCTGACTTGTCCGACATCCACATCATGGTCAACAAAGTTGACATCAAAGTCAATGCAGATTTCCTCTGGGAACATTTCCACATTCCTAATGAAGGATCTCTATTTGAGGACAGCGAGGAGGATGAAAACGAAAATGAGCCGTGGTCGAGAAATGCTGCCTTGAACCGGTTCGATGTGCGGCCACATCCGGTTCCTGAAAAAAAGGATGCCTTTTTCTACCTCGACTTTGATATTCCAAGTAGATTGGTTGCCTATCTCATCCACCACAATGTGGACCCTAAGATCAGTGACACTCATATCATCAGGCACAAAGATTTGTATGTGATGGATAAAATCATCCATGGGCTTCAGAAAACCCTCGGAATTCCATTGGCATCCACCATCATCTCTTCCATGCACGATGTTGTCTCTCCCACCACTCAAAACCGCTGCATTCCATTTTTAGTCTTTATCATAAAGATTCTTATGGTTTGTGGCGTCTCTTTTTCCAACAAGCGGAAGTTTGTCATCACCAAGAAGGATATTGTCAACTCTACCAAAATGATCACATTCAGCTACCAACTTGTGAGGGATCTTTGGACCAAGCCACCAAATATTCAGGAACTTCTAGAACAGGGTAATGACGGTCAAGAAGGATGTGAAGGCCAAGAACAACCATAAAATCAATAGGTTCTTCCTCAATTCTAACTACCGGTTGGTAATAGGCCACTGCCTCAGCACCAATTCCAATCCCAGATGCTCTGTTGGTGGCAAAACATGGACCAGAACTTCAATACTCTGCAAGAGCAAGTGACTACCTTAACTGATGAAGTTCACTCCTTGCACAACAAGCTCGATCAGATTTTCGCTTTCCATACTCATCATCCACCACTGCCTCAATGAACTCTAGCATTTTGTTCTAGCATTTTCATGAATGACTTTGGCTTTTTGTTCTACCTTTTCCGCTTGCAAGACTTTAGCTTGTAGTTATCGTACTTATGGTCTCTAACTCTTTGGATTTTGCACTTTAGTTTCCTTATTAACTTCTATCTCCGATTTATGGTAATATTTCTGGTTCTTGCTTAACTCTTCCAAATTCTTCATGTTTGCAATTATTTGCTTCATTGCCTATCTTCGACATTATCAAGGTAATTCTCACTTTACCTTTTTATCGTTCTTGATAATTAGAAGTTATAAGTAGCTAATTGATAGTTAATTATCAAATCAAATGGTGAAGTTCTTCGTGGAATGAGTATAAGGAATGTTCAAGTTGAAAGGATGCTTGTTAATAAAAGGAATGAGATTCCTTGCTTCTTGATTTCTAAGCAACTTGTTTGATAATTTCCTTGAACCACATATGTTTAAGTAGAGTAAGGATTCAATAACCTTGTGAGTGTTTTGAGCCTTATAGATTGCGCTACAATCTCTTTTCATTCTTGAGTGTAATTATGTCTTTTATGATTATATGCTTCTAGAACTTGCTTTATATCTTGTCAAGATTACATTTATTGCACACATGTTTGGAAGATGATTGAGGTTTAGGGCTAAGATTGAGCCAAATTGACCAACCTTTGCAAAACCAAGGTAGATAACCCCTTGTGCTTAACATAATTTTAACCACTTCTTTGTTGTTAAGACCTCACTTTCCTAAAAGAACATTAAGCCTTAAAAGAAAAAGAAAACAAGTTCTCTCACCTTGTCTCTTCAACTTAGTGAACTTTTTGACTTATGGTACATTTATGTTCTTGGTAAAAGAGTAATAACAAGTATAAGTATGGTGGAAATTTTCCTTGTTGAAATGGTCAATTGAGAAAAAGGTTGTATGAGTGAGATGTCCCAAGTATCATTAGAAACAAAAATGTGCCTAAAAGAACCAAAATCTATAAGGAAAGGCACAATAAAAGAAATTGACATCTCTTTGGTTCAATTAGAAATAAAAATGAAAAGGAATGGGTGAAGTGAATGGATTAAAAGAGTTGGATTTTGGAGAATGGAGCATCCCTATTGTTTTGATTTGTTGGTGTTTTACTATTTTTTAAAAGACTTTCAATTGAACTCCTCTACCCTTTATTTTGTAACTTGCTTAACCAAGACCTCATTACAACCTCATTTTACTCCTTTTTCATCTTTTCATCCATGATATACATGTTGGAGTGGTGGAGATGAGGTAAACTAGCAAGCTTATGGTAGGAATATTTTCATGAAAAGACTCTTGAGCGCACCAAGGAAAACACTTGAGTGAATGAGAGACTTATATCGATGAATTATCCCATGCAAACATGTTTGGTTGAAGGATAAGTTTTTCTTCTAGCTTGCTCTATATTTCAACTTGGCACTATTTGGGATTTTTTTTAAGTTATTGTTTGTGGTGAAAGATGTGTAAACGGGATTTCTAGTCTTTTTTTCCTTTTTTGAGTAGGAGAACAATTTCTTGTTTTTGTTGTTGGAGAGTAGAAAAATTATTATTGGTTTTGATCTTTTTTTTAAAAAAGAAATGAAGGTAATGATATTTTTTTTTAAAAGTGACAATCAAAATGGGAGCTAAGGATGAAAAATAGAATAGGATATGCAATTGGAGGAAAGGAACTTTTTTTTTGTTTTTTTTCATTCTTTATTGCTTCTCTGTATCCTTTTGTCTTTCGAATTGCTGCCCTCTCTAAATTGTTTTCCAAAAAACCTTAGTAACTCTAAGAATGGCCTCTAAACCCCTTTGGCAGCGCCTAAACCGCATAGTAGCTCCTCCCAGCTTTTTGACAGCCCCTTTTTTTTTAAGTTTATCACAAAGTTTTTATAGCTGGCTTCTAACTTGATCCAAGGGCTCCTGTTTGCTAACTGAAAGGCTGGGATTTTATCATGAATAATGCCAAAATTCCCTACTTGCTCTCCAAGTTTCTACCTCTGTCCTATTCCTGTATCTTTGATCTACAATGAAGACCAGGGAGGAAGTTTGCCATTATTTTGTCACCTTGTGAAGGTGTCAAGGTTAGCTAATAAGGCAGGTAGTTTCAGTCCAAGAGGCAATAGCCATACGACAGCACATCGTATATCCTCTCTATTTGTAGTTGTCTGTATTTGAATGTTAAGAGAGCATGAAAGAGTTCTACTGCTCATGGATTGCCCTAATACTGCCATGTAATATGCATATAATGCTTGATGAACATAAATGATGGTTGATACATGATGCTCTGTGTCCACTAATTTCGACCCATTCTCACATCTTAATTGTTGAATTCTCCACCTATGCTGTACTATTTTTAGTGCATCAAAAATTTTTTTCCAATGAATGTGTGACATGTTGACACCTTGCAATCCAATTAGTATCTAGCCTCTGAATGCGTGGATAGTAAACCGAACCATGAATTTATTGAAATTCAATGTTGCCATTCTCAAATTTAAGGCCAATGTGTAAACTTATGCATTCATAACTATACCGCTGCACTTATGAAAAGGCATGAATTTTATTATGTGAATTTGTTCTCGTAACTTGTAAAATTGCCTTTCAAGCCTATTACCTCATGTAACTTTCCAGTGCTTGGTTTTGGTGCAAGCTTCCTTCACATGTGTCGCAAACAAATTAGAAGCACAAAAAGAGATGGTAAGGCAAACTTGGCATTCAAACTTAGAAAGAGTGATTCAAGATTTACGAGAACATGAAAATAATCAATTGAAACCTGGAGGGGTTAGGAAGGCTATATTTTTTTGTAATTTTTTTTGTAATTTTTTGTATTTTTGTATTTTATTATTTTTGTATTTTCCTTAACAATAAATTTTTTTATTTTTTTCATTAATACGGATGTAAACAAATACAAATAAAATTAAATTTATTGAGTTCATTTTATTAATTTCTTGGTCAATTTGAGTTTATCTTAACTTAGAAATTAAAGGTCCCAAAAAAGCAAATTAACCTCTAATTGTATGGAATTTAAATTGGAACATTAATTGTACCAAGCTTAATTGGAACATCCACTCTTTTTAATGGCTAAGTTAAGACCATAACCAAACTACCAATGATATGGGCTAGGTAACTCAATGAAAATTGGTGTCTACAGTCACTGCCATCAACTTTCTTAAGGAAAGTTGATACAATGGTGATCTCTGTTACAAGGCATTTTCCCTCAACATAGTCGATGATGTCTCACACTTCAAGGTAACAAATTTTTCATACGAGCGTCACCTTATCAAAGATTATGCAAGCAATAACTGAGTAAACAAAACTTACTCCAAATACTACTGCAAGGATTGAACCAATAACCTTAGCATGGAGTAAGTTTAAGTTGAATACAAAATGTAAGAAGAGAACAGCCCTTCTGAATATGTCCAACGTAAGACTCAGTTGCCCATTTGCTTTACCAACGTTTAGATCATGGGGATAGAAAACTTCTTTAAGAAGAAATCCACAACTCAATATGAGCAACATGATGATAGCTTTATTTGCATGCAAGATAAACCATGGTCGATCATTTTCTACCCAAGTTTTTAATATGTCATTGATTGAATACCAAATTATAGCTACATGCAGCATTACAACAGCCACTATGACTATGTTTTTGAACCTCCGATGATGTTAAAATGGAAAAATCTCACATCGATGGCCCGATTTTTTTGAAAAATTTTATATTCAAGTTGGGTATCTGCACCTATAGTCTTAATGGATTTGTCTTATATTTATGCCAATTGGTTTTAGGTGAATCCTTAAAATGGGATCCGAGCTGAGGCCCGTTTTCATTGCCCCCATTCTGGTTGTTCACATGTAGACCCGTCTGTTTCCATTGTTTCTCTTAGGCTACATGTGCAGGGAGTGTTAAAGTGGTTTTATCCCCCATCTATTAAATCTAACCTACTTCATGCTCTTATATTCAAGTTGTATTTCTTCCCTTATTGCCAATTGGTTTTAGGTTAGTTGTTCAGCATGGTATCAAGAACTTCTGTTTTTTTTTTCTTTTCCAATTTTTTTATTCCTTCTTGGGTTTTACCAACCTAGTCACTTCTCTCAATCCTTTTGTCTGAATTCTAGTCACCTATGGCACTTCTAGCTCCTCCGCCAATTAATTCTCCTTATCCCAAGTATTCTTTATATATTGTGTTTTCCCCGGGTCTCTATTTGTTACACAACCTATATCTGTGAATAGATTTTGCTTCAATCTATCACTCAACAGACTCAGTTAGGGATTTGATAGTGTTCAATTTGAGGGATTTGATTAAGTTTATTTTGTGTAGGTTACCTTGTATACCTCATATGTTCTCATATAAATACCGTACAAACTATGTAATAGTTCAAATAATACAATACAATTCATTCTTCTATTCTTCGTTTCCCTCTTTCTCCCGGATGGTACTAGAGCCAGCTATTACATTAATACCAAGAACTTGAAATTTGGCACTTCAATTACATCAAGGTCAATGCCTTCAACTTTCTTAAGGAAAGTTGTTACAATGTTGATCTCTGCTACAAGCTATTTCCATCACCATAATCAATGTTGTCTCCCACTTCAAAGTAACAAAATTTTCATACAAACGTTACCCCCGTCAAAGATTATGTGAGAAATACCTAAGTAAACAAAACTTGCTCTAAATACTGCTGCAAGCATTAAACTAATAACCTTAGCATGGAGTAAGTTTGAGTTGAATACAAAAAGTAAGAATACACTAGCCCTCTTGAATATACCCAGCACAAGACTCAGCTGCCCATTTCCTTTGCCAATGTTTGGATCATAGGGATAGAAAACTACTTTAAGAAGAAATCCACAACTCAATATGAGTAATATGATGATTCCACAACTCAATATGAGTAATATGATGATGGCTTTGTTTGCATGCAAGATCAACCACGATCGATCTTTTTCTACCCAGGTTTTTAATATGTCATTGATTGAATGCCAAATTACAACTACAAGTAGCATTACCACAACTGTTATGGATCTATTTTGAACCTCTGACGATGTTAAAGTGGAAAAATCTCACATCAGTTATCTAATTTTATTGGGACTTTTATATTCAAGTTGGGTTTGTGCACCTTAGTCTTAATGGAATTCTGTGATATTTATGCCAATTGGTTTTAGGTGAATGCTTAAAATGGTATCCAAGCTGAGGCCCTTTTTCGTTGCCCTAGTTCTGGTTATTCACGTGTAGAATCGTATGTTTCCGTTGTTTTTCTTAGGCTACATGTGTGGGGGAGTGTTGAAGTGGTTCTATCACCCATCTATTAAATTTGACCTGCCTAGTGCTCTTATATTCAAGTTGGATCTCTCCACCTATTGTTAATCGGTTTTAGGTTGGTTGTTTAACATGGTACCAAGAGCTTCAGCTAATTTTTTTTTTCTTTTCCAAGTTTTCCTATTCTTTCATGGGTTTTGCTGACCTTGTTACTTCACTCAACCCTATTCTCTGAATTCCAGTCACCTATTACACTTTTAGCTCCTCCATTAGTTAATTCTCCTTATCCCAAGTTTTCCTTATTTATTATGTTTTCTTTGAGTCTCCATTTATTACACCACCTATACCAATGGATAGATCTCACTTTGATCTATCTCTCAACAGACTCAGTTAGGTATTTGACACCACTCAATTTGAAGGATTTGATTAAGTTTGGTTTGTGTAAATTACCTTGTATTGCTCATAGTTTATGTATAAATACCCTAGAAACTTTGTAATAGTTTATGTAATGCAATACAATTCATTCTTCCATTCTTCATTTCCCTTTTTCTCTCGCACGGTACCAGAGCCAACTATAAGATTAATACCAGGAACTTGAAATTAAATACTTCAATTACATCAAGGTCACTACCTTTAACTTTTTTAAGGAACGTTGTTACAATGGTGATCTCCGTTACAAGCTCTTTTCCATTACCATAGTCAATGTTGTCTTCCACTTCAAAGTAACAAAATTTTCGTATGAGCGCCACCCAATCAAAGATTATGTGAGCAATACTTGAGTAAACAAAACTTACTCCAAATATTGCCGCAAGTATTAAACTGAAAACCTTAGAATGGACTAAGTTTCAGTTGAATTCAAAAAGTAAGAAGAGACCAGCCCCTCTGAATATGTCTAGCACATGACTCAGCTGCCCATTTGCTTCTCCAATGTTTGAATCATAGGGATGGAAAACTGCTTTAAGAATAAATACACAACTCAATATGAGCAACATGATGGCTTCATTTGCTTGCAAGATCAACCATTATCGAACTTTTTCTACCCAAGGTTTTAATATGTCATTGATTACATACCAAATTACATCTACAAGCTGCATTACAACAGCTGTTATGAACCTGTTTTTGTAGCTTTGGTGATGTTAAAGTGGAAAAATCTCACATTGATTGTCTAATTGTTTTGGGACTCTTATATTCAAGTTGGGCATCTGCACCCATAGTCTTAATGGAATGGTTTGATATTTATGCCAATTGGTTTTAAGTGAATGCTTTACATGTTATCCAAGTTGAGGGCCTTTTCTGTTACCCCCATTCCGATTGTTGACATGTAAACCTACATGTTTCCATTGTTTCTCTTAGGCTACATGTGCGAGGGTGTGTTGATGTGGTTTAATCCCGCATCTATTAAATATGACTTGCCTGACACTCTTATATTCAAGTTGGATCTCTTTACCTATTGCTAATTGGTTTTAGGCTGGTTGTTTAGAATGGTATCAAGAGCTTAGGTTAATTTTTTTTGTTTACAATTTTTCCTATTCCTTCTTGGCTTTTACCGACCTTGTCATTTCACTCTACCTTTTTTTCTGAATTCCAATCACCTACAACACGTCCAACTCTTTCGCAAGTCAATTCTCCTTATTCGAAGTTTTCTTTATTTATTGTGTTCTATACGGGTCTCCATTTATTACACCACCAATACTAGGGGATAGATCTCGCTTCGATCTATCACTCAACCAACTCAGTTAGGTATTTGATGGTGCTCAATTTGAGGGATTTGATTGTGTTTAATTTGTGTAGGTTACCTTGTATAACTCATAGGTTCATGTATGAATACCTTAGAAACTTTATAATAGTTCATAGGATATGATACAATTGATTCTTCCATTCTTCATTTCCATCTTTCTCTCACATGGTACTAGAGCCAAGGTTATTACATTAAAATCAAGAACTTGAAATTTGAAACTTCAATTTCATCAAGGTCATTGCCTTTAACTTTCTTAAGGAAAGTTGTTACATGCAATAGTGATCTCTGTTACAAGTTATTTTTCCTCACCATAGTTAATGATATCTCCCACTTCAAAGTAGTGAAATTTTCCTATGCACGTCGGCCTATCAAAGATTATGCGAGTAACACTAGAGTAAATAAAACTGACTCCAAATACTACTGCAAAGATTAAATTAATAACCTTAGCATTGACTAAGCTTGAGTTGAATACAAAAAGTAAGAAGAGACCAGCCCATCTAAATATGTCCAACACAAGACACAGTTGTCCATTTGCTTTGCCAATGTTTCGATCATTGGGATGGAAAATAGCACTAAGAAGAAATCCATAACTCAATATGAGCAACATGATGATGGCATTATTTACTTCCAAGATCCACCACAGTCGATCTTTTTCTACCCATGTTTTTAACATTTCATTGATTGAATACCAAATTACAGTTACAAGTAGCATTACAATAGCCGCTGTGAATCAGCTTTTGCACCTTTGGCAATATTAATTGCAAAAATCTCACATCAGTTGTATGATTTTTGTTTGGACTCTTATTTTCATGTTGGGCCTCTGCACCTATAATTTTAATGCAATTGTCTGATATTTATGCCAATTGATTTTAGGTGAATGCTTAACATGGCATTTGAGCTAAAGCCAGTTTCCATTACCTCTGTTCCGGTTGTTCACTTGTTAACCCATCTGTTTCCATTGTTTCTCTTAAGCTACATGTGTGGGGGAATGTTAAAGTGGTTTTGTATGACATTTGTTAAATATGACTTGCCTGAGGCTCTTATATTCAAGTTGGACCTCTTCACCTATTACAAATCGATTTTAGGTTGTTTGTTTAGCATGGTATCAAGAGCTTAGGCTAAATGTTTTTTTCGTTTACATTTTTTCATATTTATTCTTGGGTTTTACTGACCCTGTCACTTCACTACACCCTTTAGTCTGAATTCCAGTCACCGACGAAAATTCCAACTCCTTCGCGAGTCAAATCTCCTTATCCCAAGTTTTCCTTGTTTATTATATTTTCTATTGGTTTTCATTTATTACATCGCCTCTAATAGTGGATAGATCTCGCTTCGATCTATCACTTAACAAACTCAGTTAGTGATTTGACGACGCGTAATATAAAGGATTTGATTAAGTTTAATTTGTATAGTTATCTTGTATGGCTAATAGTTTCCTATATGTATACCTTAGAAACTTTGTAGTAGTTCATACAATACAATGTAATACAATTCAGTACTCCACTCTTCGTTTCCCTCTTTCTCCCACATAGTACGAAAGCCAACTATTACATTAATACCAGGAACTTGAAATTTGACACTTCAATTTCATCAATGTCACTACCTTCAACTTTCTTAAGGAAAGTTGTTACAATGGTGATCTCTATTACAAGGTATTTCCCTCACCACAGTCAATGATGTCTCCCACTTCAAACTAATGAAAATTTCATACGAATGTTGCCCATCAAAGATTATGCATGTAATATCTAAGTAAATAAAACTTATTCCAAATACTACTGCAAGCATTAAACTAATAACCTTAGCATGGAGTAACTTTGAGTTGAATGCAAAAAGTGAGAATAGAGCAGCCCCTATGAATATGTCCAGTACAAGACTTAACTGCCCATTTGTTTTGCCAATGTTTGGATTATGGGGATAGAAAACTGCTTTAAGAAGAAATCCACAACTCAATATGAGCAACATGATAATGGTTTCATTTGCTTGCAAGACTAACCACGATCGATCTTTTTCTACTTAAGTTTTTAATATGTAATTGATTGAATACCAAATTACAGCTACAAGAAGCATTACAACAGTTGTTATGAATATGTTTTCGCACCATTGGCGATGTTAAAGTGGAAAAATCTCCCATCGATTGTTTGACTATTTTGGGACTTCTATATTCAAGTTGGGCCTCAACACCTATAGTCTTAATGGAATTTCCTGACATTTATACCTATTTATACTAATTTGTTTTAAATGAATACCTAACATGGTATCCGAGTTGAGGCCCGTTTTCGTTATCCCTATTTTAGTTATGCACGTGTTGACCCGTCTGTTTCTATTGTTACATTTAAGCCACATGCGTAGGAGTGTCAAAGAGGTTTTATCCCACATCTATTAAATCTGACCTACTTCATGCTCTTATTTCAAGTTGGATCTCTTGTCCTATTGCCAATTGGTTTTAGGTTGGTTGTTTAGCATGGTATCAAGAGCTTAGGTTAAATTTTTATTTCATTTCCAATTTTTCCTATTCCTTCTTAGGTTTTACTGACCTTGTCATTCCACTCCACCCTTTTGTCTAAATTCCAGTCACCTACTGCACTTTCAGCTCCTTCACCAGACAATTCTCCTTATCGCCTCTAAAAGCGGATAGATCTCGCTTCAATCTATCCCTCAGCACACTTAGTTCGGGATATGAGAGGTTTGATTAAGTTTAATTTATGTAGTTATCTTGTATAGCTAATAGTTTCCTATATGAATACCTAAGAAACTTTGTAGTAGTTCATATAATACAATACTATTCATTATTCCATTCTTCATTTCCCGCTTTCTTCCACTTACTACAAGAGCGAAATATTACATTAATACCAATAACTTGAAATTTGAACCTTCAATTTCATCAATGTCATTGCCTTCAACATTCTTAAAGAAATTTGTTACAATTGTGATCTTTGTTACAAGGTATTTTCCCTCACCATAGTTAATGATGTGTCCAACTTTAAAGTAACAAAATTTTCATACAAACCTTGCCCCATCAGGATTATGCAAGTAATACCTAAGTAAAGAAAACTTACTCCAAATACTGTTGCAAGCATTAAACAAAAAACCTCAGCATGGAGTAACTATGAGCTAAATACAAAAAGTAAGAAGAGAGCAACCCCAATGAATATGTTTAGTACAAGACTCAATTGCCCATTTTCTTTGCCAATGTTTCGATCATGGGTATAGCAAACTACTTTAAGAAGAAATCCACAGCTCAATATAAGCAACATGATGATGGCTTCATTTGCTTGCAAGATCAACCATGGACGATCTTTTTCTACCCAAGTTTTAATATGTCATTTATTTAATACCAAATTACAGCTACAAGCAGCATTATAACAGCTACTACGAATCTGTTTTTGTGCCTTTGGCGTTGTTAAAGTGGAAAAATTCCACATTGGATGTCTGACTTTTTTGGGACTTTTATATTCAAGCTGGGCCTCTACACCTATAGTCTTAATTGAATTGTCTAATATTTACACCAATTGGTTTTAGATGAATGCCTAACATGGTATCCGAGCTTAGGCATATTTATGTTACCCCCGTTTTGGTTGTTCACGTGTTCACTTATCCGTTTCCACTGTTTCTCTTGAGCTACATGTGCTGGGGAGTGTTAAACTGTAATACCGGAAAATTTTGTTTCCCAATTTTTAAACTTGAATTTTTATTGTGAATTTTTGGTGCAAAAGAAATTATTTCTTGAATTGAATCTTAATTTTTCTTGAGATGAACTAAATCACTTTGGATATTTTGATTAATTATGAGAATTGTACATTTTACCTTGAGGTCATAAGGATTAATGATAATATTATTGCAAGATTGGAGATTAAGCCTTAATTACCCATTAAGTGATCTAAGGAGTTATGTGGATTTATGTAAATTAGAATTAAATAGAGAAATAAGTAGAATTGTGAATATGTGGTCATTGAAGGGCAAGGTTGTCATTTGGAGATTAAGTTGGATGGTAAATTGGGAAAGAGAAAAGGAGAAAAAGAAGAAGAGGAAAGAAAGCTTCATTTTCAAAATTCTTCTCATCTTTTCCTCTCACTTTGAAGACAACAAAACCCTAACCCAATCCCTTAAACCAATCTCTCCTTAAATCCCAATTAAGTCTTCTTGTAATCCATGAATCAAACTCATTAAAACCACTCTTAGTGTAGTCATTTTCGTTGGAGCCAAGGAGGGAAGGAAGAAACTTGAGTTTTTAGGTGATTTTGGCAATTTGAGCTAAAAAGGAAGAGGGATTTCGTGGTGGATCAAACAAGTGTTGGAAAGTGGGTTTAAGGTATGTTAATCTACTCCATTTTAGCTTCAAGATGCCCTTGGAATCATGTTAATTGGATTTGAATTGAGAAAGATATGCATGTTAGAAGTTAGAAAGTGAAAATGGGTTTTTTGGGTGCACTTTGAGTTGAATTTGAGCTAAATTGATGTTGTTGATGCATTGAGTGATGTTATAAGCATGTTTTGATGATGTTTTGAGTTGAATATTGTGTTGGTTTGAATTAGAATTGGTTGGAAGTTTTTTAGATTGAAAATGGCATGAAAATAGCTTAAAACCCGAAATATGTGCAGAGGAATTTCGGCCCAGGTACTCTAGAGACCCTGGCCCGGATCCTGTCTGAAACAAAAGGACTCACGTTACAGAGCAATTCCGGGCCAGGTGCACCAGAGACCCTGGCCCAGATCCTCCCTGGAATTTCTGGAACATGCCTTGTTCCATGTTGGTTCATTTTGTTCCGTTTCACTTCTAATTCGATTTCTGACTTCTCTGGACCTCCCAAAACCTTGATTAATCATATGTAAGAGACCTTTTGAGATGTATAAACATCTCAAATAAATTTTGGATCAAGATTTGGGTATTAAACACCTAAGTTGACAAAATTTGGAAGGGGTCGAGCTTAAAGTGGCTCAACGGGGTGCGTTGCCAATCGGATGGCACGATTTGGCCGTAAATGCATTGACATGCATTCTCATCATGCATTACTCATCTTTTAACATTGAATTGGGTATAATTTTTGTGTTTCCATGGTTCCTTGCCTTTGTTCTCTAGGAGAAGGTAATCCCGGTTCGAGTGACGCACAAGCATTGGACTAACCTTGGGAGTATACGACTCTCCCACTTTTGTGAGTGATATGCCTCTTGAGATGTGTTGTGGCAACTATTTTGATTTCTCTAATTGGTTTTGAAATTGAATTTGGTATATGAATATGTTGAGATATTTTAGAGAGTGGCTTGTTCTTGAAATGGTTTTGTTAAACATGTTTGGTAGAAATGTGACCCGAATGATCTTATATGCCATATTTTGCTTGAGATTCTTTTGTTATTGACCATATTATTTGTAAATGGTATTATAAACTATGGCATATACTTGGATTTTGTATTGGTGAGATTAGGGTGCTTGTGCACCTAGGGATTTAGACTCCCAAACTCAACCATGGTTGCCAATTTATGGTCCATTGAGGAGAATGGCATAAATTGTGGTATGATGTATTATGTTGACGTTTGTCATATAGAGTTGATGGGAGAGGGTGACTCTTATGACTTAAATGTTTGTTGTTGGACTCTCTTTGACTCACCACATTGAGTTGTCTAAGGCCAACACCAAGGAAGGGGTAAATTTTGGTTTTGATATAATTGTGATGTGCCAAAACCCCTTGGTGGTTCCCTTCTCAACCTCGGCCAAGGTTTGGAGATTGGGGGAGTATTTTCGGCCAAACCCATCTTGGAAAATTGGGTCTATTTTGTAAATGTTGATGCTGACGAGATGATATACTTTATAAACACGCTGTATTTGATGAAATGATTTGTTTCCTTAGAAATTGCTTAGTTTGGTAAATTGTTTTGAACTTGCCACTCTCAAATCCACACACCGAGCTTAATGTCTCTGTCACTCACTGAGTATTTATATACTCATGCTAGTTGCTCATTTTTCAGGTGTTAGATTGTTTCAACCTGACTAGTTGGGTTTTCTTAAGTCCGTAGCGGTCTATTCCTCCCGCCGGAACCAGTTTTGTAATCATAGGTTCCTTCGATGCACGTTTCATACTTTAGGCGGATCCATGGAGACTAAACAAACTTAATACTTTGTAAAGAA
Source organism: Microcos paniculata (assembly GCA_030664755.1). Taxonomy (NCBI): domain Eukaryota; kingdom Viridiplantae; phylum Streptophyta; class Magnoliopsida; order Malvales; family Malvaceae; genus Microcos; species Microcos paniculata. Next base: position 2,639,756 of record CP131463.1, read on the forward strand.
TGTTTTAAACATGTTTACAACTATATTTTGACTACATAGTTTTACTTAAATGTTATATTAAACTAGTTTGACCAAAAGCTGACTTTGGTCAACTATTGCACTTACTTATAATATTTTTTTCTCTTTTATGATTAAACCTTTGTTAAGATTTATTTTTCAAGTATTAAAATTATTTTGTTATCAAATTTTTTTAAATTGATGGAAAAAGAAGTATATCTAAGAGCCTTGTGGGGTTTCGGGTGTGTGCATTGGTTGACGCGTATCCCGAGGCAACACGGTGGTTGTCCCGTGCTTGCTGAGAGTACTGGGGCGTGACAATATGCAGCTTAATTGGTGAGAGGTGTGTTCATAGGAGCAGCAAAAAGCTTGGTGGCCAGGGTTCGAGTAGCGCTGCAGGCGTGTTAGATTCGAACTGGCTGGGCCAAGTGGAACAATACTTTGAGTAGTGGAGACCCAGTGGACTGGGGCCCGAGGTGGCTGGTTGGACTGGAGCAGGCTCTGTGGGCCCGTCTCTCACATAAACTGGTTTTATCCTATATCTGTTAAATCTGACTTACCTAACACTCTTATATTCGAGTTGGATCTCTTCATCTATTGCTAATTGATTTAAGGTTGTTTGTTTAGCATGATATCAAGAGCTTAGGTTAATTTTTTTTTATTTCCAATTTTTTGTATTCCTTCCTGTGTTTTACCTACCCTGTCACTTCACTGCACCCTTTTATTTGAATTACAGTCACCTACGGTACTTCCAGCTCTTTCGCCAATCAATTCTCCTTATCCTAATTTTTCCTTATTTATTGTGTTTTCTACAGTTCTCTATTTTTTAGATCGCCTATACAAGTGCATAGATCTCATTTCAATCTATCACTCAACACCCTCAGTTAAGAATTCGATGGCGTTCAATATGAGAAATTTGATTAAGTCTAATTTGTGTAGTTATCTTATGTAATTAATAGATTCCTATATGAATACCCTAGAAACTTTGTAATAATTCATACAATAGAATATAATACAATTCATTTTTCCATCCTTCGTTTCCCTCTTTCTTCCATATGGTACAAGAGCCAACTATTACATTAATACTAGGAACTTGAAATTTGAAACTTCAATTTGCTTTGCAAATGTTTGGATCATGGGGATAGAAAACTGATTTAAAAAGAAATCCACAACTAAATATGAGCAACATGATGACGGCTTCATTTGCTTGCATGATCAAGCACGGTCTATCTTCTTCTATCTACGTTTTTAATATGTCATTGATTGAATATCAAATTACTGCTACAAACTGCATTACAACAGTTGCTATGAAACTATTTTTAGACTTTTAGAGATGTTAAAGTGGAAAAATCCCATATTGATTATCTGAGTTTTTTTAGACACTTATATTCAAGTTGGGCTTTGTACCTATAGTATTAATGGAATTGTCTGATATTTGTACCAATTAGTTTTAGATGAATGCTCTACATAATATCTGAGCCGAGGCCCGTTTCTGTGACCCCCGTTTCATTTGTTAACGTGTAGACTAGTTTGTTTCCATTATCTCCCTTAGGCTACATCTGTGGAAGGGGGGTGCTTAAGTGGTTTTATCCTTCATCTTTTAAATTTGACCTACCTGAGGCTTTTATATTCAAGTTGGATTTGTCCACATATTGCTAATTGGAATAAGGTTGATTTTTTGGCAAGGTGTCAAGAGCTAAACTAGATCTCGCTTCGATCTATCACTCAACAAACTCAGTTAGGGATTTAATGGAGCTTAATATGAGGGATTCAATTTTGTTTATTTTACGTAGTTACCATGTTTAGCTAATAGGTTCCTATATGAATATGCTATAAACTTTGTAATAATTCATACAACACAATACAATTCATTTTTCCAATCTTCGTTTCCTTTCTTCTCCAACATGGTACCAGAGCCAACTATTACATTAATACCAAGAACTTGAAACTTGACACTTAAATTTCATCAAAGTTACTACCTTCTACTTTCTTAAGGAAAATTGATACAATGTTGATCTCTGTTTCAAGGTATTTTCCCTCACCATAGTTAATGATGTCTCCCACTTCAAAGTAGCGAAATTTTCAAACGAGCATCGCCCTATCAAATATTTTACGAGCAATACCTGAGTAAATAAAACTTACTCTAAATACTGCAACAGGCATTAAACTAGTAACCTTAGCATGGAGTAACTTTAAGTTGAATACAAAATATAAGAAGAGAGCAGCCTCTATGAATATGTGTAACACAAGGCTTTGCTGCCCATTTGCTTTGCCAATGTATGGATCCTGAAGATAGAAAATTGATTAAAGAAGAAATCCATAACTAAATATGAGCAACATGATGATGGCTTCATTTGCTTGCAAGATCAACCATGATCAATCTTTTTCAACCTACATTTTTAAAATGTCATTGATTGAATACCAAATTATAGCTACAAACTACATTACAATAGCTGCTATGAAACCATTTTTACACCTTTGGAGATGTTAAAGTGGAAAAATCCCATATCGATTGTCCAAATTTTTTGGGACTCTTATACTCAAGTTGAGCCTCTACAGGTCTTTAATGGAATTGTTTGATATTTATACCAGTTGATTTTAGATGAATGCTTTACATGGTATCCGAGCTGAGGCCTATTTACATTACCCCCATTTCGGTTGTTCACATGTAGACCCATCTTGTCACCCCCAACCTAAGGGCTCGGCCCTGTAACAACTGCCGTACCACCTTGAGATACGTGCCTCGAAAGGAGGGATATCCAAGACAGTACAAGATATAAAAAGGGTATACGAGCAAGATATGAAAGTATATAGTAATAATATAGAAAGTATTGTAAAATATTTATAAAATATAAGTGCCACGTTTTACGGTGCAAATTTGCAGCGGAAGAAATAATAATATAATATGCACTAATAGTCTAAAGCCATGATTTACAAGGGAAACTGGGTAAAACCTACAAAATTGTGCTTGACTGGTGATATACCGGGATCACTGTCCACTGGGACATGTGCCATCCAAAGCCTGATGTCTTGACAATAATAAGTGAATGGTGTAAGTACAAATATATATGTACCCAGTGAGGGACCCGGTTATAATGACCGATCACCTCAAGCTGGGATATGAAATAATCCAAAACTCATTTAATAAACCATTTAATAAAATCATATGAAATCCCACACCAAAACAAATATCAAATATCATAAATGGATTGGCATCTGAAATTGTTCTAAAGGTACACCCGTGCACTTGGGCGCCCTGTCGGACCGTCAAGGGCTATCTCATATCTCAAATCCTTTTCTTTTACTTTTTGGCCCGTTCTCTTGATGTTTGCTGATGCTGTGGTGGAAAACATCTACATTGCGCCCTGGCGAGCTTCCTTGCGCGCCTCTTCCAGGGTCTCCACTCACCGTGCCCCTCAAAAGGTGGTCTACGGCTATTTCACTGCATGCCTCTCACTCGGTCCACAAGCTCCCCCAAATCAAAGCACTGAGGAACCCTCTCAATTGCTCAATCTCACAAGGATCATATCATCAATAAACATAATAATAATATATCATATATTCTTTCGAAAATTCCACCCTTAAATCCATTTCTAAACTCGTGTGTAAGGGTGGACAATCCATATCCCAAAACATTATAAACATTTAATAAACAATTTATAAAACAATAAGAAAACGGTTGACCTTCAGTGGTCAACTACTATAATCCAAGCCACTCACAAGTAAGGGAGATTTGTATACTCCCAAATATACCCCCTGAATGCCTTAGCTCGAACGCTATCGTTCAATCTCACACAATCACGTACCTAAATAATCAAATTGAAATCTAATTTAATTAATAAAGGCATTCGACTAATAATCAACAACACAACATGACCTAATTAGGGTTTCTAGGGTTGCAAAATGACCATTTTGCCCCTACTACAGTATAACTTCAGCATGGGCTTGGCTCACTCCCGAGCAGGAGTGACCAATTCGGGGGAAATCCCCAAATTTTCGTGAGTCCAGCGCCGAACCCAAGCATGTCTGGCATTGGACATGCCCCTGTTCTAGGCTGTGCTTTGGCCACTTCACTTCTTCAACTCGGTTTAAGCTCCATTCAACACCAAATCGCATGAGATTTGAAACAAGCAATCTTAAACAGGTAAACTAAGGAACTATAGCTTCAAAACTAGAATTAAATAACTGGTCATGCAAGATTTTCGGATCAAAACACTAAGGGTGCATGTGTTCTTGAGCAAAAACAGATTTCAATCTTCAATTCAATATTTCTCTCAACTCACTCAATGAAATCATACATATAAGCAATCAAATTGAAGCTTTGGAACAACATAACAAGAAATTAGCCAATTCCCATAGTTGGAATGGAAGATATATGACACACCCAGACCTAGCTTGACTTTTTCGTACGAACAGAATAGTGCAAGATGATGTAATAATTAAACAATATGTCGGTCCGGCTGTGTCAAGTCAAAAAAGAAGTCAAACTTAAGGTAAGCCGTAGTTGGAAGATGAGATTGGTGACCATGAATGGAAACACTAAGGTGGACTTCTTTAAGTCGATAGCCAATGGATTGGACATCCATTGGTGAATTGGTCGATGGATCGAGACAAGGATCAAAATTATGAGAGATTTCAAAGAGAAGAGAAAGTCTGGCCCGGGGCCCGAGTAGACCCTATGTCGGGCTCCCCTATAAATAGGGGGAGGCCGACTCTCTCCCCTTCATTTTCTCTATCTCTCTTCTCTTATTTCTCTTTTCTCTCAACTGCTTTTTAGGAGCAATTTTGGACTTTTGGCCAATCTAGACAAATCGACTACAGAATCAAGGCGAGATCTTGGTATGTTATTCTTAACTCCTTAATCTTCATTTTCTAAGTTTTCACTCATTTCCATGCATTGGTCTAGGAAAGATCCAAGCTCAAAGTTAGGTTAAGCTTTTAGTTAGATTTTAAGTTTAGATTTGAGATCTATGAACTTTGAGCTTGTGATTGTCGTTTCTGCTCCGGTAAACGCATCGTGGGAGGTGAAAGGAACCTCCATCTCTAATTTTATGATGATCAGTGGATCAAGGGGCTCAGGAACCGAGGAAAAGCCTCAAATCTCGAGGTTGGAGCTGGACAGGGCCTTTTGGCCCAAACCGTGCGGTTGGGCCCTGTTGGGCCCAAGCCGAGTGGGCCTCGGCCCAATCCGCAATGATGGGGCCTTTTGGGCCCAGAAATAGGCCAGGCTTGAACCAGCCACATGGGGGGCCTGCATGGCCTAGACCCGGGCAGGGTCGGCGGCCCATGGACCCTAGGGGCATTTTCGTAATTTTTAACCAAGTGTCTGATTTTTACCCTGAAACCTCCCAGACACTTTTCTAAGCCTCGAATCACATCCAAACCCAGTCATAGGTCATGTTAGAGACTCGTAGGTGCATTCATAAATTTAATTATGAATGCTAACGCACATTTCCATGTATTAGGGCTCCAGATAATCGAGTGCAGCGATGCGTTGGAGGTTAAGCTACATGTAGTGCTTGGGAGTATACGAATCTCCCAATACTGTGGGTGACCTAGACTTTTTTGTTTAGCCACTGGGGAAAGAGGTTTTAAAAATGATTTTAAAAACATAAATGTTTTCAAAAAGGTTTTTGGGGTACGGGAAATCCACACAGACATAGTTGTTTGTGATATACCCACAAAGAGAGTGGGGTGTTTTCAAAAAGAAATATAAATACTTATGTGTCTGTGTTTATATATTTTAAAAATGTATGTTTTATACATATATATATATATAATTATGAAATATTATTATTATGAGTTTTAAGGGTGCTATACCCTTGAGAGATGAGTGATTGAGAGGGATACTCCTCGGGCTCCAATATATGCGGGAGCGTGGACGAGTTGGAGAAAGCATGCTAGATTCTTTGCCGTTGACAGCCTATTAAGGGGCACGATGAGATGAGACCCTGGGAGAGGTACATAGGGAAGCTCGCCAGGGCTCCAATTCGCTGTGTTCCACCACAGCGAGGCACCACCGAGGGAAAGGGCTAAAGAAAGAGAAAAGAGAAATTGACACGCCCGGACCTAGTCCGCACGTGTCAAGTTGAATATTTACGTATTGTTGTCATGTCAAATTACCCAATTTGATTCCCGTGGATGTTTCAAACTTCATCTAGCTCAATTTCAAGCTCAAAAACCCTAAAATTGAAGTCCGGGGATGTGGGCCCCACTTGGAATCGAGACCCGAGGCAATTGGATGTGAGTTGACCGGAGTCAACTGTGGAAAGATTGACTCCGGCGCCGGACCTGGTCGGGTCCGGCACCGGACCTGTCAAATTTAAATGGGGTCTCGGATGGCCGAGACCCCCATTTTCCCATTTTCTCTCCTCCTTCAATTCTCCGATCTCTCTCTTCAAATTCTCTCTGAACCAAGACTTCAATCCCTCTTCAAACAATTCATTAATCATCAATATCAACTTCTTTTGCCATCTCAAAGATCAAAACATCAAGATTTCTAAGAAAATTTCCAAATCTTAAAATCTGGAAATCTGGCGACAGTTTGTTCATCAGCCTATATCTTTTGATTCAACCGTGCGTTTTGGCTGAGAATTTGGTATGTTGTTCTAGACTCATCAAGATTTAATTTGATAGTTTACACGCTTGATTTCATGGTCTGTGCTAAGAGAATTTGATGATTGAAGTTGAGATTTCTGTTTTGTCTGAGTAAAGTCAACTCTTGATGTTTTGATCCAAAATTCGAGCATGATTTGTTGTTTGATTCAGTTCTTGAAGCTGTGAATTCATAGATCATGTGTTTAACTTGATGTGTTTCAATTTTGGTGCGGATTGGTTGAGAATCAAACTCAAACGGAGCTCAATTTGGGGCATGGCCGCTGACGGCCATGCGCTGGGAACAACTCCCGCGCCGGACTCAATGAGTCCCGCGCGGGAGCTGCTGAATTGTGGGAGATTTCTCCCATTCTTGCTCACTCCCACCTGGGAGTGAGCCACCAGCTAATTGGACACTGTAGCAATAGGGATATTTTGGTAATTTTGCAACCCTAGGCCCCATTTGACCCCAATTGACTCCAATTAGCTCCAATTGACTTCTGGACTTGTCAATTTTAGTCCGAGACCTTTAATTGGTGTTGATTTATGATTTGAACATTGGTTGAATATTTTATTAATCAAATTAGAATTTAATTTGATTATTTAGGTACGTGATCGTACGAGTTTTGGACCGGTTGCAATTTGAGCTAAGGCATTCGTGGGTAATCGGGGAGTATACAACTCTCCTCACTTGTGAGTGGCTTGGATTATATTGGTTGACCATTGAGGGTTAATCGTTTGCAAATTTATTTATAAATGTTTTATTACATTGTTTATATGTTTTGGGGTATGAATTGTCCACCCTCACACACTGAGTTTATAAATGATTTGAAGGGTGGGAATTTCAATAAATTGATATTATTGATATTATTGATTATTATATGGAGAATGATACCCCTGAAAAATATATGTGGTAAATTAGTAGTGGTGGTGGACTGCGGTCCAACAGCCAACAGTTAATAATATGGGGAATGATACCCCTGAAAGATTGATATTATTGAATTTTTATATGGGGAACGATATCCCTATGAGATGAGAAATTTAACATAGTCCTCGGGGCTCCAATATGTGGGAGCGTGGACCGAGTTGAGAGCATACGTGTTACTCAGCCGTGGACTGCCTATTGAGGGGCACGGTGAGTCGCTCCTGGTTGCGAAAGGCGCGTAGGGAAACTCGCCAGGACTTCGGATGCTGTGTTCCACCACAGTATGACAAACGTCAAGGGAATGGGCCAGAGAGTAAAGTAAGTAAAAATGTTTTAAAAGTATATAGTAACCCTTGACGGTCCAATGGATACCCAGTGCACGGGTATACCTTAATGGGACGATTTCAGATGCCAGCCCATATGTAAATATTATTATGGATTTGATATTTGATATTTGATTTGGTATGGGATTTACTATATTTCAGTAAATGATTTATTAAATTGATGTTTGGATTATTTCATATCCCCAGCCTGAGGTGATCGGTCTTTATAACCGAGTCTCTCACTGGGTACATGTTTATGTACTCACCCCATTCACTTTTGTTCTCAGATCATCAGTCTTTGAACAGCGAACGTCCTGGTGGCCAGTGATCCCAGTACGGTATTGTGGACACGATTATGTAGGTGCCACTTCATTTTGCTTTGTGTATCTTGGCTCGGAGTATTATTGCATCTTATATATATACAATTATGTATTTATATATTATTTTCCACTGCATGGAGTACAGTAAGATGCAATACTTTATTTTAAAATATTTTGAACTATATTAGTTATGATATTTCGTATGTTTTCATATATATTGCTCGAGTATCCTTTATTTTTAAGCCTTGTATCATCTTGGTTGCCCGCCTGACGAGGCACGCATCTCGAGGTGGTACGGCGGTTGTCACGTGGCCGAACCTGCGGGTCGGGGCGTGACAGAAATGTTCTAGAAAGAAAAGAGATAGCCCTCGGTGCAGTAAGGCATAAGACGACCGACGGGTTGCGCCTTCAGTATGATAGAGATGCCAGCCCACTTTATGTATATATATATTTATTTCTTTACTTAATGTGTTTTTAAAAGAGGGTTCTCAGCAGGAGTACCAGAAAAGAGGTTTCAAAAGAAAAATATTTATTTTATTATTATTTTAACCCCGATGGAGATTCATAGAACCTCTGTCACTCACCTGTATCCAATGTCAGTGGATGCAGATTCGCGTACGAGGTCAACAAATAGAATGGAGGCTCATTAGGAGACGTCGGTGGCTTAGGCTTAGTAGTTTTCCGCTGCATAGGTATTTCTTTTAAATTAATCCATTGGTGCACTTTTTAAGTTTTATTATTTATTAAATGGTTTTTAATTAAAGTTTTAGTTGTTTTGCAGTGATGATATCCATTTCAATGCCTTGCGGTGCTTCTGGTGCGTGACCGGTCGATACGTACTTCGAGACAGCTCTGCGGTTGCCGCGTGGCTGACCCAGGCGGATCGGGGCGTGACAATATAGCTCGAAGAACAAACTGACTCCAAATTGACAATTTTGGAGTTTTGGAGTTTTGGAGATTTGAAGAAAACTTGATAATTTTGGTGTTTTTTATATTCTTGGAGGCCAACGAAGTTGATGATGATGATTATAAGAGTGTTTGAAGGAGGATTGAAGAGATGGAATTGAATGAGAGTTGAGAGAATTCGAGTGGAAGAAGAAGAAGAAGAGAAAAATGAGAAATGGGGGTCTGGCCACTTGAATTTAATAGGTCTGACGCAGGACCCGACCAGGTCCAGCGTCGGAGTCTAATATTTTCCGCGTTAACTTTGGTCAACATGGCCCCACTTACATCGTTTTACATGCCCTAACGGGCCCCACTGGCTTCAGGCTATAAATTAGAGTTTCTAAGTCCAAAATTAAGCTAGAGAAAGTTTTAAATGACTAAGGGTAGTCCAATTTCATTTCTAAGCTTACAACTATATACACAATTTCACAACTTGACACGTATGGACTAGGTCTGAGTGTGTCACATTTGTTTCCATTGTTTCTCTTAAGCTACATTTGTGGGGAGTGCTAAAGTGGTTTTATCCCTCATCCGTTAAATCTAACCTATCTGAGGCTCTTATATTCATGTTGGATTTCTCCACCTATTGCTAATTGGCTTTAGGTTGGTTGTTTAGCATTTTATCAAGAGCTTAAATTTTTTTTTCTGGTTTCCAATATTTCCTATTCCTTCTTGGGTTTTACTGAAACACCAGGACCTAATCTGACTTTTCCGTACAACAGGAATAGTGTCAGACGACATATTCACTCAACAATACGTCGGTCCAGATGTGTCTAATTAAGAAGAGAAGTGGAAATTAAGATAAAATGGAGTTGGAGGATGAGACAATTGAGCATGCATGGAAGCACTAAGGTGGACTTCTTTAAGTCCATAACTAATGGATTGGATATCCATTGGTGAATTGGTCAGTGGATTAGGCCAAGGATTGAGATAATGAGAAGTGGAAAAAAGGGGAATTAAGTGTAGCACGGGATCCGAGTAGATCCAGTGTCGAGCTTATGTATAAATAGGGGGAGATAAGCTAGGGGGAGATAAGCTCTCCCTTCTCATTTTTCTTCTCCCTCTTTTCCTCTCCTCTCATTTGTTCTTTCGGAGTGATTTTGGACTTTTGGCCAATCCAAACAATCTGACTGAAGAATCAAGGTAAGATTCTAATATACTATTCTAAATGCCTTGATCTACATTCCATTAAGTTTTCACGTATTTCTATGCATTGGTCTAGGAGAGATCCAAGCTCAAATTTAGGTACAGCTTTTTAGGTAGATTATAGTTTAGATTCGAGATCTAGAAACTTTGAGCTTGTGATTCTTGTTTTTCTTTCGGTAAACGTGTTGTAGGCAGTGTGAGGATCATCCGTTTAAGTTTTCGTGTCGAATGGTAGTTGTACGCACTAGAATCGAGGTGGGGCTCGAATCGTGAGCTCCCTATCTTGTCTCCCACACCGAAGACGAGCCACTCTCAAGTGGGAGCCGACCCATTCCCCTGTAGGACATGGCCTTTAGGCCTAAACCGTGCAGATGGGCCCTTTTTGGCCTAAAATAGTGGCGACCCAGCCCAGTCCATACGGGGGTTGCCTTTTGGGCCCAAATTAGTGCGAGGCCTGGCCCAGTCCATGTGGAGGGCCTACAGGCCCTTAGGGGCATTTTGGAAATTTTTCTTCAAGTGTCCAATTTTGACCCTGAAACCTCTCGGACACTTTTCTAAGCCCAGAAACACATCCAAACACTGTCTTAGGCCATGCTAGAGCCTCATAGGTGCATTCATAAGTTTTAATATGAATGCTAACGCATATTTCTGTGTATTAGGGCTCCGGATCTTAGCTACATGAATCGCTTTGGGAGGATACGAATCTCCCAACACTATGAGTGGCTTAGTTTTCTCTGTTTAGCCATTGGGCACAAAGGTTTTTAAAATGATTTTAAAAACATAAATGTTTGTCAAAGATTTTGAGATACGGGGAATCCACGCGCACACACACTTACCTAGTGATATACCCATGTAGAGAATAGGATGTTTTCAAAGAAATTATAAAGAATTACATGTGTCTGTTTATATATTTTAATAAATATGTTTTATACATATATACATATATATGATGTTTATATATATATGAGACACGAGATGAGCGATTAAGAGGATTCCTCAGGGCTCCGATTTGAGGGAGCATGGACCGAGTTGAAAGGCATGCCAGGAAGTAGCCGTGGACCGCCTTTTGAAGGGTATGGTGAGTGGAGACCCTAGGAGAGGCGCGTAGGGAAGCTCACCAGGGCTCGAGGTAGCTGTGTTCCACCACAACGATTGGCACCACCGAGGGAACGGACTAGAGAAATAGGACTAGAGAAAATGCTTTAAAAAAAGTGATAGCCCTTGGTGCAGTGAGGCATACGACCGGCCAGTCGTGCCTTCAGTATATTTAAGGCCAACCCATTTTATTTATTTATTATTTTAAAAGTTTTAAATCAAATTCTCACTTGGAGAATTTGAAAAGAAGTGTTGAAAACAAAATTATTTATTTTATTTTTATTATGATTTTGATTTCCCGTATTTACCCTAACCGTGATGGAGATTCATAGAACCTCTGTCAGTTACCTATATCCAATGTAGATGGATGCAAATCCGCATACGAGAAGAGTAGATAGATCAGAGGCTCACTAGGAGGCGTCAATGGCTTAGGCTTAGTTGTTTTCACTGCGTAGGTATTCCTTTAAATTAGTCCACTGGTATTGCTTTTAAGTTTATTATTTTATTAAATGATTTTTAATTAAAGTTTTAGTTCTTTTGCAATGATGGCATCCATTTCTATGCCTTGCGATGGCTCGGGTGAATGACTGTAGACACGTACTTTGAGGTAACATGGCCGTTGCCATGTGGCCGACCCAACCATGTCACTTTACTCTACCCTTTTGGTATGAATTCTAGTCACTTACAACAATTCTAGCTCTTTCGCAGTCAATTCTCCTTATCCTAAGTTTTCCTTATTTATTGTGCTTGCTACGAGTCTCCATTTATTACACCACTTATACAAGTGGATAGATCTCGCTTCGATCTATCACTAAACAAACTCAGTTAGAGATTTGATGGCACTTAATTTGAGGGATTTCGTTAAGTTTAATTTGTGTATGTTACCTTGTATAGCTCGTAGGTTCCATTACAACCCTAGAAACTTTGTAACAATTCATGCAATACAATACAATTCATTTTTCCATTCTTTGTTTCTCTCTTTCTCCCACATGGTACCAAGAACTTAAAATTGGTCGCTTCAATTTCATCAACGTCACTGCCTTCAAATTTCTTAAGGAAAGTTGTTACAATGGCTATCTCTATTAAAAAGTATTTTCCCTCACCATAGTTAATGATGTCTCCCACTTCAAAGTAACGAAATTTTCATGCGCACGTCACCCATGAAAGATGATGGGAGCAATGCCTGAGTAAATAAAACTTCAATACTGCTGCAAGCATTAAACTAATAACCGTAGCATGGAGCAACTTTGAGTTAATGCAAAAGTAAGAAGAAAGCAACCCCTATGAATATGTCCAATGTAAACACTTATTTTTAATCTTAGTTAATTAACTAATTAATTAATTGGTTATTTCCAAATTTTTATTTCACCTATCATCCTTATTGTCTTTTTAAGTTTAGTTTATTATTTATTTATTTATTTATTTATTTATTTATTATTATTGTTATTATTTATTATCATCATCATCATCACTTTAACTTATTTTATTCTAATTTTATTCTATTACCATGTAGGTAATTTTAAACCAAAGCCAAAGAGGCCAACTGAGTCAACTTGGCTCCAATGCAAAATCCAAGCCCAAGACCAAAGCGAGTCAACTCGACTCCCATGCAAAAGCCTGCCAAAGACCAAAACGAGTCAACACGGCTCCCATGCAAAAGCCTGCCAAAGACCAAAGTGAGTCGACTCGACTTCCATGCAAAACCAAGTAAAGTTAAGAAAGCCAAGATCGAATCAACCTGGTTTCCATGCAAGGCCACCTCATATACCACATTAATGCGCATGCATCTTGTCAAAACAAGCCAATATAGTCTTTCAGCAAGGTAGAAATAAAAGTAGCGTGCCACATCATAGGACCTAAAAAAAGCTATGTCATACATGGATATCACAAGTAAGGAACGGGATAATGTGTGGCATGACAAAGCTCATCTCGGGCTAATCATCACCACATCAAATCATGTGGCAGGTTCACACAAAATCTGTGCCATGTATTCGCATGAGTTACTAAAACCTCTTTGGTTGTACATACATGGAGCAAGAATGGACAACAAATTTTGAATTGCAGAGTAAAATACAGAAGATAGCCTTTATCTCGATTGTTGCCAATGTCTAAGCTCCACCTTCATTCTTATTGGGTCAAAACAGTGAGTTGGCAACAACACAGCTATAAGAAGGATAGGTCTTCGCAGTGTTATTGGCTGCCTCACTTAAACTTTAAATTCTATTGGACCACCTATTAAGAGGAAAGGGAAAAGAGGGACTATTGGATCAAGAAGATAGAAATGATCTAATGGGAAGGAAAATGGCTATAAAAACGTCAAGAGGTTAGTGGTAGAGGGGGGGCCTATGTTTTCATTTTAAAAAAGGGTAGCAGATTTTCAATTTTTAGAGAGAAAGGCTAGCATGGTTCAAAATAAAAAAAAAAAAGAACAAAGAGCAAAGAGCAACAAAAAGAAGAAAGAAGGAGAGTTTTTTTTTCTTCATTTTTTTGAAAAAGAGTTGCGGGAAAGCATTTCTTTTTATTTTAAGAAGAAAAAGTGCTAGTTGTTTGAAAAAACAACAAAGGCCATTTCTTTAAGAAAAAAGAAAAAGCTACCATTTTTGTTAGCTATGAGTGATGTTTACCAACACAAAGTTCCATCTTTTTGGTAAAGCTCTTTCTTTTTTATGAAAAATTATTGCTTTTTACTTTGAATGCCATGTTTTTATTTCATTATGGTTAATTTGTGCATAAAGATGCTAGGTTTCTATCTTTTATATTAATATTTATAATTTGTGAAGCTTTTATGTCTTGTTAAATAATTTGATTAGCTTGAAGCATGCGTTAGATGTATTAAAATTGATATCTTTTGCTTGTGTTTGTGTTAATTTATGTTTAACTTAGATAACTTGCATGCTTATGTATAAAAGATCTGAACTTTACATCTTTATGCCAATACTTGTGGTCTTTGAAGACTAATTAAAACCAAATCTTGCATTTTTGGTCATAAAATTTTGCATTTTTGGGGTTGTATATATGTTTGACTAGTTAAAAATCAAAGCCATAAAAATTACATTTTTGGACTTGTATATATGTTTGCTTTGTTAAAAATCAAATATTGACCATAAAAATTGTATCTTTGGATTTGCATATGCGTTAATGAACAATTGAAATTGGTAATTTGCCTACTTTGCTTGTTTATATGTGTTAAAATTGGCTACTATTCTATTTAAACTTACAAAATTAGATCTAAATTTCCACATTTTATTTACTATATTATTATTCATATTTATGTATATTAACCTTTGATTATGTTTTTTCTTGCCTCATTCATGCATAAATAAGTTTAGAGCATTAATTTTAAAAAATTCATGTGTATAGGAAACCGAAGGGTGCTTCAGGAGTCCGAGGTTACCAAAGGTTTTCCAAGATAAGTTTTATCTTGGTCTTTAATCGGGAGTCCGATTGGGCTCAAGGAAATTTCTTATCCCTTCAAAATTAAAAAAGATAGATTTTCCTCATTTAGTTTTTATAAAAGGAATGCACATATCATATTTATGATTTCTTTAAAATTTTTGAATGCAAATAAACCCCAAAAAGTGTTTTTTTTTTTACAAAAGGAATGTTATTTCCAACTTTTTTATTTATTTTATTTTAAGAAAATCTCTTGTTTAAGATGCTCAATTAAATTAAAAGGAATATTTATTCCAACATTAATTTAAAAAAATTTATAGTTTAAAGTTTTTGAGAGATGTTAACTACCAAATTATAATTAAAGCTTCTTAAATCAATCCAAATTTTATTAGAAAATCGCTTTTCAAAACTTTTTTTATTTCTTTACAATAAAAGGGAATATTTATTTTCCTTTATCATTTTTCAATTTTCAAAGTATTTTTGGGAAAACTTTAGTGTATTAAATTAATTAAGGCCTTTCAATTAAACTTAATTTTTATTAAAAACATTTTTCAAAATTATTATAAAAGGAATATTTATTCCTTAAATTTTTAAAAAATTACTTTTCAAAATTGATTGTATTCAATAAAAAGATATATCTATTTTCTTACATCATTTTTTGAAAAAGCTTTTTTGAAAATTCTTAATTTATTAAATCAATTAAAGTCTTCCAATTAGACCAAATTTTGGCTAAATCATTACCTTCATTAAATTAAAAGGAATATTTATTCCGACATAGTCTTAAAATTAAATATTTCTAAGAGGTTTTAATTTAAATAATCATAATTAAAGTCTCTTAATGCAAATTTCAAAACATGAATTTAAGGATGTTAATCCCAACCTTTTTGTAAAATATTTCTAGAAGGTTTCAATTTGTATTCCCATAATTGAGACTTTCTAAAATTAGATTAAATTTTTGTTTTTTCATAAAAGGGATATTTACCCTCATTTTAAATTAGACTTTGATTTTAGAAGAATATTTATTCCTATTTGGAAATCGAATCTTCATTCCAAGTAGAAAATTTCTTCAAATTCGAAATTGGACTCTTGACTTTCACATTAAAAGGAATATTTATTCCGACATTAAATCTTTATATTCTAAATGTAGTTTTTATAATGGGATGTTTATCCCAAATTTAAAGGAATGTCTATTCCAACATTTAAAATTATATTTTTATTAAAATGGTTTTAAATACATTTTATTATTATATCCAAAGTAAAATATCTTTAAGACTTTTTGTGGTACCGATTCTCAGACATCTCGGGGTGCTGATCCTTTTCCGAGCGTAATCGACTTCCGAACCTAAAATCTCTTTATTTGTAGACCAATTGCTTTTCTTAACTTGATATAATCTTTGTAGATTTATGTTAAGTTAAACAAATAGGTGACTAACTACACCTAGTTAAAATAAAAGATTAGTGCCGACTGCATTTTGTTTTTCGACTGTTAAGTCCTGAGCTTTTTTCACACCTTTTTCGTCTGCCGTACCCTCGGTATGACATCTTGACAGCTTGGCGACTCCACTAAAGACTTTTTTCTTAGAGAGTCAAGCCGTCTTTTTCTTTTAAAAAAAAAGTCATGTTTTACTTGGATATAATAATAAAATATTTTAAAGTTTCATTTTATGCATTGCATCAATTCAGTTCATTCAAAATTTTTCCAATAATTGTTTCAAAAAATTCGAAAACAAAATTTTCGAAAAAAAAAAGAGGAAAGATTTTTCAAAATTTGGTTTACAAAAATTGCATCTTGCATTCACATCATATTTGATCTATATTGTATGTATATTTATATGCCTTCATCTTCTAGCATGCTTGTCTGTTTACCTTTTTGCCCATTTGACTACTTGTATATATTTTGCATGTTTCAATTCCCTGAATATACCATGTATGCCTATTTTGTTTATCTTTTGCATGCTTATTTCTTGTCCTTTTATTTTCTTGCATTTATTTACTGATTGAGCTTATACTTTGAATTGTACTAATCATGTGTTGACCTATGATAGTGAATTTCTTCTGCTTCTTCGTATGATTGTTGCTTCATCAAAAGGAAATTGGTAAAGGTAAAAGTCCCTTCGACACACAAACAAATTTATAACATAAAGTTCAGGAGTCCAAACTCATCCTTATTTAGGAGGGGGCGACGGGGTTGCCTCCACCCTATCTTATCTGATTGGTGCCCTTGTTTAGAGCTTTAAACGCATCATATAGAAAATCCTGGTGAGGAAACTTAACCAAGATAAAGCCAAACCCGTTTGAAGGAACCCAGTTTCTTTCAACCTTTATCAATTCCTTTCATTTTTTTATGTATGTGTTTATTTATTGTGATTTATTTCATGATGATGTACTAATGTGTTTTGCTTGTGCTATGTCTTATAATAGGTTTATTTTCTATAAATATCCATGGTTAGTACCATTTATTGCCACCATCACGTGACATGCATTCATTGTAGAATCATTCGCAATAAGGGAATCGTAAAAAGAAATTAGTCATGGTTGACGAACAAGGTCAATCTTCGAGTCAACAGAAAGTTCTTGAGGATGCAATGGCTCAGCTAGTTAAAAGGTGTCAACAATTGGGGTTAGAAAATGATGAGCTAAATAAACAATGCCAGAAAGGATAAAAGGAGAATGCCAGTTTGAAGAATAACTTATCATGTGCACATTGGAGCCAGGAAGTGTTGACCAAGTTACATCTTCAGATAGAGAATGAGTTGAATGATGCCCAAGAGCATTATTAGAGGGCTCGAACCCAAGGATATGGTTTGACGAAGGTTAAGAGTGCCCAGTTGGCTAATCCAAGGAGGTTGAGAAATGAGCTGAAAATTGAAAAAGGTAAGAATACTGAGTTTGGAGAGACAATAGCTTAGCTAGCCAACAAGTGGAAAATCATTAGGCCGCCACCAACTCGGGGGAATAGAATGCTCGATTGGTCCAAGAACTTGATAAGCTCATGAGAGGTGGCTGATCTGAAGAATTAGAACTAGGAATTGGAGTTTAAAATTAAGGTGTATTAGCATTAGTGGAAGTCATCTGAGCTTCGATATAGGACAACCAAGAATTAGTTCAACCGCATGCCAGCCAAAGTTGTCGAAAACGCTAATACGGTCAAAGAGCTCTCTGCATGTTTTGAACAAGAATCCATGTTTTGTGCTGAGATGATCAAGTGCCATGATCAGATTGACCAAATCAGCCAAAATCTATGAATATATTTATTGTCTTAGGATATCCATTTAGGAAGCTTTTGGGTCTTTGGAACTATCTTTTCAATGAATGTAATTATGTTTCAGATATTTTGGATAATCATGTGGATATTTTGGGATATTGATATGGATATTTGGGCCCTTGGTCTTGTTATGATGACCAGTTTTCCATTATGGTTAAATTGTTGCAAACCATACTTTCTTGCATTATACATCCAATCATTGTCATACTTTACTTGTATGTGTTCATCCATGTATATAATTTATCTTAACGATGGACTAACACATTTCCTTGTTGTCATTTCTTCCCTTTATTTTTGCATCATGTGATTGCATTTTCTTTATGCATGTTCATACATACATTTCATTCATATTCATAATAAGGGAATCTAATTCATCCCTGTGATTAAATAAAGGTTTCAAGATAGCACCTCCAGCACATAGATATAATACAGAATTGTAATAGAAGAACATGTCACCGAAATTGAACAACTAAGGAAGACAAACAAGGAGTTGCATAAGAAATTAGATCAGATGGCAGAAATTGTGACCAATATGAGAGAACAAAACATGGCCAATTCAGGCAACAACTCTAATAGACAATCTTCTTAGGGTACACTCCTACACATACCTATAACAATTTGGCCAACGAATGGCTCTATCCCACCTCCAGCCCTCAATATACTTCTATAAGAAAATCAAACACAATTTCCCCAACCAACCACAAACATATTCACCTTCCCACATTTGCCACCAAGTAGATACCCTTTTATACCCCTAATGTTCACTGCAAATGGAGGACTCCCGCAACAACTCCACCAATTCCTCATTCTATATACACCATGGCACCTTATGTTCCTAGATATGCCCTAACCAACCCCATGATTGTGCCTGATGAGTAATTTGAGAAAGAGATGGGCGGGGCTAAAAGCCAGAGGGTATTGAGTCAACTAGAGGAACGGCTCAAAACCATAGAGGGCACCCATGCTTATGGCACTACTAATGCATATGAGTTGAGTTTAGTGGATGGATTGGTGATCTTACCTAAGTTCAAAGTGCCTGAGTTTGAAAAGTATAGGAGGACTACATGCCCTCGTGACCATATTACTATGTATTGCCGAATGATGGCCGCATATTCTCGAGATGATAAACTGTTGATTCACTATTTCCAAGACAACTTTATTGGATTTGCAATACTATGGTACAACAAGCTAAATAGGTGAGGTATTCACTCTTGGAATGATCTGGCTCGGGCTTTCATTGATCAATACAAGCACGTGACTGATTTAGTGCCCGATAGACTAACTTTACAAAACATGGAGAAAAAGTCTTCCGAGTCAATCATTGAATACTCCCAGAGATGGAGGTACTCGGCGGCTCAGGTTCAGCCCCCTTTGATTGATAAAGAAACAACAAAGCTATTCGTTAATACCTTGACAGCTCCATACTATAGTCATATGCTTGCTAGTGCCACCAAAAGTTATATTGACCTGGTCTTAGTCAAAGAAATGGTGGAGAACGCACTCAAGACCAATAAGTTAGATGGTGAGGAGTCTAGTACAGCCAGGAAAAGTTTGAAAAAGAAAGAAGGCAAAGTGAACACCGCTGGGTATGGAGGATACCAGTGACAATATCAATACCCACAACAGTAATACCGACCATACCAATCTCAATACTAGCCATACCAACCCCAACACCGTCCCACCAGTTACACACCACCTCAGAACACCTATCAATGTCCTCTTCCTAGCTATAGACAACCCCAAAATGCTTGCCAATACCCCGTGTTAAACACCAGCTACATTGCTCAAAGACCAAATTCCCAAAACTAGAACCCAAGACCACCAAGGGAAAAGAAACAATCCACCCATGTTCCCATGACCTACACTGAGCTGTATGCCAAACTCCTGAATAGCAAAATGATTAAGCCAATTCAGTACCCGACCACCTTGTAACCTTCATATCCGAAATGGTTTGACGAGAATGCCACATGTACTTTGTTGAACTCCATGTGTTTTTTATGAGTATAAAACAACCCAATTAAATGCTTCTGATGAATCTAAGTTAAGTACGTAGATTCTTAAAGTCAAAATTGAAAAATGCTAAGTGTTGAGGGTTCAACCAATTGAGGTTCTAGCCTAATCGATTGAACAAGGTTAAGACAGAGCTATAAGGCACTAACCTAAGATATTCAACCAATTGAGCAAGATAGTCAATTGATTGAGTGGGTCCTGAAAGAGGAAGAGATTGAAAGTCAGAAACTTTCCATCGATTCACAATAGAGCTCAACCGATTGAGGAAGAACTAGTGCAGATTAGAAGTCTGAAGCCAGAAGAATTGAACCGATTGAGTCTTATGCTTAATCGATTCAACTCTTTAGAAATTAAACCGATTGAGGAGATAAGTGAATCAATTCAACAGAAAAAACAAGAACTTCAAAAGGCAGAATTAGAAAGATTGATCCGATTCAACCTTAGCCTCAACCGATTCAATGGTGTTGAACAGTATAACGGCTAGTTTTTTTAAAGCTGCAAATTTGCCTCCCTTTTCATTAAATGCCCAACGGAAAAAATTAACTCTCTCGCTATTTAAAGAGGTCTTAAATGATAAAGAGAAACAAAGAATGAGAAAGAATTGAAGAGCATTCACTACACTCATCTTGTATATTCTTTGTTTTATTTTTCTCTCATTGTGCTTAACACTTTCACACTTTGTGAAAGAAATTCTTTGAGCTTTCATTCTTGTACAACCTAGATCTTTGTAGAGATCACTTTTGTACATCAAGATTCTATTTTCTTGTATTCTTAGATGTGAGAGATTCACTCTAAGGGGTTGCATCAACGAAGAGGTCTTTGGTTGATTTTTAATTGAGCTTGGGAAAAGCCTCTTTGTAAAAGCTTAGTGGAAGCTAGAATTCCACTGTCCTAATGAAAAGGAGGTTGAAAATCCTTCATTGGGAAGATCAAGGTGGTGGATATAGGTGAAGAACACCGAACCACTATAAATACTAGTGTTAATTCTTCTTTACTCTCTTAGCTTTGCAAAGAACTCAAACTACTATCCAAAACTATCCCCAAACTTTACCCACCTCAATTTCAAAGTTCCACAAAAAGAAACCCTATTAAGAAAAGAAGTCTTAACTGTTATTCACCCCCTCTAACACTGATATGAGAGACCAACAATTGGTATCAGAGTTTAAACCAATTAGAAGGTTTAACATCCTTGGGGAAGATCGAAAATGGCATCATCTAGCATTTCTACGGTAGAAGGCCAATCCACCAATAGGCCACCGCTTTTTAATAGAACCAACTGCCAATATTGGAGCACTAGAATATCCATATTCATAAGAGCTAGTGATTATGAAATGTGGGATGTTGTTGAGGAAGGTCCCTATGTACCAATGAAGGAGGTAGGTGGCATTAGGGTGCCAAAGGTAAGAAGAGGATGGAGTGAAGCCGAGATTAGGAAGCTGTAAATCAACTACAAGGCAAAGAACACTCTACATTGTGGACTAATTGTAATCGAATTAAATGGAGTGTCCACATGTTCAAGTGCCAAATAAATATGGGAGAAGTTGAAAGTTACTCATGAGGGTACTTCTCAAGTGAAGAAGTCCAAAATCACACTTCTCACCCATAACTATGAGGTGTTCAAGATGCAATCGAAGGAGAACATCAATGCAATGTTTGATAGATTTAATGACATTGCAAATCAATTGAAACATCTTGGAAAGAAGAGTTCGGAGCATGAGTGTTAAACCCCATTTTATCTCCTAAAATGTGTTTTAATTTCTATCATATTTCTCTCTTCAATACCTCGGAATGCTAAATTTTGTTCACTTTTACGTTGCAAGTGAAATTAGAAAAGTAGAGTGGAATTGGAGCCAAAATGGACTTGAAGCCAGACTCATGCTAATAAGGAAAAGACCCTGTAAAGACATCAACGTATGGCCCTTTACCCATGGAAGGATGGCTTGAGCAAGGATAGTAATCCACTTTGCACAATAGATCTGTCGATGGATGGCCTTTTATCCGTCGACAGATCCATCGAGCAGATGCAAAGTATGCAAGATTACACTCATCCGTCAATGGGTATGCCCTTGGACGTTGACGGATCCATCAAGAAAATGCATGAAATCGAGGAAATAAGCAAAGACATCGACGAATCATTACTTATCCGTCGATAGCCAACTTGTTGACAGTTGATATCTTTGACTACTCGAGTGCTGCACTTTAAGGTTAAATATTAGGGAACAAATCCGGTAGAGTAGTTGGAAAAGTTAGAAGGAGGACTGTAGCCATCTTCAACCCTTTTCTCTTCCTTACTTTTGTAACTTTAAATATTTTTATTGGGGCAATCTTTCTTTTCATTTTTAGAAAGAGAAATAGCCTAGGGAAAGAGAGAGTAGTTTAATAGCTTGTTGGAGAAAAGAGAGAGGTAACTTTTGTTCATCTTTTAGAATAGAATTTTTAGAGTTTTTCTTTGTTCATTTTTGTTTTCTTCATATGTGTAGCTAATTAACTCTTTACTCCAATCTATTAATAGAAATTGATTCCTTGATCACAATTGTGAGACTCTTGTGTTTATTTGATGCTTGCCTATTGATTGTTCTTTAATTTCTTGTTCTTAAAAGATGATGATCTTGGTTATTGTCTTATCTATTGTATCACTTTATTAGTTAGTTGCAAATAATTGATTGGGTGGTTCTTTAGTTTGCTAATCTTTGATCACTACCTCTTGATTGGGTTGAGTTCTTAGAACTTAGGTAGCATGTGTATGTATTGGATACCTCTGAAGGAGTTGAAAATGCAACTTGAATGATAAATGATGGGTTTATTGTTAGTTGTTGTTAACTTGCATCTTTCTAAAGGTTAATGCTTCTCTATACTTGAATGTGAATTGCTAGGATTTATATTAGCAATAAAGGAAGAGATTGATGGTGAAACTTGATTAATTGTCAATCTATTCTTAACGGAAGATCTAATGAATGTGAAGTTGGTTTCTAATTCATTTAGTTAACCAATTGATAGGGAGAATTATCATTTGCTGAATCTAGGATCAATTGCTAAATCAAGGAATTAATTTTTAATAGTTTGGAGGCTTGCTTTCATTTGTTTACTTCTTCATTACTGTCATTTAGTTCCTTAATTACTAATTTAGTCAACAATTCACAACTCCCCCTTGTTACCTTAAAATTCTTGATAAATGCTTTGTATGTTTAGTGAAATCAATTAAGCTTCCTTGAGGGATTCGAGCCTTACTTCCCCAATTGAACCTAGGATTAGTAAGGTTTATTTTGTTGCTTTGCGACGAGGTAACAAATTTTGGCACCATTGCTGGGGAAGCTTCGGCATTTCACTTTACTTTCTCAGCTTTTAATCTTGTTTATGTGTTTGTTCACTTTCTTTTCCTGGCAATGTGTTAGCTTACCTTATCCCTTTACCTTGTATTGATAGTTTATTCCTTTAATCAATTATAGCTTCCCCTATCTCTATGCGTTCTTTTATTTATGTACTTTGTTATGATTTCGTTTGTTTCACTTGATAGTTATGTTGCATGAATCTTGGTTCTCCTACAACAACATTGAAGGAAATCAGGCAATTTGTGGAGCAACTAAGCATTCTTCATTGCTAGCTGAAAATTCTCCATCTTCTTTAGCCTTGGAATTTCCATAAGTTGATCCACCACCTCTAGCCCTTCCACTCTCACCCACCCCTAATGACAATCAGCTCACCATCCGTGAACTCTTAGAGCGTGAGCCTAATCTTCAACCTCTGTGCATAGTCTTTCTAGACTTAGAAGGAGCTTTTGAATTGAAGTCTAATTTTGTGCACTACCTTCCAACTTTCCATGGTATTTCTAGTGAAGATCCTCACCAACATTTCAGGGAATTTTTGATGGTTTGTTCAACAATGAAACCGAATGGCTTAACTGAAGAACAAGTCCAGTTGTGCAATTTCCTTTTCACATTGGAGGATACCGCCAAGGCTTGGTTATACCAGCTGGAACCTAATTCCATCACCAATTAGGAGCAACTTAAGAAACAATTTCTCACTAAATACTTTTCGGCTGCTAAGTTTTTTAATCTTCAGAATCAAATCAGCATAATCCGTAAGAAAAACACTGAGTCTATCTATGATTATTAGAAAAGGTTTAAGCATTTGGTGGCTAGCTGTCCTTAGCACCAAATTCCTAAGCAATGTTTGTTGAACCATTTCTACAATGGTCTCTTACCTATGAATAAGGGACTCATGGACGCTGCTGCCAATGGGGCACTTGTTGATCAACCTATAGGGAGAGCTCGTTAAATCATCACTACCATGGCAACTAGCTCTTAGAATTTCCAAGCTTATGATGATGCATTAAGCCATCAGGTAAATGAAGTTGGCCGTTCCCACTTAGAGCAGCAGCTTGCTTTTACAAATCAATAATTCTCCAAGTTAACTTCTCTTATGATAGCTCAAATGAATACACCTCAGTCCACTATTCCTTATGGCATTTTCTCTTTGCATACTTATTCTACTGATGTATGCCCTATTTTACAAGAGAATAATGACGAAGATGTGAATGCTGTTGGTTTACCCGGTCTTCTAAAGAGGAATTATGACCCTTTTTCCCCTACATATAATCTCGATTAGAAAGCTCATCCTAACCTTCAATATGCAAATAATGTGGGCCCTCCTTTTCAACCTAGACCTCAGTTCCAACAAGGCTCTGTAACCTTCCAAGCCTAACCAGTAGCATCAGCACACCCTCACCAAGTGCAAGCATAAATTCCTCCACAAGTTGCTTTTCCCAACCAAGGTCATTCATCTTCATCGCCTTCTACCTCTAAGCTCGAGGAGATTATTGCTCAACTTGCATCATCTCAGTTGTCTTTCCAAGAGGCTACTAAATCATAGTTTTAACAAGTGAGCACCTCCTTAGAGGATCTTCAAAGATGAGTTGGGCAACTAGCAACCTCAAGTAATGATCTCACTTCTCAATCCTTGAGAAAGTTACCTTATCAACCTGTCATAAACTCGAAGGCCAATGTCAATGCCATACATTTACGAAATGGTCAAATTATTCCTGATTGTAAAAAGGAAGACACCAAGATGATGAGGAAGAAAACTTGGAAAGGGAGACGGAATCTCTCTCCCCTGTTCTTGATTAAACGTCGACGAATAGACCTATAACCTGTTAATGGATCGACCTAGAACCGAAAGATGGAGTTCCTTGCTCGACCAATACGTCCACGTACGGATGACCCTTTGACCCGTCGACGGACAAGCCATCCACCCGAAATTAAGACTCCCTACCAGTTGTCTATGTCGACGGATGATTCATGTAGACGTCGATGGATGCCATCCCCAAACCTTGTTCCTTCCACATCCACTCAAAACCCGAAGGCACACACAAATTCTTCCCACCCTAGTTCCAACCCTAATGAAGTGGCTCCCTTTCCCTCTAGATTAACAATGAAGCCTAAAGAGATCATTGAATAGGACATTTTAGACATCTTTCACCGAGTTCAAGTTAACATTCCTCTCCTTGATGCCATCAAACAAGTCCCCCGATATTCCAAGTTTCTCAAGGACTTGTGCACTCACAAACGTAAGGTAAAAGGGAATGAAATGATCACCTTGAGTGAAAATGTGTGTGCGGTTCTTCAACATAAGCTCCCACCCAAATGCAAGGATCGAGGTTCTTTTTCCATCCCTATTACTATTGGAAAGACTCAAATTTAGAAAGCAATGTCTGACTTAGAAGTTGCAATTAGTCTTATGCCATATTCTCTTTATCTTTCCTTGGACATGGGGCCCTTGACAAGCACCGGTGTGGTAATTCAGTTGGCGGATAGATCTTTTGTGTATCTAGATGGAGTCTTAGAAGATGTCTTGGTTCAAGTTAATAAATTAGTCTTATTGGTTCAAGTTAATGAATTAGTCTTTCTTGCTGACATTCATGTCCTTAAAACAGGGAATGAGGAAGGTACTTCCTCCTCTTCTGTTCTTCTTGGCCGGCCATTACTCCGCACTGCTAGGACCAAGATTGATTGTCATGAAGGCCTTCTTTCCATAGAATTTGATGGAAAGGTAGTTACTTTCAATCTCTTTGATGCCATGGAATATCCTATAGATGATCAATCTATAATGGTCGTAGACTTCATCGATGTTTGCTCTATATCTCTGTTGGACTTGGTTCAAGAGGACCCTCTACTTGCTACCCTGACTTAGAGCATTGACTTTGATACCTTAGAATTTGAAGAAGAAATCTATAATGAAAACATCGAGCTTATCTTAGTTTCATTGGCTACATTCCCCTCTAAATCAACCCTTGCTAATGTTTCCTACATAAACCTCCCCATTCCTTCCACTAAATTTCTTCCATCTATTATTGAACCACATATGGTTGAGCTTAAACCTTTTTCGGCCCATCTCAAGTATGCTTTCCTTGGTGAAAATGATACTTTTCTAGTGGTTATTTCTAATGCTCTCACTTCCAACCAAGAGCTTAAACTTCTTCAAGTTCTTAAGGCTAGAAAATAAGCTATTGGGTGGTCGGTTGCTAACATTAAGGGTATTAGCCCCTCAATTTGCATGCACCAGATGTTGTTAGAGGATGATGCCAAACCAAGCCGACAACCTCAATATCGCTTGAACCTTCCCATGATAGAAGTATTTAAAAAAGAGATATTGAAGCTTTTACAAGTTGGCATTGTCTATCCTATCTCAGACAGCAAATGGGTTAATACCGTCTAAATGGTGCCCAAGAAGATTGGCATCACGATTGTGCAAAATGCAAAAGGTGACCTTGTCCCCCAAAGGGTGCAAAATGGTTGGAGAGTGTGTATTGATTATAGGAAACTTAATGATGCCACCAAGAGGGATCACTTTCCCTTCCCTTGCCTTTCATTGATCAATTTCCTTGACAGATACTTCGGCTACTTTCACTTTATGATTGCTCCAGAAGACCAAGAAAAGACTACATTCACTTGCCTCTTTGGCACATCCTCATATAGGCGCATGGCTTTTGGCCTTTGCAATGCTCCCGCTACATTCCACCGTTGCATGATGAGTATTTTCTTGGAGTATGTGGAGAAAATTATTTAAGTGTTTATGGATGACTTCTCAGTGTATGGGAATTCTTTTCAAGATGCTCTTATTCTTGATCCATGTATTGAGACAAACTTGGTACTCAATTTAGAGAAATGTCACTTTATAATTGCCCAAAGGATTGTGTTAGGCCATATAATCTCAGCCAAGGGCATTGAGGTGGACAAAGCCAAGATTGACATCATTCACAATTTGCCATACCCTTCCTCCGTTAAGGCTGTCCGATCTTTCCTCGGTCATGCGGGTTTTAATGGCATTTTATCAAGGATTTCTCCAAGATTGCAACTCCCATGTGCCATCTATTACAGCAAGATGTCCCTTTTGACTTTGATGAATCATGAAAGAGGGACTTTGACAAGTTGAAGATTGCTCTTACCTCAGCCCTTATCTTGCAACCTCCCAATTGGGGCCTTCCTTTCGAGCTTATGTGTGATGCAAGTGATATGGCTTTGGGTGCAGTGCTTGGTCAGTGTGTAGGAAAGATTCCACATGTTATCTACTATGCTTCACACACCTTGAATGCGGCTCAGAAGAATTACACAACCATGGAAAAAGAGCTTCTTGCCATTGTATTTAGATTGGATAAGTTCCGTTCTTATTTGCTTGGCACCAAGGTGGTTGTATACTTTGATCATAAAGCCCTCAAGTATCTTTATGCCAAGAATGAAGCTAAACCTCGCTTGATTCGTTGGATCTTGCTTATTCAAGAGTTTGACCTTGAAATCAAAGACAAAAAGGGTGTTGAAAATTTGGTAGCTAATCATCTCAGCCGGTTGGTAAGTTCTGAGGTAATTTCTTCCATTAGTGATGCCTTTCGGGATGAAAGGCTCTGTGTTGTCAAAGTTCAAATTCCTTGGTATGCTGACATTGTTAACTATCTTGTTACTAAGGAATTTCCTAGTGATTTCCTTAAGGCAAAAAGAGAAAAACTTAAGCATGATGTTAAATCTTATGTGTGGGATGACCCCTATTTATGGAAGCATTGTAGTGACTTGATTATTAGGAGATGCATCCTCGATCATGAACTTTAAAGTGTTTTATCTTTTTGTCATTTTCATGCATGTGGAGGCCATTTTGGTCCTTAAAGAATTGCTAGAAAAGTGCTTGAATATGGCTTTTATTGGCCTTTATTGTTTAAAGATGGTCACTCTTTTTGTAAGCCAAGTGACAATTGTCAAAGGGTGGGAAAAATCACTCCTATTGACCAAATGCCCCTACATTCTATTATTGTCTGTGAAATTTTCGATGTGTGGGCAATTGACTCCATGGGACCACTCCCCAAGTCTAATGGTTTTGTTTATATCTTGCCAGCTTGTGATTATGTATCTCGTTGGGTGGAGGCAAAGCCACCCGCACTAATGATTCTAAAATGGTTTGCGAGTTTCTCAGGTCTAACATCTTTTCCCGGTTCAGAGTGCCTGGTGTTCTCATCAGTGACAAGGGCGTCCACTTCTGTAGCAACCTCATGGTATCACTTTTGAAGAAATATGGAGTTACTCATAAGGTGTCCACCGCATACCACCTTCAAACCAGCGGACAAGCTGAAATTTCAAATTGAGAAATCAAAGCAATTTCTTTAAAAGACAGTCAACCCTAACTGAGCGGATTAGACCAAGCCACCAAATATTCAGGAACTTCCAGAACAGGGTGATGATGATTAAGAAGGATGTAAAGGCCAAGAACAACCATAACATCAACATGTTCCTCCTCAATTCCAACTACCGGTTAGTAATAGACCACTGCCTCAGCACCAATTCCAATCCCAGATGCTCTGTTGGTGTCAAAACGTGGACCAAAACTTCAATACTCTGCAAGGGCAAGTGACTAGCTTAACTGATGAAGTTCACTCCTTGCATAACAAGCTCGATCAGATTCTTGCTTTCCATACTCATCATCCACCAGTGCCTTAATGAACTCTAGCATTTTGTTCTAGCATTTTCACGCATGACTTTGGCTTTTTGTTCAGTCTTTCCCGCTTGGAAGACTTTAGCTTGTAGTTACAGTACTTATGGTCTCTAACTCTTTGGATTTTGCTCTTTAGTTTCCTTATTAACCTCTATCTCTGATTTATGGCAATATTTCTGGTTCTTGCTTAACTCTTCCAAATTCTTTATGTTTGCAATTATTTGATTCATTGCCTATCTTCGACATTATCAAGTTAATTCTCACTTTACCTTTTTATGGTTCATTAACTTGTTTGTAATGTCAAACTTCCAACATTGTGGACAATGCTTGATTTAAGTGTAAGGGGTTTAGCAATTGCAATTCTTGATAATTAGAAGTTATAAGTAACTAATTAATAGTTAATTATCAAATCAAATGGTGAAGTTCTTCATGGAGTGAGTATAAGGAATGTTCAAGTTGAAAGGATGCATGTTAATAAAAGGAATGAGATTCCTTGCTTCTTGATTTCTAAGTAAATTGTTTGATAATTTCCTTGAACCACATATGTTTGAGTAGGGTAAGGATTCAATAACCTTGTGAGGGATTTGAGCCTTATAGATTGCACTACAATCTCTTTTCATTCTTGAGTGTAATTATGTCTTTTATGATTATATGCTTCTAGAACTTGCTTTATACCTTGTCAAGATTACATTTATTGCACACATGTTTGGAAGATGATTGAGGTTTAGGGCTAAGATTGAGCCAAATTGTCCAACCCTTGTAAAACCAAGGTAGATAACCCCTTGTGCTTAACATAATTTTAGCCATCTTCTTTGTTGTTAAGACCTCACTTTCCTAAAAGACCATTAAGCCTTAAAAGAAAAAGAAAACAAGTTCTCTCACCTTGTCTCTTCGACTTTGTGAACTTTTTGACTTGTGGTACATTTATGTTCTTGGTAAAAGAGTAATAACAAGTATAAGTGTGGTGGAAATTTCCCTTGTTGAAGTGTTCAATTGAGAAAAAGGTTGTATGAGTGAGATGTCCCAAGTATCATTAGTAAACAAAATATGCCTAAAAGAACCAAAATCTATAAGGAAAGGAACAATAAAAGAAATTGACATCTCTTTGGTTCAATTAGAAATAAAATGAAAAGGAATGGGTGGAGTAAATTGATTAAAAGAGTTGGATTTTTTAGAATGGAGCATCCCTATTGTTTTAATTTATTAGTGTTTCACTATTTTTTAAGAGACTTTCAATTGAACTCCTCTACCCTTTATTTTGTAACCTACTTAACCAAGACCTTTACAACCTCATTTTACTCATCTTTTGATCCATGATATGCATGTTGGAGTAGTGGAGATGAGGTAAACTAGCCAACTTATGGTAGGAATATTTTCATGAAAAGACTCTTGAGTGCACCAAGGAAAACATTTGAGTGAATGAGAGACTTATAACGATGAATTATCCCATTCAAACATGTTTGGTTGAAGGATAAGTTTTTCTTCTAGCTTGCCCTATATTTTAGCTTGGCACTATCTGGAGGGACTAGGAAGGTTATATTTTTTTTGTAATTTTTTTTTAAATTTCTTGTATTTTATAATTTTTTGTATTTTCCATAACAATAAATTTTTGTATTTTTTTAATTAATAAGGATGTAAACAAATACAAATAAAATTAAATTTATTGAGTTCATTTTATTCATTTCTTGATCAATTTGAGTTTATCTTAACTTAGAAATTAAAGGTCCCAAAAAATCAAATTAACCTCTAATTGTACGGAATTTAAATTGGAACATTAATTGTACCAAGCTTAATTGGAACATCCACTCTTTTTAATGGCTAAGTTAAGACCATAACCAAACTACCAATGATATGGGCTAGGTAACTCAATGAAAATTGTTGCCTACAATCACTGCCATCAACTTTCTTAAGGAAAGTTGATGCAATGATGATCTCTGTTACAAGGCATTTTCCCTCAACATAGTCGATGATGTCTCCCACTTCAAGGTAACAAAATTTTCATACGAGCATCACCTTATCAAAGATTATGCAAGCAATAACTGAGTAAACAAAACTTACTCCAAATACTATTGCAAGCATTGAACCAATAACCTTAGCATGGAGTAAGTTTAAGTTGAATACAGAATGTAAGAAGAGAACAGCCCTTCTGAATATGTCCAACGTAAGACTCAGTTGCCCATTTGCTTTACCAATGTTTAGATCATGGGGATAGAAAACTTCTTTAAGAAGAAATCTACAACTCAATATGAGCAACATGATGATAGCTTTATTTGCATGCAAGATCAACCACGGTCGATCATTTTCTACCCAAGTTGTTAATATGTCATTGATTGAATACCAAATTATAGCTACAAGCAGCATTACAACAGCCACTATGAATCTGTTTTTGAACCTCCGACGATGTTAAAGTGAAAAAATCCCACATCGATGGTCTGATTTTTTGGAAAAATCTTATATTCAAGTTAGGTCTCTGCACCTATAGTCTTAATGGAATTTTCTCATATTTATGCCAATTGGTTTTAGGTGAATCCTTAAAATGGTATCCGAGCTGAGGCCCGTTTTCATTGCCCCTGTTCTGGTTGTTCACATGTAGACACATCTATTTCCATTGTTTCTCTTAGGCTACATGTGCAGGGGAGTGTTAAAGTGGTTTTATCCCCCATCTGTTAAATCTAACCTGCTTTACGCTCTTATATTCAAGTTGGATTTCTCTTTCTATTGCCAATTAGTTTTAGGTTAGTTGTTCAGCATGGTATCAAGAACTTCTATTAATTTTTTTTTCTTTTCCAATTTTTTTATTCCTTCTTGGGTTTTACCAACCCTGTCACTTCTCTCAACCCTTTTTGTCTGAATTCAAGTCACCTATGGCTCTTCCAGCTCCTCCGCCAATTAATTCTCCTTATCCCAAGTATTCTTTATATATTGTGTTTTCTTCGGGTCTCGATTTATTACACAGCCTATACCAGTGAAAAGATTTTGCTTCAATCTATCACTCAACAGACTCAATTAAGGATTTGATAGCGTTCAATTTGAGGGATTTGATTAAGTTTATTTTGTGTAGGTTACCTTGTATACCTCATATGTTCTTATAAAATACCTTACAAACTATGTAATAGTTCATAAAATACAATACAATTCATTCTTCCATTCTTCCTTTCCCTCTGTCCCCCGCATAGTTAATGATGTCTCCCACTTCAAAGTAGCGAAATTTTCAAATGAGCATCACCCTATCAAATATTTTACGAGCAATACCTGAGTAAATAAAACTTACTCTAAATACTGCAACAAGCATTAAACTAGTGACCTTAGCATGGAGTAACTTTGAGTTGAATACAAAATGTAAGAAGAGAGCAGCCTTAATGAATATGTCCAGCACAAGACTTTGCTGCCCATTTGCTTTGCCAATGTTTGGATCATGGGGATAGAAAATTGATCTAAGAAGAAATCCACAACTAAATATGAGCAACATGACGATGGCTTCATTTGCTTGCAAGATCCACCACGGTCGATCTTTTTCTACCTACATTTTTAATATGTCATTGATTGAATACCAAATTACAGCTACAAACTGCATTACAACAGCTGATATGCAACCATTTTTACACCTTTGGAGATGTTAAAGTGGAAAAATCACATATTGATTGTCCGAAGCTTTTTGGGATTCCTATATTCAAGTTGAGCCTCTGCACCTATAGTCTTTAATGGAATTATTTGATATTTATACCGATTGGTTTTAGATGAATGCTTTACATGGTATCTGAGCTTAGGCCCATATCCGTTACCCCTATTCTGGTTGTTCACGTGTAAACCCATCTGTTTACATTGTTTCTCTTAAGCTACATCTGTGGGGAGTGCTAAAGTGGTTTTATCCCTCATCTATTAAATCTGACCTGCATGAGGCTCTTATATTCAAGTTGGATTTCTCCACCTATTGCTAATTGGTTTTAGGTTGGTTATTTAGCATTTTGTCAAGAGGTTAACTTAAAATTTTTTTTGTTTCTAATTTTTCCTATTTCTTCTTGGGTTTTACTGACATTGTCATTTTATTCCTCCCTTAAAACGCTCCCAACTCCTTCGCCAGTCAATTCTCCTTATCCCAAGTTTTCCTTATCTATTGTGCTTGCTACGAGTCTCCATTTATTACACCACCAATACAAGTGGATAGATCTCGCGTTGATCTATCACTAAACAAACTCAATTATAGATTTGATGGCACTCAATTTGAGGGATTTAATTAAGTTTAATTTGTACATGTTACCTTGTATAGCTCGTAGTTATTGTACAAATACCCTAGAAACTTTGTAAAAGTTCATGCAATACAATACAATTCATTTTTCCATTCTTTGTTTCCCTCTTTCTCCCACATGGTACCAGAGCCAACTATTACATTAATACCAGGAACTTAAAATTGGTCACTTCAATTTCTTCAACATCACTGCCTTCAAATTTCTTAAGGAAAGTTGTTACATTGGTTACCCCTATTATAAAGTATTTCCCCTTACCATAGTTAATGATGTCTCCCACTTCAAAGTAACGAAATTTTCATGCGCACATCACCCATCAAAGATTATACGAGCAATACCTAAGTAAATAAAACTTACTCCAAATACTGCTGCAAGCATTAAACTAATAACCTTAGCATGAAGCAACTTTGAGTTAATGCAAAAGTATGAAGAAAGCAGCCCCTATCAATATGTCCAGTGTAGACAATTATTTTTAATCTTAGTTAATTAACTAATTAATTAATTGGTTATTTCCAAATTTTTATTTCACCTATCATCCTTATTATCTTTTTAAGTTTAGTTTATTATTTATTTATTTATTTATCATCATCATCACTTTAACTTATTTTATTTTAATTTTATTCTATTAATTTGTAGGTAATTTTGAACCAAAGCCAAAGAGCCCAACTGAGTCAACTTGGCTCCAATGCAAAATCCAAGCCAAAGACCAAAGCGAGTCAACTCGGCTCCCATGCAAAAGTCAAGCCAAAGACCAAAGTGAGTCGACTCGACTTTCATGCAAAACCAGGCAAAGTTAAGAAAGCCAAGACCGAGTCAACCTGGTTTCCATGCAAAACACCGTCCACTTTGCAAGGCCACCTCATATACCACATTAATGCCCATGCATCTTGTCAAAACAAGCCAATATAGTCTTTCATCAAGGTAAAAATAAAAGTTGTGTGCCACATCATGCGACCTAAAAAAAGCTAGGTCATTACATGAATATCACAAGTAAGGAATGGGATAATGTGTGGCATGACAAAGCTCATCTCAGGCTCATCATCACCACATCAAATCATGTGGCAGGTTCACACAAAAATGGTGTCGTGCATTTGCATGAGTTACTAAAACCTCTTTGGCTACACATACATGGAGCAAGAATGGATAGTAACTTCTGAATTACATAGTAAAATACAAAAGATAGCCTTTATCTCGGTTGTTGCCAATGTCTGAGCTCCATCTTCATTCTTATTGGGTCAAAACAATAAGCTTGCAACAACACAGCGGTAGGATGGACAGGTCTTCACAATGTTATTGGCTGCCTTACTTAAGCTTCAAATTCTATTGGACCACCTATTAAGAGGAAAAGGGAAAGAGGGACCATTGGATCAAGAAGATAGAAATCGTTTAATGGGAAGGAAAATGGCTATAAAGACGTTAAAAGGTCAATAGTAGGGGGGGCTATTTTTTCTTTTTAAAAAAGGGCAGCAGATTTTTGGTTTTTAGAGAGAATGGCTAGTCTGGTTCAAAATAAAAAAAAAAGGAATAAAGAGCAAAGAGCAACTAAAAGAAGAGAGAATGAGAGTTTTCTTTTTCTTCGTTTTTTTGAAAGAGAGTTGCGGGAAAGCATTTCTTTTTATTTTAAGAAGAAAAAGTGCCAGTTGTTTGAAAAAACAACAAAGGCCATTTCTTCAAGAAAAACAAAACAGTTATCATTTTTGTTAGCTTTGAGTGATGTTTACTAACATAAAGCTCCATCTTTTTGGTAAAGCACTTTCCTTTTTATGAAAAATTATTGCTTTTTACTTTGAATG
Source organism: Microcos paniculata (assembly GCA_030664755.1). Taxonomy (NCBI): domain Eukaryota; kingdom Viridiplantae; phylum Streptophyta; class Magnoliopsida; order Malvales; family Malvaceae; genus Microcos; species Microcos paniculata. The sequence goes on from CP131463.1 coordinate 2,674,776, forward strand.
CCATGTTTTTATTTCATTATGGTTAATTTGTGCATAAAGATGCTAGCTTTTTATCTTTTATATTAATATTTACAATTTGTGAAGCTTTTATGCCTTGTTAAATAATTTGATTAGCTTGAAGCATGGGTTAGATGTATTAAAAATGATGTCTTTTGCTTGTGTCTGTGTTAATTTATTTGTAACTTTGATAATTTGCATGCTTATGTAAAAAAAAGTCTTAACTTTACATCTTTATGTCAATACTTGTAGTCTTTGAAGCCTAATATGTGTTTTTTATGCAATTTGCTTAATTAAAACCAAATCTTGGCCATAAAAATTACATCTTTGGACTTGTATATATGTTTGCTTAATTAAAAATCAAAGCCATAAAAATTACATTTTTGGACTTATACATATGTTCGCTTAGTTAAAAATCAAATCTTGATCATAAAAATTATGTCTTTGGATTTGCATATTTACACACCCGAACCTAGTTCGCACGTGTCAAGTCTTATATTATATATAATTGCTTGGCCAAGAAACCAAATTAGATTTTTCATGGATGTTTTGAACTTCCTTTAGCTCAATTTCGAGCCTAGGAGTCTAAAATTTTATCCGGCGTCATGGGGCCCTTGGGCACGAAGACCGAGGCAAGAAGGTCAGGTTGACTTTTGGTCGGGTTGAGCAAAACTCAACCCATGGTCGGGATGAGCAAAGGTGAACCCACCAAACCATTTAAAAGCTCATCTCTTTTCATCTTTTTCTCTTCTTTTCTTCTTCTCTTCAAATCCTTTCATTTTTCCTCAAATTTCTAGCCTTCAATCCCTCATCAAACACGTCATCAATCATCATAAATAACTCCTTTAGCTTCCTTGAAGATCAAAAACATCAAATTTGCCAAGAATTTTCAAAATCTAAAAATTTGTCAAATTGGCAATAGTTTGTTCTTCGAGCCATAACTTTCAATTCAACCATGGGAATTGGTTGAATTTTTGGTATGTTGTTCTAGACTCATCAAGCTTTAATTTGATAGCTTATATGCATGATTTCGTGGTCTAAACTGAAAGTTATGCTAAATTGAAATTGAAATTCACTGTTGCCCAGAAAAATTCTGCACTTTAGAGTTTTGATTCAAATTCCTTGCATGATTAGTTGTTTAAATCAGTTTTTGAAGCTGTGAGATCTTAGTTTAAGTGTTGAGGAGTATGTGTTTCAAATTTTGCGTCGATCGGAGTTGAATTGAGCTCAAATCGAGCTAAAGAAGAAAGGAGGTCGAGCTCGCCCTTGGTGCAGTGAAGGTCCAGGTGGCCGGATCCTCCTTGTTTTGGGAAAATTCCCAATTCGGGTCTAGGGGCAAAATGGTCATTTTATAGTCCTAGGCCTCACTTGACCCCAATTGACTCCAATTTACTTTAATTGACTTCCGAACTTGTCCAATTTTATTCCGGGACCTTAGAAACTCTAATTAGATATTGCCTTGATGTTTAATTGTTAACCAATTTGCCTTTATTAATCAAATTAGATTTCAATTTGACTGTTTAGGTACGTGATTGTACAAGGTCGGGCACTAGCGTGCAAGCTTAGGCATTCATGGGGATTTATTTGGGAGTATACAAACCTCCCTTAATTGTGAGTGGCTTGGATTATAGTGGTGGACCATTGAGGGTCAACCGTTTCCTAATTGTTTTATAAATTGCTTCATTAAATTGTTTAATACGTTTTGGGGTATGAAATGTCCACCCTCACACACAAAGTTTATAAAGGATTTGGGAATTTCAAAACACTTTATGAATTGTTATTATTATAATTATTAGGGGTACGATGCCCCTGAAAGATGAGTGGATGAGTGGGCTCCTCCGTGCTCCAATATATGCGGGAGCGTGGACCGAGTTGGAGAAGCATGCATGATTCTCTGCCGTGGAACGCCTATCGAGGGGCACGGTGAGACGAGACCCTGGGAGAGGCGCGTAGGCAAGCTCACCAGGGCTTCGGTTTGCTGTGTTCTACCACGGCAAGCTAACGTCAAGGGAACGGGCCAATAAATTATGATAAAGGATTTGAATTATGAGATAGCCCTTGACGGTCCAGCGGGGCACCCAAGAGCACAGGTGTACGTTTGGGACGATTTCAGAAGCCAGCCCATTTATGAATAATATATTTCATATTTGTTTTAATATGGGATTTCATATGATTTTACTAAACGATTTATTAAATGAATTTAGGATTATTTCATATCCCCAGCCTGAGGTGATCGGTTATCATAACCGGGTCCCTCACTAGGTTCATATATATTTGTACTACACTATTCACTTTTGTTGTCAGGTCATCAAGCTACAGACGACAAGCGTCCAGGTGGTCAGTGATCCCAGTATATCACTGAGGACACGATTTGTAGGTGCCACCCTCCTTCCTTGTGAATATTGGCTTGGAATAGTAGTGCATGTTATTATATATATTATCTTTTTTCGCTGCATGTTTGCATCATAAAGCGTGCCACTTAACTTATAAATATTTTAAATAATATTTTGTATACTATTTCTTATATATTTTAATATTTTGCTTGTATACCCCTTATTTTATGCCTTGTGCCATCTTGGATCGCCAACCTGACGAGGCACGCGTCTCGAGATGGTACGGTGGTTGTCACGTGGCAGGACCCGCGGGTCGGGACGCGACACATATGCGTTAATGAATAATTGAAATTGGTAATTTGTCTACTTGGCTTGTTTATATGTGTTAAAATTGGCTACTATGCTATTTAAGCTTGCAAAGATAGATCTAAATTTCCACGTTTTATTTATTATATTATTATTCATATTTATGTATATTAACCTTTGATTATGTTTGTCTTGTCTCATTCATGCATAAATAAGTTTAGAGCATTAACTTTAAAAAATTCATGTGTATGGGGAACCGGAGGGTGCTTCGGGAGTCTAAGGTTTCCGAAGGTTTTTCGAGATAGGTTTTATCTTGGCCTCTAATTGGAAGTCCAATTGGGTCCAAGGAAATTTCTTATCCCTTCAAAATTAAAAAAGATAGTTTTTCCTCATTTAATTTTCATAAAAAGGCATACGCATATCATATTTATGATTTTTTAAAATTTTTGGATGTGCAAATAAACCCCAAAAATTGTCTTTTTTACAAAAGGAATGTTAATTCCAACCTTTTTTATTTATTTTATATGAAAAAAATCTTTTGTTTAAGATGCTTAAATAAATTAAAAGGAATATTTATTCCAACATTAGTTTAAAACAATTATAGTTTAAGGTTTTTGAGAGATTTTAACTACCCAATTATAGTTAAGACCTCTCAATTAATCCAAATTTTATTAGAAAATCACTTTCAAAACCTTTTTTTTTTATTTCTTTACAATGAAAGGGAATATTTATTTACCTTATCATTTTTTTCAATTTTCAAAGTATTTTTGGGAAGACTTTAGTGTATTAAATTAATTAAGGCCTTTCAATTAAACTTAATTTTTATTAAATACATTTTTTAAAATTCTAATAAAAGGAATATTTATTCCTTAAATTTTCAAAAAATTACTTTTCAAAATTGATTTTATTCAATAAAAAGATATATCTATTGTCTTACATCATTTTTTTAAAATGCTTTTTGAAAATTCTTAATTTATTAAATTAATTAAAGTCTTCCAATTAGACCAAATTTTGGCTAAATCATTCCCTTCATTAAATTAAAAGGAATATTTATTCGGACATAGTTTTAAAATTAAATAATTCTAAGAGATTTTAATTTAAATAATCATAATTAAAGTCTCTTAACACAAATTTCAGAACATGAATTTAAGGATGTTTATCCCAACTTTTTTATAAAATATTTTCTAGAAGGTTTCAATTTTCCCATAATTGAAACTTCCTAAAACTAAATTAAATTTTTGTTTTTTCATAAAAGGGATATTTATCCTCATTTTTAAATTAGACTTCGATTTTAGAAGAATATTTATTCATATTTGGAAATCGAATCTTCATTTCAACTAGGAAATTTCTTCAAATTCGAAATTGGGCTCTTGGCAACTTCACTAGAGACTTTTGTTCAAAGAGTCAAGTCGTCTTTTTTCTTTTATAAAAAGTCGTGTTTTACTAGGATATAATAATAAAATGTTTTAAAGTTTCATTTCATGCATTGCATTAATTCATTTCATTCAAAATTTTTCCAAGAATTGTTTCAAAAAATTCAAAAAAAAAATTTCAAAACAAAAAAAAGAAAAAAGAAAGATTTTTCAAAATTTGGTTTACCAAAATTGCATCTTGCATTCATATCACATTTGATTTATATTGTATGTATATTTATATGCCTTGATCTTTTAGCATGCTTTGTTTGTTTACCTTTTTGCCCATTTGACTACTAGTATATATTTTGCATGTTTCGATTCCCTGTATATACCATGTATGCCTATTCTGTTTATCTCTTGCAAGCTTATTTCTTGTCCTTTTATTTTCTTGCAATTTATTTGCTTATTGAGCTTATACTTTGAATTGTACTAATCATGTGTTGACCTATGATAGTGAATTTCTTTTGCTTCTTCGTATGATTGTTGCTTCATCGAAAGGCAATTGGTAAAGGTAAAAGTCCCTTCAACACATAAACAAATTCATAACATAAAGTTTGGGAGTCCAAACTTACCCTTATTTAGGAGGGCACGATGGGGTTGCCTCCACCCCATCTTATCAGATTGGTATCCTGCTGAGGAAACTTAACCTAGATAAAGCCAAACGTGTTCGAAGGAACCTAGTTTCTTAGGACAGGGGGGACTTCTTCTAACCTTTATCAATTCCTTTCATTTTATCTATATATATGTTTATTTATTGTGATTTATTTCATGATGATGTACTAATGTGTTTTGCTTGTGCTATGTCTTATAATATGTTTATTTTCTCTAAATATCCATGGTTATTGCCTTTTATTGCCACCATCACATGACATGCATTTTATTGTAGAATCATTTGTAACAAGGGAATCTTAAAAGGAAATTAGTCATGGTTAACGAACAAGGTCAACCCTCAGGTCAATAGAAAGTTTTGGATGATGTAATGGCCTAGCTAGTTAAGTAGTGTCAACAATTGGGATTAGAAAATGATGAGCTAAATAAACAATGCGAGAAAGGACAAAAGGAGAATGCCAGTTTAAAGAATAACTTATCGTATGCATATTGGAATCGAGAAGTGTTGACCAAGTCACATCTTCAAACTGAGAATAAGTTGAATGATGCCCAAAAGCATTATCAGAGGGCTCAAACCCAAGGATATGGTTTGAGGAAGGCTAAGAGTGCCCAATTGGCTAATCAAAGGAAGTTGAGGAATGAGCTGAAAATTGAAAAAGGCAAGAATACTGAGCTTGGAGAGACAATAGCTCAGCTATGCCAATAAGTGGAAAATCACCAGGTTGCCATCAACTCGGGGGAACATAATGCTCAATTGGTCCAAGAACTTGATAAGCTCATGAGAGGTGGCTAATATGAAGAATAAGAACTGGGAATTGGAGTTTAAAATTGAGGTGTATCAGCATCAGTGGGAGTCATCTGAGCTTCAATATAAGACAACCATGAATCAGTTGGACCGTGTGCTAGCCAAAGTTGTCAAAAATGCTGATACGGTCAAAGAGCTCTTTACTTGTGTTGAACCATGTTTTGTGATGAGATGATCAAGTGCCATGATTAGATTGACCAAATCAGCCAGAATCTATGAATATATTTATTATTTGGGATATCCACTTAGGAAGTTTTTGGGTTTTTGGAACTATCTTTTCGATGACTGCAATTATGTTTCAGATATTTTGGATAATCATGTGGATATTTGGGGATATTGATATGGATATTTGGGCTCTTGGCTTGTTTTGATGATCAGCTATCCTTTATGGTTAAATTGTTGCAAACCATACATGCTTGCATTATACATCCAATCATTGTCATACTTTACTTGTATGTATTCATCCATGTATATAATTTATCTTAATGGTGGACTAACACATTTCCTTTTTGTCATTTCTTCCCTTTATTTTTGTATCCAATGATTGCATTTTCTTTAAACATGTTCATACATACATTTCATTCATATTCATAATAAAGGAATCTAATTCATCCTTGTGATTAAATAAAGGTTTCAAGATAACACCTCTAGCACATAGATATAATACTATATTACAGTCCATAATTGTAATAGAAGAACAAGCCACCGAAATTGAACAACTAAGGAAGACAAATGAGGAATTGCATAAGAAACTGGATTAGGTGGTAGAAACGGTGACCAATATGAGACAGCAAAGCATAGCCAAGTCAGGCAACAACTCCAATGGACAATCTTCTTAGGGTACACTCCTACACATACCTATGACAATTCAGCCAACGAATGCCTTTATCCCACATCCAACCCTCAATATACCCCCACAAGAAAATCAAACACAATTTCCCCAACCAACCATAAACATATTCACCTTCCCACCTTCGCCACCAAGTAGATACCATTTTATACCCCTAATGTTCACTGCAAATGGAGGACTCCCACAACAACTCCACCAATTCCTCATTCTATATACACCATGGCACTTCATGTTCCTAGATTTGCCCTAACAAACCCCATGATTGTGCTTGATGAGCAATTTGAGAAAAAGACGGGAGGGGCTGAAAGCCAGAGGGTATTGAGTCAAATAGAGGAGCAGCTTAAAACCATAAAGGGCACCCATGCTTATGGCACTACTAATGCATATGAGTTGAGTTTAGTGGATGGATTGGTAATCCTACCTAAGTTCAAAGTGCCTGAGTTTGAAAAGTATAGGAGGACTACATGCTCTCATGACCATATTACCATGTATAGCCTGAAGATGGCCGTATATTCTCGAGATGATAAACAATTGATTCTCTATTTCCAAGACAACTTTACTGGATCTGCAATGCTATGGTACAACAAGCTAGATAGGTGAGGTATTCACTCTTGGAATGATCTAGCTTGGGCTTTCATTTATCAGTACAAGCTGTCGAGACGTTTTACCGCTCCGATGAAAAATAAATGATATGGCGTGAAAAATGCTCGGGACTAAACAGTCGAAAAACAAATGGAGTCGCCATTAACCTTTTATTTTTACGAGGTGTGGTTAGTCACCTATTTGTTTAACCCAACATAAATCTAGAAAGATTACGTCAAGTAAAGGAAAGAAACTGGTCTACGAAAAAAATTTTAGGTTCGGGAGTTGGTTACGCTCGGGGAAGGATTAGCACCCCCGAAACGCCCGGAAATCAGTACCACGAAAGTCTTGAAAATATTTTACTTGGAAAATAATAATAAAATGTGTTTAAAATCATGTTAAGAAAACATAATTTTAAATGTTGGAATAAATATTCTTTTTAATGTAAGATAAACATCCCTTTATAAAAAATGAAGTTCGAAATTTAAAGGTTTAATGTCGGAATGAACATTCCTTTTAATACGAAAATCCATAGCCCAATTTTGAAATTGAAGAAATTTCCTACTTATAATGGAGATTCAATTTCTAAATAGGAATAAATATTCTTCTAAAATCAAAGTCAAATTTGAAAAAGGGCATAAATATCCCATTTATGAAAAACAAAGATTTAATTTAGTTTTAGAAGGTCTCAATTATGAGCATATTAATTGAAACCTTCTAGAAAACATTTTGCAAAAAAGATTTGGATAAACATCTTCAAACTCATGTTTTGAAATTCACGTTAAGAGACTTTAGTTATGATTAATTGAATTAAAATCTCTTAGAAAGATTTAATTTTAAAACAAATGTTGGAATAAATATTCCTCTTAATTTAATAAAGGGAATAATTTGACAAAAAACTTAGTCTAATAGGATAACCTTAGTAGATTTAAATAAATTAAGACCTTTCAAAAAAAGCTTTTAAAGATAAATATCCTTTTTATTGGATAAAACTAATTTTGAAAAAAAAAATTTTAAGGATTCAAGGAATAAACATTCTTTTTGTTGGAGTTAAAAATACATTTTGATAAAAATGAAGTTTACTTGAAAGGTCTTAATTAATTAAACATACTAAATTCCTCCCGAAAAAAGTATTTTGGAAAATTAAAAAAAAGGTCAAAAGAAAATAAATATTCCCTTTCATTGGAAATAAATAAAAAGAAATAAAAAGAAATAAAATAAGAAAAGAAATTTTGAAAATGATTTTTTAATAAAACTTGGATTAATTTGAGAGGTCCTAACTATAATTGGGTAATTAAGATCTCTCAAAAAGCTTATAAAACACGTTTTGAAATTAATGTCAGAATAACATTCCTTTTAATTTAATTGGGCCTCTTAAACAAGAGATTTTCTTGAAATAAATAATGTCACGCCCCGACCCGCCCAGGTCAGCCACGTGGCAACCGCTGCGCTGCCTCGAAGTACGTGTCAGCCGGTCATGCACCAGAAGCACCGTAAGGCATTGAAATGGATATCGTCACTGCAAAACAACTAAAACTTTAATTAAAAATCTTTTAATAAAATAATAATCTTTAAAGTAGTTCCAGTGGATTAACTTTAAAGAATACCTACGCAACGGAAACCGTTAAGCCTAGGCCACCGACGCCTCCTGGTGAACCTCCATTCTAACTTCTGACCCCATACGCGGATCTGCATCCATCCACATTGGATACAGGTGAGTGACAGAGGTTCAATGAATCTCCATCGAGGTTAGGGAAAACAGGGGTAATCCAAAATATAATAAAAATGAAATAAATAAATTTGTTTTCAAAATCTCTTTTATAATTCTCCAAAGGAGAATTGGATTTAAAACCTTTAAATTAAATATATAGATACTGAATGGGTTGGCATTTAATACACTGAAGGCACGACTAGCCGGTCGTATGCCTTACTGCACCGAGGGCTATCTCTTTTCACCTTGAAATCACTTTCTTCCCTTTCTCTTTCTCTAGCCCGTTCCCTTGGTGGTAGCCAGCTGTGGTGGAACACAGCTCTTGAGCCCTAGTGAGCTTCCCTACGTGCCTCTCCCAGGGTCTCGTCTCATCGTGCCCCTTGACAGGCAGTCCACGGCTGAGAATCTAGCATGCATCTCCAACTCGGTCCACGCTCCCGCATATATTGGAGCTCGATGAGCCACTCAATTACTCATCTCGCATCCCTCTCATATATTCATCATATATATATACATATATATATAAATTCAAAACATATATGTTTTAAACATTTAAACACACACAAGCTTTTAGATTTTAAAATCATCCCACCCTCTAAGTGGGTGTATCACAGAATAAAAAGTGTGTGTCGTGGATTACCCTTATCCCAAAACAGTTGTAAAACCTTTTTAAAACAATTTATGTTTTTAAAACATTTAAAAACTCTTGTCTCTAGTGGCTAAGCACTGAAAACAAAGTCACTCATAGTATTGGGAGATTCGTATACTCCCAAGCGCTCCATGTAGCTTTAACCTCCGGCGCATCACCGCACTCAATTCAACCGAAGTCCTAGTACACGGAAATATACATTAGCATTCATAATTAAATTTATGAATGCACCTACGAGGCTCTAACATGACCTAAGACTGGGCTTGAATGGGATTCGGGGCTTAGAAAAGTGTCCGGGAGGTTCCGGGGTAAAAATTGGACACTAGGTGAAAAATTACGAAAATGCCACTAGGGGTCCATGGGCCGCCCACTCGGGCTGGGCAGGTACAGGCCCAACCTGGCTCGGTTCTGGGTCAGACAGGCCTCCCCCTATGGCTAGGTCAGGCCCAATCGGAATCAGGGCCAAAAAGCCCAACCTTTAGGATTTGGGCCCAAAATGGCCCACCCGAGCGGTTGGGCCAAAATAGCCATGTCCCGCGCGAGACTGGCCCAAGTCCCACCCGGGAGAGACTCGATTCCCGTGCGGGAGCTACTCGTCAACCTTGGGATCCGAGGCTTTTCCTCGATTCCTGAGCCCCTCGGTCCACCGTTTGGCGTGAATTCGAGATGGAGGTTCCTCTCACCTCCCACGATGCGTTTACCGGAGCAGAAACAAGAATCATAAACTCAAAGTTCCTAGATCTCGAATCTAAACTTAAAATCTAACTAAAAGCTAAATCTAACTTTGAGCTTGGGCCTCTCCTAAACCAATGCATGGAAATACGTGAAAACTTAGAAAAACGTAGATCAAGGAGTTAAGAATAACATACCAAGATCTCGCCTTGATTCTTAGGCCGGTTTGTCCGGATCGACTAAAAGTCCAAAATTGCTCCGAGAGAGCAAATGAGAGGAGAGAAGAGATGGAGAAGAGAAAATGAGAGTGGGAGAGAATTTATAGCAAGGCCTGACATCGGGTCTACTCGGACCTCGGGCTAGACTTTTTCCCCTCTTAGAAACCTCTTATAATTTCGATCCTTTGCCTGATCCACTGACCAATTTACCAATGGACGTCCAATCCATTGGCTATGGACTTAAAGAAGTCCACCTTATTGTTTCCATGCATGGTCACCTGTCTCATCTTCCAACTACGTCTTGTCTTAAGCTTATCTTCTCTTCTGACTTGACACAGTCGGACCGACATATTATTTAATTCATACGTCATCTTGCACTATTCTGTTCTTACAAAAAAGGCGTGCTAGGTCCGGGTGTGTCAAATAAAAATCAAAATAAACAAAATAAATAAAAATAAAAGATTTTGGAGTTGACATTCCTTTTTGCAAAAAATTTTGGGGTTCATTTGTGAATTTTAAGAAGTCTTAAAGAAATCATAAACATGATATGAGTATGCCTTTTATGAAAAATGAATGAAAAATATATTTTTTAATTCCGAAGGGATGAACAATTTTCCCAGGCTCAATCGGACTCCCGATTAAACACCGAAAAAATTTCTCATCAGAGAAAACCTTCAGAAACCTTAGACTCCCGAGGCATCCTCTGGTCACCCCATGCATCTGAATTTTTGAAAATCAATGTTCTAAACTTAATTATGCATGAATGGGACAAAGAAACATGGGTTAGTACTTATATACACAATTAATTGCACAATATAATATGGTAAATAAATAGGACATGGAAATTTAAAATCAATTTTACAAGATCAAATTGCATGGCAACTAATTTAACACATATAAGTAAGCTTAATTTAAACAAACACATATACAAGGTCAAATATGTAATTTTACACAAAATTCAATTCATGATTAAACAAATATATATGCAAGGGCAAAAAGGTAATTTTACATGCAAGATTATATTTTTAATTAGGAAAGCATACATCAAAGGGCAAAACAATAATTTAACACATGATATAATTACTAATTAAGCTAACATATCCACAAGGGCAAAGAGGTAATTTTATATACAAGCATAAATTTTTGTACTAAGAAAAACACATATTCAAGGGCAAAAAAAGTAATTTCTATTATCAAAAATTAAATCTTAAACTAAACATGCATTTATACAAGCTTAAAAATTCAATTTTTAAAATCAAAGATTATTTCTATTTAAATAAAAAATAATAATAATAAAATAAAACAAACTTAAAGATTCAACCAAGCTTTCATTTTTAATCATACAAAAATACCCACAAACAAAAAGGGTGCAATTTTTATAATCCTAGGCTTAACATTTAACTAAGCAAACAAGTTTATTAACTTCAAGTTGTGATATTTATAACCAATATTAGATTTTTAATCAAACAAGAATGTGAATATAAGCTAAAAAATGCAATCTTTTTAATCAAGATTAAGACTTTCAACTGAGCAAACATATGGAATGGGTAAAGCAAGTTTCAAAAATAATAAACAAGGCTATAAAACAAGGAAAGTTAGGAACTTTTTTGCATAATCACATAAATAATTAAAAGAAAGGATATATCAACAACAACAATAATAAAAAAAATAAAAAAATAAAAAAAATAAAAAGGCATAATCTTAAGCATATATTAAACTATTTAAACTACTTAGCAATGTAAACATCATTATGAAAGGGAAAGTTAATATTTTTATGTACAAAGTTAACATAATAAGGCAATAGTATTGTATTTAAAGCAAAAAGAAATGATTTTTACATATAAAATTAAGAACTTTACCTAAAAAGGAATGAAGTTTTATACCAAAACTAAAAAAGTAATTGCTTTGTGGAGAAGAGAATGGCTAAAATTGAAAATTGACACACCCGGACCTAGCACGACTTCTTCGTACGAACGGAATAGCGTAAGATAACGTAATAATTAAACAATAGGTCGGTCAGGCTGTGTCAAGCCAGAAGAGAATATAGGCTTAAGATAAGACGTAGTTGGAAAATGAGACAGGTGACCATGCATGGAAATACTAAAGTGGACTTCTTTAAGTCCATAGTCAATGGATTGGACGTCCATTGGTGAATTGGTCGGTGGATCGGGCCAATGATTAAAGTTTTGAGAGATCTAAAAAGATAAGAGAAAGTCTGGCCTGGGGCCCGAGTAGACCCGGTGCCGGGCTCCCTTATAAATAAGGGGGAGATTAGCTCCCCCCTCATTTTCTCTCTTTTCTCTCTTCTCTCCGTTCTCTTTTCTCTCAACTGCTCTCTCGGAGCAATTTTGGACTTTTGCCCGATCCAGGCAAACCGACTGGTGGATCAAAGCGAGATCTTGGTGAGTTGTTCTTAACTCCTTGATCTTCGTTTTATTAAGTTTTCACGCATCTCCATATATTGGTCTAGGAGAGATCCAAGCTCAAAGTTAGGCTTAGCTTTTAGTTAGATTTTAAGCTTAGATTTGAGATCTAGGAACTTTGAGCTTGTGATTCTCGTTTCTGCTCTGGTAAACGCGTCGTGGGAGGTGAGAGGAACCTCTATATTGAATTTCACGACGATCGGTGGACCGAGGGGCTCGAAAACCGAGGAAAAGCCTCTGATCCCGATGCTAGTGCAAGGCTCCCACGCTTGGCCGAGTCCCACGCGGGACTTGGGCCAGTCCCAGGCGGGACATGGCCATTTTGTGGGTGGGCCTTCTCCAGGCCCAATTCGTGGATGGGCGCGACCCAGCCACACGAAAGGGCCTGTATGGCCCAGAATCTGGGCTGGGCTAGGCCCGACTAGTGTGGGGCCCACTAGTCCCAGGGGCATTTTCGTAATTTTCACGAAGTGTCCAATTTTTACCTCGAAACCTCCCGAACACTTTCCTAAGCCCCGAATCACATTCAAGCCCAGTCATAGGTCATGTTAGAGCCTCATAGGTGCATTCATAAATTTAATTATGAATACTGACGTATATTTCCATTTATTAGGGCTCCGGATAATCGAATGCGGCGATGCACCGGAGGTTAAAGCTACATGGAGCGCTTAGGAGTATATGATTCTCCCAATACCGTGAGTGATCTAGATTTCTCTGTTTAGCCACTAGGGAAAACGGTTTTCAAAATGATTTTAAAAACATAAATGTTTTCAAAAAGGTTTTGGGATACGGGAAATCCACACACACACACTTGTTTGTGATATACCCACACAGTGAGTGGGATGTTTTAAAAAGAAATATAAAGACTTATGTGTGTGTGTTTATATATTTTAAAAATGTATGTTTTATACATATATATATAAATATGAAATATTATTGTTATGATTTTTAAGGGTGCGATGCCCTTGTGAGATGAGTGATTGAGTGGGCTAGTAGTGGTGGTGGACTGCGATCCAACAGCCAACAGCTAGCAGATGCTCCTCGGGCTCCAATTTGCAGAAGCGTGGATGAGTTGGAGAAAAGCATGCTAGAGACTCAGCCGTGGACCGCCTATCGAGGGGCACGGTGAGTCGAGCCTGGTTAGGAAAGGTGCGTAGGGAAGCTCAGCAGGGCTCAAGGTAGCTGTGTTCCACCACAGCGATGGGCACTATCGAGGGAACGGGCTAGAGAAAGAGAAATGAGAAAATATTTTAGAAAGAAAAGAGATAGCCCTTGGTGTATTGAGGCATACGACCGATGGGTCAAGCCTCCAGTATGATAGAGATGCCAACCCATTTTATGTATGTATATAATTAATTATTTAAAGTATTTTTAAAAGAGATTTTCAAAGGAAAAATATTTATTTTTAATATTATTATTTTATTTTGGATTTTCCTTATTTGCCCTAACCCAGATGGAGATTCTTAGAACCTCTGTCACTCACCTGTATCCAATGTGGATGGATGCAGATCCGCTAACGGAGTCAGTTGGTAGGTCAGAGGCTCACTAGGAGACGTCGGTGGCTTAGGTTTAGTAGTTTCCGCTATATAGGTATTCTTTTAAATTAATCCACTGGTACATCTTTTAAGTTTAATTATTTTATTAAATGATTTTTATTTAAAGTTTTAGTTTTGTTTTGCAGTGATGATATCTATTTCAAGCCTTGCGGTGCCACGGATGCGTGGCTGCAGACTCGTACTTCAAGGTAGCACGGCGGTTGCCATGTGGCTGACCCGGGTGGGTCGGGGCGTGACAAAAATCAACAAGCCTTTTCTCTATTTTCTCTAGCCAAACCCTTTTAAAAAAGAGAGAAGAAAAGCTTTTTGGTTTTTTTGTTTGGGTATTTTCGGATTGCTTTTGAAAACTGAAAAAAAATGTTTTCTTTGTTCTTTGAAAACTTTCTGTTTCAGCGAAAAATCAAAAGCTGCTCTTATTTGGAAGAAAAAAAAAGAAAGGAATGAAGAAAAGAAAAAAGCTAACTCTCTTTTTCAAAAACAAAAAAAGGAAAAGAAAAAAAATTCCTCGCCCCCCTTTTGGCCGCTAAAAAATGCCTCTTTTGTACCCACTTTTCCTTCATTTATCCTACGGCTCTCCTTCTTTCTCTCCTTTCATCTGATGGCTCCTGTCTTTTCATGGTGTGCTTTTCCTTTCTTGCCCTTTTTTCCTCTATTGTGATTGGCTACGCTTGGTCCTTGCTTTGTTTTCATTGGTTGGTCTCCTTTTATTCTTTTCTGCAGGGGTATCTTCTAGTAAGAAAGGGGGTGGCAGCTGTTAAGTAGGCTGATGAGTAGGCACGTGCTGTCAAAGCTGAGGTGGACGTCTCCCTTTTGAGCTCTTCAGCTAGTCACGGATTCAAGTTTCATTCTCAATTCTGTAAGCATGCATCGTGTTCAGGGGCAACCCGTATCATTTCCATAGAAGCTTCACTATTACTTTATCTCCTTGATTTGCTTGCTAAAAACTGGTCTCCAAATCACAAGGTCAACCTTACAGAAGTTGGAACCGTATGGGAAATTTTAGTCACATGTGAGCCATAATGTACATCATCTACATGGAGTGGCAGGGAAAGTGTAATGTACAGGGGCCATGGCCAACTGGGAGGAACAAACTTCTGATCATTAGTTATT
This sequence comes from Microcos paniculata, assembly GCA_030664755.1. Taxonomy (NCBI): domain Eukaryota; kingdom Viridiplantae; phylum Streptophyta; class Magnoliopsida; order Malvales; family Malvaceae; genus Microcos; species Microcos paniculata. Next base: position 2,690,012 of record CP131463.1, read on the forward strand.
CCCAACCCATCAATAACTTTTAGGCTTGTTCCTCGACTTTTCGTCTTAGATTGGATAAGCTAGCTCCTTCATCCAGTAGAACTCTATAAACTTCCCATTCTCGATCTCGGATCATATGTCTCCTAACCTCCGCCGAGAAGATGCAAGTGTTAAGCATCTTTAGAGCAAGGGTAATGTCATAAAAAACGAAAGGCCGACTCTGCCACTCAAAGCGTAGCGGATGCAGAACTTAATGAAATCAAGTGGAATGTAGAAGATTGTGTTACAGAGCCAGATGATACCAACCCAACCCCATCTGATGCCTTCGATTGTAGCAAAGCTCCAATTCGCATAGACCACAATAAGGGCAGCAATCAACTGAGATATCATAAAAGCCACTATTAATAGTAAACCTGGACGCTCAACATAAGACCAACTTCGAGATCGTGTTACAAATATTAAGGCCTGACTTATAATGTTCACTTGTAAATACACTGCTGAGGCAAGCTTTCTGTAGTCATCATGAGTTTTTTTTTTTTAGAGTTGACACCCCAAATTCACGTAGGAAAAAGTCTGTTTTGTATGCTACCTAGAAGAGTATAACGTCATCACAGCCGAGTAACCACTAAGAACAATGCCAGTTGTAAAAATCTTAGCCAGTTTCCAGCCGTCGGGTGGAGGTGATGGTTCTTGTTAAAACAATAGGCTAGGCAACTACTCTTCTAGATGACCCAGTACGGACAGGATTTGAACTTCCTGTGTTAAACCTCTTTGAATTTAAATTTGCAGCTGAAGGTTTAGGTGATGGAACAAGAGGTGGGGGCAGATGAAGTGGTAGATTTGAGGCAAGGGAAGGTGGGAGGTGAGAGAGGGGAAAGGTCACAGGTGTTAGGAGTCTTATGTCCCAAAACAAAGCAAGCTTGGTTATTAGCGCCACGTCTCATGATGTTGTCTTTGGTGGGGCTAATGAGAGCCAAATGGTTATCTTTCCTCGTGGTTTCTTTGGAGGTTTACTGCCAATATAATCTGCTACCATGACAATAAGATGGTGTTGGTGATTTTATGGGAAAAATTATTTGGGCAATAGTTTGGTGTAATGGTGATGTTTGTAGCCTTTGGTATATATATATACACAAATATATATATGTATACATATAAATTAATATATATACACGTATAAATATATATATACACATATACAAATAAATACATATATACATACTTGTATATATATATATACACACATGAACATATATATTTCGCATGATAACCGAGTTGACTCAGTTGGCCTTTGGCTTGTTTGGCTTTGCATGGGAACCGAATTGGTTCGCTTTGCTTTCCGATCTTGTTTCAAGATTGCCTGCAAGTTAATAAGATAAAATTAAAATAAAATAAAAAATAATAATCATAATAATAATAGCAAAAATAAACTAAACTTAAAAGGATAAGTAAAATAAAAATTTGGAAATGACAAATCAATTAATTAATTAAAATTAATTAACCGATTGATTAAGATTAAAAATAAGTGTCTACACAAGCATATGACTGATTTAGTGCCCAATAGATTAACTTTACAAAACATGGAGAAATTGTGGAGAACGCACTCAAGACCAGTAAGTTAGATGGTGAGGAGTCTAGTACAGCCAAGAAAAGTTTGAAAAACAAAGAAGGCAAAGTAAACACCACTGGGTATGAAGGATACCGGCAACAATATCAATACCCACAACAACAATATCGACCATACCAATCTCAATACCAACCGTACCAACCTCAACACCATCCCACCAATTACACACCACCTCAGAACACTTATCAGTGTCTTCCTCCTAGCTATAAACCAACCCAAAATTCTTACCAATACCCTGTGTTAAACACTAGTTACATTGCTCTAAGACCAAATACCCAAAACTGGAACCCAAGACCACCAAGGGAAAATAAACAATTCACCCTTATTCCCATAACCTACACTGAGCTGTATGCCAAACTCCTGAATAGAAAAATGATTAAGCTAGTTCGGTACCCGACCATATTGCAACCTTCATATCCAAAGTGGTTTGATGAGAATTCCATATGAGCTTTGTTGAACTCCATGTGTTTTTTATGAGTACAAAACAGCCCAATTAAATGCTTCTGATGAATCTAAGTTAAGAATGTAGATTCTTAAAGTTAAAATTGAAAAATGCTAAATGTTGAGGGTTCAACCGATTGAGGTTCTGGCCCAATCAATTGAACAAGGTTAAGACAAAGCTATAAGGTACTAACCCAAGATATTAAATCGATTGAGCAAGATAGTCAATTGATTGGTGGGTGCTGAAAGAGGAAAAGATTGAAAGTCAGAAACTTTCAATCGATTCACAATGGAGCTTAACTGATTGAGGAAGAACTAGTGCAGACTAGAAGTTCGAAGGCAGAAGAATTGAACTGATTGAGTCTTATGCTCAATCGATTCAATTCTCTAAAGAAAAAGGTAGCTGAAGAAATTGAACCGATTGAGGAGATAAGTGAATCGATTCAACAGAAGAAACAAGCACTTCAAAAGATAGAATTAGAAAGATTGAACCGATTCAACCTTAGCCTCAACCGATCAATGGTGTTAGAATAGTATAACGGCTAGTTTTTTCCAAGCTGCAAATTTGCCTCTATCTTCATTAAATGCCCCAATGGACAAAATTAACTCTCTAGCTATTTAAAAGGGTCTTAAATGCTGAAGAAAAACAAAGAATGAGAAAGAATTGAAGAGCATTCACTACACTCATCTTTTATATTCTTTGTTTTGTTTTTCTCTCATTATGCTTAACACTTTCACACTTTGTGAGAGAAATTTTTTGAGCTTTTATTCTTGTACAACCTAGGTCTTTGTAGAGATCACTCTTGTACATCAAGATTCAATTTTCTTGTATTCTTAGAGATAAGGGATTCACTCTAAGGGGTTACATCAACAAGGAGGTCCTTGGTTGATTTGTAATTGAGTTTGGGAAGAGCCTCTTTGTAAAAGCTTAGTGGAAGCTAGAATTCCACTGTCCTAGTGAAGAGAAGGTTGAAAATCCTTGATTGGGAAGATCAAGGTAGTGGATGTAGGTGAGGAACATTGAACCACTATAAATAGAAGTGTTAATTCTTCTTTACTCTCTTAGCTTTGCAAAGAACCCAAACTACTATCCAAAACTATTACCCATTTCAACTTCAAATTCCACAAAGAGAAACTCCATCAGGAAAAGAAGTCTTAAGTGCTATTCACCCCCCTCTAGCACTAATCTAAGGGACCAACAATTGTCATCAGAGTTTAAACCAATTAAAAGACTTAACATCCTTGGGGAAGATCGAAAATGGCATCATCTAGCAATTCTATGGTAGAAGGCCAATCCACCAATAGGCCACTACTTTTTGATAGAACCAACTACCAATATTGGAGCACTAGAATCTCCATATTCATAAGAGCTAGTGAGTATGAAATGTGGGATGTTATTGAGGAAGGTCCATATGTGACAATGAAGGAGGTAGATGGCATTAGAGTGCCAATGGCAAGAAGAGAATGGAGTGAAGCCAAGATTAGGAAGCTGCAAATCAACTACTATAAGGCAATCAACACTCTAAATTGTGGACTAACTGCAATCAAATTCAATAGAGTGTCCACATTTTCAAGTGCCAAAGAAATATGGGAGAAATTGAAAGTTACTCATGAGGGTACTTCTCAAGTGAAGGAGTCCAAAACCACACTTGTCACCCATAACTATGACATGTTCAAGATGCAACCAGAGGAGAACATCACAGCAATTTTTTATAGATTCAATGATATTGCAAATCAATTAAAGCATCTTGGAAAGGAGTTTCCAGAGCATGAGTGTTAAACCCCATTTTATCTCATAAAATGTGTTTTAATTTCTATCATCTTTCTCTCTTCGATACCTTGGAATGCTAAATTTTGTTCACTTTTGCTTTGCAAGTGAAATCAGAAAAGTAGAGTGGAACTACAGCCAAAATGGACTTAAAATCGGACTCATGCTAACAAGGAAAGAACCCTATGGAGATGTCAATGTATGGCCCTTTACCCATGGACGGATGGCTTGAGCAAGGATGGTAATCCATCTCACACAAAAGATATGTTGACAGATGGCCTTTTATCTATAAACGGATCCATTGAGCAGATGCAAAGTATGCAAGATTACATTCATCCGTCAACGGGTGTGCCCTTGGATGTCGACGGATCCATCGAGAAAATGCATGAAATCGAGGAAATAAGCAAAAACGTCGATGGATCATTACTTATCCGTTGACGGCCAACTTGTTGACGGTTGATATCTTTGACCACTCGAGTGCCTGCACTTTAAGGTTGAATTTTAGGGAACAAATCTAGCAGAGCAGTTGGAAAAGTTAGAGGAAGGAGTATAGCCATCTTCAACTATTTTTCTCCTCCTTACTTTTGTAACTTTAAATATCTTTATTAGGACAATCTCTCTTGCCATTTAGAAAAAGAAATAGCTTAAGGGGAGAGAGAGAGAGAGAGTAGTTTAATAGCTTGTTGGAGAAAGGAGAGATGTAACTTTTGTTCATCTTTTAGAATAGAATTTTCAGAGTTTTGCTTTGTTCATTTTCGTTTTCTTCATCATGTGCAGCTAATTAACTATTTACTCCAATCTATTAATAGAAATTGATTCCTTGGTCACAATTGTGAGACTCGTGTTTATTTGATTCTTCCCTATTGATTGTTCTTCAATTTCTTTGTCATGTCCCGACACCATGATCGAGCACGTAACAATCGCCATAACTCTCGAAATGTATTCTATTAGGTTGGAATACACCTCAAGGATTGCACGGCTAAAACAGTCAATTTTTTTTCTGATTTTTCCCTTATACAGTTTTGATCCAGTTCAATAGTTAAAATGTTTAGTTAACATGCAGACAAGTCAAAACAATTTAAATGTCAAACTATCGTGGTGTAAAAATTCATGCAAACAGAAGACACCAAAACTTCAAGAAATTTACGAAAATGCCATTAGATATTCGACTTTTTTTGTGAATTTTTAAACTAAGCTACAGGATTCAGAAAAATACGGTAACAGTTTCAAAATATTTTAGACACACTAAAGTAGTGAAATAGCTATTTAAACCGACATTTACTTACTCGATGGGTCCTACACGAAATTTTGAAAAATAGTACAAAAGTTGACTTTTTCACCTCTGGTCAAATTAGTGCAAAGTGCAAACTACTTTCCCACCGCAACGTACCCTAGCAATGCGGTCAACTAGCTACAACCTGAAAAATAAGTTTTATGAAATGAGTGTGAGTAACTAGGTTACTCAGTGAGTGGATAACCGATAAAAATATTTATAGTAAAATTGAAGTTCACCAGAAATAAGGATAAGTTTAAATACTTTAAAAATTCAACTATTCAAAATGATATAAAAGAACCATTAGGAAAAGAGATTTCCAGAAAATAGGCCCATGGGTCAAGGATACTGTCTGTCAATTTCTCTACCCAAGCTGTTGCCTTGGCCCGAGGTCAACACTGGGTAACTGAGTTCCATCCTACCCTGCAGTGCCGCAGAATGAACTCTCGAATGCCTTGTGGGTTACCCTACGCGCCTCCCGATCCAAGGCTAAGCACACTCACCCGCGCCCCTCAAAAGGCGGTTCGCAGGCTGCTTAAACTTAGTTACTGTAGTTACGATAAATTCCCATCGTGGGGCTACCGGGAGTAACAAGCTTACGACCCAGATGGCCTTTCCACAGTATTATTTCATCACACAAGATACTAGCATCAACACTTTCCAAAACACAAGTTCCTTTCTCAATCCATAAATTAAGAAATAATTTCGTCTTAACACAGTGGATTTTATAAAATCTCACAAACCATTCATCAATACTTTAATTTGAGAAATCCAAGTAAATAGAAGCATTAAATCTAAAAATATTAAATCAAGTATAAAAACAAATTTTGAGTTAGTCATCCACTCACAGTGAGGTCCGAACTATGCTTGTTCGTCCTTGACTGGTTCCTTATCCCTTGGAGGTGTCCGCACTCCAATTATTCATATATTGATTAGGTTACCATAACTTAATGAAATATTGAGTTAGAACCTAAACTACATGCAATGTTATGCACTGTGATGCAATTTCTTGGCAATCTAACACTTAATTAATCTTCCTCATTAATAATCTCACTTCAATTTACTCCAAAGTAACCACATTTCACTTAAATTCACAAAATGGCCAAATGCCATTTCTTCTAGACAATTTCGGCACCCACCTCTCACATTTGCCAATTCTTTCTTTAATACATCTAACAATCAAATTCTAATAATTCAATTCTCCACATTTACACCCAAATAATCCCAAGAATACAATCAAACTAATTAAATTCTTGAAAAATTGAAATCTTGCATTTTTCTCCTAAGAATTTCGGCTTAACCATTCCATGTTACACCTTGTCCATTTGGCACTCTCCAAGATCAATTTCTAGCAAATTCAAACCTCTCATATTATTCTAATTCAACTTATAAACTTTCTTGCCAACTAAATTTCATGAATCTAAAATCCATAATATAACAATTCCTTTCTTTCCTTAATTTCATATACATAATTCACACTTCATGCAAAATCAACCCAATATCCATGATGAGCATGTTAAAATCTCCAACATAACTCAAAATTAGGTATACTTACCTTATGATTTGTTGAACTCCAACATAAACCCTAATCTTTCTTCTCCAAATTACTTCCAACCAAGCTCAAATTCTTCAAAATTGATAGAGGGTTATTGATGGGCATGTTGAGAGCTTCAATTTGACTATAAACTTGTGGGGGTTTGGTGGATTAAATTAGGAGAAATCAAAGTAGGAAGAATTTTGGTGAAATTGGAAGGAAAATGGAGAAAATGAAAGAAAATTCAAGAATTGTCTTGAATTTTCCAAGACATGGCCGGCCACCACCCTATATATATATCCATGTCATGTGCCATGCACATGACAAGAAAAAATCTTTTAGTAAAATTACTATTTTGCCCCCATGGACGGTTTTGCCCATAAAGAATTTAGAAATTTCATTTATGTCCTCAATCAGTCCAAAACCTTATACACTATCTCAAATTATTTTTCAAGCCCCATTGAGTTATTTTACGCATAACAGAATATTTAAATTCCTCACCGTTTGTAAGCTATACTAATCGAACTTTTACCGCATTTTCCACCAAATTTCCTAACTACCCATCTTACACTATAATATTTATACTCTAGATTATGAAATGCATGATACTATCTACTAATATGAAATTCATGAAGCGGGCAACTGCAAAATTGCAGAGCAGGTGTTACATTCTTGTTCTTAAAAGATGATGATCTTGTTTATTGTCTTATCTATTGTTTCACTTGATTAGTTAATTGCAAATAATTGATTGAGTGGTTCTTTAGTTGCTAATCTTTGATCACTACCTCTTGATTGGGTTGAGTTCTTAGAACTTAGGTAGCATGTGGATGTATTGGATATATTCAAAGGAGTTGAAAATGTAACTTGAATGATAAATGCTGAGTTTATTGTTAGTTGTTGTTAACTTGCATCTTTCTAAAGGTTAATGCTTCTCTATGCTTGAATGTGAATTGCTAGGATTTATATTAGCAATAGAGTAAGAGATTGATGGTGACGCTTGATGAATTGTCAATCTATTCTTAAAGGAAGATCTAATCAATGTGAAATTTGTTTCTAATTCATTTAGTTAACCAATTGATAGGGAGAATGATCACTTAGTGAGTCTAGGATCAATTGCTAAATTAAGCAGTTAATTTTGTAATAGATTAGAGGCTTGCATTCAATTGTTTACTTCTTCATTACTGTCATTTAGTTCCTTAATTACTAATTTAGGCAACAATCCACAACTCCCCCCTTGTTACTTTAAAATTCTCGATAAATGCTTTGTAAGTTTAGTGAAATCAATTAAGCTTCCTTAAGGGATTCAACCCTTACTTCCCCAATTGCACCTAGGATTAGTAAGGTTTATTTTATTGCTTGCAACGAGGTAACAAATTTTGGTGCCGTTGCCAAGGAAGCTTTGGCATTTCACTTTACTTTCTCAACTTTTAATCTTGTTTATCTGTTTATTCACTTTCTTTTCTTGGCAATGTGTTAGCTTAGCTTATCCCTTTACCTTATTGTATTGATAGTTTATTCCTTAATCAGTCATAGCTTCCTCTGTCTCTATGCATTCTCTTATTCATATACTTTGTTCTGATTTCGTTTGTTTCACTTGGAAATTGTGTTCCATGAATTTTGGTTCTTCTACAACAACATTGAAGGAAGTTGGGCAATTTGTAAAGCAAACTAAGCATTCTTTTTTGCTAGCCAAATATTCTCCATCTTCTTCAGCCATGGAATTTCCACAAGTAGATCTATAATTTGATCCACCACCTCTAGCCCTTCCACTCCCACCTATTCCTAATGACAATCAGCTCACCATCCGTCAACTCTTAGAGCGTGAGCCGAATCTTCATCCTCTGTGCATAGTCTTTCTAGAAGTAGAAGGAACTTATGAATTGAAGTCTAATTTTGTGCACTACCTCCCAACTGTCCATGGTCTTTCTATTGAAGATCCTCACCAACACTTGAGGGAATTTCCGATGGTTTGTTCAACAATGAAACCAAAAAGCTTAACCGAAGAACAGGTCCAGTTGCGCGTTTTTCCTTTCACATTGGCAAATACTGCCAAAGCTTGATTATACCGGTTGGAACCTAATTCCATCACCAATTGGGAGCAGCTCAAGATGCAATTTCTCACTAAATACTTTTCGGCTGCCAAGGTTTTTAATCTTCAGAATCAAATCAGCACAATCTGTTAGAAAAACACGGAGTCTATTTATGATTATTGGGAGAGGTTTAAGCATTTGGAGGCTAGTTGTCCTTAGCACCAAATTTCTGAACAACGTTTGTTGAACAATTTCTACAATGGTCTCTTACCTATCAATAAGGGACTTATGGAGGCTGCTGCCAATAGGGCACTTCTTGATCAACCTATGGAGCGAGCTCAGAAAATCATCACTACCATGGCAGCTAGCTCTTAGAATTTTCAAGGTTATGATGATGCATCAAGCCATTAAGTAAATGAAGTTGGCCATTCCCAGTTAGAGCAATAACTTGCTTCTACAAATCAACAACTCTCCAAGTTAACTTCTCTTATGATGGTTCAAATGAATATACCTCAGTCCACTATTCCTTGTGGCATTTGCTCTTTGCATGCTTATTCTACTAATGCATGCCCCACTTTACAAGAGAATAGTGTTGAAGATGTGAATGCTGTTGGTTTTCCCAGTCTTCCAAGGAGAATAATGACCCTTTTTCCCCTACATATAATCCCAGTTGGAAAGCTCATCCTAAACTTTGATATGGGAACAATGTGGCCCATCCCTTTCAGCCTAAACCTCAATTCCAGCAAGGCTCTGTAACCTTCTAAGCTCGACCAGTAGCACCAGTACACCCTCACCAAGTGCAAGCACAAATTCCTTCACAATATGCTGTTCCCAACCAGGGTCATTCATCTTCATCGCCTCAACCTCTAAGCTCGAGGAAATTGTTGCTTAACTTGCATCATCTCAGCTATCTTTCCAAGAGGCTACTAAATCATAGTTTCAACAAGTGAGCACCTTTTTAGAGGATCTTCAAAGACAGGTTGGGTAACTAACAACCTCAATTAATGATCTCACTTCTTAATCCTCAGGAAAGTTACCCTCTCAACCTGTCATAAACCCGAAAGCCAATGTCAATGCCATACATTTACGGAGTGGCCAAGTTATTCCTGATCAGAAAGAGGAAGGCACCCGGGTGATGAGGAAGAAAACTTGGAAGGGGAGATGGAATCTCTCTCCTCTTTCCTTGATCAGATGTCGACAGATAGACCTACAACCTATCGACGGATTGACCTGGAACTGAAAACTAGAGTTCCCTGCTCGACTAATACATCGATGGATGACCCCTTGACCGTCGACGGACAAGCCATCTACTAAAAATTGAAACTCCCTACCAGTTGACAAATGATTCAGGTAGACATGACGAATGCCATCCCTAGACCCTGTTCCACCCTTCCTTCCTAGACAACATGACTTTGAAGCTTCCACATCCACTCAAAACCCAAAGGCACATATAAATTCTTCCCATCCTAGTTCAAACCCTAAAGAAATGGCTCCCTTTCCCTCTAGATTAACAGGGAAGCGTAAAGAGAACATTGAGCCAAACATTCTAGACATCTTTCCTCGAGTTCAAGTTAACATTCCTTTCCTTAATGCCATCAAACAAGTCCCTCGATATGCCAAGTTTCTTAAGGACTTGTGCACACAAGCATAACCTAAGAGGGAACGAGGTGATCACCTTGAGTTAAAATGTGTCGGCGGTTTTTCAACATAAGCTCCCACCCAAATGCAAGGAACGAGATTCTTTTTCCATCCCTATTACTATTGGAAAGACTCGAATTCAGAAAGTAATGTGTGACTTAGGAGCTACACTTAGTCTTATGCCACATTCTCTTTATCTTGCCTTAGACATAGGGCCCTTGACAAGCACTGGTATGGTAATTCAGTTGGCAAATAGATCTTCTGTGTATGCAGAGGGAGTCTTAGAAGATGTCTTGGTTTAACTTAATGAAGTGGTCTTTCCTGCTGACATTCATGTCCTGAAAATAGGGAATGAGGAAGATCCTTCCTTCTCTTCTTTTCTTCTTGGCCGGCCATTTCTTCGCACTTCTAGGACCAAGATTGATTGTCATGAAGGCCTTCCTTCCATGGAATTTGATGGAAAGGTAGTTACTTTCAATCTCTTTGATGCTATGGGATATCCTATAGATGATCAATCCATAATGGCTGTAGACTTCATTGATGTTTGCTCTATATCTCCGTTAGACTTGGTTCAAGAGGACTTTCTACTTGCTACCCTAACTCAGAGCATTGACTTCGATACCTTAGAGTTTGAAGAAGAAATCTATTATGAAAACATTAAGCTTATCTTAGTTTCTTTGGCTGCACTCCCCTCTAAATCAACCCTTGCCAATGTTTCCTACATAGACCTCCCCATGCCTTCCATTAAACTTCTCCCATCTATCATTGAACCACATATAGTTGAGCTTAAACCACTTCTGGCCCATCTCAAGTATGCTTTCCTTGGTGAGAATAATACTCTTCCAGTGATTATTTCTAATGCTCTCACTTCCAACCAAGTGCTTCAACTTCTTCAAGTTCTTAAGGCTAGAAAAGAAGCTATTGGGTGGTCATTTGCTGACATTAAGGGCATTAGCCCCTCAATTTGCATGCACTGGATATTCTTGGAGGATGATGCCAAACCAAGCTAGCAATCTCAGCACCACTTGAACCCTCCCATGATGGAGGTAGTCAAAACAGAGATATTGAACCTTTTGCAAGTTGGCATTATCTATCCTATCTCATATAGCAAATGGGTTAATCCAGTCTAAGTGGTGCCGAAGAAGACCGGCATCACAATTGTATAAAATGCAAATGGTGACCTTGTCCCCCAAAGGGTGCAAAATTGTTGGAAAATGTGCATTAATTATAGGAAACTCAATGATGCCACCAAAAAGGATCATTTTCCCTTGCCTTTCATTGATCAAATGCTTGAAAGGTTGGTCGACAAAGCTTTCTATTGTTTCCTTGACAGATACTTCGGCTACTTTTAGATTATGATTGCTCCGGAAGACCAAGAAAAGACTACATTCACTTGCCTCTTTGGCACATTCTCATATAGGCGCATGGCTTTTGGCCTTTCCAATGCTCCGACTACATTCTAATGTTGCATGATAAGTATTTTCTCAGAGTATGTGGAGAAAATTATTGAAGTGTTTATGGGTTACTTCTCAGTGTATGGTAATTCTTTTCAAGATTGCTTTGATAGCTTTGCTCTTATTCTTGATCGATGTATTGAGACAAACTTGGTGTTCAATTCAGAGAAATGTCACTTTATGGTTACCCAAGGGATTGTGTTAGGCCATATAAGCTCAACCAAGGGAATTGAGGTGGATAAAGCCAAGATTGATATCATTCAAAATTTACCATACTTTCCTCCGTCAAGGCTGTCAGATCTTTCCTTGGTCATGTGGGGTTTTACCGGCATTTTATCAAGGATTTCTCCAAGATTACAACTCTCAGCAAGATGTCCCTTTTGATTTTGATGAATCATGCAAAAAGGCCTTTAAGTTAAAGACTACTTTTACCTCAGGCCCTATCTTGCAACCTCCTAATTAGGACCTTCCTTTCAAGCTTACGTGTGATGCAAGTGATATGGTTATGGTGCAGTGCTTGGTCAGCATGTAGGAAAGATTCCACATGTTATCTACTATGCTTCACGCACCTTGAATATGGCTTAGTAGAATTACACAACCACAGAAAAAAAGCTTCTTGCCATTGTATTTGTATTGGATAAGTTCCATTCTTATTTGCTTGGCACCAAGATGGTTGTATTCTCTGATCATGCAGCCCTCAAGTATCTTTTTACAATAAGGAAGCTAAACCTCGCTTGATTCATTGGATCTTGCTTATTCAAGAGTTTGACCTTGAAATCAATGACAAAAAGGATGCTAAAAATTTGGTAGCTAATCATCTCAGCCAGTTGGTAAGTTCTAAAGTAACTTCTCCCATTAATGATGCCTTTTTGGATGAAATGCTCTGTGTTGTCAATGTTCAAGTTCCTTAGTATGCTGATATTGTTAATTATCTTGTTACTAAGGAATTTCCTAGCGATTTCCATAAGGCAAAGAGAGACAAACTTAACCATGATGTTAAATCTTATGCGTGGGATGACCCCTATTTATGGAAGCATTGTAGTGACTTGATTATTAGGAGATGCATCCTCGATCATGAACTTTAAAGTGTTTTATCTTTTTGTCATTCTCATGCATGTGGTAGCCATTTTGGTCCCTAAAGAACTGCTAGGAAAGTGCTTGAATGTGGCTTTTATCGGCCTTCATTGTTTAAAGATCCTCACTCTTTTTGCAAGTCATGTAAGAATTGCCAAAGGGTGGGGAAAATCACTCCTAGAGACCAAATGCCCCTACATTCTATTATTGTCTGTGAAATTTTTGATGTGTGGACAATTGACTTCAGGGGACCATTCCCCAAGTCTAATGGTTTTGTTTATATCTTGCTGGCTTGTGATTATGTATCTCATTGGATAGAGGCCAAAGCCGCCCGTACGAACGATTCTAAATTGGTTTACGAGTTTCTCAGGTCTAACATTTTTTCCCTCTTTGGAGTGCCTTGTGTTCTTATCAGTGATAAGGGCATCCACTTCTATAGCAAGCTCATGGCATCACTCTTGAAGAAACATGGAGTTACTCATAAGGTGTCCACCGCATACCACCCTCAAACCAGTGAACAAGCTAAAATTTCAAACTGAGAAATCAAAGCAATTCTTCAAAAGACAGTCAACCCTATCCGAGCGAATTGGAGTCAATGACTTGAAGACACTTTGATGCTTATCGGACTGCCTCCAAAACTCCGCTTGACATGTCTCCATACCGTTTGGTATATGGGAAAGCTTGCCACTCACTAGTAGAGTTAGAACGTTGCACTCTTTGGACCATTATAAAATGCAATCTCAACATTGATGAAGCCGGTGTTCATGGGAAACTTCAATTTCAAGAGCTAGAGGAACTTTGCCATGATGCATATGAGAGCTCTTTTATCTACAAAGAACGCACTAAAGCCTATCACGACAAGCTTCTAAAGAAGAAAACATTTCATGATGGCCAAAAAGTGCTGCTCTACAATTCCAAGCTACATCAATTTCCCTTCTCGGAAAGCTTAGGAGTAGATGGATTGGTCCCCTCATTGTGACCAAAGTGTTTGAGCGTGGTGAGGTGGAAATTCATAGTCTATTTAATAATTTAATATATATATATATATGAATAAAGAAAAAATTATGATTATTATTATAATGAATAAGTCATATTATATATTTAGAATATACTATATAGTGAAATCTCATGTGGATACTTTAAGAAGACTTATTTACGAATATATTTAATAATATGGAATATAAAAATCAATTCTCTAAAATTCATATTTTTAAATATGGATCCTGTAGACTTATTTCTAGTGGTTATAATTTATATTTTGGTTTTTGCTTTTTGTAGGAAGTAAAGGGCTCGAACTCTTTATGATCAACAATGGCAGCAAGTCTAGAACTAACTGATATTCTTTCTGAAGATAATTAAAGTCGACCATTCCATTCAGTAGCAACATCATTTGAGACCTTTCATCCAGGTATTCCTCCAATCCCAAGTACCTCTGTTGTATTTTTCAGATAGCCCTTGAAACAGGAACTTTGGTTGGATTGTAATGTTATGGGTAATTAAAAAAACCCCTCTGTTCATAGGAATTAAAAAAAAGCTTTTTGGGATTGTTCCTAGGATGTCGAATCCTCTTCTTTTTGTTTACCTTTTACATATACCTCACTTAGTTATTTGCTGTTAACCTAGTACAACAAACTTAACTTTTGCAGCCACCGTGTCTTTTTTTACCTTTGCAAACATCATGTCGCTCTTTAGTTTTGCAGCCATCATGGTTATTCTAATTTCTAGTATAATTTTTTTGGTACCCATATTTTATTTGCTTATCAGAATTTCTATTATTCTAGTTCCTTATTTCCTTAGGGCTCTTTGCGTGTTTATTTCATGCATATTGTTACAGTTCCTTATTTCCTTAGGGCCCTTTGCGTGTTTATTTCAGGTATATCATGGTTGATATTAATTATTAATCCATCTAAGATCATTTTTCCCTTTACATCAATTTGTCGTCCAGTAATCATGAAGAAGATAAGAGATGTGGAAATAAGGTCTAGTATACCTTAAATAAGCAAGCAAAAAGCCCTTAGGAAATAAAGAATTTGAACAATATGCCGGAAATAAACACACAAAGAGTCTTAAGGAAATAAGGAACTATAACAATAGAAATTATGGGTAGAAAATAAAATATGGGCAGCAATAAAATCATACTAGATGGCTGTAAAGGTAAAATAAGACATTGTGGCTACAAAGGTTAGGTTTGTTGGACTAGGTTACTAGCAAGTACTTAAGACGGGCATATATAAGGAATGAATCATAATTCAAATTTTAGAAAAATAGGATATGTGGTGATTTTGATCAATCCTATAATATATATTATTGGGATTTATCCATATCAGATATATATATATATATATATATCTAGATTTTTATTTAGATAAATTAATAAATTAAATCAATAACAAATTAATAAACTAATTATGAATTGTTTTTAACAAATTTATACATGAAGAACTCATGAAACTATTAGCTTAGTTTTTTGGTTTCAAATAACATCCACCATATATGTGAGTCATGGTGTTAGGAGGCGAAGGGGCTTTGGAACTGGAGCTGAGGCCCAAACTGCCTGTAATAAGTGGTATCAGAGCCTGGTTAACTTGATCGATGCGACGAGGTGTGTGGTTGATCTGGTTTCATTGTCTTTCCCAAATTAAGTACAATTTGGTAAACACTTAGACTTGGTTGCCTCCTAGGGAGGGTTAGGTTTGTTGCACGAAGGAACTGGTGCGACTCTCAAGTAAACAAAGAAGATTGTTAAAAGTGTTCACATATGAGTTGAACATCCCATATCACAAAATGGCGGGATGTGAAAGTGACTTATATACATGAAAGACCTATGAAAACATTAGCTTAAGCTTTTAGTCTCAAGTGGTATCTAACATGTATGTGGGTTATGGAGAGGTGGGGCTTGAAACAAGAGCTAAGGCCTATACCACTCTTAACACTTTATGGCATGTTTGGGATACCAGTGCGGTGCGGTGCGTTTGCTACAGTCCACCTAATACTCAATCTCAGCCATCCAATAATTATTTTCATCACTACTATTTTAATCTCCACCTTTTATTATCATTTCAATCGTATCGGAATCAATCTCACCGCTCTCCCAAACATAGCCTTAGTGACTTTGGACTAGCAATGCTAGAGGCCCAGATTTTTTTAAACAATAGGGGCAAGTGATTCCTGATGTTGGCTTGCACAAACAAAGATTTCATTATTTGAATTTTTCAAAACACGTGTTAAAAAAATCCTCCTTAAAAACCTCAATCGAAAAAATCTTATAAGGTCCAGTTTTTTTATATTGGAGAAATACATAGAATTTTTCGGATAAGAAAAAAGAATCAATTATCTGACTCAATTTTTCTAAAAAAGTACAAGAGTAAATTTAATTCTTTGAAAAAAATTAATAAAAGCACTAAAACTTTAATTTAAGTAATAGATACATTATTCTTGAAACTCGAAGCCTTAGATTCAAATCACATATATATGTGAGTTTATTTGTTAAAAATAGTTTAAAAATAGTTTATTAATTTGTTATTGATTTAATTTACCAATTTATCGAATATAAAAATCTCGATTGTCTGATTGACCGACCGCAGGTAAACTGATCATTACGATTGACTTATTTTATTTTCTCCAGTGGCTACCATGCGAAACATGAAATCTTTGTATAACCCTATAATAGCCCCTGCAACATTGTTAGGCAGATCGTAACCTTCTTTCACCAATGCCCCTTTTAAGTTACAATTACTTGATTGCTCTTTTGGCTTCTTCATCTGCATCAACACCCAGAGTTGTATCCAAAACTTAAAAAGGTGGAGTTAAACAAAAGCTTAAACTAAAATAAGTTTGCCTCCACAAAAGTACCCAACAATGTTATGACGTTTGCAGTTGGAGTTACCATGGCTATAGTCGTATGTTTTGCAACTATAATTGTGTCAGTTGCCATGATGCTTTGGTTCATTTACGTTAGAAAAGCTTTTAAAGTCGACCATTGGGTGTGGGTCAACAACCGAAAATTATATGTCGATGACATTTACATATCTTTCGTCAGCTTCAAAGAAGATGAAAATGATAACATACCAACGGAGATTCCAACCAGCAAGGTTCTAACAGCTGATTTGAGGAATCTTGGGAACAATGAAAATGCTGATGAACCGACAAAATGTAGATGAACAATCTCGATCGTATGAATTCTACTTTCAGTGAACTGTCCTGACTCTATAAGTCAAGCTAGATGTGTTTTGTTTTTCATGTTTTGTTTTCGTATTGATTATTGTCGAATGTCCCCATAGGGACCGTATGGCCACTACAACAAAAATGATATTTTGCAACAGTTTGGATTGCAACGGTAAATTAAATCATTGCTTAAAGTTGGTTTAGTCAACACATTTTTCAGTGTTGCCTTTAATTCGACAATATGCAATAATGTCAAGCCAACGACATATAAGTGTTTCCCATAGAGAGATTAGGCAACTAGTGAGCAACAGTTGTTTGTCAATGTTGCCCAAAGTTCTAAGCGTAAGCTACAATCAAAAGAACTGTTGCATAGTGTCACATAAAACTCTAAAATTATGCAACATGTCAAAAAACCTGACACGCCTAGACCTAGTCTGCACATGTCAAGTTATATATTCGTGTATAGTTGTGTGGCCAAGAAATAAAATTGGACTTTCTTTAAACAAATTGAGCTTCTTTTAGCTAAAATTCTAGCTTAGAAACCTTGAATTAAAGTCCAGAGTCGAATTGGGGGTACTTGGGCACGTAGACTGATGCGAATAGGGCCACATTGGCTGAAATCAACCCAAAAAGGTTGACTCCAGCCCAATTGATCAAGAAGGGAGGTCGGTTACCCGACCCCCTTTTTGATGCTTATTGCTTCTTTTTCTTTTCTATTCTTCTTTTCATCTTCTTCTTTTCTTTTCTTCCTCACTTCTAATCCTTCCATTTTCCCACAAAATTCCAACCTTCAATCTCTCTTTAAACACTTCATTAATCATGAACAGCAACTCCTTTAGCTTCCTTGAAGATCAAGAACATCAAATCTTTCAAGAATTTTCCAAATCTCAAAATCTGCCAAATTGGCGACAGTGTGTTCTTCAGGCTATAACTTTTGATTCACTTGTTAGAATTGGCTGAATTTTTTGTATCTTGTTCTAGACTCTTCAAGCTTTAATTTGATAGTTTATATGCCTTATTTCATTGTCTGAACTGATAGTTATGCTCAATTGAAATTGTATTGTCGTTGCTGCCCAGAAATTTCTGCACCTTGATGTTTTGATTCAAATATCTTACATGATCAGTTGTTTAAATCAGTTTTTGAAGCTACAGGTTCTTAGTTTATGTGCTTAAGATTACTTTTCTTGAATCTTGTGCAATTTGGTGTTGAATTGAGCTCAAATCGAGCTGAAGAAAACTGGTGGCTGAAGTTCGGCCTTGGTGCAGTGGAGTCCAGGCCAGGGATAGTAGTGTCCCCCGGGCTGGATCCTCCATGTTTGGAAAAATTTCCAATTCGGGTCTAGGGACAAAATGGTGATTGAGTGGGTTTCTATGATGCCCCTGGGAGATGAGTGATTGAGTGGGTTCCTCGGTGCTCCAATTATGTGAGAGTGTGGACCGAGTTTGAGAGCATGCATGATTCTCAGCTGTGGACAGTCTATTGAGGGGCAAGATGAGACGAGACCCTGGAAGAGGCGCGTAGAGAAGCTCACCAGGGCTCTAGGTTGCTGTGTTCCACCACGGCAAGGCTAACGTCAAGGGAATGGGCCAGAGAGTAAAGATAAAGGATTTGGATTATGAGATAGCCCTTAACGGTCCAACGTGGCACCCAAGTGCATGGGTGTACCTTTGGGACAATTTTAAATGCCAGCCCATTTATTAATATTTGATATTTGTTTTGGTGTGGGATTTCATATGGTTTTACTAAATGATTTATTAAATGAATTTTAGATTGTTCATATCCCCAGCCTGAGGTGATCGGTCATTATAACCGGGTCACTCACTGGATACGAATATATTTGTACTCACACCTTTCACTTTTGTTGTCAGGTCATCAGGCTTCGAACGACAGGTGTCCACGTGGTCAGTGATCTCAATATATCACTGAGGACACGATTTTGTAGGCGCCACCCTTTTTTCTTGTGAACCTTGGCTCAGAATAGTAGTGCACGTTATTATATATATTACATTTTTCGCTGCATGTTTGCACCATAAAACGTGCCACTTACACTTTATAAATATTTTAAATAATATTTTGTATATTATTTCTTATATGTTTTCATATGTTGCTCGTATACCCCTTTATTTTTTGCCTTGTACCATCTTGGATCGCCCGCCTGATGAGGCATGCATCTTGAGGTGGTACGACGATTGTCACGTGGCCGGGCCCGCAGGTCGGGGCGTGAGAGAAACAATGTAAAAGACCAAAGACGGTGGGGGGATATAATTAAACCAAAAACCATCTTACAAATCATCAATTTCTTTATAAAATATTTCCCACCAATAAATCATTTTCATAAAAATGATTTTTTGTTAGGGCGCTGAAATATACTTGAGCCTTATCCGTCAATGAGCTCAAACCGTTCGGAATTCTAATCATTTATTTTTTTATATAAAAATAATAATATGCATCTCAATGCTATGCCCTTTTTCTCCCAACGTTACTGTACGTTGCATCAAGCAAGTACACTATCCTCCTGGCGAGTCACCCTACGCGCCTCTCAACTCCAGGAGCACGGTGCACCTGTGCGTCTCTTAAATAGATGGTCCACAGGCTACACAATAGCTAGCAAATAGCCCCTGATGAGCAGTCCTTCATGGACTAATATCATACCTCAATCGGGCAGGTCTCACATGGACCGTAATCACGCCACGATTAGGTTTATATAAAAACATCTCGATCGAGCAAGTCACATACGGACTCTCAACATGCCACGATCGGTTTTACATAAAATCATTTTAATTTATTTATATCATCATAAATATGATATGTTACCTGCCCTCAGAAAAAATGTATACTTGTGCAGTGGTACATCATACCCCAAAATAATAAAACATTTAATTAAAACAATTAAAAGCATTTGCCATCAACGTCACTAAACATTGAGGCCAAACCACTCAGATTAGGAGACTAGTATACTCCCACACTAACCCAACTACATAGCAGGAACCCTCGCCACGATCCATCGCCAGTGCTCCTAATTTTGCAATTAAATCTCATTAAAATCATTTTTAAACTTCACATATTTGATTGATGACTCAGAATAACCTAAATAGGCTCTAATATACTCTGGAATGGTTTTAGACTAAGCCGAGAACTAAAACGATCAAAATTGAAAAAGTCAACTTTGGGTCATCAGCCAATGTCAATATGAAAAGTCAACAATTGATAATCGAGACTTGATTAAGTCCGGAAAAGGGTTCAATACTAAATCGAGACTGGCTAGGGCCTTGTTTGGGTCAAAACAATAAGAGTCAAACTTGGTCAACTTGGGTCAAAGTCAACAGTCAACTGTTCAACAGTCACCGGAGACCGCCAGTGGCCGGAATCTGGAAATTTTTCAGATTTCCGGCCAAATTCCGGCCAAACCCGAAAATCTGGCAGATTTTCTGCCCTAAATTCAAAATCCATATCTTTCATTCTATAACTCAGATTAAGGCATATAATATACTGTTGGAAAGATGTAAGAGTCAACTTTAATAAGTTCTTCTACACCAAACTCTAGTTCTCACTCTATCTAAGTCGAAAATTGGATTGAAGTTACTGTCACCAAATTTCATGTTTTTCTCGCGACAGAAACTTCAAAAATTTATATCTTTAAATGTAGGCATTTCTGGAAAAACTTTTGCAAACAAAAGTTGTAGCCAACACATCAAAGAATCTCTAGATTAAATTTCATGGCAAACGAGGATCATTTGCCCAATCAAAACCTACAACAACAGAAAGGTTCGAATTTTACCCCAAATTAGAATTTTTGCATTTAACTTCTAACCTCACTAAACTTCAATTCTTTCTTCCCTAAGTTGAAAACAACATTTTTCCAACCACAATACACTACATAATTCATCCTTAACACCTAACGACAACAATTCAAACTTTCCATTTATCTTCAATCTCAAAGATCTCCACAACCAACCAATCAATTTGAATGGAATTTACATCAATTGAAAGCCTATTGAAAGGAGAACAACATACCTAAATAGCTCAAACCGAATTGAGCTCATTTTCTCCAAATATGCAATTTGGGTAGAAACTTCCTTTGCTCATTGTGCTCATATCCTTGCTCCTCTCCACAAATAATTACCATCATCTTGTAGAGCTCGAAGAGTAGATGAATTTAGGCTATTTGTTTGCTTAATTTGGTTGAGAACTGAAGAAGATATAAGGAGAAAAAGATTGAAGCTTTGGTGAAAAAAGAAAAGAAAAGAAAGAAACGGAAGAAAAGAAAGAAAAAAAAGAAAGAAAGAAAGAAGAAGAAAGTCTTCTTCAAAGCCAATTTTCTTGGCTTTTTATAGTATTGTGCAAAATATCATTTTTGTCCTCCATTATTTCCACAAACGTCAATCTCAACACCCAAATTAATTAAGCAAATCTTAAATATATTTTGGGAGCTTGATAAAATATTAAATTTGGGTCAGAGTCCACACGGGCCCTCAGGTCGGGGTGTGACAATAACCCACGTGGCAAGAATCTAGTCTCTTCTATATAAAAGTAAATACTTTTTAAAGAGCTCATTGAAATATGTTAATATCCTTTTACATTATATTATATTATAAAGGGTATAATAGTATTATATAATTTTAATATTAAATTATTATTATTATCATTATTCTTATACTATTATTAATAAAAAAAACTCTATATAGTTAGTAACTTGTATGTTTTAACCAACTATGGTTTGTGAATGAATATTATTAGTTCAAAAAATTTATGAGTTTTATTACATTTGAGATTTTATGTGACTTAACTCAAGAATAATAAGGATCTAGTGTGGCTATCAGATATCATATATACATATATAAAACAATATTAGTTAGAATTAAATGTAATAATTCGATTGTTTAAGAATGGTTTTTATATTATAATAATATCGTTAGACTTTAGATTTAACAATAACAGGAATAATTTTGAATCATATACTAAAAAGTAGAAAAAAGAAATATTAAAATCTGACTCTAATACCAAGTTAAAAAAATTTATCTCGATATCAAGTCAAAAGAATTTGGCTATAAAAAAATAATTTCATTTGATGCAATAGAGTTAATAAATTTTTTTTTTGGTACTGAGTCAAATAAAAGGAAGACAAAAAAGTCAGCTAAGGGCAAGCAATTCCAATGTAGTTGTTTGCTGCTGCTTTTGCCAGCTTCGAGACCTCTTTTTGTAGTGGGTGTGTGTCCTGCCATGTAAATAAATTTATCAGGTGCCTTAGTACCAAAAAATTGAAACTTACAAGTTAAACAAATAAATCAAAAAATGAAAATGATAGGAAAAATCAATAGATTACAATGAATTAATACCTTAATATCTTTGACAATTTTTTATAAACTCCAATGAAGCATACATATATTGAATATAAGAAATATGTATTAACCTAGGTGATTTAGGGATGAATATTCATGACTTCCAACTTAGGACAGTAATATCGTTCCTAAGAGGGTCCATTATCCTCAATGGTACATCGTTAGTACCCGTAGAGCTGACTCTGATACCATGTGTCATATGCAAAGTTTTTACTCAATATCTAGCTTAATCTACGACCCTTGGATGGATGCTTCCAAACAAGTCAGCCAATAGGTTGTTTGCTTGAATCTGAACAAGCATACAATAAAGTCACAAGTTAGATTAATCCTATATCAACTGTGTATCATAGTTGATCTTGAGATATAAGTGTTCACACCACCTTCAACCTGTGAGAAACCTTTTGTGAAATAAAACTGTGAGATCGGTGGTAAGTTGAGCATTAGTCAGTCGAAATCGACTTGACCGACCAAAACTGATAAAATTTGGCCGAAACGGTTCGGTTAAAACGGTTTCTATTTTATTGGGTTTGAAATTTCACTTTGTTCAATTAATTCGGTCGATTGTCAGTTTCTAAAATTTTAAAATCGAACCAACCGAAAAATCGAACTATATAATAATAATAATAATAATAATAGTAATTTTAAATATACTATATATAATTAAAAATACTTTTATCTTTGCAAATTGTGTTAATTTTTTGGGTTAAACAGTAGCAAGTATAATGGGCGTAGAATAAAGAAGATTTGGTGTAATTGGTTTAAAAACGATTAAAGTGTATTGCCTTAGAAATTTTCAATCAAATGTAATGACTTTAGAGTAAATTACCTATAATATCCTTCTCACACTTTGACTTTGTTTTTTCTTTTCTTTTTAATTTTTGCTAGCAAAGGTCGCTATATTTTTCTGTACTTGTAATTTTAATTTTACGTACATAAAATATATATGTTAATTTTGTATATTAACATTAAAGATATTTTCCAAGAAAATTCTATATATTTTAATATGTCATATATTAAAAGAAATATATATTTTTTATTTTTTCTTAGTTTTTGAGTGATTTTTTACATTAAAAGAAATATAAACTCTTCTAAATGCATTTCTAATTTGATATATGGCTCTTTGACTTTAATTTTTTGACACACCCGGACCTAGTCCGCACGTGTCAAATCTTGTATTTGTGTATAGTTGTGTGGCTAAGAAACCGAATTGGAATTCCCATGGATGTTTTGAACTTCCTTTAGCTCAATTCCGAGCTTAAAAACCCTAGTTTTGGAGTCCGGGGTAGGTGCGCCCCCACATGCACGCAAACCGAGGCAATTATAGGCGGGTTGACTGAAGTCAACCAAAATTGGCTGACTCTGGCGCAAGACCTGATCAGGTCTCGCGTCGGACCCAATGAAATTAAAAAGGGTCTTGGGTGGTTTGCTCATCTTCTTTTCTTCTTTCTTTTCCCATCAAATTCTCTTAACCCTTTCTTCGAATTTCTTCAAACTCAACCCTTCTATCCCTCTATAAACACTGATTAATCATCATCACTAGCTCCTTTTGCTCTCTAGAAGGTCAAAACACTAAATTTTACAAGAAATCATCAAATCACCAAAAACTGTCATTTCGGTGACAGTTTGTTCATCAGCTTATATCTTCCAATTCAACCGTAGGAATTAGCTGAGATTTTGGTATGTTGTTGCTTTAATTTGATAGTTTATACACATGATTTCGTTGTCTGAGCTAAGAGCAATCATGAATTGAAATTGGAAATTCTGCTTTGCTCAAGAACATGGTAACCCTTAGTGTTTTGATTCAAAATTCGAGCAGGCTTAGCTGTTTAATTCTGTTCTCGAAGATGTGATTCCTTAGTTTAGGGGCTGAAAGCCCAATTTGGGACTATTGTTATACCGGTTTGCTCACTTTAGGATTATAGCTCTCGCCGTTAGCAAATCAGGCCTATAACTTTTCGGGTTTGCTCAATTTAGGCCTAATTTGGACGGAATGGTGGAAGTGTCTTGCACGCGCCGTCAGCTCTCTTTTCTTGCTGACATGGCTAATTCGACGTTGCTTTTCTGGCTGAAATGGACCGAGTTAATGTTATTTGTATTTTTAATGTTTTCCTTTTTACCTTTTAACCATCTTCTTCCTCTCTCTCCCTGTTCATCCGTCTTGTTCCTTCCTCCAGCTCCATCTTTCTCATTTTTGCAAGCTCAATCTGCAATCTGGGATTTTGGTTCTTCCATTTTTCGAGCATGATGAGCTCAAGTGATAGTTGTTCAAGGTTTGGGTTCTTTGACATTCTTTTTTTTTTCAGATTATACGGGACTTTTTTATGGTTTAGGGTATGAAAATAAGTTTCTGTTTGAAACCCTAAAATGATGTGGGTTTTTTTTGTTGTTGTAAATAGTTGAAGAAGAAGTCGTTTTTCATCATCTCTGAGGTCATATAAGTTGATATCTTCATCATATCCTGTAGAATTTGATTACGAGGGTGAAGATGTCTTCTGCTATTGCAACATGAAAGCACCCAAATGGACTTCTTGGACAGACGAAAATCCTGGTAGAAGATTTTATGGTTGTCAACAATATCCTATAAGCTATCTTCAAAATTGAATTGTTATATTGGATTTCATACAAATACAAATGATTTTATGGTAGCTGTTTGTTTAATGCAATTGTAGGGTGAAAAAGTCTGTGGCTTTCACTCATGGCATGATGCAAAATTCCCTTCAAGGGCAAGAGAAATTATAATAAACTTGAAAAATAGGGAAAGGTTTCTTTTAAATGAAACTAAATTGTTGAAGAGTGAAGTTACAGAGTTGAGAGAGAGAGAGCTTTGGATGAAGTGGAAGAAGGAATTCTTGAAGAAAATTTGAAGCTAAAGAATGAGCTATCTACACTGAAATGAACACTTAACTACAGATCTAATGGAAAACGTTGGAAAATTACAACTTTTGTGTTTCTTTGTGTAATTTTGTTCCTGGTTTTCTTTAGGGCAAAAAATCAGTGCAATAGTTGTTTGATTAAAGCTCTACCAAAATGATGTACCTGTATGGTTCACTATTCAGTTATGTTCAATATCATTATGTATTATTTACTATTATTCAGTTTTCAATTAAACCATTCCCTGTTCAATTATGTTCATTTAAAACATTTTATCACTTGATAGTGATGTAGCCTAAAATTCCAAGGTCATATAGCTGACAGAGAATAATATATAGTTATATTGCAGTCATAAATTGCTAACAGCCAAACACTATTATCCATGAAATATAGACATAATACCATACATCCATCCAAAGTACATATAGATAAGTAAAATGAGATGTGACATTGTTTAATGTTCTTAACAAACATAAACCCTAATTTCATTAGTCATTAAACAAGAGTCAAACAACATAGTAGCAATTAGATCTTTTCTTTCCCTTTAAAAGTTGCACTTTGACTCCCCTGAGTAGCTGGAGTAGCTTGCATCTGGTCAACGGATTCATTCTAGGCCTTCTTCTTTTTGTTTCCAGTGGAAATCAGCCTCTGACTTGGCATTCCTGGCTGTGATAAAGAAAAAACAGTGTCAATTCGATAACTAACTTAAATGTATTAATTAATCTAGAATTTTAAATATATTAATTACTCACATTTAAAATTTGTAGGCCAATGTTTGGAGTAGTGTAAAGTCCCAATCCTTGTATTTTGGTTTTGAACTTCTTATTAGCCTGGCTCTGAAGACTCGCTAATGTTACTGGTCTTTTTCCTAAAAACTTGCTCTGTGACAGTGGGCTTGATCTTTCACCAGTAACATTGTACATTCTCCCATCCAGATCTACAACACAATATCGAGGGCCTCTATTTGAACTTCTTACAGGTTTTGATTTCTTCAAGTGAGTACCAGATTGGGCCTTTGAAGATGCACGTGCAGTGGTTGGAGGAGTCACTCCAGTTGGAAAAGTCAAAGGTGCAGCTGTAAGAAGAGCAACACCCAGTGCAGGTGTAAGAGGTGCAACACCCGAGGCAGATGCATCTGCATACCCTCCCACAGATGCGGTTGTAGATGTATTTGCAATGACATTAGCATCAGAACCAGAAAATGAAATAGAAACAGAGGCAGAGGCAGAAGCATGAGAATTTTTCTTCTTTTTCTTTGTTGTAGCAGCAACCCATGTTGACATAGCTGGTTGCCTGGTTGACTCAGTAGGTTTCTGTGTTGAATCAGAATGTCCCTTGCTTGACTGAGCTGCTTCACTTTTCAAGTCAGCTTGGTCCCTTATTGATTCAGAATACGGTGTTTCTCCAGTAGTAGATGCTGTGGCAGTGAAAGTGTTTTGCTCCATCTGAGATTGGCTTTCTTGGTTCGACAGTGGCTGAAAGACAAAACAAGAGTGAGGTTGTCCAATATACAAGGTTAAGTGCCATTATATAAAAGACAAGAAAACACAATAAGAAGGAAATTACCTTTGTAGCACTAAGAGGACAACGTCTTTTATTATGCCCTTCCTTGTGACAATTGGAGCATCTAATAGTCATGCCCTCCTTTGACATTTTACTTGGGTCCTGATTGCAAACTTTTTTGGTCTTCTTGGGCTCATTGGGGTCCTTCCTTCTACTAGTTTTAGGCCTTCCAGGCCCATGTTTGTTGAGCTCTAGAGGCTTAAGTGTTTTCTCTGGATCAGTATGCCAATCTCTCATTCCAGGCACGGGTTGAATGGCCTTCCCATAGGCTTTCCTATAAATTTCCTGGTTAAACCAGCTAGATACATAATTAGCCACATCATCCCTCCTTTCTCTAATGGCACATATGGCATCTGCACAGGGAATTCTTGAGAGAATGTACTTTCTGCAACTACATATTTTCTCTTCCAACCTAACCACATATCTATCTTCACCATGACCAATCTCAAACCCAGCTTCACCATTATGAAACACCACACAGTGTTGAGCAATGTCAGCATTCTTCTCAATAACTTTCCAAATATTTGGACCCAACCCAGAATTCCACTTTTCACATTCTTTTCTCTTTCTCACTATTCTTTTCATCATCTGTCTTCTAATGTGCTCAAATAGAGACACAATTTCCATTTTCCTAGCCTTTAGCAATGTCTTATCAAAAGCCTCACACAGATTATTGTCAATCAACTCAACCATAGAGTCAACTCTTATGAATGCCCTACAATATTGCTCTAGTTGTGCATATCCAGTAATATCTGCTGCTACCTATGACCTCTTAGATTCTAGCTGTTGCAAGTTCTGTCTAAATTCTCTAACAGTAGTGGATTTAGCAATCTTCCAGAATGACTGTTTCATCTCATCTCCTCTATGCCCTCTACCATGCCAGTTAACATATACATGACGTGCACAAAATCGATGCTCAACATCGGGCAATAACTCAGCAATTGCTTTATCAAGTCCCTAGAGCAGAATTTTATAGTGAAAATTCCCAATTTTTTTATAACAGTTAACAAATATAGAAATGCATGCTATTCAATTATTAAAAAACTAAATATATGCATTAAAAAATTAAAAACATAACATGTGAAACTAACATGAAGATAATTAAAGGAGGTTACCTTTTGTTGGTCTGTCATTATTGTCCAACCATGTCCAGACCCTAAATGCTCCAAATCATCCTTCAGTTTACAAATAAACCACCTCTAAGTGATAGTTGTCTCATCTTCAACCAATGCCCAAGCAAAGGGAAACATCTGGTTGTTTCCATCCCTACCCATAGCACATAAAAGTTCACCTTTAGTGAGTGTTTTTAGGAAACACCCATCTAACCCAATGAAATGTCTGCAACCATGTCTAAATCCATTCTTCAAAGCTTCAAGGCAAACATATATTCTTTCAAAAACAGGTTCAGATTCTGGATTAGGGCACTACACTCATATATCAACTGTACTACCTGGATTGGTCTCTCGAATAATATCAGCATAAGCCCAAAGATGAGCAAACTCTTCACTGTAATTGATGACTACACTATCAACTATCTCCTTCTTCGCTCTTCTGACCATACTAAAACTGACCTCCAACCCAAATTCTACCTTAACTGCAGCCTGTAGATCATGACAATTAACTTCAGGATCGTTCTTCACTTTGTCCTTCAGTAACACAACCAAAATTGATAGACTGCACCTAGGATTAGAGAACACCCTATTACAGTCATGATTGTTGTTAAAAACCCTCACTTGAAAACACTATATACTTTCCACCCAAGCCTCATATATACCCCAAGGACAGTTCTGAGCAGCACACTTACCCCTCACATATAGTTTATGATTTTTGGCCCACCTAATATGCCTTTTACTCTTAATAGCCAGCAAGCTTACTGCATGCTTAAATTGTTCACTATTATGAAACAGCATCCCTTTCTCAATGTAAGGCTCTTTCGCATTTGGGTCATAGCTTGGGTATTTTGACTTTCTAAGAGTGGCATCATCCACCACATCCTCTACATCACTTACTAGATCACCATATTCATCAGACTCAGCATATTCAGTTTCATAACCTTCAGACTCATCATCTTCATTAATTACTGAACCTACACCTACACCGTTACTAGATGGCCCTACATTTACATCTTCTCCTTGGAAACCTTTGCATGTTTCTGCCCTTGCATTGATGACTTCCTCTGTCTCTCTCATACCAGTATTTCTCTCCATATTAACATCAAAATTCACATCAACAGCATACTCAGTATGTATATTTGCATTAACATTATCCTCAACAGGAATTTCATTCTCATTACCAACATTAACATCATTCCAATTCTCAGCATTAATATTAAAAGTAGTTGCAGCATTCGGGTTAATAGCATTCTCAGCATCAACATCAAAAGCATTCTCAGCATTTTCAGCATTGTTACCTATATCTCCATTATTTGGATTATTCCCATCATTCCCATCATTCCCATTATCAGCATGAACAGCTCCCTCAATCAAACCAACTATAAGCTCAGGTTCATCTATTTCATGGTCAATATATAAGTCAACTAAACCATGTTCCATCAATAACTTATCCAAATCTAAAACACTATCATCACTGTCAATAACTCTCAAACCATCAACAAGTGATTTACCAGGCACTAAATAGTAAATTGATTTAATTCTTTCATAGCCACCAGTTTTGCACACATCCAGTAACTCAAAGAAGCTAAGTAAATCAGGGTCAAACTCTATGTCGTCTGCAAAACCACCCTCATAATTCACACTATTACCATCCCCAACAAATTTTCTTTCATAATGAAATCTTAAAGTGCCAATGTCAAATGCCATGATATCAATCAACTACATACAAAACAAGTCAAACAAAAGCAGATCATTATATTATACAATACAAAACTACAAACAATAATAACAAACACTTCACTATGTTCATTGTACCACATTCGCATGGAAGAATTCACCAATAAAACATTAAGGAATTGAAAACAAAATGGCAGAATACTAACCTGACACAATGGTAAAACGTAGTTCTTCCTTTAATAGCTGAATTTTCTGATTATCAACCTTCAGTGACTCAGCCTTTAGCTATGAATCATAACCCAATCAAAATCCCTAAATTATTGACTGTAACAAACCCCCAATTTGAAACAAAAACAAAGCAACCTCTGCCGAAATCCCAGAAACAATTCAAACCCACTTTTGAAATCGCAGAACCAAAATCAAAAGGCAATCTGGGGTTTTTCTCAATATTGCATGGTTTATGTTTGGTGAAAATCAGGGAGCCAAAAAGAACTGATCGATTTGGGCTAAGGTTTGGTAAAAAATCATGTTTTTACTTTTTTTATTTTTATATTTATAATTTTGAAAATCCACGTGGATTTTCTGGCATATTTTGTTGGCTAAATAAATTCCAACTTAGCAACAAAAAACCTACAGACAGGCTTTGACGGCGCGTGCAAGTCACTTCCACCATTCCGTCCAAATTAGGCCTAAATTAAGCAACCCCGAAAAGTTATTGGCCTGATTTGCTAACGGCAAGAACTATAGTCCTGAAGTGGGCAAACCGATATAACAATAGTCCCAAATTGGGCTTTCAGCCCTTGGGAGATGATGAGGAGGAATAAGGCAAGAATGACAAGACAAAAAATAAGAGAGGAATGAGAAGAGATTACATCCAAGTGGTCAAGGAGTAGTATGTCTGTCACTACTTGTTTGACCATTGAATACCAATGTCAAGAGAGGATATTGGAGAAAGAAGAGAAAGGAAATGAAGATGGAAGAAACAGAATAAGGAGAGAGATGAGCTAGAAACCTTCACTTCTAAAAGGTTAAAGGTGATCTACCTCTTATCATTGGTTGATAATGAGAGTAAGAAGGAGGAGACCTCTAAAAGATAGTAAGAAATAATCTTGATGAAGTCAATGGGAAGTAAGCAAGCGGAGAAGAGTAGAATGCATGGCAATGATGGGAATGCCTGCACGTGTATACGTGAAAAGCACGAAAAGAACTTCCTCCAGCATTGTGAAAGGACATCACCATAAGGAACTGGTGAGAAAGAAGAAGGGGAAAGGAAAAGAAAAGCACGCCCTTAAACAAAGGATAAAGAAATGTCGTGATGTAGTGCGGAGGCTTTCTTAATAAAGAAAGAAAGCATAAAACCCTAGGTAAAAGAAGATCCTAGGCTAATAAAAAAAGAATAAGGCCTAAGAAGAAAGAGAAGACTTAGTTCAGTTGATGAACTAAGTATAGGCTAACTAGGAATCGAACCTTAAAAGAAGAAAAGCATAACACATCACTAGAAAATTTTAACTTTAATTATTGATAATGTCATAATGAATCATAGGTTAATAGCTCCAAATGGCTGATCGGGATTAGTAAAAGAATAAGACTAGGAAATTAGGTGAGAGACAAAAACCTAGGTAGGTAACTTAGAGATAGATTAAAGAAGAGCATAAAAAGGAGATTAAAAGAAGCCTAGAAAGAGGACTAACAAAGATCTAGTGAAAGAAAGTGTATAAAAGACTTAGAAATGGATGTTAGTTAAAGGAAGCCGAGCATAATGGACCCCAAACTAGAGTCAAGCCAAGGCACTACATCATAAAGCAAATAAGCTAAAGAAAAGAAAGAATAAACAAAAATGATTGGAGGTCAGAGTTGCCATGATAAGAAGGGGGTTAAGGATATAAATTGGTGAAAGGAAAAGGAAACCCCCAGCTATTTGATTTTGGAAGAAGAGAACAGAAGATTTGAGAATGTGAATTGGTGAAAAGAAAGGAAAGGAAAACCCCTGATTAGTTAAGTGATAGAAGAAGAGATAAAGAGGTTAGATAGAAAGAAAAATTAGAGAAAACATAAGAGAAAGTGCATTCGTAGAAAACGAGTGAACGGAGATGATCGTATCCTAATGGATGACATGTGATAAGGAATGATAACGGTAAAGAATGAATGGAAGAGGAGAAAAGAGAAATAAAAAATGAAGATATCAAAGCACGATGGGGTAAATAAGGTGAAAGGATGATGATGATGAGAATAATAATGATAATGGAAATTTGAGGAATGATTAAACCCAGTAATAAGGAAAGTGTATCGACCTAAGTAAGAATTAAAGGAAGAATGAGGATAAACCGGAATAATGGTTGCAACTAGAGAAAACAAAGGGTCAAGGCATGGCAAAAGTGTGAGATAGAAGGAATTAAGAGTAAGGAGTTGACGAATACGGAAGATAAGTTAAATTTTTTGAAAGAGGGGAGTAAATTGACTTTAAGGATAACCTCCCCGAAGAATGATAAGTAAAGAAAGGATGCGGGACATGAAGCCAAACCACGCTAAAATGGAATTAGCTTGGTGCGGGCAAGGTTTTGAGGCAATAGAGGATAGAGAAAGGTGTTGCCCGCAATAAATAAACCATGGTATTGAAAAAAAAAGAGGAGATATCAAGAAGTTAAGAGCCAAAGATGGCTGAGCCAAAGGAAACCTACATGTGAAAAGTAAGAGATGAGGGAACTGAGACAGGAAAGATGACAAAGGAGAACCCCGAGTACTTAATGGAAGGAGTACGGGGATAAGGAAAAGAATTGATTAAGCTCATAAACTTCTATGAGCACAGTCAGTATGAGGAGAAAAAAGGAAATTCTAATACCGCAGAGAATGAAAAGTGTTAGAAGAAAAGAGGAATAAGGATGAGAATGATGAAAGAAGTTAGAGAAAAAAGCAAAGAAAGGGAAGAATGAAGCTAATGTAAAGGAAACCTTGGGTAAGACGTGGAAGGGTCACGTAAATCAAGGTAAAAGAATGTGAAGAAGAGGAACGATATGGAGATTAACCTAAGGAAAAAGGGTATGGAGATTACAAGAGTTTCAAGTGATGCCTAAAGATGGCAATGGACCAGAGAGAAGATCAAATTAAGTGAAAGGAGAGAAAACCTCAAGAGAGAAACACAAAGATGAAGAAGCTATAAAGAATACAGCATAAGTGTGACGAGCGTGAATTACGCTGTTCTGCGTTGACGAGAAGGCAAGAGAAATATGGACCCCACAATGGACGGGGGTGGATGGAAAGGAAGAGAAGAATAAAGATAGGGATAAAGGAACCCCATATAACATTGTTGATGAAATGAGGAAAAGAAATCAACCATTAGCAAAGAAGCTAATGTGAAGGAATGAGGTCGGAAGGAAGAGAAACACACGACACGACCTGAAGTGGGTACCTCAAGAAAATAAAAGTTAAGGAAAGCCTAAGAGGCTAGAGAAATGGCATGGATAGGTATGAGTGACTTGGGAGCCATGCGAGGCATCTCCATGAGAGAAAGGATCAGAGATCGAGATCTTGAGGATCTCTATGATGACCACTCGAAAGGACCGGCCCAATGTGTGATTGGGGTGTGCATGAGGCCACCCAGAGTTTTCCATCCCAGAGAGGATGATGGATGAGATGTGATGGGCCGTGGGCCCTGTATGTGATGTGATGTGCCTTGGGCCCTATGTGTAATTGTGATTGGCGGTCAAAGGTGGGTCAGATTGTGAGAGTTGAGAGGGCATGATCTCTGATTCCTCTGTTATGATGTGGCCAAGTGTGGGCTAGTGTGTATTGGAGCTCGACTCATACGCCATGAGGTTTGAATCGAAGTGAGGAATGAAACAGAGAAATAAACCAAGGTAGGGGGAAAGACAATTAACTCACCGCATTCTCGCCGCGAAGGTGAGGGAGTTAAGCTAAGGTCTTTCCCAGTAGCTTGGTCACAAAGACGAGTACAAGACCACGAAATGACGAGGAACGCATCAGAAGATGACCTCGAAGTGAGAGGTAGTGACAATGAAAATGATAAGGAACTCTTGGAAAGAGTAAGAGGTATGAAACCTCAGAAGAAACAAAAGGATAGTCTCGTCAAGAGAGACTTGGAAGATGAGACAAGGTTAAAACGAGAAGATCGAGCAAACACAGTTGAAGCGGAGGAAGAACCTCCAAGTGTCGTGATCAAAGTAAAGCGAGCCTAACCCATGAACAAGTAAGGGTAGGCTCTGTTAAGGAGAGGATGATGTTCAAACTCAAGAGTGGAAGAGCGATAAAGCCACTTTTGAGAAAGAGAATGATCAGAGTGCATAGCGGAAGCGTGGTGGACTTCAGCAGCGAATAGTGATGTGAACACTATTCGAAAATGAAAGGAGGGCTTCAAATGGAAGCCAAACCTCCCCAAGCTACCTCATTTAATTTCGAGGACGAAATTTTTAGAAGGAGGGGAGAGTTGACACACCCAGACCTAATATGACTTTTCGTACAAATGGAATAGTGTAAGACAGCGTATTAAGTGAACAATATGTCGATCCGGATGTGTCTAATTAAGAAGAGAAGTTCAAATTAGGATAAGACGGTGTTGGAAGATAAAGTAATTAGCCATGCATGGAAATTAGTAAATGCCAAAAAGACCTCCAATTAAGTCCCCAGCAATTTGTTATGGGTCCCGTTGGCACAAGAAATCAAAGGATTTAGCCAACAGGTGAAAATGGAAGAAAGTTTAAAATGGGAAAAAAGTTTGAACCGATTCCCGAGTAAACCCGATGTCGGGCTCCTCTATAAATAGGGAAAGGCCGAAGCTTTTTTCTTCATTTCTCTTTTTCTTTTTTCTTTCTTTTTCTCTTTTTTCTCTCTCGAGCTAAACGGAAGTATTTTGGAAAATTGGTAGATTCGAACAAACCGGCCAAGAGAACAAGGTGAGTTTCTAATACGTCATTCTACTCACCTCGATCTACGTTATATTAAGTTTGCATGTATTTCTATGCATCGGTTTAGCGTAGATCTCAGTTGTCACCTTTTGACCGGTTTAAATTTTAAAACTCAAATCGACAGATATCGACTGGTGAAATAAGGTGAGTTTTTAATATGTTATAGTACTCACCTTAATCTACGTCATACTCTGTTTTCACGTATTTCTGTGCACCGGGTGAGAACAAATCAGAGATTTAGTCAATTTAGGCTAAATCTCGGTTTTACGAAAATTGGACCGATGTTTCTCATTTCTGCCTCTGCGGTTGCATCATGGATACCATGAGGATCGTCTATCTAAGTTTGTAAGTCGAAAGGAGGAGAAACGAGTGCGAAAACCGAGGGAGAGACCGACCGAGAAACAGGCCGATCAAGTCCCTGTTTAGATATTTTTATATTATATTATTATATGTAAGATATTTATATATTATATTAATATATCTTAGATATTTATATATTATATCATTATAATACATAAATATCTCGTAGGAGGGCTTTTTGAGCCCAATTTCGAGTAGAACTTGGCTCAACTTATGTGGGGCCCAGCCCAATCCTGGTGTAGGGCCCATGGGCCCCAGGGGGCATTTCATTAATTTTCATCAAGAGTCCAATTTTAGCCCCGAAACCTCTCAGACACTTTTCTAAGCGCCTGGCACAGCCCGAATGGGCGGCCCATTGGCCCCTAGGGGTATATTTTTGTAATTTTTCTTCAAGTGTCCAATCCTTACCCCGGAACCTCCCGGACACTTTCCTAGGCCCCGAATCACATTCAAACCCAATTTTAGGTCATATTAGAGCCTCATAGGTGCATTCATAAATTTAATTATGAATGCTAACGTATATTTCCGTGTATTAGGGCTCCGGTTGAATCGAGTGCGGCGATGATCCGGAGGTTAAGCTACATGGAGCGCTTAGGAGTATACGAATCTCCCAATACTGTGAGTGGCCTAGACTTATTTGTTTAGCCACTGGGAACAAAGGTTTTAAAAATGGTTTAAAAACATAAATGTTTTCAAAGGTTTTGGGATATGGGAAATCTACACACACACATTTGCATGGTGATATACCCACATAGAGAGTGGGATGTTTTAAAAAGGAATACAAAGACTTACGTGTGTGTGTTTATTTGTTTTAAATATATATGTTTTATACATATTTATATATGAAATATTATTATTATGATTATTGAGGGTGCAGTACCCTTTCGAAATGAATGATTGAGAGGGCTCCTCGAGCTCCAATATATGCGGGAACGTGGACGAGTTGGAGAAGCATGCTTGAGTCTCAGCCGTGGACCACCTATTGAGGGGCACGGTGAGACAAGACCCTGGGAGAGGCTCGTAGGGAAGCTCGCCAGGGCTCTAGGTAGCGGTGTTCCACCACAGCGACGGGCACCTCCGAGGGAATAGGCTAGAGAAAGAGAAAATGCGAAAATGTTTTAGAAAGAAAATAGATAGCCCTCAGTGCAGTGAGGCATATGAACGTCGGGTTGAGCCTTCAGCATAAAAGAGATGCCAGCCCATTTGTGATATATATATTTATTTAAATATTTTTAAAAGAGGGTTCTCTGTTGGAGAACCAGAAAGGAGTTTTGAAAAGAAAAATATTTATTTTATTATTATTTTATTTTGGATTTCCATTAGTTGCCCTAACCCCAATGGAGATTCATTGAACCTCTGTCACTCACTTGTATCCAATGTGGATGGATGCAGATTCGCGTACGGGGTCAGCAAATAGAATGGAAGCTTACTAGGAGGCGTCGGTGGCTTAGGCTTAATAGTTTCGGCTGTATAGGTATTCTCTAAATTAGTCCACTGGTATTACCTATAAAGATTATTATTTTATTCAACGATTTTTAATTAAAGTTTTAGTTGCTTTGCAGAGATAGTATCCATTTATTTGCCTTGCGGTGTTTCTGGTGCGTGGAGGTCAGCATGTACTTCAAGGCAACGTGGCGACTGCCACGTGGCCGATCCGGACGGGTTTGGGCATGACAAAGTTGCAATCACTAAAAATTTTTGAGCAGAAGAAAAAAACCATTCCTTTTTTTGTTCTTTTTTTTTCTTTTCATCGTCTTCATTTTTTGATAATTTTTATTGCGTAGTGTAAAAACAGTAAAGTAGAAATACGTTATTAGGTAACCAAAGAAAGTAAAGCAAAATGCCCCTTTTTATTTTAAATTTTAGAAAAAAAATCAAAAGATCGAGCTCCGAGGCCCTGGGGCAAGTAGTATCCCTTATCATGAACAAAATGCTTGTCCACGTTAATGTCATAACTTATACATCAAAGAGGAGAAGGGTAAAGAAACGTTCCTTCATGTGTACCTAGTACTGTAGACGCCTCACGGGTTCAGCTCTACCTAGGTTCTCTCACCAAAACTAGATGCTGGTTGGGCTTTGATCCAATGAAAACGTTCCCGAATTGCCCCTACTAGCGGTTCGCTATCCTATGCTAGCAAGTACAATCCGAGTGAGAGTGTTTCTCAACCCTCGAGGACAAAGTCCCTTGGATGCCTGTTACTATGCTCTCTTCTAAGGGTGATCCGACCATCATCGGATTATGCATGAATGCAAGAAGTGATGTGTGTGGAAGGACCTTGCAAACCTTTACCGATCGTTGTGATATACCAAACATTACCAAACTCATTCACCTTTCTCTTTGCACAAGGAAAACAAACAAGTTAGGAATAGACAAGTGAGATAATATAACAAGCATAGCAGATAAGACATATAAAGCAAACAGATAAAACATTAAGACAACAAGATGCTTGAAAATATCTAAAGGCAATCCCTAAAACTAAACCCCTTATATGACTTGAATTATTCTCTTTTCTTTTCTTTTTTTCTTTTTTGTGTTTTCTTGTTTTGTTTTTTTTTTTTATTTTGAAAACCCAATTTATTAATGTCCAATTAATATCAATTTCTTCTCGGCTCGACTCTCTAACCAAATCCCCAGTGGAGTCGCCAAACTGTCTCAACGTTTCCGAAGACGACATGATCGGGACAAAAAAAATAGGAGTCGCCACTAACCTCTTTTGTTTAGGTGAGTTAGCCACCCTTTTAGGAATCTATCTAATCTAACATTGGCCGTGAAATGGCGTGTCAAGCTAGATAGGTCCCGATCTACGGAACAAGAGATTGGGTTCGGGAGTACGGTTACATATGGGGAAGGATTAGCACCCCCACAACGCCTGTCAAAAGACAGTACCAATCAATTAGACATTAATTAGGCTTTGATAATGGGTTTTCGATCTTTTTAAACATTGAAATTGATTTTTTTAATTTTTTTAAAAGAATAATTACTAGAAGAGATTGCCATGACAACTCTTTTACCAATTATATTGATGATTAAACTTAAAAAAAGCACACACATTTTTTTATTTTGACGTTGAGGGGATAAGTAAAAGATATATTTTTTTATACTTTTTTAACACATTTTTTATCTTTCAAACATTTTTGAATTACCAATGAATAATTGTCACGCCCCGACCCGCGGGCCCGGCCACGCGACAACCTTCGTACCACCTCTAGATGCGTACCTCATCAGGCGAGCAATCCCAGATGGCACAATGTGTAAAATAAAGGGTATTCGAGCAATATATGAAAACATATATAAGAAATAATATACAAAATATTATTTAAAATATTTATAAGTGTGTGTGGCACGTTTTACGGTATAAACTTGCAGCAAAAAAGATAAATATATATATCAACATTCACTACTATTCCGAGCCAAGATTCACAAGGGATAGGGCGGCACCTACAAAATCGTGTCCGCAGTGAGATACCGGGATCACTGAACACCTGGACGCCTATCGTCCGAAGCCTGATGACCTGACAACAAAAGTGAATGGTGTGAGTACAAATATATGTACCTAGTGAGGGACCCAGTTATAGTAACCGATCACCTAAGGTTGGGGATATGAAATAATCCAAAATGCCTTTAAGAAATTATTCAGTAAAAAAAATCATTTGAAATCCCATAATAAAACAAATATCGAATATACATTAATCAAAAATGGGTTGGCTTCTGAAAATGTTCCAAAGTTACACCCGTGCACTTGGGTACCCCACCGAACTGTCAAGGGTTACTTTATAATTCAAATTACTTTTCTTTACTCACTGGCCCATTCCCTTGATGTTTACCTTGCTGTGGTGGAACACAGCAAACTGGAGCCCTGGTGAGCTTCCCTTCACGCCTCTCCCAGGGTCTCGTCTCGCAGTGCCCCTCAATAGGTGGTCCACGGTCGAGAATCTTGCATGCTTCTCTAACTTGGTCCACTCTCCCGCGTATATTGGAGCACCGAGGAACCCGCTCAATCTCTTATCTTTCCGAGGTATCGTACCCCAAACAATTATTAATAATAACAATTTATAAAGTCTTTTGAAATTCTCACCCTTTAAATCTTTTGTAAACTTTGTGTGTGAGGGTGGACATTTCATACCCCAAAACGTATAAAAACAATTTAATAAAATAATTTATAAAACAATTAGAAAATGATTGACCCTCAATGGTCAACCACTACAATCCAAGCCATTCACTACTAGTGGAGGTTTGTATACTCCCAATAAATTCCCACGAACGCCTAAGCTCGCACGCTAATGCTCGACCTCGCACAATCATGTACCTAAATAGTCAAATTAAAATCTAATTTGATTAATAAAGGCAATTGACTAAAAATTAAACACCTAGGTAAAATCTAATTAGAGTTTCTAAGGTCACGGAGTAAAATTGGACAAGTCCGGGAATTAATTGAAGCTAGCATAAGTTAATTGGGACCTGAGACTGCAAAATGACAATTTTGCCCCTTAGGACCCAAATTGGGAATGATCCCAATCAGTTGGATCCAACAGGGATCCAAATGGATCCGAGTTGCATGTTTCTTCAGCAACCAGAAAAATCTGGTTGCATGATTTCTAAATTTAATTCTCTTTCAATTCTCCACAAAATTGCATGAAAATTGAAACAAGTAATCTTAGATACATAATCTTTGAGCCCATAGCCAAACAAAAAAACGGAATTAAACAATGAATTCAGCAAGATATTTGAATCAAAACAGCAAGCTATACAATTTTTTCTAGGCAGCAGCGAAATTCAATTTCAAATTAGCATAACTTTCAGCTTAGGCCACAAAATCATGCATATAAGCTACAAATTAAAGCTTGATGAATCTAGAACAACATACCAAAAATTCAGCAAATTCCCACGATTGAATTGAAAGTTATGAGCTAATGAACAAACTGTCGTCGAAATAGCATATTTTCAAATTCTGAAAATTTTTAACAAATTTGGTGTTTTAGATCTTCAAGGAAGCTAAAGGAGTTGTTTATGAGGATCAATGAAGTGTTTGATGAGGGGTTAAAGGCTGAAAATTTGAGAAAAATTAAAAGAACTTGAAGAGAAGAAGAACGAAAAAGAAAGAAGAAGAAATGAGTAAGAAAAGTGGGAAAATGGTGGTCGGTTAGCCGATCACCACTTTTGTAATGGGTGGGTTGACCAAAGGTCAACCCATCTGAGTTGACTTTTGGTCAACCCCACCGTGGGTTGACTTTTAGTCATCCCGGACTTCTTGCCTCAGTCTTCATGCCCGAGGACCCCACCAACTCCGGATAAAATTTTAAGCTTTTAGACTCGAAATTGAGCTAAAGGAAATTCAAAACGTGTATGAAAAATCTAATTTGGTCTCTTGGCTAAATAATTTACATAAATATAATACTTGACACGTGCGGACTAGGTTCGGGCATGTCAACTCTCCCCCCCTTACAAAAATTTAGCCCCCGAAATTCAAACAAACTAAACATCAAACAGATGGGGGAAGTCACATCTCATATAATTCTCGGGTTCCCAAGTTTGCTCTTCAATTTGCGAGCTTTTCCATAAAACTCGCACCAAAGGTACTGATTTATTTCTCAAGGATCGAACCTCTCGATCCAAAATGGCTACAGGTCGAACTCTGAAGCTCAAACTTCTCTTTAGCTTCACAGGTGGAGTTTGAAGAATGTGTGACGGATCAGGTACATATTTTCGGAGCATGGATACATGAAAGACATCATGTATCCGAGCCATGTCAAGTGGCAACTCCAAACGATATGCCACCGGCCCAATCCGTTCAGTGATGAGGAATGGACCAATGTACCTCGGATTTAGCGTTCCTGCCTTGCGGAATCGAATAATGCCTTTCTAATGAGAGACCTTCAAGAACAGTTGATCTCCCACTTGGAATTCCAAAGGCGTCCTTCTCCGTTGTGCATACTTTCGATCTCGATCTTGGGCTGCCTGAAGTCGTTCTCGAATGAACTTCACTTTTTTAGTGGTGAGTTCAATCTCTGCCTTGTCGAAGATCCGGTTCTCGCCCACTTCATCCCAATACAACGGGGTTCTACACTTCTTTCCGTATAGGGCTTCATATGGAGCCATACCAATACTAGATTGGTAGCTGTTGTTGTAGGCAAACTCTACTGCCGCAAGGCATGTGTCCCATCCACCAGAAAACTCAAGCGCACATGCTCACAGTATGTCTTCCGATATCTGGATAGTACGTTCCGACTGACCGTCGGTCTATGGGTGGAAGGCGATGCTGAAACGAAGCTAAGTTCCCATCGCTTGTTGAAAACTGCGCCAGAACTGTGAAGTAAATCTCGGATCTCGATCCGAAACTATGGAAGCTGGGTCTCCATGGAGTCTAACTATTTCGTCCATGTAAAGCTGCGCCAACTGGTTAACACTCCATCTCATATTTATTGGGAGAAATTGTGCTGACTTGGTAAGTCGGTCGACAATCACCCATACGGCATCAACTCCTCGTCTAACGCGTGGAAACCCAATCACGAAATCCATGGTGATGTGTTCCCACTTCCATTCGGGAATCTGAAGAGGCTGGAGTGTCCCGAAAGGCTTTTGACGTTCCGCTTTCACTTGCTGGCATGTTAGACATTTCGCCACGAATTCAGCAACTTCTCTTTTCATTCCTGGCCACCAATAATGGTCCTTGATGGTTCGATACGTCTTGGTGCTACCTGGGTGCATGGCAAATGGAGAAGAATGAGCTTGTTGTAGAATGGTGCCCTTAAGGTCAAGGTCGTGTGACACGCAAATTCGACTATGAAATAGTAGAACTCCATCACTGCGAACCGAAAACTCCGATGGTTGGCCCAACTGCAGCTTTCGTAGTTCTTGCTGCAACCTCAGATCGGAAGTTTGGAGATCGCGAATCTGATCATCTACCATCGGCTTAGCTAGAATTTGAGTAATCAATGCACCATCATGATAATCATAGGCAAATCTGGCTCCAGTTGACCTCAGCTCCACCAACTCTGGCAAGTGGACATATCTGACCGTTGCCAAGGACGTAACTGTATTTCGACTCAAAGCGTCAGTAACTACGTTCGCCTTACTGGGATGATAGTCGATTACTAAATTATAATCCTTTATAAGATCTAGCCATCACCTTTGCTGCATATTCAACTCACGCTGGGTCATGAAGTGCTTGAGGCTCTTGTGATCGGTGTAGATACGATAGGTTTCACCATATAAATAGTGACGCCAAATCTTCAAGGCGAAGACTATGACTGCAAACTCCAAATCATGTACTGGATAATTGACCTCGTTCAGCTTCAATTGACGGGAAGCATACGCAATTACCCACTTGTCTTACATCAACACACATCCAAGTCCATTGCACGAGGCATCGGTGTACACAATGAACTCCTTGCTATTCACAGGTAAGGCAAGTACCAGTGCGGTCGTCAATTTGTCCTTCAGCTTTTGGAAACTCTATTCGCATCCCTCTAACCAAACGAACTTAGTATTCTTGCGGGTCAGTTTAGTCAATGGTGCAACAATCGCGGAGAATCCATCCACAAATCTCTGATAATATCCAGCTAGTCCTAAGAAACTTTGAATCTCCATGGGAGTTATGGGACATTTCCAATTGGTGATTGCCTCAATCTTGTTGGAATCCAC
Organism: Microcos paniculata; assembly: GCA_030664755.1. Lineage (NCBI taxonomy): Eukaryota > Viridiplantae > Streptophyta > Magnoliopsida > Malvales > Malvaceae > Microcos > Microcos paniculata. The sequence continues at coordinate 2,732,478 of CP131463.1, forward strand.
ATATATGCCATCCCTAGACACAACATGTCCAAGGAATCCAACTTGCTGCAACCAAAACTGGCACTTAGAGAGTTTAGCTTAAAGCTGGTGATCTTAAAGAGTTTGTAGCACAACAGGAAGATGATTAGTGTGCTCTCACCGGTTTTTTGAATAAACTAATATGTCATAAATAAAGACGATGACAAATCGGTCTAAATACGGATGGAATATGCGATTCATCAAGTCCATGAATGCTGCTGGAGCATTGGTAAGTCCAAATGACATTACACAGAACTCGTAATGTCCATATCTAGTATGGAATCCAGACTTATGGATATCTTCCTCTCGGATCTTCAACTGATGATAGCCCGATCGCAAATCAATCTTGGAGAACACTCCTGCCCTTCGAAACTGGTCGAACAAATAGTCAATACGAGGCAATGGATATCTATTCTTCACGGTCACCACATTTAGCTTGCGGTAGTCGATGCAGAGTCGCATGGAACCGTCTTTCTTTCTCACAAATAATACCGGGGCTCCCAAGGTGATGTACTCGACCGAATGAACCCTTTATCCAACAATTCAGCAAGTTGTTTCTTCAACTTAACCAGTTCAGTGGGCGCCATTCAGTATGGAGCCATAGAAATTGGGTCCATACCAGGATAAACTTCGATCGGGAAGTCAAAGTCTCTTTCAGGCGGCAAACCAGGTAATTCATCTGGGAAGACATCCGGAAACTCATTAACTGCCGGAATATCTTCAATGTTAGACTCTTCCATTGAATTGTCTATTACATGGGCTAACACAGCTTTACACCCTTTAAGTAGTAGCTTACTTGCTTTGATGGCGGAGATGACATTCGGTGTGCCTCTGCGCTCGCTGTAAAAGTCGATCATGCTACCGTCAGGTCGTGGAATCCTCACCAAATGATGCTCGCAGTAGATCTGAGCACGATGTCTCCCAAGCCAATCCATCCCTAAAATGGCATCGAAGTCGGACATTTGAAGTGGAATTAAGTCCGCTTCGAAAGTAAGGTTTTCCAGCTTCATTGCACATCCTTTGTACACTGTATTTCGAACCATTCTTTCACCTAGAGGTGTATTCACCAAGAGCTCGTACCCCAAGGGCGATAACGATCGATCCGCATGCACGGTGAACTTGGTATTAACGTAGGATAAGACAGCTCCAGTGTCCATAATCATATATGCCGGTTGATCGCAAATAACTACCACGCCTAACGTTTAAAAATTTTTCTAAAGCGGTTACTTTTGCTCGACAAGCAATTACGAGCATGATGATATCTTTATTCACAAAAAACAACTACCATGAATATTTAAATATATACTTACCAGTGACTACATCAGGACGAGCGTCGGCGTCCTCTTGTGATATGGCGTAAACTTGAGTATGTTGCCGTTGCTACTGATGAGCGGGTCGCCTCGGGGGTACAGAACTGCTACCAGTCCCCGATTGTTGCTGAGAAGAGAATGGGGCAGCGTAAGAATGTCGCGCTAGCTGACAAGGATGGATAGCCCCATAACTACTCGGTCTGGTCGGCGGCTGACCAAAACTCCGCCTATGAGGTACAGAGGCAGTAGACGGACATGCTCATGCCATGTGGCCCATGCCTCCACACTGATAGCATCGGGGTCCAACCCTACATTGGCCAGAATGAATACGCCTACAGTTTGGACATCGAGGTCCAGACTCTACTCTCTTCTTCCCAAACGATCCTCTAACCATGGACCCAAATCCAAACTTCTCTTTTCCTCGACCACTTGATGGAGGCGGTGGCAGGGAAAGTGACATCTGCGGTGCTGGGGACTCAGCTGAACTGCCCCTAGATATCCTACCATAGGAATATGTGCTCTAAGGCTGTCTTGGCGCTAGGTCCATCGGTATGTCGGAAGATCGCTGTCTGCTCGAACTTGATCCTCTTGGCTGACGTTGAGTAATCATAGCCTCGACCCACAACGCATTCTGCCGACACTGCTCAAAGGTTGCTTTAGAAGTAGGCTTCATCATCTGTACAATCTCCCACTGAAGACCGTTAACAAACTGAAGACAAAGGGTGTCCTCGGTGATAGATGGAAGATGGTGTGAAAGTCTCCACAACTCTGTCTCAAACTGCTCAACAGATCTGTTGCCTTGCTGCAGTCGGATGAACTCACCATATCGCGCCATTTCCATCTCCTCCGATATAAACCTCTCTCAGAACTCAGTAACAAATGTCTCCCACGTCACTGGTCCAGTGGCTCGGCTTTCAAGATTGGTCCACCAACTCAGTGACTGTCCCTGGAGGTATCGAGTAACCACGCTCACTCGCTCATCAGAGGTCATACCCGACCCTCTGTATTTTTGGTGACAAAATGCAGCCAATCCCACGCTGCATCAGCGGACATGTCGGAGATCTTTAGGGTGTCTAGTCCGTTCATGATGCGCAGGAACCTCACCAAACGATTCTCTGAAGGAGTGGCACCAACGGAAGTGCTCGCTGCACTGCTCGGCTGAAAGTGCGACGGTGTCGGTGTCGGCATCGACGGAGACGGATGTACGGGTGGTGTAGTATCGGTAGATGGATAAGCATCAGTGGCCATTTGTGAAGAAAAGAATCTGTTGGCTCAATTGTCAAACATACGCTCAAAGTCAGCGGGCGTATACTGCACCGGCGTGGTAGTATTCGGAGGTGGAACCTCGGTATGTACACCCTGATGATGCGTCTCATCAACCCGTGGAATGGGTTCATCCGGGATCGCTGTGGTCTCCAGGTCTACACTAGGTTGTACCTCAGGCTACCTACGTGGCCGGCCTTTCTGCCTAGGTATCAGGGGATCAGTCATAGGTACGGAAGGATGAGGAATATTCTTCCTTCTAGGTGGCATGGCGTAACACTACATAAAATCTAGGTCAATAAAAGAAAACATCTCTATACCAATCATACCCCTCAATTCTAACCCTAAAATCAGAAATCTCAAAACTATGTGAACTCATCAGCTCGGTATAATATAGATAATATATATGTTTTAAAATTTGCTCTGATACCAATCAAATTGTCACGCCCCGACCCGCGAGCCCAGCAACGTGACAACCGCTGTACCACCTCGAGATGCATGCCTCGTCAGGCGGGCAATCCAAGATGGCACAAGGCATAAAATAAAAGGTATTCGAGCAATATATGGAAACATATATAAGAAATAATATACAAAATATTATTTAAAATATTTATAAGTGTGTATGGCACGTTTTACGATGCAAACTTGCAGCGGGACAGATAAATATATATATCAACATGCACTACTATTCTGAGCCAAGATTCACAAGGGATAGGGTGGCACCTACAAAATCGTGTCCGCAGTGAGATACCGGGATCACTGACCACCTGGACGCCTGTCGTCCGAAGCCTGATGACCTCACAACAAAAGTGAATGGTGTGAGTACAAATATATGTACCCAGTGAGTGACCCGGTTATAGTAACTGATCACCTAAGGCTAGGGATATGAAATAATCCAAAATGCCTTTAAGAAATTATTCAGTAAAAAAAATCATTTGAAATCCCATAATAAAACAAATATCAAATATACATTAATCACAAATGGGCTGGCTTCTGAAAATGTTCCAAAGGTACACCTGTGCACTTAGGTGCCCTACCGGACCGTCAAGGGTTACTTTATAATTCAAATTACTTTTCTTTACTCACTGGCCCATTCCCTTGACGTTTGCCTTACTGTGGTGGAACACAGCAAACTGGAGCCTTGGCGAGCTTCCCTTCACGCCTCTCCCAGGGTCTCGTCTGGCCGTGCCCCTCGATAGGCGGTCCGCGGTCAAGAATCTTGCATGCTTCTCCAACTCGGTCCACGCTCCCGCTTATATTGGAGCACCGAGGAACCCGCTCAATCTCTCATTTCTCCGAGGTATCGTACCCCATACAATTATTAATAATAATAATTTATAAAGTCTTTTGAAATTCCCACCCTTTAGAAAACGATTGACCTTCAATGGTCAACCACAATAATTCAAGCCACTCACTAGTAACGGAGGTTTGTATACTCCCAATAAATTCCCACGAACGCCTAAGCTCGTACGCTAATGCTCAACCTCGTACAATCATGTACCTAAATAGTCAAATTAAAAATCTAATTTGATTAATAAAGGCAATTGACTAAAAATTAAACACCTAGGTAAAATCTAATTAGACTTTCTAAGGTAACGGAGTAAAATTGGACAAGTCCTGGAACTAATTGAAGCTAGCATAAGTTAATTGGGACCTAGGGCTATAAAATGATCATTTTGCCCCTTAGGACCCAAATTGGGAAAGATCCCAATCAGCTGGATCCAACCCGGATCCAAATGGATCTGGGTTGCATGTTTCTTCAGCAACCAGAAAAATCTGATTGCATAATTTCCAAATTTAATTCTCTTTCAATTCTCCACCAAATTACATGAAAATTGAAACAAGTAATCTTAGATACATAATCTTTGAGCCCATAGAAAAAAAAATGAATTAAACAATGAATTCAGCAAGAAATTTGAATCAAAACAACAAGCTGTACAATTTTTCATGGGCAGCAGCGAAATTCAACTTCAAATTAGCATAACTTTCAGCTCAGCGCACGAAATCATGCATATAAGCTATCAAATTAAAGCTTGATGAGTCTAGAAGAATATAACAAAAATTCAGCCAATTCCTACTGTTGAATTGAAGGTTATGAGCTAATGAACAGACTGTCGTTGAAATAGCAAATTTTCAGATTCTGAAAATTTTTAACAAATTTGGTGTTTTTGATCTTCAAGGAAGTTAAAGGAGTTGTTTATGAGGATCAATGAAGTGTTTGATGAGGGGTTAAAGGCTGGAAATTTAAGGGAAATTAAAAGAACTTGAAGAGAAGAAGAACGAAAAAGAAAGAAGAAGAAATGAGTAAGAAAAGTGGGAAAATGTGGTCGGTTAGCCGACCACCACTTTTGTAATGGGTGGGTTGACCTTTGGTCAACCCATCTGAGTTGACTTTTGATCAACCCCACCGTGGGTTGACTTTTAGTCATCCCGGACTTCTTGCCTCGGTCTTCGTGACCAAGGACCCCACCAACTCCAGATAAAATTTTAGGCTCTTAGACTAGAAATTGAGCTAAAGAAAGTTCAAAACGTTTATGAAAAATCTAATTTGGTCTCTTGGCTAAATAATTTACATAAATATAATACTTGACAAGTGCGGACTAGGTCCGGGTGTGTCAATAATAATTAGGAACAATGGCCATCACCATTTCCCTAATAACCATTCTTTATTTAGCTTAATCATTCATTTCTTCTTTTTTTTATTTTCTTTTTTTTAATCAATTCAAAGTTACCCTTGAACAATTACTAAGGAAAATTGCCATCACAATTTCCTTAATAATTGTCCTCATTTAATCAATCATTTTTGAGCTTTCTTGATTTGATTTTAGAGGTTACCAATGAATAATTATTAAGAAAAATTGCCATCACAATTTTCTTAATAATTATTCTTTATCTATTCAAGCATTTTTTAATTTTCTCTTACCCTTGAATAATTATTAAGGAAATTGCCATCACAATTTTAATAGTAACTACTCATTAATTATTAAACCATTTTTTGATTTTCTTAATTAAGTCTTGAAATTAACCTTGAATAATTACTAAGGAAAATTGCCATCACAATTTCCTTAATAATCATCCTATATTTAATTAACCATTTTTCTTGAATTTTTATTAATCACATTTTAGAATTACCTTTGAATAATTATTAAAGAAATTGCCATCACAATTTCCATAATAATTACCCATTATTGAATTAATCTTTTTATATTTTCTTAATGATGCATGGGCATAGATTAAATGAGATGGACCTAATTAAAATGCAAATGGGCCTAATTAACTAAATGACATAATATAATGAAATGGGCCTAACTAAAATGCAAAATGAGCCTTGACACACCCGGACCTAACACGACTTTTTCGTACAAACGGAATAGTGTAAGATGGCGTATTAATTAAACAATATGTTGGTCCGGATGTGTCTAATGAAGAAGAGAAGTTAAAATTAGGATAAGACGGAGTTGGAATATAAAGTAATTAACCGTACATGGAAATTAGTAAATGCCAAACAGGCATCCAATTAGTCCCTAGAAATTTATTATGGGCCACGTTGGCATAAGAAATCAAGGGATTTAGTCAACGGGTAAAAATGAAAGAAAGTTGAAAAAGGAGATGTAGACACTATATTTTTACTTTATTATTTCATTCTTATTTTTTATATTTATATTTTCATTATTCTTATTTTTAATTCTATTATCAATTATGTTTACATTTTTTACTCTTTATTGGGTCCTGAGTGCTTAAGGTTTGCTTGGCTAAATTTTGGACTACTTATCAATTGGAATTAAGGGTCCAATTTTTATTAAAAAAGGAATTTGGGATTACAATAATAAAGCCTAATTCACCAAAGTTACAAAGTTACAAAGGCCCAAACATTTTATATATATATTTATATATATAAATATAGATATCTCACAAAAATATAATACAAACGAAAAAAAAACAAACAAAAAATGCAATTTGAAAAAGAAAAAAAGAAAACAACAGAAATTTAGGATTGGGGATGAGAGCACGTCTCTTCCACCCCATTGGCTGTTTTGTTTTTCTAAGTGGTCTCTCTCTCTCTCTCCTCACGGCTTTTCTTCCCGGATGCCTCCAAAGATAACTGAATGGAGCCAAAATCTAAACAGCAATAGAAGAATTGTTAGGTTAATGGCCTCAGTAGGTGCCGAAAGTGGAGCAGCTTTTATTGTTGCTACTAATTGAATTATTTGCAAAGGACCCCAGCGTCCTTGTCAAGGCTTTGTCTTTTTGCAATTTCCACCGCTTTTATTGTTGCTACTAATTGAATTATTTGCAAAGGACCCCAGCATCTTTGTCAAGTTGGCTTTGTCTTCTTGCAATTTCCACCTTTAATTCAACGCAGCCTACACAAATTTTGTTAGCTAATGACAAGGAATAGAAAGTAAAATTAGCTTTTTGAAAAGAAATGATTTTTTTCATTTCTTTGTTGCTACTAATTGAATTATTTACAAACCCCCCACGTGATTCTCTTGCATAAATCAACTAATCGTATTTTCTGTGGGGCCTCGTTTGATGAATTTTTCAAATATGGGACCATTATGCAATCAATGAATAACAAAACCCATTTGTCATCTCAAATAGCAAACCCCCCATGTGATTCTCTTGCATAAATCAGCTAATTATATTTTCTGTGGGGCCTCGTTTGATGAATTTTTCAAATATGGGACCATTATTCAATCAATGCATAACAAGACCCATTTGTCATTTCAAATAGCAAACCCCACGTGATTCTCTTGCATAAATCAACTAATCATGTTTTCTGTAGGGCATCTTTGATGAATTTTTTAAATATGGGACCATTATGCAACCAATGTATAAGAATACCCATTTGTCATTTCTAATCGAAAAAAAAAAAACATTTCCACTCCCCAATCTTCTTTCAAACTCTTTCTTTCGTAACTAACCTGGAAAAAAACTTGAAAAATCCCTTTAAATGCTTTCCTCTTCCACGTTTCCACCTTTGCTATCAACCGAAAGCTTTAACAATTTCGCCGATGGAGCTCTTGCATGAGCTCTTCTCAATCCCAACGGTGGAATTGGCTTCACCAAAGTTGGAAAGCCATGGTCCTGGAATCTAGATTTGGAAAATTTTAGTTGGTGTTTGAGGGAATATACAAAAAAAATCTGCGTGGGCTAATCCGTTTGGTAGCAAGTCATTCATTAATTTCGGTATATTTTCTTAGCCGCTTTGTCTGGATTAATTGTTATTTAGTTGTCTTTGCCATTTATTGGCTCTTCCTCTTGACTAATCTGCTCCTAAAAATACATAATGGTTATCCGTTGTTATGATTTGCATGACCCCACAACATGTCTACTTCTGAAGCCTATTAACATCTTGGGAAACAAAATGTGTATAAGACAAATGGAGTAGGTAATAATAAAATCAATTGAACTAAACCATTTTTTTTAAAATTATATTGGTGTTAATTGTTTGCGTAATTCTTCTAGTAAATTTGAATATTTTCTTTAGTGAATGAAGGGAATAATAAGAGGAATATATGATAATAAGGTTTTTTTTTTAAAAAAAAAGAATGATAAAGTTATTTTAAAATAGAATAATAAAGGAGAAATAAGCTTTTGAGATTGAAATAATGAATGACTTATTGATTAAAATTTTAAGACATGCATTTTATTGTCGCTCATATCATTATTGTTATTATCATCCATGCGAGTAATTATATGCGGGGATAGTGAGGGTCTGATCATGGAATCCGTTTCGGGAAGGTGAAAATTCACACCCGATCTGAGTTCCTAGGTAAGAGATCCATTTTGAATCAGACCCAGAATTGGGCGAGGTTCACGGTGGGTCTTGATAAAAACCTTGTTGTCCTTATTTTTAAAATTGATAAGATAATATTTCATATGCCATGCATTTAGGCATCTAAATAAATTATAGGTGTTAGTTTTAAAAAATAAATAAATTAATAATGATAAATTCTTAAGCCAATAAGGACAATAAAACCTTTACGTTAAATAATAAAAGTAAAAGAGTGATCACCTATGTCTAACAAAATCCTTACAAGTGGTTTAAGCTATGAGGATTTAATCACGAGATCCGGTTTGGGAGGGTGAAAATTCACACCTAGTCCGAAATTTTAGATGAGAGACCTATTTTGAATCAGACCCAAAACTGAGCGAGGTTCATCGTAGGCCTTGATAAAATCGTCGCCCTTTTTTTTAATTGGCAAAAATAAGATTTTACTCCTCAAACATTCAAATGTTCAATAAAGATTGCAAATTTTGAATAATCTCAAAACCAAATTATAAAAAAATAAAAATAAAAGTTGTTCAAAAAAGAATGGAGTACTAAAATGGACTTTTGAAAAAAAGGCTATCCAATAATTTCATTCTAAATGTCAATTTCTCAAAAAGAAAAAAAAATTGCTTTTCTTGAATAAAAAATGAATTTCCCAAAAAAATCAAAAGTTGAAAGAATTCACTTGATATTTTTTTTAAAATGTTGATTTAAGATGATAATACTAAACCTTGATTCATTTAATGAATTTTGATCTCATTCAAAAATAATATAAAAAAATGTTTTGGAATATGGTTTTCTCTCAACTTTTCATAAGTATAAAAAAAATTTCGAAACCTGCTTTTATTTTTTTAAGTTTACTTCAATAAAAATAATAGAAAATTACAAAACAAAAAAAATCAAACAAAAAGGAAAATTATAAAGACATTTTTTTAAGGCCTAAATATTATTAAATTAATCGGTACCGTCATCTTGAAGGACGTTGTAGGGGTGCTCATCCTTCCCCGCACGTAACCTTACTCCCGACTCCAGTTCTCCGTTCCGCAGACCGGGACCTACCCAGCTTAAGTACGCCATCTAACGGCCAATGTTAAGTTAGGTAGATTCTTAATAGGTGACTAACCACACCTAAACAAAAATGGTTAGTGGCGACTCCATAAAATTCTCTCAAGTCCCAAACCTCGTCGTCGTCTCGAGTAACGTTGCGACAGGGGAAAAAGTTTGACCCAAGGCTAAGTAGACCCGGTGTCGGGCTCCTCTATAAATAAAGGAGGGTCGAAGCTTTTTTCTTCATTTCTCTTTTTTTTTCCTTCTTTTTCTCTTTTTCTCTCTGGAGCCAAACAGAAGCATTTTGGAAATTTGGCAGATCCGGACAAACTGACCGGCAGAGCAAGGTGAGTTTCTAATACGTCATTCTACTCACCTAGATCTACGTTATACTAAGTTTACTCGCATTTCCATGCATCGGTTTAGCATAGATCTCAGTTTTCAACTTTTGACCGGTTAAATTTTAAAACTCAAATCGACGGATACCGGGTCGGTGAAATAAGATGAGTTTTAGTATGTTATAGGACTCACCTTAATCTACGTCACACTCCGTTTTCATGTATTTCTGTGCACCGGGTGAGAACAAGTCGGAGATTTAGTCAATTTAGGCTAAATCTTGGTTTTACGGAAATTGGACCCGTGTTTCTCGTTTCTGCCTCGGTGGATTCATCATGGATACCATGAGGATCGTCTATCTAAGTTTGTACGTCGAAAGGAGGAGAAAGGAGTGCGAAAACTGAGGGAGAGATCGGTCGAGAAACAGGTCGATCGAGTCCCTGCTTAGATATTTTTATATTATATTATTATAATTTAGATATTTATATATTATATTAATATATCGTTAGATATTTATATGTTATATCATTATAACATATAAATATCTTATAGGAGGGCTTTTTGGGCCCAATTTCAGGTAGAACTTGGCCCAACCCGGGTGGGGCCCATGGGCCCCAGGTGCATTTTGGTAATTTTCGTCAGGAGTCCGATTTTAGCCCCGAAACCTCCCAGACACTTTTCTAAGTGCCTGGCCCAGCCCTAGTGTGTGGCCCATGGGCCACAGGGGCATTTTCATATTTTCCTTCAAGTGTCCAATTTTTACCCCGAAACCTCCCGGACACTTTTCTAAGCCCCGAATCACATTCAAGCCCAGCCTTAGGTCATGTTAGACCCTTATAGGTGCATTCATAGTTTAATTATGAATGCTAACGTATTTCCGTGTATTAGGGCTCCGGTTGAATCGAATGCAGCGATACTCCAGAGGTTAAAGTTACATAGAGTGCTTGGGAGTATACGAATCTCCTAATACTGTGAGTGGCTTTGTTTTCAGTGCTTAGCCACTAGGGACAAACGTTTTTAAAGTTTTTAGAAATATAAATTATTTTAAAAAGGTTTTACAACTGTTTTGCGATAAAGGTAATTCACGACACACACTTTTTATTGTGTGATACACCCATTTAGAGGGTGAGATGATTTTAAAATCTAAAGGCTTATGTGTGTTTAAATGTTTTAAACATATATGTTTTGAATATATATATATATATATGATGAATATATGAGAGAGATGCGAGATGAGTAATTGAGTGGCTCCTCGTGCTCCAATATATGTGGGAGCGTGGACCGAGTTAGAGAAGCATGCTTGATTCTCAGCTGTGGACCGCCTATCGAGGGGCACGGTGAGACGAGACCCTAGGAGAGGCGTATAGGGAAGCTCGCCAGGGCTCCAGAGCTGTGTTCCACCACAGCTGGCCACCACCGAGGGAACGGGCTAGAGAAAGAAAAATTATGAAAATGTGTTTAAAGAAAAAGGAGATAGCCCTCTGTGCAATAAGGCATACGACCGGCAAGTTGTACGTTCAGTGTATTAGATGCAAGCCCGTTTAGTATATATTTATTTTAAAAGTTTTGAATCTAATTCTCCTTTGGAGAATTATAAAGGAGATTTTAAAAAAAAAAGCATATTTATTTTATTTTTGTTATATTTTGGATTACCCATGTTTTACCTAACCCCAATGTAGATTCATTGAACCTCTGTCACTCACCTGTATCTAATGTGGATGGATGCAGATCCGCATATGAGATCAGCAAATAGATTAAAGGCTCACTAGGAGATGTCGGTGGCTTAGGCTTAGTAGCTTTCCGTTGCGTAGCTAGGTATTCTTTTAAATTAATCCACTAGTGTTGCTTATAAATTAAATGTTTATTTAAATGATTTCTAATTAAAATTTTAGTTTTGTTTTGCAGCAATGATATCTATTTCAAGCCTTGCGGTGCCTCGAATGCGTGGCTGCAGACACGTATTTCGAGGTAACCCAGCGGTTGTCACGTGGCCGACCCAGACAAGTCAGGGCATGACAAGCCTAATTTACCAAATGACATAAATTAAAATACTAATGGACTTAAGCTAAAATGCAAATGGGTCTAATTAACTAAATGGCATAAATAATAAAATGGACTAAATCCTAGAGTGGAAATGAGCTTAATATTTAAAGCGCAAATCTAACCCTAAATGTATGATAAAACATGTTTTTTTTTATTCGTATTTTTTTCTTTTTTATTTTATGATAATGCAAATGGCCAAAAATGCATGATCTAATTAAAGAAAAACAGAAAAAAATAAACTAAATATACGCACATGCATAAATAAAACATATGTAACTATAATATTAAACTAAATAAAATTAAACTAACATAAAAATAAAGAATAAAATAAAAAAATTATTTGGATTAACAAAATCGGAGAGTATATGAGTGAACATGCTTTAATTAAAGATGCAAACAATTTATTCCTTTTATCAATGCTTAAATATTTCAGGTGACCAACATATGTTTTTTTTTATTTTCTTCCCATTTCCCTATTTGCTTTTTATCCTAACTACTAAGAACCGAAACCCAAATGAGTGAATAAATAATTGAAACAAATGGAAAGCCCAAGCACAGACGTTATACCATGGTGCCAGTAAACTCAGTTTCAGCTTTTGTTTTTATCAACCAAAGAATTAAGCAAATCAAGACTATACATATAGCACCCATTAAACCAGGAAATACCCATATGCCAAAAACCCAATATTGAAGCCCAAGAACCCTAAACAACGCCCAAACACCCGGCAACCCATCATTAAAAAAAAAAATCAGTCAACCCAATGCAATCCAAATCATCCCATACTTATGCATAATAATACAACCTGCCAAGTAAAAGGCCTGAAAGTCAGATTTCACATTTCTAAAATCAATCTTATATATCTTATATATATATATATATATATAAAGAATCCCCTTTCAATAAAAGGAAAGAAATTAAATGTATATGGTCTAAAAATTTGACAAGTGTCTTAGGTCTATGAATGCCACGTTTCCCTTACAATTCTCAAAATTAAATTTTTTTTAGGTTTATCACAAAATTTTTATAACTGGCTCCTAACTTGATCCAAGGGCTCCTATTTGCTAACTGAAAGGCTAGGATTTTATCATGAATAATGCCAAAATTCCCTACTTGCTCTCTAAGTTTCTACCTCTGTCCTATGCCTGTGTCTTTGATCTACAGAGAAGACCAGGGAGGAAATCTGCCATTGTTTTGTTACCTTGTGAAGATGTCAAGGTTAGCCAATGAGGGAGGTAGTTACATTCCAAGAGCCAATAACCATACGGCAGCGCATGGTATATCTTCTCTATTTGTAGTTGTTTGTATTTGAATGTTAGGAGAGCCTGAAAGAGTTCTACTGCACATGGACTGCCCTAATACTGCCATGTAATATGCATATAATGCTTGATGAACATAGATGATGGTTGACATATGATGCTTTGTGTCCACTAATTTCGACCCATTCTCACATCTTAATTGTTAAACTCTCCATCTGTGTTGTCCCACTTTTAGGCATCAAAAAAAATTTTCCAATGAATGTGTGACATGTTGACACCTTGCAATCCAATTAGTCTCTAGCCTCTAAATGCGTGGACAGTAAACTGAACCATGAATTTATTGAAATTCAATGCTGCTGTTCTCAAATTTAAGGCCAACGTGTGAACTTATGCATTCATAACTATACTGCTGCACTTATGAAAAGGCATGAATTTTATTATGTGAATTTGCTCTTGTAACTTGTAAAATTGCCTTTCCAGCCTATTGCTCATGTAACTTTCTGGTGCTTGGTTTTGGTGCAGGCTTCCTTCACATGTGTCGCAAGCAAATTAGAAGCACAAAAAGAGATGGTAAGGCAAACTTGGGATTCAAACTCAGAAAGAGTGATTCAAGATTTATGAGAGCATATGAAGAATCAATTGAAACCTGGAGGGGCTAGGAAGGCTATATTTTTTTGTAATTTTTTTATTTTTAAATTTTTTTGTATTTTTATATTTTATTATTTTTTGTATTTTCCATAACAATAAATTTTTTATTTTTTCATTAATAAGGATGTAAACAAATACAAATAAAATTAATTTTATTGAGTACATTTTATTCATTTCTTGATCAATTTGAGTTTATCTTAACTTAGAAATTAAAGGTCCTCAAAACGCAAATTAACCTCTAATTGTATGCAATTTAAATTGGAACATTAATTGCACCAAGTTTAATTGGAACATCCACTCTTTTTAATGGCTAAGTTAAGAACATAACCAAATTATCAATGATATGGGCTAGGTAACTCAATGAAAATTGGTGTCTACAGTCACTGCCATCAACTTTCTTAAGGAAAGTTGATACAATGGTGATATCTATTACAAGGTATTTTCCCTCACCATAGTTGATGATGTCTCCCACTTCAAAGTAACGAAATTTTCATACGAGCGTCACCTTATCAAAGATTATGCGACCAATAACTGAGTAAACAAACTTACTCCAAATACTGCTGTAAGCATTGAACCAATAACCTTAGCACGGAGTAAGTTCAAGTTGAATACAAAATGTAAGAAGAGAACAACCTTTCTGAATATGTCCTGCGTAAGACTCAGTTGTCCATTTGCTTTACCAATGTTCGGATCATGGGGATAGAAAACTTCTTTAAGAAGAAATCCATAATTCAATATGAGCAACATTATGATAGCTTTATTTGCATGCAAGATCAACCACTGTCGATCATTTTCTACCCAAGTTTTAATATGTCATTAATTGAATACCAAATTATAGTTACAAGCAATATTACAACAGCCGCTATGAATCTATTTTTGAACCTTTGGCGCTATTAAAGTGGAAAAATCCCACATCGAGGGTCTGATTTTTTTTTTAAAATCTTATATTCAAGTTAGGTCTCTACACCTATAGTCTTAATGGAATTGTTTGATATTTATGCCAATTGGTTTTAGGTGAATCCTTAAAATGGTATCCAAGCTGACGCACGTTTTCATTACCCCCGTTCTAGTTGTTCACATGTAGACCCGTCTATTTCCATTGTTTCTCTTAGGCTACATGTGTAGGGGCGTGTTAAAGTGGTTTTATCCCCCATCTGTTAAATCTAACCTACTTGACGCTCTTATATTCAAGTTGGATTTCTCCTCCTATTGCCAATTGGTTTTAGGTTAGTTGTTTAGCATGGTATCAAGAACTTCTGTTATTTTTTTTTCCAATTTTTCTTATTCCTTCTTGGGTTTTACCAACCCTCTCACTTCTCTTAACCCCTTTGTCTGAATTACAGTC
Organism: Microcos paniculata; assembly: GCA_030664755.1. Classification (NCBI taxonomy): domain Eukaryota; kingdom Viridiplantae; phylum Streptophyta; class Magnoliopsida; order Malvales; family Malvaceae; genus Microcos; species Microcos paniculata. Next base: position 2,747,521 of record CP131463.1, read on the forward strand.
ACCTATGACACTTCCAGCTCATCTGTCAGTTAATTCTCCTTATCCCAAGTATTCTTTATTTATTTTGTTTTCTCTAGGTCTCCATTTATTACACGCTCTATACCAGTGGATAGATTTTGCTTCAATCTATCACTCAACAGACTCAGTTAGGGGTTTGATAGCGTTCAATATGAGGGATTTGATTAAGTTTAATTTGTGTAGGTTACCTTGTATATCTTATATGTTCTTGTATAAATACCTTACAAACTATGTAATAGTTCATATAATACAACAAAATTCATTCTTCCATTCTTTGTTTCCCTCTTTCTCCCGCATGGTACCAGAGCCAATTATTACATTAATAACAAGAACTTGAAATTTGACACTTCAATTACATCAAGGTCACTACCTTCAACTTTTTTAAGGAAAGTTGTTACAATGTTGATCTCTGCTACAAGATATTTCCATCACCATAATCAATGTTGTCTCCCACTTCAAAGTAACAAAATTTTCATACGAACGTCACCCCCATCAAAGATTATGCGAGTAATACCTGAGTAAACAAAACTTACTCCAAATACTGCTGCAAGTATTAAACTAATAACCTTAGCATGGAGTAAGTTTGAGTTGAATATAAAAAGTAAGAATAGACCAACCCCCTTGAATATGCCCAGCACAAGACTCAGCTGCCCATTTGCTTTGCCAATGTTTGGATCATAGGGATAGAAAGCTACTTTAAAAAGAAATCCACAACTAAATATGAGTAACATGATGATGGCTTCGTTTGCATGCAAGATCAACCACGGTCGATTTTTTCTACCTAGGTTTTTAATATGTCGTTGATTGAATACCAAATTAGAGCTACAAATAGTACTACCACAACCGTTATGGATCTGTTTTTGAACCTCTGACGATGTTAAAGTGGAAAAATCCCACATCAGTTATCTAATTTTTTTTGGGACTCTTATATTCAAGTTGGGCCTCTACACCTTAGTCTTAATGGAATTGTGTGATATTTATGCTAATTGGTTTTAGGTGAGTGCTTAAAATGGTATCCAAGCTGAAGACCTTTTCTGTTGCCCCTATCCAGGTTGTTCACGTGTAGAATCATATGTTTCTGTTGTTTCTCTTAGGCTACATGTGTGGGGGAGTGTTAAAATCCTTCTATCCCCCATCCATTAAATTTGACCTGCCTAGTGCTTTTATATTCAAGTTGGATCTCTCCACCTATTGCTAATTGGTTTTAGGTTGGTTGTTTAACATGGTACCAAGAGCTTCTGCTAAGTTTTTTTTTCTTTTCCAAGTTTTCCTATTCTTTCATTGGTTTTACCATCCCTGTCACTTCACTCAACCCTGTTATCTGAATTCCAGTCACCTATGACACTTTTAGCTCTTCCATCAATCAATTCTCCTTATTCCAAGTTTTCCTTATTTATTATGTTTTCTCCGAGTCTCCATTTATTACACCGCCTATACCAATGGATAGACCTTACTTTGATCTATCTCCCAATAGACTCTGTTAGGGATTTGACGCCACTCAATTTTAGGGATTTGATTAAGTTTGGTTTATGTAGATTACCTTGTATAGCTCATAGTTCTTGTATAAATACCCTGGAAACTTATTAATAGTTTATGTAATGCAATACAGTTCATTCTTCCATTCTTCATTTCCCTTTTTCTCTCGTATGGTACCAGAGCCAACTATTACATTAACACCAGGAACTTGAAATTAGATACTTCAATTACATCAAGGTCACTACCTTTCACTGTCTTAAGTAAAGTTGTTACAATGGTGATCTCTGTTACAAGCTATTTTCCATCACCATAGTCAATGTTGTCTTCCACTTCTAAGTAACGAAATTTTCATATGAGCGTCACCCAATAAATGATTATGCGAACAATACTTGAGTAAACAAAACTTACTCCAAATATTGCTGCAAGCATTAAACTGAAAACAACCTTAACATGGACTAAGTTTAAGTTGAATTCAAAAAGTAAGAAGAGACCAGCCTCTCTGAATATGTCTGGCACAAGACTTAGCTACCCATTTGCTTTGCCAATGTTTGAATCATGGGGATAGAAAGCTGCTTTAAGAAGAAATCCACAACTTAGTATGAGCAACATGATGGTGGCTTCATTTGCCTTCAAGATCAACCATGATCGAACTTTTTCTACCCAAGTTTTTAATATGTCATTGATTGCATAACAAATTACGGCTACAATCTGCATTACAACAGCTGTTATGAATATGTTTTTGTACCTTTGGTGATGTTAAAGTGGAAAAATCTCACATTGATTGTCTGATTGTTTTGGGACTTCTATATTCAAGTTGGGCATCTGCAACCTATAGTCTTAATGAAATGGTTTGATATTTATGCCAATTGGTTTTAGGTAAATGCTTTACATGTTATCCAAGTTGAGGCCCCTTTCCGTTACCCCCACTCCGGTTCTTCACATGCAAACCCATATGTTTCCATTGTTTCTCTTAAGCTACATGTACGAAGGTGTGTTGATATGGTTCAATCCCACATCTATTAAATATGACCTGTATGAGACACTTATATTCAAGTTGGATCTCTTTACCTATGCCAATTGGTTTTAGGTTGGTTGTTTAGCATGGTATCAAGAGCTTAGGATTTTTTTTTTGTTGTTTACAATTTTTTCTATTCCTTCTTGTGTTTTATCGACCTTGTTATTTTACTATACCTTTTTGTCTAAATTCCAATCACCTACGACACTTCCAACTCCTTCGCCAGTCAATTCTCCTTATCCCAAGTTTTCCTTATTTATTGTGTTTTCTAAGGGTCTCCATTTATTACACTGCCAATACCAGGAGATAGATTTCGCTTCGATCTATCACTCAACAAACTCAGTTAAGTATTTGATGGTGCTCAAATTTAGGAATTTGATTGTGTTTAATTTGTGTAGGTTACCTTGTATAACTCATAGGTTCTTGTATGAATACCCTAGAAACTTTGTAATAGTTCATAAAATATGATACAATTGATTCTTCCATTCTTCGTTTCCATCTTTCTCTGACATGGTACTAGAGCCAAGGTTATTACATTAAAATCAAGAACTTGAAATTTGACACTTCAATTTCATCAAGGTCATTGCCTTTAACTTTCTTAAGGAAAGTTGTTACAATGGTGATCTCTGTTACAAGGTATTTTCCCTTACCATAGTTAATGATATCTCCCACTTCCAAGTAATGAAATTTTCATATGCACATCGGCCCATAAAAGATTATGCGAGTAACACTAAAGTAAATAAAACTTACTCCAAATACTGTTGGAAAAAGATTAAACTAATAACCTTAGCATTGAGTAAGCTTGAGTTGAGTACAAAAAGTAAGAAAAGACCAGCCCATCTGAATATGTCCAGCATAAGACACAGCTGCCCATTTGCTTTGCCAATGTTTCAATCATTGGGATAGAAAATTGCACTAAGAAGAAATCCATAACTCAATATAAGCAACATGATGATGGCATTATTTACTTGCAAGATCTACCACAGTCGATCTTTTTCTACCCATGTTTTTAACAAGTCACTGATTGAATAACAAATTACAACTACAAGCAGCATTACAACAGCTGCTATGAATCAGCTTTTGCACCTTTGGTGATGTTAAATTGGAACAATCCCACATCAGTTGTTTGATTTTTTTGGGACTCTTATATTCATGTTGGGCCTCTGCACCTATAGTTTTAATGCAGTTGTCTGATATTTATGCCAATTGGTTTTAGGTGAATGCTTAACATGGTATCCGAGGTTAAGCCAGTTTTCGTCGCCTCTGTTCCAGTTGTTCACGTGTTGATCGGTCTGTTTCCATTGTTTCTCTTAAGCTACATGTATGGGGGAATGTGAAAGAGGTTTTATATGACATATGTTAAATATGACTTGCCTGAGGCTCTTATGTTCAAGCTGGATCTCTTCACCTATTACCAATTGGTTTTAGGTTGTTTGTTTAGCATGGTATCAAAAGCTTAGGTTAAATGTTTTTTCGTTTCCAATTTTTCCTATTCATTCTTGGGTTTTACCGACCTTGTCACTTCACTTAACCCTTTTGTCTGAATTCTAGTCACCGTAGCTCTTTCGCCAGTAAGATCTCCTTATCCCAAGTTTTCTTTATTTATTGTATTTTCTACGGGGTTTCCATTTATTACATCGCCTTTAATAATGGATAGATCTCGCTTCGATCTATCACTCAACAAATTCAGTTAGCGATTTGACGACGCTCAATATGAGGGATTTGATTAACTTTAATTTGTATAGTTATCTTGTATAGCTAATAGTTTCCTATATGTGTAGACACTTATTTTTAAATTTTAGTTGATTAAATAATAGATTAATTGGTTAATTAGTCAATTAATTAATCATTTCCATATTTTATTTTTACTTATCCTTTTTAAGTTTAGTTTATTTTTATTTTATTATTATTGTTGTCATTATTATTATTACTTTTTTTTTATTTCATTCTATTTTATTTTATTTTAATTTTTATTTTATTATCTTTCAGGTAATTTTGAATCGAGACTAAGGAGTCAAGATCAAGTCAACTCAGCCTCCTTGCAAGCCAGAGACCAACCGAGTTATTTCGGTTATCATGTATATATATATATATTTATTTATTTAAATGTGTATATATATATATTTATACGTATACATATATGTTTAAATGTGTATATACACACATATACATTTATGTATATATATTTATATATGTGTATATACTTATTTATTCATATATATAATATATATATACATATATATATGCCAAAACCCAACCCCACCACCATCAAAAGCCACCCCATGCAAGACCAAGACCAAAACACATGGTGGGGCTTTGAGTTTCGTGTTTGCATAGTGCTAGTGGTCATCATTGCTTGATATATTGGTGTATTATATTTAGGAAGCTAGATGGGTTCCATATTCCCATCTCATCAACTCAGCAATGGATTTCGACTATGCTTACTGCATGTTGACCGAGGGGAGGTGGGCCATTTCGGGGGATTTTTTTTTTGGGGGGTCATTATTATCATTCGGTTTTTAGGGCTCCCTGTTTTCGGGGATTTGTCTGAGGCAAGATAGCAGAAAACCGGGGTCTTCAAAAAAAAAAGAGAGAAGTCAGCGATTCTTTTTTCTTTTCTTCGGGAGGAGCTTCAAAAAGAGAAAAAAAGGGAGCTTTTGAAGCAAGGGGGAAGAAGAAAAAAGAAAAGGGGTTGGTTTGAATAAAAGCTGAAGCCATTATTTGCTCTCGGGAGGAAGACAGTCATTCTTAGAATTTTTTTTTTCCTTTCTTCCGCTGTGTTGTTTAAACGATTTACAAATAGAAGTATTAATTTTGGGCTTTTCTGTGTTTTCATTTTGCTGTTTCGTTCTTATCTTCTCTGTTTTGAAAAGCTTTCTTTTTTGAGTCTTCTGAAAACAAAACTCTCATCTTTAAGGGAGCAATCCATCTTTTGGAGGTAAAAATGTTATCTTTAGTTTTGGGTTGATTACATTCATGCTCATATTTGTTTGAAGTTCATTAAATTTATTCTTACAAACTATAAGCAGTTTATTTTATGACGTTTCTTTTACTACTCTATAAGTTTGGATCTTTTCTTTCTGTTTGCGCTTGTTTATGGTTCATTTGTGTACAAAGATGTTAACTTTATCTTCAATATTGGCATTTGCAGTTTGTTAAACTTTTATATCCTGCTAAATAACTTGATTCTTTTAAAATATGGTTTAAATGTAGTAAAAATGATGCTTTTTTTTTTGTTTTTGTTTAAGTTATTATGTGCTTAATCTTAACGATGTACATGATTGTGTAAAAAGTTCATAACTTCATATGTTTCATGTCAATCTTTATAATTTTTTGTGTTTAATATATATGTTTTATGATATCTGCTTCATGTAAATTTGATTTTGATCATAAAGTTTGCATCTTTAGGCCTGTATGAATATCTGATTGGATTAAAATTTTAATTTTGACTGTAAAGTTCTCATCTTTAAACTTGTTTAGGCTTAAAAATTCAATTTTAACTGTAAAATTTGCATCTTTAAACCTGTTTAGGTTATAAATTTAATTTCGACTGCAAAATTTGCATCTTCAAACCTGTTTAGGTTAAAAATTTAAATAAAAATTAATCTTGGTTATAACAAATGTATTTTTAAATTTGAATAGGTGCATATTTAGTATGGTATTTGACTTTGACCTTGTAAAATTACCTTTTTGCCCTTATATGTATGTTTGATTAATTAAAAGCTTAATCTTGTATGTAAGATTACCTTTTTACCCTTGCATATATATTTGTTTAATCATGAATTGAATTTTGTGTAAAATTACATACTTGACGTTGTATATGTGTTGGTTTAAATTAAGCTGGCTTATATGCGTTAAATTAGTTACCATGCAATTTGATCTTGAAAAGTTGATTTTAAATCTCTATGTCCTATTTATTTATGATATTTTATTCTGTAATTAATTGTGTATATATGTACTAACCCTTATTTCTTTATCTCATTCACACATAATTAAGTTTAGAACATTGATTTTTAAAAATTCATATGCATGGGGTGGCCGAAAGATGCCTTGGGAGTACGAGGTTTCTGAAGGTTTTCTCCGATGAAAAGTTTTTTTAGTGTCTAATCGGGAGTCCGATTGGGTCCAGGAGAATTTTTTCATCCCTTCAAAATTAAAAAATATGTTTTTCATTTAATTTCATAAAAAGCATACATCATGTTTATAATTTCTTTAATTTCTTAAAATTGGTAAATGAACTAAAAATTTGTTTTTACCTTCTTTTACAAAAGGAATGTTTATTCCCAAAGCTTTTTATCCACTTTTACTTTTATGTTTTATTTTCATTTTATTTTAAGAAAATCTCTTGTTTAAGAGGTCCAATTAAATTAAAGGAATGTTTATTCCAACATTAATTTCAAAACATGTCTTATAAGTTTTTTGAGAGATCTTAATTATCCAATTATAGTTAAGGCCTCTCAAATTAATTCAAGTTTTGTTAAAAAAATCATTTTTAAAATTTCTTTTCTTATTTTTATTTCTTTGAAAGGGAATATTTATTTTCTTTTGACCCTTTTTTTAATTTTCCAAAATACCTTTTTGGGAGAACTTCATTATATTTAATTAATTAAGACCCTTCAAGTAAACTTCTTTTTTATCAAAATGCATTTTTAACTCCAATAAAAGGAATGTTTATTCTTTAAATCTTTAAAATTCTTTTTTTTTTAAATCAAGTTTATTTGATAAAAGTACATTCATTTTTTTAAAAGGTCTTAATTTATTAATCTACTAAGGTTTTCCTACTAAAGTAAATTTTTGTCAAATTATTCCCTTCAACAAATTAAAAGGAATATTTATTCCGACATTGTTTTAAAATTAAATCTTTCTAAGAGATTTTAATTTAAGTTATCATAATTAAAGTCTCTTAATGTAAATTTCAAAGCATGAATTTGAGGATGTTTATCCCAACTTTTTTGCAAAATGTTTTATAGAAGGTTTCAATTAATATTCTCATAATTGAGACTTTCTAAAATTAAAATTAAACCTTTGTTTTTCAAAAGGATATTTATCCTCATTTTTAAATTTGACTTTGATTTTTGAAGAATATTTATTTCTATTTAGAAATTGAATTTCCATTCTAAGTAGGAAATTTCTTCAAATTCAAAATTGGGCTATGGATTTTCATATTAAAAGGATTGTTTATTCCGACATTAAGTCTTTAAATTTCAAATTTAGTTTTTATAATGGGATGTTTATCCTACATTAAAAGGAATATTTATTCCGACATTTAAAATTATGTTTTTTTAAATGATTTTAAAACATTTTATTATCATTATCCAAGTAAAATATTTCAAGACTTTTGTGGTACCGATTTCCGGGCGTCTCGGGGGTGCTAGTCCTTCCCCGAGCGTCACCGACTCCCGAACCTAAAATCTTTTTCGTAGACCAGTTTCTTTCCTTAACTTGATGTAATCTTTCTAGATTTACGTTGGGTTAAACCAATAGGTGACTAACCACACCTAATCAAATAAAAGGTTAGTGGCGACTCTATTTGTTTTTCGACTGTTTAGTCTCGAGCTTTTTCTCATGCCATATCATTTATCGTCGGAGCGGTAAAACGTCTCGACAGCTTGGCGACTCCACTGGGGACATTTTTAGAGTCAAGCCACTTTTTAAGTCTTATTTTACTTGGGTTTAATAATAAAATGTTTTAAGTTTCATTTCATGCATTGTATCATTCATTTGCATTAAATTGTTTTCCAACAATTGTTTCAAAATTTTTCCAAAAAAAAAAGAGAGAAAAAAAAGGAAGATTTTTCAAAATTAAGTTTATTAAAATTGCATCTTGCATTTATATCACATTTAATTTATATGTATGTTTTTATGTCTTGATTTTCTAGTATGCTTTGTGTGTTTAATTATTCGTATATATTTTGCATGTTTTAATTCTTAGCCTATCCCTTGATCCTCTAGCATGTCCTATGTCTTAATTACTTGTATATATCTTGCATGTTCCAATTTCCTTTGTATGTCTTGATTTGCTAGTATGCTTTTTGTATTTACCATTTTGCCCTTTTAGTCACTTGTATGTATTTTTTATGTTTTAATTCCTTGTGTATGCCATGTATGCCTATCTTGTTTACCATGTGTGCTTATCTCATCATACTATATTTTGAATTGGACTAATCGTGTGTTGACATGTGATAGTGAAATTTTTTCTGCTTCCTGCTTCTGCTTCTCCGAATGTTCACTACTTCACCGAAAGGCAATTGGTAAAGGTATAAGTCCCTCCCTCACACACGACACAAATTCATAACATAAAAGTTCGGGAGTCCGAACTTCACCTTTATTTAGGAGGGGGCGACGGGGTTGCCTCCACCCCATCTTGTCCGATGGGTACCCTTGTATAGAGTTTTAAACCCAGCATGTAGAAGAACCCAAAATCTAACCTAGATAGAGCCAAACCCGTTGGAGAAAACTCGTTTTCTTAGGACACAAAGGGGGGACGGCTTCTTACCTTTATCAATCCCTTTCGTTTTATCTGCTTATTTCATGATAGCATGCTGTTTGTCTGTTTTCTGATTATTTCGTGATGAAATGCTATTTGTATAAACTGTCTATTTTTCTGTACATATGCTTATTTCATGATAGCACGTTGTTTGTATAAACTATTTGTTTTCTTTCACCTTTTTGTGCAGATACTTATTTCATGATGATATGTTGTATGTATTCATTTCAGAATCTATTTGTTTTTCTTTCACTTTATCTTATATATATGCTTATTCCATAGTGGTATGCTGTTTGTATAGTTTGCCTGTATTCTTCCCCCACTTTATCCGTATATGTTTTTTTTCCATAATGGCATGCTGTTTGTATAATCTATCTGTGCTCTTCCTCGCTTTGTCTATATGTTGTCTGTTTTCTCCTCGCCTTATCCGTACATGTTTATGCTTTGCCTTATGATCTTCTTGTTTCATTAAATATCCATGATCATTGTGTTTTATTGCCATCATCACATACCATGCATTTCATTCGTAACAAAGGAACAATAAAGGGAAATTAGTCATGGCTGACAAGCAAGGTCAATTTGTAGGTTACCGGATATTTGGGCCCCCTGCCTTGTTTGGATGAAATGACTAATTATCTTTTATGGTTAAATTGTTGCGAGCCAAACATCTTTGCATCATTCATCTTAACATTATCATTTTATTTAGATACATTTCCTTTTACCTTTTTGCCATTTATTTTTCTTCTTTATCTCTGCATCCCATTCTCGCATTCCATCCCCATCTATAATAGGTTTACTATAAGAGAAAATTATTTATGGCGAAAGAAAGTGAGGAAGTACCCATGGAGATAGATTCGATGGGAGAGTCTGAAAATTTTGATTCCGCCAGTCCGACTTTGAAACAAGCTCTGTACTGGCTAAGGCAGAAAGCTAGGGAGGCATCAGCAAAGGGTCCTCCACCCTAGTTACCTGTAAGACTCAGCTGTAGTTTCGTCCGAAATGATCTGACAAAACTGAAACAGTTATGGGAAGGCATCAGTGATAAGGGTCGATTCAAACAGTTGTATGGAGATATAGCATTGCTCTTAGATGTGGAAGTGGAGGAGGAACTTCTAAAAGTGGCTTTGTACTTTTGGGATCCCTCATACCGGTGCTTTACTTTCAGTAAACATGATGAATCTTCTATGGGAGAGTATGATATGGTGCCGACAGTGGAGGAGTATCAAGATCTGTTGATGGTAGGGAGCAAGCCGGATAAAGTATTTTGGCCAACCGAGAATCATCCTAGGAAGCTAGTGAAGTTGTTGGGGATGAAGACCGAAGAGATAAGGAGCTACATGGATGGCGAATTCCTTTCAACTAGTTTCATGATGGATATTGTGGAAAAGAATACCACCTCTAGAAAAGGGATTGATATTCTAGCCCTTTTGATCTATGGCCTAGTACTATTTCCTAGAAAGGAGGGATATGTGCATATGTCAGTAACAACTCTTTTTATGGAGATCAAGCATCAGTCTGATCCGACTTTGACAATTTTGGCAGAAACCATTCGATCTCTCAATGCATGTAGAAAAGCCGGTGGTAAATTTGAGGCTTGTGGACAGTTATTGACAATATGGTTTAGAAGCCATTTCGGATACAAAAAGTTTGTAGGAATGGTCTTCAATAACAAAGGTGAAGAGACGATAGCCATTTATAATGCACATCCTTGGCCATCCCAATCAAGAACAGTGGTAGAATGGGTTGAATGGTTCACGAATTTGAAGAACCAAGACATCACATGGAGAGCAATGTGGACAACGACAAGAGATACTCCTTATTTGGATGCAAGTATATCGTGGATCCCTCTTGTAGGCATTTGGGGGACCATCAGTTACTCCCCATTGCTAGTAAGATGGCAATATGGGTCAGAACAGTCTATCCCTTTCACTTTTGGTCTCAATTTGTTAAACTTCCAGCATGACACCGAAAAGGGATTTGATGAGGCCAAATTGTGGGCAAACTTGTACAAAGAAGCACAGAAGATGGATCGTGGCAATCATACTGACAATGCAATTCCTGAATACGTTATGTGGCATAGTAGACGGGCGAAACAGATTTCAGTTCCACCAGTTCTGGATCCTAATTACCCTTTGGTTGAGGCACCGGAGGACAAGTTAGAAAGACTGGAAATTGAGAATCAAAGATTCAAAAAATGGGCTCAGTTAGTAGAATTGACCCAAAAATGTTAGCAATTGGAGCTACAGAATCGGCAACTACGAGACCATCTTGGAAATAGCCAGATAGAGATGCAAGGATGGGTTCAAGACTGGGTAAGAGAGAGTGCCAACAATGTCAAGCTGAAAGGGGAGGTGAAAGAATGGAGAGAAGAGGCCACAGAAATGAACCGATTGGCAGCAAGGACCAAAATCTTCAATCAAGAACATGCCCAAAGCTGGAGAATTGCCCGAAAACAATGCTTTCGAGTTTAGGAGGATAAGAGCGAAGTAGAAGAAGCAAAGATTGAACTGAAAAGAGAATTGGCGGAGCAGAAATGTATAGTAGGGTGGTTAGTCTGGAGAAACAATGAGTTAGAGCAACAAGTTCGCGATGCTGCCAACAGATTGACTATTTCTGAAAATCAAAATACTGAGATCAGGGCACAATCGGAGCAGTTCAGAAGACAAGCATAGTGATAGATTTGTTCCTAAAATATTATCGTCTTATGTTTTGATTCGAATGGTACTCTTTTATGGGTTGTTAAACTCACTTTCCTATTTTCGTAATACTAATTATCTTTATAGTAATCTTGTTATGGATGGGTTTTCACATTACATAATCGTTCAAGCATATTCATACACACATTTCATTCATATTCATAGTAAGGGAATCTGATTCGTCCTTATGGTTAAATAAAGGTTTCAAGATAGCACCTCCAACGCACAGATTTAACACTAGATTACAATCTAGAATTGTCATGGAAGAGCAAGCTGCCGAGATTGAACAGCTAAGGAAGGCAAACGAGGATCTACAGAAACAATTGGATCAGATGGCAGAAATGGTGGCCAGTATGAGACAGCAAAACATGGCAAATTCAGGCAACAATTCCAATGGGCAATCTTCTCAGAGTACACTCCCACACGGACTCCCCATAGCTCAGCCCACGAATGCCTTTCTCCCACCTCCCGCACTCATTATACCTTTGCAAGAAAATCAAACACAAATTCCTCAACCAACCACAAACACATTCACCTTCCCACCACCTCCACCCGGTGTGTACCCTTTTACACCCTCAATGTTTACCACAAGGGGAGGAATCCCAACAACTCAACCAATTCCCCCTCCCACCTACACTATGCCACCTCCTACCCTTGGACACACCCCAAACAATCCCGTGTTTGTGCCTGATGAACAATTTGAGAGGGAGATCGGTGGGGCCGAAAGTCAAAAGGTATTGAGCCAGATAGAGGAGCGGCTCAAGGCCATGGAGGGCACTCATGCTTATGGCATTACTGATTCTTATGAATTGAGCTTGGTGGATGGGTTGGTGATCCCACCAAAGTTCAAAGTGCCTGAATTCGAGAAGTACAAGGGGACCACATGCCCTAAAGACCACATTACTATGTATTGCCGGAAGATGGCCACGTACTCCAGAGATGATAAGTTGCTAATTCACTGTTTCCAAGATAGCCTTACCAGGTCTGCAACACGGTGGTACAACAAGGTAGATAAGTAGGGCATTCACTCTTGGAATGATCTAGCCCGGACTTTCATTGATCAGTATAAGCACATGACTGATTTGGTACCCGATAGACTAACCTTACAAAATATGGAGAAGAATTCTTCTGAATCTTTCACCGAATATGCCCAAAGATGGAGGGATATAGCAGCTCAGATTCAACCTCCTTTAACCGAGAAAGAGACCACAAGGTTATTTGTTAATACCTTGAAAGCTCCATACTACAGCCATATGCTAGCCGGTGCCACCAAAAGCTTTACCGACATGGTCCTAGTTGGAGAGATGGTGGAAAATGCACTCAAAACTGGCAAATTGGAAGGTGGGGAGTCTAGTGCGGCTAGGAAAAATCCAAAGAAGAAAGAAGGCGAGGTGAACACCACTGGATATGGAGGATACCAACAATACCCCCAACAGCAATATCGACTAAACCAATCCCAATATCGACCATACCAACCACAATACCGACCATACCAATCCCAATACCAACCCCAATATCGTCCCACCAACTACACACCACCTCAAAACACCTACCAACATCCTCCTCCCAACTATGCTCAACCACAAAACACTTATCAATATCCGATATCCAATACCAGTTATACTGCCCCCAGACTAAACACTCAAAATTGGAACCCAAAACCACCAAGAGAAAGGAAACAATTCACCCCTATTCTCATGACTACACCGAACTTTATGCCAAACTCATGAGCAACAAAATGATTGAACCAGTCCAATACTCAACCCCTTTACAGCCTCCATATCCGAGGTGGTTTGATGAAAATGCCACATGCGCCTATCACTCGGGGGCTAAGGGGCATAATATTGAGAATTGTATTCAGTTGAAGGAAGTGGTACAAGGTATAATCAATGAAGGTCGTCTGACTTTCGATACACCGCCAAGTGTGGGCACAAATCGTCTCCCAAATCATGGTGGAAACACTATGAATATGATTGATGATGGGGCAGTTCATGTTAAAAGAAAGGTTGAAAAGATTATCACACCAATGAAGGTCGTATATCAGGCTTTGCTAAAGGCCCAAATGATTACTCCCTTGAAGTTTGAAGGTCATGAGATCCAGTGTTGCACTGAATTCCAAGGAAAGTTGCAAGCTATGATGGATGCCGGTCTAATTGAATTTTATGTGGAGAGAAACGAAAGTACCGACATCTGTATGGTGAATAATGAAAATGAAGATTCTTCCCATTATAAACCAAGTTTGAAACTATCTGTGATTCAAAAGCCCAGCCTCGCCATTCCTATAACCTCACCAAAACCAAGCCTGTCAATTCCGATGACCCCTAGGACGACATTGAATATCCCCGTATTGAAACCAAGCTTAAATTTGAATGTGCCAACACCATTCCCCTATCGAAGTGATAAGGAGGTACCTTGGAGGTATGAGAGTTCAGTGCAATAGATGCATGCCAATGTCCAGGAATCTGAATCAGTGAATATTTCTTAAGTATGAGGCATGACTAGGAGTGGGAGATGCTATGCCCCAAATCCAACAGCCACTTCACATAAAGAGAAAGAGAAGGGCATGGAGAAAAATGATGAAGTTGTTACACCATCTGTTGAAGAGCCGGAGAAAGAAATTGAAAAAGAAGTAACCAAGATGGTGGATGAAAATGATGCTCGTGAATTCTTGAAATTCATCAAACAAAGTGAGTACAGCGTCATAGAACAACTAAATCGCTTGCCAGCCAAGATCTCTCTGTTAGCTCTACTTTTGAACTCCGAGGCACATCGTAATGCTCTTCTCCGAATCCTGAACTAATCTTATGTGTCCAAAAACATCACCGTGGCCAATTTGGAACATATTGCCGGGGGTATCATAGTGACTGATTACATCTATTTCACTGATGAAGAGATCCCTTCCGGAGGAAGAGGCAATTACAAGGCACTGCACATCACTGTTCGGTGCAAGGATCATATGGTGGCCAAAGTGTTGATTGATAACGGATCTGATTTGAACGTGATGCCGATTCATACACTGATGAAATTGTCTATAGACCAATCTTTAATTAAAGCCAGTCAGTTAGTGGTTAGAGCATTTGATGGCACACAGAGAGAAGTTGTTGGAGAAATGACTATTCCGAAAATTGTAGGACCGATTGAATTTGAGATCCTTTTCTAGATTATGGATATTTTGCCAACCTATAGCTGTTTCCTGGGTCGCCCTTGGATCCATATGGCTGGTGCTGTTCCTTTTTCCCTTAATCAGAAAGTCAAGTTCTGAGTTGATAACAAGATAATTTCTGTGTCCGGAGAAGAGGACATCATGGTAATGCAACCTCCAAACACTCCTTACATTGAAGCTACGGAAGAGCATTGGATTGCTCTTTCCGGTCATTTGAAGTAGTCGAGGTAACATGGGTAAGAGAAGGATCCAAGCTACCTAGCCCACATTTTTCTGGTTGCTTGAATATGCAAGTCAACATAACTGTCGGAAGAGGCTGTCGAGCCGGAAAAGGACTCAGAAAGTATGGCCAAGGAATCCGTGAGACTATTATCTTACCAAAGGCGAAGCCCACTTTTGGACTTGGATATAAGCCTTCTTGGAGAGAAAAGTCCGAAGCAAGGGAGGAGAAGAAGTGCAAGCGTATGGTTGCATTGAGAGGAGGGGAACTTGAACCCAAGAAACTGAAGATTCCACCGTTGAAAGATAGTTTTGCTTTTGCTGGAACGATGAACCCAAAAAGATCAGTTGTTGAGCTTGAATAGTTATTAAAGGGATTGTCTATCAGCATGCTAGAGCATGGGGAATCAAGCAGTGGAACATCGATTCAACGAATGGCACCGGGGACTGATTTGAATAATTGGGAGTCTTTCGAGATGCCAGTGAATTTGTCAGATCTGAACATGTAATTAATTAAACTTTGAGAACTCATTTTATCCTACACTTCTACCCAAGAGTGTGGACGGTTGACTTTCATATGTTATGGGTTTTATTTTCATGTTTGCTCCATCATTCATGATATTGATATTCACACTATTAGACTCTGCACCATGTATATATTTCATTGCGTTTTCCTCCATATGTTTATCCTTGTTGTTCATTTTCTTCTTTTATTCATGGATCAAGTGCATATATGTCTTTTGACCCCAGGACCTCAAACGATGAATGTAAAGACAACAAAGATGGTCTTTTTGAATCCGACTTTGATTGGTTCGTTAATGCAGATGACCTTGACAATGATGATGATGATGATTACTCTCTTCCCCCTGATCTTATGAGACTGATTGAAAGGGAAGATAAACAGATCTTACCCTACAAAGAGGCCACTGAATTGATCAATTTGAGTGATGATGGGGAAAAGAGAGAAGTTAAAATTGGCACTTCCCTAACATCCGAACAAAAAGAGGAACTAATGGCATTACTCAGGGAATATGCTGATGTCTTTGCTTGGTCCTACCAGGATATGCCAGGTCTGGATGCTGAGATTGTGGTGCATAAAATGCCAATCAAGCCCGGATTCAAGCCAGTACAGCAAAAGTTGAGGAGAATGAGGCCTGCCATGTTATTAAAGATCAAAGAAGAAGTGAAAAAGCAACTAGACACAGGATTTTTGAAAGTAGCTACTTATCCTGAGTGGGTCGCAAATGTAGTACCAGTCCCGAAGAAAGATGGCAAAGTTCGAATGTGTGTGGATTACCGAGATGTCAACAAAGCCAGTCCGAAAGACAATTTCCCACTGCCCTATATTGACACTTTAGTCGACAACACAGCTAAACATGCAACATTTTCTTTCATGGATGGTTTTTCGGGGTACAACCAGATTAAAATGGCTTCAGAAGATAAGGAGAAGACTGCTTTCACCACCATGTGGGGCACGTTCCAATACAACGTGATGTCCTTTGGTCTCAAGAATGCCGGAGTAACTTATCAGAGAGCTATGGTGACCCTTTTTCATGATATGATGCATAAAGAGATTGAGGTGTATGTGGATGATATGATTGCCAAAGGTTGGAATCCAGAAGAGCATATGACTGGCCTGAGGAAGTTGTTTGAGAGGCTGCGCAAGTATCGGTTGAGCTTGAATCCGGCCAAATGTACTTTCGGCGTTACTTCAGGGAAGCTGTTGGGCTTTATTGTTAGTCAAAGGGGCATTGAGGTAGACCCGGATAAAATCAAAGTCATTCAGAATTTGCCACCTCCGAGGTCTCAAAAAGAAGTAAGAGGTTTCTTTGGGCGATTAAACTATATCTCCCACTTCATTTCCCAGTTGACTGCAAAATGTGACCTGATTTTCAAGCTTTTAAAGAAGAATAATACGGGAGAATGGAATCAAGATTGTCAGAAAGCCTTTGACAAGGTCAAGGAGTATTTGTCGAACCCACCAGTGCTGGTACCTCCTGTGCCTGATCGACCTCTAATCTTGTATCTAATAGTGTTGGAACACTCCATGGGCTGTGTTTTGGGGCAACATGATGAAACCGACAAGAAAGAACAAGCAATCTACTATGTCAGTAAGAAGTTCACAGAGTATGAGGCTAAGTATTCTCAGATAGAAAAGATGTGTTGTGCATTGGCGTGGGCAGCTCAAAGGTTAAGACAGTATATACTGTATAATACCACATGATTGATAGTAAAGCTAGATCCAATCAGATTCCTCTTTGAGAAACCTTCATTGTCAAGACGATTGGCTCGATGGCAAGTACTATTGTCAGAATATGATATAGTTTATGTCTCCCAGAAAGCTATCAAAGGGAGTGCTATTGCTGAATTTCTAGCTGACAGAGTAGTTGATGATTACGAACCCATGAAGTTTGAGTTTCCTGATGAGGACTTGTTGTCAATATTCAATATGGAGCTAGAGCAAGAAAAGAAATGGAGAATGTATTTTGATGGGGCATCAAATGCACTGGGGCATGGAGTAGGAGCTGTCCTAATATCCCCAAACGGTGATCAATACCCGGCAACAACAAGACTTAACTTCGACTGCACAAACAATATGGCAGAATATGAAGCTTGCATTCTGGGGATCCAGATGGCAATGGAGAGAAAGATCGAGGCTTTGGAAGTGTATGGTGATTCTGCTTTGGTGATATATCAGCTGAAAGGTGAATGAGAAACACGAGACTCGAAGTTGGTCCATTATCATAAGCACATCATGGAGTTGATTGAGCAATTTGAAGAAATCAGCTTTCATCATCTCCCTAGAGAAGACAATCAGTTGGCCGATGCATTGGCAACTTTAGCCTCGATGTTCAAAGTCGATAAAGGAGCTGAAATCAAAGCAATCAAGTTGGACATGAAGACTCATCCAGCACATTGCATGAGTGTTGAAGAGGAGGATGATGGCAAACCTTGGTTCTATGACATTGTCCAATACCTCAGATTTCAAAAGTATCCAGATCGTGCTGTTGAGAATGACAAGAAAGTTATCCGAAAAATGTCGGCAAACTTTTTCTTAGATGGTGAAGTCCTTTACAAGAAAAGTAGGGATCAAGTAATGTTGAGATGTGTAGAGTCAGAGGAAGCAAAGAAGATTCTAGAAGAAGTTCATGGCGGAATCTATGGAACTCATTCCAGTGGATATAGAATGGCTAAACAGATTATGAGGTTTTGGATATTACTGGTTGACTATGGAGACTGATTTTATTAATCATGCCAGAAAGTGCCATAAATGTCAGATTTATGCTGATCAGGTTCATATACCTCCTAATCCATTGCATGTCATTTTGTCCCCTTGGCCTTTCTCAATGTGGGGCATAGATGTAATCGGGGCAATCTCACCAAAGGCTTCTAATGGGCATCAGTTCATCCTAGTGGCCATTGATTACTTCACCAAATGGGTTGAAGCTGCTTCATATGCCAATGTAACACAGTCAGTGGTCACCAAGTTCGTGAAGAAAGAAATCGTTTTCCGGTACGGGCTACCAGAAAGAATCATCACTGACAATGCTAAGAATTTGAACAACAAGATGATCGATGCAGTATGCTCCCAATTCAAGATCAAACACAGCAATTCAACTCCTTACCGGCCAAAAATGAATGGAGCAGTCGAAGCAGCAAACAAAAACATTAAGAAGATTATCCAGAAAATGATAGTGACTTACAAAGACTGGCGTGAGAAACTTCCTTTTGCTTTACATGCTTATCGCACTACTGTAAGAACATCCACTGGGGCAACTCCATATTCTCTGGTCTATGGAATGGAAGCTGTGGTACCAGTTGAGGTAGAAATCCCATCTTTGAGAATATACAGAGAGTCGAAGCTCGAAGAGTCAGATTGGGTGCAAGAGAGATTTGACCAATTGAACTTAATCGAAGAGAAGCGGCTCAAAGCACTTTCATAAGAAGGTATGTCCGCGCGAGTTTACAGAAGAAGAATTGGTGCTAAAAAAGATTCTACCTACTCAACATGATCCCCGAGGAAAGTGGACTCCAAATTGGGATGGTCTTTATGTGGTGAAGAAAGCATTCTCGGGAGGTGCCTTGATCTTGCAAGAAATGGACGGGGATGAATTGCCACATCCAATCAATGCCGATGCTGTGAAGAAATACTACACCTGAAGAATTAAAAAATGAATGAAAAATGACAAAAAAATGAGGAATGAAAATGATGAAAAAATAAAAAAAATGAATGAATAAAAAATGGAAAAAAAAATGAAAAGAGCGTCTCAAGTTGAAAACCTGAAAAGACGGCTTGAGTCCGAAAAAAAGAAGAAAAGGAGGGATCTGAGGCGAAAACCCGAAAGGGCGGTTCAGATCCAATTAGGTTGGTTCCTAAGCTGAAAACCTGAAAAGGCAGTTTAGGAAGTTTGGAAAGCTCAGCAAAATGGGTACCTAACTTGCACAAGAGATCTTGTTTGGTCATGGGGATTCGAGTAATCAGAAATCATCAGACTTTGTCAAGCGTCACTCTAGCAATGATGGGTCAATCAAAGGCAGGACGCAAGATGACCGGTTTTTGTTATTTCTGCATTCATCGTATTGATGTCATGTGCCTTTCTTCTTCATTTTGCTACAAACTCATTTGTTATAGACTCTTTGTTATAATCTTGTAATGAGCTTGTTATAAGTTTATCTGTTATATATAGATATGTCTTACACATTTTCCTTTAAAAGATCCATATGTTTCCTTTAAATATAAATGGCATAACTTTTCTTTGTCATGAAGGGATGAGCAAACAGGTAAGTAAATGCCATGACATTGAATGTCACTTTCAACAAAAAAAAAAGGGGGGAAAGAAATGTAGGATTAAAATGAGTTCAATAGGTTGTGGTTGATGCCAGAAATGTGATGACACATGAACAAAAATCATCTTGAACTGGGATGTTCAAGCAAGAATGATTTGAAGAGAGGGTCTGGGGCATGTTGATGCCAGAAAAGGTGTGATGAAAGGATGTTCTCCAATTTCGAGCTCAAAGAGTATAAGTTGGGCCAAAACAGAAGGCTATCTTGAAAACTTTGAGGCAAAGTAACAAAGCATTATCATTTAAGCATGACCATGCAAAATGCATCATTCTAGCATCATTCTTCATGAACATCCTGTCACGCCCCGACCCGCCTGGGTCGGCCACGTGGCAACCGCCGCGCTGCCTCGAAGTACGTGCCGGCCGGTCACGCACCAGAAGCACCGCAAGGCATTGAAATGGATACCATCGCTGCAAAACAACTGAAACTTTAATTAAAAATCTTTTAATAAAATAATAAACTATACAAGTAATGCCAGTGGACTAATTTAGAGATTACCTACACAGCGGAAACTTCTAAGCCTAAGCCACCGACGCCTTCTAGTGAGCCTCCTTTCTAATGGCTGACTCCGTACGCGAAGCTGCATCCATCACAATGGAATACAGGTGAGTGACAGAGATTCAATGGGTCTCCATCAGGGTTAGGGAAACAGGGTAATCGAAAGTACCTTAAAACAAATAAAATAATTTAAATTAAAAACTTTGTTTTCAACACTTCCTGTATCAAATTCTACAGGAGTGAATCTAATAAATTTTGTTTTCAAAATCTCTTTTAAAATCCTTCCAAGGAGTATTAAATTTAAAGCCTTTAAAAATAATTATAATCTAGTGGGCTGGCACCTAATACACTGAAGGCACGACTGGCCGGTCGTATGCCTTACTGCACCGAGGGCTATCTCTTTTCTCTTTAAAAACATTTTCTCTTTATTTCATACTCTAGCCCGTTCCCTCGGTGGTGCATCACTGTGGTGGAACACAGTGAACTGGAGCTCTGGCGAGTTTCCCTACGCGCCTCTCCCAACCAGGCTCGACTCACCGTGCCCCTCGATAGGCGGTCCACGGCTGAGTATCGTGCATGCATCTCAGACTCGGTCCACGCTCCCGCAATCGGAGCACCGAGGAATCCCACTCAATCACTCCTCTACCAGGGGCATCGTACCCCAATAATCATAATAATAATAATAATAATAATAATAAAATTCTTTATATAAATATTAAAACATGTAAACACACACAAGCTTTTGTATTTTTAAAATCATCCCACCCCCATAAGTGGGCGTATCACAAAATAAAAGTGTGTGTCGTGGATTACCCTTATCCCAAAACCGTTGTAAAACCTTTTTAAAACAATTTATATTTTTAAAACATTTTTCCCTAGTGGCTAAGCACTGAAAACTAAGCCACTCACAGTGATGGGAGAATCGTATACTCCCAAGCGCTCCATGTAGCTCAACCTCCGGAGCATCGCCGCATTCAATTCACCCGGAGCCCTAATACATGGAAATATACATTAGCATTCATAATCACATTTATGAATGCACCTATGAGGCTCTAACATGACCTACAACTAGGCTTGAATGTGATTCGGGGCTTGGAAAAGTATCCAGGAGGTTCCGGGGTAAAAGTTGGACACTTGGTGAAAAATTACGAAAATACCCCTGGGGGTCCATGGGCCACTCGGGCCAGGCCCGACACTTAGAAAAGTGTCCGGGAGGTTTCGGGGCTAAAATCGGACTCTCGGTGAAAAATTATCAAAATGCCCCCGGGGGCCCGTGGGCCCCACACTCGGACTAGGCTGGGCCCCACACGGGTTGGGCCAAATTCTACTCGAAATCGGGCTCAAAAAGCCCACCTATGAGATATTTATACATTATAATGATATAATATATAAATATCTAAGATATAATAATATTATATATAAATATCTAAAATATATTAATATAATATATAAATATCTTTTAATATAATAATAATATATTGAAAATATCTAAACAGGGACTCGATCGGCCAGTTCTTCGGCCGGTCTCTTCCCCGGTTTTCGCACTCGTTTCTCCTCCTTTCGACGTATAAACTTAGAGAGGCGATCCTCATGGCATCCACAACGGATATGCCGAGGCAGAAACGAGAAACACCGGTCCAATTTTCCCGTAGACCGAGATTTAGCCCAAATTGACTAAATCTCCGATTTACTCACACCCGGTGCACAGAAATGTGTAAAAACGGAATGGGACGTAGAATAAGGTGAATACTATAACCCACTAAAAACTCACCTTATTCCACCGGCCCAAAATCCACTTATTTGAGTTTAAAGATATAATCCGGTCAAAAGCTGAAAACTTGGATCTAAGCTAAACCGATGCATGGATGCGCGTGCAAACTTAACATAACGTAGATCGAGGTGAGAAGAACAACATACTGGAAACTCACCTTGTACTGATAGCCGGGCATGTCCCACTTTGCCAATTGTCCAAAATGCCTCCAGTCGGCTCCAGAGAGAAAAGAAGAAAAAGAAAGAAAAAGAAAAGAAAAAATGAAAGAAAAGGTTCGGCCCCCTCCCCTATTTATAGGGGAGCCCGACGCCGGGTCCACTCGGGCCCCGGGTCAAACTTTTTCCCCTTTTTCAACTTCCTTCCATTTTTACCCGTTGGCTAAATCCTTTGATTTCTTGTGCCAATGGGGCCCATAATAATTTTCTAGGGACTTATTTGAAGGTCTTTTTGGCATTTACTAATTTCCATGCACGGTTAATTACTTTATCTTCAAACTCCGTCTTATCCTAATTTTAACTTCTCTTCTGACTTGACACAGCCGGACCAACCCATTGTTTAATTAATACGTCGTCTTGTACTATTTCATTCGTACAGAAAAGTCGTGCTAGGTCCGGGCGTGTCACATCCATTATGCATCATGGTTCAAAGATTACAGATTAAACCCAGTTCAAGATTGTGAGGTTAGTCTTGTACAAGAAGTTCCTCAGGTAACTCTCCAAAACTCCTTTAAGGTCTTTCCTTGCTTAAGGTAATTATCCGTAATTCAGTTCAGTCTAGCATGAATTATTTCTACAATTTCTTCAAAATTTAAAATCATTTTGTTTAAGATGATTTTCCAAAATTGTTTATGTTTAGAGCAATTTCTTTAAAAAAATCATTTCTGTTTAGGATGGTTTTCTCAAAATTGTTTCTGTTTAGAACAATTTTCTCAAAAATCATTTCTGTTTCAGATGATTTTCTAAAATTGTTTCTGTTTAGAACAATTTCTTCATATTTAAAAATCATTTCTGTTTAGGGTGATTTTCTAAAAATTGTTTCTGCTTAGAACAATTTATTCAAAAATTTAAAATCATTTTGTTTAAGATGATTTTCTAAAATTGTTTCTATTTAGAACAATTTCTTCAAAAATCATTTCAGTTTAGGGTGATTTTCTCAAAATTGTTTCTGTTTAGAACAATTTCCTCAAAAAATCATTTCTATTTAGAATGGTTCTCTCAAAATTGTTCCTGTTTAGAACAATTTCCTCAAAAATCATTTTGTTTAAGATGATTTTCTAAAATTATTTCTGTTTAGAACAATTTCTTCAAAAATCATTTCTGTTTAGGGTGATTTTCTTAAAATTGTTTCTGTTTAGAACAATTTCCTGAAAAAAAAACATTTCTATTTAGAATGGTTCTCTCAAAATTGTTTAGAACAATTTCCTCAAAAATCATTTCTGTTTAGGATGATTTTTCCAAAATTGTTTCTGTTTAGAACAATTTCCTCAAAAATCATTTCTGTTTAGGATGATTTTTTCCAAAATTGTTTCTGTTTAGAACAATTTTTTTAAATTTAAAATCATTTCTATTTAGGACAGTTTTTTCTATTTAAGATGATTTTCTCAAAATTAGTTCTATTTAGGACAACTCCCTTGATTTTAAAATTATTTCACTTAAGAGTGATCTTTTCTAAGATATCAATATTGTTTAGTACACATTTGAGTAAAGAGTGTCTACATCTTTATTTATTTCCTAATTATCTAAAAGCTTACACTTCTAGATCGTTAAGAAATAATCAAAGAGGGGCAATTGTAGACACTTATTTTTAAATTTTAATTGATTAAATAATGGATTAATTGGTTAATTAGTCAATTAATTAATCATTTCCATATTTTATTTTTACTTATCCTTTTTAAGTTTAGTTTATTTTTATTTTATTATTATTGTTGTCATTATTATTATTGCTTTGTTTTATTTTATTTTATTTCATTCTATTTTATTTTAATTTTATTTTTCTTTTATTATCTTTCAGGTAATTTTGAATCGAGACTAAGGAGTCAAGATCAAGTTAACTCAGCCTCCTTACAAGCCAGAGACCAACCGAGTTATTTCGGTTATCATGTATATATATATATATTTATTTATTTAAATGTGTATATATATATATTTATATGTATACATATATGTTTATATGTGTATATACACACATATACATTTATGTATATATATTTATATATGTGTATATACTTATTTATTCATATATATAATATATATATATATACATATATATATATATATATATGCCAAAACCCAACCCCACCACCATCAAAAGCCACCCCATGCAAGACCAATACCAAAACACATGGTGGGGCTTTGAGTTTCGTGTTTGCATAGTGCTAGTGGTCATCATTGCTTGATATATTGGTGTATTATATTTAGGAAGCTAGATGGGTTCCAGATTCCCATCTCATCAATTCAGCAATGGATTTCGACTATGCTTATTGCATGTTGACCGAGGGGAGGTGGGCCATTTCGGGGGATTTTTTTTTGGGGGGTCATTATTATCATTGGGTTTTTGGGGCTCCTTGTTTTCGGGGATTTGTCTGAGGCAAGATAACAGAAAACCGGGGTCTTCAAAAAAAAAAGAGAGAAGTCAGCGATTCTTTTTTCTTTTCTTCGAGAGGAGCTTCAAAAAGAGAAAAAAGGGAGCTTTTGAAGCAAGGGGGAAGAAGAAAAAAGAAAAGGGGCTGGTTTGAATAAAAGCTGAAGCCATTCTTTGCTTTCGGGAGGAAGACAGTCATTCTTAGAATTTTTTTTTCCTTTCTTCCGCTGTGTTGTTTAAACGATTTACAAATAGAAGTTTTCATTTTGGGCTTTTCTGTGTTTTCATTTTGCTGTTTCATTCTTATCTTCTCTGTTTTGAAAGCTTTCTTTTTTGAGTCTTTTGAAAACAAAACTCTCATCTTTAAGGGAGCAATCCATCTTTTGGAGGTAAAAATGTTATCTTTAGTTTTGGGTTGATTACATTCATGCTCATATTTGTTTGAAGTTCATTAAATTTATTCTTACAAACTATAAGCAGTTTATTTTATGACGTTTCTTTTATTACTCTATAAGTTTGGATCTTTTCTTTCTGTTTGCGCTTGTTTATAGTTCATTTGTGTACAAAGATGTTAACTTTATCTTCAATATTGGCATTTGCAGTTTGTTACACTTTTATATCCTGCTAAAACTTTTATAACCTGCTAAATAACTTGATTCTTTTAAAATATGGTTTAAATGTAGTAAAAATGATGCTTTTTTTGTTTTTGTTTAAGTTATTATGTGCTTAATCTTAACTATGTACATGATTGTGTAAAAAGTTCATAACTTTATATGTTTCATGTCAATCTTTATAATTTTTTGTGTTTAATATATATGTTTTGTGATATCTGCTTCATGTAAATTTGATTTTGATCATAAAGTTTGCATCTTTAGGCCTGTATGAATATCTGATTGGATTAAAATTTTAATTTTATCTGTAAAGTTCTCATCTTTAAACTTGTTTAGGCTTAAAAATTGAATTTTAACTGTAAAATTTACATCTTTAAACTTGTTTAGGTTATAAATTTAATTTCGACTGCAAAATTTGTATCTTCAAACCTGTTTAGGTTAAAAATTTAAATAAAAATTAATCTTGGTTATAAAAAATGTATTTTTAAATTTGAATAGGTGCATATTTAGTATGGTATTTGACTTTGACCTTGTAAAATTACCTTTTTGCCCTTATATGTATGTTTGATTAATTAAAAGCTTAATCTTGTATGTAAGATTACCTTTTTACCCTTGCATATATATTTGTTTAATCATGAATTGAATTTTGTGTAAAATTACATACTTGACGTTGTATATGTGTTGGTTTAAATTAAGCTGGCTTATATGCGTTAAATTAGTTGCCATGCAATTTGATATTGAAAAGTTGATTTTAAATCTCTATGTCCTATTTATTTATGATATTTTATTCTGTAATTAATTGTGTATATATGTACTAACCCTTATTTCTTTTTCCCATTCACGCATAATTAAGTTTAGAACATTGATTTTTAAAAATTCATATGCATGGGGTGGCCGAAAGATGCCTTGGGAGTCCGAGGTTTCTAAAGGTTTTCTCCGATGAAAAGTTTTTTCGGTGTCTAATCGGGAGTCCGATCGGGCCTGGAAGAATTTTTTCATCCCTTCAAAATTAAAAAATATGTTTTTCATTTAATTTCATAAAAAGCATACATCATGTTTATAATTTCTTTAATTTCTTAAAATTGGTAAATGAACTAAAAATTTGTTTTTACCTTCTTTTACAAAAGGAATGTTTATTCCCAAAACTTTTTATCCACTTTTACTTTTATGTTTTATTTTCATTTTATTTTAAGAAAATCTCTTGTTTAAGAGGTCCAATTAAATTAAAGGAATGTTTATTCCAACATTAATTTCAAAACATGTCTTAGAAGTTTTTTGAGAGATCTTAATTATCCAATTATAGTTAAGGCCTCTCAAATTAATTCAAGTTTTGTTAAAAAAATCATTTTTAAAATTTCTTTTCTTATTTTTATTTCTTTGAAAGGGAATATTTATTTTCTTTTGACCCTTTTTTTAATTTTCCAAAATACCTTTTTGGGAGAACTTTATTATATTTAATTAATTAAGACCCTTCAAGTAAACTTCATTTTTATCAAAATGCATTTTTAACTCCAATAAAAGGAATGTTTATTCTTTAAATCCTTAAAATTCTTTTTTTTAAATCAAGTTTATTTGATAAAAAGTACATTCATTTTTTTAAAAGGTCTTAATTTATTAATCTACTAAGGTTTTCCTACTAAAGTAATTTTTTGTCAAATTATTCCCTTCGACAAATTAAAAGGAATATTTATTCCGACATTGTTTTAAAATTAAATCTTTCTAAGAGATTTTAATTTAAGTTATCATAATTAAAGTCTCTCAATGTAAATTTCAAAGCATGAATTTGAGGATGTTTATCCCAACTTTTTTGCAAAATGTTTTATAGAAGGTTTCAATTAATATTCTCATAATTGAGACTTTCTAAAATTAAAATTAAACCTTTGTTTTTCAAAAGGATATTTATCCTCATTTTTAAATTTGACTTTGATTTTTGAAGAATATTTATTTCTATTTAGAAATTGAATTTCCATTCTAAGTAGGAAATTTCTTCAAATTCAAAATTGGGCTATGGATTTTCATATTAAAAGGAATGTTTATTCCGACATTAAGTCTTTAAATTTCAAATTTAGTTTTTATAATGGGATGTTTATTCTACATTAAAAGGAATATTTATTCCGACATTTAAAATTATGTTTTTTTTAAATGATTTTAAAACATTTTATTATCATTATCCAAGTAAAATATTTCAAGACTTTTGTGGTACCGATTTCCGGGCATCTCGGGGGTGCTAGTCCTTCCCCGAGCGTAACCGACTCCTGAACCTAAAATCTTTTTCGTAGACCAGTTTCTTTTCTTAACTTGATGTAATCTTTCTAGATTTACGTTGGGTTAAACCAATAGGTGACTAACCACACCTAATCAAATAAAAGGTTAGTGGCGACTCCATTTGTTTTTCGACTGTTTAGTCCCGAGCTTTTTCTCACGCCATATCATTTATCGTCGGAGCGGTAAAACATTTCGACAGTATGTATACCCTAGAAACTTTGTAGTAATTCATACAACACAATACAATACAATATAATTCATTACTCCATTCCTCATTTCCCTCTTTCTCCCACATAGTACCAGAGTCCATTATTACATTAATACTAGGAACTTGAAATTTGACAATTTAATTTCATCAATGTGACTACCTTCAACTTTCTTAAGGAAAGTTGTTACAATGGTGGTCTCTATTACGAGGTATTTCCCTCACCTTAGTAAATGATGTCTCCCACTTCAAAGTAACAAAAATTTCATACGAACGTTGCCCATCAAGGATTATGTGTGCAATATCTGAGTAAATAAAACTTATTCCAAATACTGCTGCAAGCATTAAACTAATAACCTTAGCATGGAGTAACTTTGAGTTGAATGCAAAAAGTAAGGAAAGAGTAGCCCCTATGAATATGTCTAGCACAAAACTCAACTGTACATTTGTTTTGCCAATGTTTGGATCATGGGTATAGAAAATAACTTTAAGAAGAAATCCATAACTTAATATGAGAAACATGATAATGGCTTCATTTACTTGCAAGACCAACCAGGATTGGTCTTTTTATACTTAAGTCTTAAATATGTACTTGATTGAATACCAAATTACAGCTACAAGAAGCATTACAACAGCTGCTATGAATATGTTTTTACACCGTTGGCGATGTTAAACTGGAAAAATCTCACATTGGTTGTCTGACTTTTTCGGGACTTTTATATTCAAGTTGGACCTCAGCACCTATAGTGTTAATGAAATTGCCTGATATTTATACCTATTTATACCAATTTGTTTTAAATGAATACTTAACATGGTATCCGAGCTGAGGCCTGTTTTCATTACCCCTATTTCGGTTGTGCACGTGTTGACCCATCTGTTTCTAGTGTTTCATTTAAGCTACATGCACGGGGGAGTGTTAAAGAGGTTTTATCCCACATGTATTAAATCTGACCTATTTGATGCTCTTATTTCAAGTTGGATCTCTTGACCTAATGGCAATTAGTTTTAGGTTGGTTGTTTAGCATGGTATCAAGAGCTTAGGTTAAATTTTTATTTTGTTTCCAATTTTTCTTATTCCTTCTTAGGTTTTATTGACCTTGTCACTTCACTCCACCCTTTTGTCTAAATTCCAGTCACCTACTGCACTTTCAGCTCCTTCGCCAGACAATTCTCCTTATCCTAAGTTTTCCCTATTTTTTGTTTTTTTACAGGTCTTAATTTATTACATCACCTCTAAAAGTGGAAAGATCTCACTTCAATCTATCCCTCAACACAATTAGTTTGGGATATGAGGGGTTTGATTAAGTTTAATTTATGTAGTTATCTTGTATAGTTAATAGTTTCCTATATGAATGCCTTAGAAAAGTTGTAATAGTTCATATTATACAATACTATTCATTACTCCATTCTTCGTTTCCCGCTTTCTCCCACGTAGTACAAGAGCCAGCTATTACATTAATACCAAGAACTTGAAATTTGAAATTTCAATTTCATCAATGTCACTGCTTAAGAAAGTTGTTACAACGGTGGTCTTTGTTACAAGGTATTTTCCCTCACTATAGTCAATGATGTATCCCACTTTAAAGTAACAAAATTTTCATACGACCCTTGCCCCATTAGGATTATGCATGTAATACCTGACTAAAGAAAACTTACTCCAAATACTAATGCAAGCATTAAACTAATAACCTCAGCATGGAGTAACTATGAGACAAATACAAAAAGTAAGAAGAGAGCAGCCCCAATGAATATGTTTAGTATAAGACTCAGTTGCCCATTCACTTTGCCAATGTTTGGATCATGGGTACAGAAAACTACTTTAAGAAGAAATCCATAGCTCAATATATGCAACATGATGATGGCTTCATTTGCTTGCAAGATCAACCATGGTAGATCTTTGTCTACCCAAGTTTTTAATATGTCATTGATTGAATACCAAATTAGAGCTATAAGCAACGTTACAACAGCTACTATGAATCTGTTTTTGTGCCTTTGGCGATGTTGAAGTGGAAAAATTCCACATCGAATGTCTGACTTTTTTGGAACAATTATATTCAAGTTGGGCCTCTGCACCTATAGTCTTAATTGAATTGTGAAATATTTACACCAGTTGGTTTTAGTGAATGTCTAACATGGTATCTGAGGATAGGCATGTTTACGTTGCCCTCGTTCTGGTTGTTCAAGTGTTCACCTATCCGTTTCTATCGTTTCTCTTAAGCTACATGTGCTGTGCAGTGTTAAATTGGTTTTATCCCATATCTATTAAATTTGACCTACGTAACACTCTTATATTCGAGTTGAATCTCTTCACCTATTGCCAATTGATTTAAGGTTGTTTGTTTAGTATGATATCAAGAGCCTAGGTTAATTTTTTTTTGTTTCCAATTTTTCCTATTCCTTCTTGGTTTTTACCTACCCTGTCACTTCACTGCACCCTTTTGTCTGAATTACAGTCACCTACGACACTTCCAGCTCTTTTGCCAGTTAATTATCCTTATTCCAAGTTTTTGTTATTTATTGTGTTTTCTACAGTTCTCCGTTTCTTAGATCACCTATACAAATGGATAGATCTCGCTTCAATCTATCACTCAACACACAGTTAGGGATTCAATGACATTCAATAAGAGGGGTTTGATTAAGTCTAATTTGTATAGTTACCTTGTGAAACTAAAAGGTTCCTATATGAATAACCTAGAAACTTTGTAATAGTTCATACAATACAATACAATACAATTCATTATTCCGTTCTTCGTTTCCCTCTTTTTCCCATATGGTACAAGAGCCAACTATTACATTAATATCAAGAACTTGAAATTTGAAACTTCAATTTCATCAATGTCACTGCTTTTAACTTTCTTAAGGATAGTTGTTACAATGGTGATCTTTGTTACAAGGTATTTTTCCTCACCATAGTCAATGATGTATCCCACTTTAAATTAACCAAATTTTCACATGAGCCTTGCCCCATCAGGATTATGCAAGTAATACCTAAGTAAAGAAAACTTACTCCAAATACTACTGCAAGCATTAAACTAATAACCTCAGCATGGAGTAACTATGAGCTAAATACAAAAAGTAAGAAGAGAGCAGCCCTAATGAATATGTTTAGTACAAGACTCAGTCGCCCATTTACTTTGTCAATGTTTGGATCATGGGTATAGAAAACTACTTTAAGAAGAAATCCACAGCTCAATATAAGCAACATGATGATGGCTTTATTTGCTTGTAAGATCAATCATAGTCGATCTTTTTCTACCCAAGTTCTTAATATGCCATTGATTGAATACCAAATTACAGCTACAAGCTGTATTACAATAGCTGCTATGAATCTATTTTTGCACCTTTGGCGATGTTAAAGTGGAAAAATCCCACATCAGTTGTCTGACCTTTTTGTGACTTTTACATTTAAGTTGGATCTCTACACCTATAGTCATAATGGAATTGTTTGATATTTATACCAATTGATTTGAAATGAATGCCTAAAATGGTATTCGAGCTAAGGCCTTTTTTCCGTTACCCCTATTCCAGTGGTTCATATGTTAACCCGTTTGTTTCCATTATTTCTCTTAAGCTACATGTGCGGGGGAGTGTTAAAGTGGTTTTATCCCACATCTATTAAATTTGACTTGCCTGGCACTTTTATATTCATGTTGGATCTCTTCACCTATTGCCAATTGGTTTTAGGTTGGTTATTTACAATGGTATCGATAGCTTAGGTCAAATTTTTTTTTCGTTTCCAATTTTTCCTATTCCTTGGGTTTTACTGACCCTGTCACTTCATCTGAATTTCAGTCTCCTATGGCACTTGTGACTCCTTCGCCAATCATTCTCCTTATCCTAAGTTTTCCTTATTTATTGTATTTTCTACGGGTCTCCATTTATTACATCGCCTATTCAAGTGGATGGATCTCGCTTCAATCTATCACTAAAAAAACTTAGTGATTTGATGTGGCTCAATATGAGGGATTTAGTTTTTTTTTTTAATTTATGTAGTAACCATGTTTAGCTAATAAGTTCATGTATGAATATGCTAGAAACTCTGTAATAGTTCATACAATGCAATACACTACATTATCCATTCTTCGTTTCCCTCTTTCTCCCATATGCTACCAAAGCCAACTATTACATTAATACCAGGAAGTTAAAATTTGACACTTTAATTTCATCAAGGTCACTGCCTTAAACTTTCTTAAGAAAATTGTTAAAATGTTGATTTCTGTTACAAGATATTTTCCCTCACCATAGTTAATGATGTTTCCCACTTCAAAGTAATGAAATTTTCAAACGAGCATTGCCCTAATAAAGATTTTGCAAGCAATACCTGAGTAAATAAAACTTACTCCCAATACTGCTGTAAGCATTAAACTAGTAAACTTAGCATGGAGTAACTTTGAGTTGAATAAAAAAATGTAAGAAGAGAGCAGCCCCTATAAATATGTCCAACACAAGACTCAGCTGCCCATTTGCTTTGCCAGTGTTTGGATCATGGGGATAGAAAACTGATTTAAGAAGAAATCCATAACTAAATATGAGAAACATGATGATGGCTTCATTTGCTTACATGACCAAGCACAGTCAATCTTATTCTATCTACGTTTTTAATATGTCATTGATTGAATATCAAATTACAGCTACAAACTGCATTACAACAGTTGTTATGAAACTTTTTTTAGACATTTGGAGATGTTAAAGTGGAAAAATCCCATATCGATTATCTGAGTTTTTTCATACTCTTATATTCAAGTTGGGCTCTGTACCTATAGTCTTAATGGAATTGTCTAACATTTGTACCAATTGGTTTTAGATGAATGTTTTACATAATATCCGAGCTAAGGCCCGTTTCCGTTATCCCCCGTCCAGTTGGTCAAGTGTAGACTAGTTTGTTTCCATTATTTCTCTTAAGCTACATCTGTGGGGGAGTGCTAAAGTGGTTTTATCCCTCATCTGTTAAATTTGACCTACCTGTGGCTCTTATATTCAAGTTAGATTTCTCCAACTATTGGTAATTGGTTTTAGGTAGCGTGGTGTCAAGAGCTTAGTTAGATCTCGCTTCGATATATCACTCAACAAACTCAGTTAGGAAATTAACAGAGTTAATATGAGGGATTCAGTTTTGTTTAATTCATGTAGTTACCATGTTTAGCTAATATGTTCCTGTATGAATATGCTATAAACTTTGTAATAGTTTACACAGTACAATACAATTCATTTTTCCATTCTTTGTTTCCTTTTTTCTCCTACATGGTACCAGAGCCAACTACTATATTAATACTAGTAACTTGAAATTTGACACTTCAATTTCATCAAAGTCACTGCCTTCCACTTTCTTAAGGAAAATTGTTATAATGTTGATCTCTGTTTCAAGATATTTTCCCTCACCATAGTCAATGATGTCTCCCACTTCGAAGTAGTGAAATTTTCAAACGAACATCACCCTATCAAATATTTTACGAGCAATACCTAAGTAAATAAAACTTTAAATACTGCAACAAGCATTAAACCAGTAACCTTAGCATGGAGTAACTTTGAGTTGAAGATAAAATGTAAGAAGAGAGTAGCCCTTATGAATATGTCCAGCACAAGACTTTGCTACCCATTTGCTTTGCCAATGTTTAGATCATTGGGATAGAAAATTGATTGAAGAAGAAGTCCACAACTAAATACGAGCAACATGATGATGGCTTCATTTTCTTGCAAGATCAACTACGGTCAATCTTTTCTACCTACATTTGTAATATGCAATTGATTGAATACCAAATTACAGCTACAAACTACATTACAACAGCTGCTATGAAACTATTTTTACACCTTTGAAGATGTTAAAGTGGAAAAATCCCATATTGGTTGTCCGAATTTTTTGGGATTCTTATATTCAAATTGAGCCTCTACAGCTATAGTCTTTAATGGAATTGTTTGATATTTATACCAATTGGTTTTAGATGAATGCTTTACATGGTATTTGTGCTGAGGCCCATTTCCGTTACCCCCATTTTGGTTGTTCACGTGTAGACCCATTTATTTTTATTGTTTCTCTTAAACTACATCTGTGGGGAGTGCTAAAGTGGTTTTATCCCTCATCTGTTAAATCTAACATGCCTGAGGCTCTTATATTCAAGTTGGATTTCTCCACCTATTGCTAATTGGTTTTAGGTTGGTTGTTTAGCATTTTGTCAAGAGCTTAAGTTAAATTTTTTTTTCATTTCCAATTTTTTCCTATTTCTTCCTGGGTTTTACCGACCATGTCACTTTACTCCACCCTTTTTGTCAGAATTCTAGTCACTTACAACATTTCCAGCTCCTTCACCAATCAATTCTCCTTTTCCTAAGTTTTCTTTATTTATTGTGCTTGCCATAAGTCTCCATTTATTAGCCCACCTATACAAGTGGATAGATCTCGCTTCGATCTATCACTAAACAAACTTAGTTAAAGATTTGATTGCGCTAAATTTGAGGGATTTGATTCAGTTTAATTTGTGTATGTTACCTTGTATAGCTTGTAGGTTCCTGTACAAATATGATGGAAACTTTGTAACAGTTCATGAAACACAATACAATTCTTTTTTCCATTCTTTGTTTCCTTCATTCTCCCACATGGTACCAGAGCCAACTATTACATTAATACCAAGAACTTAAAATTGGTCACTTCAATTTCATCAACGTCACTGCCTTCAAATTTCTTAAGAAGAGTTGTTACAATGGTTATCTCTGTTATAAAGTATTTTCCCTCACCATAGTCAATTATGTCTCCCACTTCAAAGTAACGAAATTTTAATGTACACATCACCCATCAAAGATTATGCGAGCAATACCTGAGTAAATAAAACTTCAAATACTGCAGCAAGCATTAGACTAATAACCTTAGCATGGAGCAACTTTGAGTTAATGCAAAAGCAAGAAGAAAGCAGCCCCTATGAATATGTCCAGTGTAGACATTTATTTTTAAACTTAGTTAATTAACTAATTAATTAATTGGTTATTTCCAAATTTTTATTTCACCATCCTTATTGTCTTTTTAAGTTTAGTTTATTATTTATTTATTTATTATTATTATCATCATCATTATCACTTTAACTTAT
The DNA here is from genome assembly GCA_030664755.1 of Microcos paniculata. Taxonomy (NCBI): domain Eukaryota; kingdom Viridiplantae; phylum Streptophyta; class Magnoliopsida; order Malvales; family Malvaceae; genus Microcos; species Microcos paniculata. Next base: position 2,782,447 of record CP131463.1, read on the forward strand.
TTTATTTTAATTTTATTCTATTACCTTGTATGTAATTTTGAACCAAAGCCAAAAAGGACAATAGAGTCAACTTGGCTCCAATGCAAAATCCAAGCCAAAGACCAAAGCGAGTCAACTCGGCTCCCATGCAAAAGCCAAGCTAAAGACCAAAGTGAGTCGACTCGACTTCTATACAAAACCAAGCGAAGTTAAGAAAGCCAAGATCGAGTCAACCTGGTTTCCATGCAAAACACCATCCACTTTGCAAGGCCACCTCATATACCACATTAATGCCCATGCATCTTGTCAAAACAAGCCAATATATTCTTTCATCAAGGTAGAAATAAAAGTAGTGTGCCACATCATGGGACCTAAAAAAAGCTATATCATTACATGAATATCATAAGTAAGGAACAGGATAATGTGTGGCATGACAAAGCTCATCTCGGGCTCATCATCACCACATCAAATCATGTGATAGGTTCATACAAAAACGATACCGTGTATTCACATGAGTTACTAAAACCTCTTTGGTTGCACATACATGGAGCAAGAATGGACAATAAATTGTGAATTGTAGAGTAAAATGCAAAAGATAGCCTTTATCTTGGTTGTTGCCAATGTTTGAGCTCCACTTTCATTCTCATTGGGTCAAAACAATGAGCTAGCAACAACACAGCTATAAGAAGGACAGGTCTCCAAAGTGTTACTGGCTACCTCACTTAAGCTTCAAATTCTATTGGACCACCTATTAAGAGGAAAGGGGAAAGAGGGACCGTTGGATCAATGGGAAGGAATATGGCTATAATAATGTCAAGAGGTCAGTAGTAGAGGAGGGCTATTTTTTCATTTTAAAAAAGGGCAGCAGATTTTCAGTTTTTAGAGAGAAAGGCTAGCCTGGTTGAAAATAAAAAAAAAGAACAAAGAGTAAAAAGCAACAAAAAGAAGATAGAAAGAGAGTTTTTTTTCTTCATTTTTTAGAAAGAGAGTTACGGGAAAGCATTTCTTTTTATTTTAAGAAGAAAAAGTGCCAGTTGTTTGAAAAAACAACGAAGGCCATTTCTTCAAGAAAAAAGAAAAAGCTACCATTTTTTTTAGCTTTGAGTGATATTTACCAAGCTACCATTTTTTTTAGCTTTGAGTGATGTTTACCAAGCTACCATTTTTGTTAGCTTTGAGTGATGTTCACCAACACAAAGCTCTATCTTTTTGGTAAGACTCTTTCCTTTTTATGAAAAATTATTGCTTTTTACTTTGAATACCATATTTTTATTTTATTATGGTTAATTTGTGCATAAAGTGACACACTCGGACCTAGTACGACTTTTCTGTATAAACGGAATAATGTAAAATGGCGTATTAAGTTGACAATACGACAGTCCGGATATGTCTAATTAAGAAGAGAAGTTAAACTTAAGATAAGACGTAGTTGGAAGATGAGATAGGTGACCATGCATGGAAACATAATTTGGATTTTTTTAAGTCCATAGCCATTGGATTGGAGGTCCATTGGTGAATTGGTCGGTGGATTGGGCCAAGGATCGAAATTATGAGAGATTACAAAGAGGGGAAAAAGTCTGGCCCAGGGTTCGAGTAGACCCGGTGTCGGGCTTGCCTATAAATAGGGGGAGATGAGCTCTCCCCCTCTCATTTTCTCTCCTCCCTCTCTTCTCTCCTCTCATTTGCTCTCTCGGAGCAGTTTTGGACTTTTGGCCGATTCGGACAAACCGATCGAAGGATCAAGGCGAGATCTTGGTATGTTATTCTGCTAGCCTTAATCTACATTCTACTAAGTTTTCACGTATTTCCATGCATCAGTCTAGGAGAGATCCAAGCTCAAAGATGGTTTAGCTTTTTAGTTAAATTTCTAGCTTAGATTTGAAATCTAGGAACTTTGAGCTCGTGATTCTCGTTTTTGCTTCGATAAACGTATTGTGAGAGGTACGAGGAACGTATGTCTCAAGTTTTGCGTCGAACCACAGATCGAGGGACCCAGAAATCGAGGTAAAGCCTTGATTCCCAAGGCACCAGACGCGGCTCCCGTGTAAGAGCCGAGTCACTCCTGCGCATGAGTGATCCATTTGGCCAAGTCCCGAGCGGGACTTGGCCAAAGCCGTGCGAGAGTGGGTGGCAGCCCACTTCCCCCATGCGGGACTTGGGCCAGGCGCAGCCCAGTCCGTATGGGAGGGCCTGCCGAGCCCAAACTGGGGTTGGGCCCAACCCGTATGGGCTGCTCATGAGCCCCAAGGGGCATTTTGGTAATTTTTCTTCAAATGTCCGAATTTGATCCCAGAACCTCCCGGACACTTTTCTAAGTCCCGAAACACTTCCAAACATTGTCTTAGGTCATATTAGAGCCTCATAGATACATTCATAATTGTTTATGAATGCTAACACAGTTTTCCGTGTTCTAGTACTCCGGATGATCGAATGCGGCGATACTTCGGAGGTTAAGCTATACGGAGCGCTTGGGAGTATACGAACCTCCTATCACAGTGAGTGGCCTAGACTTCTTTGTTTAGCCACTGGGCACAAAAGTATTAAAAAGGTTTTAAAAACATAAATGTTTTCAAAGGTTTTGGGATACGGGAAATCCACACACACATAGTTGCTTGTGATATACCCACGTAGATAGTATGATATTTTCAAAGAAAATATAAAGACTTATATGTGTGTGTTTGTATATTTTAAATGTATATGTTTTATACATATGTATGTATATGAAATATTATTATTATGATTATTGAGAATACGATACCCCTGGAAGATGAGTGATTGAGTGGGCTCCTCGGTGCTCCGATATATGCGGGGAGCATAGACTGAGTTGGAGAGCATGCATGATACTCAGTCGTGGATCGCTTATCGAGGGGCACAGTGAGTCGAGACCCAGGCAGAGGTGCATAAGGAAGCTCGCCAGGGCTCCATAGCGCTGTGTTCCACCACAGTGATGGGCACCATTGAGGGAACAGGCTAGAGAAAGAGAAAAGAGAAAATGTTTTAGAAAGAAAAGAGATAGCCCTCGGTCCAGTGAGGCATAAGACGACCGACGGGTCATGCCTTCAGTATGATAGAGATGCCAACCCATTTTATGTATATATGTTTATTTATTTTAAGTGTTTCTAAAAGAGAGTTCTTGGCTAGAGAACCAGAAAGAGATTTTCACAAGAAAAATATTTATTTTATTATTATCTTTTGGATTTCCCCTGTTTTCCCTAACCTTGATGGAGATTCATCGAACCTCTGTCACTCACCTGTATCCATTGTGGATGGATGCAGATCCGCGTACGAGGTCAGCAGATAGATCAAAGGCTCACTAGAAGGTGTCGGTGGCTTAGGCTTAGTAGTTTCCACCGTGTAGGTATTCTCTAAATTAGTCCACTGGTATTACTTTTAAAGATTATTATTTTCTTAAATGTTTTTAATTAAATTTTTAGTTGTTTTGCAGTGATAATATCCATTTTAATACCTTGCGGTGCTTCTAGTGCGTGACCGGTCGGCACATACTTCGAGGCAGCGCCGCGGTTGCCACGTGGTGACTCGGGCGGGTAGGGGCGTGACATAAAGATGCTAGCTTTTTATCTTTTATATTAATATTTACAATTTGTGAAGCTTTTATGCATTGTTAAATAATTTGATTAGCTTGAAGCATAGGTTAGATGTATCAAAAATGATGCCTTTAGCTTGTGTTTTCTTAATTTATGTTTAACTTTGATAATTTGCATGCTTATGTAAAAAAAGTCTTAACTTTACATCTTTATGTCAATACTTAGTAGTCTTTGAAGCCTAATATGTGTATTTTATGCAATTTGCTTAATTAAAACCAAATCTTGGCCATAAAAATTGCATCTTTGGACTTGTATATATGTTTGCTTAGTTAAAAATCAAATCTTCACCATAAAAATTGTATCTTTGGATTTGCACATGCGTTAATGAATAATTGAAATTGGTAATTTGTCTACTAGGCTTGTTTATATGTGTTAAAATTTGCCACTATGCTATTTAAGCCTAGAAAGTTAGAGCTAAATTTCCATGTTTTATTTATTATATTATTATTTATATTTATGTATATTAACCTTTGATTATGTTTTTCTTGTCTCATTCATGCATAAATAGGTTTAGAGCATTAATTTTCAAAAATTCATGTGTGTGGGGAATTGGAGGGTGCTTAAGGAGTCCAAGGTTTCCAAAGGTTTTCTAATATCGATTTTATCTTGGTCTCTAATCGGAGTCCGAGTGGACCCAAGGAAATTTCTTATCCTTTCAAAATTAAAAAAGATAGATTTTCCTCATTTAATTTTCATAAAAAGGCATACACATATCATATTTATGATTTCTTTAAGATTTTTGAATGTGCAAATAAACCCCAATAATTGTCTTTTTTACAAAAGGAATGCTAATTCCAACCTTATTTATTTATTTTTTTTAAGAAAATCTTTTGTTTAAGATGCTCAATTAAATTAAAAGGAATATTTATTCCAATATTAATTTAAAAAAATTATAGTTTAAAGTTTTTGAGAGATTTTAACTACCCAATTATAGTTAAGGCCTCTCAAATCAATCCAAATTTTATTAGAAACTCACTTTCAAAACCTTATTTTTATTTCTTTACAATGAAAGGGAATATTTATTTTCCTTTATCATTTTTTCATTTTTCAAAGTATTTTTGGGAAGACTTTAGTGTATTAAATTAATTAAGGCCTTTCCATTGAGCTTAATCTTTATTAAAAATATTTTTCAAAATTATAATAAAAGGAATGTTTATTCCTTAAATTTTTAAAAAATTACTTTTCAAAATTGATTGTATTCAATAAAAAGAGATATCTATTTTCTTATATCATTTTCTTAAAAAGCTTTTTTGATAATTCTTAATTTATTTAAATTAATTGAAGTCTTCCAATTAGACCAAATTTTGACTAAATCATTCCCTTCATTAAATTAAAAGGAATATTTATTCCGACATAGTCTTAAAATTAAATATTTCCAAGAGGTTTTAATTTAAATAATCATAATTAAAGTCTCTTAATGCAAATTTCAAAACATGAATTTAAGGATGTTAATCCCAACCTTTTTGTAAAATATTTTCTAGAAGGTTTCAATTTGTATTCCCATAATTGAGACTTTCTAAAATTAAATTAAATTTTTGTTTTTTCATAAAAGGGATATTTATCCTCATTTTTAAATTAGACTTTGATTTTAGAAGAATATTTATTCCTATTTGGAAATTGAATCTTCATTCCAACTAGAAAATTTGTTCAAATTCAAAATTGGGCTCTTGACTTTCACATTAAAAGGAATATTTATTCCAACATTAAATCTTTAAGTTCCAAATTTAGTTTTTATAATTGGAGGTTTATCCCAAAATTAAAGGAATGTTTTTTTCAACATTTAAAATTATATTTTTATTAAAATGGTTTTAAACACATTTCATTATTATATCCAAAGTAAAATATCCTTAAGACTTTTTGTGGTACCGATTTTCGAGCGTCTTGGGGGTGTTGATCCTTCCACGAGCATAATCGACACCCGAACCTAAAATCTCTTCATTTGTAGACCGGTTTCTTTTCTTAACTTGACATAATCTTTCTAGATTTATATTAAGTTAAACAAATAGGTGACTAACCACACCTAGTTAAAATAAGAGTCTCCATTTTGTTTTTCGACTGTTAAGTCCTGAGCTTTCTTCACACCTTTTTCATCGGACGTACCCTTGATACGACGTCTCGACAGCTTGGCGACCCCACTAGAGACTTTTTTTTAGAGAGTCAAGCCATCTTTTTTTTAAAAAAAAAATCATGTTTTACTTGGATATAATAATAAAATGTTTTGAAGTTTCATTTCATGCATTGCATCAATTCATTTCATTCAAAATTTTTCCAAGAATTGTTTCAAAAATTTTAAAAAAATTCAAAAAAAAAGAAAAAAAAGAAAGATTTTTCAAAATTTGGTTTACCAAAATTACATCTTGCATTTACATCACATTTGATTTATATTGTATGTATGTTTATATGCCTTGATCTTCTAGCATGCTTTGTCTGTTTACCTTTTTGCCCGTTTGACTACTTGTATATATTTTGCATGTTTCAATTCCCTGTATATACAATGTATGCCTATTCTGTTTATCTCTTGCATGTTTATTTCTTGTCCTTTTATTTTCTTGCATTTATTTATTTACTTATTAAGCTTATACTTTGAATTGTACTGATCATGTGTTGACCTATGAAAGTGAATTTCTCCTGCTTCTTTGTATGATTGTTGCTTCAACAAAAGGCAATTGGTAAAGGTAAAAGTCCCTTCCACACACAAACAAATTCATAACATAAAGTTCGGGAGTTCGAACTTAACCTTATTTAGGAGGAGGCAACGGGGTTGCCTCTACCCTATCTTATCTGATTAGTACCCTTGTCCAGAGGTTTAAACTCATCATATAGAAAATGCTGGTGACGAAACTTAACCTAGATAAAGTCAAACCCATTCGAGAGAACCCAATTTCTTAGGATAGGGGGGACGTCTTCTAACCTTTGTCAATTCCTTTCATTTTATCTGTATATATGTTTATTTAGTGTGATTTATTTCATGATGATATACTAATGTCTTTTGCTTGTGCTATGTCTTATAATATGTTTATTTTCTCTAAATATCCATGGTTATTGCCTTTTATTGCCACCATCACATGACAAGCATTTCATTGTAGAATCATTCGCAACAAGGGAAACGTAAAAGGAAATTAGTCATGGTTGACGTCAATCTTCGGGTCAACAGAAAGTTCTAGAAAATGCAATGGCCCAGCTAGTTAAGAGGTGTCAACAAATGGGATTAGAAAATGATGAGCTAAATAAACAATGCCAGAAAGGACAAAAGGAGAATATGTTCGAAGAATATTGGAGCCGGGAAGTGTTGACCAAGTCACATCTTCAGACCAAGAATGAGTTGAATGATGCCTAAGAGCATTATCAGAGGGCTCGAACCCAAAGATATGGTTTGAGGGAGGCTAAGAGTGGCCAGTTGTCTAATCAAAGGAAGTTGAGAAATGAGGTGAAAATTGAAAAAGGAAAGAATGCTGAGCTTGGAGAGACAATAGCTCAGCTACGCCAACAAGTGGAAAATCATTAGGCCACCACCAACTCGGGGGAGCAGAATGCTCGATTGGTCCAAGAACTTGATAAGCTTATGAGAGATGGCTAATCTAAAGAATTAGAACTGGGAATTGGAGTTTAAAATTGAGGTGTATCAGCGTCAGTGGAAGTCATCCGAGCTTCGATATAAGACAACCAAGAATCAGTTGGACAATGTGCTAGCCAAAGTTGTTGAAAATGTTGATACGATCAAAAAGCTCTTTGCTTGTGTTGAGCAAGCATCCATGTTTTGTGATGAGATGATCAAGTGCCATGATCAGATTGACCAAATCAGCCAGAATCTATGAATATATTTATTGTCTTTAGATATCCACTTAGGAAGCTTTTGGGTCTTTGGAACTATCTTTTTGATAACTGTACTTATGTTTCAGATATTTTGGATAATCATGTGGATATTTTGGGATAATCATGTGGATATTTGGGCCCTTGATCTTGTTCTGATGACTAGTTATCCTTTATGGTTAAATTGTTGCAAACCATACATTCTTGCATTATACATCCAATCATTGTCCTACTTTACTTGTATGTGTTCATCCATGTATATAATTTATCTTAACGGTGGACTAACACATTTCCTTTTTGTCATTTCTTCCCTTTATTTTTGTACCCTGTGATTGCATTTTCTTTAATCATGTTCATACATACATTTCATTCATATTCATAAAATGGGAATCTAATCCATCCTTATGATTAAATAAAGGTTTCAAGATAGCACCTCCAGCACATAGATATAATACTAGATTATAGTCCAGAATTGTAATAGAAGGACAAGCCACCAAAATTGAACAACTAAGGAAGACAAACGAGGAATTCCATAAGAAATTGGATTAGATGGCAGAAACGGTGACCAATATGAGATAGCAAAACATGGCCAATTCAGGCAACAACTCTAATGGACAATCTTCTTAGGGTACACTCCTATACATAGCTATAACAATTCAGCCAACGAATGCCTCTATCCCACCTCCAACCCCCAGCATACCCCTACAAGAAAATCAAACACAATTTCCCCAACTAACCACAAACATATTCACCTTCCCACCTTCGCCACCAAGTAGATACCCTTTTATACCCCTAATGTTCACTGCAAATGAAGGACTCCCGCAACAACTCCACCAATTCCCCATTCTATGTGCACCACAGAACCCATTGTTCCTAGAGATGCCCTAATCAACCCCATGATTGTGCCTGATGAGCAATTTGAGAAAGAGATGGGCGGGGCTAAAAGCCAAAGGGTATTGAGTCAAATAGAGGTGTGGCTTAAAACCATAGAGGGCACCCATGCTTTATGGCACTACTAATGCATATGAGTTGAGTTTAGTGGATGGATTGGTGATCCTACCTAGTTCAAAGTGCCTGAGTTTGAAAAGTATAAGAGGACTACATGCCCTCGTGACCATATTACCATGTATTGCCAGAAGATGGCCACATATTCTCGAGATGATAAACTGTTGATTCACTATTTCCAAGACAACTTTATTGGATCTGCAATGCTATGGTACAACAAGTGAGATAGGTGAGGTATTAACTCTTGGAATGATCTGGCTTGGCCTTTCATTGATCAGTACAAGCATATGACTGATTTAGTGCCTGATAGACTAACTTTACAAAACATGGAGAAAAAGTCTTCCAAGTCATTCATTAAATACTCCCAGAGATGGAGGTACACGACGCCTCAGATTCAGCCCTCTTTTATTGATAAAGAAACAACAAGGCTATTCGTTAATACCTTGAAAGCTCCATACTACAGTCATATACTTGCTGGTGCCACCAAAAGTTTTAATGACATGGTCTTAGTCAGAGAAATGGCGGAGAACACACTTAAGACCGGTAAGTTAGATGGTGAGGAGTCTAGTATAGCCAAGAAAAAATTTGAAAAAGAAAGAAGGCAAAGTGAACACCACTGCGTATGGAGGATACCAGTGACAATGTCAATACCCATAGCAACAATACCGACCATACCAATATTAATACCAACTGTACCAACCCCAACACCATCCCACCAGTTACACACAACCTCAAAACACCTATTAGTGTCCTCCTGCTAGCTATAAACAAACCTAAAATGCTTACCAATACCACATGTTAAACACCAATTACATTGCTCAAAGGCCAAATACCCAAAACTAGAACCCAAGACCACTAAGGGAAAAGAAACAATTCACCTATATTCGCATGACCTACACTGAGCTATATGCCAAACTCCTAGACAAAAAAATGATTAAGCCAGTTTAGTACTTGACCACCTTGCAATCTTCATATCCGAAGTGGTTTGACGAGAATGCCACATGTGGTTTGTTGAACTCCATGAGTTTCTTATAAGTACAAAACAACATAATTAAATGCTTCTGATGAATCTAAGTTAAGTGTGCAGCTTCTTAAAGTCAAAATTGAAAAATGCTAAGTGTTGAGGGTTCAGCCGATTGAGGTTCTGGCCCAATCGATTGAACAACGTTGAGACGGAGCTATAAGGTAGTAACCTAAAATATTCAACCGATTGAGAAAGATAGTTAACTATTGAGTGCATGCCGAAAGAGGAAAAGATTGAAAGTCATAAACTTTCAATCAATTCATAATGGCTCAACCAATTGAGGAAGAACTAGTGCAGACTAGAAGCCTGAAGCCAAAAAAATTGAACCGATTGAGTCTTATAGTCAATTGATTCAACTCTCTGAAGAAAAAGGCAGCTGAAGAAATTGAACCAATTGAGGAGATAAGTGAATCGATTCAACAGAAGAAACAAGAACTTCAAAAGGCAGAATTAGAAAGATTAAATTGTTTCAACCTTAGCCTCAATCAATTCAATGGTGTCAAAATAGTATAATGGCTAGTTTTTTCAAAGCTGCAAATTTGCCTCTCTCTTCATTAAATGCCCCAATGAAAAATATTAACTCTCTAACTATTTAAAGGGGTCTTAAATGCTGAAGAAAAACAAAGAATAAGAAAGAATTTAAAAGCATTCACTACACTCATCTTGTATATTCTTTGTTTTGTTTTTCTCATGTTGTGCTTAACACTTTCACACTTTGTGAGAGAAATTCTTTGAGGTTTCATTCTTGTACAACCTAGGTCTTTGTAGAGATCACTCTTGTACATTAAGTTTCTATTTTCTTATATTCTTAGAGGTAAGAGATTCACTTTAAGGGTTACATCAACAAGGAGGTCCTTGGTTGATTTGTAATTGAGCTTGGGAAGAGCCTCTTTGTAAAAGTTTAGCGGAAGCTAGAATTCTACTGTCCTAGTGAACAAGAGGTTGAAAATCCTTGATTGGGAAGATCAAGGTGGTGGATGTAGGTGAAGAACACCGAACCACTATAAATAGAAGTGTTAATTCTTCTTTACTCTCTTAGCTGTGCAAAGAAATCAAACAACTATCCAAAACTATCCCCAAACTTTACCCACCTCAACTCCAAAGTTCCACAAAGAGAAACTCCATCAAGAAAAGAAGTCTTAAGTGCTATTCACCCCTTTCTAACACTAATCTAAGGGACCAACAATTGGTATTAGAGTTTAAACCAATTAGAAGGCTTAACATCCTTGGGGAAGATAAAAAATGGCATCATTTAGCAATTCTACGGTAGAAGGCCAATCCACCAATAGGCCACTGCTTTTTGATAGAACCAACTACCAATATTGGAGCACTAGAATCTCCATAGAGTTAATGATTATGAAATATGGGATATTGTTGAGGAAGGTCCATATGTACCAATGAAGGAGGTAGATGGCATTAGAGTGCCAAAGGCAAGAAGAGAATGGAGTGAAGCCGAGATTAAGAAGCTGCAAATCAACTACAATTCAATCAACACTCTACATTGTGGACTAACTGCAATCGAATTCAATAAAGTGTCCATATGTTCAAGTGCCAAAGAAATATAGGGGAAGTTGAAAGTTACTTATGAGGGTACTTCTCAAGTGAAGGAGTCCAAAATCACACTTCTCACCCATAACTATGAAGTGTTCAAGATGCAACCAGAGGCGAACATCATAGCATTGTTTGATAGATTCAATGACATTGCAAATCATTAAAGCATCTTGGAAATGAGATTCTGGAGAATGAGTATTAAACCCCATTTTATCTCCTAATATGTGTTTTATCTTTTATCATCTTTCTGTCTTCGATACCTTGGAATGCTAAATTTTGTTCACTTTTGCTTTACAGGTGAAATCAAAAAAGTAGAGTGGAATTGGAGCCAAAATGGACTTAAAACCGAACTCATACTAACAAGGAAAAACCCTACAAAGTCGTTGATGTATGGCCCTTTACCCGTGGACGGATGGCTCCAACAAGGATGGTAATCCACCTCGTACAAAAGATTTGTTGACGAATGGCCTTTTATTCGTCAACGAATCCATCGAGCAGATGCAAAGTATACAATAGTACACTCATCCGTCGACGAGTGTGCCCTTGGACGTCACGGATCCATCAGGAAAATGCATGAAATAGAGGAAATAAGCAAAGCCGTCGATAGATCATTACTTATCCGTCAACGGCCAACTTGTTCACAGTTGATATATTTGACCACTCGAGTGCCTACACTTTAAGGTTCAATTTTGGGAACACCAGCAACAGTTGGAAAAGTTAGAGGAAGAACTGTAGCCATCTTCAACCCTTTTTCTTTTCCTTACTTTTGTAACATTAAATATTTTTATTAGGAAATTCTTTATTGTCATTTAGAAATATAAATAGTTTAGGGAAATAGAAGGTAGTTTAATAGCTTGTTAGAGAAAGGTGAGAGGTAACTTTAGTTCATCTTATAGAATATAATTTTCAGAGTTTTGCTTTGTTCATTATCGTTTTCTTTATCATGTGTAGCTAATTAACTCTTTACTCCAATCTATTAATAGAAACTGATTCTTTGATCACAATTGTGAGACTCTTGTGTTTATTTGATTTTTGCCTATTGATTGTTCTTCAATTTCTTGTTCTTAAAAGATGATGATCTTGTTTATTGTCTTATCTATTGTATCACTTGATTAGTTAGTTGCAAATAATTGATTGAGTGGTTCTTTAGTTTGCTAATCTTTGATCACTACCTCTTGATTAGGTTGTGTTTTTAGAACTTAGGTAGCATGTGGATGTATTGGATACATCCAAAAGAGTTGAAAATGCAACTTGAATGATAAATGCTGGGTTTATTGTTAGTTGTTGTTAACTTGCATCTTTCTAAAGGTTAATGCTTCTCTATGCTTGAATGTGAATTGCTAGGATTTATAGTAGCAATAGAGGAAGAGATTGATGGTGAAACTTGATTAATTGTCAATCTATTCTCAAGAGAAGATCTAATGAATGTGAAGTTGGTTTCTAATTCATTTAGTTAACCAATTGATAGGGAGAATGATCATTTAGTGAGTCTAGGATCAATCGATAAATCAAGGACTTAATTATTTAATAGATTGGAGGCTTACATTCATTTGTTTACTTATTCATTACAGTCATTTAGTTCCTTAATTACTAATTTAGTCAACAATCCAAAATTCCCCCTTGTTACTTTAAAATTCTTGATAAATGCTTTGTAAGTTTAGTGAAATCAATTAAGCTTCCTGAAGGGATTCGACCCCTTACTTCCCCAATTGCACCTAGGATTAGTAAGGTTTATTTTATTGCTTTGCGATGAGTTAACAAATTTTGGCACCGTTATCGAGGTAGCTTCGGCATTTCACTTTACTTTCTCAGCTTTTAATCTTGTTTATCTGTTTGTTCACTTTCCATTCTTGGCAATGTGTTAGCTTAGCTTATCCCTTTACATTCTTGTATTGATAGTTTATTCCTTTAATCAGTCATAGCTTCCTCTATCTCTGTGCATTCTCTTATTTATATACTTCATTCTGATTTTCATTTGTTTAACTTGGCAGTTGTGTTGTATGAATCTTGGTTCTCCTACAACAACATTAAAGGAAATCAGGCAATTTGTAGAGTAAACTAAGCATTCTTCTTTGCTAGCAGAAAATTCTCCATCTTCTTCAGCCATGGAATTTCCACAATTAGATCCACAAGTTGATCCACCACCTCCAACCCTTCCATTCCCACCCGTCCCTAATGATAATCAGCTCACCATCCGTTAACTCTTAGAGCGTGAGCCGAATCTTCAACCTTTGTGCATAGTCTTTCCAGAAGTAGAATGAGCTTTTGAATTAAAGTCTAATTTTGTGCACTACCTCCGAACTTTCCATAGTCTTTCTAGTGAAGATCCTCACCAACACTTGAGGGAATTTATAATGGTTTGTTCAACAATGAAACAGAATGGCTTAACTGAAGAACAAGTCCGGTTGCACACTTTTCCTTTCACATTGCCGGATACCTCCAAGGCTTGGTTATACTGGCTGGAAACTAATTCCATCACCAATTGGGAGCAGCTCAAGAAGCAACTTCTTACTAAATACTTTTCGGCTGCCAAGGTTCTTAATCTTCGAAATCAAATCAGCATGATCCATCAAAAAAACACGGGGTCTATCTATGATTATTGGGAGAGGTTTAAGTATTTGGTGGCTAGCTGTTCTTAGCACTAAATTCCTGAGCAATGTCTGTTGAACCATTTCTACAATGGTCTCTTACATGTGAATAAGGGACTAATGGACGCTACTGCCAATGGGGCACTTTTTGATCAACCTATGGGTAGCTAGCTCTCAGAATTTTCAAGCTTATGGTGATGCATCAAGCTATCAAGTAAATGAAGTTGGTCGTTCCCACTTAGAGCAACAACTTGCTTCTACAAATCAACAACTCTCCAAGTTAACTTCTCTTATGATGGCTTAAATGAAAACACCTCAGTCCACTATTCCTTATGGCATTTGCTCTTTGCATACTCATTCTATCGATGCATGCCCCATTTTACAAGAGAATAGTGCTGAAGATGTGAATGCTGTTGGTTTTCCCGGTCTTCCAAGAAGGAATTATGACCCATTTTCCCTACATATAATCCCGGTTGGAAAGCTCATCCTAACCTTTGATATGGAAACAATGTGGCCCCTCCCTTACAGCCTAGACCTTAGTTCCAACAAGGCTCTGCAACCTTCTAACCTCGACCAGTAGCACCAGCACACCCTCACCAAGTGCTAGCACAAATTCCTCCACAAGTTGCTCCTCCCAACCAAGGTTTTTCATCTTCATCGCCCTTTACCTCTAAACTCGAGGATATTGTTGTTCAACTTGCATCATCTCAGTTATTTTTGTAAAAGGCTACTAAATCACAGTTTCAACAAGTGAGCACCTCTTTAGAGAATCTTCAAAGACAAGTTGGGTGATCAGGAATTTTCACAAGAGTACGAAATCAAGTAATATAGCTTGGAGAATTCCAAGGTGGCGAACCCACGATGGACTTGTGAATTACTAAATCCTAATTTTAGTAGGGTTTAATAAAAGAGAAAATCTAATTTTAATAAAGCAAGGAATAAAAGCAAGAATTATAATCTAATCTAATTAACAAAAGAACAATGGCAAATAATTAAAGAGAAGATCAATATTAAAAGCGTTAGGCTTTAGGCTTCTCTTCTAGGTATTTAATTCAATTATGTATGAATTTAGTTAACATGGTTAAAATAACAATCACTAATCAACTTAGGAGCCCTCTCAGATCATCCTAAGCTTTACTAACTAAGTGATTACCACCTCTCGGTGCATAAACTAATTAGCTAAGAACATTAAGAACCTTGGATTATAATCAAATCAGTTTCTCCATAACCCTAATTCAATTATGGTTATTACAATAAACTGAATTACTCTCGTATCCAATTAGATTGCATCTATTTTCCTAGTGCACGAATTATACTTCGCCTCTCGGTCCTTCGTACAATTCCGAAAACCTATTATATGGTGATCAAACATACAATGGAATCAAGTACAAAGAAAATAGATTTAACCCTAAGAAAACCAATTCATACAATAATTAAATTAAATCCCTAGAAGATCTACCCAAATCCCCAACAAGAGATTTAACTACTCAAAGAAAATATGAAGAAAATAAATAGATGCATCAAAGAAAAATATAATAAAGTCTAAGATATAAAATCCAAGACCTAAGACCCCAGACTCTTTTAGAGAACCCTAAGGTGTCTATTTATACTAGTAGTAGTTAGGTTACATAAGATTACTTGGAGGTTAAGTAGAGACTAATCCCACTTAAACCTGGACTCTTTGGTCATGTCATCAGCCCTTACAATTTTCACAAAGCCAGCACCTTATTAGCATGTAAAGTCCAGCCCATAGTCTTTAACAACTTCAAATTAGCACGCAGGGACGTCCTTGGCTTATTCACGAATAACACCGGCGTCGTTTGTATCAATACATGGGGCTCGATCATGGCTAGGCGTTTCTTGGCTTTGTTTCGTGAATTAAATTCTTGGCTGACTTGTTTTTGCTTATTTCCATGCTTGACTATGTGGCCACTCTTCATGTATTTTAAGTCCAAAGTCCACAAATCTTACAATTTAGCTCTAGTTCCTCCAATTTCCTTCAGTTAAGCCCAATTTCCTTCAAAACAACCAATTAAACTAAAGTGAGAAGAATCCATAAAATATGGACTATAAAATATAAATAAAATAGATCAAAAGTACTTTAATATAGTCTATAATATAGGTGTAAATTTCACCTATCAAATTCCCCCACACTTAGTTAATTGCTTGTCCTTAAGCAATTAATATGTAATACCCAAGCTAACTATCTTAGTCTAAAATAAAACAAGGACACGATTCCACTTTCGTAGGTTTATGGTGACATTTGGCATATGCCACAAGCCTTGTTCTTAGTGGAGGAGTTATAGTCTCCTGAGGGCTTACCAGAATGATACCTACAAACATTTTTTAAAAGACATTAGTTAGTTTCAAATCAACAATACAAGGTCAAAGGACCAAATTAAATTGTCAATAGTTAAGCACATAATAATTCATAAGTAAATCACTTCACAATCTAAATATGCAAACACTATTTAACCTCATTCACTAGGATCTAACACTTTAAATTGACTAATCTCTCACAAGTGGTCACTCAATCTCTCAATTGTTTAGCAATTTTTATAGTGAGTTACTCTCATCATCTTCTCATGAAATTAGACTTACCATAGGCTTGAAAGACATCTAATCTCCACTACTTCAAGATATACATACAAGCAAAATCATAAGGTCTTATTATCCAAGGTTGTAATGTGGCCAAAGGGACAAGAAAGGTTCACAAAGTAAAGGATAAAGGGAAAAAAACAAAATAATTTAAAATTAGTAGAATAAGAAGAATGTTTGGAATATCTTGATCAAAAATCACTCCATCATCTTCTTCATACTTTGCAAAAATCATCATCCTTTCTTCATTCTTTTTAAGCTCAAAAATTTCATGCCAATCAATTTTCAACATTTTTTTTTAGGCAAAATTTCAAAATTGGTGCATTTCTTTTTGTTTTTCTTTTTAATTGGCAAAAATTCTCCATTTTCTTTTTATCACCGCCTCATACACATCACCAATTCCCCCACACCTATTCTTTTACAAGCAATCCAAAGAACTTATAAATAAAAACAAGTAATTCTCTACTAATCATGGATTTCAAAGGGTTCAAACTTGTTTTTCTCAATTTAGGCTCAAGGTTCTTTAGATAAGGCTATGAAAGAAGAAGCTAAAGATATCACAATTAGGCTCAAATGGGCTCACTAATGGATTAATGCATAATGGTAGGCTTTTTGGCTCAAACAAAAATTCTAATTAAAGACCTTAATCTCAATGCTTTCACGTATATTAAAAACATGTAATCTCAAAATATGAATCTCAAGTTCTAGAAATCTCAAAATCATAGAAGATATAAACATCAAAGAAAAATATGGCATGAAGGCTCAAATCCTCACTAGGTACCTCAAGTCAATTCAAAGCATCATCTCCTAGCAAAATCAATCTCTTAGCCTTCAAAAAATCTAAATCATGAAGAAATTACTTAATCATATCATGTACCTAAAAATCAACAATTAATTCAACACCAAGAAATTTATATGCTCATTCTATTAACTCAAAGCAACCAACGAAATCAGAAAAATAGTTAAAAAATTTTATGAGAACAAATTTTTAAAATTTTCAAAAATTTCATTCAAAACCATCCCCCCACACTTAGAGCAATATTGTCGTCAATATTATGCAAAAGTAAAAATAAAGAAAGATTCGAAAACTCCCTAAAAAATTTGTTAGATGAAACAGGCAATTCTCGAATACCAATCCATATAAATTGCTGCGCAATAAAAGTCATAAAGTGCGTGTAGTAGTGGATATGAAATTAAGGAAAATTAAAATTAAGAAACTAAATTAATCTAAACTATATGAGAACTAGATATTCAAAAATTCACGTCCCACACTTAATATGAACAATATCCTTAATGCAAAAGCATTGATAAATAATCAAGAAAACAAAAAGGATAAAGAATACTCCCTTTGCCCATATAAAGTTGGTGAAGTAAATTTAAGAAATCTAACAAAAATTACCTACAACAGAAAATTGAAATAAATGTTAGCAAGTAGAAAAACAAATAAAAGAAAATAAAAATAAAATTAAAGAAAAAGAAAAGTTAGAATGTTGGGTTGCCTCCCAACATGCACTAAATTTAAATGTCTATAGCTAGACATTATCATCAAAAGGAGGTCACGTAATTCCAGTGAAATCATATTACCATATGTTGCACAATTTATCACTTTGAATAGCCTTGGTGCTAGCCTCCTTGGAATTTTTCAGATTAGCCTCTTGCAAAGAAACCGCAAATAAAAGTGAATTAACACCATAAAAGAAGTGGATTGACAAAGGTTTAAAAATTGGAAACACTTCCCTTTATTTGCCAATCTTCAATGTAGCATTGAATGCTTCACTAGTGGTTATGTCTCCATGACGGTGTAAATTGGGTGTCACATATGGTTGCATTTCAAAATTGAGAGTTGGAGTGGGTTTGGTGAAGGATATCATTTGATGAGCTTCAGGTTCTGGGCATGACACAATCAAGTCCTAGATAGGACTTATAATTTCCTTCAACTCTGTACTATTTTCTTGCTTAATTTTCCTTTGCTTCAACCTTTAAGGGAATGGAATTGGTGGAACATAAGGCTTGACCTCACTATAGGGCTTTGAGGGATGTTCAGGCCAACTTATATGCTCTTTCAGCATTGACTCAACTTGATTTCGAACAGTAGCTTGTTTTGTTACAAGTCCGGCACCGCTTGTATGGTCTTTCGACGCCGCTTCACTACCATAATAGTAATTTATTACGGAATTTTCACAACCGGCGCTGTATGTGATGAATTCTGGTGCCGCTTCATCACTGCTCCAAGTGATGAATTCTTTTCGTACAAAAACGGCGCCATTTCATCACTGCACCATTCCTCTTCATTTTCATCCTCTGACTCACTAATAATTTATGCGATTTGACCCACTTTGACTTCAAGATTTTTAATTGCAATGGATTGAGATTCAGTAATCCTTTCCAACTCATCAATTTTGTCGAATTTCTGAAGTTGCAAACTGCATTGTGCCATGAAAGCTAGAAACTCGTCCTCACTACTATTATCTTGTGTGGATGGTTGAGGTTGAATATATTGTCTTTGTTGGAAACCTCGTAATCTTGAAGGTCTAGCAGCAGCTCTTTGATGAGACCAAGAGAAATTCGGATAACCTTTCTCCAAGTATTATAGGTGGGCATAAAAGAATTATCTCAACCATCTTGTTGTCTTCCATAGGCACCCATGTAGTTCAAATTCTCCCAATAGTTTTCCATATTTACCTAAAATAAAAAAAAAAGAAAAGAAAAGCAAAATTCCTAATAAAAAAAACTAAAAAAAATTAAAAACAGAAAAATTAAACTAAAACTACTAGAACTAAAAAGTTACCAATTAAATCAAGTCCCTGGCAACGGTGCCAACTTGATCTGGAATTTTCGCAAGAGTACGAAATCAAGTAATATAGCTTGGAGTATTCCAAGTTGGCGAACCCACGAGGACTTGCGAATTACTAAATCCTAATTCTAGTAGTGTTTAATAAAAGAGAAAATCTAATTTTGATAAAAGCAAGGAATAAAAGCAAGAATTATAATCTAATCTAATTAATTAACAAAAGAACAATGGCAAATAATTAGAGAGAAGATCAATATTAAAAGCGTTAGGGTTTAGGCTTCTCTTCTAGGTATTTAATTCAATTATGTATGAATTTAGTTAACAGCATTAAAATAACAATCACTAATCTACTTAGGAGCCCTCTCAGATCATCCTAAGCTTTCCTAACTAAGTGATTACCATCTCTTCGTGCATAAACATATTAGCTAAGAGCATTAAGAACCTTGGATTATAATCAAATCAGTTTCTCCACGACTCTAATTCAATTATGGTTATCACAATAAACTAAATTACTCTCGTCTCCAATTAGATTGCGTCTATTTTCCTAGTGCACGAATTATACTTCGCCTCTTAGTCCTTCATACAATTCCAAAAACCTATTATATGGTGATCAAGCATATAACAGAATTAAGTACAAAGAAAATAGATTTAACCCTAAAAAAACCAATTCATACAATAATTAAACTAAAATCCCTAGAAGATCTACCCAAATTCCCAACAAGAGATTTAACTACTCAAAGAAAATATGAAGAAAATAAATAGATGCTTTAAAGAAAAATATAATAAAGTCTAAGATATAAAATCGAAGACCTAAGACCCCAGACTATTTTAGAAAACCCTAAGGTGTCATTTTATACTAGTAGTAGTTAGGTTACATAAGATTACTTGGAGGTTAAGTAGAGACTAATCCCACTTAAACTTGGACTCTTTGGTCATGTCATCAACCATTACAATTTTTACAAAGCCAGCACCTTATTAGCATGTAAAGTCCAGCCAATAGTTTTTAACAACTTCAAATTAGCACACAGGGCACGTCCTTGGCTTATTCACGAACAACGCTGGCGTCGTTTGTATCAATACATGGGGCCGAATCATGGTTGGGTGTTTTTTGGCTTTGTTTTGTGAATTGAATTCTTGCCTGACTTGTTTTTGCTTATTTCCATGCTTGACTACATGGCCAGTCTTCATGTATTTCAAGTCCAAAATCCACAAATCTTACAATTTAGCTCTAATTCCTCCAATTTCCTTCAGTTAAGCCCAATTTCCTTCAAAACAACCAATTAAACTAAAATGAGAAGAATACATATAATAAGGACTATAAAATATAAATAAAATAGATCAAAAGCACTTTAATATAGTCTAATAAAGGCGTAAATTGCACCTATCATTGGGCAACTAGCAACCTCAATTAATGATCTCACTTCTCAATCCTCAGGAAAGTTACCATCTCAACCTGTCATAAGCCCAAAGCACAATGTCAATGCCATACATTTACAGAGTGGTCAAGTTATTCCTAATTGGAAAGAGGAAGACACCAGGGTGATGAGGAAGAAAACTTGGAAGGGGAGATGGAATCTCTCTCCTTTATTCTTGATCAGACGTCGACGGATAGACCTACAACCTATCAACGGATCGACCCAGAATCGGAAGATGGAGTTCCCTGCTCGACTAATACGTCGACGGATGACCCCTTGACCCGTCAACAGACAAGCCATCCACCAAAAATTGAAACTCCTTGCCAGTTGTCTACGTCAACAGATGATTCATGTAGACGTCAACAGATGCCATCCCTAGACCCTGTTCCACCGTTCCTTCCTGTAGACACTCTAATTTTTGCTCCTTTACTATATAATCCTTTTAATTTCCGTATTGCATTACATTTATATGTGTAGACACTTATTTTTAATTCTAGTTAATTAGTTAATTGGTTTGACATTTTCGAATTTCCATTTTACTTATCCTTTTAAGTTTAGTATTTGTGTTCATTTATTATTATTACTATTATTTTATTTTATTTTATTTTGTCTTATTATTTTATTTTAATTACCTCGCAGGTAATTTTGAACCAGAATCGAAAAGTCGAGACCGAGTTAACTCGACCTCCATGCAAAGACCAACCGAATTAATTTGGTTATCATGCAAAATATATATGTGTGTATGTATGTATATATGTATATATATATATATATATTTATGTGTGTATATTTATATGCATATATATTTTTATATGTATATATATATGAATATATATTTATGTGTATGTATATGAATATATATATATATATACATATATTTGTATATACACGTACATATATTTATATATATATACATACATTTATATATACATATACATATATTTATATATACATATTTATACAAAAGCAACGCACACACATTTCTCTCTCTTGCTCTCATGATCATACGGTGTTGATAGGAATACGTGCAACTACTTTTGGTGATATGAGTGGAAGTAGAAAACGTGATTCTACATGGGGTTCAAAAGATGGGTCACGGGTCCTCTTAGAGCAACAGTCTCTAGCGCCAACTTGTTATGCCAGCTGCATTCTTTCTCTATCTTTGAGTGTGCCCTTGAGAAAACGCGAAAATTGGGAGCCGCCAATGAGAAAGCACAGTCAGCATGCCAACAACCGATGACAGCTAAGAAAGTAAGGCTAAACCAAAAAGGACCCACCCTTTTCAAATGGCATCAGCAGGTGCCGAAAATGGAGCAGCTTTTATTGTTGCTGCTAATTGAATTATTTGCAAAGGACCCCAACGTCCTTGTCGAGTTGGCTTTGTCTTCTTGCAATTTCCACCGCTTTTATTATTGTTGCTAATTGAATTATTTGCAAAGGACCCCAGCATCCTTGTCGAGGCTTTGTCTTCTTGCAATTTCCACCGCTTTTATTGTTGCTGCTAATTGAATTATTTGCAAAGGACCCCAGCGTCCTTGTCGAGACTTTGTCTTCTTGCAATCTCCACCGCTTTTATTGTTACTGCTAATTATTGAATTATTTGCAAAGGACCCCAGCGTCCTTGTCGAGTTGGCTTTGTCTTCTTGCAATTTTCACCTTTAATTCAACGCAGCCTTCAGCAAATTTTGTTAGCTAATGGTTGTTTTCAATTGCCAAAAAATTCAATGGAGAGAGTTTCTGAAGTGATGATTACTTCCACTAAGGAGCTGTTTAGAAGATAAGTTTTGAAACACTAGAATCTTGAAAATTATTCAATTCGGAAGAGTATGGAAGCTTGAGCAGATTGGTGACAACATACTTATGGCACTTTCAAGACAATCCATAAAACAAATAGTTCACCTGCTGCTCCAGGATAGCTATTACTATTTCTGAAGAAATAGGCTATTGATGACGCCTCATCACTTCAGCTTGTTGATTCACTTAGCAAAGGTGTACATGTGGTTAGTTGTGCTCCCGAGGATGACAGTGTATTCCTAAGAGAGTCGCTATTCCAAAAAGCCATAATTTTCTCCTCAGGCAGCAGCTGAGACAACTAGCAATCCTACAAAGACAGTTTCTATGTGTTAACGGCATGGATCTTCGTGCACTTAGTGCTTGCCTCGTTGCGGTTGTTTGTTCCTCAGAGCAGCCACCACTTTGGCCCCTTGGAAGCCCTGCTGGGGATGGTGCATCTGTTGTTCTAAAATCAGTTTTTTAAAGGGCTACTCAACTTTTAAGCCATCCATTTGAAAATTGCAGCATGCCTAATTATGCTTTCTGTAGGGCCTCGTTTGATGATTTTTTTCAAATATGGAACCATTATACAATCAATGCATAACAAGACCCATTTGTCATTTCAAATAGCGCAGCTCCCCCACGTGATTCTCTTACCAGCTGGATGCCCTGCAAAGACACAAAGATTGAAATCAGCTAATTATGCTTTCTGTAGGGCATCTCTAATGAATTTTTCAAATATGGGACCATTATGCAATCAATGCATAATAAGACCCATTTGTCATTTCTAATTAGCAAACATCTCCACTTGACTTCCTCAGCCAACTTCTCTCCTTGTCAGCTTCTCTCCTTGATAGCTGGGTGATCCTCCAAAGACAACAAAAGTGGAGTCAGTAATATAAACAACCAATTGCAGCAAAGAAAGAAGGGGTGAGGTTGGGATTACAAGGCCAATAAATGAGGACCTTTAGATCAAAATGGGAGAAGAAAAGAAGAGCCATCAGATTAAAAAGGGGAGAAAGGACTATAAAAAGGATTTTTTCCTTCAGCAGGAGAGGAGGAAGAGGGGACGGTGAAGGGTTTGAAAAAAAAAAGAGAGCAGTGGTCTTGAAAAGGAGAGGAGGAAGAGGGGACGGCGAAGGGTTTGAAAAAAAAAAGAGAGCAGTAGTCTTGAAAATGAGAGGTCAGTTTTTTGGAAGGTGGACGAAAAGATGGTAACGTGGTCCTAGCAGAAAGAAAAGAAGAAACTTGGTCACTTGTTTGGGTCCTTCCTACCTTCGTGGGTAGGATACTAAGCTCAACATCCTTGTTCCATCTTCTGACATGTTCTTCATTTATTTAATCTTGTTGTCTTATCATGCTTGTTCTTTTGGTCAAACTTATCATGCTTGCTTACCCATAATAATATCAATAAATAAGTTTTAGATCCAAGCAATATACGCTTAAAAAGAGCAAAAAGGTGTTTGCTTTTTTTGAAAATAAGAAGAGCATGTAAATTTTAACACATGAGATTTGAGTTGACGTACTCCCTTGTTTGATCATTTGGTCATGTTTCTTGTACTGAAAAGTTCCTTCCTTTATGTCTTTGTGCATATATTTTGTGTTCATACTTGTGACTCCAATATCTTTGCTTAGCTAGAATATCTTATTGTAGATAAAATGCAGGTAACATATTATCAAGATATTATTCATTTTAAATAAATAATAAAAAAGAGAAAATAAGCCCAAAGACAGGTGAGGAGTAGAGTTATATATATGATGTTATTCAAAATTAATAAAAGAATCAAGAGATATATATTTATATTGCTATTCAAAATTAATTAAATATATATAATCAATTAACTAAGGAGTATTTTTTAAAGGAATCGTGGTGGCGAGTTTCTTAAAAAATTCTCTGAAAATTACCTATAAATTCTCTCGTGGCGGCGATGAGGATATGTAAGTAATTTTCAAGCCAATAAATGATAAAAATGGGTACAGAAGAGAATATAAAAATTATTAGTTAATCAATGAAAATTCAACCTTTCAAAGGAAATAATACTTTTTTTGAAAAAATAATAAAACTAATAATAATAAGTAAAAGGATATTTTCTCGAGTAATCGTGGCAGCGAGTCTCTCGAGGAAGTCTTCTAAAACGGCCTATAAATTCCATCGTGGTGGCGATGAGGGTTTATACTTAATTTTCGTATATAAAATTAAATAATAAAAAATCTTTTGGTTAATGAATTAAAATGTGTTTAAAGGCTAAGGTTTATAAGTAATTCATGAGTTTAAAGTTTTCTCAAATTAATGGTCATGAAAATGGTATGTTCTCGGGGAATCGTGGTGGCGAGCTTCTCAGGACATCTTCCAAAACTATTTATAAATTCTATCGTGGCGGCGATGAGGATTTATAAACCTTTTTTTTATATAATAAAAGATAGATATAATTATTAATAAATAAAACTCATTTGTTAATTAGTCTATATAATAAAATAGACTTAATGGCTAAATCTCTAAATTATAAGTTAATATTTTTTTTAATTAATTAGTGATTATGAATGGATACTTTCCTGAGGAGTTGTGGCGGCAATTCTTTCAGGAATTACTTCAAATCTAAAAAACCCTCTTTAAATTTCATCGTGGTGGCGTTGAGTGTTTATAAGAGGTTTTTGGACCCATAGTCATTAATTTAAGATACTAATAAATAATAAATAAGAAGAAAACAAAGGGTTTTTTTTGTTTTGTGATTATGAAAGGATATTTTCCTCAGGAGTCGTGGCGGCGACTCTTTTGGGAAGTACTCTGAATCTAAAGGTCTCCTTAAATTTCATCGTGGCGGTGATAAAAATTTATAAGAGATCTTCGGATACATAGTCATTAATAAGAAAAAGTTACACAATAAAAAAAAGAGAAGATGGGAAGAAATAATAATAATAATAACAATAATAAACTAATTTTTCCTAATTAATAATGGTGAAAGGATATTTTCCCAAAGAGTCGTGGCGGCGATTCTTTCGGGAAGTACTCTGAGTTTAATGGTCTCTTTAAACTTCATCATGGTGGCGATGAGGATTTATAAGAGGCTTTTAAGCATATAATCATTAATTGATCAAGAAAATTCCAAAATAAAAAATCCACAAAATAAAAAATAATACAAACGGAAATAAAAATTTTCAATAAACTATTGGACCCTTTTTTTTAAATAATAAAAATAAAAAAATAAAATAAAACTTAAATGAAAAGGAAAAATTAAATGAAAAATATAAAAATTTGGAAACACGAAAATCAAAGATGAAAATTAAAAGGTTAATTATTAATTTTTATTAAGGCCTAATTAATACTGAACTAATCGGTACTGTCGTTTGGCGGGCGTTGTGGGAGTGCTAATCCTTCCCCACACATAACTGTACTCCCGAACCCAGATCCGTTTGTTCCGTAGACCGGGACCTATCTGTCTTAATACGCAATTTAACGGCCAATGTTAAGTTAGATAGATTCTTAATAGGTGACTAACCGCACCTAAACAAAAATGGTTAGTGGCGATTCCATACATTTCGTAAAGTCCCAAACTCGTCGTTTTCGGCAACGTTGCGACAATATGTATACTAATTTTATTATTTAACTTCTTTGTCCAATTGTCATTAACATTTCCCTCCATTGTAATTTATCATTTAAATTTGGTTACCATATATTTACTAAATTACTTTCATTGTCCTATTTTAATATTGTAGACATTCTATCTGACTACCTATTTCCCATTATTATTATTATTTTTCCTTTAATTTCTCTTCCCATTTGCTATTACCATTCACTTTTGTCGAGACGTTTTACCGCTCCGACGATAGATCATATGGCGTAAAAAAATGCTCAGGACTAAACAGTCAAAAAACAAATGGAGTCGCCACTAACCTTTTATTTTTAATAGGTGTGGTTAGTCACCTATTGGTTTAACCCAACGTAAATCTAAAAAGATTACATCAAGTTAAGGAAAGAAACTGGTCTACGAAAAAGATTTTAGGTTTGGGAGTCGATTACGCTTGGGGAAGGATTAGCACCCCCAAGACGCCTGGAAATCGGTACTACAAAAGTCTTAAAATATTTTACTTGGAAAATGATAATAAAATGTGTTTAAAATCATTTTAAGAAAAACACAATTTTAAATGTCGGAATAAATATTCCTTTTAATGCGATGAAGGGAATAGTTTGACAAAAATTTAGTTTAATAGGAAAGTATTAGTAGATTTAATAAATTAAGACCTTTCAAACAAAATGAATGCTTTTTTATCAAATAAAACTGATTTTGAAAAGAGAATTTTAAAGATTTAAAGAATAAACATTCCTTTTATTGGAGCTAAAAATGTCTTTTAATAAAAATAAAGTTTGCTTGAAAGGTTTTAATTAATTAAACTTACTAAAATTCTCCTAAAAAGGTATTTTGAAAAAAAACTAAAGAAAAGGAAAAAAGAAAATAAATATTCCCTTTCAAAGAAATAAAAATAAGAAAAGAAATTTTGAAAGTGATTTTTTTAATAAAAACTTGGATTAATTTGAGAGGCTCTAACTATAACTGGGTAATTAAGATCTCTAAAAAAAACTTCTAAAACATGTTGTGAAATTAATGTTGGAATGAACATTCCTTTTAATTTAATTGGGCCTCTTAAACAAGAGATTTTCTTAAAATAAAATGAAAATAAAACATAAAAGTAAAAATGGATAAAAGGTTTTGAAATAAACATTCCTTTTGTAAAAGAAGGTAATTTCTTTTGAATTCATTTGCAAATTTTAAGAGATTAAAGAAAACATGAATATGATGTATGATTTTTATAAAAATTAAATGAGGAAAATATATTTTTATTTTGAAGGGATGAAAAATTTTCCCGAGTCCGATCGGACTCCCGATTAGACATCGAAAAAACTTCTCATCGGAGAAAACCTTCGAAAACCTCGGACTCCCGAAACATCCTCCGGTCACCCCATGCTTATGAATTTTTGAAAATCGATGTCCTAAACTTAATTATGCATGAATGGGACAAAAAAATATAGGTTAGCATATATAAACACAATTAATTACATAACAGATAAGCAAACTTAATTTAAATAAACACATATATAAAATCAAAGATGCAATTTTATACAAAATTCAATTCATGATTTAACAAACATATATGCAACGGCAAAAAAGGTAATTTTATAATTAAAATTAAATTTTCAATTAAGACAAATATGGATTTGAGGACAAAAAAGTAATTTAACAAGGTCAAAATTAAATATTATACTAAATATGCATCTATTCAAACTTAAACATACAATTTTTATAATCAACATTAATTTTTATTTAAATTTTTAACCTAAACAGGTTTAAAGATGCAAACTTTGCAGTCAAAATTAAAATTTTAAGCCTAAACAGGTTCTAAAGATGCAATCTTTATAGTCAAAATTAAATTTTTAACCTAAACAAGTTCTAAAGATGCAAACTTTACAATCAAAACTAAATTTTTTAACCTAAACATGTTTAAAGATGCAATCTTTATAGTCAAAATTAAATTTTTAAGCCTAAATAGGTTTAAAGATGCAATCTTTATAGTCAAAATTAAATTTTTAAGCCTAAACATGTTTAAAGATGAGAACTTTACAGTTAAAATTAAATTTTTAAGCCTAAACAGGTCTAAAAATGCAAACTTTATGATCAAAATCAAATTCAAATAAAGCCGATATCATAAAACATACATATTAAACACAGAGAACTATAAGGAACATTGAGAGAGTTGTAAAACAGACTAATTATAGCCGATCAGCAACAACTTGACAAACTTAAAACATAGTTCAATACATATATTCACGTTTATGGCAGCAAGAAGAAATAGGATTTCCATTATTCAAAACGAAAACTTGAGTTAAGAAAACTTCATATCAGGTTTCATGAATAACAAAAACAATCTAAAAACAGCAAAAATGGTTCCTTTTTTATACATAATCAGACCAAAGGGAAAGGCAAAAATATAATCATAAGAACTGACGATGATGGCTTTACAATGAAAAAAAGAATTTTTACCCTTTGAGAATGGGAGTTTGCTTACCAAAAAGAACTTCCGAAAGAAAGAAAGAAAAGAAAAAAGTTTTTCAAAGTGGTTTCTTTTCTCCAAAACGGAAACAAAAGAGCCATCCAAAATAATGGCTGTTTTGTTTTAGAGGGAAGAATAGCTTATGTTTGAAGAACAAACTCACGCCTTTCTCTTCCTCCGGCCAGCTTTTCTATATCGAGGAAATGCTTTCTTCTTTTTTTTTTAAAGAAGCTTTGTTTTTTTTTTGCTGTTTTGAAAACCTTGCTTTTTTTGAAAATGAAGAGCCGCCCCTCTTTTAAATGTGCTGAAAGTTAGCCTTTTTATGCCTCTCTTCTCTTTTTAATCCAATGGCTACCCCTCTTCCTCTCTTTCTCATCCGATGGCTCCTATTATTTTGGTCATGCTTTCCCATTTTTAACCCTCCCTTCCTCTGCTTTGATTGGCTGTTTTCATTTTCTTTTGTCTTAAAGGGGTATCCAGCTGCATGAAAGAGTAGCTGTTCAAGGTGATGTGCTGGCATACGCTGAAATTTGTGGACTTTTTCTCAGGGGACACTTCACGACAATTATTTTGGTGAATAATTGAGTGTGGTGGGGAAGAACATTTTTTTATTATAAAATAAAGCTAAAAGAAAGAGTGAGAAACGTTGGTGGCTTTTGGTATTATATATATATATATATATTTTTTTTGCATGATGACCGATTGGGTGGCAAGCATTATATATATACAAACAGCACCATATCTCCATTTGAAGTTTAACATATATAGCCCGGGCTCTGACTTCACTAGCGCAATAGTTAATTTATTCCAATGAAGGAATTGGCAAAGGCAAGGAATTTGGTTCTGCAGCAGTATGAAAAAAGCACGGTGGAAGTAGAAGGAGACCTTATTTGCTTCGATAATTGCCGGCCTCTTAGTCGGTTGTAGCAATGGAATTACTGGCCATCTCTTGAGACATTGGCTGCATTCCCCCCTAGAATGTCCCACTTTTTAGCCTTTTTGAAAATCTTACACACTTGGTACAGAGTATTAATACAAAAACCAAGAAATGTGACAGGTTTAAAGCTAGAAAGTTAATGCTCTTGTCATATCAGAAGAGATGCATGACCCAACCTCTCTTTCTTTAATGGCGTAACCTTTGTCCTTTTTTGTGGCTTTGGTTTCTTTCTTTTATTCCTCTGCATTGGCAAGGTGGCGTGGCTTTTGGTTGCTTTGAGAAGTTAACTTGTTTGTTAGCGACAATAACTGCAGAAAGTTTGAAGAGTTGAAACTCTTTTTTTCAGGGTCTAGAGTGTAAGAATTTCGACTGATGCTCCAAAACAAAAATGAAAATGCCGCTGCTCTTGTACGAATAGAATAAACCAAATTTGTGGCTGATTAAGTCAACAATTGTTGGCTCCACACCAAAATGGAAAACACGATGGAAAGCAATGAAGAATTCAAAAGAAATAAAAAGAAAATGACAAAATGATTGAATAGAAACAAAGAACAATAAACCAAATTTGTGGCTAAGTCAACAATTGTTGGCTCCACACCAAAATGGAAAACACGATGGAAAGCAATGAAGAATTCAAAAGAAATACAAACATAATGACAAAATGATTGAATAGAAAGAAAGAACAATAAACCAAATTTGTGGCTGATTAAGTCAACAATTGTTGGCTCCACACCAAAATGGAAAACACGATGGAAAGCAATGAAGAATTCAAAAGAAATAAAAACAAAATGACAAAATGATTGAATAGAAAGAAAGAACAATAAACCAAATTTGTGGCTGATTAAGTCAACAATTGTTGGCTCCACACCAAAATGGAAAACACAATGGAAAGCAATGAAGAATTCAAAAGAAATAAAAACAAAATGACAAAATGATTGAATAGAAAGAAAGAACAATAAACCAAATTTGTGGCTGATTAAGTCAACAATTGTTGGCTCCACACCAAAATGGAAAACACGATGGAAAGCAATGAAGAATTCAAAAGAAATAAAAACAAAATGACAAAATGATTGAATAGAAAGAAAGAACAATAAACCAAATTTGTGGCTGATTAAGTCAACAATTGTTGGCTCCACACCAAAATGGAAAACACAATGGAAAGCAATGAAGAATTCAAAAGAAATAAAAACAAAATGACAAAATGATTGAATAGAAAGAAAGAACAATAAACCAAATTTGTGGCTGATTAAGTCAACAATTGTTGGCTCCACACCAAAATGGAAAACACGATGGAATGCAATGAAGAATTCAAAAGAAATAAAAAGAAAATGACAAAATGATTGAATAGAAACAAAGAACAATAAACCAAATTTTTGGCTGATTAAGTTGACAATTGTTGGCTCCACAGAAAAATTTGATCCGAATATAATTAAAGAACAACAAACAGAAACCGTGATTCATGACGTCAACAATTGTTGGCTTTGCAAATTTGAGGGACAAGACCAACCCCACCATTAAAATCAAATCCTTCAACTGTAAAAGCTATTTCACACAGTGACTTGCACTCACATTGCCGCGTGTTGTAGAAGGTAGCAAAACAAAGTTGGGTGGTTGATGAGGAAATGGTAGTGATATACATGGCCTTTGGTGTATATACATAGATACATATATATATGTAAATATATATACGCACACATATAAAAATATATATATACACAAAAAATATATATATATATACGTAAATATATATATGTACCTATAAATATATATGCATATAGATATGGCCTTGGTTGGCTTTTGCATGGCTTCTGACTTGCATGGAAGTTGAGTCAGCTTGGCTTTGGCTTCCTGGTTTTGGTTCAAAATTACTGCAAGGTAATGAGACAAAATTAAAATCAGATTATGTAAAATAAAGTAATAGTTATAAACAAAAATAAACTAAACTTAAAAAGGATAAGTAAAATAAAATTTGGAAATGATCAATTAATTAATTTTTTTTTGCAGTAGAAATGATCAATTAATTAATTAACTAATTAACCAATTAATCAGCTAGTTAACTAATTAAAATTTAAAAACAAGTGTCTACAGTTGCCCCTCTTTGATTGTTTCTTAATGATCTAGAAGTGCAAGCTTCTAGATAATTAGGAAATAAACAAAGATGTAGACACTCTTTACTCAAATGTGTACTAAACAGTACTGGGATTTCGAAAAAGATCATTCTTAATAGAACTGATTTTAAAATCAAGGAAATTATCCTAAATAGAACTAACTTTAAGAAAACCATCCTAAACAGTAATGATTTTGCCTTAAACCAAACAATTTTAAGAAAACCTATCTAAACAGAAATGATTTTAAAGGGAATTGTTCGAAACAGAAACAATTTTAAGAAAACCATCCTAAACAGAAATGATTTTAAACTTTGGATAAATTACCATAAACAGAAACAATTTTAAGAAAACCACTCTAAACAGAAATGATTTTTGAGGAAATTGTTCTAAACAAAAACAATTTTAAGAAAACCATCCTAAACAGAAATGATTTTTGAAGAAATTGTTCTAAACAGAAACAATTTTAAGAAAACCATTCTAAACAGAAATGATTTTTGAGGAAATTGTTCTAAACAGAAACAATTTTAAGAAAACCATCCTAAACAGAAATGATTTTTGAAGAAATTGTTTTAAACAGGAACAGTTTTAAGAAAACCATCCTAAACAGAAATGACTTTTGAGGAAATTGTTCTAAACAGAAACAATTTTAAAAAAACCATTCTAAACAGAAATGATTTTTGAGGAAATTATTCTAAACAGAAACAATTTTGAGAAAATCATCCTAAACATAAATGATTTTGCCCTAAATAGAAACAATTTTGGAAAACCACCCTAAATAAAAATGATTTTAAATTTGAAGAAATTGCGCTGATTTTGAGAAAACCATTCTAAACAGAAATGATTTTAAATTTGAAGAAATTGTGCTGATTTTGAGAAAATCATTCTAAACAGAAGTGATTTTAAATTTGAAGAAATTGTGCTGATTTTGAGAAAATCATTCTAAACAGAAGTGATTTTAAATTTGAAGAAATTGTGCTGATTTTGAGAAAATCATTCTAAATAGAAGTGATTTTAAATCTGAAGAAATTGTGCTAATTTTGAGAAAACCATTCTAAGCAGAAGTGATTTTAAATTTGAAGAAATTGTGCTTTAAAAAGAAACACTTTTGAGAAAACCATACTAAACAGGAATGATTTTAAACTTTGAATAAATTGCTTTAAAAAGAAAGGCTTTTGAGAAAACCATCTTAAACAGGAGTGGTTTTAAACTTTGAAGAAATTGCTTTAAAAAAATGTTTTTGAGAAAATCATCCTAAACAGGAATAAATTGCTTTCAAAAAAATGTTTTTGAGAAAATCATCCTAAGCAGAAGCGAATTGCTTTAAAAAGAAACGTTTTTTAAAACATCATCCTAAATAGGAATGATTTCAAACTTTGAATAAATTACTTTAAAAAGAAAGGCTTTTGAGAAAATCATCCTAAACAGGAATGGTTTTAAACTTTGAAGAAATTGCTTTAAACAAAAACAATTTTAGAAAATCACCTTAAACAAAATGATTTTTTAGATTTTGAAGAAATTGCTCTAAACAGAAACAATTTTAGCAAATCATCTTAAACAAAATGATTTTAAATTTTGAAGAAATTGTTCTAAACAGAAACAATTTTAGAAAACCATCCTAAACAGAAATGATTTTAAATTTTGAAGAATTGCTCTAAACAAAAAACAATTTTAGAAAATCACCTTAAACAAAATGATTTTTATTTTGAAGAAATTGCTCTAAACAGAAACAATTTTAGAAAATCATCTTAAACAAAATGATTTTAAATTTTGAAAAAATTGTTCTAAACAGAAACAATTTTAGAAAATCATCTTAAACAAAATTATTTTAAATTTTGAAGAAATTGTTCTAAACAGAAACAATTTTAGAAAACCATCCTAAACAGAAATAATTTTAAATTTTGAAGAAATTACTCTAAACAAAAACAATTTTAGAAAACCACCTTAAACAAAATGATTTTTTAGATTTTGAAGAAATTGCTCTAAACAGAAACAATTTTAGAAAATCACCTTGTCGAGACGTTTTACCGCTCCGACGATAAATGATATGGCGTAAGAAAAATGTTCGGGACTAAACAATCTAAAAACAAATGGAGTCGCCACTAACCTTTTATTTGAATAGGTGTGGTTAGTCACCTACTTGTTTAACCCAACGTAAATCTTAGAAAGATTACGTCAAGCTAAGGAAAGAAACTAGTCTACGAAAAAGATTTTAGGTTCGGGAGTCGGTTACGCTTGGGGAAGGATTAGCACCCCCAAGAAGCCCGGAAATCGGTACCACAAAAGTCTTAAAAATATTTTACTTGGAAAATGATAATAAAATGTGTTTAAAATCATTTTAAGAAAAACATAATTTTAAATGTCGGAATAAATATTCCTTTTAATGTAGGATAAACATCCCATTATAAAAGCTAAATTCGAAATTTAAAGACTTAATATCGGAATGAACATTCCTTTTGATGTGAAAATCCATAACCCAATGTTGAATTTGAAGAAATTTCCTACTTAGAATGGAGATTCAATTTCTAAATAGGAATAAATATTCTTCAAACATCAAAGTCAAATTTAAAAATGAGGATAAATATCCTTTTGAAAAACAAGGGTTTAATTTTAATTCTAGAATGTCTCAATTATGAGAATATTAATTGAAACATTCTAGAAAACATTTTACAAAGAGGTTGGGATAAACATCTTCAAATTCATATTTTGAAAATCACGTTAAGAGACTTTAATTATGATATCTTAAATTAAAATCTCTTAGAAAGATTTAATTTTAAAACAATGTCGGAATAAATATTCCTTTTAATTTAATGAAGGGAATAATTTGAAAAAAATTTAGTTTAATAGGAAAGCCTTAGTAGATTTAGTAAATTAAGACCTTTCTAAAAAAATGAATGTCCTTTAAATAAAACTTATTTTGAAAAAGAATTTTAAAGATTTAAAGAATAAACATTCTTTTTATTGAAAATAAAAATAAAATTTGCTTGAAAGGTCTTAATTAATTAAACTTACTAAAATCCTCCCAAAAAGCTATTTAAAAAAAAAACTGAAGAAAGGGAAAAAGAAAATAAATATTCCCTTTCAAAGAAATAAAAATAAGAAAAGAAATTTTGAAAGTGGTTTTTTAACAAAACTTAGATTAATTTGAGAGGCCTTAACTATAATTGGGTAGTTAAGATCTCTCAAAACAACTTTTAAAACATGTTTTGAAATTAATGTTGGAATAAACATTCCTTTTAATTTAATTGGGCCTCTTAAACAAGAGATTTTCTTAAAATAAAATGAAAATAAAATATAAAAGTAAAAAAATAAAATAAATAAAAATAAAAGATTTTGGAATTAACATTCCTTTTTGTAAAAAGATTTTCTTTGTGGGGTTCATTTGCAAATTTTAAGAAATTAAAGAAATCATAAACATGATATGAGTATGCCTTTCATAAAAAACCAATGAAAAATATATTTTTTAATTTCGAAGGGATTAAAAATTTCTCCGGGTCCGATCAGACTCCCGATTAGACATCGAAAAAACTTCCCATCAGGGAAAACCTTCAGAAACCTCAGACTTCTGAGGCACCCTCCGGCTACCCCATGCATATGAATTTTTGAAAACGATGACCTAATTATTATATGCATGAAATTGCAAGATCACAATAGAAATATATACATAAATGGGCATAGACAAAATTGACATATACATGGATATTATAAAGGATATTCACGTATGACACGTTGACACACCCGGACCTAGCACGACTTTTCGTACAAACGGCATAGTATAAGATAGCGTATCAATTAAACAACAGGTCGGTCCGGCTGTGTCAAGTCAGAAGAGAAGTTAAAATTAGGATAAGATGAAGTTTGAAGATAAAGTAATTAACCGTGCATGGAAATTAGTAAAATGCCAAAAACACCTCCAAATAAGTCCCTAGAAATTTATTATGGGCCCCATTGGCACGAGAAATCAAAGGATTTAGCCAATGGGTAAAAATGGAAGAAAGTTGAAAAAAGGGAAAAAGTTTGACCCGGGGCCCGAGTGGACCCGGCGTCGGGCTCCCCTATAAATAGGGGAGGGAGCCGAACCTTTCTTTCATGTTTCTTTTCTTTTTCTTTCTTTTTTCTTCTTTTCTCTCTGGAGCCGACCGGAGGCATTTTGGACAATTGGCAAAGTGGGACATGCCCGGCTATCAGATCAAGGTGAGTTTTCAGTATGTTGTTCTTCTCACCTCGATCTACGTTTTGTTAAGTTTGCACGTATTTCCATGCATCGGTTTAGCCTAGATCCAAGTTTTCAGCTTTTAACCAGATTAAAGCTTTAAACTCAAATAAGTGGATTTTGGGCCGGTGGAATAAGGTGAGTTTTTAGTGGGTTATAGTATTCACCTTATTCTACGTCCCATTCCGTTTTTACGCATTTCTGTGCACCGGGTGTGAGTAAATCGGAGATTTAGTCAATTTGGGCTAAATCTCGGTCTACGGGAAAATTGGACCGGTGTTTCTCGTTTCTGCCTCGGCATATCCGTTGTGGATGCCATGAGGATCGCCTCTCTAAGTTTGTACGTCGAAAGGAGGAGAAACGAGTGCGAAAACCGGGGAAGAGACCGGCCGAAGAACTGGCCGATCGAGCCCCTGTTTAGATATTTTCAATATATTATTATTATATTAAAAGATATTTATATATTATATTAATATATTTAGATATTTATATATAATATTATTATATCTTAGATATTTATATATTATATCATTATAATGTATAAATATCTCATAGGTGGGCTTTTTGAGCCCGATTTCGAGTAGAATTCGGCCCAACCCGTGTGGGGCCCAGCCTAGTCCGGGTGTGGGGCCCACGGGCCCCCGGGGGCATTTTGGTAATTTTTCGCCGAGAGTCCGATTTTAGCCCCAAAACCTTTCGGACACTTTTCTAAGTGTCGGGCCCGGCCCGAGTGGCCCATGGACCCCCAGGGGTATTTTCGTAATTTTTCATCAAGTGTCCAACTTTTACCCCGGAACCTCCTGGACACTTTTCCAAGCCCCGAATCACATCCAAACCCAGTCATAGGTCATATTAGAGCCTCATAGGTGCATTCATAAATTGTAATTATGAATGCTAATGTATATTTCCATGTATTAGGGCTCCGGATAATCGAATGCGGCGATGCACCGGAGGTTAAAGCTACATGGAGCGCTTGGGAGTATACGATTCTCCCACTACTGTGAGTGACTCTGTTTTCAGTGCTTAGCCACTAGGGCAAAATGTTTTAAAAACATGAATTGTTTTAAAAAGGTTTTACAAAGGTTTTGGGATAAGGGTAATCCACGACACACACTTTTTATTCTGTGATATGCCCACTTATGGGGGTGGGTTGATTTTAAAAATATAAAGCTTGTGTGTGTTTACATGTTTTAATATTTATAAAGAATTTTATTATTATTATTATGATTATCTAGGGTACGATGCCCCTGGTAGAGGAGTGATTGAGTGGGATTCCTCGGGGCTCCAATTTGCGGGAGCGTGGACCGAGTTTGAGAGCATGCATGATACTCAGCCGTGGACCGCCTATCGAGGGGCACGGTGAGTCGAGCCTGGTTGGGAGAGGCGCGTAGGGAAACTCGCCAGAGCTCCAGTTCACTGTGTTCCACCACAGTGAGGCACCACCGAGGGAACGGGCTAGTGTATGAGATAAAGAGAAAATGAATATGAAGAGAAAAGATATAGCCCTCGGTGCAGTAAGGCAATACGACCGGCCAGTCGTGCCTTCAGTGTATTAGGTGCCAGCCCATGAGTAAATAATTATTTTAAAAGATTTTAAATTTAATACTCCTTGAGGAGAATTTCAAAAGAGGTTTTGAAAACAAAGATTTTACTTTATTCACTCCCGGAGAATTTGATACGGGAAGTGTTGAAAACAAAGTTTTAATTTAATTTAATTTATTTTATTGTTATATTTTGGATTACCCCTATTTTCCCTAACCCTGATGGAGACCCATTGAATCTCTGTCACTCACCTGTATTCCATTTGTGGATGGATGCAGCTTCGCGTACGGAGTCAGCTTTAGAAAGGAGGCTCACTAGAAGGCGTCGGTGGCTTAGGCTTAGAAGTTTCCGCTGTGTAGGTATTCTTTAAATTAGTCCACTGGTATTACTTGTAAAGTTTATTATTTTATTAAAAGATTTTTAATTAAAGTTTCAGTTGTTTTGCAGCGATGGTATCCATTTCTATGCCTTGCGGTGCTTCTGGTGCGTGACCGGTCGGCACGTACTTCGAGGCAGCGCGGCGGTTGCCACGTGGCCGACCCAGGCGGGTCGGGGCGTGACAATTTGATTGGTATCAGAGCATTAAAAAGATTCTGACTGATTTCAAAAAATTATAAAGTGTTTTCAAATGTTTTGAAATGTTTTTGAAGCCAGTGGATTAAATAGGGTTAGAACTCAAGAGTTCGAGTATGTAACTACTCGAAAGCGTCATGAATGATCCAACCTACTCTTAGAATACCTTCTTTAGCAGCAAGCCACCATATAGAGTTCTCGAGTGTGGTCTTAAGTGAGAAGACATCACGTCCACCTTTTTCCTCGAGATTCGTGCAAGCAAGGCACGCTTTCCAAGAAACCCCCCAAACTCAAATTTTCAATTTCCA
This sequence comes from Microcos paniculata, assembly GCA_030664755.1. Taxonomy (NCBI): domain Eukaryota; kingdom Viridiplantae; phylum Streptophyta; class Magnoliopsida; order Malvales; family Malvaceae; genus Microcos; species Microcos paniculata. The sequence continues at coordinate 2,820,309 of CP131463.1, forward strand.
ATGTTCCTTCTACTCGACAGCCAAACTATGCAAGGGACTGTGTTTCCCTTGAGACTACGAGATAGATAATGTTTCGTCCGAATTTCGACGAAGCCTAGTTAAAGGCTTACCAGTAGTGAAACTGGTTCGATACCCACAATCTTCGATGTTCAATCTTGAAGTTGTGAACATCGAGACTCGCTAGTAAAGCAGCGAGTGTCAAACGTAAATTAGATGCGTTGCTCCAATTCTTTACACTAGTGATGTGTAAGATTTGGGAGGAAATGATACAACTAGAACGAGGCCAAGGTGGGTATAACGTGCGTGAAGGCTAACCTCACTTCTCTCGTTTTCTACACCATCGGTGTGTAGCTTTGAAGAGAGAATATGGTTAAGATGACTGAAATCAAAGAAGTCAATCACGGAGGATATGGTTGACCAAAAACCTCAGGACGTGAGATGAAGCACCCGCACAACCAGATGAAAGATCGAGAAGGAGTTCACAGAGCATCAAGTGGAGATGAAGACAAGCGATTGCCGAAGATCCCACAGGTTGACAAGTCTGGTGGGATAAGCCCACAGATTGCCTGGATAATGCTCCGAGGAGTGAGCACGAAGTGAGAGAAGTGGCAGCAAGGGCTAGCTAACTTCAATTATTCTTACACTGTGGGGTGTAAGGGGTGAGACATACCATCCAAAGGAAAGGATTGATAAGAGGAAACCCCAAAGGATTCAAGGATGGAAAAAAGGAAGAGTAAGGAAAGAGAATAAGAGAGAAGCTATTCTTGGGAAACGATGAGGAGGAATAAGGCAAGGATGACACGATGGAGAATGAAAGAATGAAAGGAGATTACATCCAAGTGGTCAACGAGTAGTACATCTGTTACTACTTGTCCGACCATTGGATACCAATGATGAGAAGGATAATGGATAAAAGAGAAAGGAAATGAAGATGGAAGAAGTGGAATAAAGAAAGTAAGGAGGAGGAGACCCCTAAAGGATAATAAGAAATGATTCAGAACAAAATGAATGGGAAGAAAGTAAGCAAAGAAAGAGTGTAACGCACGGCAATGATGGGAATGCTTGCATATGTGCGAATGAAGGGCACGAAAAGAACGTTCTTCGAAGATTGAGAAGACATCATCAGATGAAATTGGCGAGGAAGAAGAAGAGGAAAGGAGAAGAAACGCGAACCCTTAATCAAAGGATCAAGAAATGTGGTGATGTAGTGCGGAGGCTTTCTTAATGAAGAAAGAAAGTATGAAAACCCTAGGTAAAAGAAGATCCTAGGTTAATAAAAGAATAACAAGGCCTAAAAGAAAGAGAGACTTAGTTCAGTTGATGAACTAAGTTCTGGTTAACTAGGAATAGAGCTTTAAAAGAAGAAAAGTATAACACATCACTAGAAAACTATAACTTTAATTAGCAACAATGTCATAATGAACCATAGGTTAATAACTCCAAATGGCTGACCAGGATTAGTATAAGAATAAGACTAAGAAACTAGGGTTAGAGACAAAACCTAGGCGAGTAACTTAGAGTTAGATTAAAGAAGAACATGAGAAGGAGAATAAAAGAGACTTAGAAAGAGGAATAAGAAAGATCTAGTGAAAGAAAATGAATAAAAGATTTAGAAACGGATGTTAGTTAAGGAAAGTCGTGCATAATGAACCCCGAACTCGAATCAAGCCAAGGCACTACATCATAAAATGAATAAATCAAGGAAAAGAAAGAATAAAAAAGGATTATTGGAGGCCAGAGTTAAGAAGCAAGAAAGGGGTCAAGGAGACAAATTGGTGAAAAGGAGGGCAAGGAAAACCCCTGATTTGTTAGATGATAAAAGAAGAGATAAGGAGATTGGATAGAAAGAAAAATTGGAGAAAACATAAGAGAAGAAGCACTCGTAGGAAACGAGTAGATGGAGATGAAGGTATCTTAATGGATGACGGGTAAGGATGATATCGATGGAAGGTAAATGAAAGAGACGAGAGGAGAAATAAGAAGTTGAGGAATATGGAGGATAAGTTAAATCTTTTAGAAGGAGGGGAGTAAGCTAACTTTGAGGATAAACTCCCCGAAGAATGATAAGTGAAGAAAGTATGTGGGAGATGAAGTCAAACCAAGCTAGGATGGAGTTAGCTTGGTGTGGGCAAGATAGAGAAGTAAGGAAGAATATAGAAAGGTGTTGCCCACGATAAATAAACCATGACATCGAAAGACAAAGGAGATATAGCGGGAAATCAAAGGCATCAAAAGCCAAGAACGGCTGAAATAAAGGAAACCCATACGTGGAAAGCAAGAGATAAGGGAACTGAAACAGAAAAGGTGACAAGAGAGAACCCCGAGTACTCAAGGGAAGGAGTACGGGAATAAGGAGAAGAATTGATTAAGCTCATGAACTTCTATGAGCACAGCCAGTATGCAGAGCAGAAAGGAAATTCTAACACCCAAGAGAATCAAAGGTGTTAGAAGAAAGGAGGAATAAGGATGATAATGATGAAGAAAGTCAAAGAAGAAAGCGACGAGGGAAAAGACGAAGTCAAGGTAAAGGAAATATGGGGACAAGACGTGAAAGATCACGTAAATCAAGGTTAAGGAATATGAAGAAGTAGAAAGGTATGAAAATGGCCCTAATGGAATGGGTACGGAGATTATAAAAGCCGTAACGATGCCAAAGAATGGCAATGGACCCAAGATAAGGGTAAGCCGAGTGAAGAACGAGATACCTCAAGAGAGAAGAATGCGAAGATAATGAAGCCACAAGGGATACCGCAAGGGTTTGACATGCATGATTGGCCTGGTCTCGTGTTGACGAGAGGCTAGAGAAATGGTATGGATGGGTGTGAGGTCGAGGCTCAAGTGTGATGATTTGGGAGCCATGTGTGAGGCGTCCCTATGAGAGAAAGGATCAGAGATCGAGATCTTGAGGATCTCTGTGATGACCACTCGAGAGGACCGGCCCAGTGTGTGATTTGGGGTGTGCATGAGGCCACCCAGAGTTCTCCGTCCTTATGAGGAGGAGAGATGAGATATGATGGGCCATGGGCCCTATATGTGATGTGATGGGCCGAGGGCCCTATTTGTGATTGTGATGGGCGATCAGAGAGTGGGTCAGATGTGAGAGCCGAGAGGGCATGATCTCTGATTCTTCTATTATGATGTGGCCAAGTATGGGCCAGCGTGTACTGGAGCTCGACTCATACGCCATGAGTTTGAATGGAAAGAGATCGGAAAGAGAGAAAGTGGAAGCAAGGAAACGAAACGGTGAAACCAAACCAAGGTAAGGGGGAAAGACAATTAACTCACCGCATCCTCGCCGTGGAGGCGAGGGAGTTAAGCTAAGATCTTTCCCGATAACTTGGTTATAAGGATGAGTACAAGACCACGAAACAACGAGCAACACATCGAGTGATGGCCTCGAAGTGAGAGGCAATGGTAATGAAAAGGATAAGAACTCCTAAGAAGAGTAAGAGGTATGGAACCTCAGAAACAACAAAAAGATAGTCTCGAAAAGAGAGACTTGGAGGATGAAACAAGAACAAAGCGAGAAGATCGAGTAAACACGAATGGAGTGAAGAAAGCCTAACCCTTGAATAGGTAAGGGTAGGCTATACTAAGGGAAAAGATGAGGTTCAAACTCAAGAGTGGAAGAGTGATGAAACCACTCTTGAGGAAGAGAATGATTAGAGTGTGCAGCGAAAGCGTGGTGAACTTCAGCGGCGAATAGTGAAGTGAACACTATTCGAAAACGGAATGAGGGCTTCAAATGGAAGCCCAATCTCCCCAAGCTACCTTGTTTAATTTCGAGGACGAAATTTTTGAAGGAGGGGAGAGTTGACACACCCGGACCTAGCACGACTTTTCGTACAAACGGCATAGTATAAGATAGCGTATCAATTAAACAACAGGTCGGTCCGGCTGTGTCAAGTCAGAAGAGAAGTTAAAATTAGGATAAGATGAAGTTTGAAGATAAAGTAATTAACCGTGCATGGAAATTAGTAAAATGCCAAAAACACCTCCAAATAAGTCCCTAGAAATTTATTATGGGCCCCATTGGCACGAGAAATCAAAGGATTTAGCCAATGGGTAAAAATGGAAGAAAGTTGAAAAAAGGGAAAAAGTTTGACCCGGGGCCCGAGTGGACCCGGCGTCGGGCTCCCCTATAAATAGGGGAGGGAGCCGAACCTTTCTTTCATTTTTCTTTTCTTTTTCTTTCTTTTTTCTTCTTTTCTCTCTGGAGCCGACCGGAGGCATTTTGGACAATTGGCAAAGTGGGACATGCCCGGCTATCAGATCAAGGTGAGTTTTCAGTATGTTGTTCTTCTCACCTCGATCTACGTTTTGTTAAGTTTGCACGTATTTCCATGCATCGGTTTAGCCTAGATCCAAGTTTTCAGCTTTTAACCAGATTAAAGCTTTAAACTCAAATAAGTGGATTTTGGGCCGGTGGAATAAGGTGAGTTTTTAGTGGGTTATAGTATTCACCTTATTCTACGTCCCATTCCGTTTTTACGCATTTCTGTGCACCGGGTGTGAGTAAATCGGAGATTTAGTCAATTTGGGCTAAATCTCGGTCTACGGGAAAATTGGACCGGTGTTTCTCGTTTCTGCCTCGGCATATCCGTTGTGGATGCCATGAGGATCGCCTCTCTAAGTTTGTACGTCGAAAGGAGGAGAAACGAGTGCGAAAACCGGGGAAGAGACCGGCCGAAGAACTGGCCGATCGAGCCCCTGTTTAGATATTTTCAATATATTATTATTATATTAAAAGATATTTATATATTATATTAATATATTTAGATATTTATATATAATATTATTATATCTTAGATATTTATATATTATATCATTATAATGTATAAATATCTCATAGGTGGGCTTTTTGAGCCCGATTTCGAGTAGAATTCGGCCCAACCCGTGTGGGGCCCAGCCTAGTCCGGGTGTGGGGCCCACGGGCCCCCGGGGGCATTTTGGTAATTTTTCGCCGAGAGTCCGATTTTAGCCCCAAAACCTTCCGGACACTTTTCTAAGTGTCGGGCCCGGCCCGAGTGGCCCATGGACCCCCAGGGGTATTTTCGTAATTTTTCATCAAGTGTCCAACTTTTACCCCGGAACCTCCTGGACACTTTTCCAAGCCCCGAATCACATCCAAACCCAGTCATAGGTCATATTAGAGCCTCATAGGTGCATTCATAAATTGTAATTATGAATGCTAATGTATATTTCCATGTATTAGGGCTCCGGATAATCGAATGCGGCGATGCACCGGAGGTTAAAGCTACATGGAGCGCTTGGGAGTATACGATTCTCCCACTACTGTGAGTGACTCTGTTTTCAGTGCTTAGCCACTAGGGCAAAATGTTTTAAAAACATGAATTGTTTTAAAAAGGTTTTACAAAGGTTTTGGGATAAGGGTAATCCACGACACACACTTTTTATTCTGTGATATGCCCACTTATGGGGGTGGGTTGATTTTAAAAATATAAAGCTTGTGTGTGTTTACATGTTTTAATATTTATAAAGAATTTTATTATTATTATTATGATTATCTGGGGTACGATGCCCCTGGTAGAGGAGTGATTGAGTGGGATTCCTCGGGGCTCCAATTTGCGGGAGCGTGGACCGAGTTTGAGAGCATGCATGATACTCAGCCGTGGACCGCCTATCGAGGGGCACGGTGAGTCGAGCCTGGTTGGGAGAGGCGCGTAGGGAAACTCGCCAGAGCTCCAGTTCACTGTGTTCCACCACAGTGAGGCACCACCGAGGGAACGGGCTAGTGTATGAGATAAAGAGAAAATGAATATGAAGAGAAAAGATATAGCCCTCGGTGCAGTAAGGCAATACGACCGGCCAGTCGTGCCTTCAGTGTATTAGGTGCCAGCCCATGAGTAAATAATTATTTTAAAAGATTTTAAATTTAATACTCCTTGAGGAGAATTTCAAAAGAGGTTTTGAAAACAAAGATTTTACTTTATTCACTCCCGGAGAATTTGATACGGGAAGTGTTGAAAACAAAGTTTTAATTTAATTTAATTTATTTTATTGTTATATTTTGGATTACCCCTATTTTCCCTAACCCTGATGGAGACCCATTGAATCTCTGTCACTCACCTGTATTCCATTTGTGGATGGATGCAGCTTCGCGTACGGAGTCAGCTTTAGAAAGGAGGCTCACTAGAAGGCGTCGGTGGCTTAGGCTTAGAAGTTTCCGCTGTGTAGGTATTCTTTAAATTAGTCCACTGGCATTACTTGTAAAGTTTATTATTTTATTAAAAGATTTTTAATTAAAGTTTCAGTTGTTTTGCAGCGATGGTATCCATTTCTATGCCTTGCGGTGCTTCTGGTGCGTGACCGGCCGGCACGTACTTCGAGGCAGCGCGGCGGTTGCCACGTGGCCGACCCGGGCGGGTCGGGGCGTGACACACGTAAACACAGGGAATGTGAATAATATTAACATCATCAAAATATAACCGTGGGTATAAATAGACATAAGCAATAGTAACAAAGTTAAAATTGGCTTAAATGGCAAACATATAAAAATTAACATAAAGATGAAATGACATGATCACCATTGAAATGTACGTAATTTAGCAAAAATAATATAGCACGTGAACATGCATTTACATGAAAGAAAATTCCTATATATATATATATATATATATATGAACCTATGAGCTTACAAAATAGTATTTACAAGAATAAAAGATCTAAATCCTAATTATACGGCAAATGAACATTAATATAGCATCTATCAATGAATATTAATACATGGCATATGAATATTAATATACGGCATCTACAATGGATATTTGCATATAAGGGAGAATATCTAAGAAAAATTAACCGTCATGGATGTTAGCTTGAACAAAAATTTTATGTAGCCTAAAACACTATCACCATAAATGATCACAAGACAAAAAGGCAAAGATTGGATGACGTGTTTTGGGATAAATAGAACCAAATACACATGAAGGCACAAGGTCCAACCAAGAGTCACAAGATTACATAGTCACATGATTACAAGATTAAATAGTCAGACAATATAAATCATATCAGAACATGAATATATTAAACGCATGAAGCAAAATTTGACATGAAACCTATCAAAATAAATATATTAAATGGGTTGGGACCAAGAGTTTTACCCAAGTCAGCAAAGCTGAAGTAATCGGGTTGAGAAATCCAATGAAAAGAAGATGGCCTGCAAGCTGAAAGATTCCCAATACACTCTGACCCAGGCGCTACAAAAGCACCTTTTGTTAACTTTTATGGTCAAAATCAGCCTTCTTTTCTTCTCTGCTTTGTGCGACACACTCCCTTGTTTTGAAACCTTTTTCCCTTCAACGTCGATGAGCCTTCACCGAAACCCTTGGTTACCTTGCTAAGCTCTCGGTTTTTTTTTCAAAGCCAAGCCCTCATCACTTCGAAACTAACCTCTTGAAAACCAAATCTTCCCCAACAGTCAAATCTTTCAATGCCCTTCTCTCTACCATTCGGATGGACTAAAGGAGCCACCAAGATGGAAACCCTTAAATCTTGGGTAAGAAGAACCCTAACTCTTTTTTTCAATTTCTTTTTTGAAATTTCCTGATTATTTTCTCTCCAGCGGCTGAAGCTTTTCTTTTTTCTAAATCGCTTCCCCCCGCTCTCTTGTTCTATTTTTTCCAGGTCCTTTTAAACTAAAATTATCTAGGTTCCCCTTAAAGGTGAAAAAATGCCCATTGTTCATCCGATGGTCTCTATTTTTCAATTCCATGTTCTTATTTTTTGCCCATGCTTCATTATTTGTGATTGGTTGGATTCCCACGTCTCTCACTGTCCATTAATTAATTTTGTGCTTGTCTCTTTTGCAGGGGTAGTCAGTTGTGGTGGGATGGCTGAGCTATTTTTGTGTGTTGGCAAGGGAGTGCAGGATATGGGCAAGGAGAGAGAGGACGTGGGGGAAGAGGGAATGGCTCTCTCTTTTGCATTATGTGCGTTGTTACTTTCAATAAGCATGGGCCCTACAACATGTGATTGGCCTTTCAATAATATCAGAATCTTTTGAATCTGGTGCAATATCACCAAACTGCACATAATATAGCAGCATGTTAGTGTCAGGTGATGACTCCATACTCATGAAGGCAACCAATAGAGTGTAATGGCCCCAGTACTGGCCCACAGCTTGGAGAAGATTTGCCCCTTATTTTATATATATATATATATATATTTATATATGCATATAAATATGTATACATATAAATGTATATATACACGTATATATACATTAATATATATATACATATACATATAAATATGAATATATAAATATACATATACACATATAAATATATATATTAACATATAATATATATATATATATTGCAAGATAACCGAGTTGGCCCGGTTGGTCTTTAACTTGCTTGGCTTTCCATGGAAGTCGGGTTGGCTTGCTTGGCTTTCTGGCCTTAATTCAAAATTACCTGCAAGGTATTAAGATAAAATTAAAATAGAATAAAAATAAAAGTAAGGATAAAGAATGAAATAATCTTAATAAGGTAACAAATGAAAATTTAGCAATGACCAATTAATTAATTAATTAATCAATTAATTAATTAAAATTTAAAAATAAGTATCTACAGTTGCCCCTCTTTGATTATTTCTTAATGATCTAGAAGTGTAAGCTTCTGGATGATTAGGAAATAAGCAAAGACGTAGACACTCCTTATTCTAATGTGTACTAAACAGTGCTAGCTTTTTCGAAAACGATCATTCCTGACAGAAATGATTTCAAAATCAAGGAAATTGTTCTAAGCAGAACCCGTTTTGAAAGGTCACTTTAAGCATAAATGAGTTTAAATTGTGAAGAAATTGCCCTAAACAGAAACAATTTTAGAAAACCACTCTAAACAGAAATCATTTAAAACTTTGAATAAATTGTCCTAAACAGAAACAATTTTAAGAACACTATCATAAACAGAAATAATTTTAAGTTTTAAAGAAATTGTCCTAAACAGGAACAATTTTAAGAAAACCATCCTAAACAGAAATGATTTTAAGTAATGAGTTTAAATTGTGAAGAAATTGCCCTAAACAGAAACAATTTTAGAAAACCACTCTAAACAGAAATCTTTTAAAACTTTGAATAAATTGTCCTAAACAGAAACAATTTTAAGAACACTATCCTAAACAGAAATAATTTTAAGTTTTAAAGAAATTGTCCTAAACAGGAACAATTTTAAGAAAACCATCCTAAACAGAAATGATTTTAAGTTTTGAACAAATTGTCCTAAACAGAAACAATTTTGGAAAACCACCCTAAACAGAAATGATTTTAAATTTGAAGAAATTGTGCTGATTTTGAGAAAACCATTCTAAACAGAAGTGGTTTTAAATTTGAAGAAATTTCCTGATTTTGATAAAATCATTCTAAATAGAAATGATTTTGAATCTGAAGAAATTGTGCAAAATTTTGAGAAAACCATTCTAAACAGAAGTGATTTTAAATCTAAAGAAATTGTGCTAATTTTGAGAAAACCATTCTAAATAGAAGTGATTTTAAATCTGAAGAAACTGTACTAAATTTTGAAAAAACCATTCTAAACAGAAGTGATTTTAAATTTGAAGAAATTATCCTCAACAGAAATAATTTTGAGAAGACCATCCTAAACAGAAATGATTTTTGAAGAAATTGTTCTAAACAGAAACAATTTTGAGAAAATCATTCTAAACAGAAATGATTTTTTAGGAAATTGTTCTAAACAGAAACAATTTTAGAAATTCATTTTAAACAAAATGATCTTACATTTTTGAAGAAATTGTTCTAAATAGAAACAATTTTGAGAAAATCACCCTAAACAGAAATGATTTTTGAAGAAATTGTTCTAAACAGAAACAATTTTGAGAAAACCATTCTAAACAGAAATGATTTTTGAGGAAATTGTTCTAAACAGAAATAATTTTGAGAAAATCATTCTAAATAGAAATGATTTTTGAGGAAATTGTCCTAAACAGAAACAATTTTGAGAAAACCATCTTAAACAGAAATTATTCTTGAGAAAATCATCCTAAACAGAAAATGATTTTTGAGGAAATTTTGAAGAAATTGTCCTAAACAGAAACAATTTTAAGAAAACTACTCTAAACAGAAATGATTTTGAACTTTGAAGAAATTACGCTAAACAGAAACAATTTTGAAAAATCATCTTAAACAAAATAATTTTAAATTTTGAAGAAATTGTTCTAAACAGAAATAATTTTGAGAAATCATCTTAAACAAAATGATTTTAAATTTTGAAGAAATTGCTCTAAACAGAAACAATTTTAGAAAACCACCTTAAACAAAATCATTTTTTTAGATTTTGAAGAAATTGCTCTAAACAGAAACAATTTTAGAAAATCATCTTAAACAAAATGATTTTTAATTTTGAAGAAATTGTAGAAACAATTTATGCTAGATTGAACTGAATCATGGATAATTACCTTAAGCATGGAAAGACCTTAAAGGAGTTTTGGAGAGTTACCTGAGGAACTTCTTGTACAAGACTAACCTCACAATCTTGAACTGGTTTTAACCTGTAATCTTTGATTCATGATGCATAATGGATGTTCATGAGGAATGATGCTAGAATGATGCATATTCCATGCTCATGCTTAAATGATAATGCTTTGTTACTTTGCCTCAAAGTTTTCAAGATAGCCTTCTGTTTTGGCCCAACTTATACTCTTTGAGCTCGAAATTGGAGAACATCCTTTCATCACACCTTTTCTGGCATCAACATGCCCCAGACGCTCTCTTCAAATCACTCTTGCTTGAACATCCCAGTTCAAGATGATTTTTGTTCATGTGTCATCACATTTCTGGCATCAACCATAAGCTATTGAACTCATTTTAATCCTACATTTCTTTCCCTTTTTTGTGTTGAAAGTGACATCCAATGTCATGGCATTTACTTACCAGTTTGCTTATCCCTCCATGACAAAGAAAAATTATGCCATTTATATTTAAAGGAAACACATGAATCTTTTAAAGGAAAGTGTGCAAGACATATCTATATATAACAGATAAACTTATAACAAGTTCAAAGAGTCTATAACAAATGAGTTTGTAGCAAAATGAAGAAGAAAGGCACATGACCTCAAAGCGATGAATGCATAAGTAACAAAAACTGGTCATCTCGCACCCCGCCTTTGATTGACTCATCATTGCTAGAGTGACGTTTGACAATGTCTGATGATTTCTGATTACCCCGATCCCCATAATCAAACAAGACCTCTTGTACAAGTTAGGTGTCTTTTTTGTTGTGCTTTCTCAACCTTCCTAAACCGCCTTTTCAGGTTTTCAGCTTAGGAACCATCCTAATTGGATCTGAACTGCCCTTTCGGGTTGTCACCTCAGATCCCCACTTTTCTTCTCTTTTTCGGACTCAAGCCGCCTTTTCAGGTTTTCAACTTGAGACGCTCTTTTCATTTTTTCATTCTTTCATTTTTTCATTTTTTTCATTTTTTTATTTTCATTTTTTTTGTCATTCATTTTTCTTATTTTTTTATCATTTTTTTTAATTCTTCAGGTGTAGTACTTCTTCACAGCATCGACATTGATTGGATGTGGCAATTCATCCCCATCCATTTCTTGCAAGATTAGGGCACCTCCCGAGAATGCTTTATTCACCACATAAGGACCATCCCAATTTGGAGTCCACTTTCCTCAGGGATCATGTTGAGTAGGTAGAATTTTTTTCAGCACCAATTCACCTTCTGCAAACTCGCGTGGATGTACCTTCTTATTATATGCACGCATCATTCTTTTCTGATACAATTGACCATGGCAAAGTGCTTTGAGCCGTTTCTCTTCAATTAAGTTTAATTGGTCAAATCTCTCCTGCACCCAGTCCGACTTTTCGAGTTTCAACTCTCTGTATATTCTCAAAGATGGGATTTCTATCTCAACTGGTACCACCGCTTCCATTCCATAGACCAGAGAATATGGAGTTGCCCCAGTTGATGTTCTTACAGTAGTGCGATAAGCATGTAAAACAAAAGGAAGTTTCTCATGCCAATCTTTGTAAGTCACTGTCATTTTCTGGACAATCTTCTTAATGTTTTTGTTTGCTGCTTCGACCGCTCCATTCATCTTTGGCCGATAAGGGGTTGAATTACTGTGCTTGATCCTGAATTGGGGCACACTGTATCGAGCATCTTGTTGTTCAAATTCTTAGCATTGTCAGTGGTGATTCTTTCTGGTAGCCCATATCGACAAATGATCTCCTTCTTCACGAACTTGGTGACCACTGACTGTGTTACATTGGGATATGAAGCAGCTTCAACCCATTTGGTGAAGTAATCGATGGCTACTAAGATGAACTGATGCCCATTAGAAGCCTTCGGTGAGATTGCCCCGATTACATCTATGCCCCACATTGAGAAAGGCCAAGGGGAAGAGATGACATGCAATGGATTAGGAGGTATATGAATCTGATCAGCATAAATCTGACATTTATGGCATTTTCTAGCATGATTAATACAATCGGTCTCCATAGTCAACCAGTAATATCCCAACCTCATAATCTGTTTAGCCATTCTATGTCCACTGGAATGAGTTCCACAGATTCCGCCGTGAACTTCTTCTAGAATCTTTTTTGCTTCCTCTGACTCTACACATCTTAACATTACTTGATCCCTACTTCTCTTGTAAAGGACTTCACCATCTAAGAAGAAGTTTGCCGACATTTTTCGGATAACTTGTCATTCTCAACAGTACGATCTAGATACTTTTGAAATCTAAGGTATTGGGCAATGTCATAGAACCAAGGTTTGCCATCATCCTCCTCCTCAACACTCATGCAATGTGCCGGATGAATCTTCATGTCCAACTTGATTGCTTCGATTTCAGCCCCTTTATCGACTTTGAACATCGAGGCTAAAGTTGCCAATGCATCGGCCAACTGATTGTCTTCTCTAGGGAGATGATGAAAGCTGATTTCTTCAAATTGCTCAATCAACTCCATGATCTATTTATGATAAGGGACCAATTTCAAGTCTCGTGTTTCCCATTCACCTCTCAGCTGATATATCACCAAAGCAGAATCGCCATACACTTCCAAAGCCTCAATCTTTCTCTCCATTGCCATCTGGACCCCCGGGATGCAAGCTTCATATTCCACCATATTGTTTGTGCAGTCGAAGTCAAGTCTTGCTGTTGCCGGGTATTGATCACCGTTTGGGGATATTAGGATAGCTCCTACTCCATGCCCCAATGCATTTGATGCCCCATCAAAATACATTCTCCATTTGCCTACTTTCTCTAGCTCAGTATTGAATATCGATATCAAATCCTCATCAGGAAACTCAAACTTCATGGGTTTATAGTCATTAACTGCTCTGTCAGCTAGAAATTCAGCAATGGCACTTCCTTTGATATCTTTCTAGGAGACATAAACTATATCATATTCTGACAGTAGTATTTGCCATCGAGCCAATCGTCCTGACAATGAATGTTTCTCAAAGAGGAATCTGATCGGATCTGACATTGCTATCAACCACGTGGTATTATACATCATATACTGTCTTAATCTCTGAGCCGCCCATGCCAATGCACAACACATCTTTTCTATTTGAGAATACTTGGCCTCATACTCTATGAACTTCTTGCTGACATAGTAGATTGCTTGTTCTTTCTTGCCGGTTTCATCATGTTGCCCCAAAACACAGCCCATGGAGTGTTCCAACACTGTTAGATACAAGATTAGAGGTCGATCAGGCACATGAGGTACTAGCACTGGTGGGTTCGAAAAATACTCCTTGACCTTATCAAAGGCTTTCTGACAATCTTGATTCCATTCTCCCGTATTGTTCTTCTTCAAAAGCTTGAAAATCGGGTCACATTTTGCAGTCAAGTGGGAAATGAAGCGGGAGATATAGTTTAATCGCCCAAAGAAACCTCTTACTTCCTTTTGGGTTCTCGAAGGTGGCAAATCCTGAATGGTTTTGATTTTATCTGGGTCCACCTCGATGCCCCTTTGATTAACAATAAAGCCCAATAACTTCCCTGAAGTAATGCCGAAAGTACATCTGCCGGGATTCAACCTCAACCGATACTTGCGCAGCCTCTCAAACAACTTCCTCATACTAGTCATATGCTTTTCTGGATTCCTACCTTTGGCAATCATATCATCCGCATACACCTCGATCTCATTATGCATCATATCATGAAAAAAGGTCACCATAGCTCTCTGATAAGTTGCCCCGGCATTCTTGAGACCAAAGGACATCACGTTGTATTGGAACGTGCCCCACATGGTGGTGAAAGCAGTATTCTCCTTATCTTTTGAAGCCATTTTAATCTGGTTGTACCCCGAAAACCCATCCATGAAAGAAAATGTTGCATGTTTAGCTGTGTTGTCGACTAAAGTGTCAATATGGGGCAGTCGGAAATTGTCTTTCGGACTGGCTTTGTTGACATCTCGGTAATCCACACACATTCGAACTTTGCCATCTTTCTTCGGGACTGGTACTACATTTGCGACCCACTCAGGATAAGTAGCTACTTCCAAAAATCTTGCGTCCAGTTGCTTCTTCACTTCTTCTTTGATCTTTAATAACATGGCAGGCCTCATTCTCCTCAACTTTTGCTATACTGGCTTGAATCCGAGCTTGATTGGCATTCTATGCACCACAATCTCAGTATCCAAACCTGGCATATCCTGGTAGGACCAAGCAAAGACATCAGCATATTCCTTGAGTAATGCCACTAGTTCCTCTTTTTGTTCGGGTGTTAGGGAAGTGCCAATTTTAACTTCTCTCTTTTCCTCATCATCACTCAAATTGATCAATTCCATGGCATCTTTGTGGGGCAAGATCTGTTTGCCTTCCTTTTCAATCAGTCTCATAAGATCGGGGGGAAGAGAGCAATCATCATCATCTTCATTGTCGAGGTCATCTGCATTAACGAAACGATCAAAGTCGGGCTCAAAAAGACCATCTTTGTTGTCTTTACATTCATCGTTTGAAGTCCTGGGGTCAAAAGACAATAAAGGGGTATATATATATATATATGCATTTGATCCATGAATAAAAGAAGAAATGAATAACAAGGATAAACATATAGAGGAAAACACAATGGTATAATTATGGTATGAAATATAGACATGGTGTAGAGTTTAATAGTGTGAATATCAATTGTCGAGACGTTTTATCGCTCCGACGATAAATGATATGGCGTGAGAAATATTCGGGACTAAACAGTCCAAAAACAAATGGAGTCACCACTAACCTTTAATTTTTAATAGGTGTGGTTAGTCACCTATTGGTTTAACCCAATGTAAATCTAGAAAGATTACATCAAGTTAAGGAAAGAAACTGGTCTACGAAAAAGATTTTAGGTTCGGGAGTCGGTTACGCTTGGGGAAGGATTAGCACCCCCAAGAAGCCTGGAAATCGGTACCACAAAAGTCTTGAAATATTTTACTTGGAAAATGATGATAAAATGTGTTTAAAATCATTTTAAGAACAAAAAAACATAATTTTAAATGTCGGAATAAATATTCCTTTTAATATGGGATAAATATCCCATTAGAAAAGTTAAATTCAAAATTTAAAGATTTAATGTCGGAATGAACATTCCTTTTAATGTGAAAATCCATAGCCCAATTTTGAATTTGAAGAAATTTCGTACTTAGAATGGAGATTCAATTTCTAAATAGGAATAATTATTCTTCTAAAATCGAAATTAAATTTAAAAACGAGGATAAATATCCTTTTATGAAAAACAAAGATTTAATTTTAATTTTTAGAAAATCTCAATTATGAGAATATTAATTGAAACCTTCTAGAAAACATTTTACAAAAAGGTTGGGATAAACATCCTCAAATTCACGCTTTGAAATTTACATTAAGAGACTTTAATTATGATTACTTACATTAAAATCTCTTAGAAAGATTTAATTTTAAAACAATGTCGGAATAAATATTCCTTTTAATTTGCTGAAGGGAATAATTTGACAAAAATCTAGTTTAATAGGAAAATCTTAGTAGATTAATAAATTAAGACCTTTAAAAAAACAAAACCCCCTTTTTTTTAAAAATGAATGTCTTTTTTATCGAATAAAGCTAAATTTGAAAAAATTTTAAAGATTTAAAGAATAAACATTCTTTTTATTGAAGCTAAAAATGCCTTTTAATAAAAATGAAGTTTACTTGAAAGGTCTTAATTAATTAAACATACTAAAATCCTCCCAAAAAGGTATTTTTTTTGGAAAAAACTAAAGAAAAGGAAAAAGAAAATAAATAATCCCTTCCACTGAAAAAGAATAAATAAAAATAAGAAAAGAAATTTTGAAAGTGGTTTTTTTAACAAAATTTGGATTAATTTAAGAGACCATAACTATAATTGGGTAATTAAGATCTCTCAAAAAGACTTCTAAAACATGTTTTGAAACAAATGTCGGAATGAATATTCCTTTTAATTTAATTGGGCCTCTTAAACAAGAGATTTTCTTAAAATAAAATGAAAATAAAACATAAGAGTAAAAATAAAATAAAATAAAAAAATAAAAGATTTCGGAATTAACATTCATTTTCATAAAAAAGAAAATTTTTTAGGTTCATTTGCAAATTTTAAGAAATTAAAGAAATCATAAACATGATGTATGATTTTTATGAAAATTATATGAGAAAAATATATTTTTCATTTTTTGAAGGGATGAACAATTTCCCCGGACCCGATCGGACTCCCGATTAGACACCGAGAAAACTATCCATCGGGAAAACCTTCATATACCTCGGACTCCCGAGGCACCCTCCGATTTCCCTTTGCATATGAATTTTTTTAAAATCGATGTTCTAAATCTAATTATACATGAGTGAGACAAGAAAACATATGTTAGTATATATAAACACAATTAATTACAAAGCAGATAAGCAGACTTAATTTAAATAAACACGTATATAAAGTCAAACATGGAATTTTATACAAAATTCAATTCATAATTTAACAAACATATATACGAAGGCAAGAGAATAATTTTACAATCAAAGTTAAATTTTTAATTAAGACACATATGGATTTAAGGGCAAAAAGGTAATTTAACAAGGTCAAAGTCAAATATTATACTAAATATGCACCTATTCAAATTTAAAAATACATTTTTTATAACCAAGATTAATTTTTATTTAAATTTTTAACCTAAATAGGTTTGAAGATGCAAATTTTGCAGTCAAAATTAAATTTCTAACCTAAACAGGTTTAAATATGCAAATTTTATAGTTAAAATTGAATTTTTAAGCCTAAACAAGTCTAAAGATGAGAACTTTGCAGTCGAAATTAAAATTTTAATCCAATCAGATATTCATACAGGCCAAAAGATGCAAACTTTATGATCAAAATCAAATTTACATGAAGTAAATATTATACAACATATATATTAAACACAAATAATTATAAAAATTGACATGAAACATATAAAGTTGTGAACTTTTTACACAATCATGCACATCGTTAAGATTAAGCACATAATAACTTTAACAAAAGCAAAAAAAAAACATTTTTACTACATTTAAACCATATTTTAAAAAAAATCAAGTTATTTAGCAGGAAATAAAAGTTTAACAAACTGCAAATACCAATATTGAAGATAAAGTTAACATCTTTGTACACAAATGAACCATAAACAAGCGCGAAAAGAAAGAAAAGATCCAAACTTATAGAGTAGTAAGAGAAACGTCATAAAACAAACTGCTTATGGCTTGTAAGAATAAATTTAATAAACTCCAAACAAATATGACCATGAATGTAACCAACCCAAAACTAAAGATAAAATTTTTACCTCCACAAGATGGATTGTTCCCTTACAGATGAGAGTTTTGATTTCAAAAGACTCAAAAAAGAAAGCTTTCAAAACAGAGAAGCTAAGAACGAAACAGCAAAATGAAAACACAGAAAAACAAAATGAAAACTTCTATTTGTAAATCGTTTAAACAACACAGCGGAAGAAAAAGGAAAAAGAAAAAAACCTAAGAATGACTGTCTTCCTTTGAGAGCAAAGAATGGTTTCCCGTTTGAAGGATCAAACCAGCCCTCTTCCCTTTTTTTTTTTGGCCAGCCCCCTTCTTCCTGGTCTTTTCGGCCAGCCCTCTCCTCCTTCCCCTGTTCTTTTCGGCTAGCCCTCTCCTTCCTATTCTTTTCGGCCAGCCCTCTCCTTCTTCCTTTTCGGCCAGCCCTCTCCTTCTTCCTTTTCAGCCAGCCCTCTCCTTCCTGTTCTTTTCGGCCAGCCCTCTCCTTTCTCCTTTTCGGCCAGCCCTCTCCTTCTTGTTCTTTTATTCTTTTGAAAACTAAAGCTCGCTGCTTTCTTCTTTCAGGAAATGAAAAACCAGAGAGAGACCCCCCCTTGCATTCGAGCGCTCTTCGGTTTTTAAGACACCGAATGGAATGCAAATGATGATTTTTTTTATTGTGAAAGCTGATGAGCCATGATTGAAGATGGGTTGGCAGGCAATAATGGTGGAAGGGCAGAATAGCATGTGGAAAAGCAAAATAGTGCAAGTTGGCGTTATGGGTTGCATTGACAGCCTCTGAGAGGTGCAGCTGGCATTAGGGTTGCATTGACAGCATCCGAGAGATGCAGCTGGCGTTATGGGTTGGCTGAAGAGCAAAGGACAAGTGACGATCTTCTTCCATTCGACCTCAGGGGCAGCAGCTTCTTCCTACAAAGCCATCAGGTGCCTTGCGACACATTTAATGAGATGATATAATCGGTGTAGGTAGAACGGTGGCACCTCCTTGCAGCAAAACCATGCCCATAGACTTCGAGGCCTAAAAATCTGCCCATAGCGGCGAACAAATGTATTATACTTTTGCTTCACAGGCTTATAAAAACCTCAACTGCCGTCGTAGTTCCTCGATTTGAAGCTTCCTCACGTTCTCAACAGACTTCTAAATAAATTTGTAAAGCCGGGTGTCGACACCTCTATCTTCTGTGTAGCTCTTGATAGAAACCAGTGCTTCAACATCGGAACCCAGGATAGTTTCTTTGCTTCTTTTTTGCATGAGCCATGGAGTTGGCCGATGACTCAAAGTTGGCCGATTGCTCCCTGCTGGCCGATTACTAAAGTTGGCCGATGGCTCCAAGTTGGCTGATTGCTTCAAGCTGGCCGATTGTCCGAAGTTGGCCGATTGCTTCAAGCTGGCCGATTGTCCCAAGTTGACCGATTGTCCCAAGCTGACCGATTGCTTCAAGCTAGCCGATTGCTTCAAGCTGGCCGATTGTCCCAAGTTGGCCGATTGCTTCAAGCTGGCCGATTGCTTCAAGCTGGTCGATTGTTTCAAGTTGACCGATTACTTCAAGCTGGTCGATTGTCCCAAGTTGGCCGATTGCTTCAAGCTGGTCGATTGCTTCAAGCTGGCCGATTGTTTCAAGTTGGCCAATTGCTTTAAGTTGGCCGATTGCTTCAAGCTGGCCGATTGTCCTAAGTTGACCGATTGCTTCAAGCTGGCCGATTGTCCCAAGTTGGCCGATTGCTTCAAGCTGGCCGATTGTCCCAAGTTGGCCGATTGCTTGGCTTTGCATGGGAGTCTAGTTGGCTCTCTTGGCTCTCCGTCCTTAGTTCAAAATTACCTGCAATATAACAATACGAAATTAAAATAAAGTAAAGTAATAATAATGATAATAATCGGTAAGATAAATAAACTAAATAAACTGAAGTTAAAAACATAAATGAAATAAATATTTGAAAATGACAAACCAATTAATCAATTAATTAATTGACTAAGATTAAAAATGAGTGTCTACAGTTGCCCCTCTTTGATTATTTCTTAATGATCTAGAAGTGTAAGCTTCTAGATGACTAAGAAATAAGCAAAGATGTAGACACTCTTTTCAAATGTGTACTAAGCAAAGATGACACACCCGGACCTAGCACGACTTTTCGTACAAACAGCATAGTATAAGATAGCGTATCAACTAAACAATATGTCGGTCCGACTGTGTCAAGTTTGAAGAGAAGATAGGCTTAAGACAAGACGTAGTTGGAAGATAAGATTGGTGACCGTGCATGGAAATTAGTAAATGCCAAAAAGACCTCCAAATAAGTCCCTAGAAATTTATTATGGGCCCCATTGGCACAAGAAATCAAAGGATTTAGCCAACGGGTAAAAATGGAAGAAAGTTGAAAAAGGGGAAAAAGTTTGACCGGGGCCCGAGTGGACCCGGCGTCGGGCTCCCCTATAAATAGGGGAAGGGCCGAACCTTTCTTTCACTTTTTTCTTTTCTTTTTCTTTCTTTTTCTTTCTTTTTCTTCTTTTCTCTCTGGAGCCAACCGGAGGCATTTTGGACAATTGGCAAAGTGGGACATGCCCGGCTATCAGATCAAGGGCTCCGGGTGAATCGAATGCGGCGATGCTCCGGAGGTTGAGCTACATGGAGCGCTTGGGAGTATACGATTCTCCCACTACTGTGAGTGACTTAGACTTCTCTGTCTAGCCACTGGGGAAAAGGGTTTTAAAAATGGTTTCTAAAATATAAATGTTTTTCAAAAGAATTGGGATACGGGAAATTCACACACACACAACTGTCTGCGATATACCCACATAGAGAGTGGGATGTTTTCAAAGGAAAATATAAATACTTTTGTGTGTGTGTTTTTATATATTTTAAATACGTATGACTTATATATATATTTTGAAATATTATTGTTATGGTTATTGAGGGTACGATGCCCTTGGGAGATGAGCGATTGAGAGGGTTCCTCGGGGCTCCAATTGCGGGAGCGTGGACCGAGTTTGAGAGCATGCATGACACTCAGCCGTGGACCGCCTATCGAGGGGCACGGTGAGTCGAGCCTGGTTGGGAGAGGCGCGTAGGGAAACTCGCCAGAGCTCTAGTTCGCTGTGTTCCACCACAGCGAGGCACCACAGAGGGAAAGGGCTAGAGAGATAGAAAAGAGAAAAATATTATAAATGAGAAAAGCGATAGCCCTCGGTGCAGTGAGGCATAAGACGACCGGCGAGTCGCACCTCCAGTATGATAGAGATGCCAGCCCATTTTATATATACATATATATTTATTTATTTATTTAAACTATTTTTAAAAGAAGGTTCTCAGCAAGAGAACTAGAAAAGAGTTTTTAAAAGAAAAATATTTATTTTATTATTATTTTATTTTACTTTATTTTGGATTCCCCTTATCTGCCCTAACCCAGATGGAGATTCTTAGAACCTCTGTCACTCACCTGTATCCAATGTGGATGGATGCAGATTCGCATACGGAGTCGGCTTTAGAAAGGAGGCTCACTAGAAGGCGTCGGTGGCTTAGGCTTAGAAGTTTCCGCTGCGTAGGTATTCTCTCAATTAGTCCACTGGCATTACTTTTAAAGTTAATTATTTTATTAAATATTTTCTAATTAAAGTTTTAGTTTTATTTGACAGCGATGATGCCCATTTATGCCTTGCGGTGCCTTAGGTGCGTGACTGGCCAGCACGTACTTCGAGGTAGCGCGGCGGTTGCCACGTGGCCGGCCCGGAGCGGGTTGGGGCGTGACAAAAGATCACTCTTAATAAAATTGATTTCGAAGTCAAAGAAATTGTTCTAAACAGAATCAATTTTTGAAATATCATTCTAAGCAGATATGATTTCAAATTTTGAATAAATTGCCATAAACAAAAACTATTTTAAGAAAACCACCCTAAATAGTAATGATTTTAAACTTTGAATAAATTACCTTGACCAGAAAATATTTTAGAAAACCATCATAAACAGAAATGATTTTAAATTTTGAAGAAATTACTCTAAACAGAAACAATTTTAGAAAACCATCATAAACAGAAATTATTTTAATTTTGAAGAAATTGTTCTAAATAGAAACAATTTTAGAAAATCATCCTAAAGAGAAATGATTTTAAATTTTGAAGAAATTGCTCTAAACAGAAACAATTTAGAAAATCATCTTAAATAAAATGATTTTTAAATTTTTGAAGAAATTGTTTTAAACAGAAACAATTTTAAGAAAACCACTCTAAACAGAAATGATTTTTTTTGAAGAAATTGTTCTAAACAGAAACAATTTAGAAAACCATCCTAAACAGAAATGATTTTAAATTTTGAAGAGATTGCTCTGAACAGAAACAATTTAGAAAACCATCCTAAACAGAAATGATTTTAAATTTTGAAGAAATTGCTCTAAATAGAAACAATTTAGAAAATCATCTTAAATAAAATGATTTTTAAATTTTTGAAGAAATTGTTCTAAACAGAAACAATTTTAAGAAAACCACTCTAAATAGAAATAATTTTTTTTTTGAAGAAATTGTTCTAAACAGAAACAATTTTGAGAAAATCATCTTAAAACAAAATGATTTTAAACTTTGAAGAAATTGTTCTAGAAAACCACCTTAAACAAAATGATTTTTTAGATTTTGAAGAAATTGCTCTAAACAGAAACAATTTTAGAAAACCACCTTAAACAAAATGATTTTTTAGATTTTGAAGAAATTGCTCTAAATAGAAACAATTTTAGAAAATCATCTTAAACAAAATGATTTTAAATTTTGAAAAAAATTGTTCTAAACAGAAACAATTTTAGAAAATCATCTTGAACAAAATGATTTTAAATTTTGAAAAAATTGTTCTAAACAGAAACAATTTTAGAAAATCAGCTTAAACAAAATGATTTTGAATTTTGAAGGAATTGTAGAAATAATTTATGCTAGACTGAACTAAATCACGGACAATTACCTTAAGCATGGAAAGACCTTAAAGGAGTTTTGGAGAGTTACCTGAGGAACTTCTTGTACAAGACTAACCTCACAATCTTGAACTGGGTTTAACCTGTAATCTTTGAACCATGATGCATAATGGATGTTCATGAAAAATGATGCTAGAATGATGCATTTTGCATGCTCATGCTTAAATGATAATGCTTTGTTACTTTACCTCAAAGTTTTCAAGATAGCCTTCCGTTTTGGCCCAACTTATACTCTTTTGAGCTCGAAATTGGAGAACATCCTTTCATCACACATTTTCTGGCATCAACATGCCCTAGACCTTCTCTTCAAATCACTCTTGCTTGAACATCCTAGTTCAAGATGATTTTTGTTCATGTGATATCACATTTCTGGCATCAACCATAAGCTATTGAACTCATTTTAATCCTACATTTCTTTCCCTTTTTTTTCGTGTTGAAAGTGACATCCAATGTCATGGCATTTACTTACCTGTTTGCTTATCCTTCCATGATAAAGAAAAAATATGCAATTTATATTTAAAGAAAACACATGGATCTTTAAAGTGTGCCAGACATGTCTATATATATTAAAGATAAACTTATAACAAGCTCATCATAAGTTTGTAACAAAGAGTCTATAACAAACAAATTTGTAGCAAAAAGAAGAAGAAAGGCACATGACCTTAATACGATGAATGCAGAAATAACAAAAGCTAGTCATCTTGCGTCCTGCCTTTGATTGACCCATCATTGTTAGAGTGACGTTTGACAAAGTCTGACGATTTCTGATTACTCGAATCCCCATGGCCAAACAAGATCTCTTATGCAAGTTAGGTACCCATTTTGCTGAGCTTTCTCAAACTTCCTAAACCGCCTTTTCAGGTTTTCAGCTTAAGAACCAACCTAGTTGGATCTGAACCGCCCTTTTAGGTTTTCGCCTCAGATCCCTCCTTTTCTTCTCTTTTTCGGGCTCAAGCCGCCTTTTCAGGTTTTCAACTTGAGACGCTCTTTACATTTTTTCATTCATTTTTTATTCATCATTTTTTTTATTTTTTCATCTTTTTCATTCATTTTTTTTCTTGTCATTTTTCATTCATCATCATTTTTTAATTCTTCAAGTGTAGTATTTCTTCACAGCATCGGCATTGATTGGATGTGACAATTCATCCCTGTCCATTTCTTGCAAGATCAGGGCACCACCCGAGAATGCTTTCTTCACCACATAAGGACCATCCCAATTTGGAGTCCACTTTCCTCGGGGATCATGTTGAGTAGGTAAAATGTTTTTCAGCACCAATTCTCCTTCCATAAATTCGCGCGGACGCACCTTCTTATCATATGCATGCATCATTCTCTTCTGATACAATTGACCATGGCAAAGTGCTTTGAGCCGCTTCTCTTCAATCAAGTTCAATTGGTCAAATCTCTCTTGCACCTAATCCAACTCTTCGAGCTTCAATTCTCTATATATTCTCAAAGATGGGATTTCTACCTCAACTGGTACCACTGCTTCCATTCCATAGAACAGAGAATATGGAGTTGCCCCAGTTGACGTTCTTACAATAGTGCGATAAGCATGTAAGGCAAAAGGAAGCTTCTCATGCCAATCTTTGCAAGTCACTGTCATTTTTTGGACAATCTTCTTAATGTTTTTGTTTGCTGCTTCGACCGCTCCATTCATCTTTGGCCGGTAAGGAGTTGAATTGCTGTGTTTGATTTTGAATTGGGAGCACACTGCATCGATCATCTTGTTGTTCAAATTCTTAGCATTGTCAGTGATGATTCTTTCTGGTAGCCCGTACCGACAAACGATCTCTTTCTTCACGAACTTGGTGACCATTGACTGAGTTACATTGGCATAGGAAGCAACTTCAACCCATTTGGTGAAGTAATCAATGGCCACTAGGATCAACTGATGCCCATTAGAAGCCTTTGGTGAGATTGCCCCGATTACATCTACGCCCCACATTGAGAAAGGCCAAGGGGACGAGATGACATGCAATGGATTAGGAGGTATATGAACCTGATCAGCATAAATCTGACATTTATGGCATTTTCTGGCATGATTAATACAATCGGTCTCCATAGTCAACCAGTAATATCCCAACCTTATAATCTGTTTAGCCATTCTATGTCCACTGGAATGAGTTCCACAGATTCCACCGTGAACTTCTTCTAGAATCTTCTTTGCTTCCTCTGACTCTACACATCTCAACATTACTTGATCCTTACTTCTCTTGTAAAGGACTTCACCGTCTAAGAAGAAGTTTGCCGACATTTTTCGGATAACTTTCTTGTCATTCTCAACAGCACAATCTGGATACTTTTGAAATCTAAGGTATTAGGCAATGTCATAGAACCAAGGTTTGCCATCCTCCTCCTCCTCAACACTCATGCAATGTGCCGGATGAGTCTTCATGTCCAACTTGATTGCTTCGATTTCAGCTCCTTTATCGACTTTGAACATCGAGGCTAAAGTTGCCAATGCATCGGCCAACTGATTGTCTTCTCTAGGGAGATGATGAAAGCTGATTTCTTCAAATTGCTCAATCAACTCCATGATCTATTTATGATAATGGACCAATTTCAAGTCTCGTGTTTCCCATTCACCTCTCAGCTGATATATCATCAAAGCAGAATCGCCATACACTTCCAAAGCCTCAATCTTTCTCTCCATTGCCATCTGGACCCCCGGGATGCAAGCTTCATATTCCACCATATTGTTTGTGCAGTCGAAGTGAAGTCTTGCCGTCGCCGGGTATTGATCACCATTTGGGGATATTAGGACAGCTCCTACTCCATGCCCCAGTGCATTTGATGCCCCATCAAAATACATTCTCCATTTCTTTCCTTGCTCTAGCTCGGTATTGAATATTGACATCAAATCTTTATCAGGAAACTCAAACTTCATGGGTTCATAGTCATCAGTTGCTCTGTCAGCTAGAAATTTAGCAATGGCACTTCCTTTGATAGCTTTCTGGGAGACATAAACTATATCATATTCTGACAGTAGTATTTGCCATCGAGCCAATTGTCCTGACAATGAAGGTTTCTTAAAGAGGAATCTGATCGGATCTAGCATTGCTATCAACCATGTGGTATTATACAGCATATACTATCTTAACCTCTGAGCTGCCCATGCCAATGCACAACACATCTTTTCTATCTGAGAATACTTGGCCTCATACTCTGTGAACTTCTTGCTGACATAGTAAATTGCTTGTTCTTTCTTGTCGGTTTCATCATGTTGCCCCAAAACACAGCCCATGGAGTGTTCCAACACTGTCAAATACAAGATTAGAGGTCGATCAGGCACAGGAGGTACTAGCACTGGTGGGTTCGACAAATACTCCTTGACATTATCAAAGGCTTTCTGACAATCTTGATTCCATTCTCCCGTATTGTTCTTCTTCAAAAGCTTGAAAATCGGGTCACATTTTGCAGTCAAGTGGGAAATGAAGCGGGAGATATAGTTTAATCGCCCAAAGAAACCTCTTACTTCCTTTTGGGTTCTCGAAGGTGGCAAATCCTGAATGGCTTTGATTTTATCTGGGTCCACCTCGATGCCCCTTTGACTAACAATAAAGCCCAATAGCTTCCCTGAAGTAATGCCGAAAGTACATCTGCCCGGATTCAACCTCAACCGATACTTGCGCAGCCTTTCAAACAACTTCCTTAGACTAGTCATATGCTCTTCTGGATTCCTACCTTTGGCAATCATATCATCCGCATACACCTCGATCTCATTATGCATCATATCATGAAAAAGGTCACCATAGCTCTTTCATAAGTTGCCCCGGCATTCTTAAGAGTAAAGGACATCACGTTGTATTGGAACGTGCCCCACATGGTGGTGAAAGCAGTCTTCTCCTTATCTTCTGAAGCCATGTTAATTTGGTTGTACCCCGAAAACCTATCCATGAAAGAAAATGTTGCATGTTTAGCTGTGTTGTCGACTAAAGTGTCAATATGGGGAAGTGGGAAATTGTCTTTCGAACTGGCTTTGTTGACATCTCGGTAATCCACACACATTCGAACTTTGTCATCTTTCTTCGAGACTGGTACTACATTTGCGACCCACTCAGGATAAGTAGCTACTTCCAAAAATCCTGCGTCCAGTTGCTTCTTCACTTTTTCTTTGATCTTTAATAACATGGCAGGCCTCATTCTCCTCAACTTTTGCTGTACTAGCTTGAATCCGGGCTTGATTGGCATTCTATGCACCACAATCTCAGTATCCAGACCTGGCATACCCTGGTAGGACCAAGCAAAGACATCAACATATTCCTTGAGTAATGCCACTAGTTCCTCTTTTTGTTCGGGTGTTAGGGAAGTGCCAATTTTAACTTCTCTCTTTTCCTCATCATCACTCAAATTGATCAATTCGGTGGTCTCTTTGTGGGGCAAGATCTGTTTGTCTTCCCTTTCCATCAGTCTCATAAGATCAGGGGGAAGAGAGCAATCGCCATCATGATCGTTGTCGAGGTCATCCGCATTAACGAACCAATCAATGTCGGGCTCAAAAAGACCATCTTTGTTGTTTTTACATTCATCGTTTGAAGTCCTGGGGTCAACAGACAATAAAGGGGTATATATATATATGTACTTGATTCATGAATAAAAGAAGAAAATGAACAACAAGGATAAACATATGGAGGAAAACGCAATGGTGAAATATACACATGGTGCAGAGTCTAATAGTGTGAATATCGATATCATGAATGATGGAGCAAACATGAAAATAAAACCCATAACATATGAAAGTCAGCCGTCCACACTCTTGGGTAGAAGTGTAGGATAAAATGAGTTCTCAAAGCTTAATTAATTACATGTTCAGATCTGACAAATTCACTGGCATATCGAAAGACTCCCAATTATTCAAAATAGTCCCCGGTGCCAATCGTTGAACCAATGTTCCACTGCTTGATTCCCCGTGCTCTAGCATGCTGATAGACAATCCCTTTAATAACTGTTCAAGCTCAACAACTGATCTTTTTGGGTTCATCGTTCCAGCAAAAACAAAACTATCTTTCAACGGTGGAATCTTCAGTTTATTGGGTTCAAGTTCCCCTCCTCTCAATGTAGCCATACGCTTACACTTCTTCTCCTCCCTTACTTTGGACTTTTCTCTCCAAGAAGGCTTATATCCAAGTCCAAAAGTGGGCTCCGCCTTTGGTAAGACAATAGGCTCACGGATTCCTTTGCCATACTTTCCGAGTCCTTTTTCGGCCCGACAGCCTCTTCCAACAGTCATGTTGACTTGCATATTCAAACAGCCAGAGAAATGTGGACTAGGTACCTCGGATCCTTCTCTTACCCATGTTACTTCGACTACTTCAAATGACCGGAAAGAGCAATCCACTACCTCTTCTACAGCTTCAATGTAAGGAGTGTTTGGAGGTTGCATTACCATGATGTCCTCTTCTCCGAACATAGAAATTATCTTGTTATCAACTCTGAACTTGACTTTCTGATGAAGGGAAAAAGGAACAACACCAGCCGTATGGATCCAAGGGCGACCCAGGAGATAGCTATAGGTTGGCGAAATATCCATAATCTGGAAAAGGATCTCAAATTCAACCGGTCTTACAATTATCGGAATAGTCATTTCCCCAACAACTTATCTCCGTGTGCCATCAAATGCTCTAACCACTAACTGACTGGCTTTCATTAAAGATTGGTCTATAGGCAATTTCATCAGTGTATGAAGTGGCATCACGTTCAAAGCGGATCCGTTATCAATCAACACTTTGGCCACCAAATGATCCTTGCACCGAACAGTGATGTGCAGTGCCTTGTAATTGCCTCTTCCTCCGGAAGGGACCTCTTCATCAGTGAAATAGATGTAATCAGTCACTGTGATACCTCTGGCAATATGTTCCAAATTGGCCACGATGATATTTTTTGACACATAAGATTGGTTCAAGATTCGGAGGAGAGTATTACGATGGGCCTCGGAGTTCAAAAGCAGAGCTAGCAGAGAGATCTTAGCTGGCAAGCGATTCAGTCGTTCTATGACGCTATACTCACTTTGTTTGATGAATTTCAAGAATTTACGAGCGTCATTTTCATCCACCGTCTTGGTTACTTCCTTTTCAATTTCTTTCTCCGGCTCTCCAACAGATGGTGTTACAACTTCATCATTTTTCTCCATGCCCTTCTCTTTGTGTAAAGTGGTAGTTGGATTTCGGGCATAGCATCTCCCACTCCTAGTCATGCCTCCTACTCCAGAAATATTCACCGATTCGGATTCCTGAACATTGGCATTCATCTGTTGCACTAAACTCTCGTACCTCCAAGGTACTTCCTTATCACTCCGATAGGGGAATGGTGTTGGCACATTCAAATTTAAGCTTGGTTTCAATACGGGGATATTCAATGTCGTCCTAGGGGTCATCGGAATTGATAGGCTTGATTTTGGTGAGGTTATAGGAATGGCGAGGCTGGACTTTTGAATCACAGATAGTTTCAAACTTGGTTTATAATGGGAAGAATCTTCATTTCCATTATTCACCATACAGATGTCGATACTTTCGTTTCTCTCCACATAAAATTCAATTAGACCGGCATCCATCATAGCATGCAACTTTCCTTGGAATTCAGTGCAACACTGGATCTCATGACCTTCACACTTTAAGGGAGTAATCATTTGGGCCTTTAGCAAAGCCTGATATACGACCTTCATTGGTGTGATAATCTCTTCAACCTTTCTCTTAACATGAACTGCCCCATCATCAATCATATTCACAGTGTTTCCACCATGATTTGGGAGAGGATTTGTGCCTACACTTGGCGGTGCATCGAAAGTCAAACGACCCTCATTGATTATGCCTTGCACCACTTCCTTCAACCGAATACAGTTCTCAATGCTATGTCCCTTAGCCCCCGAGTGATAGGCACATGTGGCGTTTTCATCGAACCACCTCGGATAGGGAGGCTGTAAAGGGGTTAAGTATTGGACTGGTTCAATCATTTTGTTGCTTAAGAGTTTGGCATAAAGTTCGGTGTAGGTCATGGGAATAGGGGTGAATTGTTTCCTTTCTTTTGGTGGTCTTGGGTTCCAATTTTTAGTGTTTGGTCTGGAGGCAGTATAACTGGTATTGGATATCAGATATTGATAAGTGTTTTGAGGTTGAGCATAGTTGGGAGGAGGATGTTGGTAGGTGTTTTGAGGGGGTGTGTAGTTGGTGGGACGATATTGGGGTTGGTATTGGGATTGGTATGGTCAGTATTGTGGTTGGTATGGTCGATATTGCTGTTGAGGGTATTGTTGGTATCCTTCATATCCGGCGGTATTCACATCGCCTTCTTTCTTCTTGGGATTCTTCTTAACTGCACTAGATTCTCCACCTTCTAGTTTGCCAGTTTTGAGTGCATTCTCCACCATCTCTCCAACCAAAACCATATCAGTAAAACTTTTAGTAGCACCGGCAAGCATGTGGCTGTAGTATGGAGCTTTCAAGGTATTAACAAACAACCTTGTGGTTTCTTTCTCGGTCAAGGGGGGGTGAATCTGAGCTGCTATATCTCTCCATCTCTGAGCATATTCGGTGAAAGACTCAGAAGACTTCTTTTCCATATTTTGTAAAGTCAGTCTATCTGGCACTAAATCAGTCATGTGCTTATACTGATCAATGAAAGCTCGGGCTAGATCATTCCAGGAGTGAATGCCCCACCTATCTAGCTTGTTGTACTACCGTGTTGCAGACCCGGTAAGGCTGTCTTGGAAATAGTGGATCAGTAGCTTATCATCTCTGGAGTATGCGGCCATCTTCCGGCAATACATAGTTATGTGGTCTTTAGGGCATGTAGTCCCTTTGTACTTCTCAAATTCAGGCACTTTGAATTTTGGTGGGATCACCAATCCATCCACCAAGCTCAATTCATAGGCATCAGTAATGCCATAAGCATGAGTGCCCTCCATGGCCTTGAGCCGCTCCTCTATCTGGCTCAATACCCTTTGACTTTCGGCCCCAGCGATCTCCCTCTCAAATTGTTCATCAGGCATAAACACGGGATTGTTTGGGGTGTGTCCAGGGGCAGGAGGTGGCATAGTGTAGGTGGGAGGGGGAATTGGTTGAGTTGTTGGGATTCCTCTGCTTGTGGTAAACATTGATGGTGTAAAAGGGTACACACCGGGTGGAGGTGGTGGGAAGGTGAATGTGTTTGTAGTTGGTTGAGGAATCTGTGTTTGATTCTCTTGTAAACGTATGTTGAGGGTAAGGGGCGAGAGAGAGGCATTCGTGGGCTGAGCTGTGGGGAGTCCGTGTGGGAGTGTACTCTGAGAAGATTGCCCATTGGAATCATTACCTGAATTTGCCAAGTTTTGCTTTCTCATACTGGCCATCATTTCTGCCATCTGATCCAACCTTTTCTGTAGATCCTCATTTGTCTTCCTTAGCTGTTCAATCTCGGCAGCTTGCTCTTCCATGACGATTCTGGATTGTAGTCTAGTGTTATATCTATGCGTTGGAGGTGCTATCTTGGAACCTCTATATAACCATAAGGACGAATCAGATTCCCTTACCATGAATATGAATGAAATGTATGTATGAATATGCTTGAATGATTATGTAATGTGGAAACCCATCCATAACAAGATTACTATAAAGATAATTAGCATTACGAAAATAGGAAAGTGAGTTTAACAACCCATAATAGAATACCATCCGAATCGAAACATAAGATGATAATATTTTACAAAAAGAATCTCCCGAAAAACAAATCTGTCACTCTGCTTGTCATCTGAACTGCTCCAATTGTGCCCTCATCTCAGAATTTTGGTTTTCAGAAATAGTCAATCTCTTGTCAGCATCATGAACTTGTTGCTCTAACTTATTGTTTCTCCGAACTAACCACCCTACTATGCGTTTCAGCTCCGCCAATTCTCTTTTCAGTTCAAGCATTGTTTTTGGGCAATTCTCCAGCTTTGGGCATGTTCTTGATTGAAGATTTCGGTCCTTGCTGCCAACCCGCTCATTTCCGTGGCCTCTTCTCTCCATTCTTTCACCTCCCCTTTTAGCTTGACATTGTTGGCACTCTCTCTTACCCAGTCTTGAACCCATCCTTGCATCTCTATCTGGCTATTTCCAAGCTGGTCTCGTAGTTGCCGATTCTGTATCTCCAACTGCTGACATTTTTGGGTCAATTCTACTAACTGAGCCCCTTTTATGAATCTTTGATTCTCAATTTCCAGCCTTTCTAACTTGTCCTCCGGTGCCTCAACCAAAGGGTAATTAGGATCCAAGACTGGCGGAACTGAAATTTGTTTTGCTCGTTTGCTATGCCATACAACGTATTCAGGAATTGCATTGTCAGTATGATTGCCACGATCCATCTTTTGCACTTCTTTGTACAAGTTTGCCCAAAATTTGGCCTCATCAAATCCCTTTTTGGTGTCATGCTGGAAGTCTAACAAATTGAGCCCAAAAATGAGAGGAATAGACTGTTCTGACCCATATTGCCATCTTACTAGCACTGGGGAGTAACTGATGGTTCCCCAAACGCCTACAAGAGGGATCCACGGTATGCTTGCATCCAAATAAGGAGTATCTTTTGTCGTTGTCGACATTGCTTTCCATGTGATGTCTTGGTTCTTCAAATTCGTGAACCACTCGACCCATTCTACCACTGTTCTTGATTTGGATGGCCAATGATGTGCATTATAAATGGCTATTGTCTCTTCACCTTTGTTATTGAAGACCATTCCTACAAACTTTTTGTATCCGAAATGGCTTTTAAACCATATTGTCAATAATTGTCCAAAAGCCTCAAATTTACCGTCGGCTTTTCTACATGCATTAAGAGATCGAATGGTTTCCGCCAAAATTGTCAAAGCCGAATCAGATTGATGCTTGATCTCCATAGAAAGAGTTGTTATTGACGTATGCACATATTCCTCCTTCCTAGGAAATAGTACTAGGCCATAAATCAAAAGGGCTAGAACATCAATCCCTCTTCTAGTGGTGGTATTCTTTTCCACAATATCCATAATGAAACTGGTTGAAAGGAATTCGCCATCCATGTAGCCCCTTATCTCTTCAGTCTTTATCCCCAACAACTTCACTAGTTTCCTAGGATGATTCTCGGTTGGCCAAAATACTTTATCCGGCTTGCTCCCTACAATCAACAGATCTTGATATTCCTCCACTGTCGGCACCATATCATACTCTCCAGTAGAAGATTCATCCTGTTTACCGAAAGTAAAACACCGGTATGAGGGATCCCAAAAGTACAAAGCCGCTTTTAGAAGCTCCTCCTCCACTTCCACATCTAACAGCAATGCTATATCTCCATACAACTGCTTGAATCGACCCTTATCACTGATGCCTTCCCATAACTGTTTCAGTCTTGTCAGATCATTTCGGACGAAACTACATCTGGCTCTTGCAAGTAACTGGAGTGGAGGACCCTTTGTTGACGCCTCCTTAGCTTTATGCCTTAGCCAGCACAGAGCTTGTTTCAAAGTCGGATTGGCGGAATCAAAATTTTTAGACTCTCCCATCGAATCTATCTCCATGAGTACTTCCTCACTTTCTTTCGCCATAACTAATTTTCTTTATAGTAAACCTATTATAGATGGGGATGGAATGCGAGAATAGGATGCAGAGATAAAGAAGAAAAAGAAATGGCAAAAAGGTAAAAGGAAATGTATCAGAATAAAATAATAATGTTAAGATGAATGATGCAAAGATGTTTGGCTTGTAATAATTTAACCATAAAAGATAATTAGTCATTTCATCCAAACAAGGCCGGGGGCCCAAATATCCGGTAACCTACAAATTGACCTTGCTTGTCAGCCATGACTAATTTCCCTTTATGGTTCCTTTGTTACGAATGAAATGCATGGTATGTGATGATGGCAATAAAACGCAATGATCATGGATATTTAAAGGAAACAAGGAGATTATAAGACAAAGTATAAATATGTACTGATAAAGTGAGGAAGAAAACAGACATACGACATATCATTGTGAAAGAAAACAGATAACATGTATGTAGACAAAGTAAGGAAGAGAACAAATAGCATGCCGATATGGAATAAGCATATATATAATAATAAAGTGAAAGAAAACAAACAGATTCTGAAATGAGTACATACAAATAAAGTGGGAAACAAAACAAACAACATATCATCATGAAATAAGTATTTGCACAAAAAGGTGAAAGAAAACAGACAGTTTATACAAACAACTTGCTATCATGAAATAAGCATATGTACAGAAAAATAGACAGTTTATACAAACAGCATGTCATCACGAAATAATCAGAAAACAGACAAACAACATGCCATCATGAAATAAGCAGATAAAACGAAAGGGATTGATAAAGGTAAGAAGCCGTCCCCCTTTGTGTCCTAAAAAACCGAGTTTTCTCCAACGGGTTTGGCTCTATCTAGGTTAGATTTTGGTTTTTCTACATGCTGGATTTAAAGCTCTAGACAAGGGTACCCATCGGACAAGATGGGGTGGTGGCAACCCCGTCGCCCCCTCCTAAATAAAGGTGAAGTTCGGACTCCCGAACTTTTATGTTATGAATTTGTGTTGTGTGTGAGGTAGGGACTTGTACCTTTACCAATTGCCTTTCGGTGAGGTAGAGAACATTCGGAGATGCAGAAGCAAGAAGCAGAAAAAATTTCACTATCACATGTCAACACACGATCAGTACAATTCAAAGTATAGGATAAATAATTATGGAAAAAATAATATGATAAGAGATAAGCATACAGGATAAACAAGATAAGCATACATGGCGTACACAAGGAATTAAAACATGAAAAATACATACAAGTGACTAAAAGGGCAAAATGGTAAATACAAAAGCATACTAACAAATCAATACATACAAAGGAAAGTAAAACATGCAAAATATATACAAGCAATTAAGACGTAAGGCATGCTAGAGGATCAAGGTATAGGCAAAGGATTAAAATATGCAAAATATATACAACTACTAAATACACAAAGCATGCTAGAAAAATCAAAGCACGAAAACATACATATAAATTAAATGTGATGTAAATGCAAGATGCAGTTTTAATAAACTTAATTTTGAAAAAATCTTCCCTTTTTTTTTCTGTCCTCTTTTTTTTTTGAAAAAATTTTGAAACAATTATTGGAAAAAAAATTTAATCAAAATGAATGATGCAATGCATGAAATGAAATTTAAAACATTTTAATACCAAATTCAAGTAAAATAAGACTTAAAAAAAAGTGGCTTGACTCTCTAAAAAAAAATATGTCCCCAGTGGAGTCGCCAAGCTGTCGAGACGTTTTATCGCTCCGACGGTAAATGATATAGCGTGAGAAATATTCGGGACTAAACAGTCCAAAAACAAATGGAGTCACCTCTAACCTTTTATTTTTAATAGGTGTGGTTAGTCACCTATTGGTTTAACTCAATGTAAATCTAGAAAGATTACATCAAGTTAAGGAAAGAAAATGGTCTACGAAAAAGATTTTAGGTTCGGGAGTCGGTTACGCTTGGGGAAGGATTAGCACCCCCAAGACGCCCGGAAATCGGTACCACAAAAGTTTTGAAATATTTTACTTGGAAAATGATGATAAAATGTGTTTAAAATCATTTTAAGAAAAACATAATCTTAAATGTCGGAATAAATATTCCTTTTAATGTAGGATAAACATCCCATTATAAAAGTTAAATTCGAAATTTAAAGACTTAATTTCAGAATGAACATTCCTTTTGATGTGAAAATCCATAGCCCAATTTTGAATTTGAAGAAATTTCCTACTTAGAATGGAGATTCAATTTCTAAATAGGAATAATTATTCTTCTAAAATCGAAATTAAATTTAAAAACGAGGATAAATATCCTTTTATGAAAAACAAAGATTTAATTTTAATTTTTAGAAAGTCTCAATTATGAGAATATTAATTGAAACCTTCTAGAAAACATTTTGCAAAAAGGTTGGGATAAAAATCCTCAAATTCAGGCTTTGAAATTTACATTAAGAGACTTTAATTATGATTACTTAAATTAAAATCTCTTAGAAAGATTTAATTTTAAAACAATGTCGGAATAAATATTCCTTTTAATTTGCTGAAAGGAATAATTTGACAAAAATCTAGTTTAATAGGAAAACCTTAGTAGATTAATAAATTAAGACCTTTAAAAAAACAAAACCCCATTTTTTAAAAAATGAATGTCTTTTTTATCGAATAAAGTTAAATTTGAAAAAATTTTAAAGATTTAAAGAATAAACATTCTTTTTATTGAAGCTAAAAATGCCTTTTAATAAAAATGAAGTTTACTTGAAAGGTCTTAATTAATTAAACATATTAAAATCCTCCCAAAAAGGTATTTTTTTGGAAAAAACTAAAGAAAAGGAAAAAGAAAATAAATAATCCCTTCCATTGAAAAAGAATAAATAAAAATAAGAAAAGAAATTTTGAAAGTGGTTTTTTTAACAAAATTTGGATTAATTTGAGAGACCCTAACTATAATTGGGTAATTAAGATCTCTCAAAAACACTTCTAAAACATGTTTTGAAACTAATGTCGGAATGAATATTCCTTTTAATTTAATTGGGCCTTTTAAACAAGAGATTTTCTTAAAATAAAATAAAAGTAAAACATAAGAGTAAAAATAAAATAAAAAAATAAAAGATTTCGGAATTAACATTCCTTTTCATAAAAAAGAAAATTTTTGAGGTTCATTTGCAAATTTTAAGAAATTAAAGAAATCATAAACATGATGTATGCTTTTTATGAAAACTAAATGAAAAAAAATATATTTTTCATTTTTTGAAGGGATGAACAATTTCCCCGGACCCGATCGGACTCCCGATTAGACACCGAGAAAACTATCCATTGGGAAAACCTTTAGAAACCTCGGACTCCCGAGGCACCCTCCGATTTCCCTTTGCATATGAATTTTTTGAAAATCGATGTTCTAAATCTAATTATATATGAGTGGGACAAGAAAACATAGGTTAGTATATATCAACACAATTAATTACAAAGCAGATAAGCAGGCTTAATTTAAATAAACAAGTATATAAAGTCAAAGATGGAATTTTATACAAAATTCAATTCATAATTTAACAAACATATATACGAAGGCAAGAGAATAATTCTACAATCAAAGTTAAATTTTTAATTAAGACACATGGATTTAAGGGCAAAAAGATAATTTAACAAGGTCAAAGTCAAATATTATACTAAATATGCACCTATTCAAATTTAAAAATACATTTTTTTATAACCAATATTAATTTTTATTTAAATTTTTAACCTAAACAAGTTTGAAGATGCAAATTTTGCAGTCAAAATTAAATTTCTAACCTAAACAGGTTTAAAGATGCAAATTTTACAGTTAAAATTGAATTTTTAAGTCTAAACAAGTCTAAAGATGAGAACTTTATAGTCGAAATTAAAATTTTAATCCAATCAGATATTCATACAGGCCTAAAGATGCAAACTTTATGATCAAAATCAAATTTACATGAAATAAATATCATACAACATATATATTAAACACAAAAAATTATAAAAATTGACATGAAACATATAAAGTTGTGAACTTTGTACATAATCATGCACATCGTTAAGATTAAGCACATAATAACTTAAACAAAAGCAAAAAAAAAAACATTTTTACTACATTTAAATCATATTTTAAAAAAATCAAGTTATTTAGCAGGATATAAAAGTTTAACAAACTGCAAATGCCAATATTGAAGATAAAGTTAACATCTTTGTACACAAATGAACCATAAACAAGCGCGAAAAGAAAGAAAAGATCCAAACTTATAGAGTAGTAAAAGAAACGTCATAAAACAAACTGCTTATGGCTTGTAAGAATAAATTTAATGAACTTCAAACAAATATGAGCATGAATGTAATCAACCCAAAACTAAAGATAAAATTTTTACCTCCAAAAGATGGATTGCTCCCTTAAAGATGAGAGTTTTGATTTCAAAAGACTCAAAAAAGAAAGCTTTCAAAACAGAGAAGCTAAGAACGAAACAGCAAAATGAAAACCTCTATTTGTAAATCGTTAAAACAACACAGTGGAAGAAAGGGAAAAGAAAAAAACCTAAGAATGAATGTCTTCCTTTGAGAGCAAAGAATGGTTTCCCGTTTGAAGGATCAAACCAACCCTCTTCCCTTTTTCTTTTTTTTTTCGGCCAACCCCCTTCTTCCTGGTCTTTTCGGCTAGCCCTCTCCTCCTTCCCCTATTCTTTTCGGCCAGCCCTCTCCTTCCTGTTCTTTTCGACCAGCCCTCTCCTTCTTCCTTTTCGGCCAGCCCTCTCCTTCCTGTTCTTTTCGGCCAGCCCTCTCCTTCTTCCTTTTCGGCCAGCCCTCTCCTTCCTGTTCTTTTCGGCCAGCCCTCTCCTTCCCCCTTTTCGGCTAGCCCTCTCCTTCTTGTTCTTTTCTTCTTTTGAAAACTAAAGCTCGCTGCTTTCTTCTTTCAGGAAATGAAAAACCGGAGAGAGACCCCCCCTTGCATTCGAGCGCTCTTCGGTTTTTAAGACACCGAATGGAATGCAAATGATGATTTTTTTTTATTGTGAAAGCTGATGAGCCATGATTGAAGATGGGTTGGCAGGCAATAATGGTGGAAGGGCAGAATAACATGTGGAAAAGCAAAATGGTGCAAGTTGGCGTTATGGGTTGCATTGACAACCTCTGAGAGGTGCAGCTGGCGTTATGGGTTGCATTGACAGCATTCGAGAGATGCAGCTAGCGTTATGCAGGGGTGGATTTACAGTGGGGGCAGCTGCTCCCACTGAAATCCTACAATCCCTTTAATATATGCATAAAATTTAGTTCAAAATTTCTTTTCCTTTATTATTGCCCCCATGGAGTTAACATATTACAAAAGAAATATATAATATTTGATCTAAACTCAAATAATAAAAGGGATAAAAGAGAGAAAAGATAACTTTTTTTTACATTTTATTTTTCTTTCCGGTCCCATTATTACCATCTTCTCTTTCTTTTCAAACTTTTTCTCTCTCTTTGATTTCTAGGTTCCACTATCTTTTCTTCTCTATTACATTTTGTGCGTTATTTTTCAAAAAAAAATGTTTCAACCCCATACCCATTAGTCACCATCTCTATATATTTCTCTTTCCTTTGACTTCTTTCTCAAATAAAAGTTGAATTAAAATGAACCATTTTTTCATCAAATATTTAGTAAATGTGATTTTTTAATTAATTTATTATTATTTTTATAATTTCTTAATATGATGAAATATTTTGTTGTTTGAAATTTTTTATAATGATGGAATCATTTAATTTAGAAATTAGAATTCATTGAATTTGTTTATATTTATATAAATAGTAATTAACATTTAAATTTAACACTAATATCTTACTCTATTTTGAAATTGAAGAAAATAGTTAACATTTTTTTAGTTATTTGTTCATTATGATATTAATTTATTTAGTAAGATTGATATACAAAATATAGGATATGTAATTATATTTTTATAAGTGTAACTAGTGATTTTCGTATAATTCCATTTGAATATAATTTTTTTATTCCTTTGGAAACTATTAAACTTATTTATTAATTATGGAAAAATATCTTACGAAGAAGAAGTTATCAATTTTAGAGGATTCTTATATGAATGATTGATTGGTTATCTATATAAAGAGATATATATATATATATATATATCGTAATATTGCTAATAAAAAGATTTTACAATGCTTTCAAGCTATGAATCTGTAGAAAACGATTGTATTTGTAGTACATTATCTTTTTGTAACATGTTTTATAATTATACACTTGACTTATATTATGCATTTGGATTATGTTATATTTATAGGTTTTACATCACTCTCTTCCAATAAAAATGTTATTTATTGACTTTTTTCACATTTTAGTTTTTATATAAAATACACATATTTAATCCCAAGTTTGTAGACCATTATTTTTATATTTTTATCAATTATAAATATAAAATAAAATGAAGTCAAATTTCAAAAAATTTGACCTAAAAAAATCAATAAGTGACAATTTTATAGAAGTAGTTAGTATTAATTTTACAGTTTTGCCCCCACTACTTAAAATTTCTGGATCCGCCCCTGGCGTTATGGGTTGGCTGAAGAGCAAAAGACAAGTGACGATCTTCTTCCATTCGGCCTCAAGGGTAGCAGCTTCTTCCTAACAAAGCCATCAGGTGCCTTGCGACACATTTAATGAGATGATATAATCGGTGTAGGTAGAACGGTGGCACCTCCTTGCAGCAAAACCATGCCCATAGACTTCGAGGCCTAAAAATCTGCCCATAGCAGTGAACAAATGTATTATACTTTTGCTTCACAGGCTTATAAAAACCTCAACTGCCATCGTAGTTCCTCGATTTGAAGCTTCCTCACGTTCTCAACAGACTTCTAAATAACTTTGTAAAGCCGGGTCTCGACACCTCTATCTTCTGTGTAGCTCTTGACAGAAACTAGTGCTTCAACATCGGAACCCAGGATAGTTGCTTTGCTTTTTTTTTTTTTTCATGAGCCATGGAGTTGGCCGATGACTCAAAGTTGGCTGATTGCTCCCTGCTGGCCGATTACTCAAGTTGGCCGATGGCTCCAAGTTGGCATATTGGTTCAAGCTGGCCGATTATCCCAAGTTGGCCGATTGCTTCAAGCTGGCCAATTGTCCCAAGTTGACCGATTGCTTCAAGCTAGCCGATTGTCCCAAGTTGACCGATTGTCCCAAGTTGACCGATTGCTTCAAGCTGGCTGATTGTCCCGATTGCTTCAAGCTGGCCGATTGTCCCAAGTTGACCGATTGCTTCAAGCTCGCCGATTGTCCCAAGTTGACCGATTGCTTCAACCTGGCCGATTGTCCCAAGTTGGCCGATTGCTTCAAGTTGGCCGATTGTCCCAAGTTGGCCGATTGCTTCAAGCTGGCCGATTGCTTCAAGCTGGCTGATTGTTTCAAGTTGACCGATTGCTTCAAGCTGGTCGATTGCTTCAAGCTGGCCGATTGTTTCAAGTTGGCCGATTGCTTCAAGCTGGCCGATTGCTTCAAGCTGGCCGATTGTCCCAAGTTGGCCGATTGCTTGGCTTTGCATGGGAGTCGAGTTGGGTCTCTTGGCTCTCCGTCCTTAGTTTAAAATTACCTGCAATATAACAATACGAAATTAAAATAAAGTAAAGTAATAATAATAATAATAACCGGTAAGATAAATAAACTAAATAAACTGAAGTTAAAAACATAAATGAAATAAATATTTGAAAATGACAAACCAATTAATCAATTAATTAATTGACTAAGATTAAAAATGAGTGTCTACATCAATATCATGGATGATGGAGCAAACATGAAAATAAAACCCATAACATATGAAAGTCAACCGTCCACACTCTTGGGTAGAAGTGTAGGATAAAATGAGTTCTCAAAGCTTAATTAATTACATGTTCAGATCTGACAAATTCATCGGCATCTCGAAAGACTCCCAATTATTCAAATTAGTCCCCGGTGCCAATTGTTGAATCAATGTTCCACTGCTTGATTCCCCGTGCTCTAGCATATCGATAGACAATCCCTTTAATAACTGTTCAAGCTCAACAGCTGATCTTTTTGGGTTCATCGTTCCAGCAAAAACAAAACTATCTTTCAACGGTGGAATCTTCAGTTTCTTGGGTTCAAGTTCCCCTCCTCTCAATGCAGCCACACGCTTGCGCTTCTTCTCCTCCCTTGCTTCGGACTTCTCTCTCCAAGAAGGCTTATATCCAAGTCCAAAAGTGGGCTCCGCCTTTGGTAAAACACTAGGCTCACGGATTCCTTGGCCATACTTTTCGAGTGCTTTCCGGCCCAACAGCCTCTTCCGACAGTCATGTTGACTTGCATATTCAAGTAGCCAGAGAAATGTGGATTAGGTACCTCGGATCCTTCTCTTACGCATGTTACCTCGACCATCTCAAATGACCTGAAAGAGCAATCCACTGCCTCCTCCGCAGCTTTAATGTAAGGAGTGTTTGGAGGTTGCATTACCATGATATCCTCTTCTACGGATACAGAAACTATCTTGTTCTCAACTCAGAACTTGATTTTCTGATGAAGGGAAGAAGGAACAGCACCGGCGATATTGACACACCCGGACCTAGCACGACTTTTCGTACAAACGGCATAGTATAAGATAGCGTATCAACTAAACAATATGTCGGTCCGGCTGTGTCAAGTTTGAAGAGAAGATAGGTTTAAGGCAAGACGTAGTTGGAAGATAAGATTGGTGACCATGCATGGAAATTAGTAAAATGCCAAAAAGACCTCCAAATAAGTCCCTAGAAATTTATTATGGGCCCCATTGGCACAAGAAATCAAAGGATTTAGCCAACGGGTAAAAATGGAAGAAAGTTGAAAAAGGAGAAAAGTTTGACTCGGGGCCCGAGTAGACCCAGTGTCGGGCTCCCCTATAAATAGGGTTGAGCCTAAGCTTTTCTTCATTTCTCTTTTTCTTTTTCTTTCATTTTCTTTTCTTTTTCTCTCTGGAGCCAAACGGAGGCATTTTGGACAATTGGCAGATCCGGACAAACCGACCGCCAGTTCGAGGCGAGATCTTGGTGAGTTATTCTTAACTCCTCGATCTACGTTTTGTTAGGTTTGCACGTTCTTCCATGCATCGGTTTAGGAGGGATCTAAGCTCAAAGTTAGGTTTAGCTTTTTGTTAAATTTTAAGTTTAGATTCGAGATCTAGGAACTTTGAGCTTGAGATTCTCATTTTTCTTTCGGTAAACGTGTAGAGGATGCATTAAGGTGTATGCATCTCAATTTGTAGCTAAATTGGTGGCCGATTGCATCGGTTACTAATTTTAAGAAAAATCGAAGAAATTCTCGGGTTGAAACCCAGAACACAACCGGCGCCGCTTCTGTCTAGAAACGGCGCCGTTTCTGATTCCCGGCCACCGACAGTTTTGTCGAAGAGAACCGGCGCCGGTTCTGCCCAATTCCGGCGCCGCTTCTGCCCTTTAGGGGCAAAATTGTCATTTCGCCTCCCAAAACCCAAATTGACCCCAAATCGACTCGAAACACTTTCGAGTCTTCGAAACCTCCTTCAAACGTCATCATAGGTCATATTAGAGCCTCATAGGTGCATTCATAAATTGTGATCATGAATGCTAACGTATATTTCCGTGTACTAGGGCTCCGGTTGAATCGAGTGCGGCGATGCTCCGGAGGTTGAGCTACATGGAGCGCTTGGGAGTATACGATTCTCCCACTACTGTGAGTGGCTTAGTTTTCAGTGCTTAGCCACTAGGGAAAAATGTTTTAAAAATATAAATTGATTTAAAAAGGTTTTACAAAGGTTTTGGGATAAGGGTAATCCACGACACACACTTTTTATTTTTATTTTTATTTTGTGATACGCCCACTTATGGGGGTGGGATGATTTTAAAAATACAAAAGCTTGTGTGTGTTAAATGTTTTAATATTTAAATAAAGAATTTTATTATTATTATTATGATTATTGGGGTACGATGCCCCTGTAAGATGAGTGATTGAGTGGGATTCCTCGGGGCTCCAAATTGCGGGAGCGTGGACCGAGTTTGAGAGCATGCATGATACTCAGCCGTGGACCGCCTATCGAGGGGCACGGTGAGTCGAGC
The DNA here is from genome assembly GCA_030664755.1 of Microcos paniculata. Taxonomy (NCBI): domain Eukaryota; kingdom Viridiplantae; phylum Streptophyta; class Magnoliopsida; order Malvales; family Malvaceae; genus Microcos; species Microcos paniculata. The sequence goes on from CP131463.1 coordinate 2,863,565, forward strand.
CTGGTTGGGAGAGGCGCGTAGGGAAACTCGCCAGAGCTCCAGTTCACTGTGTTCCACCACAGTGAGGCACCACCGAGGGAACGGGCTAGTGTATGAGATAAAGAGAAAATGAATATGAAGAGAAAAGAAATAGCCCTCGGTGCAGTAAGGCATACGACCGGCCAGTCGTGCCTTCAGTGTATTAGGTGCCAGCCCATGAGTATATATATTATTTTAAAGGTTTTAAAATTTAATACTCCTTGAGGAGAATTTCAAAAGAGGTTTTGAAAACAAAATTTATTATATTCACTCCTGTAGAATTTGATACAGGAAGTGTTGAAAACAAAGTTTTTAATTTAAATTATTTTATTTGTTTTATGGTAATTCGATTACCCTGTTTTCCCTAACCCTGATGGAGACTCATTGAATCTCTGTCACTCACCTGTATTCCATTGTGATGGATGCAGATTCGCATACGGAGTCAGCTTTAGAAAGGAGGCTCACTAAGAGGCGTCGGTGGTTTAGGCTTAGTAGTTTCCGCTGTATAGGTATTCTTTAAATTATTCCACTGGTGTTACTTAAAAATATAATATTTTATTAAATGATTTCTAATTAAAATTTTAGTTTTATTTGCAGCAATGGTATCCATTTCAATGCCTTGCGGTGCCTCGAATGCGTGGCTGCAGACACGTACTTTGAGGTAGCGCGGCGGTTGCCACGTGGCCGACCCGGGGCGGGTCGGGGCGTGACAGATATGGATCCAAGGGCGACCCAGGAGACAGCTATAGGTTGGCGAAATATCCATAATCTGGAAAAGGATTTCAAATTCAACCTGCCCCACAATTATTAGAATAGTCATTTCCCCAACAACTTCTCTCCGTGTGCCATCAAATGCTCTAACCACTAACTGACTGGCTTTCATTAAAGATTGGTCTATAGGCAATTTCATCAATGTATGAAGTGGCATCACATTCAAGGCGGATCCATTATCAATCAACACTTTGGCCACCATATGATCCTTGCACTGAACAGTGATGTGCAGTGCCTTGTAATTGCCTCTTCCTCCAGAAGGGATCTCTTCATCAGTGAAATAGATGTAATCAGTCACTGTGATACCTCCGACAATATGTTCCAAATTGGCCACGGTGATGTTTTTGGACACATAAGGTTGGTTCAGGATTCGGAGGAGAGCATTACGATGTGCCTTGGAGTTCAAAAGCAGAGCTAGCAGAGAAATCTTAGCTGGCAAGTGATTCAGTTGTTCTATGACACTGTACTCACTTTGTTTGATGAATTTCAAGAATTTACGAGCATCATTTTCATCCACCGTCTTGGTTACTTCTTTTTCAATTTCTTTCTCCAACCTTCCAACAGATGGTGTAACAACTTCATCATTTTCCTAGTCATGCCTCCTACTCTTTGTGTAAAATGGCAGTTGGATTTCGGGCATAGCATCTCCCACTCCTAGTCATGCCTCCTACTCCAGAAATATTCACTGATTCAGATTCCTGGACATTGGCATTCATCTGTTGCACTGAACTCTCGTACCTCCAATGTACTTCCTTATCACTTCGATAGGGGAATGGTGTTGGCACATTCAAATTTAGGCTTGGTTTCAGTATAGGGATATTTAATGTCGGCTTAGGGGCCATTGGAATTGACAGGCTTGGCTTTGGTGAGGTTACGGGAATGGCGAGGCTGGGCTTTTGAAGCACAGATAGTTTCAAACTTGGTTTGTAATGGGAAGAATCTTCGTTTCTAGTATTCACCATATAGATGTCGGGACCTTCGTTTTTCTCCACATAAAACTCAATCAGTCCAGCATCCATCATAGCTTGCAATTTTCCTCGGAATTCAGTGCAACACTGGATCTCATGACCTTCACACTTCAACCTTTCTCTTGACATGAACTGCCCCATCATCAATCATATTCACAGTGTTTCCACCATGATTTGGGAGAGGATTTGTGCCCACACTTGGCGGTGTATCGAAAGCCAGACGACCTTCGTTGATTATACCTTGTACCACTTCCTTCAACCGAATACAATTCTCAATACTATGCCCCTTAGCCCCTTAGTGATAGGCACATGCGGCGTTTTCATCAAACCACCTCGGATATGGAGGCTGTAAAGGGGTTGAGTATTGGACTGGTTCAATCATTTTGTTGCTCAAGAGTTTGGCATAAAGTTCGGTGTAGGTCATGGGAATAGGGGTGAATTGTTTCCTTTCTCTTGGTGGTTTTGGGTTCCAATTTTGAGTGTTTAGTCTAGGGGCAGTATAACTGGTATTGGATACTGCATATTGGTAAGTGTTTTGGGGTTGAGCGTAGTTGGGAGGAGGATGTTGGTAGGTGTTTTGAGGTGGTGTGTAGTTGGTGGGACGGTATTGGGGTTGATATTGGGATTGGTATGGTCGATATTGGGATTGGTTTGGTCGGTATTGTTGGTATCCTCCATATCTGGTGGTGTTTACTTTGCCTTCTTTCTTCTTGGGATTCTTCTTAGCCACACTAGACTCCCCTCCTTCCAATTTGCCAGTTTTGAGTGAATTCTCCACCATCTCTCCAACCAAAACCATATCGGTAAAGCTTTTAGTAACACCGACAAGCATGTGGATGTAGTATGGAGCTTTCAAGGTATTAACAAACAACCTTGTGGTTTCTTTCTCGGTCAAGGGGGGCTGAATCTGAGCTGTTATATATCTCCATCTCTGAGCATATTCTGTGAAAGACTCAGAAGACTTCTTTTCCATATTTTGCAAAGTTAGTCTATCTGGCACCAAATCAGTCATGTGCTTATATTGATCAATGAAAGCCCGGGCTAGATCATTCCAAGAGTGAATGCCCCGCCTATCAAGCTTGTTGTACCACCGCATTGCAGACCCAGTAAGACTGTCTTGGAAACAGTGGATTAGCAGCTTATCATCTCTGGAGTATGTGGCCATCTTCCGGCAATACATAGTAATGTGGTCTTTAGGGCATATGGTCCCCTTATACTTCTCGAATTCAGGCACCTTGAATTTTGGTGGGATCACCAATCCATCCACCAAGCTCAATTCATAGGCGTCAGTAATGCCATAAGCATGAGTGCCCTCCATGCCCTTGAGCCGCTCCTCTATCTGGCTCAATACCCTTTGGCTTTTGGCCCCACCGATCTCCCTCTCAAATTGTTTATTAGGCACAAACATGGGATTGTTTGGGGTGTGCCCAGGGGCAGGACGTGGCATAGTGTAGGTGGGAGGGGGAATTGGTTGAGTTGTTGGGATTCCTCCGCTTGTGGTAAACAATGATGGTGTAAAAGGATAAACACCGGGTGGAGGTGGTGGGAAGGTGAATGTGTTTGTGGTTGGTTGAGGAATTTGTGTTTGATTTTCTTGTAAAGGTATGTTGAAGGTAAGAGGCAAGAGAGTGGCATTCGTGGGATGAGCTGTGGGGAGTCCGTGTGGGAGTGTACTCTGAGAAGATTGCCCATTGGAATCATTGCCTGAATTTGCCAAGTTTTGCTGTCTCATACTGGCCACCATTTCCGCCATCTGATCCAACCTTTTCTGTAGATCCTCATTTGTCTTCCTTAGCTGTTCAATCTCGGCAGCTTGCTCTTCCATGACGATTCTGGATTGTAGTCTAGTGTTATATCTGTGCATTGGAGGTGCTATCTTGAAACCTCTATTTAACCATAAGGACGAATCAGATTCCCTTACCATGAATATGAATGAAATGTATGTATGAATATGCTTGAATGATTATGTAATGTGAAACCCATCCATAACAAGATTGCTATAAAGATAATTAGCATTACGAAAATAGGAAAGTGAGTTCAACAACCCATAATAGAGTACCATTCGAATCAAAACATAAGATGATAATATTTTAGGAACAAATCTATCACTATACTTGTCTTCTAAACTGCTCCAATTGTGCCCTCATTTCGGCATTTTGGTTTTCAGAAATAGTCAATCTGTTGGCAGTATCGTGAACTTGTTGCTCTAACTCATTATTTCTTCACACTAACCACCCTACTTGCGTTTCTGCTCCACCAATTCTCTTTTCAGTTCAATATTTGCTTTTTTCACTTCGCTTTTCTCCTCCTGAACTCAAAAGCATTGTTTTTGGGCAATTCTCCAGCTTTGAGCATGTTCTTGATTGAAGATTTCGATCCTTGCTGCCAACCGACTCATTTCCGTGGCCTCTTCTCTCCATTCTTTCACCTCCCCTTTCAGCTTGACATTGTTGGCACTCTCTCTTACCCAGTCTTGAACCCATCCTTGCATCTCTATCTGGCTATTTCCAAGCTGGTCGCGTAGTTGTCGATTCTGTATCTCCAACTGTTGACATTTCTGGGATAATTCAACTAGCTGAGCCCCTTTTCTGAACCTCTGATTCTCAATTTCCAGCCTTTCTAACTTGTCTTATGGTGCCTCAACCAAAGGGTAATTAGGATCCAGAACTGGTGGAACTGAAATTTGTTTCACCCATTTACTATGCCACACAACGTATTCAGGAATTGCATCGTCAGTACGATTGCCACGATCCATCTTTTGCGCTTCTTTGTACAAGTTTTCCCAAAATTTGGCCCCATCAAATCCTTTTTCGGTGTCATGCTGGAAGTCTAACAAATTAAGCCCAAAAGTGAGAGGGATAGACTGTTCTAACCCATATTGCTGACTTACTAGCAATGGGGAGTAACTGATGGTTCCCCAGATGCCTACAAGAGGGATCCACGATATGCTTGCATCCAAATAAGGTGCATCTTTTGTCGTTGTCCACATTGCTCTCCATGTGATGTCTTGGTTCTTTAAATTCGTGAACCACTCGACCCATTCTACCACTGTTCTTGATTGGGATGGCCAAGGATGTGCATTATAAATGGCTATCGTCTCTTCACCTTTGTTATTGAAGACCATTCCTACAAACTTTTTGTATCCGAAATGGCTTCTAAACCATATTGTCAATAATCGTCCACAAGCCTCAAATTTACCATCGGCTTTTCTACATGCATTGAAAGATCGAATGGTTTCCGCCAAGATTGTCAAAGCCGGATCAGACTGATGCTTGATCTCCATAAAAAGAGTTGTTACTGACATATGCACATATCCCTCCCTTCTAAGAAATAGTACTAGGCCATAAATCAAAAAGGCTAGAACATCAATCCCTTTCCTAGTGGTGGTATTTTTCTCTACAATATCCATCATGAAACTGGTTGAAAGGAAGTCGCCATCCATGTAGCCCCTTATTTCTTCGGTCTTCATCCCCAACAACTTCACTAGCTTCCTAGGATGATTCTCAGTTGGCCAAAATACTTTATCCGGCTTGCTCCTTACCATAAACAGATCTTGATATTCCTCTATTGTCAGCACCATATCATACTATACAATAAAAGATTCATCATGTTTACTGAAAGTAAAGCACCGGTATGAGGGATCCCAAAAGTACAAAGTCGCTTTTAGAATCTCCTCCTCCACTTCCACATCTAAGAGCAATGCTATATCTCCATACAACTGTTTGAATCGATCCTTATCACTAATGCCTTCCCATAACTGTTTCATTCTTGTCAGATCATTTCGGACGAAACTACATCTGGCTCTTGCAGGTAACTGGGGTGGAGGACCCTTTGCTGATGCCTTCCTAGCTTTCTGCCTTAGCCAGTACAGAGCTTGTTTCAAAGTCGGACTGGCAGAATCAAAATTTTCAGACTCTCCCATTGAATCTATCTCCATGGGTACTTCCTCACTTTCTTTTGCCATAACTAATTTTCTCTATAGTAAACCTATTATAGATGGTGATGGAATGCGAATGGGATGCAAAGATAAGAAGAAAAAGAAATGGTAAAAAGGTAAAAGGAAATGTATCAGAATAAAATAATGATGTTAAGATGAATGATGCAAAGATGTTTGGCTCGCAACAATTTAACCATAAAAGATAATTAGTCATTTCATCCAAACAAGGTCGGGGGCCCAAATATCCGTTGACCCAAAGGTTGACCTTGTTCATCAGCCATGACTAATTTCCCTTTACAGTTCTCTTGTTGCGAATGATTCTACAATGAAATGCATGTCATGTGGTGATGGCAATAAAGAGCAATAATCATGGATATTTAAGGAAACAAGAAGATCTTAAGGCAAAGCATAAACATGTACGGATAAGGCGTGGAAGAAAACAGACAACATATATACAGACAAAGTGATGAGGAGCACAGAAAAATTATACAAACAGCATGCCATTATGGAAAAAACATATACGGATAAAGTGGGGGAAGAATACAGGCAAACTATACAAACAGCATACCACTATGGAATAAGCATATATATAAGATAAAGTGAAAGAAAAACAAACAGATTATGAAATGAATATATACAGATAAAGTTGGGAGGCATATCATCATGAAAATAAGTATACATACATATAAAGTGGGACAAAACAGATAGATTATATCAATAACATATCATCATGAAATAAGCATACATACAAATAAAGTGAAAGAAAGCAGACAGATTACACAAATGACATATCATCATGAAATAATCATACATACAGATAAGATGAAAGGAAAACAAACAGTTCATTCAAACAGCATATCATCATGAAAAAAAAACATATATACAGATAAAGTGAAAGAAAACAGACAAACAGCATGCCATCATGAAATATATATACAGATAAAGTGAAAGGAACTGATAAAGGTAAGAAGCCGTTCCCCCCTTTGTGCCTTAAGAAACCGCGTTTTCTCCAAACGGGTTTGGCTCTATCTAGGTTAGAATTTAGGTTTTTCTACATGCTGGGTTTAAAGCTCTAGACAAGGGTACCCATCGGACAAGATGGGGTGGAGGCAACCCCATCACCCCCTACTAAATAAAGGTGAAATTCGGACTCCCGAACTTTTATGTTATGAATTTGTGTTGTGTGTGAGGTAGGGACTTGTACCTTTACCAATTGCCTTTTGGTGAGGTAGCGAACATTCGAAGGAGCAGAAGCAAGAAGTAGAAAAAATTTCACTATCACATGTCAACACACGATCAGTACAATTCAAAATATAGGATAAATAATTATGGAAAAAATAATATGATAAGAGATAAGCATACAGGATAAACAAGATAGGCATACATGGTATACACAAGGAATTAAAACATGAAAAATACATACAGTGACTAGAAGGGCAAAATGGTAAATACAAAAGCATACTAGCAAATCAAGACATATAAAGGAAAGTAAAACAAGCAAAATATATACAAGCAATTAAGACATAAGGCATGCTAGAGGATCAAGGTATAGGCAAAGGATTAAAACATGCAAAATATATACAACTAACTAAACACACAAAGCATGCTAGAAAATAAAAGCACAAAAACATACATATAAATTAAATGTGATGTAAATGCAAGATGCAATTTTAATAAATTTAATTTTGAAAAAATGTTCCTTTTTTTCTGTCCTCTTTTTTTTTGGAAAAATTTTGAAACAATTATTGGAAAAAATTTTAATCAAAATGAATGATGCAATGCATGAAATGAAATTTTAAAACATTTTAATACCAAGTAAAATAAGACTTAATAAAAAAGTGGCTTGACTCTCTAAAACAAAATGTCCCCAGTGGAGTCGCCAAGCTGTCGAGATGTTTTACCGCTCCGACGATAAATGATATGGCGTAAGAAAAATGTTCGGGACTAAACAATCTAAAAACAAATGGAGTCGCCACTAACCTTTTATTTGAATAGGTGTGGTTAGTCTCCTACTTGTTTAACCCAACGTAAATCTTAGAAAGATTACATCAAGCTAAGGAAAGAAACTAGTCTACGAAAAAGATTTTAGTTTCGGGAGTCGGTTACGCTTGGGGAAGGATTAGCACCCCCAAGACGCCCGGAAATCGGTACCACAAATGTCTTAAAAATATTTTACTTGGAAAATGATAATAAAATGTGTTTAAAATCATTTTAAGAAAAACATAATCTTAAATGTCGGAATAAACATTCCTTTTAATGTAGGATAAACATCCCATTATAAAAGTTAAATTCGAAATTTAAAGACTTAATATCAGAATGAACATTCCTTTTGATGTGAAAATCCATAGCCCAATTTTGAATTTGAAGAAATTTCCTACTTAGAATGGAGATTCAATTTCTAAATAGGAATAAATATTCTTCAAAAATCAAAGTCAAATTTAAAAATGAGGATAAATATCCTTTTGAAAAACAAGGGTTTAATTTTAATTCTAGAATGTCTCAATTATGAGAATATTAATTGAAACATTCTAGAAAACATTTTACAAAGAGGTTGGGATAAACATCTTCAAATTCATATTTTGAAAATCATGTTAAGAGACTTTAATTATGATATCTTAAATTAAAATCTCTTAGAAAGATTTAATTTTAAAACAATGTCGGAATAAATATTCCTTTTAATTTAATGAAGGGAATAATTTGACAAAAATTTAGTTTAATAGGAAAACCTTAGTAGATTTAATAAATTAAGACCTTTCTAAAAAAAATGAATGCCCTTTAAATAAAACTGATTTTGAAAAATAATTTTAAAAATTTAAAGAAAAAACATTCTTTTTATTGAAAATAAAAATAAAGTTTGCTTGAAAGGTCTTAATTAATTAAACTTACTAAAATCCTCCCAAAAAGCTATTTAAAAAAAAACTGAAGAAAGGGAAAAAGAAAATAAATATTCCCTTTCAAAGAAATAAAAATAAGAAAACAAATTTTGAAAGTGGTTTTTTAACAAAACTTAGATTAATTTGAGAGGCCTTCACAATAATTGGGTAGTTAAGATCTCTCAAAACAACTTTTAAAACATGTTTTGAAATTAATATTAGAATAAACATTCCTTTTAATTTAATTGGGCCTCTTAAACAAGAGATTTTCTTAAAATAAAATGAAAATAAAATATAAAAGTAAAAAAATAAAATAAATAAAAATAAAAGATTTTGGAATTAACATTCCTTTTTGTAAAAAGATTTTTTTTGTGGGGTTCATTTGCAAATTTTAAGAAATTAAAGAAATCATAAACATGATATGAGTATGCCTTTCATAAAAAACCAATGAAAAATATATTTTTTAATTTCGAAGGGATGAAAAATTTTTCTGGGTCCGATCAGACTCCCGATTAGACACCGAAAAAGCTTCCCATCGGGGAAAACTTTCAGAAACCTCAGACTTCAGAGGCACCCTCCGGCTACCCCATGCATATGAATTTTTGAAAACGATGACCTAATTATTATATGCATGAAATTGCAAGATCACAATAGAAATATATACATAAATGGGCATAGACAAAATTGACATATACATGGATATTATAAAGGATATTCACGTATGACACATAAACATAGGGAATGTGAATAATATCAACATCATCAAAATATAACTGTGGGTATAAATAGACATAAGCAATTGTAACAAAGTTAAAATTGGCTTAAATGGCAAACATATAAAAATTAACATAAAGATGAAATGACATGATCACCATTGAAATGTACGTAATTTAGCAAAAATAATATAGCACGTGAACATGCATTTACATGAAAGAAAATTCCTATATATATATATATATATATATATGAACCTATGAGCTTACAAAATAGTATTTACAAGAATAAAAGATCTAAATCCTAATTATACGGCAAATGAACATTAATATAGCATCTATCAATGAATATTAATACATGGCATATGAATATTAATATACGGCATCTACAATGGATATTTGCATATAAGGGAGAATATATAAAAAAAATTAATCGTCATGGACGTTAGCTTGAACAAAAATTTTATGTAGCCTAAAACACTATCACCATAAATGATCACAAGACAAAAAGGCAAAGATTGGATGACGTGTTTTGGGATAAATAGAACCAGATATACATGAAGGCACAAGGTCCAACCAAGAGTCACAAGATTACATAGTCACAAGATTACAAGATTAAATAGTCAGACAATATAAATCATATCAGAACATGAATATATTAAACGCATGAAGCAAAAATTGACATGAGACCTATCAAAATAAATATATTAAATGGGTTGGGACCAAGAGTTTTACCCAAGTCAGCAAAGCTGAAGTAATCGGGTTGAGAAATCCAATGAAAAGAAGATGGCCCGTAAGCTGAAAGATTCCCAATACACTCTGACCCAGGCGCTACAAAAGCACCTTTTGTTAACTTTTATGGTCAAAATCAGCCTTCTTTTCTTCTCTGCTTTGTGCGACACACTCCCCTGTTTTGAAACCTTTTTCCCTTCAACGTCGATGAGCCTTCACCGAAACCCTTGGTTACCTTGCTAAGCTCTCGGTTTTTTTTTTCAAAGCCAAGCCCTCATCACTTCGAAACTAACCTCTTGAAAACCAAATCTTCCCCAACAGTCAAATCTTTCAATGCCCTTCTCTCTACCATTCGGATGGACTAAAGGAGCCACCAAGATGGAAACCTTCAAATCTTGGGTAAGAAGAACCCTAACTCTTTTTTTCAATTTCTTTTTTGAAATTTCCTGATTATTTTCTCTCCAGCGGCTGAAGCTCTTCTTTTTTCTAAATCGCTTCCCCCCGCTCTCTTGTTCTATTTTTTCCAGGTCCTTTTAAACTACAATTCTCTAGGTTCCCCTTGAAGGTGAAAAAATACCCATTGTTCATCCGATGGTCTCTATTTTTCAATTCCATGTTCTTATTTTTTGCCCATGCTTCATTATTTGTGATTGGTTGGATTCCCACGTCTCTCACTGTCCATTAATTAATTTTGTGCTTGTCTCTTTTGCAGGGGTAGTCGGTTATGGTGGGATGGCTGACCTGTTTTTGTGTGTTGGCAAGGGAGTGCACGATATGGGCTAGGAGAGAGAGGACGTGGGGGAAGAGAGGAATGGCTCTCTCTTTTGCATTCTGTGCGTTGTTACTTTCAATAAACATGGGCCCTACAACATGTGATTGGCCTTTCAATAATATCAGAATCTTTTGAATCTGGTGCAATATCACCAAACTGCACATAATATAGTAGTATGTTAGTGTCAGGTGATGACTCCATACTCATGAAGGCAACCAATATGGTGTAATGGCCCCAGTACTGGCCCACAGCTTGGAGAAGATTTGCCCCGTATTTTATATATATATATATATATATATATTTATATATGCATATAAATATGTATACATATAAATAATATATATACATATAAATATATATATACATGTATATATACATTAATATATATACATATACATTTAAATATATATATATATATATAAATATACATATACACATATAAATATATATATATTCACATATAATATATATATATATATATATTGCAAGATAACCGAGTTGGCTCGGTTGGTCTTTAACTTGCTTGGCTTTCCATGGAAGCCAGGTTGGCTTGCTTGGCTTTCTGGCCTTAATTCAAAATTATCTGCAAGGTAATAAGATAAAATTAAAATAGAATAAAAATAAAAGTAAGGATAAAGAATGAAATAATCTTAATAAGGTAACAAATGAAAATTTAGCAATGACCAATTAATTAATTAATTAATCAGTTAATTAATTAAAATTTAAAAATAAATGTCTACACACCTTAAACAAAATGATTTTAAATTTTGAAGAAATTGCTCTAAACAAAAACAATTTTAGAAAATCACCTTAAACAAAATGATTTTTTAGATTTTGAATAAATTGCTCTAAACAGAAACAATTTTAGAAAATCATCTTAAACAAAATGATTTTAAATTTTGAAGAAATTGTTCTAAACAGAAACAATTTTAGAAAACCATCCTAAACAGAAATGATTTTAAATTTTGAAGAAATTGCTCTAAACAGAAACAATTTTAGAAAATCATCTTAAACAAAATGATTTTAAATTTTGAAGAAATTGTTCTAAATAGAAACAATTTTAGAAAACCATCCTAAACAGAAGTGATTTTAAATTTTGAAGAAATTGTAGAAATAATTCATGCTAAACTGAACTGAATCACGGATAATTACCTTAAGCAAGGAAAGACTTTAAAGGAGTTTTGGAGAGTTACCTGATGAACTTCTTGTACAAGACTAACCTCACAATCTTGAACTGGGTTTAACCTGTAATCTTTGAACCATGATGTATAATGGATGTTCATGAAAAATGATGCTAGAATGATGCATTTTGCATGCTCAAGCTTAAATGATAATGCTTTGTTACTTTGCCTCAAAGTTTTCAAGATAGCCTTCTGTTTTGGCCCAACTTATACTCTTTGAGCTCGAAATTGGAGAACATCCTTTCATCACACCTTTTCTGGCATCAACATGCCCCAAACCCTCTCTTCAAATCACTCTTGCTTGAACATCCCAGTTCAAGATGATTTTTGTTCATGTGTCATCACATTTCTGGCATCAATCATAAGCTATTGAACTCATTTTAATCCTACATTTCTTTCCCTTTTTTTGTTGAAAGTGACATCCAATGTCATGGAATTTACTTACCTGTTTGCTTATCCCTCCATGACAAAGAAAAATTATGCCGTTTGTATTTAAAGGAAACACATGGATCTTTTAAAGGAAAGTGTGCAAGACATATCTATATAACAGATAAACTTATAACAAGCTTATTACAAGTTTATAACAAAGAGTCTATAACAAATGAGTTTGTAGCAAAATGAAGAAGAAAGGCACATGACCTCAATGAATGCATAAGTAACAAAAACTGGTCATCTCGCACGCCGCCTTTGATTGACTCATCATTGCTAGAGTGACGCTTGACAACGTCTGATGATTTCTGATTACCCCAATCCCCATAATCAAACAAGACCTCTTGTACAAGTTAGGTGCCTTTTTTGTTGTGCTTTCTCAACCTTCCTAAACCGCCTTTTCAAGTTTTCAGCTTAGGAACCATCCTAATTGGATCTGAACCGCCCTTTCGGGTTTTCGCCTCAGATCCCTCCTTTTCTTCTCTTTTTCGGACTCAAGCCGCCTTTTCAGGTTTTCAACTTGAGACGCTCTTTTCATTTTTTCATTTTTTCATTTTTTCATTTTTTCATTTTTTCATTTTTTCATTTTTTCATTTTTTCATCATTTTTTTTAATTCTTCAGGTGTAGTACTTCTTCACAGCATCGGCATTGATTGGATGTGGCAATTCATCCCTATCCATTTCTTGCAAGAATAGGGCACCTCCCGAGAATGCTTTCTTCACCACATAAGGACCATCCCAATTTGGAGTCCACTTTCCTTGGGGATAATGTTGAGTAGGTAGAATTTTTTTCAGCACCAATTCACCTTCTACAAACTCTCGCGGACGTACCTTCTTATCATATGCACGTATCATTCTTTTCTGATACAATTGACCATGGCAAAGTGCTTTGAGCCGCTTCTCTTCAATTAAATTCAATTGGTCAAATCTCTCATGCACCCAATCCGACTCTTCGAGCTTCAACTCTCTGTATATTCTCAAAGATGGGATTTCTACCTCAACTGGTACCACAGCTTCCATTCCATAGACAAGAGAATATGGAGTTGCACCAGTTGATGTTCTTATAGTAGTGCGATAAGCATGTAAAGCAAAAGGAAGTTTCTCATGCCAATCTTTGTAAGTCACTGTCATTTTCTGGACAATCTTCTTAATGTTTTTGTTTGCTACTTCGACCGCTCCATTCATCTTTGGCTGATAAGGCGTTGAATTACTGTGCTTGATCTTGAATTGGGAGCACACGGTATCAATCATCTTGTTGTTCAAATTCTTAGCATTGTCAGTGATGATTCTTTCTGGTAGCCCATATCGACAAATGATCTCCTTCTTCACGAACTTGGTGACCACTAACTGTGTTACATTGGGATATGAAGCAGCTTCAACCCATTTGGTGAAGTAATCGATGGCTACTAAGTTGAACTGATGTCCATTAGAAGCCTTCGGTGAGATTGCCCCGATTACATCTATGCCCCACATTGAGAAAGGCCAAGGGGAAGAGATGACATGCAATGGATTAGGAGGTATATGAATCTGATCTGCATAAATCTGACATTTATGGCATTTTCTGGCATGATTAATACAATCGGTCTCCATAGTCAACCAGTAATATCCCAACCTCATAATCTGTTTAGCCATTCTATGTCCACTGGAATGAGTTCCACAGATTCCGCCGTGAACTTCTTCTAGAATCTTCTTTGCTTCCTCTGACTCTACACATCTCAACATTACTTGATCCCTACTTCATTTGTAAAGGACTTCACCATCTAAGAAGAAGTTTGTCGACATTTTCCGGATAACTTTCTTGTCATTCTCAACAGTACGATCTGGATACTTTTGAAATCTGAGGTATTGGGCAATGTCATAGAACCAAGGTTTGCCATCATCCTCCTCCTCAACACTCATGCAATGTGCCGGATGAATCTTCATGTCCAACTTGATTGCTTCGATTTCAGCTCCTTTATCGACTTTGAACATCGAGGCTAAAGTTGCCAATGCATCGGCCAACTAATTGTCTTCTCTAGGGAGATGATGAAAGCTGATTTCTTCAAATTGCTCAGTCAACTCCATGATGTACTTATGATAACGGACCAACTTTGAGTCTCGTGTTTCCCATTCACCTCTCAGCTGATATATAACCAAAGCAGAATCGCCATACACTTCCAAAGCCTCTATTTTTCTCTCCATTGCCATCTGGATCCCCAGAATGCAAGCTTCATATTCTGCCATATTGTTTGTGCAGTCGAAGTCAAGTCTTGCTGTTGCCGGGTATTGATCTCCGTTTGGGGATATTAGGACAGCTCCTACTCCATGCCCCAGTGCATTTGATGCCCCATCAAAATACATTCTCCATTTCCCTCCTTGCTCTAGCTCAGTATTGAATATCGACATCAAATCCTCATCAGGAAACTCAAACTTCATGGGTTCATAGTCATCAACTGATCTGTCAACTAGAAATTCAGCAATGGCACTTCCTTTGATAGCTTTCTGGGAGACATAAACTATATCATATTCTGACAATAGTATTTGCCATCGAGCCAATCGTCCTGACAATGAAGGTTTCTTAAAGAGGAATCTGATCAGATCTAGCCTTGCTATCAACCATGTGGTATTATACAGCATATACTGTCTTAATCTCTGAGTCTCCCATGCCAATGCACAACACATCTTTTCTATCTGAGAATACTTGGCCTCATACTCTGTGAACTTCTTGCTGACATAGTAGATTGCTTGTTCTTTCTTGCCGGTTTCATCATGTTGCCCCAAAACATAGCCCATGGAGTGTTCCAACACTGTCAGATACAAGATTAGAGGTCGATCAGGTACAGGAGGTACTAGCACTGGTGGGTTCGACAAATACTCCTTGACCTTATCAAAGGCTTTCTAACAATCTTGATTCCATTCTCCCGTATTGTTCTTCTTCAAAATCTTGAAAATCGGGTCACATTTTGTAGTCAACTGGGAAATGAAGCGGGAGATATAGTTTAATCGCCCAAAGAAACCTCTTACTTCCTTTTGAGTTCTCGGAGGTGGCAAATCCTGAATGGCTTTGATTTTATCTGGGTTTACCTCGATCCCCCTTTGACTAACAATAAAGCCCAATAGCTTCCCTGAAGTAACACCGAAAGTACATTTGACCGGATTCAACCTCAACCGATACTTGCGCAGCCTCTCAAACAACTTCCTCAGACTAGTCATATGCTCTTCTGGATTCCTACCTTTGGCAATCATATCATCCACATACACCTTGATCTCATTATGCATCATATCATGAAAAAGGGTCACCATAGCTCTTTGATAAGTTGACCTGGCATTCTTGAGAGCAAAGGACATCACGTTGTATTGGAACGTGCCCCACATGGTGGTGAAAGCAGTCTTCTCCTTATCTTCTGAAGCCATTTTAATCTGGTTGTACCCCGAAAACCCATCCATGAAAGAAAATGTTGCATGTTTAGCTGTGTTGTCGACTAAAGTGTCAATATGGGGCAGTGGGAAATTGTCTTTCGGACTGGCTTTGTTGACATCTCGGTAATCCACAGACATTCGAACTTTGCCATCTTTCTTCGAGACTGGTACTACATTTGCGACCCACTCAAGATAAGTAGCTACTTCCAAAAATCCTGCGTCCAGTTGCTTTTTCACTTCTTCTTTGATCTTTAATAACATGGCAGGTCTCGTTCTCCTCAGCTTTTGCTGTACTGGCTTGAATCCGGGCTTGATTGGCATTCTATGCACCACAATCTCAGTATCCAGACCTGGCATACCCTAGTAAGACCAAGCAAAGACATCAGCATATTCCTTGAGTAATGCCACTAGTTCCTCTTTTTTTTTCGGGTGTTAGGGAAGTGCTAATTTTAACTTCTCTCTTTTCCTCATCATCACTCAAATTGATCAATTCAGTGGCCTCTTTGTGGGGCAAGATCTGTTTGTCTGCCTTTTCAATCAGTCTTATAAGATCAGGGGGAAGAGAGCAATCATCATCATCATCATTGTCGAGGTCATCCGCATTAACGAAACTATCAAAGTCAGGCTCAAAAAGACCATCTTTGTTGCCTTTACATTCATCGTTTGAAGTCCTGGGGTCAAAAGACAATAAAAGGGTATAGATATATATGCACTTGATCCATGAATAAAAGAAGAAATGAATAACAAGGATAAACATATAGAGGAAAACACAATGGTATAATTATGTTATGAAATATATACATGGTGTAGAGTTTAATAGTGTGAATATCAATATTATGGATGATGGAGCAAACATGAAAATAAAACCCATAACATATGAAAGTCAATCGTCAACACTCTTGGGTAGAAGTGTAAGATAAAATGAGTTCTCAAAGCTTAATTAATTACATGTTCAGATCTGACAAATTCATCGGCATCTTGAAAGACTCCCAATTATTCAAATCAGTCCCCGGTGCCAATCGTTGAACCAATGTTCCACTGCTTGATTTCCCGTGCTCTAGCATGCTGATAGACAATCCCTTCAATAACTGTTCAAGCTCAACAACTGATCTTTTTGGGTTCATCATTCCAGCAAAAACAAAACTATCTTTCAACGATGGAAATCTTCAGTTTCTTGGGTTCATGTTCCCCTCCTCTCAACGCAGCCACACATTTGCGCTTCTTTTCCTCCCTTGCTTCGGACTTCTCTCTCCAAGAAGGCTTATAACCAAGTCCAAAAGTGGGCTCCACCTTTGGTAAAACAATAGGCTCACGGATTCCTTGGCCATACTTTCCAAGTCCTTTTCTGGCCCGATAGCCTTTTCCGACAGTCATGTTGACTTGCATATTCAAGCAATCAGAGAAATGTGGACTAGGTACCTGGATCCTTCTCTTACCCATGTTACCTCGGCCACCTCAAATGACCTGAAAGAGCAATCCATTGCCTCCTCCGTAGCTTCAATGTAAGGAGTGTTTGGAGGTTGCATTACCATGATGTCCTCTTCTCCGGATACAGAAACTATCTTGTTTTCAACTCGGAACTTGATTTTCTAATGAAGGGAAAAAGGAACAGCACCGGCTATATGGATCCAAGGGTGACCCAGGAGACAGCTATAGGTTGGCGAAATATCCATAATCTGGAAAAGGATTTCAAATTCAACCGGCCCCACAATTATTGGAATAGTCATTTCCCCAACAACTTCTCTCCGTGTGCCATCAAATGCTCTAACCACTAACTGACTAGCTTTCATTACAGATTGGTCTATAGGTAATTTCATCAGTGTATGAAATGACATCACATTCAAGGCGGATCCATTATCAATCAACACTTTGGCCACCATATGATCCTTGCACCGAACAGTGATGTGCAGTGCCTTGTAATTGCCTCTTCCTCTGGAAGGGATCTCTTCATCAATGAAATAAATGTAATCAGTCACTGTGATACCTCCGGCAATATGTTCCAAATTGGCCACGGTGATGTTTTTGGACACATAAGATTGGTTTAGGAATCGGAGGAGAGCATTACGATGTGCCTCAGAGTTCAAAAACAGAGCTAGCAGAGAAATCTTAGTTGGCAAGCGATTCAGTTGTTTTATGACACTGTACTCACTTTGTTTGATGAATTTCAAAAATTCACGAGCATCATTTTCATCCACCGTCTTGGTTACTTCTTTTTCAATTTCTTTCTCCGGCCCTCTAACAGAAGGTGTAACAACTTCATCATTTTCCTCTATGCCCTTCTCTTTCTCTTTGTGTAAAGTGGCAGTTGGATTTCGGGCATAGCATCTCCCATGCCTAGTCATGCCTCCTACTCCAGAAATATTCACTGATTCAGATTCCTGAACATTGGCATTCATCTGTTGCATTGAATTCTCGTACCTCCAAGGTACTTCTTTATCACTTCGATAGGGGAATGGTGTTGGCACATTCAAATTTAGGCTTGGTTTCAATGCGGAGATATTCAATGTCGGCTTAGGGGCCATTAGAATTGACAGGCTTGGCTTTGGTGAGGTTACGGAAATGGCGAGGCTGGGCTTTTGAAGCATAGATAGTTTCAAACTTGGTTTATAATGGCAAGAATTTTCGTTTCCACTATTCACCATACAGATGTCAGTATCTTCGTTTTTCTCCACATAAAACTCAATCAGTCCTGCATCCATCATAGCTTGCAATTTTCCTCGGAATTCAGTGCAACACTGGATCTCATGACCTTCACACTTCAAAGGAGTAATCATTTGGGCCTTTAGCAAAGCCTGATATATGACCTTTATTGGTGTGACAATCTCTTCAACCTTTCTCTTGACATGAACTACCCCATCATCAATCATATTTACAGTGTTTCCACCATGATTTGGGAGAGGATTTGTGCCCGCACTTGGCGGTGTATCGAAAGTCAGACGACCTTCGTTGATTATACCTTGTACCACTTCCTTCAACCGAATACAATTCTCAATACTATGCCCCTTAGCCCCCGAGTGATAGACACATGTGGCATTTTCATCAAACCACTTCGGATATGGAGGCTGTAAAGGGGTTGAGTATTGGACTGGTTCAATCATTTTGTTGCTTAAGAGTTTGGCATAAAGTTCGGTGTAAGTCATGGGAATAGGGGTGAATTGTTTCCTTTCTCTTGGTGGTTTTAGGTTCCAATTTTGAGTGTTTGTTCTGGGGGCAGTATAACTGGTATTGGATACATATTGGTAAGTGTTTTGGGGTTGAGCATAGTTGGGAGGAGGATGTTGGTAGGTGTTTTGAGGTGGTATGTAGTTGGTGGGACGGTATTGGAGTTGGTATTGGGATTGGTATGGTTGGTATTGTGGTTGGTATGGTCGATATTGGGATTGGTTTGGTCGGAATTGGTGTTGGGGGTATTGTTGGTATCCTCCATATCCGGCGGTGTTTACTTCACCTTCTTTCTTCTTGGGATTCTTCTTAGCCACACTAGACTCCCCTCCTTCCAATTTGCCAGTTTTAAGTGCATTTTCCACCATCTCTCCAACCAAAACCATATCGGTAAAGCTTTTAGTAGCACCAGCAAGCATGTGACTGTAGTATGGAGCTTTTAAGGTATTAACAAACAACCTTGTGGTTTCTTTCTCGGTTAAGGGGGGCTGAATCTGAGCTGCTATATCTCTCCATCTCTGAGCATATTCGGTGAAAGACTCAGAAGACTTTTTTTCCATATTTTACAAAGTCAGTCAATCTGGCACCAAGTCAGTCATGTGCTTATATTGATCAATGAAAGCCCGGCTAGCTCATTTCAAGAGTGAATGCCCCGCCTATCTAGCTTGTTGTACCACCGCGTTGGAGACCCAGTAAGACTGTCTTGGAAACAGTGGATTAGCAGCTTATCATCTCTGGAGTATGCGGCCATCTTCCGGCAATACATAGTAATGTGGTCTTTAGGGCATGTGGTCCCCTTGTACTTCTCGAATTCAGGCACTTTGAATTTTGGTGGGATCACCAATCCATCCACCAAGCTCAATTCATAGGCATCAATAATGCCATAAGCATGAGTGCCCTCCATGGCCTTGAGCCGCTCCTCTATCTGGCTCAATACCCTTTGGCTTTCGGTTCCACCAATCTCCCTCTCAAATTGTTCATTAGGCACAAACACGGGATTGTTTGGGGTGTGTCCAGGGGCAGGAGGCGACATAGTGTAGGTGGGAGGGGGAATTGGTTGAGTTGTTGGGATTCCTGCACTTGTGGTAAGCATTGATGGTGTAAAAGGGTACACACCGGGTGGAGGTGGTGGGAAGGTGAATGTGTTTGTGGTTGGTTGAGGAATTTGTGTTTGATTTTCTTGTAAAGGTATGTTGAGGGTAAGAGGTGAGAGAGAGGCATTCATGGGCTGAGCTGTGGGGAGTCCGTGTGGGAGTGTACTCTGAGAAGATTGCCCATTGGAATTGTTGCCTGAATTTGCCAAGTTTTGCCGTCTCATACTGGCCACCATTTCTGCCATTTGATCCAATCTTTTCTATAGATCCTCATTTGTCTTCCTTAGCTGTTCAATCTCGGCAGCTTGCTCTTCCATGATGATTCTGGATAGTAGTCTAGTGTTATATCTGTGCGTTGGAGGTGCTATCTTGAAACCTCTATTTAATCATAAGGACGAATCAGATTCCCTTACCATGAATATGAATGAAATGTATGTATGAATATGCTTGAATGATTATGTAATGTGGAAACCCATCCATAACAAGATTACTATAAAGATAATTAGCATTACGAAAATAGGAAAGTGAGTTTAACAGCCCATAATAGAGTACCATTCGAATCAAAACATAAGATGATAATATTTTAGGAACAAATCTATCACTATGCTTGTCTTCTGAACTGCTCCAATTGTGCCCTCATTTTGGCATTTTGGTTTTCAGAAATAGTCAATCTGTTGGTAGTATCGTGAACTTGTTGCTCTAACTCATTATTTTTTCCCACTAACCACTCTACTTGCGTTTCTGCTCCGCCAATTCTCTTTTCAGTTCAATCTTTGCTTTTTTCACTTCGCTTTTCTCCTCCTGAACTCGAAAGCATTGTTTTTGGGCAATTCTCCAGCTTTGAGCATGTTCTTGATTGAAGATTTCGATCCTTGCTGCCAACCGGCTCATTTCCGTGGCCTCTTCTCTCCATTCTTTCACCTCCCCTTTTAGCTTAACATTGTTGGCACTCTCTCTTACCCAGTCTTGAACCCATCCTTGCATCTCTATCTGGCTATTTCCAAGCTGGTCTCGTAGTTGCCGATTCTGTATCTCCAACTGCTGACATTTCTGGGTCAATTCAACTAGCTGAGCCCCTTTTCTGAACCTCTAATTCTCAATTTCCAGCCTTTCTAACTTGTCTTCTGGTGCCTCAACCAAAGGGTAATTAAGATCCAGAACTGGTGGAACTGGAATTTGTTTCGCCCGTTTACTATGCCACACAACGTATTCAGGAATTGCAATGTCAGTATGATTGCCACGATCCATCTTTTGCGCTTCTTTGTACAAGTTTGCCCAAAATTTGGCCTCACCAAATTCCTTTTCGGTGTCATGCTGGAAATCTAACAAATTGAGCCCAAAAGTGAGAGGGATAGACTGTTCTGACCCATATTGCCGTCTTACTCGCAATGGGGAGTAACTGATGGTTCCCCAAACGCCTACAAGAGGGATCCACAGTATGCTTGCATCCAAATAAGGAGTATCTTTTGTCGTTGTCCACATTGCTCTCCATGTGATGTCTTGGTTCTTTAAATTCGTGAACCACTCGACCCATTCTACCACTGTTCTTGATTGGGATGGCCAAGGATTTGCATTATAAATGGCTATCTCTTCACCTTTGTTATTGAAGACCATTCCTACGAACCTTTTGTATCCGAAATGGCTTCTACACCACATTGTCAATAGCCGTCCACAAGCCTCAAATTTACCACCGGTTTTTCTACATGCATTGAGAGATCGAATGGTTTCCGCCAAGATTGTCAAAGCCGGATCAGACTAATGCTTGATCTCCATAAAAAGAGTTATTATTGACATATGCACATATCCCTCCTTTCTAGGAAATAGTACTAGGCCATAAATCAAAAGGGCTAGAACATTAATCCCTTTCCTAGTGGTGGTATTCTTCTCCAAAATATCCATCATGAAACTGGTTGAAAGGAAGTCGCCATCCATGTAGCCCCTTATTTCTTCGGTCTTCATCCCCAACAACTTCACTAGCTTCCTAGGATGATTCTCGGTTGGCCAAAATACTTTATCCGGCTTGCTCATTACCATCAACAGATCTTGATATTCCTCCACTGTCGGCACCATATCATACTCTCCAGCATAAGATTCATCATGTTTACCGAAAGTAAAGCACCGGTATGAAGGATCCCAAAAGTACAAAGCCGCTTTTAAAAGCTCCTCCTCCACTTCCACATCTAACAGCAATGCTATATCTCCATACAACTGTTTGAATCGACCCTTATCACTGATGCCTTCCCATAACTGTTTCAGTCTTGTCAGATCATTTCAGACGAAACTACATCTGGCTCTTGCAGGTAACTGGGGTGGAGGACCCTTTGCTGATGCCTCCCTAACTTTCTGCCTTAGCCAGTACATAGCTTGTTTCAAAGTCGGACTGGCGAAATCGAAATTTTCAGACTCTCCCATCGAATCTATCTCCATGGGTACTTCCTCACTTTCTTTCGCCATAACTAATTTTCTCTATAGTAAACCTATTATAGATGGGGATGGAATGCGAATGGGATGCAAAGATAAGAAGAAAAAGAAATGGCAAAAAGGTAAAAGGAAATGTATCAGAATAAAATAATGATGTTAAGATGAATGATGCAAAGATGTTTGGCTCGCAACAATTTAACCATAAAAGATAATTAGTCATTTCATCCAAACAAGGCCGGGGGCCCAAATATCCGTTGACCCAAAGGTTGACCTTGTTCATCAGCCATGACTAATTTCCCTTTACAGTTCTCTTGTTGCGAATGATTCTACAATGAAATGCATGTCATGTGGTGATGGCAATAAAGAGCAATAATCATGGGTATTTAAGGAAACAAGAAGATCATAAGGCAAAGCATAAACATGTATGGATAAGGCGAGGAAGAAAATAGACAACATATATATAGACAAAGTGAGGAGGAGCACAGACAAATTATACAAACAGCATGCCATTATGGAAAAAACATATACGGATAAAGTGGGGGAAGAATACAGGCAAACTACACAAACAGCATACCACTATGGAATAAGCATATATATAAGATAAAGTGAAAGAAAAACACACAGATTATGAAATGAATATGTACAAATAAAGTGGGGAGGCATATCATCATGAAAATAAGTATACATACAGATAAAGTGAAAGCAAACAAACAAACAGCATGCCATCATGAAATAAGCAGATAAAATGAAAGGAATTGATAAAGGTAAGAAGCTGTCCCCCTTTTGTGCCCTAAGAAACCAGGTTTTCTCCAACCGGTTTGGCTCTATCTAGGTTAGATTTTGGGTTTTTCTACATGTTGGGTTTAAAGCTCTAGACAAGGGTACCCATCGGACAAGATGGGGTGGAGGCAACCTCGTCGCCCCCTACTAAATAAAGGTGAAGTTCGGACTCCCAAACTTTTATGTTATGAATTTGTGTTGTGTGTGAGGTAGGGACTTGTACCTTTACCAATTGCCTTTCGGTGAGGTAGCGAACATTCGGAGGAGCAGAAGCAAGAAGCAGAAAAAATTCCACTATCACATGTCAACACACGATCAATACAATTCAAAGTATAAGATAAATAATTATGGAAAAATAATGGGGCAAGAGATAAGCATACAAGACAAGTATACATGACATAAACAAGGAATTAAAACATGAAGAATACATACAAGTAACTAAAAGGGCAAAATGGTAAACACACAAAGTATGCTAGAAAATCAAAGCATATAAACATGCATAGGCTTACAATATAAATAAATGAGGGAAAATAGAAGGACAAATAATAAGCATGCAAGATATAAAATGGAATAGGCATACATGGTATATACAAGTAATTAAAGGGGCAAAATGGTAAATACACAAAGCATGCTAGAAATCAAGGCATATAAACATACATAAAAGATAAATCAAATGTGATGTAAATGCAAGATGTAATTTTGACAAATTTAATTTTGAAAAACCTTTCTTTTCTTTTCTTTTTGAAATTTTTTGAAATAATTATCGGAAAAATTTTGAATGAAATGAATCAATGCAATGCATGAAATGAGATTTTAAAACATTTTATTATCAAATCCAAGTAAAATAAGACTTAAAAAAGAAGTGGCTTAACTCTCTAAGAAATTCCCCAGTGGAGTCGCCAAGCTGTCGAGACGTTTTACCGCTCCGACGATAGATTATATGGCGTAAAAAAATGCTCAAGACTAAACAGTCAAAAAACAAATGGACTCGCCACTAACCTTTTATTTTTAATAGGTGTGGTTAGTCACCTATTGGTTTAACCCAACGTAAATAACACACCCGGACCTAGCACGACTTTTCTGTACGAATGAAATAGTACAAGACGACGTATTAATTAAACAATGGTTCGGTCCGGCTGTGTCGAGTCAGAAGAGAAGTTAAAATTAGGATAAGACGGAGTTTGAAGATAAAGTAATTAACCGTGCATGGAAATTAGTAAATGCCAAAAAGACCTCCAAATAAGTCCCTAGAAATTTATTATGGGCCCCATTGGCACAAGAAAGTAAAGGATTTAACCAACAGGTAAAAATGGAAGAAAGTTGAAAAAGGGGAAAAAGTTTGACCCGGGGCCCGAGTGGACCCAGCATCGGGCTCCCCTATAAATAGGGGAGGGGGTCGAACCTTTTCTTTCATTTTTTTCTTTTCTTTTTCTTCTTTTCTCTCTGGAGCCGACCGGAGGCATTTTCGACAATTGGCAAAGTGGGACATGCCCGGCTATCAAATCAAGGTGAGTTTCCAGTATGTTGTTCTTCTCACCTCGATCTACGTTTTGTTAAGTTTGCACGCACATCCATGCATCGGTTTAGCCTAAATCGCAGTTTTCAGCTTTTGACCGGATTAGATCTTTAAACTCAAATAAGGGGATTTCGGGCCGGTGGAATAAGGTGAGTTTTTAGTGTGTTATAGTATTCACCTTATTCTACGTCCCATTCCGTTTTTACGCATTTTTGTGCACCGGGTGTGAGTAAATCGGAGATTTAGTCAATTTGGGCTAAATCTCGGTCTACGGGAAAATTGGACCAGTGTTTCTCGTTTCTGCCTCGGCATATCCGTTGTGGATGCCATAAAGATCGCCACTCTAAGTTTGTACGTCGAAAGGAGGAGAAACGAGTACGAAAACCGGGGAATAGACCGGCCGAAGAACTGGCCGATCGAGTCCCTATTTAGATATTTTCAATATATTATTATTATATTAAAAGATATTTATATATTATATTAATATATTTTAGATATTTATATATAATATTATTATATCTTAGATATTTATATATTATATCATTATAATGTATAAATATCTCATAGGTGGGCTTTTTGAGCCTGATTTTGAGTAGAATTTGGCCCAACCCGTGTGGGGCCCAGCTTAGTCAGGGTGTGGGGCCCACGGGCCCCCGGGGACATGTTGGTAATTTTTCACCGAGAGTCTGATTTTAGCCCCGAAACCTCCCGGACACTTTTCTAAGTGTCGGGCCCGGCCCGAGTGGCCCATGGACCCCCAGGGGTATTTTCGTAATTTTTCACCCAGTGTCCAAATTTTACCCCGGAACCTCCCAGACACTTTTCTAAGCCCCGAATCACTTCCAAACATCGTCATAGGTCATATTAGAGCCTTATAAGTGCATTCATAAATTGTAATTATGAATGCTAACATATATTTCCATGTATTAGGGCTCCGGTTAATCGAGTGCGGCGATGCTCCGGAGGTTAAGCTACATGGAGCGCTTGGGAGTATACGATTCTCCCAATACAGTGAGTGACTTAGACTTCTCTGTCTAGCCACTGGGGAAAAGGGTTTTAAAAATGATTTTAAAACATAAATGTTTTTCAAAAAGATTTTGGGATATGGGAAATCCACATACACACACCTGCTTGTGATATACCCACACAGTGAGTGGGATGTCTTAAAAAGAAATATATAGACTACGTGTGTGTGTTTAAATATTTTAAATATGTAATGTTATGTATATATATATACGTTTGAAATATTTTTATTATTATGATTATTGAGGGTACGATGCCCTTGGGAGATGAGTGATTGAGAGGGTTCCTCGAGGCTCCAATTTGCGGGAGCGTGGACCGAGTTTGACAGCATGCATGATACTCATGCCGTGGACCGCCTATCGAGGGGCACGGTGAGTCGAGCCTGGTTGGGAGAGGCGCGTAGGGAAACTCGCCAGAGCTCCAGTTCACTGTGTTCCACCACAGTGAGGCACCACCGAGGGAAAAGGCTAGAGAAAGAGAATGAGAAAGAGAAAGAGAAAGAGAAAGAGAAAGAGAAAATATTTTTAGAAAGAAAAGAGATAGCCCTCGGTGCAGTGAGGCATAAGACGACCGACGGGTCGCACCTCTAGTATGATAGAGATGCCAGCCCATTTTATGTATATTTATTTATTTATTTATTTAAAGTGTTTTTTTAAGAGGGTTCTCAGCAAGAGGACCGGAAAAGGATTTTAAAAGAAAAATATTTATTTTATTATTATTTTATTTTGGATTTCCCTTATCTGCCCTAACCCAGATGGAGATTCTTAGAACCTCTGTCACTCACCTGTATCCAATGTGGATGGATGCAGATTTGCGTACGGAGTCAGCTTTAGGAAGGAGGCTCAGTAGAAGACGTTGGTGGCTTAGGCTTAGTAGTTTTCCGTTGCGTAGGTATTCCTTTTAAATTAATCCACTGGTGTACTATTTAAGTTTTATTATTCTATTAAATGATTTTAATCAAGTTTTAAAGGTTTTGCAGCGATGGTATCCATTTCAGTGCCTTGCGATGCTTCTGGTGCATGACCCGTCGGCAAGTACTTCGAGGCAGCACGGCGGTTGCCACGTGGCCAACCCGGGTGGGTTGGGGCGTGACAGTAAATCTAGAAAGATTACATCGAGTTAAGGAAAGAAACTGGTCTACGAAAAAGATTTTAGGTTCGGGAGTCGGTTACGCTTGGGAAAGGATTAGCACCCCCGAGACACCCGGAAATCGGTACCACAAAAGTCTTAAAATATTTTACTTGGAAAATGATAATAAAATGTGTTTAAAATCATTTTAAGAAGAACATAATTTTAAATGTCGGAATAAATATTCCTTTTAATGCGATGAAGGGAATAGTTTGACAAAAATTTAGTTTGATAGGAAAATATTAGTAGATTTAATAAATTAAGACCTTTCAAAAAAAATGAATGCCTTTTTATCAAATAAAATTGATTTTGAAAAGAGAATTTTAAAGATTTAAAGAATAAACATTCCTTTTATTGGAGCTAAAAATGTCTTTTAATAAAAATAAAGTTTGCTTGAAAGGTCTTAATTAATTAAACTTACTAAAATTCTCCTAAAAAGGTATTTTGAAAAAAACTAAAGAAAAGGAAAAAAGAAAATAAATATTCCCTTTCAAAGAAATAAAAATAAGAAAAGAAATTTTGAAAGTGATTTTTTTTAATAAAAACTTGGATTAATTTGAGAGGCCATAACTATAACTGGGTAATTAAGATCTCTCAAAAAAACTTCTAAAACATGTTTTGAAATTAATGTCGGAATGAACATTCCTTTTAATTTAATTGGGCCTCTTAAACAAGAGATTTTCTTAAAATAAAATGAAAATAAAACATAAAAATAAAAATGGATAAAAGGTTTTGAAATAAACATTCCTTTTGTAAAAGAAGGTAATTTCTTTTGAATTCATTTGCAAATTTTAAGAGATTAAAGAAAACATGAATATGATGTATGATTTTTATGAAAATTAAATGAGAAAAATATATTTTCATTTTGAAGAGATGAAAAATTTTTCCGAGTTCGATCGGACTCCCGATTAGACATCGAAAAAACTTCTCATCGGAGAAAACCTTCGGAAACCTCGGACTCCCGAGACATCCTTCGGTCACCCCATGCTTATAATTTTTGAAAATCGATGTCCTAAACTTAATTATACATGAATGAGACAAGAAAACATAAGTTAGTATATATAAACACAATTAATTACATAACAGATAAGCAAACTTAATTTAACTAAACACATATATAAAGTCAAAGATGTAATTTTATACAAAATTCAATTCATGATTTAACAAACATATATGCAACGGCAAAAAAGGTAATTTTATAATTAAAATTAAATTTTTAATTAAGACAAATATGGATTTGAGGACAAAAAAGTAATTTAATAAGGTCAAAATTAAATATTATACTAAATATGCATCTATTCAAACTTAAACATACAATTTTTATAACCAAGATTAATTTTTATTTAAATTTTTAACCTAAATAGGTTTGAAGATGCAAACTTTACAGTCAACATTCAAATTTTAAGTCTAAACAGGTTTAAAGATGCAAACTTTACAGTCAAAATTAAAATTTTAAGCCTAAATAGGTTCTAAAGATGCAATCTTTACAGTCAAAATTAAATTTTTAACCTAAACAAGTTCTAAAGATGCAAACTTTACAATCAAAACTAAATTTTTAACCTAAACAGGTTTAATGATGCAATCTTTATAGTCAAAATTAAATTTTTAAGCCTAAACAGGTTTAAAGGTGAGAACTTTACAGTCAAAATTAAATTTTTAAGCCTAAACAGGTCTTAAAGATGCGGACTTTACATTTAAAATTAAATTTTTAAGCCTAAATAGGTCTAAAGATGCAAACTTTATGATCAAAATCAAATTCAAATAAAGCCGATATCATAAAACATACATATTAAACACAGAGAACTATAAGGAACATTGAGAGAGTTGTAAAACAGACTAATTATAGCCGATCAGCAAGAACTTGACAAACTTAAACAGGCAAACATAGTTCA
Organism: Microcos paniculata; assembly: GCA_030664755.1. Taxonomy (NCBI): domain Eukaryota; kingdom Viridiplantae; phylum Streptophyta; class Magnoliopsida; order Malvales; family Malvaceae; genus Microcos; species Microcos paniculata. Next base: position 2,892,374 of record CP131463.1, read on the forward strand.
ATACATATATTCACGTTTATGGCAGCAAGAAGAAATAGGATTTCCATTATTCAAAATGAAAACTTGAGTTAAGAAAACTTCATATCAGGTTTCATGAATAACAAAGAACAATCTAAAAACAGCAAAAATGGTTCCTTTTTTATACATAATCAGACCAAAGGGAAAGGCAAAAACATAATCATAAGAACTGACGATGATGGCTTTACAATGAAAAAAAGAATTTTTACCCTTTGAGGATGGAAGTTTTGCTTACCAAAAAGAACTTCCGAAAGAAAGAAAGAAAGAAAAGAAAAAAGTTTTTCAAAGTGGTTTCTTTTCTCCAAAACGGAAACAAAAGAGCCATCCAAAATAATGGCTATTTTGTTTTAAAGGGAAGAATAGTTTATGTTTGAAGAACAAACTCACGCCTTTCTCTTCCTCCGGCTAGCCTTTCTATATCGAGGAAATGCTTTCTTCTTTTTTTTTTGAAAGAAGCTCTGTTTTTTTTTTTTTTTGCTGTTTTGAAAACCTTTCTTTTTTTGAAAATGAAGAGCCGCCCCCCTTTTAAATGTGCTGAAAGTTAGCCTTTTTATGCCTCTCTTCTCTTTTTAATCCAATGGCTACCCCTTTTCCTCTCTTTCTCATCCGATGGCTCCTATTATTTTGGTCATGCTTTCCCATTTTTAACCCTCCCTTCCTCTGCTTTGATTGGCTATTTTCATTTTCTTTTGTCTTGAAGGGGTATCCAGCTACATGAAAGAGCAGCTGTTCAAGGTGATGTGCTGGCATACGCTGAAATTTGTGGACTTTTCCTCAGGGGACACTTCACGACAATTATTTTGGTGAATAATGGAGTGTGGTGGAGAAGCACATTTTTTTATTATAAAATAAAGCTAAAAGAAAGAGTGAGAAACGTTGGTGGCTTTTGGTATTATATATATATATATATATATTTTTGCATGATGACCGATTGGGTGGCAAGCATTATATATATACAAACAGCACCATATCTCCATTTGAAGTTTAACATATATAGCTCGGGCTCTCACTTCACCAGCGCAATAGTTAATTTATTCCAATGAAGGACTTGGTCCTGCAGCAGTAAGAAAAAAGCACGGTGGAAGTAGAAGGAGAGCTCATTTGCTTCGATAATTGCTAGCCTCTTAGTCGGTTGCAGCAATGGAATTACTGGCCATCTCTTGAGACATTGGCTGCATTCCCCCCTAAAATGTCCCACTTTTTAGCCTTTTTGAAAATCTCACACACTTGGTACAGAGTATTAATACAAAAACCAAGAAATGTGACAGGTTTAAAGCTAGAAAGTTGATGCTCTTGTCATATCAGAAGAGATGCATGGCCCAACCTCTCTTTCTTTAATGGCGTAACCTTTGTCCTTCTTTGTGGCTTTGGTTTCTTTCTTTTATTCCTCTGCATGGGCAAGGTGGTGTGGCTTTTGGTTGCTTTGAGAAGTTAACAGCTTTGTTAGCAACAATAACTGCAGAAAGTTTGAAGACTTGAAACTCTTTTTTTCAGGGTCTGGAGTGTAAGAATTTCGATTGATGCTCCAAAACAAAAATGAAAATGCCGCCGCTCTTGTACGAATAGAATAAACCAAATTTGTGGCTGATTAAGTCAACAATTGTTAGCTCCACACCAAAATGTAAAACACGATGGAAAGCAATGAAGAATTCAAATGAAATAAAAAGAAAATGACAAAATGATTGAATAGAAAGAAAGAACAATAAACCAAATTTGTGGCTGATTAAGTCAACAATTGTTGGCTCCACACCAAAATGGAAAACACGATGGAAAGCAATGAAGAATTCAAAAGAAATAAAAAGAAAATGACAAAATGAATGAATAGAAAAAAAGAACAATAAACCAAATTTGTGGCTGATTAAGTCAACAATTGTTGGCTCCACACCAAAATGGAAAACACGATGGAAAGCAATGAAGAATTCAAAAGAAATAAAAAGAAAATGACAAAATGATTGAATAGAAACAAAGAACAATAAACCAAATTTGTGGCTGATTAAGTCAACAATTGTTGGCTCCACACCAAAATGGAAAACACAATAGAAAGCAATGAAGAATTCAAAAGAAATAAAAAGAAAATGACAAAATGAATGAATAGAAAGAAAGAACAATAAACCAAATTTGTGGCTGATTAAGTCAACAATTGTTGGTTCCACACCAAAATGGAAAATACGATGGAAAGCAATGAAGAATTCAAAAGAAATAAAAAGAAAATGACAAAATGATTGAATAGAAATAAAGAACAATAAACCAACTTTGTGGCTGATTAAGCTAACAATTGTTGGCTCCACAGTAAAATTTGATCTGAATAGAATCAAAGAACAACAAACAAAAATCGTGATTCATGACATCAAGAATTGTTGGCTTTGCAAATTTGAGGGACAAGACCAACCCCACCATTAAAATCAAATCCTTCAACGGTAAAAGCTATTTCACACAGTAACTTGCACTCACATTGCCACGTGTTGTAGAAGGTAGCAAAACAAAGTTGGGTGGTTGATGAGGAAGTGGTAGTGATCTACATGGCCTTTGGTGTATATACATACATACATATATATATATATGTAAATATATATACACACACATATAAAAATATATATATACACAAAAATATATATATATATATATACACGTAAATATATATATATGTACCTATAAATATATATATATATATATATATATATGCATATAGATATGGCCTTGGTTGGCTTTTGCATGGCTTCTGACTTGCATGGAAGTTGAGTCAGCTTGGCTTTCGCTTCCTGGTTTTGGTTCAAAATTACTGCAAGGTAATGAGACAAAATTAAAATTAGATTATGTAAAATAAAGTAATAGTAATAAACAAAAATAAACTAAACTTAAAAAGGATAAGTAAAATAAAATTTGGAAATGATCAATTAATTATTTTTTTTGCAGTAGAAATGATCAATTAATTAATTAACTAATTAACCAATTAATCAGCTAATTAACTAATTAAAATTTAAAAACAAGTGTCTACAACCTTCATTTTTATTTGTTTGTTAATTCTATTTTACTTGTGTTTTGTTAGGTAACGAGGACCAAACGGGTGAATTTTATTGCCGATGGACCTCAGGCCGAAATTACAAAATATCATGACCCAACATTGCACAAGGCTATACAGAAGATTGAGGCCTAAAATCATGAATTCACAGATTGCACAATTAAGGCCATTGGAAATTTGATCTACAAGAACAAAATTAGCAAGATAATCCAGCCAACACAGCTAGCAAAACAGAACTAATATTAGATAATTAGCAGAAGCTAAACTACAGGACAAATGACTACTCCGCTAAAGGAGAGCTATTACTCACTTCCCCCATGTCCTCTCTCTCCTATCTCCCATGTCCTCTCTCTCTTCCCTCCTCTGTCAACTCACAGGTGCCAAACTGTTCATCCTTATCTCCAAACATGCCCCTGAAAAAGAAACAAAAGCAAACACAGTCAATGAGCAAAGAGAGACGTGAGGGTCCAACGAATCATAATGCATTCATGAAGGGCAAAAGCAGGACTTTCTGAGAAAAAATCACAGACCTTAGATTAACAGAGGGGGGGACTCCTTTTGAACCCTTAGATGAAAACCCTAGAGTTGTAATACAAAAAGGCCTGAAAATCAAAAAAAAAAGGAGAGCAATCAGTCACCTCAAAAAAAAAAAGAAAACGAAAACGAAAACAAAAAAGAAAATAATTGAGGAAAGAAATTGAGAGAAAAAGGTTAGGAACTCTTAATTCGAGATTCATCTAGAAAATTGGTGCGATGGGGAAGCTCATTGCAGTCCTAAGGCTGCTATACTGGATTCTTAGAGGCATCGGACGGTAAAGATCGAAGATTTAAGGTTTTATTTTCTGGATTTTAGAAACTGGATTTTACTGGTAGAAAGGATTCTTTGGATGTTTTGCTGAATTGAAAAGGAAAAAGCTTTGAAGTAAGAAAAAGGGGAAAAGGCATCAACTTTGGCTAAGGCATACAACGTCAGAAGCTTTTGGAGCAATGGGTCTTTTCTTTGGGTCAGTTTTCTTCAGTCCAGCTTAGCAGAGTCTTCACTCCTTTTTGGGTAACCATTCTACGGCCCCCAGATATTACTTTTGATCTTGACTTCAATCCTATGTCCATTGGGATGGTAATTTATGCTTGATTTTTGAAGAGTGCAGCGATGCTCATTTAGTTTCTTCAGTTGTGTGCATGTTGGAGACCTGTTACTGTTCACCTATTATTTGTGCTTGATGATGATGCTTATGGCCACTGTAAAATTCCATCGTGTATATTGTCAATACGTAAATTCATGTTATGTGCTTAATTCATGAACTAGATGTATCTTTTGAATGCTAATGATGCCATAATTACATACTGTTGCTAGTGTCAATTTGAATCATCTTTAAGCCATTTTTTTGGGGGTTGCCACGTATCATTGTTCATATTTCGCAAGTCACATGTCTTATGCATGCATCATAAGCCAAACTGGGATGTCCAATTACATATAGTATACTTTACTTTTTTTCAGTTTGTATATCATGTTCATATTTGTTAATCATCCTTATTTTCCTTTAATTGGCATGTGCGTTCAAGTTTCCTAACTGGTAGTATATTCTTATGCTTTTGTGCTTTTGTATTCATCACTTTTATTTCTTTATGTATATATTGTCTTTCATCTACATGTATCTATAGTACTAGGATTGTAAAAATGCAAATTTAAACGTTAGAAAGCACTATAATATTCGTTTATCCTTATTTTCTCCCTTATCATTATTGTCCATGCTATTTTGTAAAATTTTGCTCATGTTTGCATATAGTAATCCATATTTATATTATCTTGTCATTTCATGTATATAGTAACTAGGGCATCATTTTCAAAAAATTCATATGCATGGAGGGACCGAACAGTGCCTCGGGAGTTCGAGGTTTCCAAAGATTTTCCCAGATGAGAGGTTTTCTGGTGTCTAATCGAGAGTCCGATCGGGCCGGAAGGAATTTTTCATTCCTTAAAAATAGAAATATATTTTTCTCGTTTAATTTTCATAAAAAGCATATACATATCATGTTTATGATTTCTTTAATTTCTTAAAATTTGAAAATGAACCCCACAAAAATATCTTTTTACAAAAAGGAATGTTAATTCCAAAATCTTTTATTTTTATTTATTTTCTTTTTCTTTTTTTACTTTTACATTTTATTTTCATTTTATTTTAAGAAAATCTCTTGTTTAAGAGGCCTAATTAAAGTAAAAAGAATGTTTATTTAGACATGAATTTCAAAACATGTTTTAAAAGTTTTTTGAGAGATCTTAATTACCCAACTATAGTTAAGGCATCTCAAATTAATCCAAATTTTGTTAAAAAACCACTTTCAAAAATTTTTTTCTTATTTTTATTTCTTTCTTTTTCAATGAAAAGGAATATTTATTTTTTTTCCTTTTCTTTAGTTTTTTCAAAATACCTTTTTGGGAGAATTTTAGTATGTTTAATTAGTTAAGACCTTTCAAGTAAACTTTATTTTTATTAAAAGGCATTTTTAACTTCAATAACCCTAATCGTGGGTTATCATTATCATCATGCCCTAATCCTGGGTTGTTATCACTATCATCTAGCCCTAATCGTGGGTTATCAGCATCATCATACCTTAATCTTGGATCATCATCATCATCCTGCTTTAATCTTGGGTCATCATCATTTTTCCCTAATATTGGATTATCATTATCATCCTACCCTAATCTTAGGTCATCACATTATACCCTAATCATGGGTTATCAGCATCATCATACCCTAGTCGTGGGTTATCAATATCATTATACCCTAATCTTGGGTCATCATCATTTTGCCATAATCATGGTTTATCATTATCATCCTACCCTAATCTTGGGTCATCACTATCATTATACTCTAATCATGGGTTATCGGCATCATCATACCCTAATCGTGGGTTATTAGCATCATCATACCCTAATCTTAGGTCATCATCATTTTGCCCTAATCCTAGTTTATTATTATCATCCTACCCTAATCTTGGGTCATCACCATCATTATATCCTAATCGTGGGTTATCAGCATTATCACACCCTAATCGTGGGTTATCAGCATCATCATACCCTAATCTTGGGTCATCATCATCATCCTGCCCTAATCCTGGGTTATCATCATCATCATATCCTAATTTTGGGTCATCATTATCATCTAGCACTAATCGTGGGTTATCATTATCATCATGCCTTAATCTTGGGTTGTCATCATCATCATACCCTAATATTAGGTCATCATTATCATCTAGCCCTAATCGTGGGTTATCAGCATCATCATACCCTAATCTTGGGTCATCATCATCATCCTGTCCTAATCTTGGGTCATCATCATTTTGCCATAATCTTGGCTTATCATCATCATCCTACCCTAATCTTGGGTCATCACATTATACCCTAATCGTGGGTTATCAGCATCATCATACCCTAGTCGTGGGTTATCAGTATCATCATACCCTAATCTTGGGTCATCATCATTTCACCCTAATCCTGGTTTATCATTATCAGCCTACCCTAATCTTGGGTCATCACTATTGTGACACCATTTTTTTATTTTTTTTATTATATATATATCATTTAATTTCTTTTTGCACAACTTTTGTTTGTTTAATTATTTGATTTTTATATTTTATTATGGCTCACATTTTAATTTTAATTTACTATTAGGATGGATCGGGCTTTGATAATTGGAGAAAGTGTTGGAATTGGACATACATGGGTTCAAAAAATTTGCAAATTGAAGCCCAAATCTTAATATCCCAAAATCTCTGCAAAACAAGCAAAGGAAAGAATAAAAAGTCATCCCCATCGTTGATTTTAGGTTTAGAAATACAACATCTAGCCTTGGATTAATTTTCTGACTCATTTAAATACCACTGTTTCGTACAGTAAAAAAGGGGAATTTCAATTGACAAAAAATTCTAGGGTTCTTAATTCAGAGAAGAGACGAAAGTTGCGTTTCTAGTTCAGAAAGCAATAGTCAACGGCCAAAAGTTTTTGTGTTGCTCGGTTGGGAAGGAAGAAGAGTAAAAGAGGCGACTAAACAAACCCAGAAAGTTAAGGAATTTTCGAAACATCAAGGCTTACATCGTTTGGGGCAATGATTCTTTTGACTTTTTCAAGCTTTATTTCTTTTACTGAACAAATTATATTTAAATCTCCTGGACTGTGTTAAAGTTCATTTTGTTTTTTGGCATCGTGCGTCATCTACCTTAAATGGGTTGTATTCATTTGCTATTATCTTGTTAAAATTGTGGATCAATCCATGACTTATTTATGATCTGCTACTTATCCGAGTCCTCTTTGTTTTGGGTCATCCATGTTGATAGCTAGACTTTGAATATAGTTATTGTATTGGGCTGTTGATAGTGGCCATGGTTCATGATGTTTTGGTCCACGGATGTTTGCAATATAGGTTTATGCTTCATGTAGGTTTATTGAGCTATATATATATATATATAATATTCTTCGTTTAGTTTCGAATCTTTGCACTATATCTCGGTGTTTGGGCTACAATCAATATAAACCATTTTTTTAATTATTATTTTTTTTTGATTCATTGAATAATATTTAGGCATGAATTTATTTATTTACTCTATTGGATTTGCTAAACTTGACAACTTGGGCTTCGTAGAATTTTGGGCTTGATCTTGCATATTTCTATTGGTTATTTGTTATATTATTTTGTTTAGGTCTTTTTCTTTATTTTATTTATTAAATTCATGATTATGTTTATTAACTATTTTGGATCCAAACATTGATTTGATTTTACTCATGTTTCTCGGTCTCATTAAGTAATTGTTATACTTAGCTTAGAAAGTATGCAATTAGATTTAATAAAATAACAAAGATGAAAATCAAAAGTTGTACATTTAGGACTAGAGGTTAAATTCAGTGATTTTCAGTTTATATTTCATATTATTTTAACCATTTTTAATCCATTTAATATTTTATGCAATTTTAGCATTTTTAGATCTTTGATATTTTATGCCCTCTTAATATTTTAGGTCATTCCATTTTTATGCCATTTAGAATTTTAGATCATTTGATAATATTTTTATGCCATTTAGTTTAGGCCCATTAGCATTTTAATATGTCATTTAGCTTAGGCCCATTAGCATTTTAATATATCATTTAGCTTAGGCTCATTAGCATTTTAATATGTCATTTAGCTTAGACCCATTTGTATCATTTATGATATTTTAGAAATTAGGGCTAATGCATTTTTTAATATATACCTAATATATCTCTTGTGCTAACCCATTTTCTTGGTTTATTTTGTCCCATCATTTCATACATTTAGTAATTAAATCATTGTTTTCAAAAATCGCATGTGCATGGAAATCCCGATAATGGGGAGTCCGAGGGGATCACATAATTACGAGGTTCACAAAGGCTTCCTTAGGGTGAGGGGGCTTTTTAGTTCACCTTTTCGGAATTCCGATTGGGCCTAGGAAATTTCCAATAAACCAATTTCCACCCCAATTTCAAAAAGTACAAAAAGAATGATTTTAATCATATTTCAAAACAGCATTAACATACCATATTCATGATTTTCCCCAATTTCCAAAAGTTTTTCTTCAAATTTCGTTTCTTTAAGAAAAACCTAAAGAAATTTTCTCTTTAAAAAAGGAAAATACTCTTTATCACTAAAAGGAATTTCAATTCCGACATAATTTTGAAAATCTAAAAATGACTTTTTAAGAAAATCTCAAACTTAATCAATAGTTAAGGTTTTCTTACAAAATCAAACTTTGGTTAATTTCTTTAATCAATGTTTTAAAAATGAGATCCAAAAATGAGAGGAATTTAATTATTCCAATATTATTTTCAAAAACCAAAAAAATATTTTGAAAGATTTCAATTAGACCTTTACATTGGAGTCTTTCTAATTAATTTTTTTTCCTTTAATCAAAATCCGTTTATTAATAAAAGGAATTTAATAATTTCGACATTAATTTCAAAAATCAAAAAATATTTTTTGAAAGATTTCAATTCAGTCATTAACAATTGGAGTCTTTCCAAACTCAATCCAATTTTGTTTAAAACTCAAATTTTTTTCGTTAACAAATTATGAATTTTCAACCTTCGATTTTAAAGCTTGTTTTTGGAAAGTTCTCAATTCGGTTATTCAACGTTGAGACCTTCTTTTTATTTGGTTTTTTTTTTCACAGATCTCATTAAATTGAATTTTCTTAAAGGGTGAATTAACCCATATCAAAAGGAGTTCTACTCCGACATTTGTAGATTCTTTATTTTAGTTTATTTTATTTTATTTTATTTTATTTCAGTTCAAAAGAAACATTTTTGTTATTAACCCTAAAACGAATTTTCACAAGGCTTTGTGGTACCGATTTTCGGGCGCTTCGGGGGTGCTAATCCTTCCTTGAGCATAACCGACTCCCGAACTCAAAATTTGTTTTCGTAGACCAACATTTGTTTGACCTAAGGTAATCTTTCTAGATTATGTTTGGTCAAACGGAGTCAAAATAGGTGGCTAACATACCTAAACCAAATGGTTAGTGGCGACTCCTTTTCTTGTTTTCAAAATCTTTTTATTTCTTTAAAATTTCCGTCGGACGCCTTTTTAGATGTTTCGACAGCTATCATCATACCCCTCATTTTCTCTCTTTTCTGTCTTTTCTCTCTTCTCTTTTCTCTCAACTGCTCCATTAGAGCAATTTTGGACTTTTGGACGATCCGGACAAACCGACCGCAAGTTCAAGGCGAGATCTTGGTGAGTTGTTCTTAACTCCTTGATCTTCATTTTTCTAAGTTTGCACGCTTATCCATGCATTGGTCTAGGAGAAATCCAAGCTCAAAGTTAGTTTCAGCTTTTAGTTTGATTTTAAGTTTAGATTTGAGATTTAGGAACTTTAAACTTGTAATTCTCATTTCTGCTCTGGTAAACGTGTTATGGGAGGTGAGAGGAACCTCCATCTCGAATTTTACGCGAAACGGTGGACCGAAGGGCTCGGGAACTGAGGAAATGCCTCAGATCCCGAGGAGGCCGGACGGCTCCCGCGCGGGAGCCGAGTCTCTCCCGCGCGAGAGAGACCTGCAGGCCAGGTCCTGCACGGGACCTGGGCTATCCGGTGCCTGACTGGGCCTTTTGGCCCAATCCGTGCGCTTGGGCCTTGTTGGGCCCAACCTTAGTTGGGCTAGGCCCAACTAGCAATGGATGGGCCTTTTGGCCCAAATTTCAGGCCAGGCCCGACCCAGCTACAGGGGCAGGCCTACCTGGCCCAGAACCGGTCCATAGGGGCATTTTCGTAATTTTTCACCAAGTATCCAATTTTCACCCCGGAACATTCCGGACACTTTTCTAAGCCCCGAATCACTTCCAAACATCGTCGTAGGTCATATTAGAGTCTCATAGGTGCATTCATAAATTTAATTATGAATGCTAACTCATATTTCCGTGTATTAGGGCTCCGGTTAATCGAGTGCGTCGATGCTCCGGAGGTTAAGCTACATGGAGCGCTTGGGAGTATACGAATCTCCCAGCACTGTGAGTGACTTAGACTTCTTTGTTTAGCCACTGGGGGAAAAGGTTTTTAAAAATGATTTTAAAAACATAAATGTTTTCAAAAAGGTTTTGGGATACGGGGAATCCACACACACACACACTTGTTTGTGATATACCCACACAGTGAGTGGGATGTTTTAAAAAGAAATATAAAAACTAATGTGTGTGTGACTATATGGTTTTTAAATATAAATGTTTTATGCATATATATATATATATATTTTTGAAAGATATTATTATGATTATTGAGGGTGCGATGCCCTTGGGAGATGAGTGATTGAGAGGGTTCCTCGGGGCTCCAATTTGTGGGAGCGTGGACCGAGGTTGAGAGTATGCATGATACTTAGCCGTGGACCGCCTATCCAGGGGCACGGTGAGTCGAGCCTGGTTGGGAGAGGCGCGTAGGGAAACTCGCCAGAGCTCTAGTTCGCTGTGTTTCACCACAGCAAGGCACCACCGAGGGAAAGGGCTAGAGAGATAGGAAAGAGAAAATAATTATAAATGAGAAAAGATATAGCCCTCGGTGTAGTGAGGCATAAGGCGACCGACGGGTCGTGCCTCCAGTACGATAGAGATGCCAGCCCATTTGAGATTTATATATTTATTTATTAAAAAGCTTTAAAAGAGTTTTCAAAAGAAAAATGTATATATATATATGTTAATATTATTTTATTTTGGATTTTCCTGTTTTCCCTAACCCCGATGGAGATTCATAGAACCTCTGTCACTTACCTGTATCCAATGTGGATGGATGCAGATTCGTGTACGGAGTCGGCTATAGAAAGGAGGCTCACTAGGAGATGTCGGTGGTTTAGTTTAGTAGTATTCCGCTGCCTAGGTACTTCTTTCAAATTAATCCACCGGTGCACGTTTTAAGTTTATTTATTTTATTAAATGATTTCTAATTAAAATTTTAGTTTTGTTTTATAGCGATGATATCCATTGCAATGCCTTGCGGTGCTTAGGGTGGGGGACCGATCGGTACGTACTTTGAGGCAACGCGGCGGTTGCCACGTGGTCGACCCTAGCAGGTCGGGGCGTGACAATTTGATTGGTATCAGAGCGTTTAAAAGATTCTGATTGTTTTCAAAACCTATAAAATATTTTCAAAAGTATTTTCAAAGTATTTTCAAAATGTTTTCAAATTTTTTTTGAAGCTAGTGGATTAAATAGGTTTAGAACTCCAGAGTTCGAGAATGTAGCTGCTCGAAGGCATTATAAATGATTAAACCTACTCTTAGAATACCTTCTTTAGCAGCAAGCCACCATATAGAGTTCTCGAGTGTGGTCTTAAGTGAGAAGACATCACGACCATCTTTTTCCTCGAGATTCGTGCAAGCAAGGTGCGCTTTCCAAGAAACTCCCCAAACTCAAATTTTCAATCTTCAATGCTTCTTCTACTCCACAGCTAATTTGTGCAAGGGATAGTATTTCCCTTGGGATGATGAGATAGGTGATATCTCGTCTAATCTCCCTTGGTAGCCTAGTTAGAGGCTTATCAGTGGAAACTAGTTCGATGCCCACAACCTTCGATGTTCAATTTTTGAATTGTGAACATCGAGACTCGCTAGTAAGGCAGCGAGTTTGAAAATTGAACTAGATGCGTTCCCCCATTCTTTACACTAGTGATGTGTGAGATTTGGGAGGAAATGATGCGACTGGAACGAGGCAAGGGGCCAAGGTGGGCATAATGTGCGTGAACGCTAACTCCACTTCTCTCATTCTCTACACCGTTAGTGTGTAGCCTAGGAAAGAGAGTTGGGTTAGGATTGAAGAAATCGAAGGAGTCAATCACGGAGGATGTGGTTGACCAAAAAACCTTAAGACGTGAGATGAAGCATTCGAGCAAACGGATCGAGGATCGAGGATCGAGGAGGACCTCACAAAGCATCAAATGGAGATGAAGAGAAGCAAACTCGAAAAGCCCACAGGTTGGCAAGTCTGGTGGGATAAGCCCACAGATTGCCTGGATGATGCTCCAACGGGTGAGCATGAAGTGGGAGAAGTGGTAGCAAGGGCTAACTAACTTCATTTATTCTTACACGGTGATGTGTAAGAGGTGAGACATGTCATTCAAAGGGAAGGACAAAGAATGGTGTGGACGTAAATGGAAAGGACAATCCCCAAATTTATACTGAAGGCGAAGAGGAAATAGTGGAGATGCAGAAATTGCTGCAAGAGTGCTCCTGGAAGTGGGCAGAACCCAAGATGAGTACAATAAAGGCTAGCCGACTCCACTTGTTCTTACACTTTGGTGTGTAAGTGGTGTGTAAGTGGACAAAAAAGAGCCCACTTAGAATCATTTGAGAAGAAGCATACAAGGAAATTGGAAAAGAAAGGATGAGCCCAAGACCCCAAGTGGTGATATGTGGAATGATCACTTGAGGATGTGAAAAGGATTGGTAAGAGAAAACCCTAAAGGATTCAAGGATGACAAAAAGGAAGAGTAAGGAAAGGGAGCAAGAGAGAAGCCATTCTTGGGAAACTATAGGCACTTACTTTTAATTTTAATCAATTAGTTAATTTTAGTTAATAAAGTAATTAATTGATTTGCCCTTTTTCAAAGTTTTTATTCTGTTAAATTTAGTTTATTTATGTTCACTATTATTACTTCATTTTTCTTCTGACTTTGTTTTATTACCTTGCAGGTAATTTTGGACCAAGACAAGAATGTCAGACAAACCAAAGGCTAAACGAGTCAATTCAGTTATGATGCAAAAAATATATATATTTATGTATATATATATGTATAGATGTGTACATGTATATATATGTGTGTATATGTATACATTTATACATGTTCATATACGTATTTATATATTCATATATATATATATATGTGTCAAAAGCCAAACCAAAAAAAAGGGGGACCACCACCATGCAAAATAAAAGAAAAGCCATACTCCCATGCATGCCATCACCAGTAACAGCCACCCCTTGTAAGATCAAAACATGTGATCTTCCATCGAAGCCATTTGTGTAGGCAACGAGTATTTAACCACAGATGATGAACATCTGGGCCCCGATACACTCCTCCAAGCCATGCAGAATTTACATACTGTGCTATTAAAACGTGGTCTAGACCGTAAGACCAAGGATTATGACCCCACACAGCATGGCGGTTCTTGCTTCCTCGTTTCCATCCCCACGAACCAAGCCTTCTCTGGTGCTACCTTCCTCCATTTCTTCACTGCCACCGTTACAGTAGCCACTACAGCGGCAGTAGCTCGTCTTCACAACCGCAGCAGCTCGCCACGATAGCCATCGTGCATCCACAACACGAACATCAACAGCAGCAACCGCACCATTCTCCCTCGGGAGAGCTAACAGCCATTCAAAACAAAAGATCAAGCCAACCCCAACCTGAGCGAAAAGAGGAACACTGCTTAGTTGCCATTTTCCAACGTCTTTTTAAGTGGTTTTGGACTCATATTGTAACATCTTATGCATTTACCTTCTGGACATGCTATGTGTTGCTAAAGGAGTACGAGGCGGTGCTTCCATGCGTTTGCAATTTCTTGCATCAGAAAAGCGCCGGCCGGATCAATTTACTGTTCTTGTTAGGAACGTACCACCAGATCCAGATGAATCTGTTAGTGAGTCTGTGGAGCACTTTTTCTTGGTCAATCACCCAGATAACTATCTCACACATCAGGTGGTATGCAATGCAAACAAACTTGCTAAGCTGGTGAAGAAGAGGAAAAGTAAGCAGAATTGGCTTGATTATTACCAACTGAGGTATTCCAGAAATAATGCAAAAAGGCCATTCATGAAGACTGGTTTTCTTGGGCTCCGAGGTGAAAAAGTGGATGCAATTAATTACCACATATATGAAATTGAGAAGTTGTCCAAGGAAATTGAAGAAGAGAGAGAGAGGGTCGTGAAAGATCCTAAATCAATAATGCCAACAGCATTTGTTTCCTTCAAATCTCGATGGTGTGCAGCTGTTTGTGCTCAAACTCAACAATGCAGGAATCCAACTCTGTGGTTAACAGAGTGGGCACCCGAGCCACGTGATGTATATTGGCAAAACCTGGCAATCCCATATGTTTCACTGGCAGTTAGGAGGCTGATAATGGCTGTTAAATTCTTTTTTCTGACTTTCTTTTTCATAATCCCTATTGCATCTGTACAAGCTCTGGCCAGTTTAGAGGGCCTTGAGAAAGTAGCACCATTCCTGAGGCCCGTAATTGAAATTTATCAAATCAATCATCACAGGTTTTCTACCCGGTATTGTGTTGAAGCTCTTTCTCATTTTTTTGCCAACAATATTGATGATTATGTCCAAGTTTGAAGGGTTTACATCAATATCATCTTTAGAGAGAAGATCAGCAACTAGATACTATCTTTTCAATTTAGTGAATGTATTCCTCGGCAGCATAGTTGCTGGCAGTGCACTGGATCAGGTAAACACATTCATTAAGCAATCTGCAAATGAAATTCCTAAAACAATCGGTGTAGCCGTACCAATGAGAGCCACTTTCTTCATTACTTATATTATGGTTGATGGATGGGCTGGAATAGCAGCAGAGATTTTGATGTTGAAACCACTTATAATTTACCACTTGAAGAATTTTTTTTTCTTGGTAAAAACGGAAAAGGTTAGGGAGGAGGCAATGGATCCAGGAAGTTTGGGCTTCAACACTAGAGAACCTGTTTGAAAAACACGAAATTGCGAAATCCCCACTTATCGAGCAAAAGCTCAAAGTTCTAAACAGAAAGGAAGAATTAACAGCCAAGATCAGATCAATTAAGAAAACAATGCGTTCTTCCACAGCATTGGCTTTTAAAGATGAGCTTAAAGCCAGAAAACGGGTTAGTTGTTGAGTTAAAAGGCAAGGTTGCTTGTGAGATCAGCAGTGCTGATGAGTTGACTCTGACAGAGCTTATGTTCAGTGGGGTTTTGAAAGATGTAAAGCCTGAAGAAATGGTGTCTCTACTCTCTTGTTTTGTTTGGCAGGAGAAGCTCCAAGACGCTGCAAAGCCTAGGGAGGGGACAGGGGAAAGGGTCGGCCATTTCGGGGTGATTCTTTTGGGGGCTCATGACTAATCTGTCTCCATGTTTTATGGGGGTGTGGCTCCATGTTTTAAGCCACTAGGGGTTTCAAAATAAAGAGGGAGAAAAGAGGAGCTGGGGGGATTCTTTCAAAAAAAAAAGAGAAAAGAGAGAACAGAAAAAAGAAAAGAGAGAGCACGAGGGAGCTTCAACCCTCTTTCAACGAAAAAACAGAAAAGGAGAAACAAAGAGAGGGAGAGAGGGGAGAGCATAGAGCGTGGAAAATAGGTGCTAGAGAGCTTCAACACTCTTTCAAAAAAAAAGAAAGGAAGAAACGGTGGAAGAGAGCTAGATCATTTTTTTCTTCAAACACAGAAAAAAAAAAGAGAGGAGAAGAGAGAAAGAGAGTCCAAAAGAATTTTTTTTCTTCTTCTTCTTGATTTATTTTAAACAGATTGGCTAGAGAAAATAGAGAAAAAGGCTTGTTATTCATCAATTTTTAGCCATTCTCTTCTCCACAAAGTCATTATTATCTTTGTTTTTGGTACAAAACTTCATCTTTTTAAGTAAAGTTCTTAGCTTTATTTTCAAGATCATTTCTTTTTTACTTTAGATACAATATTCTTGCTTTGTCTTGTTAAATTTGTACATAAAGTGTTAACTTTCTTTTTTTTTATGATGATGTTTATGATTTATAAAGCTCTAGTATATTGCTAAATAATTTGCTTAGTTTAATATATGCTTCTAATATATTCAAGATGATTTTTTTGGCTTATTTATTTTATGTTATTTTTTGTTAATATGCCATTTCTCTTAATTATTTACATGATTATGCAAAAAGTTCCTAACTTTCATTATTTTGTATTCTTGTTTATTATTTTTCAAACTTGCTTTACCTATTCCTTGTGTTTGTTTAGTTGAAAGTCTTAATCTTGATTAAAAAGATTGTATTTTTGAGCTTATATTGACATCCTTGATGGATTAAAAATCTAATCTTGATTTTAAAGGTCATAACTTTAAGTTAATTAACTTGTTTGTTTAGTTAAATGTTAAGTTTAAGGTTATAAAAATTGCACCTTTTTGTTTGTGGGTATTTTTGTTTGATTAAAAATGAAAGCTTGGTTAATAAAAATTGAATCTTTAAGTTTATTTTATTTATTTTATTTTTTATTCCTTTCATTTATTTAAATAGAAATAATCTTTGATTTTAAAAAATTGAATTTCTAAACTTATATAAATGCATGTTTAGTTTAAGATTTAAATTTTTTTTATATCATAGAAATTATCTTTTTGCCTTTGAATATGTGTTTTGTCTAATATAAAATTTATGCTTGCATATAAAATTACCTCTTTGCCCTTATGGATATGTTAGCTTAATTAGTAATTATATCATGTGTTAAATTACTGTTTTGTCTTTTTATGCATGCTTTTTAATTAAAAATTTAATCTTGTATGTAAAATTACCCTTTTGCCCTTGCATGTGTTTTTGCTTATTTAGTAATTGTATCTTGTATTAAGTTGCCCTTTTTGCCTTTGTATGTATGTTTGATTAATTAAAGATTGGATCTTATATGTGAAATTACCCTTTTGCCCTTGCTTATATATTTGTTTAATTATGAGTTTAATTTTGTATAAAATTACTTGACCTTGTATATGTGTTTGTTTAAATTAAGCTTACTTATATGTGTTAAATTAGTTGTCATGCAATTTGACCTTGTAAAATTAAATTTAAATTCCCATGTTTTACTTATTTTACCATATCATATTGTGTAATTAATTGTGTATGTATATACTGACTCATGTTTCCTTGTTTCATTCATGGATAATTAAAATTAGAATATTGGTTTTCAAAAATTCATATGCATGGGGTAACCGAAAGATGCCTCGGGAGTCTGAGGTTTCTGAAGGTTTTCTCTGATGAGATGTTTTCTCAGTGTCTAATCGAAAGTCCGATCGGGCCCGGGAGAATTCTTTCATCCCTTCAAAATTAAAAATGCGTTTTTCATGTAATTTTCATAAAAAGCATGCATCATGTTTACGATTTTCTTTAATTTCTTAAAATTTGCGAATGAACTCCAAAAATTTTCTTTTTACAAAAAGGAATGTTAATTCCAAAATCTTTTATCTTTATTTATTTTATTTTTATTGTTATGTTTTATTTTATTTCATTTTAAGAAAATCTCTTGTTTAAGAGGCCTAATTAAATTAAAAGGAATGTTCATTCCAACATTAATTTCAAAACATGTTTTTTTTAGAGATCTTAATTACCCAATTATAGTTAAGGCCTCTCAAATTAATCCAAGTTTTGTTAAAAACCACTTTTAAAATTTCTTTTCTTAATTTTATTTCTTTGAAAGGGAATATTTATTTATTTATTTATTTTTCAAAATACCTTTTTTGGGAGGACTTTAGTATATTTAATTAATTAAGACCTTTCAAGTAAACTTCATTTTTATCAAAACGCATTTTTAACTTCAATAAAAGGAATGTTTATTCTTTAAATCTTTAAATTTTTTTAAATCAGTTTTATTTGATAAAAAGGATATTCATTTTTTGAGAGGTCTTAATTTATTAAATTTACCAAGGTTTTCCTATTAAACTAAGTCTTTGTCAAACTATTCCCTTTATCAAATTAAAAGGAATATTTATTCCGACTTTGTTTTAAAATTAAATCTTTCTAAGATATTTTAATTTGAGAAACCATAATTAAATTCTCTTAACGTGATTTTCAAAACATGAATTTAAGGATATTTATCCCAACCTCTTTGTAAAATATTTTCTAGAATGTTCCAATTAATATTCTCATAATTGAGACATTCTAAAATTAAAATTAAACCCTTGTTTTTCAAAAGGATATTTATCCTCATTTTTTTAAAATTTGACATTGATTTTTGAAAAATATTTATTTCTATTTAGAAATTGAATCTCCATTCTAAGTAGGAAATTTCTTCAGATTCAAAATTAGGCTATGGATTTTCGCATCAAAAGGAATGTTCATTCCGACATTAAGTCTTTAAATTTCGAATTTAGTTTTTATAATGGGATGTTTATCCTACATTAAAAGGAATATTTATTCCGACATTTAAAATTATGTTTTTTTCTTAGAATGATTTTAAAACCTTTTTATAATCATTTGCCAAGTAAAATATTTCAAGGCTTTTGTGGTACCGATTTCTGGGCGTCTCGAGGGTGCTAATCCTTCCTCGAGCGTAACCGACTAACGAACCTAAAATCTTTTTCGTAGACCAGTTTCTTTCCTTAACTTGACGTAATCTTTCTAGATTTACGTCGGGTTAAACAAGTAGGTGACTAACCACACTTATTCAAATAAAAGGTTAGTGGCGACTCCATTTGTTTTTCGACAGTTTAGTCCCGAGCATTTTTTCACGCCATGTCATTTATCGTCGTAGCAGTAAAACGTCTCAATAAAACGTCTCGACTGCTTGGCGACTCCACTGGGGACAAGTTTTTTTAGAGTCGAGCCACTTTTTAAGTCTTATTTTACTTGGGTTTAATAATAAAATGTTTTAAGTTTCATTTCATGCATTGCATCATTCATTTGCATTAAATTTTTTTTTTCCAATAATTGTTTCAAAATTTTTCAAAAAAGGAAAAAAAGAAAAGAAAAGAGAAAAAAAAGGAAGATTTTTCAAAAAATAAGTTTATTAAAATTGCATCTTGCATTCATATCACATTCAATTTATATGTATATTTTTATGTTTTGATCTTCTAGTATGCTTTGTGTGTTTAATTACTCGTCTACATTTTGCATGATTTAATTCTTAACATATGCCTTCATCCTCTAGCATGCCCTATGTCCTAATTACTTGTATATATTTTGCATGTCCCAATTTTCTTTGTATGTCTTGATTTGCTAGTATGCTTTTTGTATTTACCATTTTACCCTTTTAGTCACTTGTATGTATTTTTCATGTTTTAGTTCCTTGTGTATGCCATGAATGCCTACCTTGTTTACCATGTGTGCTTATCTCATCATATTAATTATTTATCCTATATTTTGAATTGGACTGATCGTGTGTTGACATGTGATAGTGAAATTTTTTCTGCTTCCTGCTTCTGCTTCTCCGAACGTCCACTACTTCACCGAAAGGCAATTGGTAAAGGTATAAGTCCCTCCCTCACACACGACACAATTCATGACATAAAAGTTCGGGAGTCCGAACTTCACCTTTATTTAGGAGGGGGCGACGGGGTTGCCTCCACCCCATCTTGTCCGATGGGTACCCTTGTCTAGAGCTTTAAACCCAGCATGTAGAAAAACCCAAATTCTAACCTAGATAGAGCCAAACCCGTTCGAAAAAACCCGGTTTCTTAGGCCACAAAAGGGGGGACGGCTTCTTACTTTTATCAATCCCTTTCGTTTTATCTACTTATTTCATGATAGCATGCTGTTTGTCTGTTTTCTGATTATTTTGTGATGACATGCTGATTGTATAAACTGTCTATTTTTCTATACATATGCTTATTTCATGATAGCACGTTGTTTGTATAAAATGTCAATTTTCTTTCACCTTTTTGTGCAAATACTTATTTCATGATGATATGTTGTTTGCTTTCTTTCCCACTTTATTTGTATGTATCCATTTCATAATCTGTTTGTTTTCTTTCACTTTATCTGTATATATATGCCTATTCCATATTGGTATGCTATTTGTATAATTTTCCTATTCTCTTCCTCACTCCGTCTGTATATATGTTGTCTGCTTATCGTATGTTTACTTTCTTCCTTGTTTCATCCATACATGTTCATGCTTTGAATATCCATGATTACTTCTTTTATTTGCCATCACCACATGACATGCATTCCATTGTAGAATCATTCGCAACAAGAGAACTGTAAAGGGAAATTAGTCATGGCTGATGAACAAGGTCAACCTTTGGCTCAACGGATATTCGAATGAAATGACTAATTATCTTTTATGGTTAAATTGTTGCGAGCCAAACATCTTTGCATCATTCGTCTTAACATTATTATTTTATTCTGATACATTTCCTTTTACCTTTTTGCCTTTTCTTTTTCTTCTTTATCTCTACATCTCATTTTTGCATTCCATCCCCATCTATAATAGGTTTACTATAGAGAAAATTAGTTATGGCGAAAGAAAGTGAGGAAGTACCCATGAAGATAGATTCGATGGGAGAGTCTGAAAATTTTGATTCCGCCAGTCCGACTTTGAAACTAGCTCTGTGCTGGCTAAGGCAGAAAGCTAAGGAGGCATCAACAAAGGGTCCTCCACCCTAGTTACCTGCAAGACTCAGCTGTAGTTTCGTCCGAAATGATCTAACAAGACTGAAACAGTTATGGGAAGGCATCAGTGATAAGGGTCAATTCAAACAGTTGTATGGAGACATAGCATTGTTGTTAGATGTGGAAGTGGAAGAGGAACTTCTAAAAGCGGCTTTGTGCTTTTGGGATCCCTCATACCGGTGCTTTACTTTCGGTAAACATGATGAATCTTCTATGGGAGAGTATGATATGGTGCCGACAGTGGAGGAGTATCAAGATCTGTTGATGGTAGGGACCAAGCCGGATAAAGTATTTTGGCCAACCGAGAATCATCCTAGGAAGCTAGTGAAGTTGTTGGGGATGAAGACCGAAGAGATAAGAAGCTACATGGATGGCGAATTCCTTTCAACCAGTTTCATGATGGATATTGTGGAAAAGAATATCACCTCTAGAAAAGGGATTGATGTTCTAGCCCTTTTGATTTATGGCCTAGTACTATTTCCTAGAAAGGAGGGATACATGCATATGTCAGTAACAACTCTTTTTATGGATATCAAGCATCAGTCTGATCCAGTTTTGACAATCTTGGCGGAAACCATTCAATCTCTCAATGCATGTAGAAAGGCCGGCGGTAAATTTGAGGCTTGTGGACAGTTATTTACAATATGGTTTAAAAGCCATTTCGGATACAAAAAGTTTGTCGGAATGATCTTCAATAACAAAGGTGAAGAGACGATAGCCATTTATAATACACATCCTTGGCCTTCCCAACCAAGAACAGTGGTAGAATGGGTCGAGTGGTTCACGAATTTGAAGAACCAAGACATCACATGGAGAGCAATGTGGACAACGACAAAAGATAGTCCTTATTTGGATGCAAGTATACCGTGGATCCCTCTTGTAGGCATTTGGGGAACCATCAGTTACTCCCCATTGCTCATAAGACAGCAATATGGGTCAGAACAGTCTATCCCTCTCACTTTTGGGCTCAACTTGTTAGACTTCCAGCATAACACCGAAAAGGGATTTGATAAGGCCAAATTTTGGGCAAACTTGTACAAAGAAGCGCAAAAGATGGATCGTGGCAATCATACTGACAATGCAATTCCTGAATACGTTATGTGGCATAGTAGACGGGCACAACAGATTTTAGTTCCACCAGTTCTGGACCCTAATTACCTTTTGATTGAGGCACCGGAGGACAAGTTAGAAAGGCTGGAAATTGAGAATCAAAGATTCAGAAAAGGGGCTCAGTTAGTAGAATTGACCCAAAAATGTCAGCAGTTGGAGCTACAGAATCGGCAACTACGAGACCAGCTTGGAAATAGCCAGATAGAGATGCAAGGATGGGTTCAAGACTGGGTAAGAGAGAGTGCCAACAATGTCAAGCTGAAAGGGGAGGTGAAAGAATGGAGAGAAAAAGCCACGGAAATAAGTCGGTTGGCAACAAGGACCGAAATCTTCAATCAAGAACATGCCCAAAGCTGGAGAATTGCCCAAAAACAATGCTTTCGGGTTCAGGAGGAAAAGAGCGAAGTAGAAAAAGAAAAGATTGAACTGAAAAGAGAATTGACGGAGCAGAAACGTATAGTAGGATGGTTAGTCCAGAGAAACAATGAGTTAGAGCAACAAGTTCGCGATGCTGCTAACAAATTGACTATTTCTGAAAACCAAAGTGCTGAGATGAGGGCACAATTAGAGCAGTTCAGGAGACAAGCAGAGTGACAGATTTGTTGTAAAATATTATCGTCTTATGTTTTGATTCGGATGGTATTCTATTATGGGTTATTAAACTTACTTTCCTATTTTCGTAATGCTAATTATCTTTATAGTAATCTTGTTATGGATGGGTTTCCACATTACATAATCATTCAAGCATATTCATACATACATTCATATTCATGGTAGGAGAATCTGATTCGTCCTTATGGTTAAATAAAGGTTTTAAGATAGCACCTCCAACACACAGATACAATACTAGATTACAATCCAGAATCATGATGGAAGAGGAAGCTACTGAGATTGAACAATTAAGGAAGGCAAATGAAGAATTGCAGAAAAAACTGGATCAGATGGCAGAAATGGTGGCCAATATGAGATAACAAAATATGGCAAATTCAGGCAACAATTCCAATGGGCAATCTTCTCCGAGTACACTCCCATACGGACTCCCCACAACTCAGCCTACGAATGCCTCTCTCTCACCCCCCGCACTCAATATACCTTTGCAAGAAAATCAAACACAAATTCCTCAACCAACCATAAACACATTCACCTTCCCACCACCTCCACCCGGTGTGTACCCTTTTACACCTTCAATGTTTACTACAAGAGGAGGAATCCCAACAACTCAACCAGTTCCCCCTCCCACCTACACTAGGCCACATCCTGCCCCAGGACGCACCCCAAACAATCCCGTGTTTGTGCCTGATGAACAATTTGAGAGAGAGATCAGCGGAGCTGAAAGCCAAAGAGTATTGAGCCAGATAGAGGAGCGGCTCAAGGCCATGGAGGGCACTCATGCTTATGGCATTACTGATGCTTATGAATTGAGCTTGGTGGATGGGTTGGTGATCCCACCAAAATTCAAAGTGCCTGAATTCGAGAACTACAAAGGGACCACATGCCCTAAAGACCACATTACTATGTATTGCCGGAAGATGGCCGCCTACTCCAGAGATGATAAGTTGCTAATTCACTGTTTCCAAGATAGTCTTACTGGGTCTGCAACGCGGTGGTACAACAAGCTAGATAGGCGGGGCATTCACTCTTGAAATGACCTAGCCCGGGCTTTCATTGATCAGTATAAGCACATGACTGATTTGGTACCCGATAGACTGACCTTGCAGAATATGGAGAAGAAGTCTTCTGAATCTTTCACTGAATATGCCCAAAGATGGAGGGATATAGCCGCTCAGATTCAACCTCCTTTAACCGAGAAAGAGACCACAAGGTTATTTGTTAATACCTTGAAAGCTCCATACTACAGCCACATGCTTGCTGGTGCTACTAAAAACTTTACCGACATGGTCCTAGTTGGAGAGATGGTGGAAAATGCACTCAAAACTGGCAAATTGGAAGGTGGGGAGTCTAGTGCGGCCAGGAAGAATCCAAAGAAGAAAGAAGGCGAGGTGAACACCGCCGGATATGGAGGATACCAACAATACCCCCAACAGCAATACCAACCGAACCAATCCCAATATTGACCATACCAACCACAATACCAACCATACCAACCCCAATATCGTCCCACCAACTACACACCACCTCAAAACACCTACCAACATCCTCCTCCCAACTATGCTCAACCTCAAAACACTTATCAATATCCGATATCCAACCAGTTATACTGCCCCCAGACTAAACACTCAAAATTGGAACCCAAGACCACCAAGAGAAAGGAAACAATTCACCCCTATTCCCATGACCTACACCGAACTTTATGCCAAACTCTTAAGCAACAAAATGATTGAGCCAGTCCAATACTTAACCCCTTTACAGCGTCCCTATCCGAGGTAGTTCGATGAAAACGCCACATGTGCCTATCACTCGGGGGCTAAGGGACATAGCATTGAGAACTGTATTCGTTTGAAGGAAGTGGTGCAAGGCATAATCAATGAGGGTCTTTAACTTTCAATGCACCGCCAAGTGTAGGCACAAATCCTCTCCCAAATCATGGTGGAAACACTGTGAACATGATTGATGATGGGGTAGTTCATGTTAAGAGAAAGGTTGAAGAGATTATCATTCCAATGAAGGTCGTATATCAAGCTTTGCTAAAGGCCCAAATGATTACTCCTTTGAAGTGTGAAGGTCATGAGCTCCAGTGTTGCACTGAATTCCGAGGAAAGTTGCAAGCTATGATGGATGCCGTCTAATTGAATTTTATGTGGAGAGAAACGAAAGTACCGACATCTATATGGTGAATAATGGAAATGAAGAATCTTCCCATTATGAACCAAGTTTGAAACTATCTGTGATTCAAAGGCCCAGCCTTGCCACTCCCATAACCTCACCAAAACTAAGCTTGTCAATTCCGATGACCCCTAGGCCAACATTGAATATCCCCGTATTGAAACCAAGCTTGAATCTGAATATGCCAACACCGTTCCCCTATCGGAACAATAGGGAGGTACCTTGGAGGTATGAGAGTTCAGCGCAACAGATGAATGCCAATGTCCAGGAATCAGAATCAGTGAATATTTCTGGAGTAGGAGGCATGACTAGGAGTGGGAGATGCTATGCCCCAAACCCAACTGCCACCCTACAAAATGAAGAAGAGAAGAGCATGAAGAAAAATGATGAAGTGGTTGCACCATCTGTTGGAGAGCCGGAGAAAGAAATTGAAAAAGAAGTAACCAAGACGATGGATGAAAATGACGCTCGTGAATTCTTGAAATTCATCAAACAACGTGAGTATAGCGTCATAGAACAACTGAATCGCTTGCCAGCCAAGATCTCTCTACTAACTCTGCTTTTGAACTCCGAGGCACATTGTAATGCTCTCATCCGAATCCTGAACCGATCTTATGTGTCCAAAAACATCACCGTGGCCAATTTGGAACACATTGCCGGGGGTATCACAGTAACTGATTACATCTACTTCACTGATGAAGAGATCCCTTCCGAAGGAAGAGGTAATTTCAAGGCACTGCATATCACTGTTCGGTGCAAGGATCATATGGTCGCCAAAGTATTGATTGACAATGGATCTGCTTTGAATGTGATGCCACTTCACACATTGATGAAATTGCCTATAGACCAATCTTTAATGAAAGCCAGCTAGTTAGTGGTTAGGGCATTTGATGGCACATGGAGGGAAGTTATTGGTGAGATGACCGTTCCGATAATTGTGGGGCCGGTTGAATTTGAGATCCTTTTCCAGATTATGGATATTTCGCCAACTTATAGCTGTCTCCTGGGTCGCCCCTGGATCCATATGGCCGGTGCTGTTCCTTCTTCCCTTCATCAGAAGATCAAGTTCCGAGTAGAAAATAAGATAGTTTCTGTGTCCGGAGAAGAGGACATCATGGTAATGCAACCTCCAAACACTCCTTACATTGAAGTTGCGGAAGAGGCAATGGATTGCTCTTTCCGGTCATTTGAAGTAGCCGAAGTAACATGGGTAAGAGAAGGATCCGAGGTACCTAGTCCACATTTCTTTGGCTACTTAAATATGCAAGTCAACATGATTGTCGGAAGAGGCTGTCGGGCAGGAAAAGGACTCGGAAAGTATGGCCAAGGAATCCGTGAGCCTATTGTCTTACCGAAGGCGGAGCCCATTTTTGGACTTGGATATAAGCCTTCTTAGAGAGAAAAGTCCAAAGCAAGAGAGGAAAAGAAGCGCAAGCGTATGGCTGCATTGAGAGGAGGGGAACTTGAACCCAAGAAATTGAAGATTCCACCGTTGAAAGATAGTTTTTCTTTTGCTGGAACGATGAACCCAAAAAGATCAGATGTTGAGCTTGAACAGTTATTAAAGGGATTGTCTATTAGCATGCTAGAGCACGGGGAATCAAGCAGTGGAACATTGGTTCAACGAATGGCACCGGGGACTGATTTGAATAATTGAGAGTCTTTCGAGATGCCAGTGAATTTGTCAGATCTGAACATGTAATTAATTAAGCGTTGAGAACTCATTTTGTCCTACACTTCTACCCAAAAGTGTGGACGGCTGACTTTCATATGTCATGGGTTTTATTTTCACGTTTGCTCCATTATTCATGATATTGATATTCACACTATTAGACTCTGCACCATGTATATATTTCATATCATAATTATGCCATTGCGTTTTCCTCCATATGTTTATCCTTGTTGTTCATTTTCTTCTTTTATTCATGGATCAAGTGCATATATGTATATATACCCCTTTATTGTCTTTTGACCCCAGGACTTCAAACGATGAATGTAAAGACAACAAAGATGGTATTTTTGAGCCCGACTTTGATTGGTTCGTTAATGCGGATGACCTCGACAATGATGACGATGATGATTACTCTCTTCCCCCTGATCTTATGAGACTGATAGAAAGGGAAAACAAACAGATCTTGCCCCACAAAGAGACCACCGAATTGATCAATTTGAGTGATGATGAGGAAAAGAGAGAAGTTAAAATTGGCACTTCCCTAACACCCGAACAAAAAGAGGAACTAGTGACATTACTCAAGGAATATGTTGATGTCTTTGATTGGTCCTACCAGGATATGCCAGGTCTGGATACTGAGATTGTGGTGCATAGAATGCCAATCAAGCACGGATTCAAGCCAATACAGCAAAAGTTGAGGAGAATGAGGCCTGCCATGTTACTGAAAATCAAAGAAGAAGTGAAGAAGCAACTGGATGCAGGATTTTTGGAAGTAGCTACTTATCATGAGTGGGTCACAAATGTAGTACCAGTCCCGAAGAAAGATGGCAAAGTTCGAATGTGTGTGGATTACCGAGATGTCAATAAAGCCAGTCCGAAAGACAATTTCCCACTGCCCTATATTGACACTTTAGTCGACAACACAGCTAAACATGCAACATTTTCTTTCACGGATGGCTTTTTGGGGTACAACCAGATTAAAATGGCTTCAGAGGATAAGGAGACGACTGCTTTCACCACCATGTGGGGCACGTTCCAATACAAAGTGATGTCCTTTGGTCTCAAGAATGCCGGGGTGACTTTTCAGAGAGCTATGGTGACTCTTTTCCATGATATGATGCATAAAGAGATTGAGGTGTACGTGGATGATATGATTGCCAAAGGTCAGAATCCAAAAGAGCATATGACTAGCCTGAGGAAGTTGTTCGAGAGGCTGCGCAAGTATCGGTTGAGGTTGAATCTGGCCAAATGTACTTTCGGAGTTACTTCAAGGAAGCTATTGGGCTTTATTGTTAGTCAAAGGGGGATTGAGGTAGACCCAGATAAAATCAAAGCCATTCAGAATTTGTCACCTCCGAGAACTTAAAAAGAAGTAAGAGGTTTCTTTGGGCGATGAAACTATATCTTCCGCTTCATTTCCCAGTTGACTGCAAAATGTGACCCGATTTTCAAGCTTTTGAAGAAGAACAATACGGGAGAATGGAATGAAGATTGTCAGAAAGCCTTTGATAAGGTCAAGGAGTATTTGTCAAACCCACTAGTGCTAGTACCTCCTGTGCTGGATCGTCCTTTAATCTTATATCTGACAGTGTTAGAACACTCCATGGGTTGTGTTTTGGGGCAACATGATGAAACCGACAAGAAAGAACAAGCAATCTACTATGTCAGCAAGAAGTTCATAGAGTATGAGGCCAAGTATTCTCAGATAGAAAAGATGTGCTGTGCATTGGCGTGGGCGGCTCAGAGGTTAAGACAGTATATGCTGTATAATACCACATGGTTGATAGCAAGGCTAGATCCGATCAGATTCCTCTTTGAGAAACCTTCATTGTCAGGACGATTGGCTCGATGGAAAATACTACTGTCAGAATATGATATAGTTTATGTCTCCCAGAAAGCTATCAAAGGAAGTGCTATTGTCGAATTTCTAGCTGATAGAGCAGTTGATGACTATGAACCCATGAAGTTTGAGTTTCCCGATGAGGACTTGATGTCAATATTTAATACCGAGCTAGAGCAAGGAGAGAAATGGAGAATGTATTTTGATGGGGCATCAAATGCACTGGGGCATGGAGTAGGAGCTGTCCTAATATCCCCAAACGGTGATCAATACCCGGCAACAACAAGGCTTGACTTCGACTGCACAAACAATATGGCAGAATATGAAGCTTGCATTCTGGGGATCCAGATGGCAATGGAAAGGAAGATCGAGACTTTGGAAGTGTATGGCGATTCTGCTTTGGTTATATATCAGTTGAGAGGTGAATGGGAAACGCGAGACTCAAAGTTGGTCCGTTATCATAAGTACATCATGGAGTTGATTGAGCAATTTGAAGAAATCAGCTTTCATCATCTCCCTAGAGAAGACAATCAGTTGGCTAATGCATTGGCAACTTTAGCCTCGATGTTCAAAGTCGATAAAGGAGCCGGAATCGAAGCAATCAAGTTGGACATGAAGACTCACCCGGCACATTGCATGAGTGTTGAAGAGGAGGATGATGGCAAACCTTGGTTCTATGACATTGCCCAATACCTCAGATTTCAAAAGTATCCAGATCGTGCTGTTGAAAATGACAAGAAAGTTATCCGAAAAATGTCGGCAAACTTCTTCTTAGACGATGAAGTCCTTTACAAGAGAAGTAGGGATCAAGTAATGTTAAGATGTGTAGAGTCAGAGGAAGCGAAGAAGATTCTAGAAGAAGTTTACGGCGGAATCTGTGGAACTCATTCCAGTGGACATAGAATGGCTAAACAGATTATGAGGTTGGGATATTACTGGTTGACTATGGAGACCGATTGTATTAATCATGCCAGAAAATGCCATAAATGTCAGATTTATGCTGATCAGATTCATGTGCCTCCTAATCCATTGCATGTCATCTCGTCCCCTTGGCCTTTCTCAATGTGGGGCATAGATGTAATCGGGGCAATCTCACCAAGGGCTTCTAATGGGCATCAGTTCATCCTAGTGGCCATTGATTACTTTACC
Organism: Microcos paniculata; assembly: GCA_030664755.1. Classification (NCBI taxonomy): domain Eukaryota; kingdom Viridiplantae; phylum Streptophyta; class Magnoliopsida; order Malvales; family Malvaceae; genus Microcos; species Microcos paniculata. The sequence goes on from CP131463.1 coordinate 2,921,766, forward strand.
AAATGGGTTGAAGCTGCTTCATATGCCAATGTAACTCAGTCGGTGGTCACCAAGTTCGTGAAGAAGGAGATCATTTGTCGGTATGGGCTACCAGAAAGAATAATTACTGACAATGCTAAGAATTTGAACAACAAGATGATCGATGCAGTGTGCTCCCAATTCAAGATCAAACACAGCAATTCAACTCCTTATCGGCCAAAAATGAATGGACCGATCGAAGCAGCAAATAAAAACATTAAGAAGATTGTTCAGAAAATGACAGTGACTTACAAAGACTGGCATGAGAAACTTCCTTTTGCTTTACATGCTTATCGCACTACTGTAAGAACATCGACTGGGGCAACTCCATATTCTCTAGTATATGGAATGGAAGTTGTGGTACCAGTTGAGGTAGAAATCCCATTTTTGAGAATATACAAAGAGTTAAAGCTCGAAGAGTCAGATTGGGTGCAAGAGAGATTTGACCAATTGAACTTAATCGAAGAGAAGTGGCTCAAAGCACTTTGCCATGGTCAATTGTATCAGAAAAGAATGATGCGCGCATATGATAAGAAGGTGCGTCCGCGCGAGTTTACAGAAGGAGAGTTGGTGCTGAAAAAGATTCTACCTACTCAACATGATCCCCGAGGAAAGTGGACTCCAAATTGGGATAGTCCTTATGTAGTGAAGAAAGCATTCTCGGGAGGTGCCCTGATCTTGCAAGAAATGGATGGGGATGAATTGCCACATCCAATCAATGCCGATGCTGTGAAGAAGTACTACACCTGAAGAATTAAAAAAATGATAAAAAAATGAATGAAAAAATGAAAAATGAAAAAATGAAAAGAGCGTCTCAAGTTGAAAACCTGAAAAGGCGGCTTGAGTCCAAAAAAGAGAAGAAAATGAGGGATCTGAGGTGAAAACCCGAAAGGGCGGTTTAGATCCAATTAGGATGGTTCCTAAGCTGAAAACCTGAAAAGGCGGCTTAGGAAGGTTGAGAAAGCACAACAAAAAAAGGCACCTAACTTGTACAAGAGGTCTTATTCGGTTATGGGAATTGGGGTAATCAGAAATCATCAGACTTTGTCAAGCGTCACTCTTGCAATGATAAGTCAATCAAAGGCGGGGTGCGAGATGACCAGTTTTTGTTACTTTGAGGTCATGTGCATTTCTTCTTCATTTTGCTATAAACTAATTTGTTATAGACTCCTTGTTATAAGTTTATCTGTTATATATAGATATGTCTTGCACACTTTCCTTTGAAAGATCCATTTGCTTCCTTTAAAATTGCATAATTTTTTCTTTCTAATGGAGGGATAAGCAAACAGGTAAGTAAATGCCATGACATTGGATGTCACTTTCAACAAAAAAAAAAGGGGAAGAAATGTAGGATTAAAATGAGTTCGATAGCTTGTAGTTGATACCAGAAATGTGATGACACATGAACAAAAATCATTTTGAACTGGGATGTTCAAAAAACAGTGATTTGAGGAGAGGGTCTGGGGCATGTTGATGCCAGAAAAGGTGTAATGAAAGGATGTTCTCCAATTTCGAGTTCAAAGAGTATAAGTTGGGCCAAAACATAAGGCTATCTTGAAAACTTTGAGACAAAGTAATGGAACATTACCATTTAAGCATGAGCATGCAAAAATGCATCATTCTAGCATCATTCTTCATTAACATCCATTATGCATCATGGCTCAAAGATTATAGGTTAAACCCAGTTCAAGATTGCGAGGTTAGTCTTGTGTAAGAAGCTTCTCAGGTAGTTCTCCAAAATTCTTTTAAGGTCCTTCCATGCTTAAGCTAATTATCTGTGATTCAGTTCAATCTAGCATAAATTATTTCTAGAATCTCTTCAAAATCTTTAAAATCATTTTGTTTAAGATGGTTTTCTAAAATTGTTTCTGTTTAGAGCAATTTCTCCAAACTTTAAGATCATTTTGTTTAAGATGGTTTTCTCAAAATTGTTTCTATTTAGAGCAATTTCTTCAAATTTTAAAATCATTTTGTTTAAGATGGTTTTCTTAAAATTGTTTCTGTTTAGAGCAATTTCTCCAAAATTTAAAATCATTTTGTTTAAGATGGTTTTCTAAAATTGTTTCTGTTTAGAGCAATCTCTCCAAAGTTTAGGATCATTTTGTTTAAGATGGTTTTCTCAAAATTGTTTCTGTTTAGAGCAATTTCTTCAAAATTTAAAATCATTTTGTTTAAGATGGTTTTCTCAAAATTGTTTCTGTTTAGAGCAACTTCTCCAAAATTTAAAATCATTTTGTTTCAGATGGTTTTCTCAAAATTGTTTCTGTTTAGAGCAATTTCTCCAAAGTTTAAGATCATTTTGTTTAAGATGGTTTTCTCAAAATTGTTTCTGTTTAGAGCAAATTCTTCTAAATTTAAAATCATTTTGTTTAAGATGGTTTTCTCAACATTGTTTCTGTTTAGAACAATTCCTTCAAAAATCATTTCTGTTTAGAGTAGTTTTCTCAAAATTGTTTCTGTTTAGAGCAATTTCTTCAAATTTTAAAATCATTTTGTTTAAGATGGTTTTTTTAAAATTGTTTCTGTTTAGAGCAATTTCTTCAAAATTTAAAATCATTTTGTTTAAGATGGTTTTCTCAAAATTGTTTCTGTTTAGAGCAATTTCTCCAAAATTTAAAATCATTTTGTTTAAGATGGTTTTGTAAAATTGTTTCTGTTTAGAGTAATTTCTCCAAAGTTTAGGATCATTTTGTTTAAGATGGTTTTCTCAAAATTATTTCTGTTTACAGCAATTTCTTCAAATTTTAAGATCATTTTGTTTAATATGGTTTTCTTAAATTTGTTTCTGTTTAGAGCAATTTCTTCAAAATTTAAAATCATTTTGTTTAAGATGGTTTTCTCAAAATTGTTTATGTTTAGAGCAATTTCTCCAAAATTTAAAATCATTTTTTTTAAGATGGTTTTCTCAAAATTGTTTCTGTTTAGAGCAATTTCTCCAAAGTTTAAGATCATTCTGTTTAATATGGTTTTCTCAAAATTGTTTCTGTTTAGAGCAAATTCTTCCAAATTTAAAATCATTTTGTTTAAGATGGTTTTCTCAAAATTGTTTCTGTTTAGAACAATTCCTTCAAAAATCATTTCTGTTTAGAGTGGTTTTCTCAAAATTGTTTCTGTTTAGGGCAACTTCTTCAAAAGTTCAAAATCACTCCTGTTTAGGATGATTTCCTTAAAATTGTTTCTGTTTAGGACAATTTCTTCAAATTTAAAAAATACACTTCTGTTTAGAATGGTTTTCTAAAAATTGTTTCTGTTTAGAACAATTTCTTCAAAATTGTTTCTGTTTAGGGCAATTTATTCAATTTTAAAATCATTTCTGTTCAAAGTGACATCTTCCAAAACATCAGTACTGTTTAGTACATATTTGAGTAGAAGGTGTCTACATCTTTGCTTATTTCTTAATTATCCAGAAGCTTACACTCCTAGATCATTAAGAAATAATCAAAGAGGGGCAATTGTAGACACTTATTTTTAATTTTAATCAATTAGTTAATTTTAGTTAATAAAGTAATTAATTGATTTGCCCTTTTTCAAAGTTTTTATTCTGTTAAATTTAGTTTATTTATGTTCACTATTATTACTTCATTTTTCTTCTGACTTTGTTTTATTACCTTGCAGGTAATTTTGGACCAAGACAAGAATGTCAGGCAAACCAAAGGCTAAACGAGTCAATTTGGTTATGATGCAAAAAATATATATATATATTTATGTATATATATATGTATAGATGTGTACATGTATATATATGTGTATATGTATACATTTATACATGTTCATATAGGTATTTATATATTCATATATATATATATATATATATATGTGTCAAAAGCCAAACCAAAAAAAAGGGGGACCACCACCATGCAAAATAAAAGAAAAGCCATACTCCCATGCATGCCATCACCAGTAACAGCCACCCCGTGTAAGATCAAAACACGTGATCTTCCATCGAAGCCATTTGTGTAGGCAACGAGTATTTAACCACAAATGATGAACATCTGGGCCCTGATGCACTCCTCCAAGCCATGCAGAATTTACATACTGTGCTATTAAAACGTGGTCTAGACCGTAAGACCAAGGATTATGACCCCAAACAGCATGGCGGTTCTTGCTTCCTCGTTTCCATCCCCACGAACCAAGCCTTCTCTGGTGCTACCTTCCTCCATTTCTTCACCGCCACCGTTACAGTAGCCACTACAGCGGCAGTAGCTCGTCTTGACAACCAAAGCAGCTCGCCACGATAGCCACCGTGCATCCACAACACGAACATCAATAGTAGCAACCGCACCATTCTCCCTCGGGAGAGCTAACAGCCATTCAAAACAAAAGATTAAGCCAACGCCAACCTGAGCGAAAAAAGGAACACTGCTTAGTTGCCATTTTCCAACGTCTTTTTAAGTGGTTTTGGACTCATATTGTAACAGCTTATGCATTTACCTTCTGGACATGCTATGTGTTGCTAAAGGAGTATGAGGCTGTGCTTCCACGCGTTTGCAATTTCTTGCATCAGAAAAGCGTCGGCCGGATCAATTTACTGTTCTTGTTAGGAACATACCACCAGATCCAGACGAATCTGTTAGTGAGTCTGTGGAGCACTTTTTCCTGGTCAATCACCCAGATAACTATCTCACACATCAGGTGGTATGCAATGCAAACAAACTTGCTAAGCTGGTGAAGAAGAGGAAAAGTAAGCAGAATTGGCTTGATTATTACCAACTGAGGTATTCCAGAAATAATGCAAAAAGGCCATTCATGAAGACTGGTTTTCTTGGGCTCCGGGGTGAAAAAGTGGATGCAATTAATTACCACATATCTGAAATTGAGAAGTTGTCCAAGGAAATTGAAGAAGAGAGAGAGAGGGTCGTGAAATATCCTAAATCAATAATGCCAGCAGCATTTGTTTCCTTCAAATCTCGATGGGGTGCAGCTATTTGTGCTCAAACTCAACAATGCAGGAATCCAACTCTGTGGTTAACAGAGTGGGCACCCAAGCCACGTGATGTATATTGGCAAAACCTGGCAATCCCATATGTTTCACTGGCAGTTAGGAGGCTGATAATGGCTGTTGCATTCTTTTTTCTGACTTTCTTTTTCATGATCCCTATTGTATCTGTACAAGCTTTGGCCAGTTTAGAGGGCCTTGAGAAAGTAGCACCATTCCTGAGGCCCGTAATTGAAATGAAATTTATCAAGTCAGTCATCACAGGTTTTCTACCCAGTATTGGGTTGAAGCTCTTTCTCATTTTCTGCCAACAATATTGATGATTATGTCCAAGTTTGAAGGGTTTACATCAATATCATCTTTAGAGATGAGATCAGCAACTAGATACTATCTTTTCAATTTAGTGAATGTATTCCTCGGCAGCATAGTTGCTGGCAGTGCACTGGATCAGCTAAACACATTCATTAAGCAATCTGCAAATGAAATTCCTAAAACAATCGGTGTAGCCGTACCAATGAGAGCCACTTTCTTCATTACTTATATTATGGTTGATGGATGGGCTGGAATAGCAGCAGAGATTTGATGTTGAAACCACTTATAATTTACCACTTGAAGAATTTTTTTTTCTTGGTAAAAACAGAAAAGGATAGGGAGGAGGCAATGGATCCAAGAAGTGTGGGCTTCAACACTAGAGAACCTGTTTGAAAAACACGAAATTGCGAAATCCCCACTTATCGAGCAAAAGCTCAAAGTTCTAAACAGAAAGGAAGAATTAACAGCCAAGATCAGATCAATTAAGAAAACAATGCGTTCTTCCACAGCATTGGCTTTTAAAGATGAGCTTAAAGCCAGAAAACGGGTTAGTTGTTGAGTTAAAAGGCAAGGTTGCTTGTGAGATTAGCAGTGCTGATGAGTTGACTCTGACAGAGCTTATGTTCAGTGGGGTTTTGAAAGATGTAAAGCCTGAAGAAATGGTGTCTCTACTCTCTTGTTTTGTTTGGCAGGAGAAGCTCCAAGACGCTGCAAAGCCTAGGGAGGGGACAGGGGAAGGGGTCGGCCATTTCGGGGTGATTCTTTTGGGGGCTCATGACTATTCTGTCTCCATGTTTTATGGGGGTGTGGCTCCATGTTTTAAGCCACTAGGGGTTTCAAAATAAAGAGGGAGAAAAGAGGAGAGAGCTGGGGGGATTCTTTCAAAAAAAAAAGAGAAAAGAGAGAACAGAAAAAAGAGAAGAGAGAGCACGAGGGAGCTTCAGCCCTCTTTCAACGAAAAAACAGAAAAGGAGAAACAAAGAGAGGGAGAGAGGGGAGAGCAGAGAGCGTGGAAAAGAGGTGCTAGAGAGCTTCAGCACTCTTTCAAAAAAAAAAGAAAGGAAGAAACGGTGGAAGAGAGCTAGATCATTTTTTTCTTCAAACACAGAAAAAAAAAAAAGAGAGGAGAAGAGAGAAAGAGAGTCCAAAAGAATATTTTTTTTCTTCTTCTTGATTTATTTTAAACAGATTGGCTAGAGAAAATAGAGAAAAAGGCTTGTTGTTCATCAATTTTTAGTCATTCTCTTCTCCACAAAGTCATTATTATCTTTGTTTTTGGTACAAAACTTCATCTTTTTAGGTAAAGTTCTTAGCTTTATTTTCAAGATCATTTCTTTTTTACTTTAGATACAATATTCTTGCTTTGTCTTGTTAAATTTGTACATAAAGTGTTAACTTTCTTTTTTTTTTTATGATGATGTTTATGATTTATAAAGCTCTAGTATATTGCTAAATAATTTGCTTAGTTTAATATATGCTTCTAATATATTCAAGATGATTTTTTTTTGCTTATTTATTTTATGTTATTTTTTGTTAATATGCCATTTCTCTTAATTATTTACATGATTATGCAAAAAGTTCCTAACTTTCATTATTTTGTATTCTTGTTTATTATTTTTCAAACTTGCTTTATCTATTCCACGTGTTTGTTTAGTTGAAAGTCTTAATCTTGATTAAAAAGATTGTATTTTTGAGCTTATATTGACATCCTTGATGGATTAAAAATCTAATCTTGATTTTAAAGGTCATAACTTTAAGTTGATTAACTTGTTTGTTTAGTTAAATGTTAAGCTTAAGGTTATAAAAATTGTACCTTTTTGTTTGTGGGTATTTTTGTTTGATTAAAAATGAAAGCTTGGTTAATAAAAATTGAATCTTTAAGTTTATTTTATTTTATTTTATTTTTTATTACTTTCATTTATTTAAATAGAAATAATCTTTGATTTTAAAAAATTGAATTTATAAACTTATATAAATGCATGTTTAGTTTAAGATTTAAATTTTTTTTTATATCATAGAAATTATCTTTTTGCCCTTGAATATGTGTTTTGTCTAATATAAAATTTATGCTTGCATATAAAATTACCTCTTTGCCCTTATGGATATGTTAGCTTAATTAGTAATTATATCATGTGTTAAACTACTGTTTTGTCCTTTTATGCATGCTTTTTAATTAAAAATTTAATCTTGTATGTAAAATTACCCTTTTGCCCTTGCATGTGTTTTTGCTTATTTAGTAATTGTATCTTGTATTAAGTTGCCCTTTTTGCCTTTGTATGTATGTTTGATTAATTAAAGATTGGATCTTATATGTGAAATTACCCTTTTGCCCTTGCTTATATATTTGTTTAATTATGAGTTGAATTTTGTATAAAATTACTTGACCTTGTATATGTGTTTGTATTAGTTGTCATGCAATTTGACCTTGTAAAATTAAATTTAAATTCCCATGTTTTACTTATTTTACCATATCATATTGTGTAATTAATTGTGTATGTATATACTGACCCATGTTTCCTTGTTTCATTCATGCATAATTAAAATTAGAATATCGGTTTTCAAAAATTCATATGCATGGGGTAACCGAAAGATGTCTTGGGAGTCTGAGGTTTCTGAAGGTTTTCTCCGATGAGATGTTTTCTCGGTGTCTAATCGAAAGTCCGATCGGGCCCGGGAGAATTCTTTCATCCCTTCAAAATTAAAAATGCGTTTTTCATGTAATTTTCATAAAAAGCATGCATCATGTTTACGATTTTCTTTAATTTCTTAAAATTTGCGAATGAACTCCAAAAATTTTCTTTTTACAAAAAGGAATGTTAATTCCAAAATCTTTTATCTTTATTTATTTTATTTTTATTTTTATGTTTTATTTTTATTTCATTTTAAGAAAATCTCTTGTTTAAGAGGCCCAATTAAATTAAAAGGAATGTTCATTCTAACATTAATTTCAAAACATGTTTTTTTGAGAGATCTTAATTACCCAATTATAGTTAAGGCCTCTCAAATTAATCCAAGTTTTGTTAAAAACCACTTTTAAAATTTCTTTTCTTAATTTTATTTCTTTGAAAGGGAATATTTATTTATTTATTTATTTATTTTTTCAAAATACCTTTTTTGGGAGGACTTTAGTATATTTAATTAATTAAGACCTTTCAAGTAAACTTCATTTTTATCAAAACGCATTTTTAACTTCAATAAAAGGAATGTTTATTCTTTAAATCTTTAATTTTTTTTAAATCAGTTTTATTTGATAAAAAGGATATTCATTTTTTTAGAGGTCTTAATTTATTAAATTTACCAAGGTTTTCCTATTAAACTAAATCTTTGTCAAACTATTCCCTTTATCAAATTAAAAGGAATATTTATTCCGACTTTGTTTTAAAATTAAATCTTTCTAAGAGATTTTAATTTGAGAAACCATAATTAAATTCTCTTAACGTGATTTTCAAAACATGAATTTAAGGATATTTATCCCAACCTCTTTGTAAAATATTTTCTAGAATGTTCCAATTAATATTCTCATAATTGAGACATTCTAAAATTAAAATTAAACCCTTGTTTTTCAAAAGGATATTTATCCTCATTTTTTTAAAATTTGACTTTGATTTTTGAAAAATATTTATTCCTATTTAGAAATTGATTCTCCATTTTAAGTAGGAAATTTCTTCAGATTCAAAATTGGGCTATGGATTTTCGCATCAAAAGGAATGTTCATTCCGACATTAAGTCTTTAAATTTCGAATTTAGTTTTTATAATGGGATGTTTATCCTACATTAAAAGGAATATTTATTCCGACATTTAAAATTATGTTTTTTTCTTAGAATGATTTTAAAACCTTTTTATAATCATTTGCCAAGTAAAATATTTCAAGGCTTTTGTGGTACCGATTTCCGGGCGTCTCGGTGGTGCTAATCCTTCCTCGAGCGTAACCGACTCACGAACCTAAAATCTTTTTCATAGACCAGTTTCTTTCCTTAACTTGACGTAATCTTTCTAGATTTACGTCGGGTTAAACAAGTAGGTGACTAACCACACCTATTCAAATAAAAGGTTAGTGGCGACTCCATTTGTTTTTCGATTGTTTAGTCCTGAGCATTTTTTCACGCCATGTCATTTATCATCGGAGCGGTAAAACGTCTCGACTGAAACGATGAAGAGGAATAAGGCAAGGATAATAAGACGGATAATGGGGAAAGAATGAAAAGAGATTACATCCAAGTGGTTAGCGAGTGGTACACCTGTTACTACTTGTCCGACCATTGGATACCAATGTTAAGAAGTATAATGGAGGAAGAGAAGAGAAAGGAAACGAAGATGGAGGAAGTGGAAATAAGAGAAAGATAAGTTGTAAACTTCAGTCCTAAAGAGATTAAAGGTGGTGTACCCTTTATCATTGGGTGATAATAAGAGTAAGAATGAGGAGACTTCCAAAGGATAATGTGAAATGATAACGAGAAGTGAATGGGAAGAAAGCAAGCGAAGAAAGAGTGTAATGCACAGAAATGATGGGAATGCCTGAATTCGTGCTAATGGAAGGCACGAAAAGAACTTCCTCTAGCATTGTGAAAACGCCTCAGAAGGAACTGGTGAGGAAGAAGAAAAGGAAAGGAAAAGAAAAGCACGCCCTTAAATAATGGATAAAGTAATGTCGTGATGTAGTGCGGAGGCTTTCTTAATAAAGAAAGAAAGCATAAAAACCCTAGGCAAAAGAAGATCTTAGGCTAATAAAAGAAGAACAAGGTTTAAGAAGAAAGAGAAACTTAGTTCTGTTGATGAACTAAGTTTGTTAACTAGGACTATAGCCTTAAAAGAAGAAAAGCATAACCTATCACTAGAAAACTTTAACCTTAATTTGTGATAATGTCATAATGAACCATAGGTTAATAGCTCCAAATGACTGACCAGGATTAGTAGAAGAATAAGACTAGGAAATTAGGGTTAGAGACAAAACCTAGGTGAGTAACTTAGAGATAGACTAAAGAAGAGCATAAAAAGGAGATTAAAAGGAGATTAAAAGAAGTATAGAAAGAGGACTAAGAAATATTTAGTGAAAGAAAGTGAATAAAAGACTTAGAAACGGATATTAGTTAAAGAGAGTTGAGCATAATGGACCTCGAACTCGAGTCAAGCCAAGGCACTACATCCTAAAGCGAATAAGTTAGAGAAAAAGAAATGAATAAACAAGGATTAATGGAGGCCAAAACCAAGAAAGAGAAAAAGAGGTCACGGAGACGGATTGGTGAAAAGAAGGGAAAGGAAAACCCTGATTAGTTAGATGATAAAAGAAGAGATAAAGAGGTTGGATAGAAAGAAAAATTGGAGAAAACATGAGAGAATGAGCACTCGTAGGAAACAAGTGAATAGAGATGATGGTATCTTAATGGATGACGGGTAAGGATGATATCAATAAAGAATGAATGAAAGAAAAGAAGAGAGAAATAGAGAAAAAACGATATGTAAGGATGATGATAATGAATAAGAATAATGATGATGATGGGAACTTTAAGGATAATCAAACACAGAGAATGAGGAAAGTGGATCGACCTAGGTAAGAGTCGAAGAAAGAAGTAAGGATAAGATGAGAATAAATAAGATAATGATTAAAACTGGAGAAGACAAAAAGGTGATTAAGTATAAACCAGAATAATGGTTGGAACCAAAAGGAGAGGAGAGGATGAGATTAGAGAAGTAAAGTGAGATAAAGGAATTGAGGTTAAGGAGTCAAGGAACAAAAAAGAATAAGTTAAATCTTTTAGAAGGAGGGGAGTAAGTTAACTTTGAGGATAAACTCCCCGAAGAATGATAAGTGAAGAAAAGATGTGGGAAATGAAGTCAAACCGAGCTAAAGTGGAATCAGCTTGGCGTGGGCAAGATAGTGAGGCAATGGGGGATAGAGAAAGGTGTTGCCCACGATAAATGAACCATGGTATCGAAAGACAAAGGAGTGATACCAAAATGTTAAGAGTCGAAGACGGCTAAGAGAAAGGAAACCCACATGTGAAAGCAAGAGATAAAGGAACTGAAACAGAAAAGATAACAAGAAGAAATCCCCGTACTTCTGTGAGCAAAGGATAAAGAAAGGAATTGATCAAGCTCGGGAACTTCTATGAGCACAGTCAGTATGAGGAAAAGAAAAGGAATTCTAACACCTAAGAGAATCAAAGGTGTTAAAAGGAAAGAGGAATAAGGATGAGAAAGATGAAGAAAGTCAGAGAAGACAACAAAGAAAGGGAAGAATGAGGCCAAGGTAAGGGAAACCTTGGATACAACGTGAAAGGTCACGTGGATCAAGGTAAAAGAGTTTGGATAAGAGAAAAGATATGGAGATGACCCTAAGGAAAAGGGCATAAGGATGACAAGAGCTGCATGTGATGCCTAAAGATGGCAAAAGACCAAAGAGAAAGTCAAGTTAAGTGAAGGACGAGATATCTCAAGAGAGAATAATGTGAAGAAAATGAAGCTACAAATGAAACCGCACGGGTTTGACATGCGTGATTTGCCTAGCTCCGTGTTGACGAGAAGGCAAGAGAAAGGTGGACCCCACAATGGACGTGGGCAAATGGAAAGGAAGAAAAGGAAAGAGATGGGGATAAGGAAACCCCAAATAGTACTGTTGATGAAAGGAGGAAAAGAAATTAACCATTAGCATTGAAGCTAATGTGAAAGAAAAGAGGTTGAAAGGAAAAGAAACACGCGACACCTCCTGAAGTGGGTACCTCAAGAAAATAAAAGTTAAGGAATGCCTAAGAGGCAAGAGAAATGGTATGAATGGGTATGAGGTCGAGGCTCAAATGTGATGGATTTGGGACCCATGTGTGGGGCGTCCCTATAAGAGAAAGGATTAGAGATCGAGATCTTGAGGATCTCTGTGATGACTACTCGAGAGTACCAGCCCGATGTGTGATTGGGGGTCTGCATGAGGCCACCCAGAGTTCTCCATCCCAGTAAGGATGAGAGATGAGATGTGATGGGCCATGGGCCCTGTATGTGATATGATGGGCCGAGGGCCCTATTTGTGATTATGATGGGGGGTCAAAGAGTGGGTCAGATTATGAGAGCCGAGAGGGCATGATATTTGATTCCTCTGTTGTGATGTGGCCAACTGTGGGCCAGTGTATACAAGAGCTCGACTCATACGCCATGAAAAAATAGAGTGGAAGTAAAAGACGAAACAAAGAAGCAAAACCAAGGTAGGGGGAAAGATAATTAACTCACCGCATCCTCGCTGCGGAGGCGAGGGAGTTAAGCGAAGATCTTACCCGATAGCTTTGTTACAAAGACGAGTACAAGACCACGAAATGACAATATATGCGGTAAAAGATGGCCTCAAAGCGAGAGGCAATGGTAATGAAAAAGGAGAGGAACTCCTAAGAAGAGTAAGAAGTGTGGAACCTCAAAGGTAACAAGAGGGTAGTCTCGTCAAGAGAGACTTAGAGAATGGGACGAGAACAAAGCGAGAGGATCAAGCAAGAACAGTTAAAGCAAAGAAAGAACCTCCGAAGGACACAATTAGAATCAAGAAAGCCTAACCCATGAATAGGTAAGGGTAGGCTATGTTAAGGAAAAGATTAGGTTCAAACTCAAGAGTAGAAGGGCAATGGAGCCACTCTTGAGAGAGAGAATGATCAAAGTGCACAGCGAAAGCGTGGTAAATTTCAGCGGCAAATAGTGAGGCGAACATTATTCGAAAACGAAACGAGCGCTTCGAACGGAAGCCAAATCTCCCTAAGCTACCTTATTTAATTTTGAGGACGAAATTTTTAGAAGGAAGGGAGAGTTGACACACCCGTACCTAGCACGACCTTTTCGTACGAACGGAATAGTACAAGATGACGCGATAATTAAACAATATGTCGGTTCGGCTGTGTCAAGTCTGAAGAGAAGATAGCTTAAAACAAGACGTTGTTGGGAGATGAGATTGGTGACCATGCATGGAATCTCTAAGTGGACTTCTTTAAGTCCATAGCCAATGGATTGGAGTCCATTGGTGAATTGGTCAATAGATCGGGCCAATAATCAAAGTTTTGAGGGGTTTAAAAGAGAAGAGAAAGTCTGACCAGGGTTCCGAATAGACTCGGTGCCGGGCTCCCCTATAAATAGGGGGGAGATGAGCTCTCCCCCTCATTTTCTCTCTTTTCTCTCTTCTCTCCTTTCTCTTTTCTCTCAACTGCTCCATTGGAGCAATTTTGGACTTTTGGCCGATCCGGACAAACCGACCGCAAGTTCAAGGCGAGATCTTGGTGAGTTGTTCTTAACTCCTTGATCTTCATTTTTCTAAGTTTGCACGCTTATCCATGCATTGGTCTAGGAGAAATCCAAGCTCAAAGTTAGTTTCAGCTTTTAGTTAGATTTTAAGTTTAGATTTGAGATTTATGAACTTTAAGCTTGTAATTCTCATTTCTGCTCCCGTAAACGTGTTGTGGGAGGTGAGAGGAACCTCCATCTCGAATTTTACGCCAAACGGTGGACCGAGGGGCTCGGGAGTCGAGGAAATGCCACAGATCCCGAGGAGGCCAGACGGCTCCCGCGCGGGACCTGGGCTGTCCGGCGCCGGACTGGGCCTTTCGGCCCAATCCATGCGCTTGGGCCTTGTTGGGCGCAAGCTGAGTTGGGCTCGGCCCAACTAGCATTGGATGGGCCTTTTGGCACAAATTTCAGGCCAGGCCCGACCCAGCTACAGGGGCAGGCCTGCCTGTCCCCGAATCGGTCCCTAGGGGCATTTTCATAATTTTTCACCAAGTGTCCAATTTTCACCCCGGAACCTTCCGGACACTTTTCTAAGCCCCAAATCACTTCCAAACATCGTCGTAGGTCATATTAGAGTCTTATAGGTGCATTCATAAATTTAACTATGAATGCTAACTCATATTTCCGTGTATTAGGGCTCCGGTTAATCAAGTGCGTTGATGCTCTGGAGGTTAAGCTACATGGAGCGCTTGGGAGTATACGAATCTCCCATCACTGTGAGTGACTTAGACTTCTTTGTTTAGCCACTGGGGAAAAAGGTTTTTAAAAATGATTTTAAAAACATAAATGTTTTCAAAAAGGTTTTGGGATACGGGGAATCCACACACACACACTTGTTTGTGATATACCCACACAGTGAGTGGGATGTTTTAAAAAGAAATATAAAAATTTATGTGTGTGTGAATATATGTTTTTTAAATATAAATGTTTTATGCGTATAAATATATATTTGAAAGATTATTATTATGATTATTAAGGGTATGATGCCCTTGGGAAATGAGTGATTGAGAGGGTTCCTCGGGGCTCCAATTTGCGGGAGTGTGGACTGAGTTTGAGAGCATGCATGATACTCAGCCGTGGACCGCCTATCGAGGGGCACGGTGAGTTGAGCCTGGTTGGGAGAGGTACGTAGGGAAACTCGCCAGAGCTTCAGTTCGCTGTGTTCCACCACAGCAAGGCGCCACCGAGGGAAAGGGCTAGGGAGATAGGAAAGAGAAAATAATTATAAATAAGAAAAGAGATAGCCCTCGGTGCAGTGAGGCGTAAGGTGACCGACGGGTCGTGCCTCCAGTATGATAGAGATGCCAGCCCATTTGAGATTTATATATTTATTTATTAAAAAGTTTTAAAAGAGCTTTCAAAAGAAAAATGTATATATATGTTAATATTATTTTATTTTAGATTTTCCTGTTTTCCCTAACCCCGATGGAGATTCATAGAACCTCTGTCACTCACCTGTATTCAATGTGGATGGATGCAGATTCGCATACAAAGTTGACTATAGAAAGGAGGCTCACTAGGAGATGTCGGTGGTTTAGGTTTAGTAGTATTCCGCTGCCTAGGTACTTCTTTCAAATTAATCCACCGGTGCACGTTTTAAGTTTATTTATTTTATTAAATGATTTCTAATTAAAATTTTAGTTTTGTTTTGCGGCGATGATATCCATTTCAATGGCTTGCGGTGCTTCGGGTGCGTGACCGACCGGCAAGTACTTCGAGGCAGCGTGGCGGTTGCCACGTGGCCGACCCGGGCGGGTAGAGCATGACATCATCATAATCATCATGCCCTGGGTTGCTCTAATGATAGATAGTTGTCTTCGTATCATTATACCCTAATCTCGGATCATTATCATTATCATACCTTAATCTTGGATCATTTTTAGTGTTATACCCTAATTTTGTGACATTTTTATTATATCAAAACTTTGGATCATTGTCATTATCATACCCTAATCTTGGGTCATTGTTATTGTACCCAATCCTGAGTCAATGTTTTATTGTCACTTTACTTTCCCTTGGATCATTGCTTGGTCATTTTTTCCCTATCTTGGGATCTTGTCTTTATCTTATTTGTGATCATCGTTGTGCTTGTATAAGAAGTGTCTACGTCTTTGCTCATTCCTTGAGTATTGAGAAGTGTATTCATTATGCATCATGTCATTGTTCAAAGATTACAGGTGCAAGTCCAATTCAAAATTGCGAGGTTCGTCATATACGAAACTTCTCAGGTAATTCTTCAAAACTGCTTTTACCCAATTTGTTCCATTCATCAAGTTCATTCCTGTTTAAGGTAGTTTTTTTTTTAATTTGTTCTATTTAGAATGAGTTGATTCTGTTTAGAAAGATTTGAATCTGTTTAGGATTGCTTGATTTTGATTATAATGATTTCTCAAAATTCCTTATTTAAAGATTCTTTGGGATTGGTTATGTTTAGAATGACTTCTCGAAATTCCTTGTTTAAGAGTTTTTCAAGATTAGTTCTGATTATAATGATTCCTCAAAACTCCTTGTTTAAGGATTATCCCAAATTTGTTCTATTTAAAGTGACTTCTCAAAATACAAAATCATCCATATTTAGAGTGATTTCTCAAAATTAATTTCGTTTAGAACAATTTTGTAAAATTGGTTCTATTTAAAACAATTTTCACAAATTTGAAGTCATCTTTGTTTAGAGTGATTATTTTTCAAAATTAGTATTGTTTAGTACATTTTTTAGTATAAAGTGTCTACGTATTTGCTTATTTCCTAATTATCCAGAAGCTTACACTTCTAGATCATTAAGAAATAATCAAAGAGGGGCAACTATAGACACTCTAATTTTTGCTCCTTTACTGTATAATCTTTTAATTTCCATATTCCATGACATTTATATGTATACTAATTTTTCTATTTAACTTATTTGTCCAATTGTCATTAACATTTCTCTTCATTGTAATTTATCATTTAAATTTGGTTACCATTTACTAAATTACTTTCATTGTCCTGTTTTAATAGTGTAGACATTTTATTTGACTACCTATTTCCCATTTTTATTATTATTTTTCCTTTAATTTCTCTTCCCATTTGCTATTGCCATTCACCTTCATTTTTATTTGTTTGTTAATTCTATTTTACTTGTGTTTTGTAAGGTAACGAGGACCAAATGGGTGAACTTTATTGCTGATGGACCTCAGGACAAAATTACAAAATATCATGACCCAACATTGCACAAGGCTGTACAGAAGATTGAGGCCTAAAATCATGAATTCATAGATTGCACGATTAAGGCCATTGGAAATTTGATCTGCAAGAACAAAATTAGCAAGATAATCTGGCCAACACAGCTAGCAAAATAGAACAAATAGAAGATAATTAGTAGAAGCTAAACTACAGGACAAATGACTACTCAACTAAAGGAGAGCTGTTCCTCACTTCCCCCATGTCCTCTCTCTTATATCTCCCACGTCCTCTCTCTCTTCCCTCCTCTATCAGCTCACAGGTGCCAGACTGTTCATCCTCATCTCCAAACATGCCCCTGAAAAAGAAACAAAAGCAAACACAACCAATGAGCAGAGAGAGACGTGAAGGTCCAACAAATCACAATGCATTCATGAAGGGAAAAAACAGGACTTTATGAGAAAAAATCACAGACCTCAGATTAACTGAGGGGGGACTCCTTTTGAACCCTTAAATGAAAACCCTAGAGTTGTAATACAAAAAGACATGAAAAAAAAAAGGAGAGCAATCAATCACCTCTAAAAAAAAAGAAGAAAATGAAAACAAAAAACAAAATAATTGAGGAAAGAAATTGAAAGAAAAAGGTTAGGAACTCTTAATTTGAGATTCATCCAGAAAATCAGTGTGATGGGGAAGCTCATTGCAGTCTTGAGGCTGCTATACTAGATTCCTAGAGGCATCGGATCATAAAGATCGGAGATTTAAGGTTTTATTTTCTGGATTTTAGAAACTGGATTTGACGCACCCGGACCTAATACGATTTTTTTGTACAAATGGAATAGTATAAGATAGCATATTAAGTGGATAATACGTCGGTCCGGATGTGTCTAATTAAGAAAAGTGTAAAAATTAGGATAAGACGGTGTTGGAAGATAAAGTAATTAATCGTGCATGGAAATTAGTAAAATGCCAAAAAGACCTCCAATTAAGTCCCTAGAAATTTATTATGGGCCCCGTTGGCATAAGAAATCAAAGGATTTAGCCAATGGGTGAAAATGGAAGAAAGTTGAAAAAGGGGAAAAAAGTTTGACCCGGGGCCCGAATAGACCCGTGTCGGGCTCCTCTATAAATAGGGAAGGGCCGAAGCCTTTTCCTTCATTTGTCTTTTTCTTTTTTCTTTCTTTTTGTCTTTTTCTCTCTGCAGCCAAACAGAGGCATTTTGGACTTTTGGCAGATCCGAACAATCCGACAATCAAATCAAGGTGAGTTTCCAGTATGTTATTTTACTCACCTCGATCTACATTATATTAAGTTTGCACATATTTCGATGCATCGGTTTAGCATAGATCTCAGTTTTTATTTTTTAACTGGTTTAATTTCTAAACTCAAATTGACGGATATTGGGCCAGTGAAATAAGGTGAGTTTTTAGTATGTTATAGTACTCACCCTAATCTACGTCATACTCCGTTTTCATGCATTTCTGTGCATCAGGTGAGAGTAAATTGGAGATTTAGTCAATTTAGGCTAAATCTCGATTTTTATGAAAATTGGACTGGTGTTTATTGTTTCTGCGTCGGCGGATCTGTCATGAATGCCATGAGGATCGCTTGTCTAAGTTTGTAAGTCGAAAGGAGGAGAAACGAGTGCCAAAACCGGGGAAGGGACTTGCTGAGGAATAGGTCAATCAAGTCTCTGTTTAGATATTTTTATATTATATTATTATATTTAAGATATTTATATATTATATTAATATATTTTAGATATTTATATATTATATCATTATAATATATAAATATCTCATAGGACAGCTTTTTGAGCCCAATTTCGGGTAGAACTTGGCCCAACCCATGTGGGGACTAGTCCAGTTCGGTTGTGGGACCCAAGGGCTTCGAGGGCATTTCGGTAATTTTTTGTCTAGAGTCCGATTTTAGCCCTGAAACCTCTCGGACACTTTGCTAAGCCCCAAATCACATTCAATCCTAGTCTCAGGTCATGTTAGAGCCTCGTAGATGCATTCATAAATTTAATTATGGATGCTAATGTATATTTCCGTGTACTAGGGCTTCGGTTGAATCGAATGCTGCGATGCTCCGAAGGTTGAGGTACATGGAGTGCTTGGGAGTATACGAATCTCCGAATACTGTGAGTGGCCTTACTTTCATTGCTTAGCCACTAGGGACAAACGTTTTAAAATGTTTTAAAAATATAAATTGTTTTAAAAGGTTTTACAACTGCTTTTGAGATAAGGGTAATCCACAACACACACGTTTATTTTGTGATACACCCATTTCGAGGATGGGATGATTTTAAAAGTGAAAAAGCCTGTGTGTGCTTAAATGTTTTAAATACATTTGTTTTGAATACATATATTTATATATGATAAATATATGGATGGGATGCGAGATGAGTAGTTGAGTGGCTCATCGGGGCTCCAATATATGTGGGAGCATGGACCGAGTTGGAGAAGCATGCTTGATTCTCAACCGTGGACCGCCTATCGAGGGGTACAGTGAGACGAGACCTTGGGAGAGGCATGTAGGGAAGCTCGCTAGGGCTCGAAAGCTGTGTTCCACCACAGCTGGCCACCACTGAGGGAACGGGCTAGAGAAAGAGAAATTATGAAAGTGTATTTTAAGAGAAAAGAGATAGCCTTCGGTGTAGTAATGCATACGACCGGCCAATCGTGCCTTCAGTGTATTAGATGCTAGCTCATATAGTATATTTTATTTTAAAGGTTTTAAATCAAATTCTCATTAGGAGAATTATAAAAAGGATTTTGAGAACAAGTTTATTTATTTTATTTTTATTTGATTTATTATATTTTGGATTACCCCTGTTTTCCCTAACCTCTATGGAGATTTATTGAACCTCTGTCACTCACCTGTATCTAATGTGGATGGATGCAGACTCACGGATGAGGTCAGCTAATAGAATGGAGGCTCACTAGGAGACGTCGGTGGCCTAAGCTTAGCGGTTTCTGTTGCGTAGGTATTCCTTTAAATTAATCCACTGGTATTACTTTAAAGTTTATTATTTTATTAAAAGATTTTTAATTTAAGTTTTAGTTGTTTTGCAGCTATCGTATCCATTTCAATGCCTTGCGGTGCTTCTGGTGCGTGACCGACCTGCACGTACTTCGAGGCGGTGCGGCGATTGCCATGTGGCCGACCCGGACGAGTCGGGGCGTGACAACTTGAATGGTATCAGAGCGTTTAAACCATTCTGATTGTTTTCAAAAGCTATAAAATATTTTTAAAGAGTTTTCGAACATTTTTAAACATTTTTGAAGCCAGGGGATTAAATAGGTTTAGAACTCCAGAGTTCGAGTATGTAGCTACTCAAAAGCGTCATAAATGATTAAACCTACTCTTAGAATACCTTCTTTAGTGACAAGCCACCAAATAGTGTTCTCGAGTGTGGTCTTTAGGTGAGATGACACCACGACTGCCTTTTCCTCTGGATTCGTGAAAGTAAAGCACGTTTTCCAAGAATATTTTCAAAGCCAATTCTTCAACTTACGATACTTTTCCTACTCGATAGCTAACCATGCAAGGGATGGTCTTTCCCTTGAGATGACGAGATAGACGATATCTCGTTCAATCCTTCTTGGTAGCCTAGTCAGAGGCTTACCAGTGAAGAGAACTGGTTTGATGCCCAACCTTTGAGGTTGTGGGAATTGAGACTCGCTAGTAAAGCAGCGAGTTTGAAGCCTAAACTAGATGCGTTCCCCCATTCTTTACACTAGTGACGCGTAATAGTCGGGAGGAGGTGAAGTGCCAAGAACAACGTAAGAGGCCAAGATGGGGCCTAACGTGAGTGAACGCTAACCTCACTCTGTTGCTCTCTACACCACTGGTGTGTAGCATAGGAGAGAGAGTTGGGTTAGAAAGAAAGAAATCGAAGGAGTCGATCACGGAGGATATGATTGACCAAAAACCTCAAGACGTGAGATGAAGCATCCGAGTAACTATATGAAGGATCGAGGTGGACCTCATAAAGCATCAAATAGGAGGTGAAGTGAAGCGATTGCTGAAGAGCCCACAGGTTGGCAAGCCCACAGGTTGGCAAGCCCACAGTTTGCCTAGAAGATGCTCCTGGGAGTGGGCATGATGTAAGAGAGGAGTTGCAGCAAGGACTAGCTGACTTCTTTTGTACTTACATAGTGTTGGGTAAGTGGTGAAACTAAGAGGGGCATAGGTGGACGAAAGAAAGTCCATCTGGAGTAAATTAAGAAGAAGCATCCAAGGAAATTGGAAAAGATCGAGTAAGTACAAATCACGAGGGATGAGATGATGGAAAATCACTTAAGGATGAGAGAAGGATTGATAAGAGAAAAGCCTAAAGGATTCAAGGATGATAAAAAGGAAGAGTAAGGAAGAAAGAACAAGAGAGAAGCCATTCTTAGGAAACGATGAGGAGGAATAAGGCAAGAATGATAAGACGGATAATGAGAAGAGAATGAAAAGTGATCACATCCAGATGGTTAACGAGTAGTACGTCAGTTACTACTTGTTTGACCATTGGATACCCATGTCAAGAGAGGATATTAGAGAAAGAAGAGAAAGGAAATAAAGATGGAAGAAACGGAATAAGGAGAGAGATGAGCTAGAAACCTTCACTTCTAAAAAGTTAAAGGTGATCTACCCCTTATCATTGGTTGATAATGGGAGTAAGAAGGAGGAGACCTCTAAAAGATAGTAAGAAATAATCTTGTTGAAGTCAATGGGAAATAAGCAAGCGGAGAAGAGTAGAATGCATGGCAATGATGGGAATGCCTGCATGCATGCGAAGAAAGAGCACGAAGAGAATGTTTTTCGAAATTGAGAAGACATCACTAGAAGGAACTAGTAAGAATAAAGAAGGGGAAAGAAAAGAGAGGCAAACCTTTAAACAAAGGAAAAAGAAATATCGTGATGTAGTGCAGAGCCTTTCTCAATGAAGAAAGAATGCACAAAACCCTAGGTAAAAGGAGATCATAAGCTAATAAAAGAAGGATAAGGGCTTAAGAAGAAAGAGAAGCTTAGTTCAGTTGATGAGCTAAGTTTTGTTAACTTGGAATAAAGCTTTTAAAAAAAGAAAAGTATAACCTATCACTAGAAAACTATAATTTTAAATAGCGATAATGTCATAATGAATCATAGGTTAATAACTCCAAATGGCTGACTATGATTAGTAAAGATTAAGACTAGGAAATTAGGGTTAGAAACAAAACCTAGATAGATAACCTAGGGATAGGTTAAAGAAAAAGAATAAAAAGGGGATTAAAAGAAGCCTAGAAAGGGGGATTAAGAAAGATCTAGTAAAGAAAGTGTATAAAAGACTTAGAAAGGGATGTTAGTTAAAGGAAGTCGAGCATAATGGACCCAAATTGGAGTCAAGCCAAGGCACTACATCATAAAATGAATAAGCTAAAGAAAAGAAAGAATAAACAAAAATTATTAGAGGTCAGAGTCGCCATGATAAGAAGGGGGTTAAGGGTATAAATTGGTGAAAGGAACAGGAAACCCCAAGCTATTTGATTTTGGAAGAAGAGAACAGAAGATTTGAGAATGTGAATTGGTGAAAAGAAAGGAAAGGAAAACCCCTAATTATTTAAGTGATGGAAGAAGAGATAAAGAGGTTGGATAGAAAGAAAAATTGGTGAAAACATAAGAGAAAGAGCACCCGTAGGAAACGAGTGAACGGAGATGATCGTATCCTAATGGACGACGGGTGATAAGGAATGATATCGGTAAAGAATGAATGGAAGAGGAGAAAAGAGAAATAAAGAATGAAGATATCAAAGCATGATGGGGTAAATAAGGTGAAAGGATGACGATGATGAGAATGATAATGATAATGGAAATTTGAAGAATGATTAAACCCAGTAATGAGGAAAGTGTATTGACCTAAGTAAGAATTAAAAGAAAAATGAGGATAAATCGGAATAATGGTTGGAACTGGAGAAAACAAAGGGTCAAGGCATGGCAAAAGTGTGAGATAGAAGGAATTAAGAGTAAGGAGTCAAGGAATACGGAAGATAAGTTAAATTTTTAGAAAGAGGGGAGTAAGTTGACTTTAAAGATAACCTCCCCAAAGAATGATAAGTAAAGAAAGGATGTGGGACATGAAGCCAAACCAAGCTAAAATGGAGTTAGCTTGGCGTGGGCAAGGTAGTGAGCTAATGGGGGATAGAGAAAGGTGTTGCCCGCAATAAATAAACCATGGTATTGAAAGACAAAGAGGAGATATCAAGGAGTTAAGAGCCTAAGATGGCTGAGCCAAAGGAAACACACATGTGAAAAGCAAGAGATGAGGGAACTAAGATAGGAAAGATGACAAAGGAGAACCCCGAGTACTTAATGGAAGGAGTACGGGGATAAGGAAAAGAATTGATTAAGCTCATAAACTTCTATGAGCACAGTCAGTATGAGGAGCAAAAAGGAAATTCTACACCCAAGAGAATGAAAAGTGTTAGAAGAAAAGAGGAATAAGGATGAGAATGATGAAAGAAGTCAGAGAAAAAAAGCAAAGAAAGGGAAGAATGAAGCTAATGTAAAGGAAACCTTGGGTAAGACGTGAAGGGCCATGTAAATCAAGGTAAAAGAGTGTGAAGAAGAGGAACGATATGAAGATTACCTTAAGGAAAAAGGGTACGGAGATTACAAGAGTTGCAAGTGATGCCTAAAGATGGCAATGGACCGGAGAGAAGATCAAATTAAGTGAAAAAGAGGAAACCTCAAGAGAGAAACACAAAGATGAAGAAGTTACAAAGAATGCAGCATGTGTGTGATGAGCGTGAATTATGCTGTTTCGTGTTGACGAGAAGGCAAGAGAAATGTGGACCCCACAATGGACGTGGGCGGATGAAAAGGAAGAAAAGAATAAAGATGGGGATAAAGAAAATCCCAGACAACACTATTGATAAAAGGAGGAAAAGGAAGTCATAGTAAAGAGAAAAACAAAGACAAAGAGTACGCAGCGATCACAACATGATGTGATCGGCTACATCCCGTGTTGACAGGAATGTCAATGGAGAAAGAGATCCCTTTTAGAGGCCTGAGTGGCCCAAGAGGCATAAAAGACGAGAAAAAAAAGCCCAAGAGGCTAGAGAAATGGCATGGATGGGTATGAGGTCGAAGCTCAGATATAGATAACTTGGGAGCCATGTGAGGCGTCCCCATGAGAGGAAGAATCAGAGATTGAGATCTTGAGGATCTTTGTGATGACCACTCGAGAGGACCGACCCAATGTGTGATTAGGGTATGCATGAGGCCACCCAGAGTTCTCCATCCCAGAGAGGATAAGAAATAAAATATGATGGGTCGTGGGCCTTGTATGTGATGTGATAGGCTGAGGGCCCTATGTGTAATTATGATGGGCGGTCAGAGAGTGGGTTAGATTGTGAGAGCTGAGAGGGCATGATCTCTGATTCCTTTGAAATGATATGGCCAAGTGTGGGCCAGTGTGTACTAGAGCTCGACTCATACGCCATGAATTTTGAATGGAAGGAGATTGGAAAAAGAAAGAATGGGAGTAAGGAATGAAACGGAGAAACAAAACCAAGATTGGGGGGAAGACTATTAAGTCACCATATCCTCGCTATGGAGGCGAGGGAGTTAAGCTAAAGTCTTTCCCAAGAGCTTGGTTACAAGGACAAGTACAAGACCATGAAATAACGAGGAACACGACGGAGGATGGCCTCGAAATGAGAGACAGTGGCAATAAAAAGGAGAAGAAACTCCTAAGAAAAGTAAAATGTGTGGAACCTCAGAGATAATAAAAGGATAATCTCATCAAGAGAGACTTTGAGAAAGAACAAGGACAAGGATAAGGCAAAAGGATCGAGTTAGCGCAGTGGAAGCGAAGTGAGCCTAACCCACGAAAGGGTAAGAAGAGGCTATGTTAAGGGAAAAGATGAGATTCAAACTCAAGAACAAAAGAGAGGTGGAGCTGTTCTTGAACAAGCATGATAGAAAGAGATTTGACGCGAATTGGTGGGCGTCAGCAACGAATAGTGATGTGAACACTATTCGAAAACGAAAGGAGGGCTTCGAATGGAAGCCAAACCTCCCCAAGGTACCTCATTTAATTTCGAGGACAAAATTTTTAGAAGGAGGGGAGAGTTGACACACCCGGACCTAATACAATTTTTTCGTACAAATGGAATAGTATAAGACGGCGTATTAAGTGGATAATACGTCGGTCCGGATGTGTCTAATTAAGAAGAGATGTAAAAATTAGGATAAGACGGTGTTGGTAGATAAAGTAATTAACCGTGCATGGAAATTAATAAATACCAAAAAGACCTCCAATTAAGTCCCTAGAAATTTATTATGGGCCCCGTTGGCACAAGAAATCAAAGGATTTAGCCAACAGGTGAAAATGGAAAAAAGTTGAAAAAGGGGAAAAAAGTTTGAACAGGGGCCCGAGTAGACCAGGTATCGGGCTCCTCTATAAGTAGGGGAGGGCCAAAGCTTTTTCCTTCATTTGTCTTTTTCTTTTTTCTTTCTTTTTCTCTTTTTCTCTTTTCTTTCTTTTTCTCTTTTTCTCTCTGGAGCCAAACAGAGGCATTTGGACTTTTGGCAGATTCAGACAATCCGGCAGTCAAATCAAGGTGAGTTTCTAGTATGTTATTTTACTCACCTCGATCTACGTTATATTAAGTTTGCACATATTTCCATGCATCGGTTTAGCGTAGATCTCAATTTTTCGTTTTTGACCGGTTTAATTTCTAAACTCAAATCGGTGGATATTGGGTCGGTGAAATAAGGTGAGTTTTTAGTATGTTATAGCACTTACCTTAATTTACGTCATACTCCATTTTCACGCATTTCTGTGCACGGGTGAGAGTAAATTGGAGATTTAGTCAATTTAGGCTAAATCTCTGTTTTTACAGAAATTGGACCGGTGTTTCTTGTTTCTGCCTCGACAGATCCATCATGGATGCCACGAGGATCGCCTGTCTAAGTTTGTAAATCGAAAGGAGGAGAAACAAGTGCAAAAACCGGGGAAGGGACTGGCTGAGGAATAGGACGATCGAGTCCCTGTTTAGATATTTTTATATTATATTATTATATTTAAGATATTTATATATTATATTAATATATTTTAGATATTTATATATTATATCATTATAATATATGAATATCTCGTAGGAGAGCTTTTTGAGTCCAATTTCGCGTAGAGCTTGGCCCAACCCATGTGGGGCCCAGTCCAGTCTGGTTGTGGTTTCCATGAGCTCCGGGGGCATTTCGATAATTTTTTGTCTAGAGTCCGATTTTAGCCCTAAAACCTCCCAGACACTTTTCTAAGACCCAAATCACATTCAGGCCTAGTCTTAGGTCATGTTAGAGCCTCGTAAGTGCATTCATAAATTTAATTATGGATGCTAATGTATATTTCCGTGTACTAGGGCTCCGGTTGAATCGAATACGGCGATGCTCCGGAGGTTGAGCTACATGGAGTGTTTGAGAGTAAATGTTTTAAAAATATAAATTGTTTTAAAAGGTTTTACAACTGCTTTTAGGATAAGGGTAATCCACGACACACACGTTTTATTTTGTGATACACCCATTTCGAAGATGGGATGATTTTAAAAGTGAAAAAGCCTGTGTGTGCTTAAATGTTTTAAATATATTTGTTTTGAATACACATATTTATATATGATAAATATATGGATGGGTTGCAATATGAGTAGTTGAGTGGCTCCTCGGGGCTCCAATATATGTGGGAACATGGATCGAGTTGGAGAAGCATGCTTGATTCTCAGCCATGGACCGCCTATCGAGGGGCACAGTGAGACGAGATCCTGGGAGAGGCATGTAGGGAAGCTCGCTAGGGCTCCAGAGCTATGTTCCACCATAGCTGGCCACCATCGAGGGAACGGGCTAGAGAAAGACAAATTATGAAAGTGTATTTTAAGAGAAAAGAGATAGCCTTCAGTGTAGTAATGCATACGATCGGCCAGTCGTGCCTTCAGTGTATTAGATGCCAGCTCATATAGTATATTTTATTTTAAAGGTTTTAAATCAAATTCTCATTGGGAGAATTATAAAAGAGATTTTGAAAACAAGTTTATTTATTTTATATTTTGGATTACCCCTGTTTTCCCTAACCCCGATAAAGGTTCATTGAACCTCTGTCACTCACTTGTATCCAATGTGGATGGATACAGATTCGCGTACGAGGTTAGCTAATAGAATGGAGGCTCACTAGGACACATCGGTGGCCTAGGCTTAGCAGTTTCCATTGCGTAGGTATTCCTTTAAATTAATCCACTGGTATTACTTTAAATTTTATTATTTTATTAAAAGATTTTTAATTAAAGTTTTAGTTGTTTTGCAGCTATGGTATCCATTTCAATGCCTTGCGGTGCTTCTGGTGCGTGACCGGCCGGCACGTACTTCGAGGTAATGCGACGGTTGCCATGTGACCTACTCGAGCAGGTCGGGGCGTGACAGGATTTTACTGGTAGAAAGGATTCTTTGGATTTTTTGCTGAATTGAAAAGGAAAAAGCTTTGAAGAAAGAAAAAGGGCAAAAGGCATCAACTTTGACTAAGGCTTCCAACGTCAGAAGCTTTTGGAGCAGTGGGTCTTTTCTTTGGGTCAGTTTTCTTCAGTCCAGCTCAGCAGAGTCTTCACTCCTTTTTGGGTAATTATTCTGCGCCCCCCAGATATTACTTTTGATCTGGACTTCAATCCTTTGTCCATTGGGATGGTAATTTATGCTTGATTTTTGAGGAGTGCAACGATGCTCATTTAGTTTCTTCAGTTGTGTGCATGTTGGAGACCTGTTACTGTTCACCTATTATTTATGCTTGATGATGATGTTTATGGCCACTGTAAAATTCCATCGTGTATATTGTCAATACGTAAATTCATGTTCTGTGCTTAATTCATGAACTAGATGTATCTTTTGAATGCTAATGATGCCATAATTACATACTGTTGCTAGTGTCAATTTGAATCATCTTTAAGCCATTTTTTTTGGGGTTGCCACGTATCATTGTTCATATTTCGCAAGTCACATGACCCATGCATGCATCATAAGCCAAATTGGGATGTCCAATTACATATAGTATACTTTACTTTTTTTCAGTTTGTATATCATGTTCGTATTTGTTAATCATCCTTATTTTCCTTTAATTGCCACGTGCATTCAAGTTTCCTAACTGGTGGTATATTCTTATGCTTTTGTGCTTTTATATTCATCACTTTTAATTCTTTATGCGTATATTGTCTTTCATCTAGATATATCTATAGTACTAGGATTGTAAAAATGCAATATTTCAACATTAGAAAGCACTATAATATTCGTTTATCCTTATTTTCTCCCTTATCATTATTATCCATGCTATTTTTGTAAAATTTTGCTCATGTTTGCATATACTAATCCTTATTTATATTATCTTGTCATTTCATATATATGGTAATTAGGGCTTCATTTTCAAAAAAATTCATATGCATGGGGAGGCCGGAGGGTGCCTCGGGAGTCCGAGGTTTCCGAAAGTTTTCCCAGATGAGAGGTTTTTTGGTGTCTAATCAAGAGTCCGATCGGGCCCGATGGAATTTTTTATCCCTTCAAAATAAAAATATATTTTTCTCATTTAATTTTCATAAAAAGTATGTACATATCATGTTTATGATTTCTTTAATTTGTTAAAATTTGAAAATGAACCCCACAAAAATATCTTTTTACAAAAAGGAATGTTAATTTCAAAATCTTTTATTTTTATTTATTTTATTTTTCTTTTTGTACTTTTATGTTTTATTTTCATTTTATTTTAAGAAAATCTCTTGTTTAAGATGCCCAATTAAAGTAAAAGGAATGTTTATTCTGACATTAATTTCAAAACATGTTTTAAAAGTTTTTTGAGAGATCTTAATTACCCAACTATAATTAAGGCCTCTCAAATTAATCCAAATTTTGTTAAAAAACCACTTTCAAAATTTCTTTTCTTATTTTTATTTCTTTCCTTTTTAATGAAAAGGAATATTTATTTTCTTTTTCCTTTTCTTTAGTTTTTTCAAAATACTTTTTTGGGAGGATTTTAGTATGTTTAATTAATTAAGACCTTTCAAGTAACTTCATTTTTATTAAAAGGAATTTTTAGCTTCAATAAAAAGAATGTTTATTCTTTAAATCTTTAAAATTCATTTTCAACATCCTTTTTATTCGATAAAAAAGACATTCATATTTTTTTAAAAAAAGTTTTGTTTGAAAGGTCTTAATTTAATAAATCTATTAAAGTCTTCCAATTAGACTAAATTTTTGTCAAATTATTCCCTTCATTAAATTAAAAGGAATATTTATTCTGACATTGTTTTAAAATTGAATCTTTCTAAGAGATTTTAATTTAAGTAATCATAATTAGTCTCTTAATGTAATTTTCAAAACTTGAATTTAAGGATGTTTATCCCAACCTCTTTGTAAAATGTTTTCTAGAAGGTTTCAATTAATATTCTTATAATTGATACTTTCTAAAATTAAAACTAAACTTTTGTTTTTCACAAAAGAATATTTATTCTCATTTTTAAATTTGACTTTGATTTTAGAAGAATATTTATTCCTATTTAGAAAGTGAATCTCCATTCTAAGTAGGAAATTTCTTCAAATTCAAAATTGGGCTATGGATTTTCACATTAAAAGGAATGTTTATTTCGATATCAAATCTTTAAATTTCGAATTTAACTTTTATAATGAGATTTTATCCCTCATTAAAAGGAATATTCCGAAATTTAAAATTATGTTTTTCTTAAAATGATTTTGAAACACATTTTGTTATTATTTCTAAGTAAAATATTTTTAAGACTTTTGTGGTACCGATTTCCGAGCGTCTTGGGGGTGCTAATCCTTCCCCAAGCGTAATCGACTCCCGAACCTAAAATCTTTTATTTGTAGACCAGTTTCTTTCCTTAACTTGACATAATCTTTCTAGATTTATGTTAAGTTAAACAAATAGGTGACTAACCACACCTAATCAAATAAAATGTTAGTGGCAACTCCATTTGTTTTTTCAACTGTTTAGTCCGAAGCATTTCTCACACCATATTATTTATTGTTGAAGTGGTAAAACGTCTCGACACTTCCTATACAACATGACTTTGAAGCTTCCACATCCACTCAAAACCCAAAGGCACACAAATTTTTCCCATCCTAGTTCAAACCCTAAAGAAGTGGCTCCCTTTCCCTCTAGATTAACAATGAAGCCTAAAGAGAACATTGAGCCGGACATTCTAGACATCTTTCGTCAAGTTCAAGTTAACATTCCTCTCCTTGATGCCATCAAACTAGTCCCCTGATATGCCAAGTTTTCTCAAGGACTTGTGCACTTACAAGCGTAAGCTAAAAGGGAATGAAGTGATCACCTTGAGTGAAAATGTGTCGGTAGTTCTTCAACATAAGCTCCCACCCAAATGCAAGGATCGAGGTTCTTTTTCCATCCCTATTACTATTGGAAATACTCAAATTCAGAAAGCAATGTGTGACTTAGGAGCTACAATTAGTCTTATGCCACATTCTCTTTATCTTTCCTTGGACATGGGGCCTTTGAAAAACACCCAACGTGGTAATTCAGTCGACGGATAGATCTTGTGTATTCAAAGAGAGTCTTAGAATATGTCTTGGTTCAAGTTAATGAATTGGTCTTTCCTGCTGACATTTATGTCCTAAAAATGGAGAATGAGGAAGGTCCTTCGTTCTCTTCTATTCTTCTTGGCTGGCCATTCCTCCGCACCACTAGGACCAAGATTGATTGTCATGAAGGCCTTCTTTCCATGGAATTTGATGGAAAGGTAGTTACTTTCAGTCTCTTTGATGCCATGAGATATCCTATAAATGATCAATCTATAATGGCTGTAGACTTCATCAATGTTTGCTCTATATCTCCGTTGGACTTGGTTCAAGAGGACCCTCTAATTGCTACCCTAACTCAGAGCATTGACTTCGATACCTTAGAGTTTGAAGAAGAAATCTATGATGAAAACATCAAGCTTATCTTAGCTTCCTTGGCTGCACTCCCCTCTAAATAAACCATTGCCAATGTTTCCTACATATGTCTCCCCATCCCTTCCACTAAACTTCTTCCATCTATCATTGAACCACCTACAGTTAAGCTTAAACCTCTTCCGACCCATCTCTAGTATGCTTTCCTTTGGGAGAATGATACTCTTCCAGTGATTATTTCTAATGCTCTCACTTCCAACCAAGAGCTTCAACTTCTTCAAGTTCTTAAAGCTAGAAAAGAAGCTATTGGGTGGTCGGTTGCTGACATTAAGGGTATTAGCCCCTCAATTCGCCTGCACTGGATATTGTTGGAGGATGATGCCAAACCAAGCTGGCAACCTCAATGCCGTTTGAACCCTTCCAAGATGGAGGTAGTAAAAAAAAAGGAGATATTGAAGCTTTTGCAAGTTGGCATTATCTATCCTATCTCAAACAGCAAATGGGTTAATCCCGACCAAATGGAGCCTAAGAAGACCAGCATCACGATTGTACAAAATGCCAATGGTGACCTTGTCTCCCAAAGGGTGCAAAATGGTTAGAGAGTGTGTATTGATTATAGGAAACTCAATGATGCCACTAAGAAAGATCACTTTCCCTTGCCCTTCATTGATCAAATGCTTGAAAGGTTGGCTGGCAAAGCTTTCTATTGTTTCCTTGATGGATACTTCAGCTACTTTCAGATTATGATTGCTTCGGAAGACCAAGAAAAGACTACATTCACTTGCCCTTTTGGCACATTCTCATATAGGCGCATGGCTTTTGGCCTTTGCAATGCTCCGAGTACATTCCAACGTTGCATCATGAGTATTTTCTCTGAGTATGCGGAGAAAATTATTGAAATGTTTATGGATTGCTTGGATAACCTTGCTCTTATTCTTGATCGATAATTGTGTTAGGCCATTTAATTTCAGCCAAGGGCATTGCGGTGGACAAAGCCAAGATTGACATCATTCAGAATTTGCCATACCTTTCCTCCATCAAGGTTGTTCGATCTTTTCCTTGGTCATTTGGGGTTTTACCAATGTTTTATCAAGGATTTCTCCAAGATTGCAACTCTCATGTGCCATCTGTTACAGCAAGATGTCCCTTTTGACTTTGATGAATCATGCAAAAAGGCCTTTGACAAGTTGAAGACTACTCTGACCTCAGCCCCTATCTTGCATCCTCCCAATTGGGACCTTTCTTTCAAGCTTATCTGTGATGCAAGTGATATGGCTGTCGGTGCAGTGCTTGGTCAACATGTAGGAAAGATTCCACATGTTATCTACTATGCTTTAAGCACCTTAAATGCGGCTCAGAAGAATTACACAACCACGGAAAAGGAGTTTCTTGCCATTGTATTTGCATTGGATAAGTTCTGTTCTTATTTGCTTGGCACCAAGGTGGTTGTGTTCCCTGATCATGTAGCCCTTAAGTATCTCCTTGCTAAGAAGAAAGCTAAACATCACTTGATTCATTAGATCTTGCTGATTCAATAGTTTGACCTTGAAATCAAGGACAAAAAGGGTGCTGAAAATTTGCTACCTGATCATCTCAGTCGATTGGTAAGTTCTGAGGTAACTTATCCCATTAATGATGTCTTTCCGGATGAAATGCTCTGTGTTGTCAATGTTCAAGTTCCTTGGTATGCTGACATTGTTAATTATCTTGTTGCTAAGGAATTTACTAGTGATTTCCCTAAGGCAAAGAGAGACAAACTTAAACATGATGTTAAATCTTATGTGTGGGATAACCCTATTTATGGAAGCATTGTAGTGACTTGATTTTTAGGAAATGCATCCTCGATCATGAACTTTAAAGTGTTTTATCTTTTTGTCATTCTCATGCATGTGGAGGCCATTTGGGTCCCCAAAAAACTGCTAGGAAAGTGGTTGAATGTGGTTTTTAGTGGCTTTCGATGCTCACTCTTTTTGCAAGTCATGTAACAGTTGTCAAAAGGGGGGGGGGGGGTCACTCCTAGAAACCAAATGCCCCTACATTCTTTTGTTGTCTATGAAATTTTTTATGTATAGGCAATTGACTTCATGGGACCATTCCCCAAGTCTAATGGTTTTGTTTATATCTTACTGGCTTATGATTATGTATCTCGTTAGGTAGAGGCCAAAGCCACCCGCACTAACGATTCTAAAGTGGTTTGCGAGTTTCTTAGGTCTAACATCTTTTCTCGCTTTGGAGTGCCTCGTGTTCTCGTAAGTGGTAAAGGCGTCCACTTCTGTAGCAAGTTCATGGCATCACTCTTAAAGAAATATGGAGTTACTCATAAGGTGTCCACCACATACCACCCTCAAACCAGTGGACAAGCTAAAATTTCAAACTGAGAAATCAAAGCAATTCTTCCAAAGACAGTCAATCCTAACCAAGCAGATTGGAGTCAACGACTTGAAGATGCATTGTGGGTGTATCGGACTGCCTACAAAACTCCACTTGATATGTCTCCATACTGTTTAGTATATGGGAAAGCTTGCCACTTGGCGATAAAGTTAGAACATCATGCTTTTTGGGCCATTAAAAAAATGCAATCTCAACATTGATGAAGTCGATGTTCATAGGAAACTTCAACTTCAAGAGCTAGTGAAATTTTGCCATGATGCATATGAGAGATCTTTTATCTACAAAGAACGCACTAAAGCCTATCGCGACAAGCTTCTAAAAAAGAGAACATTTCATGATGACCAAAAAGTACTACTCTACAATTCCAAGCTACATCTCTTTCCTGGAGAGCTTAGGAGTAGATGGACTAGTCCCTTCATTATGACCAAAGTGTTCGACCATCGTGCGGTGGAAACTCAAAGTTTGGCCACCTCCAAAATCTTCAAGGTCAAGGGTCATCATTTGAAATCTTACTATGAAGGTGTTCCGGTTTCTTTCATGGAGGACATTCTTTTCACTGACCCTACTTACTCCTGAGTCTACTCAGCTTATCATTCAGTCGGGCCAACTATATTAAACAAAGGCACAGCTTGGGAGGCAACCCAAGTTCTCTCTTTAATTCACTGTAATGTATTCTTTTTCCCCTTATTTATTCTTGCATTATTCTTCACTCTTGCATGTATTCATTCCATCGACATATTGCTAAGAGTTCATGAGGTTCAATATGGAGTTAGCCATTTGAAATTTGACCTACACAAGAGGGATTCTCTAGTTTTCTACACTTCGAAGTCTACAGATTTGAATTTGAGAATTATCAAAGGGTAGTTAGGGCTCTCAGAATGTTTTATCCATCGACGGATCATTAATTCACACGTCGATGGATGGTCTTGGTACTAGCACGTTTTCTAGTTGTAATTCACATCCGTCGACGTCTCTGATCTTATACGTCAACGGATGATGTGGGTAGGGAGTTGGCACTTTTAACCCATCGATGGCTAAACCTTTAGACGTTGACGAATGACACGGGCATAGGCAACATCTGAAGTTAAGCTTTTGGATGTTGACATATAATCACATAGCGGTCGACGGATTATCTGGAAATCGACACATGAACGCCCTCGAAGTCCTATCCGTCGACGGGTAAACACTCATACGTCGATGGATTACTCAGGATTTGTCATTTTAAAGCCTTCATCAGCGCATTTACTCGCCAAATACTGTTCCCCTTTAAAACCGACCCCCCTCCCTCCAAAAACACCCAACCTGCAAAACCTTCATTCTCAACCTAATCTTCTATAAAATAACATCCCATTCCTTTTCCATCACAAAAATCCTTTCAATTCACTCCTCATGACTTTCCATCCAACCATTTCAACAAATTCAAAGATTGGAGTTTTTAGAGCCAAAATTGGGCAATTTTCTGATTGGAGCACTTGGACCAAATTGGTTTGAATTGAGCACTTTAGTCAGTTAGTTCTTCTATTATTCACTTCTGTTGGTTAACTTAGCATCGAAATTAGAAGCTATTCCTTGGATTTAATGATCTTGATCTTACCATTTCAATGTTCATGTATATACTCTTTGATGGAATCTAAATTAGGCTATTCTTGTTGAATCCTTGGGTTTCTTTGCTGCCATACTTGTGATGATCAACTGCAAATAAGTACTATCTATGTGCTGTTCAACATAAAGGTGTTCATTGTGGACAATTCTTGAGTTTGGTTCAGGTTATCTACTTTCTATTCTAAGCGTTCGACAAAATGTCAAAGAGAACTCGCCAATCCAAGCCAAAAGCCACCACTGAACCCCCTCCACCTCCCAAGTGTAATGGTGTTTCCAGTTCCTCCAAAGCACCAAAAGCATCCAAGGCAGCTAAAGGTAAAGCTCCGTGATAGGTCAATTTACACCTATATTATGGACTAAGTTAGAGTGCTTTTGATCATATTTTATAATTTCTTCTCACTTTAGTTTATTTGTTTGTTTTGAAGGAATATTGCATAACTCAAGTAAATTGGAAGGAAATTGGAGCAAAAATTCATGGTTTGTAATTGTGGTGCATGCTGAAGGACAAGAATCAAAAAATTGAGTGAAAATGAGCCACATAATCAAAGCACGAAGAAAAGTCAAAGGGTAGGCGAACAAGGAGCAATTGTCACGTGGAGTCAAGGCAAGAAGACAAATCATGGAGTTAATTTGAAACATAGGAGTCGAGAAGAAACGGCCCCGTAACATGTAAGAAACGGCGCCAGTGTTGATGGACCAAGCAGTTGGGCTTTGGACTTATGTGTCTTATTTTAATTAAAAGTCCAACTAGCATTAGAATTCTTATTCCTTAAGTCTTGTAAATACCCTAGTTAGCTAGTATAAATACATTATTTTAGAGAGATTTGAGAGACTTTTTGGGAAGAAAAAGATTTTGGAGAGCAAACACTCAAGGGATCAAACTTTGTCGACTTAGGAGATTTTCTTCTTTACTTTCTTCTTTAATGCAATTGTTTATTTTCTTTGATATGAGTAGCTAAATTCCTTGTTGGGGATGTCGAGACGTTTTACCGCTCCGACGATAAATGACATGGCGTGAAAAATATTTGGGACTAAACAGTCTAAAAACAAATGGAGTCGCCACTAACCTTTTATTTTTAATAGGTGTGGTTAGTCACCTACTTGTTTAACCCAACGTAAATCTAGAAAG
This sequence comes from Microcos paniculata, assembly GCA_030664755.1. Lineage (NCBI taxonomy): Eukaryota > Viridiplantae > Streptophyta > Magnoliopsida > Malvales > Malvaceae > Microcos > Microcos paniculata. Next base: position 2,957,487 of record CP131463.1, read on the forward strand.
ATTACGTCAAGCTAAGGAAAGAAACTGGTCTACGAAAAAGATTTTAGGTTCGTGAGTCGGTTACACTTGGGGAAGGATTAGCACCCCCAAGACGCCCGGAAATCGGTAACACAAAAGTCTTGAAATATTTTACTTGGAAAATGATAATAAAATGTTTTAAAATCATTTTAAGAAGATACATAATTTTAAATGTCAGAATAAATATTCCTTTTATTGTAGGATAAACATCCCATTATAAAAACTAAACTCGAAATTTAAAGACTTAATGTCGGAATAATCATTCCTTTTAATGTGAAAATCCATAGCCCAATTTTGAATTTGAAGAAATTTCCTACTTAGAATGGAGATTCAATTTCTAAATAGGAATAAATATTCTTCTAAAAAATCAAAGTCAAATTTAAAAATGAGGATAAATATCCTTTTGAAAAACAAAGGTTTAATTTTAATTTTAGAAAGTCTCAATTATGAGAATATTAATTGAAACCTTCTAGAAAACATTTTGCAAAAAAGTTGGGATAAACATCCTCAAATTCGTGTTTTGAAAATCACATTAAGAGACTTTAATTATGATTTCTCAAATTAAAATCTCTTAGAAAGATTTAATTTTAAAACAATGTCGGAATAAATATTCCTTTTAATTTGATGAAGGGAATAGTTTGACAAAAATTTAGTTTGATAGGAAAATATTAAAAAAAAGGATAAAAGAAAATAAATATTCCCTTTTATTGAAAAAGAAATAAAAAGAAATAAAAATAAGAAAAGAGATTTTGAAAGTGATATTTTCATAAAATTTGGTTTAATTTGAGAGGCCTTAATTATAGTTGGAAAATTAAGATCTCTCAAAAAGACTTCTAAAACATGTTTTGAAATTAATGTCGGAATGAACATTCCTTTTAATTTAATTGGGCCTCTTAAACAAGAGATTTTCTTAAAGTAAAATGAAAATAAAACATAAAAGTAAAAATAATAAAAATAAAAATTTTGGAATTAACATTCCTTTTTGTAAAAAAGAAAATTTTTGGAGTTCATTCGCAAATCTTAAGAAATTAAAGAAAATCATAAACATGATGCATGCATTTTATGAAAATTACATGAAAAACATATTTTTTAATTTTGAAGGGATGAAAAATTCTCCCGGGCCCGATCGGACTCCCGATTAGACACTGAGAAAACATCTCATCGGAGAAAACCTTTAGATACCTCAGACTCCCGAGGCATCTTTCGGTTACCCCATGCATATGAATTTTTGAAAACCGATGTTCTAATTTTAATTATGCATGAATGGGACAAAGAAACAAGGGTTAGTACATATATGCCAAATAATTACATAACATATAAGCAAGTTTAATTTAAACAAATATACATATATAAGGTCAAAGATGTAATTTTATACAAAGTTCAATTCATAATTAAATAAACATATATGCAGGGGCAAAAGAGTAATTTTTCATACAACACTCAACTTTTAATTAACCAAACATACATACAAGGGTAAAACAGTAATTTAATGCAAGATTCGATTTCTAATTAAGTTAAAGTTCATGCAAGGACAAAAAGGTAATTTTACATACAAGGGTAAAAAGGCAATTTCACACACATGATACAATTACTAATTAAACAAAAATTCATGCAAGGGTAAAAATAATTTTACATACAAGGGCATAAAGGTAATTTTACACACAAGATTGGTTTTTAATTAAACAAACATATAATCAAGGGTAAAAAGGTAAGATTAAATAAATATTCATACAAGAGCAAAAGGGTAATTTTACAAACAAGATTAAATTTCAAATTAAGCAAATAAGGATTTAATGACAAAAAGATAATTTAACAAGGCCAAAATTAAGTTCTAAATTAAATAGACATTTACAAACATAAAAAATATAATTTTTAACAACCAAGATTTGTTCTCTTTATTTGAATAAAAAATAAAATAAAATAAAATAAAAACAAACTCAAAGATTTAATTTTTATTCACCAAGGTTTTATTTTTAATTAAACAAAAATGTTTACAAGTTTAAAAATTATAGTCTTTATAATTTAAATCAAAATTTTAACCTAAACAATCAAATTTACAACATTAAAGGTATAATTTTTATGACCAAGACTAGATTTTTTTTTTAAAGCAAGCAAGAATGAAAATAAACTCAAAAATGTAATCTTTCTAATCAAGGTTAAAACTTTTAATTAAACAAGCATATGGAACATACAAAACATGCTTCAAAAAAAATAATAAAGTTAGGTACTTTTTACATAATCACATAAATAATTAAAAGAAAATCCATATTAACAAAAATAAAATAAATAAGTAAAAAGGCATAATCTTAAATATTCTTAAAGTATGCTTTAAACTAATCAAATTTATAAATCATAAATATCAACAAAAAATTTAAGCTAGCATTTTTTGCATGAAGTTAACATAACAAAGCAAGAACATTGCATTTAAAGCAAAAAAATGAAAGATAAAAACAAGAGCTTTACCTAAAGAGTATGAAGTTTTACAAACAAGATTAAAAAAAAAATTTAAAAAAAATGGCTTTGTGGAGAAAAGAATGGCTAAAAGTTGATAAACAACAAGCCTTTTCTCTATTTTCTCTAGCCAAACCGTTTAAAATAAATCAAGAAGAGAAGAAAAGCTTCTTCCCTTTCTTCTCGGACTCCCTTTCTCTCTTCTCCTCTCTCTGTTTTTTTGTGTTTGAAGAAGAAAAATGCTGAAGTCTCCTCCCTCTTCCCCCTTTTCTCTGCTAAAAAAAATGGTCTTTTTATACTCATTCACTCCCTTTCATCCGTCCGTTACTTTTCTTCTTTTTGTTTTAATGATGGCTATTAATAATTTTGTTTTTGACCATGCTCTCTTTTTTTTGTCTTCCATTGCCTTTTATCTTTGTAAAAGCATCCGAGGGGCGCAGCATCCAATAAGTGTAGCTGGCGTGGTCACGGGTTAGAGCTGGCGTGGTCACGGGTTGGAGTGGGTGTCTGTTGACTTAAGCTTAGTGGCATTGGCGGTGGCTTCATATTCTTCTTTGGTTTCCCCTTCATTCTTGGCATCGCCCTCTTCATCTAACGAGCATGCCCATTTGTTTCTTTCTTTTGATGCCTTAGCAGAGCAACATCAGTTGACACCCCATTCACATGAGCACAGAACTACATCGATATTTGAACTCAGTGATATTCATAGCCCCACCAGCTCATAAAATTGTTTGAAGCTCCCAGGTTCCTCTCACAAAAACTTGCAAAAGAAACGACATTCAAGTCACAGGTTTCCCGTCCCTCTTCAGTAACTCCTGTTTGGTAGCAGCAATTGAGATACGCTGCCTTTCTTTTTCTCACGTTGGCACTCTCCACACCAGCTTGAGAAATCTTTCTGGTATTTCCTCAGCTCACGGAAGACCGAACTTCTGCATCACAAAAGTAAGTTGACTCTATGTCCGGATGTTGTGGCTCTTGCACCATGCCTGTGGCGCCCACGATGAAGAACTGCACGTCCCAAGCAAACATTTAAGGTCACTTCTGAATCATCCACATGGAAACATCAGGAAAGAAAACTCTGGATATAGGTCGAATAAAGTCTTCCATCAACTTATCAAGCATGGTCTCCAGACCAAAGTCATCTAAAACGGCACCAAATTTGTTCATTGTGTTAGGTCGCATGATTCTGAATTTTGTCTCATGGACCCATTTCTCAAAGTTTTCTACCTCAGATAACAACAATTCGCAGAAACGGGGCTGGAACATTTCAAACGTAAAAACCCCAAGAGTAGGCTCTGCCATTATGCTTCAAAAACTCTCCTCTTTATTCTCAGTAATTGCTTTAAGAAATGAGGGGGCAAAGAAGTTTGAGGCATGCATGGCATACAACTCTCTGTGCAGGGGCTGATAGTGTGATATAATCTTTTGCCTATATTCTCGATGCCTTTGAACGCGAGTACGTTCGCCTTCAGGGGAGTAACGAAGGATAATATCGCGCATGTAATGGAGCTTGGAGTCGCGGGAGAGTGAGATCATCGGAGGAGGCAAGTAACGTTCGAGGGAGCTGAAGAGAAACGAACTGAACTCCAACTGCAAACCCTCGTAGCTCTCCGGCTTGTGCTCCGTGTTAGGGTTGAGTCGTAGCCGGTGTTGAGTAGTGGCCATGTTCTGCAATGCGGTCATGCCGTTTTCGTTTTGGCCAGCAGTCGGTGGCGTGGAGGCTGTAGTGGCTGCTTCGTTGCTGCTGTGCGAGGTTGCTGGCCCGAGGGTGGCGCTTGGAGGCTGCAACCGTTGTTGGCTGTGGGACTGTGGCGTTGTTGTTGCCGTTACAAAAATAGAAGGGCTGTCAGAATGTCACCATTGGGGCTCATTTGCACACTTGATCCCAAAACAGGCACCGCAGCTAAAGCCATTGTTGAAAAGGGCAGTGCTCAGAGCTGCTGTGTTAACTCCATAGCCTTGGCTGTATAAGTTTCCATAACCGCAAGCTCCACACATTGTTCTAGAAGCATTAGTGCCACTATAGAAAGTGGCATGGGCAGTTTGCCATCCACCACCAGAGCAAACACTAGGAATTCTAGCTTCAACGGCTACAACAATGAGAGCCAAAGAAACCAAACAAGTTACAACGTTCCCAACTGCCATTTTTCTTTGGTTTTTGAGAAACTAAAAGGAATTTTGGGGCTCTGAGGGGTGCGGAAAAAAGAGCTGTTGCTGTTCGTGTTACGGGAATATGGCTGGCGACGGGTATCGCACGGTGCCCATCCACCGGTTCGGCATTCATGGCCGTGGTGGCTTGCATGGAAGGAGGAGACGAACTGCTGCCATTTGGGATTGGTGTTGGTGCGAGGATAGGCGTCGAAGTCTTCGAGGATGCGAGTGATGGCTTTGAAAAGGGAGATGGCTCTCGTCTTTAGAGATTCCAAATTCAGCTGTTACTGCACCGCCTGGTTCAGCCTCTCCGCCGCCCCTGCTCGTCCGACTACCTGATCCTGTTGCTGCTGTGCGAGCTGCTGCGGCTGTTGCTGTGAGTGCATGGCAGTACAATAAAAGCTGCTGGTTCTGCACCTGGCGAAGCTTCTACTGATATTGCCATTGCTGAAGTTACAGTGGCTGTCCCCTCTCGCTGTTGCTGCTGTTACTTGAGTGGCTCTACGTGATGGAGAAGAGAGTTGTGAAGATGTTTCACCTGCTGGCTGAGTGGCCAAACGGGCTGAGGTTTATTGCGTGGAGACTGCCTGTGCTGTTGGTTGGGGTTGGAGAGCAATGCGAGTTGGAGATGGAGGCACGGAGGAGGAGCGTGTTGCCAGGGAACCAAAGGGGTCCGCTGCTGCACACACCGAAACTGATTGTGCTGCAGCCGGTGCTGTGTACTTTCTCACCGATCTCAGTTTCTTCCCTCTAAGAAAAGAAGCCTTGGTTGCCACCACGACTGATCCACTTTTCTGGGAACTGGGGAATGAGATGGCTGCAATAGCAGACGAAGCACAAACAGAGGCCATTTTTTTTATTTTGGTTCAAATTATTGTTTTTCCTTGAACGAGTTTTGGGGAGTGTAGCTGCTTTGGTGGCTGTAGCAGCATCACGAGTCATGACTCACCCGAGCTTGCATGGCTTTGACACGTATTATATGTATATATACATATATATGTATACATCTATGAATATATATATCCATATAAATATACATTTATATATATACATAAATATGTATGTATATATATCTATATACATATATAGAAATATATATTTATAAATATATATATATATATACATGTAAATATATATATATATATACATACACATATATATATATATATATATTACATCATAATTGAATTGACTCGTTTAGCCTCTGGCTTGACTGGCGTTCTTATCTTAGTCCAAAATTACCTGCAAGGTAATAAAATAAGATAAAAATAATAATAATAATAATATTCAAAGATAGACTTAAGCTTAAAAAAAATGATAGGTGCAATAAAAATTGGAAGTGGTTAATTGATTAGCTAGTTAATTTATTAACTAATTAACCAAAAGTCAAAATTAAAATTAGTGTCTACAGTTGCCCCTCTTTGATTATTTCTTAATGATCTAGAAGTAGAAACTTCTAGATAATTAGGAAATAAACAAAGATGTAGACACTCTTTGCCCCCATGCATACTAAACAGTTCTGAGGTTTCGAGAAAGATTATTCTTAGCAAAAATGATTTTGAGATCAAGGAAATTGTCCTAAATAGAAACAATTTTTAGGAAACTTTCCCCAAACAATAACAATTTTAAACTTTGAATAAACTGTCCTAAACAGAAATGATTTTAAATTTTGAAGAAATTGCCCTAAACAGAAACAATTTTAGAGAACCACCCTAAACAGAAATGATTTTAAATTTTGAAGAAATTGTCCTAAACAGAAACAATTTTAAGAAAACCATCTTAAACAAAATTATTTTAAAGGAAATTGTTCTAAACAGAAACAATTTTGAGAAAACCATTCTAAACAGAAATGATTTTAAAGGGAATTGTTCTAAACAGAAACAATTTTGAGAAAACCATTCTAAACAGAAATGATTTTAAAGGGATTATTCTAAACAGAAACAGTTTTAGAAAATCATCTTAAACAAAATGATTTTAAGTTTTTGAAGTATTTGTTCTAAACAGAAACAATTTTAGAAAATCATCTTAAACAAAATGATTTTAAAGATTTTGAAGAAATTGCTCTAAACAGAAACAATTTTGAAAAAATCATCTTAAACAAAATGATTTTTAATTTTTGAAGAAATTGCTCTAAACAGAAACAATTTTAGAAAATCATCTTAAACAGGAATGATTTTAAATTTTGAAGAAATTGCTTTAAACAGAAACAATTTTGAGAAAACCATCTTAAACAAAATGATTTTAAATTTTGAAGAAATTGCTCTAAACAGAAACAATTTTGGAAAATCATCTTAAACAAAATGATTTTAAATTTTTGAAGAAATTGTTCTAAACAGAAACAATTTTGGAAAATCATCTTAAACAAAATGATTTTAAATTTTTGAAGAAATTGTTCTAAACAGAAACAATTTTGAGAAAAATCATCCTAAAACAGAAATGATTTTTGAAGAAATTGTTCTAAACAGAAACAATTTTGAGAAAACCATCCTAAAGAGAAATGATTTTTGAAGAAATTGTTCTAAACAGAAACAATTTTGAGAAAACCATCCTAAAGAGAAATGATTTTTGAAGAAATTGTTCTAAACAGAAACAATTTTAAGAAAATCATCCTAAACAGAAATTATTTTTGAAGGAATTGCTCTAAACAGAAACAATCTTGGACAACCATTCTAAACAGAGATGAGTTCAGATTCTTCTCAAATAGAGTTGGATCATTGCAAACAGGCATAAATCATTCCACATAGACATAATTCATGCTGATCATAACTGAATCATGGATAATTACCTTAACCAAGAAAAGGCCTTAATAGGGTTTTGAAGAATTACCTGAGAAGCTTCTTATACAAGACTGACCTCGCGGTTTTGAATCAGACTTACGTCTGCAATTTTGAACGATGATAGGACGTACCATGAATGCTTATGAGGAATGATATTGAAAATGATGCATTTTGCATGCTCATGCTTAAATGATAATGCTTTGTTACTTTGCCTCAAAGTTTTCAAGATAGCTTTCTGTTTTGGCCCAACTCATACTCTTTGAGCTCGAAATCGGAGAACATCCTTTCATCACAACTTCTCTGGCATCAACATGCCCCAGACCCTCTCTTCAAATCATTCTTGCTTGAACATCCCAATTCAAGATTATTTTTGTGTGTCATCATATTTCTGGCATCAACCACAAGCTATTGAACTCATTTTAATCCTACATTTCTTTCCCTTTTTTTGTGTTTAAAATGACATCCAATGTTATGGCATTTACTTACTTGTTTGCTTATCCCTTCATGACAAAGAAAAATTATGCCATTTATATTTAAAGGAAACACATGGATCTTTTAAAAGAAAGTGTGCAAGACACATCTATATATAGTAGATAAACTTATAACAAGCTCATTACAAGTTTATAACAAAGAGTCTATAACAAATGAGTTTATAGCAAAATGAAGAAGAAAGACACATGACCTCAAAGCGATGAATGCGTAAGTAACAAAAACTGGTCATCTCGCACCTTGCCTTCGATTGACTCATCATTGCTAGAGTGACGCTCGACAAAGTCTGATGATCTTCTGATTACCCCAACCCCCATAATCAAACAAGACCTCTTGTACAAATTAGGTACCCATTTTGCCGAGCTTTCCAAACTTCCTAAACTGCCTTTTCAGGTTTTCAGCTTAGGAACTAACCTAATTGGATCTGAACCGCCCTTTCGAGTTTTCACCTCAGATCCTTCCTTTTCTTCTCTTTTTCGACTCAAGCCGCCTTTTCAGGTTTTTCAACTTGAGACGCTCTTTTCATTTTTCCATTCTTTCATTTTTTTTCATTTTTTCATTTTTTATTTTATTTTTTGATCATTCATTTTTTGTCATTTCTTCTTCATTTTTTTATTCTTCAGGTGTAGTACTTCTTCACAGCATCGGCATTGATTGGATGTGGCAATTCATTCCCATCCATTTCTTGCAAGATTAGGGCACCTCCCGAGAATGCTTTTTTCACCACGTATGGACCATCCCAATTTGGAGTCCACTTTCCTCGGGGATCATGTTGATTAGGTAGAATCTTTTTCAATACCAATTCTCCTTCTGTAAACTCGCGCGGACGTACCTTCTTATCATATGCACGCATCATCCTCTTCTGATACAATTGACCATGGCAAAGTGATTTGAGACGCTTCTCTTCGATTAAGTTCAATTGGTCAAATCTCTCTTGCACCCAATCTGACTCTTCGAGCTTTAACTCTCTGTATATTCTCAAAGATGGGATTTCTACCTCAACTGGTACCACAGCTTCCATTCCATAGACCAGAGAATATGGAGTTGCCCCAGTCGATGTTCTTACAGTAGTGCGATAAGCATGTAAGGCAAAAGGAAGTTTTTCATGCCAGTCTTTGTAAGTCACTGTCATTTTCTGGACAATCTTCTTAATGTTTTTGTTTGCTGCTTCGACTGCTCCATTCATTTTTGGCCGATAAGGAGTTGAATTGCTGTGTTTGATCTTGAATTGGGAGCACACTGCATCGATCATCTTGTTGTTCAAATTCTTAGCATTGTCAGTGATAATTCTTTCTGGTAGCCCGTACCGACAAATGATCTCTTTCTTCACGAACTTAGTGACTACTGACTGTGTTACATTAGCGTATGAAGCAGCTTCAACCCATTTGGTGAAGTAATCAATGGCTACTAAGATGAACTGATGTCCATTAGAAGCCTTTGGTGAGATTGCCCCGATTACATCTATGCCCCACATTGAGAAAGGCCAAGGGGACGAGATGACATGCAATGGATTAGGAGGTATATGAATTTGATCAGCATAGATCTGACATTTATGGCATTTTCTAGCATGATTAATACAATCGGTCTCCATAGTCGACCAGTAATACCCCAACCTCATAATCTGTTTAGCCATTCTATGTCCACTAGAATGAGTTCCACAAATTCCGCCGTGAACTCCTTCTAGAATCTTCTTTGCTTCCTCTGACTCTACGCATCTCAACATTATTTGATCCCTACTTCTTTTGTAAAGAACTTCGCCATCTAAGAAAAAGTTTGCCGACATTTTTTGGATAACTTTCTTGTTATTTTCAACAACACGATCTGGATACTTTTGAAATCTGAGGTATTGGACAATGTCATAGAACCAAGGTTTGCCATCATCCTCCCCTTCAACGCTCATGCAATGTGCCGGATGAGTCTTCATGTCCAATTTGATTGCTTCGATTTCAGCTCCTTTATCGACTTTGAACATTGAGGCTAAAGTCGCCAATGCATCGGCCAACTGATTGTCTTCTCTAGGGAGATGATGAAAGCTGATTTCTTCAAATTGCTCAATCAACTCCATGATGTACTTATGATAACGGACCAATTTTGAGTCTCGTGTTTCCCATTCACCTTTCAGCTGATATATCACCAAAGCAGAATCGCCATACACTTCCAAAGTCTCGATCTTTCTCTCCATTGCCATCTGGATCCCCAGAATGCAAGCTTCATATTCTGCCATATTGTTTGTGCAGTCGAAGTCAAGTCTTGCTGTTGCTGGGTAATGATCACCGTTTGGGGATATTAGGACAGCTCCTACTCCATGCCCCAGTGCATTTGACGCCCCATCAAAATACATTCTCCATTTCCCTCCTTACTCTAGCTCAGTATTGAATATTGACAAGAAGTCCTCATCAGGAAACTCAAACTTCATGGGTTCATAGTCATCAACTGCTCTGTCAGCTAGAAATTCAGCAATAGCACTTCCTTTGATAGCTTTCTGTGAGACATAAACTATATCATATTCTGACAGTAGTACTTGCCATCGAGCCAATCGTCCTGACAATGAAGGTTTCTCAAAGAGGAATCTGATTGGATCTAGCTTTGCTATCAACCATGTGGTGTTATACAGCATATACTGTCTTGATCTCTGAGCTGCCCACGCCAATGCACAGCACATCTTTTCTATCTGAGAATACTTGGCCTCATACTCTGTGAACTTCTTGCTGACATAGTAGATTGCTTGTTCTTTCTTGCCGGTTTCATCATGTTGCCCCAAAACACAGCCCATGGAGTGTTCTAACACTGTCAGATATAAGATTAAAGGACGATCTGGCACAGGAGGTACTAGCACTGGTGGGTTTGACAAATACTCCTTGACCTTATCAAAGGCTTTATGACAATCTTGATTCCATTCTCCCGTATTGTTCTTCTTCAAAAGCTTGAAAATCGGGTCACATTTTGCAGTCAACTGGGAAATGAACCGGGAGATATAGTTTAATCGCCCAAAGAAACCTCTTACTTCCTTTTGAGTCCTCGGAGGTGGCAAATTCTGAATGGCTTTGATTTTATCCGGATCTACCTCGATCCCTTTTTGACTAACAATAAAGCCCAACAGCTTCCCTGAAGTAACGCCGAAAGTACATTTGGCCGGATTCAATCTCAACCGATACTTGCGTAGCCTCTCAAACAACTTCCTCAGGCCAATCATATGCTCTTCTGGATTTCGGCCTTTGGCAATCATATCATCCACATACACCTCGATCTCTTTATGCATCATATCATGAAAAAGGGTCACCATAGCTCTCTGATAAGTTGCCCCGGCATTCTTGAGACCAAAGGACATCACATTGTATTGGAACGTGCCCCACATGGTGGTGAAAGCAGTCTTTTCTTTATCTTCTGAAGCCATTTTAATCTGGTTGTATCCCGAAAACCCATCCATGAAAGAAAATGTTGCATGTTTAGCTGTGTTGTCGACTAAAGTGTCAATATGGGGTAGTGGGAAATTGTCTTTCGGACTGGCTTTGTTGACATCTCAGTAATCCACACACATCCGAACTTTGCCATCTTTCTTCGGGACTGGTACTATATTTGCGACCCACTCAGGATAGGTAGCTACTTCCAGAAATCCTGCGTCCAGTTGCTTCTTCACTTCTTCTTTGATCTTTAGTAACATGGCAGGCCTCATTCTCCTCAATTTTTGCTGTACTGGCTTGAATCCGGGCTTGATTGGCATTCTATGCACTACAATCTCAGTATCCAGACCTGGCATATCCTGGTAGGACCAGGCAAAGACATCAGCATATTCCTTAAGTAATGACACTAGTTCCTCCTTCTGTTCAGGTGTTAGGGAAGTGCCAATTTTAATTTCTCTCTTTTCCTCATCATCACTCAAATTGATCAATTCGGTGGCCTCTTTGTGGGGCAAGATCTGTTTGTCTTCCTTTTCAATCAGTCTCATAAGATCAGGGGGAAGAGAGTAATCATCATCATCATCATTGTCGAGGTCATCCGCATTAACGAACCAATCAAAGTCGGGCTCAAAATGACCATCTTTGTTGTCTTTACATTCATCGTTTGAAGTCCTGGGGTCAAAAGACAATAAAGGGGTATATATACATATATGCACTTGATCCATGAATAAAAGAAGAAAATGAATCAACAAGGATAAACATATGGAGGAAAACGCAATAGCATGATATGAAATATATACATGGTGCAGAGTCTAATAGTTGAATATCAATATCATGAATGATGGAGCAAACATGAAAATAAAACCCATAACATATGAAAGTCAACTATCCACACTCTCGAGCAGAAGTGCAGGATAAAATGAGTTCTCAAAGTTTAATTGATTACATGTTCAGATCTGACAAATTCACTGGCATCTCGAAAGACTCCCAATTATTCAAATCAGTCCCCGGTGCCATTCGTTGAACCAATGTTCCACTGCTTGATTCCCCGTGCTCTAGCATGTTGATAGACAATCCCTTTAATAACTGTTCAAGCTCAACAACTGATCTTTTTGGGTTCATCGTTCCAGCAAAAACAAAACTATCTTTCAACGGTGGAATCTTCAATTTCTTGGGTTCAAGTTCCCCTCCTCTCAATGCAGCTACACGCTTGCGCTTCTTCTCTTCCCTTGCTTCCGACTTCTCTCTCCAAGAAGGCTTATATCCAAGTCCAAAAGTGGGCTCCGCCTTTGGTAGAACAATAGGCTCACGGATTCCTTGGCCATACTTTCCGAGTCCTTTTCCGGCCCGACAGCCTCTTCCGACAGTCATGTTGAGTTGCATATTCAAGCAGCCAGAGAAATGTGGACTAGGTACCTCGGATCCTTCTCTTACCCATGTTACTTCGGCCACTTCAAATGACCGGAAAGAGCAATCTATTGCCTCTTCCACAGCCTCAATGTAAGGAGTGTTTGGAGGTTGCATTACCATGATGTCTTCTTCTCCGGACACAGAAACTATCTTATTTTCAACTCGGAACTTGATTTTCTGGTGAAGGGAAGAAGGAACAGCACCGGCCATATGGATCCAGGGGCGACCCAGAAGACAGCTATAAGTTGGTGAGATATCCATAATCTGGAAAAGGATCTCAAATTCAACAGGCCCCACAATTATCGGAACAGTCATTTCGCCAATAACTTCCCTCCGTGTGCCATCAAATGCCCTGACCACTAGCTGACTGACTTTCATTAAAGATTGGTCTATAGGCAATTTCATCAATATGTGAAGTGGCATCACATTCAAAGCAGATCCATTGTCAATCAATACCTTGGCGACCATATGATCCTTGCACCGAACAGTGATGTGTTGTGCCTTGTAATTGCCTCTTCCTCCGGAAGGGATCTCTTCATCAGTGAAATAGATGTAATCAGTCACTGTGATACCCCCAGCAATATGTTCCAAATTGGCCACGGTAATGTTTTTGGACACATAAGATTGGTTCAGGATTCGGAGGAGAGCATTACGATGTGCCTCGGAGTTCAAAAGCAGGGCTAACAGAGAGATCTTGGCTGGCAAGCGATTCAGTTGTTCTATGACGCTATACTCACTTTGTTTGATGAATTTCAAGAATTCATGAGCGTCATTTTCATCCACCGTCTTGGTTACTTCTTTTTCAATTTCTTTCTCCGGCTCTCCAACAGATGGTGTAACAACTTCATCATTTACCTCAATGCCCTTCTCTTTCTCTTTGTGTAAAGTGGCAGTTGGATTTGGGGCATAGCATCTCCCACTCCTAGTCATGCCTCCTACTCCAGAAATATTCACTGATTCAGATTCCTGGACATCGGCATTCATCTGTTGCACCGAACTCTCGTATCTCCAAGGTACTTCCTTATCACTCCGATAGGGGAATGGTTTTGGCACATTCAAATTCAGGCTTGGTTTCGGTACAGGGATATTCAATGTCGGCTTAGGGGTCATCGGAATTGACAGGCTTGGTTTTGGTGAGGTTATGGGAATGGCGAGGCTGGGCTTTTGAATCACAAGTAGTTTCAAACTTGGTTTATAATGGGAAGAATCTTCATTTCCATTATTCACCATACAGATGTCGGTATTTTCGTTTCTTTCCACATAAAATTCAATTAGACCGGCATCCATCATAGCTTGCAACTTTCCTCGGAATTCAGTGCAACACTGGAGCTCATGACCTTCACACTTCAAAGGAGTAATCATTTGGGCCTTTAACAAAGCCTGATATACGACCTTCATTGGTGTGATAATCTCTTCAACCTTTCTCTTAATATGAACTGCCCCATCATCAATCATATTCACGGCGTTTCTACCATGATTTGGGAGAGGATTTGTGCCTACACTTGGCGGTGCATCGAAAGTCAGACGACCTTCATTGATTATGCCTTGAACCACTTCCTTCAACCGAATACAGTTCTCAATGCTATGTCCCTTAGCCCCCGAGTGATAGGCACAGGTGGCGTTTTCATCGAACCACCTCGGATAGGGAGGCTGCAAAGGGGTTAAGTATTGGACTGGTTCAATCATTTTGTTGCTTAAAAGTTTGGCATAAAGTTCGGTGTAGGTCATGGGAATAGGGGTGAATTGTTTCCTTTCTCTTGGTGGTCTTGGGTTCCAATTTTGAGTGTTTGGTCTGGAGGCAGTGTAACTGGTATTGGATATCGGATATTGATAAGTGTTTTGAGGTTGAGCATAGTTGGAAGGAGGATGTTGGTAAGTGTTTTGAAGGGGTGTGTAGTTGGTGGGACGATATTGGGATTGGTATTGGGATTGGTAGGGTCGGTATTGTGATTGGTATGGTCGATATTGGGATTGGTTTGGTCGATATTGCTGTTGGGGGTATTGTTGGTATCCTCCATATCCGGCGGTGTTCACCTCGCCTTCTTTCTTCTTTGGATTTTTCCTAGCCGCACTAGACTCCCCTCCTTCCAATTTGCCAGTTTTGAGTGCATTTTCCACCATCTCTCCAACTAGGACCATGTCGGTAAAGCTTTTGGTGGCACCGGCCAGCATATGGCTGTAGTATGGAGCTTTCAAGGTATTAACAAATAACCTTGTGGTCTCTTTCTTAGTTAAAGGAGGTTGAATCTGAGCTGCTATATCCCTCCATCTTTGTGCATATTTGGTGAAAGATTCAGAAGACTTCTTTTCCATATTCTGCAAAGTCAGTCTATCAGGCACCAAATCAGTCATGTGTTTATACTGATCAATGAAAGCCCGGGCTAGATCATTCCAGGAGTGAATGCCCCGTCTATCTAACTTGTTGTACCATCGCGTTGCAGACCCGGTAAGGCTGTCTTGGAAACAGTGAATTAGCAACTTATCATCTATGGAGTATGCGGCCATCTTCCGGCAATACATAGTGATGTGGTCTTTAGGGCATGTGGTCCCCTTGTACTTCTCAAATTCAGGCACTTTGAACTTTGGCGGGATCACCAACCCATCCACCAAGCTCAATTCATAAGCATCAGTAATGCCGTAAGCATGAGTGCCTTCCATGGCCTTGAGCCGCTCCTCTATCTGGCTCAATACCCTTTGACTTTCGGCTCCGCCGATCTCTCCCTCAAATTGTTCGTCAAGCACAAACACGGGATTGTTTGGGGTGTGTCCAGAGGCAGGAGGTGGCATAGTGTAGGTGGGAGGGGGAATTGGTTGAGTTGTT
Source organism: Microcos paniculata (assembly GCA_030664755.1). Taxonomy (NCBI): domain Eukaryota; kingdom Viridiplantae; phylum Streptophyta; class Magnoliopsida; order Malvales; family Malvaceae; genus Microcos; species Microcos paniculata. The sequence goes on from CP131463.1 coordinate 2,973,002, forward strand.
GGGATTCCTCCACTTGTGGTAAACATTGAGGGTGTAAAAGGGTATACACCAGGTGGAGGTGGTGGGAAGGTGAATGTGTTTGTGGTTGGTTGAGGAATTTGTGTTTGATTTTCTTGCAAAGGTATATTGAGTACGGGGGGTGAGAGAGAGGCATTCTGAGCTGTGGGGAGTCCATGCGGGAGTGTACTCAGGGAAGATTGCCCATTGGAATTGTTGCCTGAATTTGCTATGTTTTGCTGTCTCATACTGACCATCATTTCTGCCATCTGATCCAGTTTTTTCTGCAATTCTTCATTTGCCTTCCTTAATTGTTCAATCTCGGCAGCTTGCTCTTCCATGACGATTCTAGATTGTAATCTAGTGTTAAATCTGTGCGTTGGAGGTGCTATCTTGAAACCTTTATTTAACCATAAGGACGAATCAGATTCTCCTACCATGAATATGAATGCATGTATGAATATGCTTGAATGATTATGTAATGTGGAAACCCATCCATAACAAGATTACTATAGAGATAATTAGCATTACGAAAATAGGAAAATGAGTTTAATAACCCATAATAGAATACCATCCGATTCAAAACATAAGATGATAATATTTTACAACAAATCTGTCACTCTGCTTGTCTCCTGAACTGCTCCAATTGGGCCCTCATCTCAGCATTTTGTTTTTCAGAAATAGTCAATCTGTTGGCAGCATCGCGAACTTGTTGCTCTAACTCATTGTTTCTTCGGACTAACCACCCTACCATGCGTTTCTGCTCCGCCAATTCTCTTTTCAGTTCAATCTTTGCTTTTTCTACTTCGCTCTTCTCCTCCTGAACTATAAAGCATTGTTTTTGGGCAATTCTCCAGCTTTGGGCATGTTCTTGATTGAAGATTTTGGTCCTTGCTGCCAACCGGCTCATTTCCGTGGCTTCTTCTCTCCATTCTTTCACCTCCCCTTTCAGCTTGACGTTGTTGGCGCTCTCTCTTACCCAGTCTTGAACCCATCCTTGCATCTCTATCTGGCTATTTCCAAGCTGGTCTCGTAGTTGCCGATTCTGTAGCTCTAACTGCTGACATTTTTGGGTCAATTCTACTAACTGAGCCCCTTTTCTGAATCTTTGATTCTCAATTTCCAGCCTTTCTAACTTGTCCTCCGGCGCCTCAAACAAAGGGTAATTAGGATCCAGAACTGGTGGAATTGAAATCTATTTCGCCCGTCTACTATGCCACACCACGTATTCAGGAATTGCATCGTCAGTATGATTGCCACGATCCATCTTCTGTGCTTCTTTGTACAAGTTTGCCCAAAATTTGGCCTCATCAAATCCCTTTTCAGTGTCATGCCGGAAGTCCAACAAGTTGAGCCCAAAAGTAAGAGGGATAGACTGTTCTGACCCATATTGCCGTCTTACTAGCAATGGGGAGTAACTGATGGTTCCCCAAATGCCTACAAGAGGGATCCACGGTATGCTTGCATCCAAATAAGGAGTATCTCTTGTCGTTGTCCACATTGCTCTCCATGTGATGTCTTGGTTCTTCAAATTCGTGAACCACTCGACCCATTCTACCACTGTTCTTGGTTGAGATGGCCAAGGATGTGCATTATAGATGGCTATCGTATCTTCATCTTTGTTATTGAAGACTATTCCTACAAACTTTTTGTATCCGAAATGGCTTTTAAACCATATTGTCAATAACTGTCCGCAAGCCTCAAATTTACCGTCGGCTTTTCTACATGCATTGAGAGATCGAATGGTTTCTGCCAAAATTGTCAAAGCCGGATCAGACTGATGCTTGATCTCCATAAAAAGAGTTGTTACTGACATATGCACATATCCCTCCTTTCTAGGAAATAATACTAGGCCATAAATCAAAAGGGCTAGAACATCAATCCCTTTTCTAGAGGTGGTATTCTTTTCCACAATATTCATCATGAAACTGGTTGAAAGGAATTCGCCATCCATGTAGCTCCTTATCTCTTCGGTCTTCATTCCCAACAACTTCACTAGCTTCCTAGGATGATCCTCGGTTGGCCAAAATACTTTATCCGGCTTGCTGCCTACCATCAACAGATCTTGATACTCTTCCACTGTCGGCACCATATCATACTTTCCCATAGAAGATTCATCATGTTTACCGAAAGTAAAACACTGGTAAGAGGGATCCCAAAAGTACAAAGCCGCTTTTAGAAGTTCCTCATCCACTTCCACATCTAACAGCAATGCTATATCTCCATACAACTGTTTGAATTGACCCTTATCACTAATGTCTTCCCATAACTGTTTCAGTCTTGTTAGATTATTTCGGACGAAACTACAGTTAAGTCTTGCAGGTAACTGGGGTGGAGGACCCTTTGTTGACGCCTCCCTAGCTTTCTACCTTAACCAGTACAGAGCTCGTTTCAAAGTCGGACTAGCGGAATCAAAATTTTCAGACTCCCCCATCGAATCTATCTCCATGGGTATTTCCTCATTTTCTTTCGCCATAAATAATTTTCTCTATAGTAAACCTATTATAGATGGGGATGAAATGTGAGAATGGGATGCAGAGAAAAAGAAATGACAAAAGGGTAAAAGGAAATGTATCATAATAAAATAATAATGTTAAGATGAATGATGCAAAGATGTTTGGCTCGCAACAATTTAACTATAAAAGATAATTAGTTATTTCATCCAAACAAGGCTGGGGACCCAAATATCTGTTGACCCAAAGGTTGACCTTGTTCATCAGCCATGACTAATTTCCCTTTATAGTTCTCTTATTACGAATAATTCTACAATGAAATGCATGTCATGTGATGATGGCAAATAAAAGAAATAATCATAGATACTCAAAGCATACGATAAGCAGACAACATATATACAGACGAAGTGAAGAAGAGAATAGGAAAAATTATACAAGTAGCATACCAATATGGAATAAGCATATATATACAGATAAGGTGAAAGAAAACAAACAGTTTATACAAACAACGTGCTATCATAAAAATAGACAGTTTATACAAACAGCATGTCATCACGAAATAATCAGACAAACAGCATGCTATTATGAAATAAGCAGATAAAACGAAAGGGATTGATAAAGGTAAGAAGCCGTCCCCCCTTTGTGTCCTAAGAAACCGAGTTTTCTCCAACGGGTTTGGCTCTATCTAGGTTAGATTTTGGGTTTTTCTACATGCTGGGTTTAAAGCTCTAGACAAGGGTACCCATCGGACAAGATGGGGTGGAGGCAACCCCGTCGCCCCCTCCTAAATAAAGGTGAAGTTCGGACTCCCGAACTTTTATGTTATGAATTGTGTCGTGTGTGAGGGAGGGACTTATACCTTTACCAATTGCCTTTCGGTGAAGTAGTGAACATTCGGAGAAGCAGAAGCAGGAAGCAGAAAAAATTCACTATCACATGTCAACACACGATCAGTCCAATTCAAAGTATAAGATAAATAATTATGGAAAAATAATGGGGCGAGAGATAAGCATACAAGACAAGTATACATGGGATAAACAAGGAATTAAAACATGAAAAATGTATACAAGTAACTAAAATGGCAAAATGGTAAACACACAAAGCATGCTAGAAATCAAAGCATATAGACATGTATAGGCTTAATATATATAAATAAATGAGGGAAAATAGAAGGACAAATAATAAGCATGTAAGATATAAAATGGAATAGGCATTCACAGTATGTACAAGGAGTTCAATCATGCAAAATATATACAAGTAATTAAATGGGCAAAATGGTAAATACACAAAGCATGCTAGAAATCAAGACATATAAACATACATACAATATAAATCAAATGTGATGTATATGTAAAATGCAATTTTGATAAACCTGATTTTGAAAAAAACCTTTCTTTTCTTTTCTTTTTGAAATTTTTTTTTTGAAAAATTTTTTGAAACAATTATCGGAAAATTTTTGAATGAAATGAATCAATGCAATGCATGAAATGAGGTTTTAAAACATTTTATTATCAAATCTAAGTAAAATAAGACTTAAAAAGAAGTGGCTTGACTCTCTAAAAAAATTTTCCCAGTGGAGTCGCCAATCTGTCGAGACGTTTTACCGCTCCGACGATAAATGACATGGCGTGAAAAATATTTGGGACTAAACAGTCTAAAAACAAATGGAGTCGCCACTAACCTTTTATTTTTAATAGGTGTGGTTAGTCACCTACTTGTTTAACCCAACGTAAATCTAGAAAGATTACGTCAAGCTAAGGAAAGAAACTGGTCTACGAAAAAGATTTTAGGTTCGTGAGTCGGTTACGCTTGGGGAAGGATTAGCACCCCCAAGACGCCCGGAAATCGGTACCACAAAAGTCTTGAAATATTTTACTTGGAAAATGATAATAAAATGTTTTAAAATCATTTTAAGAAGATACATAATTTTAAATGTCAGAATAAATATTCCTTTTATTGTAGGATAAACATCCCATTATAAAAACTAAACTCGAAATTTAAAGACTTAATGTCGGAATAATCATTCCTTTTAATGTGAAAATCCATAGCCCAATTTTGAATTTGAAGAAATTTCCTACTTAGAATGGAGATTCAATTTCTAAATAGGAATAAATATTCTTCTAAAAAATCAAAGTCAAATTTAAAAATGAGGATAAATATCCTTTTGAAAAACAAAGGTTTAATTTTAATTTTAGAAAGTCTCAATTATGAGAATATTAATTGAAACCTTCTAGAAAACATTTTGCAAAAAGGTTGGGATAAACATCCTCAAATTCGTGTTTTGAAAATCACATTAAGAGACTTTAATTATGATTTCTCAAATTAAAATCTCTTAGAAAGATTTAATTTTAAAACAATGTCGGAATAAATATTCCTTTTAATTTGATGAAGGGAATAGTTTGACAAAAATTTAGTTTGATAGGAAAATATTAAAAAAAAGGATAAAAGAAAATAAATATTCCCTTTTATTGAAAAAGAAATAAAAAGAAATAAAAATAAGAAAAGAGATTTTGAAAGTGATATTTTCATAAAATTTGGTTTAATTTGAGAGGCCTTAATTATAGTTGGAAAATTAAGATCTCTCAAAAAGACTTCTAAAACATGTTTTGAAATTAATGTCGGAATGAACATTCCTTTTAATTTAATTGGGCCTCTTAAACAAGAGATTTTCTTAAAGTAAAATGAAAATAAAACATAAAAGTAAAAATAATAAAAATAAAAATTTTGGAATTAACATTCCTTTTTGTAAAAAAGAAAATTTTTGGAGTTCATTCGCAAATCTTAAGAAATTAAAGAAAATCATAAACATGATGCATGCATTTTATGAAAATTACATGAAAAACATATTTTTTAATTTTGAAGGGATGAAAAATTCTCCCGGGCCCGATCGGACTCCCGATTAGACACTGAGAAAACATCTCATCGGAGAAAACCTTTAGATACCTCAGACTCCCGAGGCATCTTTCGGTTACCCCATGCATATGAATTTTTGAAAACCGATGTTCTAATTTTAATTATGCATGAATGGGACAAAGAAACAAGGGTTAGTACATATATGCCAAATAATTACATAACATATAAGCAAGTTTAATTTAAACAAATATACATATATAAGGTCAAAGATGTAATTTTATACAAAGTTCAATTCATAATTAAATAAACATATATGCAGGGGCAAAAGAGTAATTTTTCATACAACACTCAACTTTTAATTAACCAAACATACATACAAGGGTAAAACAGTAATTTAATGCAAGATTCGATTTCTAATTAAGTTAAAGTTCATGCAAGGACAAAAAGGTAATTTTACATACAAGGGTAAAAAGGCAATTTCACACACATGATACAATTACTAATTAAACAAAAATTCATGCAAGGGTAAAAATAATTTTACATACAAGGGCATAAAGGTAATTTTACACACAAGATTGGTTTTTAATTAAACAAACATATAATCAAGGGTAAAAAGGTAAGATTAAATAAATATTCATACAAGAGCAAAAGGGTAATTTTACAAACAAGATTAAATTTCAAATTAAGCAAATAAGGATTTAATGACAAAAAGATAATTTAACAAGGCCAAAATTAAGTTCTAAATTAAATAGACATTTACAAACATAAAAAATATAATTTTTAACAACCAAGATTTGTTCTCTTTATTTGAATAAAAAATAAAATAAAATAAAATAAAAACAAACTCAAAGATTTAATTTTTATTCACCAAGGTTTTATTTTTAATTAAACAAAAATGTTTACAAGTTTAAAAATTATAGTCTTTATAATTTAAATCAAAATTTTAACCTAAACAATCAAATTTACAACATTAAAGGTATAATTTTTATGACCAAGACTAGATTTTTTTTTTAAAGCAAGCAAGAATGAAAATAAACTCAAAAATGTAATCTTTCTAATCAAGGTTAAAACTTTTAATTAAACAAGCATATGGAACATACAAAACATGCTTCAAAAAAAATAATAAAGTTAGGTACTTTTTACATAATCACATAAATAATTAAAAGAAAATCCATATTAACAAAAATAAAATAAATAAGTAAAAAGGCATAATCTTAAATATTCTTAAAGTATGCTTTAAACTAATCAAATTTATAAATCATAAATATCAACAAAAAATTTAAGCTAGCATTTTTTGCATGAAGTTAACATAACAAAGCAAGAACATTGCATTTAAAGCAAAAAAATGAAAGATAAAAACAAGAGCTTTACCTAAAGAGTATGAAGTTTTACAAACAAGATTAAAAAAAAAAATTTAAAAAAAATGGCTTTGTGGAGAAAAGAATGGCTAAAAGTTGATAAACAACAAGCCTTTTCTCTATTTTCTCTAGCCAAACCGTTTAAAATAAATCAAGAAGAGAAGAAAAGCTTCTTCCCTTTCTTCTCGGACTCCCTTTCTCTCTTCTCCTCTCTCTGTTTTTTTGTGTTTGAAGAAGAAAAATGCTGAAGTCTCCTCCCTCTTCCCCCTTTTCTCTGCTAAAAAAAATGGTCTTTTTATACTCATTCACTCCCTTTCATCCGTCCGTTACTTTTCTTCTTTTTGTTTTAATGATGGCTATTAATAATTTTGTTTTTGACCATGCTCTCTTTTTTTTGTCTTCCATTGCCTTTTATCTTTGTAAAAGCATCCGAGGGGCGCAGCATCCAATAAGTGTAGCTGGCGTGGTCACGGGTTAGAGCTGGCGTGGTCACGGGTTGGAGTGGGTGTCTGTTGACTTAAGCTTAGTGGCATTGGCGGTGGCTTCATATTCTTCTTTGGTTTCCCCTTCATTCTTGGCATCGCCCTCTTCATCTAACGAGCATGCCCATTTGTTTCTTTCTTTTGATGCCTTAGCAGAGCAACATCAGTTGACACCCCATTCACATGAGCACAGAACTACATCGATATTTGAACTCAGTGATATTCATAGCCCCACCAGCTCATAAAATTGTTTGAAGCTCCCAGGTTCCTCTCACAAAAACTTGCAAAAGAAACGACATTCAAGTCACAGGTTTCCCGTCCCTCTTCAGTAACTCCTGTTTGGTAGCAGCAATTGAGATACGCTGCCTTTCTTTTTCTCACGTTGGCACTCTCCACACCAGCTTGAGAAATCTTTCTGGTATTTCCTCAGCTCACGGAAGACCGAACTTCTGCATCACAAAAGTAAGTTGACTCTATGTCCGGATGTTGTGGCTCTTGCACCATGCCTGTGGCGCCCACGATGAAGAACTGCACGTCCCAAGCAAACATTTAAGGTCACTTCTGAATCATCCACATGGAAACATCAGGAAAGAAAACTCTGGATATAGGTCGAATAAAGTCTTCCATCAACTTATCAAGCATGGTCTCCAGACCAAAGTCATCTAAAACGGCACCAAATTTGTTCATTGTGTTAGGTCGCATGATTCTGAATTTTGTCTCATGGACCCATTTCTCAAAGTTTTCTACCTCAGATAACAACAATTCGCAGAAACGGGGCTGGAACATTTCAAACGTAAAAACCCCAAGAGTAGGCTCTGCCATTATGCTTCAAAAACTCTCCTCTTTATTCTCAGTAATTGCTTTAAGAAATGAGGGGGCAAAGAAGTTTGAGGCATGCATGGCATACAACTCTCTGTGCAGGGGCTGATAGTGTGATATAATCTTTTGCCTATATTCTCGATGCCTTTGAACGCGAGTACGTTCGCCTTCAGGGGAGTAACGAAGGATAATATCGCGCATGTAATGGAGCTTGGAGTCGCGGGAGAGTGAGATCATCGGAGGAGGCAAGTAACGTTCGAGGGAGCTGAAGAGAAACGAACTGAACTCCAACTGCAAACCCTCGTAGCTCTCCGGCTTGTGCTCCGTGTTAGGGTTGAGTCGTAGCCGGTGTTGAGTAGTGGCCATGTTCTGCAATGCGGTCATGCCGTTTTCGTTTTGGCCAGCAGTCGGTGGCGTGGAGGCTGTAGTGGCTGCTTCGTTGCTGCTGTGCGAGGTTGCTGGCCCGAGGGTGGCGCTTGGAGGCTGCAACCGTTGTTGGCTGTGGGACTGTGGCGTTGTTGTTGCCGTTACAAAAATAGAAGGGCTGTCAGAATGGCACCATTGGGGCTCATTTGCACACTTGATCCCAAAACAGGCACCGCAGCTAAAGCCATTGTTGAAAAGGGCAGTGCTCAGAGCTGCTGTGTTAACTCCATAGCCTTGGCTGTATAAGTTTCCATAACCGCAAGCTCCACACATTGTTCTAGAAGCATTAGTGCCACTATAGAAAGTGGCATGGGCAGTTTGCCATCCACCACCAGAGCAAACACTAGGAATTCTAGCTTCAACGGCTACAACAATGAGAGCCAAAGAAACCAAACAAGTTACAACGTTCCCAACTGCCATTTTTCTTTGGTTTTTGAGAAACTAAAAGGAATTTTGGGGCTCTGAGGGGTGCGGAAAAAAGAGCTGTTGCTGTTCGTGTTACGGGAATATGGCTGGCGACGGGTATCGCACGGTGCCCATCCACCGGTTCGGTATTCATGGCCGTGGTGGCTTGCATGGAAGGAGGAGACGAACTGCTGCCATTTGGGATTGGTGTTGGTGCGAGGATAGGCGTCGAAGTCTTCGAGGATGCGAGTGATGGCTTTGAAAAGGGAGATGGCTCTCGTCTTTAGAGATTCCAAATTCAGCTATTACTGCACCGCCTGGTTCAGCCTCTCCGCCGCCCCTGCTCGTCCGACTACCTGATCCTGTTGCTGCTGTGCGAGCTGCTGCGGCTGTTGCTGTGAGTGCATGGCAGTACAATAAAAGCTGCTGGTTCTGCACTTGGCGAAGCTTCTACTGATATTGCCATTGCTGAAGTTACAGTGGCTGTCCCCTCTCGCTGTTGCTGCTGTTACTTGAGTGGCTCTACGTGATGGAGAAGAGAGTTGTGAAGATGTTTCACCTGCTGGCTGAGTGGCCAAACGGGCTGAGGTTTGTTGCGTGGAGACTGCCTGTGCTGTTGGTTGGGGTTGGAGAGCAATGCGAGTTGGAGATGGAGGCACGGAGGAGGAGCGTGTTGCCAGGGAACCAAAGGGGTCCGCTGCTGCACACACCGAAACTGATTGTGCTGCAGCCGGTGCTGTGTACTTTCTCACCGATCTCAGTTTCTTCCCTCTAAGAAAAGAAGCCTTGGTTGCCACCACGACTGATCCACTTTTCTGGGAACTGGGGAATGAGATGGCTGCAATAGCAGACGAAGCACAAATAGAGGCCATTTTTTTTATTTTGGTTCAAATTATTGTTTTTCCTTGAACGAGTTTTGGGGAGTGTAGCTGCTTTGGTGGCTGTAGCAGCAGCACGAGTCATGACTCACCCGAGCTTGCATGGCTTTGACACGTATTATATGTATATATACATATATATGTATACATCTATGAATATATATATCCATATAAATATACATTTATATATATACATAAATATGTATGTATATATATCTATATACATATATAGAAATATATATTTATAAATATATATATATATATACATGTAAATATATATATATATATACATACACATATATATATATATATATTACATCATAATTGAATTGACTCGTTTAGCCTCTGGCTTGACTGGCGTTCTTATCTTAGTCCAAAATTACCTGCAAGGTAATAAAATAAGATAAAAGTAATAATAATAATAATATTCAAAGATAGACTTAAGCTTAAAAAAAATGATAGGTGTAATAAAAATTAGAAGTGGTTAATTGATTAGCTAGTTAATTTATTAACTAATTAACAAAAAGTCAAAATTAAAAATTAGTGTCTACAGGGGATTTGGGTAGATCTTCTAGGGATTTTAATTCAATATTTGTATGGATTGATTTTCTGGTTAAAATCTGTTTTCTTTGTTCTTAATGCGTTTTATGTCTGGTCAACATAGAATAGGTCTTTGGAATTGTATGAAGGACTGAGAGGTGAAATATAATTCGTGCTCTAGGAAAATAGACACAATCTAATTGGATACGAGAGTAATTCAGTTTATTGTGATAACCATAATTAAAATAGTTTCGGGAGAACCTGATTTAATTATTAATCCTAAGATCTTAATGTTCTTAGCTAATTAGTTTATGCACCGAGAGATGATAATCAATTAGTTAGGAAAGCTTAGGATGGACAGAGAGGACTCCTAAGTAGATTAGTGATTGTTATTTTAACCCTGATAATTAAATTCATACATAATTGGATTAAATACCTAGAAGAGAAGTCTAAACTCTCACATCCATTCTATTGATTTCTCTTAATTATTTAATCTTTGCTTTCTTAGTTAATTTCTACAATCATCTTATTTTTAATTATTTGCAATTTGATTTCATTAAATTCAGTTGTTTTCTTTACAAACTTTGCTAGGATTAGGTTGTTAGCTTTCTCAAGTCTTCGTGGGACTGATACTTTGGAATACTCCAAGCTTTATTACTTGATTTCTGTTCTCTTGCAAAAAAATCCCGATCAAGTTGGGTTCGTTACCGAGGACGTGATTTGATTGCTAATATATTTAGTTCTACTAATTTAAATTTTATTTTCTGTTTTTAGTTTTAATTTAATTTAGCTTACCTTTTCTTTTCTTTGTTCCTTAGGTAGTTTATGACTCAACGAATTGAAGGATTAAATCCGGAAGTTCCTTTTAATCCTGAGATAGAAAAATCAGCAAGGAAACTCAGAGCTGAACTTGTGAGACTTCAAGGAATAGAAAGGAGATTTTTAAGAGAAAAATATATGGCTGACGATAGAGTCAACGATGCGCTTAACAATCAGCCCCAAAGTGCCAATGATGGAGCTAACAATAATCCACCTGCAAATCAATTTGTTCAAGCTCTAATTACTCATCCAATGGCTGACATCCAGTGACCAATGATGGGGAATAATTCATCATGCATTCGACTTTCTGAGAGAGCGAAGAACTATGTGTTGAAACATATAGTGCGAAACATTCTTCCTCAATTTCATGGGCTGCCTTCAGAAGATGCACTTAATTTTCTCCATGAATTGCATGATATAGTGGCTACTTTTCCACTCACCAATATCTCAATAGAAGAATTAAAGATGAGATGCTTTCCCTATTGTTTGAAAGGAGCAGCGAAGAGTTGCTTGTCAACCTTACAAGAGAATTCTCTTGATTCTTGGGAGAAGGTAACTGATGCTTTTCTCCATAAATTCTACTCTTCTAGGAAGACAAGTGAATTGAGAAAGAAGATCCAAGACTTTGTACAAGAAGAGAATGAGACTTTTCATGATGCTTGGGATAGATTTAAAGGATTGGTGTGCCAATGTCTTCATCATGGCTATCCAATCAATCTTCTTTATCAATTTTTCTATGAAGGCTTGGATGCTGAATATCAATCTTCTGTAGACAATGCAACTGGAGGTTATATTGCTACAAGGACTGTTGAACAATTAGAGAATGTGTTTGAATCTTTGGCTGCTAGTTCTAAACAAAGAATGGTGAAGAAGAAATCTAGATCAAGCGCCTATCAACCTCAAAATCAGAATCAACTTGATGCCATTGCCTCTAAAATGGATGTGATTATGAAGTTGGTTCTAGATGAAATGCCAAAGAAACCAGAGGTATGTTTCCGCTGTGGTATGTATGGCCATTCTCCAAAATTTTGTATGAATGAAAATCCTTTTGATGAAGAGGAAAAGTGTTCTGAGAATGTGAATTGGAGGACAAAAAGGTGTTAACAATGATCCTTTTGCGCCTACTTATAATCCAGCTTGGCGAAACAATCTGAACTTCTCTTGGTCTAATCAAGGTGCTGCAAATAAACCTCTATCCGTCTTACAAAGGCCTCATCCTAAACAATCTCAATTGTCTACACAAAATCCTAGTATTGAGGATAAGCTTGAAGCTTTTATGTCACAATTTGGTTCAAAGCTTGAAAAGCTTGATAAGCTGGATAGAATTGAAGATAGAGTTGTTGACTCTCATACTACTGCCATAAAAAATCTTGAAGTTCAAATGGGTCAAATGGTGAAATTACTTAGTGAGCGTGGTCAAGGTAGACTTCCAAGCAACACGGAAATCAATCCGAGGGAACAAGTTATAGGAATCACACTCCGAAGTGGAAAGGTACTTGAGAATCCTTTAAAAAGAGAGAATCAAGAGGTTGTACAAGAGTATTCGGGAGTAGAAAATGTGATTTATGAGAGCAGAGAAGAAGCAGGGCCAGATCATGACATAAGTGGGGCTGGTTCTACATGACAAAAAAGCCATGGGCAAAGCAGAAATGAAACAATGCCAGGTCTTACAACAAGCGTCATCGGTTATGAAAATCAACCAAAAAACAACGCTTACGACAAGGAAGCGGCCCCAGAAGATCAAACCAGCGGCACCGGTTCTTCATTGAAGCATGCTACTCTTAGAAACGAAGTTGAAGCGGCGCTGGAGCAGAAAACAAACATCCCTGGAGTTGTCCTTGAACTTGAACCCGAGGTTAAACCTTATGTTCCACCAATTCCATTCCCTCAAAGGCTGAAGAAAAGGCAAGATGAAAGCCAATTCAAGAGATTTATGGATCTCCTTCGAAAATTAAAGATCAACATCCCTTTTGTTGAAGCCTTAGCGCAAATGCCCACTTATGCCAAATTTTTGAAGCAATTGATTTCAAATAAGAAGAAGCTTGAAGAGTTTGCAACTGTACCTTTAACGGAGGAATGTAGTGCAATCTTTCAAAGGAAACTACCTCCTAAGTTAAAAGATCCAGGGAGTTTTATCATTCCTTGTCAATTTGGTTCTTCAAATAATTGCAATTGTCTTTTTGATTTAGGTGCAAGTATTAACTTGATGCCTTTATCTTTATTTAGGAAACTTGGAATTGGAGAACTAAAACCGACTACAGTGGCTTGGCAATTAGCGGATAGGTCAATTCGATATCCTGTGGGGATTGTGGAGGATTTATTGGTAAAAGTGGGAAAATTAATTTTTCCCATTGATATTCTTGTAATGGATATTGAATATGATGTTGATTTCCCCGTGATTGTTGGAAGACCTTTCTTGGCTACAAGTGGAGCTTTAATTGATGTGCCAATGGGAAAGATCACATTTAGAATTGGCAATGAAAGGGAAGTATTTCAGATTTTTAAACCTTTGCCAGTTCAATATTTTAATGATGATCATATGCTTTTGGATGCAGGACCTAAGGAAAAAGATAAGAAGAAGTCCAAAGAGGCCATATCTATGCTTAGAGAACAAGACAAATTGCGTGGATCACTTCCCCATAATTTTTAAGAAATTACGTGACCTTCTTTTAATGGCAATGTCTAGCTATAGACATTTAAAATTTAGCACTTGTTGGGAGGCAACCCAATATTCTAACTTTTCTTTTCTTTTAGTTTATTTTTATTTTCTTTTATTTGTTTTTCTACTTACTAACATTTATTTTAATTTTCTTTTGTAGGTAATTTTTGTTAGATTTCTTAAATTTACTTCACCAACTTTACATGGGCAAAGGGAGTATTCTTTATCCTTTTTGTTTTCTTGATTATTTATCAATGTTTTTGCATTAAGGATATTGTTCATGTTAAGTGTAGGGTGAATTTTTGAATATCTAATTTTTGTGTATATATGTAGTTTAGATTAATTTAGTTTCTTAATTGTAATTTTCATTTAATTTCATACCTATTCATACACTTACTTTATGATGTTTATTTGTGCAGCGATTTGGATGGATTGATACTCAGAATTTTCTATTTCATCTAACAAGTTTTTCAGGGAGTTTCTGAATTCTTATCTATTTTAATTTTTGCACAATATTGAGGACAATATTGCTTTAAGTGTGGGGGGATGGCTTTGAAATTTTTGAAAAATTCTTTTGTAAAATTTTTCTAACTCTATTTTCTGATTTTATTGGTTGTTTTGAGATTGATGATATGAGTATATAATTTTCTTGGTGTTGAATTAATTGTTAATTTTTGAGTGCATAATATGATTAATTGATTGCTTTATGATTTAGATTTTGTGAATGCTAGGAGATTGATTTTGCTAGGAAAGAATGCTTTGAATTGACTTGAGTTACATAGTGAGATTTTGAGCCTTCATGCCATATTTTTGTTTGTAATACCGAAAATTTTGGTATTAATTTGAACTTTTGTTCAACTTGAAAATTTAAGTGGTTGAAGTCCATTTTTGATCAAGTTTAGAGATATTGAAGTGTAATGAGTTAATCTGAAGAATTGTGATGAAGTATGGGAATTCAAACTCCACATGGGAGTCTTAAAGAATAACTATTACTGTATTGAGAAATTGGAGATTTAGCTTAATCATTATGTAAGTGACCTTGGCAGTTGTTAAGTACTAAAGAAAATTGAGGTTAAATGAAAGAAGATGATTTAGTATGAAATTATGGTTTGATGATAAGAAGGAGTTAATGGAGATATTAAGACGATCCATAAATTAATTAGGAGTCACAATATTAATTACTTTATAAATTGAAGATTTAATATAAATAAAGACTTAAGTGAAATTGGGTGTCATTTGGAATTATGAAAATTATGGTAAATTGGAGAAAATGGCTAGATTGAAGATAAATGTGCTTTGGGGGACAAAGTGGACATTTAAAAGGATAAGTGAAGGGTAAAATTGGAAACCCAATGTATAAAAGTGGAAGAAGATGATTTCTCCTCATTCATTTTTTTTCTTTTCTTTCTTCTTCCTCTTTTTCCTCTTCTCTCCATTGAAAAGCAAACCTTCCCAAAAAAATTACCCAAATAAATCCCCCATTGAATCCTAATCATATCTTCATGGAAACCAAGAGTTAAAGTCATCAAAATCCTCCATGAAGCTTGCAATTTTCGTGGGTTAAGCATTAGAAGGAAGATAAACCAAGTTTGTTGTATTTTGGCAAAAAGGAAGAGGGATTTCGTGGTAGATCAAACAAGTGTTGGAAAGTAGTTTAAGGTATGTTAATCTACTCCATTTTACCTTCAAGATGCCATTGGAATCATGTTAATTGGATTTGAATTGAGAAAGATATGCATGTTAGAAGTTAGAAGTTGAAAAATGGGTTTTTGGGTGCAAATTTGATTGAATTTGAGCTAAATTGGTGTTGTTGATGCACTGAGTGATGCTATAAGCATGTTTTGATGATGTTTTGAGTTGAATATTGTGTTGGTTTGAATTGGAATTGGTTGGAAGTTGTTTAGATTGAAAATAGCTTAAAACCCGAAGTATGTGCAGAGGAATTCCGGCCCAGGTGCTCTAGAGACCCTGGCCCGGATCCTCTCTAAAACAGGAGGAATAATGAAACAGGGCAATTCCGGGCCAGGTGCACCAGAGACCCTGGCCCGGATCCTCACTGGAATGATTGGAACATGCTTTGTTCCATTTTGGTTCATTTTGCTCCGTTTTGCTTCTGATTTGATTTTCGACTTCTTCGAACCTTCTGGAACCTTAATTAAACTTATTTAAGAGACCTTTTGAGATGGGTAAACATCTCAAATAAACCTTGGATTAAGATTTGGGTATTTAACCCTTGAATTGACAAAATTTGGTAAGTGTTGAGCTCAAAGTGGCACAACGAAGTGCGTTGCCAATCGGCTGGCATACTTTGAGCGTAAAGGCGTAGAGATGCATAGCATATAGCCTTAGAATGTTATACTAAGTTTGTTTAGTGTCTTACCATATTGTTTTCATTGTCTTAACCTACCTTATAGGAGGTTACACATAGGTGGAAGGCAAGGCGCAAGCATGTGGACTTATGGGAGTGTTCACCCTCCCAAAGTTGTGAGTGGATAGTGACTTGATATTTTAAACGATAATGATTATGTTTTCAAATATAGATCTTGAAAAGAGATTTGAAAACCATGTTTTGAGTATGGATGTTTGGTAATTGCTTGTTAAGCATGTTTGGTGAAAATGTGACTCGAATAATTGTATATGCCATGTTTTACTTGTGATACATTTGTTTTCAACCATATGGCTTGGAAATGGTTTTATGAACTATGGCATGTACTTAGATTTTTATTGGTGAGATTGGTGTGCATGAGCACATAGGGGAATTGAATTCCCAAACTCAACCATGGTTGCTAATCTATGGTCCATTGAGGAGAATGGCATAGATTGTGGTATGTTTTATTATGTTGATTATTGTCATGTAGAGTTGATGGGAGATGGTGGCTCTTATGACTTATATACTTGTTGTTGGACTCTCTTTGCCTCACCACATTGAGTTGTCCAAGGCCAACACCAAGGAAGGGGTAAACTTTGGTTTTATTATGATCTGTGATGTGCCAAAACCCCTTGGTGGTTTCCTTCTCTACCTCGGCCAAGGTTAGGAGATCGGAAACGTTTATTTGGCTAGAACCCATGCTTTATGGAAAATCGAGTCTATTTTTGTGATATTGATATCTATGATATTGTTTTGCTTTCCAAGCATGTTTTCAACCATAGAATGGTAGATTTCATCGAAATGCTTAAGTCGTTGGCTTGGTTCAGAAACCATACTACGAAACTTTGATTTGAACGTAAGCATGCTTTGATATTCATGTTTTATAGCCGTATGATTTATACGTTTGAATATCAAATGTTTGCCATGACTGTTTTCTAAAGATACTTGTGAAATTACCTCCATACTCCTGCAAAGTGTGTAGATCTTTATAAACTGTCACTATAACTCACTGAGTACGTGTTAGTACTCGCCACTCGTTTTTGTCTACATACTTTGCAGTACCTTAGTTCGGTGGTGTCTTCATGCCTCAAGGTGTCCGTGGTGGGTTCAGACGTTTTGTGTGGTGCCTCTCTCAGAGACGGCCCGTGTACTTGAGCTTGGGCTCATGATTGGTAAGGGATTCCATTGGAGAAAGAAAAGATAAAGGAGACTAGTTTTTTTTTTCAAATTTTCGGTTATTGTAATACTTCGATTTATCTTTTAAAAAGTTATAGATTTACAAAACGGATTTCGAACTTGTTTTGTATTTCAAACTTGATAAATTTAGGGTCATTGAAACCAAATTTGTATAATTGACCTAATTTTGACTTTTGGTTGACTTTGGTCAACCCTTATATATAAAAAAAGTTAAAAGTTAAATTTTATTGAAACTTTATTTGTAATTATTTTGCCTAACAAATTGAGTCTCCAGTTTAGTTTAAAGATGTTTTTGAATTGAAATCATCTAATGCCTTGCGTGGTGTCGAAGTGCGAGGCTGCAGACTCGTATTTCGGTGCAACGCGGCGATTGTCACATGCTCAACTTCTGGGTCAGGGCATGACATTGTTGATATTGATTCCTTCTATGATTTTGTGATTTATAGAACTTGAGATTCATCTTTTTGAGATTACATGTTTTTAATATATGTGCAAACATTAAGATTGAGGTCTTTAGAATTTTGGTTTCAGCCAAAAAGCCTACCTTTTATCTATAATCCATTAGTGAGCCCATTTGAGCCTATTGATATATCTTTAACTTTTTCTTTGTAGCCTATCCCAAAGAACCTTGAGCTTAACATGAAAAACAAGTTTTTGCACCCTATTCATTATTAGTAGAGTGTTTACTTCTTTAATTTGTTGTTCTTTGGATTGATTGCAAAAGAATAAGTATGGGGGAGATGGTAATATGTATGAGGTGGTGATGACAAGAAAATGGAGAATTCTAGTCAATTGATAAAAAAAAAGTTGAAAATTAATTGGCATGTAATTCTTGAGCTTAAAAGAAAGAGGATGATGCTTTTTGCAAAATATGAAGATGTTGGTTGGAGTGATTTTTGATCAAGATATTCCGGATATTATTGATTTTCTTACTCTACTAATTTTGAGTTATTTTGTTTTTCCCCTTTATCCTTTTCTTTG
This sequence comes from Microcos paniculata, assembly GCA_030664755.1. Lineage (NCBI taxonomy): Eukaryota > Viridiplantae > Streptophyta > Magnoliopsida > Malvales > Malvaceae > Microcos > Microcos paniculata. Next base: position 2,991,237 of record CP131463.1, read on the forward strand.
AAAACCTATGATATTCCCTTTTGGCCCCATTATAACCCTAAATATGAAGACTTTTTGATTTTTGCTTGTATATATATCTTGGAGTAATGGAGATTAGATGTTTTTCAAGCCTATGGTAAATCCAATTTCATAAGAAGATGATGAGAGTAACTCACCACAAAAATTTCTAAACACTTGAGAGATTGAGTGACCACTGGTGAGAGATTAGTCAATTTAAATGTTTGATCCTAGTGAATGAGGTTGAATAGTGTTTGTATCTTTAGACTGTGAAGTAATTTACTTATGAATTATGTGCATTATTATTAGCAATCTATTTTGGTACCTTGAATTTTATATATCTTGTATTATTAATTTGAAACTAACCAATGTTTTTCAAACATGTTTGTGCATATCGTCCTAGTAAACCCTCAGGAGACTATAACTCCTCCGCTAGGGACACCTAGGAGTTTAAAGGCTTGTGGCATATGCTAAATGTCACCATATACCTATGAAACTGGAATCATTTATTTATTTTAGTTTAGATTAGGCTAGTTAGCTTGGGTGTTACACATGAAATACTTGAGGACAAGTAATAAGCTAAGTGTGGGGGAATTTGATAGGTGCAATTTACACCTATATTATGGACTAAGTTAGAGTGCTTTTGATCTATTTTATTTATAATTTATGGTCCATATTTTATAATTTCTTCTCACTTTTAGTTTATTTATTTGTTTTGGAGGAATATTGCATAACTCAAGTAAATTGGAAGGAAATTGGAGCTAAAATTCATGGTTTGTAATTGTGGTGCATTCTAAAGGACAAGAATCAAAAAATTGTGAGTGAAAATGAGCCACATAATCAAAGCATGAAGAAAAGTCAAAGGCTAGGCGAACAATGAGCAATTGTCACATGGAGTCAAGGCAAGAAGACAAATCATGGAGTTAATTTGAAACATAGGAGTCGAGAAGAAACGGCCCCGTAACATGTAAGAAGTTGTTGATGGGCCAAGAAGTTGGCCTTTGGACTCATGTGTTTTATTTTAATTAAAAGCCCAACTAGTATTAGAATTATTATTCCTTAAGTCATGTAAATACCCAAGTTAGCTAGTATAAATACATTATTTTAGAGAGAATTGAGAGACTTTTGGGAAGAAGAAGATTTTGGAGAGCAAACACTCAAGGGATCAAACTTTGTCCACTTGGGAGATTTTCTTCTTTACTTTCTTCTTTAATGGAATTGTTTATTTTCTTTGATATGAGTAGCTAAATTTCTTGTTGGGGATTTGGGTGGGTCTTTTAGGGATTTTAATTCAATAGTTGTATGGATTGATTTTCTGGGTAAAATCTATTTTCTTTGTTCTTAATGCGTTTTATGTCTGGTCAACATAGAATAGGTCTTTGGAATTGTATGAAGGACTGAGAGGTGAAATATAATTCGTGCTCTAGGAAAATAGACACAATCTAATTGGATACGAGAGTAATTCAGCTTATTGTGATAACCATAATTAAAATAGTTTCGAGAAGACCAGATTTAATTATTAACTCTAGGATCTTAATGTTCTTAGCTAATTAATTTGTGCACCGAGAGGTGATAATCACTTAGTTAGGAAAGCTTAGGATGGACCGAGAGGACTCCTAAGTAGATTAGTGATTGTTATTTTAACCCTGATAATTAAATTCATACATAATTGGATTAAATACCTAGAAGAGAAGCCTAAACCCTCACATATATTCTATTGATTTCTCTTAATTATTTAATCCTTGCTTTCTTAGTTAATTTCTACAATCATCTTATCTTTAATTATTTGCAGTTTGATTTCATTAAATTCAGTTGTTTTCTTTACAAACTTTGCTAGAATTAGGTTGTTAGCTTTCTCAAGTCTTCGTGGGATCTGTACCTTGGAATACTCCAAGCTTTATTACTTGATTTATGTTCTCTTGCAGAAAAATCCGGATCACTCTGGCTTCTAAGTCTGTCCAAACAGTGGCCAATGACTTCTTTACCACCAAATGTGAAGATTGGTTCAATAGTCATCTTTCTGCTAAGAAAATTATGGAGAAAATCGTGGATCCCACCATCTCTGATCAGTTTAGTTTAGTGTCTCTCTTCCATGATATGCATTGGGATGTCGTGCTTAACTTAAAGGGCGAGTACTACCCCGACTTGGTCTTTCTCTTCTATGCCAACATTAGGAACAAGGGGGGCTGACTTGTACAACATCCATACCATGGTCAACAAAGTTGACATCAAAGTCGATACGGATTTCCTCTGGGAACATTTCCACATTCCTAATGAAGGATCTCTGTTCAAGGACAGAGAGGAGGATGACAATGAAAATGAGCCGTGATCGAGAAATGCTACCTTAAACCGGTTCAATGTGTGGCCGCGTCCAATTCTAAAAAAAAAAAGATGCCCTTTTTTATCGCGACTTTGATATTCCAAGTAAGTTGGTTAACTATCTCATCCACCACAATGTGCACCCTAAGATCAGTGACACTCATATCGTCAGGCACTAAGATTTGTATGTGATGGACAATATCGTCCATGGGCTTTAGGAAGCCCCCGAAATTCCATTGGCATCCACCATCATCTTTGCCATGCGCGATGTTTTCTCTCCCACCACTCAAAACCACTGTATTCCATTTCTGGTCCTTATCACAAAGATTCTTAAGATTTGTGGCGTCTCTTTTGCCAACGAGTGGAAGTTTGTCACCAACAAGAAGGATATTGTCAACTCCACCAAAATGATCGCATTCGGCTACCAACTTGTAAGGGATCTTTGGACCAAATCACCAAATATTCAAGAACTTCCAGAATAGGGTGATAACAGTAAAGAAGGAGGTGAAGGCCAAGAACAACTGCAAGATCAACAGACTCCTCCATTCCAACTACCGGTTGGCAATAGGCCACTGCCTCAGCACTAATTCTAGTCCTAGATGCTCGATTGGTGTCAAAACATGGACCAAAACTTTAATACTCTACAAGGGCAAGTGACAAGCTTGAATGATGAAGTTCACTTCTTGCACACTAAGCTCGATCAAATTCTCGCTTTCCATACTCATCGTTCACCACTACCTCAATGAACTCTAGCATTTTTTTTAGCATTTTCATGCATGACTTTAGCTTTCTATTCTGTCTTTTCCACTTACAAGACTTTAGCTTGTAGTTACTGTACTTATGGTCTCTAACTCTTTGGATTTTGCTTTTTAGTTTCTTTATTAACTCATGTCTAGGATTTATGGCAATATTTCTGGTTTTTGCTTAACTCTTCCAAATTTTTTATGTTTGCAATTATTTGCTTCATTGCCTATCTTCGACATTATCAAGGTAATTCTCTCTTTATCTTTCTATTATTCATTAACTTGTTTTGTAATGTTGAACTTCCAACATTGTGGACAATGCTTGATTTAAGTGTTAGGGGAGGGGTTTACCAATTGCAATTCTCGATAATTAGGAGTTATAAGTAGCTAATTGATAGTTAATTATCAAATCAAATGGTGGAGTTCCTCATGCAGTGAGCATAAGGAATGCTCAAGTTGAAAGGATGCATGTTAATAAAAGGAATGAGATTCCTTGCTTCTTGATTTCTAAGCAACTTGTTAGTTAATTTCCTTGAACCACATATGTTTAAGTAGAGTAAGGATTCAATAACCTTATGAGGGATTTGAGCCTTATAGATTGTACTGCAATCTCTTTTCATTCTTGAGTGTAATTGTGTCTTTTATGATTATATGCTTCTAGAACTTGCTTTATACCTTGTCAAGATTACATTTATTGCACACATGTTTGAAAGATGATTAAGGTTTAGGGCTAAGATTGAGCCAAATTGACCAACCCTTGCAAAACCAAGGTAGATAACCCTGTGAGCTTAACATAATTTTAGCCATCTTCTTTGTTGTTAAGACCTTACTTTCCTAAAAGCATTAAGCCTTAAAAGAAAAAGAAAACAAGTTCTCTCACCTTGTCTCTTTGACTTAGTGAACTTTTTGACTTACGGTACATTTATGTTCTTGATAAAAGAGTGACAACAAGTGTGGGGGGAATTTTCCTTATTGAAGTGGTCAATTGAGAAAAAGGTTGTATGAGTGAGATGTCCCAAGTATCATTAGTAACAAAAATGTGCCTAAAAGAACCAAAATCTATAAGGAAAGGCACAATAAAAGAAATTGACATCCCTTTGGTTCACTTAGAAAGAAAAATGAAAAGGAAGGGGTGAAGTAAATTGATTAAAAGAGTTGGATTTTTTAGAGTAGAGCATCCCTATTGTTTTGATTTGTTGGTGTTTCACTAATTTTGAAGAGATTTCCAATTGAAATTCTCTACCCTTTCTTTTGTTACCTACTTAACCAAAACCTCATTACAACCTCATTTTACTCATTTTTCATCTTTTCATCCATGATATGCATGTTGGAGTAGTGGAGATGAGGTAAACTAGCAAGTTTATGGTAGGAATATTTTCATGAAAAGACTCTTGAGCACACTAAGGAAAACACTTGAGTGAATGAGAGACTTATATCGATGAATTATCCCATTCAAGCATGTTTGGTTGAAGGAAATTACTTACATTGTTGTTTAATTATCTTGGTTAGCTCGGCTCCCTATTCATTAGTTGTTGTGCTCTCTTTCACCTTGAACTATACTTCTACTTAACACATGAATTTACTTTGAAGTTTGATTTGAGATTTAACTATCTTCCTAGTTTTTGTAGTCTACAAGCTTAGATTTTATTTTGTTCTTCTCCTCTTTTCCTAGGCTTACTCGAGGGCAATTAAGATTCAAGTGTGGGGGAATTTGTTAAACCAAATTTTATCTCCTAAAATGAGTTTTAATTTCTATCATCTTTCTCTCTTCGATACATTGGAATGCTAAATTTTGTTCACTTTTCCTTTGCAGGTGAAATCAAAAAAGTAGAGCGGAATTGGAACCAAAATAGACTTAAAACCGAACTCATGCTAACAAGGAAAAAACCCTGTAGAGACGTCAACATATGGCTCGAGCAAGGATGGTAATCCACCTTGTACAACAGATCCGTCGACGAATGGCCTTTTATCCGTCGACGAATCCATCGAGCAAACGTAAAGTATGCAAGATTACATTCATACGTCGACGGATCCATCGGGAAAATGCATGAAATGGAGGAAATAAGCAGAGATGTCAACGGATCATTACTTATTCGTCGATGGCCAACTTGTTAACGATTGATATCTTTGACCACTCGAGTGCCTGCACTTTAAGGTTGAATTTTGGGGAACAAATCCAACATAGTAGTTGGAAAAGTTGGAAAAAGGACTATAGCCATCTTCAACCCTTTTTCTCTTTTTTTACTTTTGTAACTTTAAATATTTTTATTAGAACAATCTTTCTTGTCATTTAGAAAGAGAAATAGCTTAGGGAAAAAGAGAGTAGTTTAATAGCTTGTTGGAGAAAGGAGATAGGTAACTTTTGTTCATCTTTAGAATAGAATTTTTAGAGTTTTGCTTTGTTCATTTTCGTTTTCTTCATCATGTGTAGCTAATTAACTCTTTACTTCAATCTATTAATACAAATTGATTCCTTGATCACAATTGTGAGACTCTTGTGTTTATTTGATTCTTACCTATTGATTGTTCTTCAATTTCTTGTTCTTAAAAGATGATGATCTCGTTTATTGTCTTATCTATTGTATCACTTGATTATTTAGTTGCAAATAATTGATTGAGTGGTTTTTTAGTTTGCTAATCTTTGATCACTACCTCTTGATTGGGTTGACTTCTTAGAACTTAGGTAGCATGTGGATGTATTGAATACATCCAAAGGAGTTGAAAATGCAACTTGAAGGATAAATGCTGGGTTTATTGTTAGTTATTGTTAACTTGCATCTTTCTAGAGGCTAATGCTTCTCTATGCTTGAATGTGAATTGCTAGGATTTATATTAACAATTAACGGAAGAGATTGATGGTGAAACTTGATTAATTGTCAATCTATTCTTAAGGGAAGATCTAATGAATGTAAAGTTTGTTTCTAATTGATTTAGTTAACCAATTGATAGGAAGAATGATCATTTAGTGAGTCTAGGATCAATTGCAAAATCAAGGAGTTAATTCTTTAATAGATTGTAGGCTTGCATTCATTTGTTTACTTCTTCATTACTGTCATTTAGTTCCTTAATTACTAATTTAGTCAACACTCCACAACTCCTCCCTTGTTACTTTAAAATTCTTGATAACACTACAGGAAAAACATAGAATTATGACCACAAATTTGCGACCGACAACATGGTCTCAAAATTACGACCGAAGTTACGACCACATTGCGACCAATGGTCGCAAAGAAGTTGCAAATATAGTCGCAGAAAGGAGTAAAAGAACCTTGGTCGCAATGGCAGTTGCAATGGTAGTCACAAAACTGGTGCGAGATTTGTGCTCTCTCTGGCGCCTTGGAATGAGGTCACAATTTTACATAAAATGGTCACAAATTTGCATCCATAACACTTTAGTCACAAATTTGGTCTTTCTTTTTGTTGTTAGTAGAAGGATGCAAAAGTTTAACTGTTGTCTGGTTAACTTGGTCACAATTTTTAATAAAATATTATAATATATTGCTCCCAACCCATACGGTGCATTTTTGTGTGGAAGGATATTAAAGCAGATCTGAAATCAGATCTGTCATCTATTTCAGCTCTCACTTTGTTCCCCTTTTTTCCCTTCTTTGTCTCTTTTATTTGCAAATATCTCATAGATCTCTCAGCATATTTCTCCACACTTCCACCACAAAAAGTTGATTTTTTTTTTCAAAGTGCCGAACCTGCACAACTCATTGAGTTTGTGTTTAAAGCATGGTTGTTGGTGAATTTTGGATGGTATGATGGCTTTTTTCTCCTCTAAATTTTATTCATTGCTCTAATTTTAATATATAATTATGTTATAGTATTTTAGCTTATGGGCATTGAATGGATTTACTTATTATTGTATATTTGTTGCTTAAATTTGAAAGTTGTTATTTAATAAGTTTAAAATTTATATTATATATCTTTTTTGGTGTATGAAAAATTATATTGTATTGTGTAAGCAAATATATATATATATATATATATGTCGTATTGTATTGTACATATTTACTACTCAAATTATTAAATTAATTATATATAATGCGTATAAATATATAAATATATCAGAGATTATATTGTGAATTAATTATTTATATTATATTGTGTACCTAATAAATATTGGAATTGTATTGAGTATTTATTATTTAAATTGTAATTTCTATTTATTATTTAAATTGTATTTTTTATTTATTATTTAATAATAAATGTATTTTGTATAAATATGTAAAGAATTATATAATAAAAATTAAGGAACTAATAATTGAAAGAAATGAAAGTTAATACTTGAATGTAACTGCTAGCTAGTATTATATTTTTAATGAAGATCATTTGATTTTTGTAGTGATAATGTCGTTGAGAGCATCCAGGAAATGGATGTATAATGTGCCATAGATTCTTAGATCACTGTGCCCTTCTCTCAAGCGATCCACGGCTACTTATCTCTCGTTGGATAACATGCTCCACACTTAGTTCATTCGTTCTCGAAGAGCTGCGAGTCCAAATGTCCTCAAGGGACTCCATCTCTCAATAAAATCTTGCCATTATAGAGTTCTCTCTCTGTACATCATTTATATAATACACACACACACACACACACGCATCAAGCATACAAATATATAAACATACATATACATACATACATTTCAATCATTTAAATTTATTAAAACATCCCGCCCATTATGGCATGCAATAATGTGTGTGCATTGTACACACAAATTTCGATTCTAGAAAATTAAAGACCGAAATAAAGTGACAAATTCAATTTTATGTTAAATGTAAAATGAGTACAATTCTCTGTAAAATCCTCTAATTCAATCTATGAAACCAAAAGAAGCTCGAGCGCTCAAAATAGTTTGATCTTGAATAGGAATGGAGATGAGTCTTCATAGGCCAAAAGCTTGTTTACGAAGAATGGATTTATTTGAGTGGATCTTCAAAGGAAGGTTTGAAGCTTGAGATCCCTTGTTGACCTTCTTGGATGTTTGGACTTGATTTGGAGTTGTGTTGGAGAAGAGAAGATAGCCAAGAGAACTTGACGACGTTTTCCACTTCTTGAGTTACTGTAGAGAAGTCTTGATTCTGATGAAAACTTCTAGGTACAATCTATTTTGCCCTAATTGTTAAGACACCTTTATAAAGGAAAATCTTTAGGGTTTCCTGATCTTATTAAGCCATAGTATTGGGCATTTAAATTTGGCTTGATTGGACTTGGTTTTAATTTATGGCCTAAACCTAAATGGTAATATTATTTAACCAATTAGATTACCCAGTTGATTAAACAAAAATAACTTTGGGCTTCAAGAAATATTTGATGTCTACAAATGCCCCCACTTCAAGGTTCGTATGTGTGCATACTTGTTGTGGAGTAAAGACGGGCCTTGAACTCCAGCAAAAATTTGATAATTGGATGAATATCCAATCTGGAACTTAAGTCTTGAACTTGAATTTGAAGTTGAGCTCGAGCTACAACTTAATTAGATTAAGGAATATGTTGACCTTGTACTTTTTTTACCCAAAAAAAAAACGTTTCTTGATATTTGGAATTTGAAGTGGCATGGGACTTTGACTCTAACTCTTTGTTGGTGTCACTTATAATTGTACTCAATCTCAACTTTTTATCTTGCTGGAAGAATGTTAAGACATGCTTTAGTCAAGTCCTAATCCACATTGATTGCAAATTCTAGACATCTGAAATACTTTTTCTTTATTTCGGATTTAAATGGTAACATACCATGTTGATGACTTGGTATGCTATAGTCAAGTCTTTTTTTTTTCTCTTTGAAACTCTCAGTTAACAGAGTAAAGAATTGTAATTTGAGTGGAATTGAGTATTAGTTATTGAATTTCAATACTCCACTTATTACAAATCCCAATTACTCTTAGACTTTGAAAACCATGCCATAATTCTTTTGGATTTGGAAAGCCGTGCGTATATATTCCATGCTCCTCCCTTGGCGTAAGCAATTAAACATATTTTGCATATAGACATATAGCATCGTATTCATTATTCTTCACGAGGGAAGCCGAGCAACGTTATTTTATTTCGCAAGTCAATCAGTCTTCTTTTATTTTCATTACTTTGCTGCTATCACCGCAACCATTCTTCACGGTAATATATGAATAATTATGATTCGATATTCTCTTGTGCTCTTTCTCTATTTTTTTTTAACTTTGTATTGCGTTGTAGCTAGACGAAGTCTTTAACTGTGAGCAACAAAGGTCTATCAACTTGACCGTACCATTTCCATGACTCCATTTTTTTTTAAAAATTTACTTTGGAGGAATTTGAATATGCCATCAATCGCATTGGTGTATACTTGTCTCTTTCACAATATGATGCCAAGGAAAGCTCTCTTGTGATTTTGGCGAGGCAAATTTTTTTAAAAAAAGATACCCTTAACCTTTACATCAACTTGTGGCGGGGTGTATAAATTTGATCAACCTCTACCTCTAGATTAGCTTCTGGCGAGGCATATTGTGATCACCCTCTACCTTTACATCAGCTTCTGCCAGGGTGTGTTATGATCACCCTCTACCTCTACTATAGCTTTTGGTGGGATGTATTTTTTTATCACCCTCTACCTCTGTATCAACTTCTTGTGGGGTGTATTTTGATCACCCTTTACCTCTACCGCGGCTTTTAACTGAGTGCTAAAATATGACATAATGCCATCTGAATATTCTCGCCCTTTTCTCTCTCTTTCTTTTTTTGACTAATTTATTTATTTATTTGTAGCCATGGACAAATATTTGACCCACCATATTTCTTATCAGATTTTTCAAGCATTTGAACATGAAGTGACTGTGGTCAAACCATTCTTTTCCAATGTAAGGGAGGAGTATAAAAGGCCATTGACGTGATCTCCTATTTATCTATGATACAGTCAACGGAGACGAAGATGAGGATGTGATCAGATCCACCAAATGTCCCATTCATACTCCAATAATAGGTGGTGGCTCATTGAACAAGAATTCTGATGCCACCACCTTTTATCATTTAAGCAATTGGACTTTAGAAGAAAAAATGAAGTGTACCTTTACAAGTCTCGTGCTTCCCGAAAATGTTTGTTCAGAATAGTGTTGAAGTTATAAAGTAGTCAGTATAAGGAAGTCATCATATCTCCAACTTTTGATACCTTAGGCTACAGAATTTGTAGATGTGAAGCTTTTTGGGATGGATTTCGATCTTATGGAGACTTTATTGCTTATCCCAGCTATTAGGAATGGATAGAGCTTGTTTTGGGGCATCATGAGCAAGTCTTGAAACAAACCAGTAACTATTATGCAGTTGTAGCTTTTCTATTTACTTATGATCGAGATGAAAACATGACCAAGGCCTTTTGTGAAGCATGGTGTCCAGCCACTAACACTTTCTTCATATCTCATGCGGAAATTTCTATATCTTTACGCACTTAAAGGTACTTGGTGGTCTTCCTATCTTAGGCAAATTCTATGATAGGGTTACTCCTAGCTTTAAGGAAGTTACAGGCATTGCTGCTTCATCAAGTCTTGCATTTGCATCCATTTGCAAATATCTCTTCCATGCACTACAAGAAAATTGCCATATAGTGACAGTAAGAAATTCGTGGCTATAAGTGAAAAAACCGTAAGTATAGGTCCAAAATGACTATACCAACGGACATATGTGCTATTCCGGCAATACAAATACCGTAGGTAAAGGTCCCGCCGGTATAGATCTATATCCACGAATTTAGGTACCGTCGGAATTGATATTTTACGTATACCAACGGATTTTCGCCGTTAGTATTGAATCGCTGTTGGTATATCCCTAACCATGGAATTAGATATCGATATCCATATCGATATCGCACCCTCAAAATTACGGATATATCGACGGATATATCACAAAAAATATCGATATCGCAAAAAAGTGGTAAAAAATGATATAAAATCATGGATATTTATAGTAAACGTTGGAATTTTGAAATGAAATTTTACCCTATGTTTATTTACATATTTTTACATATTTTAGAGTCATAATATCTTAATTAAAGTATATTTAGATGTGTGATTAATGTATTGCTAATTATTTAAATAGGTGAAAATGTATGAAATATAATTGAAAAAGACAACCAAGCATATTTGTGACATATTTATATCCAACAACATCAAATATTACAAAGTTTAACTGATAATACAAAGTTTCTAACCTCATTTAATACCACATTGAGTTTCTTGGAGGCTCAAAAGTATTAACCTGACTTCTGTCGGTAGGCTGAATATAGCAGCAATATTCATGCCAAGTCATGGTATTCCTATAATTATTCACATAATTGTGCACATGGGCATAATAATCAGTTGTACTAGCTACCAAAAGATTTTCAAGGCGAGGGAAGTGACCATAATTCACCTGTAGTTGTGCTGATTGATCATCATGAAAAGTTTGTTGTTCATGGGAATAATCTGACGGATACTGACCTGATGAATATGATGCTCCATAATTATATTCTCCATATCTATCATCAGTCCAATTTCTAAAATTTGATTCCATTGGTGCATTATAACCGACTGAACTTTGTTCTGTGATTATGCTCATGGAGCCAAAATCATCAATAAGATTACCCATAGTTTTTCCCCCCTTTTTCCTTTAACTCCATGCCCAGCTTTGCGAGACCCATGATCCTCATCTTGTGTAACATGTGTAAAAGTTGCCTCACCGGTAAAAGGACTCAATGGTTTATAATGATCACTGTCATATGAAAAATCATACATTGAAGCATATTATGTACCTCTTTCTCCACCTCGACCCTGAGTCCCTGTTGTTATAGTCCTTTCCCCACTTCTTCCATCATCATCATCATCACCATCATTATCATTATCATCATCATCTTGATTCATTAAATGACCTTCGAATCCAGGTGGAGGACCAATGGTTTCATCTGATGAAGAATCTAAGCCAACCTCTTCGGACATCACTTTATCAACATCAATCCCAAATTGTTGAGCATGACTGCTGATCTCAGGATTAGGCTTCATATCACTGCCATCTAAATGTGCAGGCCTAATTCATTAAAAAAGAGGATATTCATCTTCATCACCAATTTCAACAGTAACATCAAGAAGATTCAATGGGTCTAGCACTGACATCTCATCTTGTGCAGCTTCCATATCTCTAACTCGTAGTTTCATGTTATAGTAACAATACACAAGATTTTGTAGAGTTCTATGGGCTAATCGATTTCGTTGATTTATGTGGATTTAAGCAAATGTGCTCCAATTTCTTTCACAAGTTGAAGATGAAACAGTTTGAGATAATATATGCATAGCCAATTTACGCAGTATTGGTGGACTTTCCCCGTATAACTCCCACCAATCAACTACATAAATGTGCAGGCCTAATCCATTAAAAAAGAGGATATTCATCTTCATCACCAATTTCAACAGTAACATCAAGAAGATTCAATGGGTCTAGCACTGACATCTCATCTTGTGCAGCTTCCATATCTCTAACTCGTAGTTTCATGTTGTAGTAACAATACACAAGATTTTGTAGAGTTCTATGGGCTAATCGATTTCGTTGATTTATGTGGATTTAAGCAAATGTGCTCCAATTTCTTTCACAAGTTGAAGATGAAACAGTTTGAGATAATATATGCATAGCCAATTTACGCAGTATTGGTGGACTTTCCCCGTATAACTCCCACCAATCAACTACATAAAAAAGCAAAGAATATTTTACATTGAATGAATCGTAGTAATAATAATTTTTCAAGCAAAAATAGAGAATTAATCAACTTTATAATTGTATCTATATCGGGTTTCATGGTTGCCCTTAAACTTCGTGCACATGCTTCCCCAAAAGATCTTCTAGCTTCTCTAAACAACATTATCTTTACAAAAAGAAAATTTTATTTAGGAAATTATAAATTTTCAAAATATTTAAATAAAGATGAATCTTATCTCACCTCATTTCCAAATTGATCTTGTCTAGTTGACTGAGGATCTAAAACTTGAAAGACTTGATAAATTTTCACTTTGTTAATTCGTGACCATGAACTAAAAGATAAGCCCCAAAACAAATTCACTCAAATATGATGGTGAAGAATGAAAAAAAAAAAGAAACTAAAAATTTCAACGCTCCTTAGATTAAGAATGGTGATTTATAAGAAAACTTCAAGAGTTGTGTAAAACTTTTTGTAAAAATATTAGCATATCAAAAAAATATATACAATAATTTACAAAGTGCTATTTTTTTTTCTGCTTCCTAAGTTACTATTTAAGTTTAATGTTGCATTAACTAAGTTTTTGCCATTAAGTAATTACAAGTCAAATTCACGATGTAATAAAGAGAGATCCCCATTAATATTTTAAGAATAAGAAAAATATCCAAGTGTGGAGCGTCTTTTTTAGTATTTAGGACATCAACTTTGAATTTTACTTAAGTGAATCCTGCAATATAAGAAAGCGATTGAATTTGACACTAAGGCCTGAGCCTTTTGTTTCCACCACAGGCCAAGCAATTTTCCATTTGAGTCGAGCACCTAAGTATTTCAAATTAATTTACCATTTGGACCAGATTACAAAATTAAACTAGACATTTTAACGGATATTTTAAATATCGCAATATATATCGCGGATATATGAATATATCAATGGATATCTGGTGGTTTGAGGACCACCGACAAAATATTGCAGTATCCATATCGATTACGGATATATCGATGGATATATCGATGTATCGACGGATATTGAATTCCATGTCCCTAACCCAATTTGTTCAGTTTAAATGGCTATTCCAACGGCACAGTTTGTTGGTATATGTATATACCAACACGATCTTCTATTGGTATAGAATAGAATCAACCTAATTGATTAATTGAATTTTTTGTTGGTATAGAGGAATATGTCATTGGTAAAAAAAAAGAAAATTAATATTTTTAGTTCTAATATTAAATTATTTTTATCCTAATCTAACCCCTCATGTATATAAAGTAAAATCATCATAATAAAAATGCAAAATGTTAAATTGCATTAAATATAAAATTTGAAACAAGCTATTGTGTTTTTCATCAACCAAATTGACATTCTAAATCTAAATAAAAGTACATAATAGAATATTTGGTATGTTGAAGAATTCACATTACTAAGTTCAAGTAGACAAATGTCATCTAACATAGAGCTTGATCAACATAAAGAAGAGAAGTACCAACTTGAAGTCCAAAGCTCACTGAGTCTGCAAAATTCAAGAATCATAAAGAATTAAAATTAATAATTAGTACTTCTAAATGATAAACATATTTATATGTTTCTATAGAACATATATATTAATAAAAAGATGGGTAAGAGGGACAAGAAATCGTAAGATGTCTAGAACAAAGGAAAAGAAGCAAATGTTAGTTTTACACATTCATATCTAATCATGCATATGTAGCTATAGGCAAAACAAAACCCATAGTAGGTAGCAGCAACAAGCACATGCATTACAACTCAAAGAGTTTGAAACTAAAGTCAAATTGAAAACTATTTGAAATGGAAGATATAATGCTGGAAAGGATGGTTTCAAGGAATTGTCTATTAAGGCAATGGATGAATTCCTCCTTAAGATAGCAATTTGGGCAAATAAAAAGCGTATCAATGGAATTAAGTACTGAAATTGGTCAAAGCTATACGTAAAAAATATAACTGTGCAAAAATAAAATATATCAATGAGTTTCATATGTTTACAGCATACAAAAATTCATTTCCCCGTAAAAGAGAGAACAAATTTATAGTCTTGAAGGCACAAAGTTATAAAAGCCACAACATTCAGATCCATAATGTTAAAGGGTGAAAACAGTTAGGTGGAGGAGGTAAGAACATACCTGTCAAATTAAATCACCAAAAGCAATTTATCTACCCTCTAGCCTTTCGTGCATACTGTTAAAATTGGGAAGAAAAGTGAAAAATTGACTTTAAACTCTAAAAATACAATTCGAATAATTTTCTCAAATAATTAAAGAAGGTTGCTAACTTATAGAAAGCCAAATCCATGTCCTTAATCCAACCTTAAAAGTATTTATCCCTTTAATGTGCAACAAGTCAAGATAAACACCCTGACCAATATTCCTTTTTACTTCAACTATGGGTTAGTAGAACTTGCCAGAGAGAAAAAAAACAACAAATACTATGATCATGTGAATTGTGATAGAGGAAATTTTGAAGCATAAGTTCATTAGCTAACAAGAAACTTGTAAAATTTTGAAGCATAAGCTCATTAGCTAACAAGGAAACAAAAAGATAACAAGAAACGTGTAAGCTACCAAGTGAATCTCATACCTGTAAAACCTAACAGTTCTCCAATGTGCTTTTTCCTCCCTAAAATTCATGATATAAAGTGACAGTAGCAAATCAAGAACAGAAATGAAACAAATTCCTTACATATTCCTTACATGGTACAAGAGTTCAAGGACATGCAACACAATAATTGACAGGAGACATCAAATTCAAGACAGTCTTTGAAACTTTGAATAAGAAAGACAATATTAATTATTGGATAGAGGATAATAATTTATTACACATATTATTAACTTTTGCTGAGCAACCAATCAAAACAAAAGTTATGATATTAAATAATGCGACCAATAGGGAACAAAAAGATGCAATTATTAGACAATGAAAACAATGTAAAGATCTCAATTTTATAAGTTCTCCTGTGACTAGCAACATTAAATGACATGCATACTAAATCCAAATATTCCAACACAGGGCCTAATGCCTTAACATTGCAACTCTTCTGCTCTTTATGGTTAAAGACATTGCAATAAGATGGAATTTTGCTAGTAATATTTTCATTTACAAAAATGAAAAAAATTTAAGGAAGCAAGCAGCCAATACATCGAATACAATCAAAATTTTATGACAAAGAACAAATAAAAAATTAACCATTATTATATATGTCCTAGTTTCCTAGTGTATCTTTAAGCAAGGGATCCTCATATGATTCACACTGACATCTTACTGATTTGGACCAAAAATTCTGAAACAACGAATGAAATGACTACTGACCAATGTGCTTGAAATTGAATAAACTCTAGGACTATATCAATAGTCAAAGTTCAAGACTGATAGGAAGATAAACTATTCTTGTCCCAAAAATTAGATTAACTTGTTCAAAGTAATTGGCATCAGAATTAATCTGAAAATAAATGAGAGGTAAAAAGAAAAATGAGGAATCCTGGAAAAAACAATAGCATATATAGTTGATGCAGCTCCAAATTTCACCTTGAGAAATCATTTGGATCTATTGAGTATACAAACAGTGGCAACCAATTAGAGTGCAAGAGATGAGGGGCACGGCTACTCAAGAAAAAGGATGAAAAGGGTTTTTTTTTATTTCTATTTAATTTCCCAAGTATAAAGCCCCAAATTGTGGTTATTGTTTTTAGTTTTTAACTCTTATACAAGAACCTATAATGTATAAGCTTTATCACAACATGCCAATAAAGAACCCATAAATCAGTCTGATTCAACGTACTAAAAAAATTTAAACAAACATTAGTAGGAATACTATAGCTTCTGCAATTTGAAAAAGTTGAACTTTTAAGCAAACATATTTAGTTTAATGAAAAAAAGCATAATTAATTTTAAAAACATCTGTCAAATTTCCCCAATCCAATATTAACGTATTTTTTTTTACTCAAGATAGGAAAAAGATTAAAATCTAAGTTCAAGTGGGAAAAAGAAAGAACTAACTGTAGAAAAAATTAGCTAAAATTCAATAATAGTAATATTTACTCAAGATAACCCATTTCTCAAATTTCTAAAGTCCAACAATAATCCACTATCACTAAATTATCTACTTATATAAGGAAAAAGTTCAAATTTAAATAAATGTAAAAAAAAGGAAAAGAAAACTTACCTTAGAAAAGTACTCTTCCCAGAGCCATTCTTTCCCATTATAGCATGAATCTAGTAAAAAATAAACAAACCCATTACTTGCTTTTCCAACCTGGGTCTGTAATAAAAAAATCATACAAATTAGAGTAACTCTAGGAATAGAAAACCCCGTTAACCTCTCCTTGATGAATGACGAGGTCGACGCCTTTGAGGATTTCTTGTTTCGTTTTAGCAGTCACCGTAGTTGAACCTTTGACTTCAAGAGGTGGGGTCTTGAGGAAACCATCATCTAGATTGCCGGCGAAGGTGGGAGAGTCGACGGTGGAGAGGGAGGCGGTGATGGGCCCAGGAGACAGCGTGTGAGAAAGGAGCGACAGTGAAGCACTAGCAAATTCATCTCTTTTTTTATTTTTTTTGAGACGTTTCCTTTTTACTTTTTCTTTTCTACCCATATATATCTATATCTATATAGTTACTATGTATATATACCAACGGTACAACAAACAAGCCGTAGGTAAGTTCTTAATTTTAATTAAAAAGTTAAATTATTGAGATAAAAATTTAGCATAGCCCCGCCATCTTAAAAGTGGCGGGTGCTTCAATTTTTTGGTTTGGGTCTATACCGACACCACCAAGTTTTGCATTGGTATATAGTCTATCTATACCAACCGATGGTGGTTGATTGTTAATATATAATTCTTTACACCAACGGAAACAAATGGCGTGAGTATATACCTTACATATTCTTACAGTATAAAAGTCCGTTGGTATATCTCATTTATACCCACAGAATTTGACCGTTAGAATAATTAGGTGTCAGTATATGGAAGTTTTTTTGTAGTGATGCTTATCATTTAATCAGACTGAAAACAGCTCCAAATACTTTACGATGTCATCGGGTCTCCCTTTTCCACTAGGTAACTTTCTGGTTTCGAGGTGAATTCAAATATAATGATCCTTTTAACTTTATCATGATCAAAGGCAAAAAGATAGCTAGATCCTGCCCTGACGGACTTTTTGAATGTCAAGCTCTTACTGAGAAGGAGAATGAAGTTTTCTAAACTGGATGCTAGGGAATTTGACAGAGATGCAACATATTTAGCAGCATTCTTGGCTACCTAGTTGTGTTCATTTGCTTTTCCTAGCCATCGAGGTGATTCCATTTGTCTTGAAGCTTTTAAGGTGGCTTCTTTAATGGATGGTGATGTATGATTTAGTCTTGCCGCCCCTGTCTTGGCAAGTATATATATTGGGTTAAACCCGATTTGTACCCATTCAGAAGGTCCTAGTCAATGTGAAGCAATACTTCTTTGGTATTTTATTTCTGCTTGGATGGCCTTGTATCTCAACACGTATTGGGAGTCAGACACTACATCGAAAAGGACTAAAATATGCAAGTATGTTGTGCTTTTTGTCATAAGAAGTACAACGACATAAGAAGTTAAGAGATAATGCAACAAGCACCTTCGATGACTTGGCAAGCCATAAGATTAATTAAAGTTTGCAAAACTCAACTTAAGGATAGGCCACACAATCGCCTTAAGCATGATGATTTTAAGTATATACGGAGCATTCGATCTTCTTATTTAACTTAAAGTAGAGGCAATTTCTACTTAGTGGAGCCGAATAGTCTTCATTGTTTTGCAAGACAATTTGGTTATCATCAAGACATTTTGGGATCTTTGATTACTGATGTTAGGACTGCCACTTTGAGAGAATTGGTGCGATATTAACGATGCAACATGTTTAGAGGACAACCTTATGAAATAACCATCTCGAAGTGGAGTAACAGTCTTGAAGAACTTTATGCAACCAAAAGTTTCATTATATGGTGGGATAAATGCATGGGTGATTATTTTCGTGATAGCAATCATGCCTTGAAAGATAGTTCAACTGCTAATGCTCATATGCTTTCATTCCCAATGTTAAAAAGAGCTCATTGAAGCTTATTAAACACAGATTGAGACTATTGATAGTGAAGCTGAAGGTAGTGATTATATCATTATATCTTGTCCTTCCAAGTAGCACAGTCGTGAAGCACAAACTTGTTCCAACTGCAGTATGGATAAGTCTATTGAATCTCTTGTTGGTGATCATGATAGTGATAGATGCCATCCTAGAAGGAAGAGAAATGTTGACATTTCTAAAAACGCCATTCCCTTTGATGCATCATACCGTACCAAGCTTTGTTCATCTCGATCAAAAAGAAGTGGCATGCTACTAACAATGAAATTAAGTGTGAGGATACTGAAGCAAGACTTGCTCCTACTTCATTGCCCTTAGACGTTTCAAATTTAGATGATGAAGATGCACTTCCACTTACAGAGTTGATTAATAAAACAAGGGAAAAGATACCCCTAATCCTGCAAATAATTATGCTTCTAATGATAATGAATATTCCAAAAGTGAAGAGTTTGTCGTAGATGTTGCTAAAATTCATAATCAGGCTAAGAGTTTGTCTACAAAGATTTGTTCAATATCTTCACTAGGTAACAATATAATTTTTTTTGTTAGGACTCCATGATACTAACACTCCTTTAGTAGGAAATGTTATTGATCATCATTCTTTCACCAACCATGAGACAGCTGTTTCTGCCAAGAATTTGTCTACAAAGACTAGTTTAATATCTTCATCAGGTAACAATACAAAACTTTTTTTTTCCTTGTTTTGTTAAAACTTCATGATACTGACACGCCTTTAGCATGTGGAATTATTAATCATCATTCTTCGTTCGACCATAAGAAAGCTATTTCTGTTTCAACTTACCACCCTGGCAAGTATTCTTCTCAGATATTTGAAAAGGCAATAAAGGGAATGAGATAAGAGTTTCTATTCAAATACAGAGATGCCCCTTATCTCAAGTCAGCAAGATTTATAAACACGCTCCTATAGTTTGTTTTGGAATCAAGAGTTTACATGGTGATCTAGCTCCCTTAAAAGCGATTGTTGATTCATATGTTGGAGAGGTAAAGGCATTGTTGTGCTTGGAAGGCGAACTTGGAGATCGTATCACTTAACAAATGTTAGAAGAGAAGAAAGTTGAAATTTGCCAAATCTTTATTGACACTAGAATAGCAGAAACACGAACAATGTGAAAGGACTTCAATCATTGAAGGATGAGCAAGCCTCATTGGAAAATAAGTTGCTTCAACTTCAAGAACAGCAAGTGAAGACAATTACAGAATTGGAAGCCCAAACTGTAGTAGTGAATGAAGCAAATAATGAAGTCATTTCTTCTGAAAAGCTAGTGTCATAGTTAGAAGTCATGGTTGCCAATGTAGATGAGGACATGATGGGCATTGAGCAACTCTGAAAAATAGTGCAAGCTCATAGAGATTCTTTAGTTGATAGAAGGAATGGTGGATTGTAAATCCTTATATCTGGTCTTATTTTCATTTTAGCACTTAGATGTAATGAACTTCCATTTTTTTTAGAAGTTAACTTTTCTGAGACTTCTGCGTTCATTGAATAATGTGAGACTTGTCGATTTGTTGGTTTATTTGCCGTTCACATTTTATACTTATACAGGCCAAGAGTGTTTGCTGGTTTTTTTAGTTAACTGGACTTAGTTGAAAAGCATTTACTAAGTTGCCTATGTACCTTTTTGAAGGAAGGATCAAGTCATTCGTAGTTCTTTGAAAGTTTTTTTTTCCCTTTATTTTTGCCTAGACTGTCCTAATGGTGTTTTCAATCTAGTAGGCTTTCTTTTTTGAAATTTGTGTGTACAAATCAAGAAAATGATGCTTACACATAACAGTGCTTTAGAAATTTCCCATTAATGAGTCCAATTTGCAAGCCTTCTACATTTACTATTTTGTAAGCATTGTTCGTGTAGACTTCTCTCACCACATAAAGTCCATCCTAATTTGAAGTGAACTTCTCTCTGGGGTGATGGCGACTAATACTAAATCTCCCACTTGGAAGGAACGTGGATGAACCTTTTTGTTAAATGCTTTAGACAGATGTGCTTGATAACATTCAAGATATTGTCATGCTTGTAATCGTTTTTCATTCATTGCTACAAGTTCATTCAATCAGAGTTGGGTGTTTTCTTCTTGAGCTAAACCTTCTTAGATAGCAATCCATAGAGATGGAATTTGGCATTCAAGAGGAATAACTACTTCTACACCATAAACAAGAGCATATGGAGTAGCTTGTGTTTAAGTACGATAAGTGGTATGATATGCCCAAAGTGTTTCTCCAATCCTTTCATGCCAATCTCTCTTATTCTTTGCAACAACTTTCTTTTATAGATTGTAAAGTGTTTTGTTAAATGCTTCTGTAAGACCATTTACTGGAGCATTTTACATGGAAGAATTGTACTACTTGAATTTGAACTTCTCAGAAAGGTTGTTCATGAGATGATTGTATAACTATTTTCCATTATCAATGACGATGAAGCGAGGCACTCCATATCGATAGATTAGTTGCACACAAATGAAGTCTACCACATGTTCCTTTTCAATTCCTTCAATGGTAAAGCTTCTCCCAATTAGAGAAGTAAGTTGTGGTTGCCAAAATGTATAAATGCCCCCCTAAAGATTTGGGCAAAAGACTCGCAAAATCTAAAGCCTATCAATTAAAAGGCCATGATGCAATGATTAGATAAAGAGGTTCAAGTGGCTGATGTATGTAGTTACCATAGAACTGGCATGGTTGACATTTCTTTGTGAAACCCATAGAGTATTGCACCATAGTTGGTCAATAATAACCCATCAATTTGATCTTCTAATGCAATTTCAGCCCAGATTGATATGCTCCACAAATCCCTGAATAAGCTTCTTCATGTGCTTGCTTTGCTTCTTCATTGCCCAGACAACGTAGAAAAACTCTATCGAAAGATCTTCGATACAACGTTTCTTTATAGTAAACGAAATTTACTACTCTTCGTCATACTTCTATCTTATGACTAGAGTTCTATAGAAACTTTCCATCCTGTAAGTAGTCAATAATGAGCTGTCTCCAATCTTTAGTTTCGATGACGCACACTGATATTGCACTAACTTCTTCTGATAGCACATCTTCAAAAAGCACTACCCATTTATGACATACTGGGATATTTAACTTATCACTACCGTTTTTGCCAATGACGACGCTAGGTTGGCTAAAGCATCCACCTGTCGATTTTCAAATAGTGGGATATGCTTTATTGATATGCATTCAAACTTCTCCATCAATTTCTTAGCACATTGGAAGTACTGAATCAGAGCTTCTTTCTTCACTTCATATTCTTTAAGAAATTGATGAATTATCAGTTTAGAGTCACCATAAACTTCAATAAACTTGATATCCATATCCATTGCCATTTCAAGACCCAAAATTAGTGCTTGGTATTCAGCAACATTGTTAGAGCATGACTTGCTTAACATAAAAAATTACGGTAATAGCTGATCATAGGGAGTAATATAAATTACACCCGCACTTGCTCCGCTCCATCTTACAGCACCATCAAAGAACATTTTCCACGAAGGCATTGTGTCAATAAAGAACACCTATCATCTGGTAAATCATTAGACATTTCCCAATCATATAGCATAGGATGATCTATTAGAAAATCTGTCAAAGCCTGTCCTTTTTAATGGCCTTTTAAGGAACATAGACAATGCCATACTGTTGAAGAATTATTGCCCACTTTGCTAATCTTTTAGAAAGCACTAGTTTAGACAAAATGTACTTTATTGATCTACTTATGCTACCAAGTGAACTATATACGCTTGCATATAGTGCCTTAATTTGTCAACGACAAAGAACAAAGCAGGGCATATCTTCTCGATAGGAGAATAGTTGAGTTCAACACCTACAAGTGTTTTACTTAAAGGAGCTCTCAAAAATAGAATTTGAGTACCACGGAGAAAAGCTAGCTAGATAAACAAGATAGGGGTCGCCACCAAGAGATTGCTTTTGTGCAACGATGTAAAAAATCAAAGGTTTCTCAGGCACTAGTGCTCCTAAAACAGGAGGATTCAACAAGTATCTTTTAATAACAATAAAAGCATTGCTACAAGCTTAATCCCATTCAAACTCTACATCTTTTTTCATTAACTGATTGAAAGGTTGGCATTGACCGACTAAGTTTGAAATGAACTTTCAAATGTAGGCTAGCTTCCCTTGAAGGCTTCTAACCTCTTTCAGATTTTTTTGTTCTAGCATCTTTTGAATGGCTTCAATCTTTGACTGATCAATTTCAATACCTCGATGTCTTATGATGAAATTGAGAAACTTCCCTGAAGTGACTCCAACTGTACATTTAAGCAGATTCATCTTCAGCTGGTATTTTCTCAGTCTCTCAAACACTACACAAAGATCCAGCAGGTGATATTCTATCTTAACTGATTTGACAACGAGATCATCAATATAACATTCAATATTCTTGTGTAGAATGTCATTAAAAATCTTTTGGATGGTTTGCTAATAAGTTGCACCAACATTTTTTAAGCCAAAAGGCATCACCTTATAACGATAAATGCCTTTAGGCGTTCTAAAACTATTAACTCTTCATTTTCTAGGGCCATACGAATTTAATTATATCTTGATCAGCCATCCATGAATGACAGCACTTCATGTTTCGTGGTGGCATCTACTATGACTTCTGTGATGGGTAATGGGAAATCATCTTTCAGACAAGCATTATTTAGATCACGAAAATCTACATAAATGTGAAGTTGTCCGTTCTTTTTCTGTACTAGAACTATATTTGCTATCCAAGTTGGATATTTAACTTCTCGAATGAATCCAGCATCAATCAATTTGTTAACTTCCCCTTCTATGAGTGGAATTAAGTCAGGTTAATAATGTCTTTGAGATTGTTTAATTGGTTTCACTCCCTTTCGGGTGGCAAAGTGGTGAACTGTAAATTTTTGGTCTAAACTAGGCATCTCTTTATAACCCCAGGCAAACATATTTTGTATTTTGTCAAGAGTGCAATGTATGCTCTCTTTTCTTCCGGACTAAGAAGTACACCCAGAAATATAAGACGATGTTCTTTAAGTGCACCCAAATTGATTTCTTTGATATCATCAATAGTAGCTTGTCCTATATTTTTCAAAGCGACAGCAGCATCTTCTATTTTGACTTCTGGTGGCCCTTCATTCTCGTCTTCAGAAGACTCGCTACTTGATTCCTTTTGGACAATTATTTGATAGGATAAATAAATTGTTTCAGTTTTATCTTCATTTGAGTGCAAAGGTGACTTGGTATGCATAACAACACGATGCTTTACTTTCAACGATAATTTGGTATCAACTTGAAGCTCCAAACGCTGTTTCATTTGAGATGGAATCAAGCTTCTGACTTTTTTATCATCTTTTGATTGATCCCACTAACATTTTTCCTTCTAATAAGCCTTACTGATAGAAGTTCTAGGGACTTCTAATCTATTAAAAATCAACCTGTGTCTCTGTGGTGCTTGACTTCCTCTTAATAAAGAATTTTCCAACCTATCAAAAACAGAAATACGAGAAGTTGAAGTAGTTTCCAAACGTTCAAAGACTGAGATACGAGTGGAATTATGAAGAATGCATCTAGGAAAAGCATCTGTTCCTTTTGACTCATTGATTATTTCTACTAATATGTGTTGAATCCTGATCAATTCGTTTTGCATTTTCCCATGAATTTGTATTGGTTTTTGAAGCTCATATCCTAGCCTAATTTTTGAAAAAGGTCTATCATTTGCTTTTTTTAATCAAGTTCTAATGAGTATAAAAAATCTTTTGCAACTTATCGATTGTTTTCTTAGCATGTAAGTCATCCAAAGATAATGGTTTAGAGAAATCATATCTAGCTTTAGCCATCAACTTATAAGCCGTTGGGTTGTAATTTTTTACAACACCCTTTTGAAGAAGAGTCTCATGTTCTAATGCTCATTTTGATGGCCGAACGAAACTTTCCAATGGTTTCTTCAATTGGTTATCAATGCAAGAAACCAATTGTAGTGTGCAAGTTTTCTTCATGTAGCTTGTCAAAACAATCTTCAACTTTCTTAAAGTTTGAACACTTTAAAAGGGGGGGATTGACCTTCTTTTCGACAAACTTTCGGGACATAGCGTAAAACTAGAGTATGCTTTTCTTACAATGATAAGGCTTTAAGTGATGCTTCAATAGTGTTTTCAATTGGTGTATCAGTAGAAACTCCATTAACTGGTGATTCGGATGGTTCTTTTGTAACAGTGAATTCAATCTACTCTTTACCTTCAATTTTGAAATTTCCTATGCTTGGCATTTGGGCAGGCATGACTTATTTTACATCATTTTCTTTTGAATAAAACTTGGCATCTGCATAATGAGATTTAACTTCGCCAAAAGGTTTCAAATCAGTAGTTACTCTATTCGGCCCATCTTGATAATACTTTAAGCATTGATTAAGTGTTGATGGCACCACACGATTCGCATGAATCCAAGGCCATCCAAGCAATAACTTATAAGTAGTATTTTGCATCAATTACATGAAATATAGTACTTGATGTTAGATCGCCAACCACAACATCAAAATGTATAATTCCCAATGCATGATGTTCCATTTGATTGAAACCTTGTATCAAAAGTCAACTCTTTGACAATTTATTTATTGTTACGCCCAATTCTGGCATTGTTGCTTTAGGCATGATGTTAACTGCTGAGCCATTGTCAATTAATATACCGATTCACTTTATGTTCTCTTATGTACCTAAAGATGTAGAGAGGTCAATTAGTGGTTTCGATCCAAGCAAAAGATCTTCATTTGTAAGTGTAAGTGTTGTTAGATAACGGGCACAAAGATGTCTGTCTGATAAAGATTCCTCCAAAGATGACAAATAAGAGGCATAACTTAATAGAATTGTTAAAGCTTCAATAATCGACTTCCTTACTGTTTTCGGGTATCGTAACAATTCAGCAACAGTAAACGAGAAGAAATACATTTAACGTTTTTAAGATGTTCTTCAAAGGTTGTTCTTGATTGATCCTTCACTGATGCCTTACATGACTGTGAGCTCTTTTCGTCTGTTTGGATCGAAACCACCTGATTCTAGAGATGAAACAACATAAACACCAACATAAACACCATAAACTTTCTGATTCTAGAGATGAAACAACATAAACACCAACAATAATTGGTTCTTCTTCTAGAAATCCTTTTAGGGAAGAATTCTCTCAAGGTCACGGGTTTTGGAAGATTCTGTTATGGACTTTTAGATCAAGGTCAGTTCTAACCCATGCTGACTTTTGTTGTTTTTCCTTCCAGGAATCAAACGTGACCATTTTCTTTGTTGACCCTTACTTGAGGAAATAGTTTTTAAGGGTCGATCATACTACTTTCATGGCATTCGACGAGTCACTAGTATCCATTGGTTATCATAATTAACAATAGACTCTATTTCTTCAAAAAAGTTAACATTTGAAATTTTTACTTTAACTTGCACAAGAACAGGTTCAAAGGAACCAAATTGTATAGACTGATATGCCACTTCATAAGGCAATGAAATGACATTTGCATGATTTGCTTCTGCCATCTCTTTTATATCAAGTTCAATCTTGCGTTCATCTACAAGTTTCATAATTAGCTCTTTCATAATGAAACATTTTTCTATTGGGTGCCTAACAATGCGGTGATATTTGCAATATTTTAGGTCATTAACTTTTCCCTTTTCTACAAGGATTTGAATCTTGAGCAGTAAATTTGATCAAATCTAGATTCTAAGTAGCAGACTTGGTCAAATCTAGTTTTTGAACAACAAAGTTAGTCAAAATTGGATTCTGCACAGTGGATTAATCAAATCTAGATTCTAAGAGGTGGACTTGGTTAGATTTGGATTCTGAGTAGTGAACTTTTCAAATATGGGTCCTGAGCAATGGCCTTAGTCAAATCTAAATCCTGAGCAGTGGATTTGGTGAGATTTGGATTCTGAGTGGGTCCTAAGTAGTGGACTTGGTCAAATCTAGATTTTAAGGAGCGAATTTAGATAATTTGCGATCTTAGATGGTGAGATATTGTGCCCTAGCACGAGTTGTTGGACCCGTATAACAGGGTTGAAGAGTTGCAGCAGGGTTGAGTTTGGTGAAGCCTAATTGAGAGATTAGATCTCTTTTTAGAGCCATCGATTTGTGAGAAAAACAAAAACTTGATTAATGATAGTAAGAGATTGAGATGTGAGGTAGAGAGGTCTTACTGGGTGTGCCAGAAATTTGTACACACAAATTTCGATTCTAGAAAATTAAAAACCAAAATAAAGTGACAAATTCATTTTTATGTTAAATGTAAAATGATACAATTCTCTGTAAAATCCTCAAATTCAATCTGTGAAATAAAAGCGGCTCGAGGGCTTGAAATAGCTTGATTTCGAATAGGGATAAAGATGAGTCTTTATAGGCCAAAAGCTTGTTAACGAATAACAGATGGATTTGAGTAGATCTTCAAAGGAAGGCTTGAAGCTTGAGATCCCTTGTTTACCTTTTCAGATGCTTGGACATGATTTGGAGTTGATTTAGAGAAGAGGAGGTAGGCAGGAGAACTTGACAGCATTTTCCACTTCTTAAGTTACTTTAGAGAAGTCTGGACTCTTATGAAAACTTCTACGTACAATCTATTTGCCCTAATTGTTAAGACCCCTTTATATAGGAAATTCTGTAATGTTCCTAATCTTATTAGGTCATAGTATTGAGCTTTTAAATTTCGCTGGATTGGACTTGGTATTAATTTATGGGCCAAACCCAAATGGTAATATTATTTAACCAATTAGATTACCCAGTTGTTTAAATAAAAATAACTTTAGGCTTTAAGAAATATTTGATGTATACATGTGTGTAAAGAGAATATCTGAATTCCAAAAACATATATAAACCATTTTATAAAATAATAAAAGCATTTAGCCCTAAATGGCTAAACATTAGAACAAAGCCACTCACAGTATTAAGAGGTCCGTATACTCCTAAAAACTCTACAATGATCGGTCTCTGGAGAATTGCCGCACTTGATTATTGGGAACCCTAATTACATGGAATTACGTGTTAGCGTTCAAAATAGAATTTATGAATGCACCTACGAGGCTTTAAGATAGGCTTTGCAAGCGTTTTAGAAGGTTTGGAATTATCTTAGGCAAATTTTGGGTCAATTAGGGTTTTAAGGGACAAAATAACCATTTTACCCTAAGAGCCATAACCGATATTAGTTTTGATGAAGTATGGTACCGAACCTCTTGGAATTAAAGGCCATTCTAGCCTATGGGACATCTAGTGTTAGACCACTTCACAATCGGCACCCGTTGTGTCTCGGGTTTTATAGCAGAGAAGCTCTCCTCACTTCTTTCTCTCATTTCTCTTTAATTAAGCCATGGATCAAGTTGTAAATTCACATACCTATTTCAGAACACCCATAATAAACTTATCAAGCTAACAATCCAATTCACCAGCTCAAACTACATAAATTTCTAACCTATCTTCATTTAACACTAAAAACTAAGACCTAATTTTGAAAGTTGATAAATTTCGATCTTGTACATGGATTAATGCTAGATTAAAGGTGTTTTAAAGCCCCTGAAGTTTAGAACAACATACCAAAAATTCACCAGAATCCACTGTCGGGATTAGGAGATGCTACCAAATCTTTTCACTAGCTCCAATGGCTCCTCGAAGCTCCGATTTGAGTTTTCCTTCCTTTCTCCTTAATTTCCAACTTAAAGAGGTTGAGGATTTGATTTAGGAAGCTTAGGAAAGTGTTTGACAGGTGGTTAAGGTGGTGGTTTGAGTGAAAGAACTAGAGGAGAATAGAAGAGGAAGAAAAAGAAAAGGAAAAGAGAAATGATAGATCTCGGCCCACTCACATCTATATAAAGGTGTCTTCCGGTGCCAGAAGTGGTAGAGATGTTTTCTCTCTTTTCTCCTCCTATTTTCTCAAACCTTCTCTCACCTACACCAAGATCTGGTGTCGAATCATGTCAATTTCAGCACTAGAGGTCTTTTTGGCTTTCGATTGGTTCGTTTCGCTTCCAATTCAATCCAATATCTTTCTCGGACTTCAATACACTTTACCAACTCCTTAATAGGCTAATTTCTCCATCGATTGATGCCCAATTAGGTCATGTATGAGCTCTAAAAGCATATAGATCTAGTTTAGGGTTTGGATTCCTTAACTTCTCTTAGTCAGTCCATGCACTATCTAACATCTCATCTTCCAACTCCGTCTAGTCACACCCTCAATATCTACTTCTTCATTCACACTAAGGTTTAATTTATCTTCTAACGAACACATTTTCGGTACCAACTCATCGTCTTCCACTATTTCAATGGTATAGAAAATATGAAAAAAGTTCTGGGTGTGTCATTCAGAACCCGTAATCAAATCAATGTGTTCATCTGAATATGATGAGTCACCATTTAAATTGCCTAATAATGATCCTCATCATGTTCATTTTGATGACATGAGGCAAAAGTCTCTTGTAAATTGCCATAGTCTCTTTCACGAAGTAAAAGTCTCTCCAATGCTTTGATGGCATTTCTTTGAAATTTCCTCTTGTAAAATTGACATTGTCTCCCCTTTGGTGCTATAGAAAAGGATCCATTACTACAAATATCGATAAATAGAAGTTAAAATGTACTTTGCTGGAATTTTGTACTTATGTACTTATTACTACAAGAAAACACGCATTATGCGTCAAAATTTTACAATACAAAACTGTCAAAATGTGTCGCAAAATTCAATTTGCGACACAAAAAAAGTCGCGTTTTGATGTTGCTAAATTTTGCGACATTTTTTGGAATTTTGTCGCAAAATTTTGTAATACCAGATAAAAGTGTTGTAAAACTCATTTCAATTTATAATTCCAATGAGACAAAATTTGCGATATAGTTTACGATGATATGCAACGTAAGGTTTGTGATGCAATTTTAGTGACAATGTAACGTTATATTGTGACGGTGATTGCAACAATAGTTTATGACACTTTTTGCGATGGTTTGTAACAACAATTACTATATATTTTGCGATGGCATAAGTAATTTATTTATTTTTTAAATTTGTGACATTTTGCAACGGATTTCAGTGATGCAATCCAATATTTTATAACACTTTTTATAACGTTTTGCCTGACTATTTATAAATATATTACTTTATAATTTATAATATATAATATTAATATAAAAGGCACAAAATATGAAATTAATTAATTATTATTTATTAATAAATATAAAATTTAGAAGTGTTCCAACGTGTGATAAGAATAATATAAAATATATAAATGTATCCAACACAATAGTCTAAAATTTTATATTTATTTGGTTGCAAATGTCATCTATAACTTCTAGTTGTTGCTACGGGTGGGTGGGGGCCTCAAGCTGTTGGGCCATGGGCTTGGGCAGTTGAGTCCGCTTAGACTAGGTTACTAGTTCCTGTTGTTTAACATCCCATAAAGCACAGTGAGCATAAGAGGTAAATTCCTACTAATCAAATTATAATATTGATATATAAGAATCATATGAAATTTAATATAAAATTAAGAAAATCTAAGGTATATACTCGAAAGCATTGAATCAGAAGAAAAAAAAGTTGGACAAGAGAAAAAGAAATGCAACATAACCATATGATTGGTATGATATATCTATAAAAAAAAAATAGAAGCAAGCTATAATGCTTTCAAATAAAGTCAGTAGGCCATGATCTCAATAACAGAACTTGAAATTGAATCCAACATACATGCACATAAGTGGTTCAGGCATCGAAGGTAACAAAACTTGATAATAATACTTTCTACATAGTTTAGACAAACATATAAGAGGCAATACTCCATATTATTTATGCTCTCAAAGCAAAGTGCCAATAGAAAAAATAAAGATATAATTTTCACTTTAATTCAATTAAACTCATATATATTTAAAAAATATTAACAGAAAATTTAATCTACAAACCTCTACCAAAACAAATAGAATGGTTCTAATAGCTACTCTCTACAATTAGTAGACCAATACCAATTATTTTATCAAGTAAAAATAAGATAGCCTTTTATGAAAATGTCAACTATTCATTGCTTCAATGCTATTCATTTTTCAGGAAAAAAAATTATACTCATTTACAAAATGAATAAAAAACATATTATATAATCCTTAATAAAAGCATTTATTACTTCAATAATAAAAAAATATCTACGATTATAATAAGAAAGAAGATAATGCAAACAAAGATAAATAAAACTCCAATAGAATTACATGATCCATTAGAAAGGACCACTTGAATTGCTACTAGTTATCTAGTATTGCATACCCAGCTAACACCTAACACAAAAAGGAAGAAAAGCCCAAGTCTCACAGCCATAATGACTATAATTAAACATTGAATAGCTGAGAATGATGAAAATTTAGGAGACTAAAAAGAAAACTTCAATATCTAGTTAAACATAATTATAGTGATGAATTCTATAATAACAATATACAAATTATTTAAACTATGTAAAAGTATGTTTATAATAGCGTACAAATAAAATTACTTTTAGATGTGGGCCATAGTTGACAAGAGTTAAATGCCTCTAAGCTAAAAACTATGCATATATCTTTCCTATCTTTGTAAAACTAAACTTGCCACCATATATATATAAAAGACATCTTAGACTACAATATGCTTGGGAAATTCCTATAATTATGAGCTATTTATAGTCTTAATGATAAGATTCAATTACAGTTCTTATCCGTCAACCCTTTACTAGAGCTTCAGACAACCAACCAACAATAATTCACAATCTTTTAAGCTAACATTTAAAAACAAGAGTGAGATTTTAATAATGGACAACAAAAGTTTCAAAAGGAATAAGTTCAAACAATGATTACCAATGACTTTTAAAATCCTTTTTACAATGCTGAAAGTATATTTCATGCATTAAACTTTAACCCAGTCAACCACTTATAAAGACATTTTAATAGCTTGATGGACCACATAAAATAAATGTCACGTATAAGCTCTAAAAGTGTACGAACCTGATTAGGGTTTAGTTCCTCGAATTTCCATTGATCATCCATTCATTGTTGATTGCTTCATCTTTCAACTCTTATTATTCATATCCTCGATATCGATTATGGTTCCAATAGACTTCTGAGTTTACGTAGGCAATTATTATTATACTTAATCCTCAAATACTTGTTCGATCCATTCCTTGGTTGCACATTATAATTATAACCTTAATATCCTTTTACATCTTTCTCACTATTATAAAGCTACAATCATTCTCATCCATTTCTCATTCCTTATCCAACAGACCTCAATGTCATTCTTTGATTTACTTCTTTAACTCTATCATTAAACTCCAAGGTTCAAATTCTTTTTGAAATTTCATATGTTCCATACTGATAAATCGTTTCTCACTATTCAACTTAGTACAGAGGATATGGAAAGGTCCAAGTCTCATAATTCTTCCCTTTTTCTAAACATTTTGTCCTAAAATTTTCAAGCTAGGCTCTTCCTCAAAAAGCTTTAGCATTTCTATCTCTATTCAATTTGAACTCCATCTTCTCAAGTGAACCACTACACTCCCACTCTAGTGTCCTAACCACTGGCATGCTCCCCCAGCGATTCCTTATCTACCCCGCGGTGGGCACAAAGGTGTCCATTGACTTATGAATTCCATTTCAAGGATTTATCTCAAGGAGAAAAAGAAATCTCTTTCACTCACTCACTAAAAAGTATCTGATGATTTGAAGAATAGTGATTGGTCTACTACTCACCAACCTTAGTAATGAGGGTGGTTTTTACCCTACACTCAATAGGGTAGTTATTAGTACCTTCTATTTCTCCTCAAAAGTTTCTCCTATCGAGATAACCTCGCTGTTATTTATGAGGGTTTGGTACCCATCTCTTTCCGTAATCACCCCTACTTAGTCTATTCTCATCCATTAGTCATGATACCTTTAATGTAGAATGGGAAATCTTCCCCCGGCTGAGTTCTTTTATCAAGCCAAAAAGAAGAAGTGTTTCAAGTTAATTCGGGTCAAATTAGGTCAAAAACTATAAAATTTACCAAAATGCCCCTAGAATGCCAAGATTGGCACCGATTATAGCGTGGTTCGACGCTAGACCTTAAATACAAAAAGGGTACTTTTGCCTAGTTGACATCTAGCAGTGGTCCTCTCATATCTGACATTGATTCACTCTCAGGTTTCGCTTATGATATGTATTCTTGACTTTTCGGTCTCATTTCTCTTCAATTTGGTCATGAACCAAGCTACAATTTTACACATGACATCCTCACAACACCCACAACAATATCATAACTTCAAAAATTAGAATCATTGTGACACACCGGGACCTAGCACGACTTTTCCGTACGAACGGAATAGTGCAAGATGATGTATGAATTAAATAATATGTCGGTCCGACTGTGTCAAGTCAGAAGAGGAGATAAGCTTAAGACAAGACGTAGTTGGAAGATGAGACAGGTAACCATGCATGGAATCATTAAAGTGGACTTCTTTAAATCCATAGCCAATGGATTGGACGTCCATTGGTGAATTGGTCAGTGGATCGGGCCAAGGATCGAAATTATGAGAGATTTCAAAGAGAAGAGAAAGTCTGGCTTGGGACCCAAGTAGACCTGATGCCGGGCTCCTCTATAAATAGGGGGAGGTCGAGGCACTCCCCTTCATTTTCTCTCTTTCTCTCTTCTCTCCTTTCTCTTTTCTCTCAACTGCTCTTTTAGAGCAATTTTGGACTTTTGGCCGATCCAGACAAACCGATCGCAGAATCAAGGTGAGATCTTGGGCTTCGATTGAATCGAGTGCGGCGATGCGCCGGAGGTTAAAGCTACATGGAGCGCTTGGGAGTATACGAATCTCCCAATACTGTAAGTGACTTTGTTTTCAGTGCTTAGCCACTAGGGACAAGCGTTTTTAAATGTTTAAAAAAAACCATAAATTTTTATAAAAAGGTTTTACAACTGTTTTAGGATAAGGGTAATCCACGACACACTTTTTATTTTGTGATAGACCCACTTAGAGGGTGGGATGATTTTAAAATCTAAAAGCTTGTGTGTGTTTAAACGTTTAAACATATATGTTTTGAATTTATATATATATATATATATATATATGATGATTATATGAGAGAGGTGCGAGATGAGTAATTGAGTGGCTCATTGGGCTCCAATATATGCGGGAGCGTGGACCGAGTTGGAGAAGCATGCTAGATTATCAGCCGTGGACCGCCTGTCGATGGGCACGGTGAGACGAGACCCTGGGAGAGGCGCATAGGGAAGTTCTCCAGGGCTCCAGAGCTGTGTTCCACCACAGCTGGCTACCACCGAGGGAACGGGGTAAAGAAAAAGAAAGGGAAGAAAATGATTTCAAGGTGAAAAAGAGATAGCCCTCGGTGCAGTAAGGCATTCGACTGGCCAGTCATGCCTTCAGTGTGTTAGATGCCAGCCCATTTAGTATATATTTATATTAAAGGTTTTAAATCCAATTCTCCTTGGGAGAATTATAAAAGAGATATTGAAAACAAATTTATTTATTTTATTTTTATTAAATTTGGATTACCTTTGTTTTCCCTAACCCCGATGGAGATTCATTGAACCTCTGTCACTTACTTGTATCCAATGTGGATGGATGCAGATTCGCATATGGGATCAGCTAATAGAATGGAGGCTTACTAGGAGACGTCGATGGCCTAGGCTTAGTAGTTTCCGTTGCGTATGTATTTCTTAAAATTAATCCACTGGTATTACTTTAAAGTTTATTATTTTATTAAAAGATTTTTAATTAAAGTTTTAGTTGTTTTGCAGCGATGGTATCCATTTCAATGCCTTGCGGTGCTTCTGGTGCGTGACCGGTCGGCACGTACTTCGAGACAGCGCGGAGGTTGCCATGTGGCCGATCCGGGCAGGTCGGGGCGTGACGCATTGACCCTTAGACATCAAAATCAAATCTAAACTCAATTTACTTTAAAAACTCCAACTTAAATTTTAAGCTAAAATTTCTCCTAAACCAATACATGAATTAGGGGAAGTTGTCATGTCTTGACCCATCAGTCCAGCAATATGGCAACCTCCTCATTACCTTGAAGTATGTGTAACATCTTATGCCCACACATAACTCGAGGCAACGTAAGGCTGGAAGTAGTTATCATTATTGAAAAATAAGTTAAAACTAAAATCTATTTAGTAATGGAAAATAATAATAAAATAATAAAATTATAATAGACAACAATTTAATAAAACAAATTGAAAGTCAAATCGAATATCAATAGATTTATCTAAGGAATACTTATGCAGTGCAAGTAAAAAGGACTCCTAGGCCCATGGATAGATCTAGGGTGGGGGCAGTGGGGGCAACTGCCCCCACTCAAGTCCTAAATCCCTTAAAATTACATTGTAAAACATGCATTAATATTTTACTTTCTTTGCAATTTGCCCCCACTAAAATTTGGAAAAATGTAAAACATAAGTGCCTTTTGTAAAATTATTGAAAAGAATTAGACAATAAAATTATAAATAAAGTACAGACTTTATAATTATTTAATTTATAAGGGACTTAACCAAAATTAAAAAGAATAAAATAATATAAGTCAAAAAGTAAAAGACAAAGTTAGAATTGTTTACTAGTTTTCTTTTTTTTTTTATGTTATGGGTCCCATTTCCATGTCCATACCTTTTTTTTTATGTTTGTTACTTTCTTTTTATCAGTTATATTAAAAGTTACAAAAAAAAGAGAAGTATCAAAATTAAGCAATGAAACAAATTAAAATAGGTTACTTTATTCTTCAAAGTCCTCAAAAATAAATTTACTTGTATTTTTATTTTAATGTGATTAAGCATTTAATTCTTATTATTTATCGTGATAAAATAATTTACTTTATGATTAGCCTTATATTTATATTATAGAAATTAAGATGAATAATATCTTCCATAAAATTGAATGAAAATGTTAAATATTTTAAAGTTTCCTTAAAAAAAAGTTAATTTCTTTAATTAGAATTTAAAATCCTATATATAAAGGATGACATGTAATTGGTCTTTTTTTTTTAAAGAATTATACCTAAACTTTAATTTACTTAATTATATAGAATACCTATTTAAAAGGAAATCAATTTTAGAGTAATCGTCCGAAATTAATACTATAGTAATAGATAATATAGTATAAATTTATGGTTATATATGTTGAATTAAAGTTAAATGATCTTCGTTAAATCCTAGATTATAAGAAAAATTATAAACTATCACCGTAACTTGACTTTATATATATATATATATTTAACAAGATATATATTATAATTTGCCCCCACTGAACGTAATTCTTGGATCCGTCCCTGCCTAGGCCATTGATGAATCTTAATACTTTGCATGCGGTAGCTTCACCTAATAAAGTTGACTAGAGGTGAGTGATAAAAGTTCAACGAATGTCTAGAAGGGCTTAGCAAATCGGCCACATTCAAAGCAAGTATAAAACACATGTATAACAATTTATAATTTAAACATAAACTCTCCCAAATCTTATTTATTTATATATATAACATTTCGAAATAGGCAGCCATAAAAACTATTTGGTAATTCTCAGCAATCAGCGAAAAAAACAAGAATAGTAGATGGTTATCACTTTACATATATAATATATACATATATACATATATGTATATGTATGTATATATATCGAAACCAATAATAATATGGCCCCTTTCTTCGACATTGCCTTTGTTGCAGGAGAGCAACTACATATCCCTGGCAAGTTCCTACCTGTTCACTCTATCTCAAGGATAAATAATAAACTTGTCGTTCTCCCTCAAAAGGCTAACCCCGACAAGTAGCACTAGTACCCAACTTGGTTTCCTGTGCTTTTCATGCAAGCACCCGAGTCCAATCCTCTACCCTAGTGGGCTTCCTTTCTCACAGTCACCTAACTCAGGCTCTCCACTCCACCACTATACGAGAAATATATATATATATATATATATAATCATAAATCGTCTTAATCTCACCCCCTAAAATCTGTATGATAAACAATAATGTGTGCTGGGGACTACTTGAATCCTAAAACATATAAAAACATTTTTAAAACATTTAGTAATTAAACATAAATTAAAATAATTTATCCTTAGTGGCTAAACACAAAAATCTAGGCCACTCACAATACTAGGAGGTTCGCATACTCCCAAAAATCTCAACTTGATTAGTCTCCGAAGCATCGCAACACTTGATCGATCCGAAACCTTAATCCAATGGCTAGATTAAAAGATCCATCAAAAACCCAAAACTGTCTCACAATGGCTCATTTTGTACCCTTTTTTAGATTTCTTTGATTTCTCATTGATTTCTTGTTTGGGGATGCTTGGGGTTTGTTTAGAGAAGTTTAGGGAAGTATTTTGAAGGTGGTTTGGGAGGTGATTAAGGCAAAAAAGGATAAGAAATGTGGAAGAAAGACGAAGAAAAAAAAAAGATGAAATGAGGTAGCTCGGGTTGGCGTGAGCATATATAGCATACATTTGATGCCGATTGAGTCATATTCCGACATCGGAGATGCTTCAAGCCTTCAATTCATTAAGACTTGACTTCGAAACAATTCAACCTCTTATCCGAACCCAATACACTTCCTTAGGCTTAACTTAGAGTGAATATACTTCCTCTAAAGGTCCGGTTAGGTTAAATACCTTAAGAGAAAGGTCACGTTCAAGCTCTGTCATGCCCCGATCCAAAGGGTTGACACATGGCAACTACCGTGCTACCTCGAAGTATGTGTCAATCACCATACACCCCAAAGCATCGCAAGGCATAGTAATGGGATATTATCACTGCAAAACAATTTAAAACTTAACTTTAATTAGAAATAATATTTATAATATAAACCATTTGATAAAAAAATTTAAACTAAAATAGAGCACCAGTGGAATAACTGAAAGGAATACCTAAGTAGCGAAAATTAAAGAACTCCTATAGGCCGCTAACTCGTCTAGTGATCCTCGCAAGCGAAAGCTGCATTTAACAAAGTTGGCTACAGGTGAGTGACAAATGTTCAATGAATATCCACTAGGGCTTAGAGAAATAGGGATAATCCAAAAGAATTTATAAAAACAATTTATTTTGTTTTCAAAACCTTCTTCCCAAAACCTTTTTATGAAATTACTAATTAAATATATAAATCCATTAAACTAAATAAATTAATAAAATAATTTTTCAAATAGGCTGGCCACAAAACACTGAAGGCTTGACCTCACGATGGTTGTAAGCCTTACTGCGTCGAAGGCTATCTTTTTTAACTTAGAACATATATTTCTCTTTTTTCTCTAATCTGTTCCCTCGACGGTGCCATTCACTATGAGTGGGCACAACTACAAATACCTAGACAAGCTCTCTCCATGCCCTTTGTATAAGGGATTAATTATGATATCTAAATATCACTCCCGTGCCCCTCTACTCAAGCAGTCCACGGAAGTCGGCGGCATGCCCCGCTCGGTCCACTCGTTCCTTTGGAGTCGCTCGCATCTGAAATTGATAAGTGTGATTAACATCTATATTTTAGAACTTATTAGAGTATGAATTATGAATATTTTGTGTTGTTTAAGGTCAATTTTACTTAATTATTTCTCATTTTAGTCAATTGTTTGCTTTGTAGGCGAAGATGTGCTTTGGAGACAAAATGAAGCTTATTGCTGCCTAAATGCATGAAGATTTAAAGAAAATTAAGAGAAGTGTTCGACCTAGGTCAGATAAGGTTTAACCAGGATCGGTTGAGATGATTTGCAATAGAAAATGATTTCCAAACTTTGACTAGGGTCAAGTCGAGATTTAACCAAGGTTTGGTCGAGCTTCTAAAGTGATGCATTTAAGTGGAAATTTTAGTGCATCTTGGACTTGTGTTTTTAACCTAGAGCACTATAAATAGAGCATTAAACTATCAGAAAAGGTGCTCGGCAAGAGAGCTGCTCAAGAAACCTAGAGAGATCAAGATTTGAGGAGAAATTCATCAAGATCGATTGGGGAGTTCTTCTTAGATTTTCTTTTTCACTAGTTTCTTGATGCTTATTTTATTTATCTTGTTTGTTTTATTTTCAAT
Source organism: Microcos paniculata (assembly GCA_030664755.1). Classification (NCBI taxonomy): domain Eukaryota; kingdom Viridiplantae; phylum Streptophyta; class Magnoliopsida; order Malvales; family Malvaceae; genus Microcos; species Microcos paniculata. The sequence continues at coordinate 3,030,126 of CP131463.1, forward strand.
TTGAATAATTAAACCATATTTTGGATTTAGGTAGATTTTATGGGAATTTCTTTTTAAATGAAAACATGATTTGATTCTATATTGTTCTTGTGGTTAGATTTTTTCTTCTTTGCACTTAATTGTTGGTTATTAGCCTGATCATCTAATAATCAATCTTTGAGAATTTACGAACTGGGAGGGTAGTAGAATCGAATAACTAGGCAGGAAAACATTTAGATATCATATTAGGGATAATCTAATTCTTTGTGGTAGCAACAAATCCTAGAATCTTAAAGTTCTCGATTACTTAGGTTATAGACTGGGAGGTCATAACCACTTAATTGAGAAAGGTTCAATGAGTTTGGGAGAATTAGATTAGTGATTGCTACTCTGACCCATAATCAATCACGTTTAGTTAATTTGAATTACCATAGGAAAAAGCCTAAGCCTTGATAGCCCTTTTTATTGTATTTTAGTTTTAGTTATTTTAAATTTTATTCATATATCTTATTCACATATCTTATTTATTCACTAGGATTAATTATTAGTACTGATCAGGTTCTTTTGGGTTCGATACCTAGGAAGTCTTCTAGGATTACTTGCTACACGAATTCTGTTCTCTTGCAGAATTTCAAGTATCACCCATCTCATCTACCACATCTCTCGTCTGATGGTGTCGATGCATCATCACTCATCTCAGAAATACGTGTGCGTGTGTGTGTGTGTGTGTGTGTGTGTGTGTGTGTAACATAAATGTAAAACATACACATAAACATTTATAATTTCTTAAAATCGTCTTACCCTCTAAATGTGGTGTATCACCAAACAAAAATGTGCACGGAGGATTACCCAAATCCCAAAACGTTTATAAAACAATTTATAAAACATTTTATATTTAAAACACATAGAAAGCATTTAACCCTAATGGCGAAGCCATGAAATTTAAGTCACCTGTAATGCTGGGAGGTTCGTATACTCCCAAACAATCCTCCAAGTTCGATCTCCGGAGCGTCGTCGTACTTGATCGCTCGAAATCCTAATCATATAGAGAAACATGTTAGAAACCTAAATTGAATCTAAGATGCACCTAAGGGGTTCTAGGATGTCTGAAAATAGTGTTCAAAAGGGGTTTCAGAGATTCAAAAATGTTTCGAATCGATTCGGGGTCAATTAGGTTTTCGGTGTATGAAATGATGAAAATGCCCCTAATGGGTAAAACCGGCACCGAACCTAGAGAGAACCAGTGTTGGTTCTCCTCTTAAACATGGCCATTCGACCACGATACACATCCGATGTAGGATCACTACACAACCAGTTCTGATTGTGTTTTGGGTTTCAAACCCGAGTTTGTTCCTTTTTTATCCTAGCTCGAATCTGATCTATTCCTCCACTGATTCAGCCAAAATTTTAGACAATTAACCTCCTCAACACCCACAATAAACCTATAGCTTGTTCTTTCCAAATTTCTAACTCTAGCTACTTCAATTTCTAACCTGCTCCAATTATATACCCAAAACCTAAACCTAATTTCGCAAGCTTATATTTTCCAACTAGTGCATGGATTAAAGTAAGGTTAAGGGCATTGGAAATCTCTATCAGTCTACTAAAACATACTAAAATATCACCTCAAACCGTTGACTGGATTGTGAGATATGGTCAGATCTTTCCAACAGTGACAATGACTCCTCATATCTCCTTTTTGTGTTTTCCTTCCTCCTCTTTGATTTTGAGGCTAAGAGGGTTGGAGATTTGATTTAGGATATTTATGGGGATGCTTTAAGGGTGGTTTATAAGGTAGTTTGGGTGAAAGAGGCAGAGGAAATTGGAGGAAGAAAAGGGAGGAAGAGGAGAAAAATGGGGGTCTCGACCCACCCACACCTTATATAAAATGTATTCGGTGTCAATTATGGCATGTTCCGGTGCTAGAACTATCCTCAATATTTTTCTCTCTTTTTTCTCCTCCATTTTTCTCGAACCTTCTGTAGACACTATATTTTTACTTTATTATTTCATTTTATATTTATTCTTATTTTTTATATATTTATATTTTCATTATTCTTATTTTTAATTCTATTATCAATTCTGTTTACATTTTTACTCTTTATTGGGTCCTGAGTGCTTAAGGCTTGCTTGGCTAAATTTTGGACTACTTATCAATTGGAATTAAGGGTCCAATTTTTATTAAAAAAGGAATTTGGGATTACAATAATAAAGCCTAATTCACCAAAGTTACAAAGTTACAAAGGCCCAAACATTTTTATATATATAAATATAGATATCTCACAAAAATATAATATAAAAGAAAAAGAAAAAAAACAAACGAAAAATGCAATTTGAAAAAGAAAAAAAGAAAACAACAGAAATTTAGGATTGGGGATGAGAGCACGTCTCTTCCACCCCGCTGTTTTGTTTTTCTAAGTGGCCTCTCTCTCTCTCTCTCCTCAGGCTTTTCTTCTCCGATACCTCCAAAGATAATAGAACGGAGCCAAAATCTGAACAGCAACAGAAGAATTGTTGGGTTAATGGCCTCAGTAGGTGCCGGCAGCTTTTATTGTTGCTACTAATTGAATTATTTGCAAAGGACCCTAGCGTCCTTGTCGAGGCTTTGTCTTCTTGCAATTTCCACCGTTTTTATTGTTGCTACTAATTGAATTATTTGCAAAGGACCCCAACATCCTTGTCAAGTTGGCTTTGTCTTCTTGCAATTTTCACCTTTAATTCAACGTAGCCTACACAAATTTTGTTAGCTAATGGCAAGGAATAGAAAGTAAAATTAGCTTTTTGAAAAGAAATAATTTTGTTTTTCATTTCTTTTATTGTTGCTACTAAGTGAATTATTTGCAAAGGACCCCAGCGTCTTTGTCAAGTTGGCTTTGTCTTCTTGCAATTTCCACCTTTAATTCAACACAGCCTACATAAATTTTGTTAGTTAATGATTGTTTTCAATTGCTAAAAAATTCAATGGAGAGAATTTCTGAAGTGATGATTACTTCCACTAAGGAGCTGTTTGGAAGATAAGTTTTGAAACATGAGAATCTTGAAAATTATTTCAATTCGGAAGAGTATGGAAGCTTGAGCAGATTGGTGATAACATAGTTGATGGCACTTTCAAGACAATTCATAAAACAAACAGTGCACATGCTACTCCGGGACAGCTATTACTATTTCTGAAGAAATAGGCTATTCATGATGCCTCATCAATTCAGCTAATCATGTTTTTTGTGGGGCCTCGTTTGATGAATTTTTTAAGTATGGGACCATTATGCAATCAATGCATAACAAGACCCATTTGTCATTTCAAATAGCAAACCCCCCACGTGATTCTCTTGCATAAATTAGCTAATCATGTTTTCTGTAGGGCCTCTTTGATGAATTTTTCAAATATGGGACCATTATGCAAGCATAACAAAACCCTTTGTCATTTCAAATAGCAAACCCCCCACGTGATTCTCTTGCATAAATCAGCTAATTATGTTTTCTGTAGGGCCTCTTTGATGAATTTTTCAAATATGGGACCATTATGCAATCAATGCATAACAAGACCCATTTGTCATTTCTAATCAGCAAACATCTCCACGTGACTCCCTCAGCCAATTTCTCTCTTGTCAGCTTCTCTCCTTGACAGCGGGGTGATTCTCCAAAGACAGCAAAAGTGGACTCAGTAATATAAACAACCAATTGCAGCAAAGAAAAAGAGACGAAGAGAGGCGAATCAAAGAAAAAAATGTAAAGAGGGGGCCAAGCAAAGAAAAAATGTAAAGAGGGGGCCAAGCAAAGAAAAAATGTAAAGAGGGGGGCCAAGCAAAGAAAAAATGTAAAGAGGGGGGCCAAGCAAAGAAAAAAATGTAAAGAGGGGGGCCAAGCACCTCCCACATATATCTCTTTCCATTTTTCTTCTACCAAGGGGGGAGATTTCTCTTATTTTCTCCAATCTACAACTCTATGTCCTTTCTTCATCATAACCTTCCATCAAAATTTTATCAATAAAACCATCATCAAACTTGCAAAAATGATTACTCCATCAAAGAATTCATAAGTGTAGTTTCCAAACTGGCCTAAGTTTCATCTTCTACAAAGGTTTCAAGAAGTATTCTATCTATCCTTTTCCATCTTGAGAAGTGTTTTTTTTGGGGAAGGCAGAAAAGAGCTTTGTTACACTTGAGCATGACCCTTTCAGTTAGCATTTTCATTTCCTTTCAAAAGAAAAAAAAAGGGAAAGCCAGAAGGAAAATTAAAGGGCTTACTCTCCATCTCTCTTGTCATTTTTTCGTTATTGTTATTCATCGCATTCCCACTTGCTAACCATCGTTTCCTGTGAGCCCATCTTTTCTTCCATCAGCAAATCCATTCATCACTTTCATCATCCCTCTCAAGACTCACCCCAAACACGAAGAAGCAACATATTTGAAGCCAGAGTAGACCCGATGGTTGGATTTGCTAGATCGATGTTGGAAAGTTCTGAGATCTCAGAATTTAGATTGAAAAGATTCTAGTTGATGTTTGAGTAAATAGACCTCAAATCTGTCAAGAGGAGAAGAAAAAGAACTGATCTGGTGATCTTGGTGTTGGAGGAGGTCTATAACGATGTGCCATACTGCAACGGAGGGTAGGACACTAGCCATTTTCTAGAAAGTTTGAAAAGGGAAGGAAGGCACTTTTTGTTGCAACGCAAAAATAAGTCAAGAAAGTCAAAAGGCTTGAATGTTTAAGCTTTCATGTTGTCAGAGACAAGTGTTTCTTTTCCTAAATTTAAATGCCCTTGAAGTTTCCCCACTAATCTGCATATGTCCCATCAAACAATTGGAACTGTTTGAGCCGATTCTATTGCTCCATTTTGGGTAAATTTCCAATCCAATTTTCCTTTCTTATTATTCTTTCCATGTTATTTTCATATTGATATATTTGTTTATTTGTTTATTTTTTTTAAAGGAAATGTTCCGAGTAGGCTTCTCCTTGAATTCAATACATAAATAAATAAAGTATCTAAAATAGTTTAATGGAATTAACAAATGGCATTAGTTAATGAATAGAATAAGAAAATGATAAACAAAGTAAGGAAAAAGAAAAAGAAATAAAGTAGTTGATATTTTTTTAATTTCATTTGTAAAGTTTTGAAATGAATAAAGAAATATAAATTGATGAGATAAAAATAAAATGGAATAACAATCCTAAAAATTAAGCTATTAAAATATTAAGGCATACATTTTTCATATTTGTCATATTATTCTTGTCATACATGAGAGTAGTGATATAAGGGGATAGTGAGGATCCGATCATAGGGTCCGGTTCAAGAACGTGAAAATTCACACTCGGACTGAGTTCCTAGGTAAAAGACTCATTTTGAATCAGATCCAGAATTGGGTGAGATTCACGATAGGCCTTGATAAAATCCTTACTATTCTCACTTAAAATTGGCAAGATAGCATTCTACATGTCATACGTCTAGGCATCTAAATAAATTAAAGACATTAATTTTTTTTTAAAAAATGAAATAATCAAAATTGTTCACTTTAAACAAACAAAAATGTAATAATAATCAAGGTCAATGAAATTGATAAATAATCAAATATTTGTAAATGAGTTAGAGATATATGTAGGGGTAGTAAGGTTCGGATCATGGGGTCCGATTTGGGAAGGTGAAAATTTGCGCCCGGTCAGGGTCCCTATATAAGAGACTCGTTTTGGATCAGACCCAGAATTGGGCGAGATTCACAATGGGCCTTGACAAAATCCTTGCTATTCTCATTTTAAAATTAATAAGTATCCAATAAAGATAACAACTTTAAAAAAAATATAAAAAATGAAACAAAATTTGTTTTAAAAATGGAGTAATGAAAATAAATTTTTGAAAATATAAATTATTCAATGATTCTATTCTACATGTCAGTACAAACGTTTTAGTATAAAAATGAAATGATGAAATAAAAAAATAAAAAAAATGAAAGAATTTACTTTTTTTTAAATAATAAAAAAAGAAAAGAAAATATTTTGAAATTTGCTTTCATTTTAAATTTGCTCTAATAATAGAAATAATAAAAATATAAATTTACCAAAATAAAAAAAATCAATCAAAAGAAAAGGCAAAATTATAAAATACATGTTTTTAATTAAGGCCTAAATATCATTAAATTAATCGGTACCGTCATCTTGACGGGCGTTACGGGGGTGCTCATCCTTCCCCACACGTAATCGTACTCCCGACTCTAGTTCTCTGTTTCGTAGACCGGGACCTATCTAACTTAAGTACGCCATCTAACGGCCAATGCTAAGTTAGGTAGATTCTTAATAGGTGACTAACCGCACCTAAACAAAAATGGTTAGTGGCGACTCCGTAAAATTCTCTTAAGTCCCAAATCCGTCGTCATCTCGGGTAACGTTGCAACACCTTCCTCCTCAAGCAATAAGATCCAGTGCCGTTTCACTTCAATTCCAGTGCCATAAGTCTCTTTTACTTCTAACTAGTTTGATTTGCTTCTGATTCGATCCAACCTCTTTCCTGGACTTCAACACTCTTCTCTAACTCCTTTCTAAGCTTTATTACTTCAATACGGGTCTCCTTGCTCGTACAGATCGGATTAGTGTTTAGGGTTTAGATTAGGGTTTCTAAACTTATCCTAGGTTAATGCATGCATAACCTAATGCCTAATCTTCCCCATGTATCTATTTCTAACCTAATCCTCATTCCCATCAACTATACTAAGATTAGATTTTGAACTTGAAACATGCGGTTTCTGTACTTACATGCGGTCTTTTACTATTCTAATTTGAACGACAAAGTTTGATTAGTTTCGAATGTGTTAAGCTCCATGAGTGTACAGACCGAAATTAGGGTTTGGTTTCTCTAATTTACACTGCTTATTCATGCACTAATAATCCTTTATCCTTTGACTTAAATTAATCATACCCTCAATATCTATTATGATTCCAATAGACTCCTGAGTAAGTAAAATGATAATTACACTTAGTCCTGAAACTCACTTTGGATCAATATCCTTAGCTACATATCATCGCTATAGACCTTAATATCATTTTAAATTTTTCTTGTTAACTTTCTTATGGCTCCAATCAACCTTATTTATTTCTCAATCTTATTTCAATAAAACTCGACTTAGCTTTCGATTCATTTATTCACCATTACCAATGACTTCTAGGTTCAAATCATTTCTAAAATTTAGTATTTCCTGTATTGATATGCCATTAATCACTATTCCGATCGGTACAGAGGGTTCAAAAAAGTCTAAGATATTACACAAGTAAATAGATAAATTAAAGCTTGAGATGTGTATAACAACATATTAAAAACTCATCTAAATCCAATGAAAGAAATGAAATAGAAATAATAAGGAAATAAGAAGGAAAGAAATAAATTATCTCTTTTCATCGTTTGTTATAAGCAAGAAATAGGAAAGAAAGAAAACTTATTTTAATTAATATGACCATTTTACCCTTATTTACATGTAGTTAAAAATTTACTTCAAATATCATTTAATAATAATGGTAATTTTTGTAATTAAAAATAAATGTTATGGGTCTAACAAGTACTTCATTTCCCTCTTATTTCTATCCAATATGGAGGAAAATGATTTTGAAGGAAATAGACCTTCCTATTTCCCTCATATTTCTTTTTTTATATACATTTCTATCATGCTAAACAAAAGAAACCTATATATCTTCACCTATTTTCTTTTCACATCATTTCTTTCTTCTCTATTTCCATCCTACCAAACATAGTGTTAGTGTTTATAAATACGTTCGTTTATTATTCATGAACAAGTTTAATTAACCAAATCGAATATAAATGAACATGAACATCTTATTTATAGATGAATACATGTTCAAAACAAACTCTTAAAATTTTTAACAAATACAAGCTAAGTTCGAACATGCCAAAATAAAAGAACACGTCGTGTTTGTGTTGAAGCTTTTTTAGCTCGGTTTGTTTATAGCTTAAGTAACTACATATACTATGTTAATGAAACTACAAAATATAGCATTTTCTTTACTAATCATTATTATGTTAACCACGTAAAAATAAATAAACTTCATCTTAGTATGAAATATTGAATATTGAAGAAACAATGAAGAATAAGAAATAATAAAAGAGAAATAGAGAGAATTTTAGTATTGTAGAAAAAATGAGAATACAACTGTTGAAGAGTTGGGGATGATGTGTGAGAGGCTCCCTATCAACTATTAAAGAGTTGGGGATGACGTGTGAGATATAACTGTTGAAGCATTGGGGATGATGTGTGAGACCCTCCCTATTTATAGTGAAGAATTCCTTTACAAATAACATAGGTTTAACCTAACTTGTAAGTCGCATTTACTTACACGCCAAGTAAAGCGGTAATTCCTAAATCTCTAGATATATTCTCCTTAATTTTCTCTCTCCATTGATTCTCTTCAAATATGAGCTTATCTTCAAGATACATAAATTGGTTTAAGGTATGAAAGTCAATAATTTTAAAACCATCTATGTTTATTTATCTCACTTGCAAGGTAAGAATTTAGAATGTATGGGAAAAGAAAACATGGCAGGCCCGGACCTAGTCCACGCGTGTCAAGTTGTGAAATTGTATATATAGTTGTAAGCGAAGAAGTGAAATTGGACTTTCCTTAGACATTTTGAACTTCCTTTAGCTCAATTTCGAGCTTATAAACCCTAATTTATAATTCGAAGTCGATGGGGCCCACTAAGGCATGGAAACCGAGGCGATTGAGATGTGGTTAACAAAGTCAACCAAATTTATGTTGATCCATTGACGGATTCGACCAGACCCGTCGTCGAATCCATCGAATTAAATGGGAGGTCGGTTGCCGACCCCCCTATTTGCTCATCTTTTCTTTTTCATTTTCCCCTGAGCTTTCTTCGAATCCTACCATTCTCATCTCTTCAAATCACCTTCAAACACTCCATTAATCATCACCCATAACTTCTTTAGCCTCCAAGAAGATCATCAACATCAAATTCACCAAGAATTCTTCAAATCTTCATAGTTGGCAACTTGGAGTCATTGTGTTCTTCGAGCTATATCTTTCAATCCAACATAGGGTTTGCCTGATTTCTTGGTATGTTGTTCTAGACTCTTTAAGTTTCAATTTGAGTGCTTATTTGCTGAATTTTGTTATTTGGGCTGAAAGTTATGTTGAATTGAAGATCAAAACCCATTTTCGTTCAACAACCAATTACATCTTTGACTCTTGATTCGAATCTCTTGCATGATCCACCATTTGATTCGGATTTTGAAGTTATAGGTTCTTAGTTTAAGTGTAGATGAGTGTATGTTCTGAATCTCATGCTGTTTTGTGCCGAATTGAACTTGTGTCGAACTTGGGAAAATGAAGAAGCAAGTCTCGGCCTTAGGCCAGAGACAGATCCGTCAACGGATCCACATGCATCTGTCGACGGATGAGGGTCAATTTGGGAAACCTTCCAAATTCAACCAATCTCGCATGGAGTGGGCCCAAGGAATACTGGAGCTACACAGTAGCAAGGGTATTTTGGTCATTTTACACCCCTAGATCCCAATTGACTATGTTTGACTTTCGAATTTGTCCAATTTAGTTCTAAGACTCTAGAAAGCCTAATTAGGTCATGCTTTGATGTTTGATTATTAGTCGAATGCCTTTATTAATCAAATTAGATTTCAATTTGATTATTTAGGTACGTGCTTGTACAAGATTGATCGGTAGCGTTCGAGCCAAGGCATTCGAGGGGTACATTCGAAAGTATACAAATCTCCCTTACTTTTGAATGGCTTGGATTACAGTGGTTGACCACTAAGGATCAACCGTTTTCTAATTACTTTATAAATTGTTTTATAAACTATTTTTAACGTTTTGGGATATGGATTGCCCACCCTCACACACAAGTTAGAAATGGATTTAAGGGTGGGTTTTAAAAAGAATATATGAAATATTATTATTATGTTTATTGATGATATGACCCTTGGGAGTTGAGTAATTGAGAGGTTCCTTGGTACTCCGATTTGAGGGAGCGTGGACCGAGTGAGAGGCACGCATTGACGCAGCCATGGACCGCCTATCGAGGGGCACGGTGAGTGGAGACCCTAGGAGAGGCTAGTAAGGAAGCTCGCCAGGGCTTATGTAGCTATGTTCCACCACAAAGTTGACAACATCAAGGGAACGGGCCAAAGAGTAAAAGAAAGGGATCTTGATATATGAGTTAGCCCTTGACGGTCCAGCGAGGCACCCAAGTGCACGGGTATACCTTTAGGACGATTTCAGATGTAAGCCCATTTATGAGATTTGTTATTTGTTTTAGTGTGGGATTTCATATGATTTCATAAAATGGTTTTTAAGATAAGTTTTGGATTATTTCACATCCCCAGCCTAAGGTGATCAGTCATTATAACTGAGTCTCTCACTCGGTACATATATATTTGTACTCACACCATTCACTTATTTTGTTAGGTCATCAGGCTACGGACGATAGGCGTCCCGGTGGTCAACAAACCCAGTATCTCATTGCGGACACAATTTTGTAGGTTCCACCTAGCTCCCTTGTGAATCCTGGTTCCATAATAGTATTGCATAATATTATATTATTATTTCTTTTTGCTGCATATTTGCACCGTAAAACTTGCCACTTATATTATATAAATATTTTACGATATTTTCTATATTACCTTCTTATATATTTTCATATCTTGCTCGAGTACCCCATATTTATGTCTTGTACCATTTTGGATAGCCCGCCTTTCGAGGCACGTATCTCGAGGTAGTACGACGGTTTTCACATGGCCAGGCCCTCAGGTCGGGGCTTGATAATTTGATTGGTATCATAGCAAATTTTAAAATATACGTTTTATGTATATTATACCGAGTCGGGGAGTTCACATAGTTTTGAGATTTCTGATTTTGGGATAGATGTATGGGGTACGGTTAGTATAGAGATATTTATGATTACTGACCTAGATTTTATGTCGCATCGTACCATGCCTCCTAGACGTAAGGATACCACCGGCACTTCCATACCTACTTCAGTACCTAAGAGAAGGGTCACCCACGTCGGCAACCTGAGGCACAGCCTAGTGTTGATCCGAAGACCACAAGGATCCCGGACATGCTTATTCCACCTGTAGCACCCATAGATGAGATCCAGCATTAGGGTTTTCAGCATAAGGTTCCACCTCCTCCACCTCCACCTCCAGCGACTGCCACGCCAGTGTAGTACACGCCTGCCGATCTCGAACGGATGTTTGATAGTTAGGCTAGCAAATTCTTCTCCACACATATGCCCAGTAGTGCATATCCACCTACCGCACTGCACCACTTGTTCATCCGTTACCGCCAATGCCGACGCCGACACGGCCGCACTACGCCTCCGATGTACTACAGTCATCCCAGCAGCCTGCTGATCAGTCTGCCTATCCGTATCAGCCACCGCCTCCATTTATGGTCCCACCACACTTTCAGCCTGGCGATACGGCGAGCACTTCCGTGGGTGCCACAGCTTCAGATACCCTCTTAGTGAGGTTCCTTCGTATCATAAAGGGACTAGACACCTCAAAGCTTTCCGACACTTCTGCTGGTGTAGCTTGAAATTGGCTACATTTTGTTACCAAGAACACGGAGAGCTTGGGCATGACTTTGGAGGAGAGAGTGAGCGTGGTTACCTGATATCTTCAGAGGCAACCACTGAGTTGGTGGACCAACTTTGAGAGCCGAGCCACTGGACAGGTTACCTCAGGTAACTTTTATGGCCGAGTTTCAACAGAGGTTCCTATAGGAGGAAATGACGATGCGGGGATACAGCGAGTTTCTCTGATTGCAGTAGGGTGACATGTCAGTCGAGAGATATGAAACAGAGCTACGAAGATTGTCACATCATCTTCCGTCCATCACCGAGGAGGCCCTTTGTCTTCAATTTGTCAATGGCCTTCGGTAGGAGATTATACAGCTAATGACGCCTAGCCCCGAAGCCACTTTTAAGCAGCATCAGTAGAATGCTTTGTGGGCTGAGACTATGATTGCTCAACATCGGCCAGGAAGATCGAGTGCGAACAATCACCGATCTTCCGATGTATCTATGGACCTAGCACCGAAGAAGTCACAGAGCACAGGCTCTTATAGTGGGGTATCCAGAGGTAGCTTTGCCGAGTCCCTAGCACCACAGACGCCACTTCCTCCGCACCATCTCACTCTGGTGGTCGAGGGAAAGGAAAGTTTGGATTTGGATCCATGACCAGGGGATGGTTCGGGAAGAAGAGAAGAGAGTCTGGACCACGGTGTTCAAACTGCAGTTGCAACCATTTTGGCACCTATAGGGCTGGGCCCAAATGCTATCAGTAGAGAGGTATGGGCATATAGCACGTATGTGCCTATTTACTGCCTCTACACCACCCAGATAGATATTTGGCCAGCCTTCAGGACCGAGCGGTTATGGAGGATTCCATCCTTTCCAGCTAGCGTGACACTCCTACATTGCACCTTTTCTTCTCAGTAGCATTTTGGTGCTAGTAGTAGTTCTGCACTTCAGAGACGGCCTCAACAGTAGCAGCACACCCAAGTCTATGCGATGTCATAAGAGGACGCTGATGCCCGTCCAAACGTAGTCATCGGTAAGTATATATTTAAATATTCATGAATAGTTATTTTTCACAAGTAAAGATACCATCACGTTCGCAGCTGATTGCGGAGTGAAATTAACCACTTTAGAAAATTTTTGGACGTTAGGCGTGGTAGTTATTTTTTACTAATCGGTTTATGTAATTATGGACATTGGAGCTACATTGTCCTATATAAATACCAAGTTCACCGTGCATGCGGATAGACCATTATCGCCCTTGGGGTACGAGTTATTAGTGAATACACCCTTGGGTGAGAGGATGGTTCGGAATACAGTGTAACGGAGATGTGCAGTGAAGTTAGAAAACCTTGTATTTGAAGTGGATTTGATTCCTCTGCAAATATCCGATTTCGATGCCATCTTGGGAATGCATTGGCTAGGGAGACATCGTACTCAGATCTACTGTGAGCATTATTTGGTGAGAATTCCTCAAAATGACGGTAGCATGATTGACTTCTACAGTGAGCGCAAAAGCACACCGAATGTCATCTCTGCCATTCAAGCAAGTAAGCTGCAACGATGAGGATGTAAAGCTGTGTTAGCTCATGTAGTAGATATTTCAGTGGAAGAGCCTAACATTGAAGATTTTCTGGTAGTGAATGAGTTTTCAGATGTCTTCCCCGATAAATTGCCTGGTTTGCCACCTGAGAGAGACTTCGACTTTCCTATCAAATTCTATCCCAAAACGAATCCAATTTCCAGGGCTCCATACCATATGGCGCCCACGAAACTTGTTGAGTTGAAGGAACAACTTGCTGAATTATTGGAGAAAGGATTCATTCAGCTGAGTACTTCACCTTGGGAGTCCCAGTGTTGTTTGTGAAGAAGAAAGATGGTTCAATGTGACTCTGCATCAACTACCGCAAGCTGAATGTGGAGACAATAAAGAACAAATATCCATTGCCTCGCATTGATGATTTGTTTGACCAGCTTTGAGGTGCTGGAGTATTCTCCAAGATTGATTTGCAATCGGGTTATCATCAATTGAAGATACAAGAGGAAGATATCTACAAATCTGCCTTTTGTACCAAATATGGACACTATGAGTTTTGTGTGAAGTCGTTTGGACTTACCAACACTCCAACAGCATTCATGGGTTTGATGAATAATGTGTTACATCCGTATCTAGATTGTTTTGTCATTGTCTTTATTGATAACATATTGGTTTATTCAAGAAATCGGCAAGAGCATGCCAATCATCTTCGTATTATGCTACAAACTCTCCGAGAGCACCAGTTGTATGCCAAGCTCTCCAAACATCAAGTTTGGTTGCAACAGTGTGGATTCCTTGTTTATGTTGTGACTAGGGAAGTATATTCGTGGATTCTAGCAAGATTGAGGCAATCACCAATTGGAAACACCACATAAATCCCACTGAAATTGGAAGCTTCTTGGGATTAGCTAGATATTATCGGAGATTTGTGGATGGATTCTCCGCAATTGCTGCACCTTTAACGAAACTGACTTAGAAGGATACCAAATTTCTTTGGTCAGATGCCTACGAAAAAAGTTTCCAGAAGCTGAAAGACAAATTGAAATCAGCACCTGTACTTGTGCTACCAGTGAGTGGCAAGAAATTCACCGTGTATACTTACACATTATACCAAGGACTCGGATGTGTGTTGATGCAAGATGAAAGAGTAATTGCCTACGCTTCTGATCAATTGAAGCCGAACGAGGAGAAGTATCTAGTGCATGACTTGAAGCTTGTAGCCATAGTCTTCGCTTTGAAGATTTGGCACCACCATTTATATGGTGAAATTTGTCACATTTATACCGATTACAAGAGCCTCAAGCACTTCATGAGTCAACGTGATATGAACATGAGGCAAAGGCGATGGCTAGATCTTATCAAGGATTATGATCTTGTCATTGACTACCATCCCGGCAAAGCAAACGTGGTTGCAGATGCTTTGAGCCAGATTGTAGTTACTCATTTGGCAACAATTAGAGATGTTCACTTGCCAAAGTTGGTGGAGCTTAGGTCAATTAGAGCCAGATTGGCCTATGACATCCACGATGGTGCACTGATTGCTCAGATTCTAGCTAGGTCGGTGCTAGATGATCGAATTCGTGATCTCCAAACCTCCAATCCTAGATTGCAACAAGAGTTTCAGAAGTTGCAGTTAGGAGATCAAAAGGAATTTTCGATTCGAAGCGACAGAGTTCTACTATTCAGAAGCCGAATTTACGTGTCAAACGATCTTAACCTAAAAGGCACTATTCTGCAGCAAGCTCATTATTCTCCGTTTGACATGCACCCAGGTAGCATTAAGATGTATCGAACCATCAAAGATCATTATTGGTGGCCTGGTATGAAAAGAGAAGTTGTTAAATTCGTGGCTAGATGCTTGACGTGTCAGCAAGTGAAAGTGGAATGTCGGAAACTTTTCGAGACACTTCAGCCTCTACAGATGCCTGAATGGAAGTGTGAGCACATCACCATGGACTTTGTAACTGGTTTTCCGTGCATCAAACATGGACTTGATGCCTTATAGGTGATCGTGGATTGACTCACCAAGTCAGCGCACTTTCTACCAGTGAGCATGAGATGAAGCGTGAACCAATTCACGCAGCTTTACATGAATGAAGTGGTTAGACTCCATGGAGTTCTAGCTTCCATAGTTTCGAATCGAGATCTAAGATTCACTTCACAATTCTAGAGCAGCTTTCAGCAAGCAATAGGGACCTAACTCCACTTTAGTACCACTTTCCATCTACAAGCCAACGGCTAATCGGAGCACACTATTCAGATATTTGAGGACATGCTGCAAGCATGTGCACCGGTGGATGGGACACCTACTTATCGTTGGTGGAGTTTGCATACAATAACAGCTATCAATCTAGTATTGGTATGGCTCCGTACGAAGCCCCGGAAGAAATGTAGAACCTCATTGTACTGGGATGAAGTGGATAAAAACCGAATCTTCAACAAAGCAGGGATTGAATTCACCACTAAGAAGGTGAAATTCATTCAGGAGCGACTTAAGGTAGCCCAGGATTGAGATCAAAAGGATGCACAATGAAGGAGAACTCTTTTGGAATTTCAAGTTGGAGATCAAGTCTTCTTGGAGGTCTCTTCTAGGAGGGGCGTTATCAGATTTCGCAAGGCGGGAAAGCTGAATCCAAGGTACATGGTCCATTCCTTATCACTGAACAGATTGGGCCAGTGGCGAATCGCCTGGAATTGCCACCTAACGTGGCCAGAATGCATTATGTTTTCCATGTATCCATGCTTTAGAAGTATGTACCTAATCCATCACATGTTCTTCAGACTCAACCAGTGAAGTTAAAGAAAAGTCTGAACTTCAAGTTTCAACCTGTAGCCATATTGGATTGAGAGACTCGATCCCTGAGGAACAAATCGGTTCCTTTGGTGCGAGCATTGTCGAAAAGCTCGCAAATCGAAGAGCAAACTTGAAAGCCCGAGAGCGATATGAGATGTGACTTCCCCCACCTATTCGAGGATTAGTTTAATTTAATTTCGAGGACGAAATTTCTATAAGGGGGAGAATTGACATGCTTGGACCTAGTCTGCACGTGTCAAGTTATGAAGTTGTATATATAGTTGTATGCTAAGAAATGAAATTAGACTTTCCTTAGACATTTTGAACTTCCTTTAGCTTAATTTCGAGCTTAGAAACCCTAATTTATAGTCCGGAGTAGATGAGGCCCACTAAGGCATGGAAACCGAGGCGATTGCGATGTGGTTTACAAACTCAACCAAATTTATGTTGATCCGTCGACAGATCCGACCAAAACCATCGACGGATCCATCGAATTAAATAGGAGGTCAGTTACCGACCCCCCTATTTGCTCATTTTCTCTTCTTTTTCATTTTCCTCAGAGCTCTCTTCGAATCCCACTATTTTCATCTCTTCAAACACTCCATTAATTATCACCAACAACTTCTTTAGCCTCTAAGAAGATCAACAACATCAAATTCACTAAGAATTCTTCAAACAACTTGGAGTCATTGTGTTCTTTGAGTTATATTTTTCAATCCAACCATAGGTTTTGCCTGATTTCTTGGAATGTTGTTCTAGACTTTTTAAGTTTCAATTTGAGTGCGTATTTGCTGAATTTCGTTGTTTGAGCTGAAAGTTATGTTGAATTGAAAATCAAAACCCAGTTTTGTTCAACAACCAATTGCATCTTTGACTCTTGATTCGAATCTCTTACATGATCCACCATTTGATTTGGTTTTTGAAGCTATAGGTTCTTAGTTTAAGTGTTGATGAGTGTATGTTCTGAATCTCATGTTGTTTTATGCCGAATTGAACTTGTGTCGAACTTGGGAAAATGAAGAAGCAAGTTTCGGCCTTAGGCCAGAGACAGATCCGTCAACGGATCCACATGCATCCGTCGACGGATGAGGGTCAATTTGGGAAACCTTCCAAATTCAACCACTCTCGCATGGAGTGGGCCCAAGGAATACCGGAGCTA
Source organism: Microcos paniculata (assembly GCA_030664755.1). Lineage (NCBI taxonomy): Eukaryota > Viridiplantae > Streptophyta > Magnoliopsida > Malvales > Malvaceae > Microcos > Microcos paniculata. Next base: position 3,047,143 of record CP131463.1, read on the forward strand.
CACAGTAGCAAGGGTATTTTGGTCATTTTACACCCCTAGATCCCAATTGACTATGTTTGACTTTCGGATTTATCCAATTTAGTTCTAAGACTCTAGAAAGCCTAATTAGGTCATGCTTTGATGTTTGATTATTAGTCGAATGCTTTTATTAATCAAATTAGATTTCAATTTGATTATTTAAGTACGTGATTGTACAAGATTGATTGGTAGCATTCGAGCCAAGGCATTCAAGGGGTATATTCGGGAGTATACAAATCTCCCTTACTTGTGAGTGGCCTGGATTATAATAGTTGACCACTAAGGATCAACCGTTTTCTAATTACTTTATAAATTGTTTTATAAACTGTTTTTAACATTTATAAACTTTTTGGGATATGGATTGTCCACCCTCACACACGAGTTAGAAATGGATTTAAATGTGGGTTTTAAAAAGAATATATAAAATATGATTATTATGTTTATTGATGATATGACCCCTGAGAGTTGAGTGATTGAGAGGTTCCTCGGTGCTCTGATTCGAGGGAGCTTGGATCGAGTGAGAGGCATGCATTGACGCTGCCGTGGACCATCTATCCAGGGGCACGGTGAGCGAAGACCCTAGGAGAGGTGCGTAGGGAAGCTTGCCAAGACTCATGTAGCTGTGTTCCACCACAGCGTCGGCAACGTCAAGGGAACGGGCCAAAGAGTAAAAGAAAGGGATTTTGAGATATGAGTTAGCTCTTGACAATCCAGTGGGGCCTCCAAGTGCATGGGTGTACTTTTGGGACAATTTCAGATGCCAGTCCATTTATGAGATTTGTTATTTGTTTTGGTGTGGGATTTCATATGATTTTATAAAATGGTTTTTAAGATAAGTTTTGGATTATTTCATATCCCCAGCTTGAGGTAATGGTTAATTAATTTTTAATCTTTTCTTACATTTATTTCAAATTTTAATATATTGTTTGAATTTCTTTTAAAATCCTGTCTTAATAGATATTTAAATTTTAAGATTTACCTTCAAAATCAATTTTTTTATAAAAATGTGGTTAAACTTTGTTAAAAGTATATTTATTTATCTACTAAAATTTATTTGCAGCTAAAAATTTTTAATACTAACCCTAAAAATTATTTTTAATTTGCGGCTAAACCTTGTCAGATGAACTTTTTTTTTCTAAAACCATGCCACAATAAATATAATTTAAAATTTAAGATTTAACCTCAAAATCATTTTTTTTAAAATTTGTGGCTAATTTTGTCAAAAGTATATTTATTTGTCTATTCACATATCAAATAAAAAATGATAATTTTTTATTGAAGTATTTTTTAATTTATCTTGAAATATTTTTAATCGACTTTTTGAGAAGAGAATAAAAATATTAGTGGATGGTATTATAGTTTTTAAACTTTATATATAATTTGATTACTTTAAATTTTTTTCAAGACATGATTGTTGCTTAACAAGTGTGAAAACACTTGAAAAAAAACTTCTTATTTTCCGCCATTATAAGGAAAAAATGATTTCTTTTATACTATTTCAGTCTCATTTTATTTATATATCTTTTTTCGGGGAAGTTTTAATTTGTTTGTCTCTTATTATAAACAAATAGCAATACTTATTATCTAATTTTCTCTGCTTTTTATAACATTACTAGAAATTTACCTGTGTTTAATTATAGACTATTCTTTAATTTTTTTGTTAATTATAATTTTTTAATAATAATAGAGAAATTTAAGAATCAATGTTAATTTATTATCAAATCTTAAATATAAAATAAAGGGAAAATAGATCAAACTAAAAAAACAAATAATTGGGGTGAAACAATGAATAATCTAATTAATTATTCAACTTTAAAAGGGAAAAAGAAAAAACGAATAAAATAAAAAATGGAAAAGCCAAATAAAAGAAAAATAATGGGAAAAAGTTAAAAAAAAGAGAAAAATCAAGAAAAAAGAATGAAACATTAAAAAAAAATCATGGGAGTGATGTGATACTCCATATGATGCTTATTTTCTCCTTATTTTTATCCAGTGTTTTTACATTTAGATTTTTAGATTTCACAAAATCCAAAAATGATACAAAAACCTAAGGATAATAAGCGTAAAAGTAAGAAAATTTGATTTTTTTTTCTTAATATTTATCCAAATCAAAGAAGGACAAGTATTAGGGTACGGACTAGTTAATACTCTTTCCGTCGTGTTTGTTCATTTTTTTTTTAAATCTTAATTTATTTATTTTTTATCATAAATAAATAATATATATATATATTTAAATTTTCAAATCAATCCTTATTTTTTATCCTATCACCTACGAAACCCCAAAATAATATAACAAATGCAAAAATAATAATATAAATTAACATATTTTGACATTTTTTTTAAACATTACGTAAATCAATGGTGAACAAAAATTTGAGGATGGAGTTACAAAAATCGACGTGCAGATGAGGCTAAGTGTTGACAAAGAGGTTGAGGTGTCACGAGGAAAACATATTGTTTGATTTTGATTGGGAGAGATTTGTCCGATGGATTGACAACCGTCGGATCATCAAATTGCTTGTTGGCTTCTTCCTTCGAAAAGTGGGATTTATTAGTGATTTATTTATCTTTCTCTTTCTTTTTCTAATCTCAGAATTTTAACGGGCAGCTGAGTTGGCACGTGGAGTATATACTTTGTTTCTTCCCAAAAGCAATCAAAATCCTACAGGAAAAAATTAAAGTAAAAAAGGAAAACAAAACATTATTTGAAATTTGATATGAAAGTGGGCCCGGTAATCAACGGCTTAGATTCTCTTGATGGAGACTTCCACCAGCTAATATATAGTGGGATCTGGCGCTATTCTTTCTTAAAAACTTGCTTGCTTTCTGTTTAAACTTTGCTTGGTTAGAGAGAAAGTGGAGCTGAGCTGAGATGAGATGAGAAGCTGAATCCGGGAAGGAAGATGCTGGGTTCCTTGGGCCTTCTCGCTACGCCTTCTGCTCTCGCGTCTTTCTCATCTTCATCAAACAAGAACCGCACTTTGGTAATTCAAATTCTTAAGAGAAATATCTGCAATGCAACTCTACGATTTTTCGATGTTTCTTTAACTTTAACGGTTCATTTACCATGAATTTCTTAATCATCAGAGTTATACAAATCGTCATGAACTTAGACGTGAATCCCGAAAGTTGTTCGGCCGACACATATTTCCTTGTAACTCGGTGTTTGGGAAGGTAAATGATTGTTTAGTATTTCTCTTTGAATTTTCTTTTATCTGCATAGTTTCATTGATTTTATATTTGAACGAAGATGCTTCTATCATAATGAAATAGATATTTCGTTTGAATCCTGCACGAATTTTGGTGTTAAAAATGAATTTGCATGTGTTTTCCCTCCAGGTTCGTTATGGCTCCCCAATCTCGGCTGTTCTAGTTGACGACAGCTCTACAATGACAAGCTTTGAGGAAGACGCTGAAAACATCGGTATCTTCGGCGTTGATCCGGCCCTTGAACCATTTAAAGATCACTTTCAGTATAGAATTAAGAAATATGTGGACCAGAAAAATCTGTTTGAAAAGCATGAGGGAGGTCTAGAAGAATTTGCAAAAGGTAACTTTCATTTTTCATTATCACAATCAATGGCAATGCTACCTGTTTTGTGGTCTGACATCAAAAGCTACCTGAATGGCAAAATTGCTTGCTCTTAGGAGATGAATAGTAGTAAAAGATATATATTTACATGAGAATGGGCAAACTAGATAAGTTTTTTCTGTTTTGAACCCTTTTCTAATTACATGTTTGATCTGTCTTGTGTTCAGCAACCAGCTTCACGTTCAATCTTTCCCTCCCTTTTAATAGAGAAAGTTAAAAAGAATTAGGATGCCATCTCAACTTCAATGTAAATCTTTCTTTCACCCACTTTTATAGGTTATTTGAAATTTGGATTTAACAGAGAAGAAGATGGAATTGTCTACCGTGAGTGGGCTCCTGCTGCTCAGTAAGTCTTGTGGTTTCTGAAATATGAGTTCATTAACTTTGATGCCCTATTATTAAATCTCTTTGATTGCTTAGCTAGTCATTTTCATCATGTAGGGAAGCTCAAGTTATTGGAGACTTTAATGGTTGGGATGGTTCCAACCACAAGATGGAAAAGAATCAATTTGGTGTTTGGAGTATTAAAATTCCTGATTCTGGGGGGAATCCAGCTATTCCTCACAATTCCAGAGTCAAGTTCAGATTTAAGCATGGTGACGGAGTTTGGGTGGATAGGATTCCTGCTTGGATTAAGTATGCCACTGTAGACCCTACCAGATTTGCAGCCCCATATGATGGTGTGCATTGGGATCCTCCTCCTTCAGAAAGGTGAAATTTGTTCTGATTTTACTTGTTTTGATATGGATGATATTTTCCATTAAAAGTAGCAAATATATGTTTAGTCAGCAACTGTGTGGTGCAAGACATTTTGGGTATCTTAATGTTTGCACATTCTTTTATCTGGAATCAAAAGTTGTCTCATTATTTTGGAATATATTAATTGCTAAATTAGTTTGATATTGTTTTATGTGTGAAACTTGCTGCCATTATCTAGTTCAGTTTCATCAAAATATAAGGGATGCTAATTTTCTGCTTTTGAAATGTATGATTGAGAAATTCTGCCTTTTCTTGTCTATTCTTTGATTGATAATGCAGGTATGAATTTAAGTACTCTCATCCTCCAAAACCTGCAGCCCCAAGAATCTACGAAGCTCATGTTGGAATGAGCAGCTCAGAACCACGGATTAATTCTTACAGAGAATTTGCGGATGATGTTTTACCTCGTATTCGAGAAAATAACTATAACACTGTACAATTGATGGCTGTAATGGAGCATTCCTATTATGCATCGTTTGGATATCATGTTACAAACTTTTTTGCTGTAAGCAGTAGATGCGGAACTCCTGAGGACCTTAAATATTTGATTGATAAAGCTCACAGCTTAGGTCTACGGGTCTTAATGGATGTTGTTCACAGCCATGCAAGTAACAATGTCACTGATGGGCTCAATGGCTTTGATGTTGGCCAAGGTTCACAAGACTCTTATTTTCACTGTGGAGAAAGAGGTTACCACAAGTTATGGGATAGTCGACTGTTTAATTATGGTAATTGGGAAGTGCTTCGCTTCCTTCTTTCAAACTTGAGGTGGTGGCTTGAGGAATTCAAATTTGATGGGTTTAGGTTTGATGGAGTGACTTCAATGTTGTACCATCACCATGGTATCAACATGGCATTCACAGGGAATTATAATGAGTATTTCAGTGAGGCAACTGATGCTGATGCTGTAGTGTATTTAATGCTGGCCAATTCTCTCATACATGGTATCTTGCCAGAAGCAACTGTAATTGCTGAAGATGTTTCTGGTATGCCTGGACTTGGTAGGCCTGTGTCTGAAGGGGGAATCGGTTTTGAGTACCGCCTGGCAATGGCCATTCCTGACAAGTGGATTGATTACTTGAAGAATAAGAATGATGAAGAATGGTCAATGAAGGACTTATCCTGCAGCTTGACAAATAGGAGATACAGTGAGAAGTGTATATCCTATGCTGAAAGTCATGATCAGGTATATACTGTGACTTGTATTTTTCACTCATTTTGTTGTTAGATTTAATTATATCATTTTTTCCTCACCACCACAACTTATTCTTTTTGGACATGTCTCGATTTCATTGTATACTATGCCTGCCTGTATCCTCTATCCTCTAAGCAAAGCATAAGAGTTTGTAATTCTTAAATGGTTAATACCATAACATATCTTGTTTTCTGAACCCGATACCATATTAGCACTTCTCTATGTAGCCTTTTCCTTTTAACCTTTGTATATTTTGCTATTTGTCATGCTTCTTGAGATTTTACTCTGTGTTTGTGCAGGCTATTGTCGGTGACAAGACAATCGCCTTTTTTCTAATGGATGAAGAAATGTATACTGGCATGTCATGTTTAACAGATGCTTCTCCTGCAGTTGAGCGAGGTATTGCACTTCACAAGGTTGGTGCTAACTCAAACCTTGGCTTCTCTCTTTATGGTTTGTTTAATGTCTTAACTTGATGATGCCGTTACAGCAACCATGAATCTCTTTCCCTTTTTCTCTCTCACTATCTCCTTCTTTGTAAGCTTACAAACATTTTAGTTGTTTGCACCAAAAAACAACACACGTGGAATTTTATATATCTATTCAACCTCTATACTTTGCCTCTGCATGGATCATCTTTATCTATGCCTCACCTTTTCTCTCATGCATTTTTTTATTTAATTTATATTTTATTTGCAGATGATACATTTTATTACTATGGCGTTAGGAGGAGAGGGTTACCTTAATTTTATGGGAAATGAGGTAAGCAGTCTGGTTTGACTGTGCCTATTGGATGGTACATTAAGATTATGTTTCTGTGGATATTAGAGAGAGTCTACGAAAGAAAGAAGATTTTTTACTCTTACCACCTTGATCAGGTGGAAGATTGGTCAAGGTGCTCTAAGTTTCAGGTTATATGCATATGTTCTGTAAGTAGGTAAACTTAAAAGGCATTAAACAGTAGAGGGGTGATTGGCTATATCTGCCTGCTGGCAATTTTTTCAATAGGTGCTCTGTTTTTTAACTAACAAGGATACAAGAGAGCCATCCTCTAGAAAGGCAAATAACTTCTGTTTTGTTAAGATATTTCTCTGTTTGTACAGTTTGGACATCCTGAATGGATTGACTTCCCAAGAGAAGGCAATGGGTGGAGTTATGAGAAATGCAGAAGACAGTGGAGCCTAGTGGATACTGATCACTTGAGATACAAGGTTTGAGATAATTTTCATCATTTATGTATTTGTCAAAATTTCTTTGGTAGCAAGCCATCCGTGACACCCTGGTTGACAACTGAAGTATATTTTAAGGTTTCAAGTTCTATTATTAGGTCAATGAATATGGGCCAAGAGACCACTTAATCTCTTAAAATATTTTCATTTCGAGCTGGTTAGAGTCCAAGTTGAGGGCTCAAGATCTGTCGCTGAACATGGAATTGCTTGGTGATCATTGCAGAATCATGATAAAACTATCCTGCCTCTCTAACTTTGAAGCGCCCTGCATAATCAATTTCTCAAAGCTTTATCCAATTTCATTCTCTATTTTTGCATTGTAATTATTGTTTTGTTTTATTTTATTGTATTTTTATATTTCTCTACTTCGGAAGAATTTGATCCTAGTAAGTGATTCTTTACATTATTGCTTGTTTTCATGTTTATGCCCTGCAGTTCCTGAATGCATTTGACAGAGCTATGAATGCACTTGATGATAAATTTTCATTCCTTTCATCAACAAAACAGATAGTGAGCAGCACTGATGAAGAAGACAAGGTAAATCTATAATTGGCAGTTGGTTATTAGAGTAAGGCCATTTTAGCTGGCCCTCTAATTCAGAATGTGCTTTCAACATTGTTAGAATTTGAAACTGTTATTATTAGAAAAGAAATAAAATAAATTTTTCTGCCCCTTACTCCATGATATGGTCATCCAAAAATCAAGACAATGCAATGTTGACCAAACAAGATATTCTTGTTCTCTTTGATTTGAGTTTACAACATTTTCGGTAAACAGTTTTGAAACTTTGTAATTTTCATCATGCTAGTCTGCTTTCTTTTTCTTCACTTCACCCCCAAACTGATAGAAATAATGGCCCCAAAGTTGTTTAGTGTTTTTTTTTTCCCTCTCTTTTCTTCTGCGTTTTAGCCTTCCCTTGTCTTGGCTTTGACCACTGTAGTTTGTCGGTTATAGTTTTAGCACCAAAAAGGCATTGATTAATGGTTCCTTAATTTAGGTTATTGTCTTTGAGCGTGGAGAACTGGTTTTTGTTTTCAACTTTCATCCAGAGAATACATATGATGGGTACGTATGCGTTGACTTATGAAAATGTCTATTTCTCTTTGTGTTTGCACATATAGCTATTTTGATGGAGACAAATCCACATATGTTAGAAACTTGTACATTGTGTGAAAAATTTTGAGTGACTATTGTATTGTGGGAAACATACAGATACAAAGTGGGGTGCGACTTGCCAGGGAAGTACAGAGTTGCTTTGGATAGCGATTCTCTGGAATTTGGTGGGCATGGAAGAGTAAGGAATTCCTGACATTTTCTAATGCTTGCCTTTTGGTATTGATAGAAGATTCATGTTGTTTCCAGCTTAATTTCTTGCAATATAAACTGGATTTTAAAACTATTAATTCATGTGTTTCTTGGGACTTAATGAGAGGAAAAAAAATAGTTCATTGTTTCCGTTGGTCATAGGCCAGTGATACTGATATTTAAAGTTGCTAACCTCAGTATATCTACCCTGACACTGGCAACTAAGGAAATATCATTTGCATCTAAAAGCTGTCTTCCTCTTCTATTAGTTGTTTCTCTCTCCTGGTAATGCTATAATTTATTCTTTTGTTAGGTGGGGCATGATGCAGACCATTTTACGTCTCCTGAAGGAATACCAGGTGTCCCTGAAACTAATTTCAACAATCGCCCTAATTCGTTCAAAGTACTCTCACCTGCTCGGACTTGTGTGGTATGCTTATCTCTTCCTAGTTCTTCTGATTATATTGTTTTTGTTATCCAATCTCAGGCCACCATTAATGCAACCAATGTAGCTATTCTCTCTCAATCTTTCTTTATAGAGGCATGGAAATGTACCCAAGTTCTGCATGACATTGATCATTGTCCTTATAATTTTTGAGCCCTTAGGCTTGTAGCTTTCCAAATTTTGGATGGAATCATGAATCATGCATCTCTGCTGATATCTGTGGTCCGTGCACCTTTCCTGGAAGTAATGATTGACAGACGTCTTATAAAATTTCCCCAGGTGTATTATAAAGTGGAAGAAAGACCGGAAGAGATTAATGACAGCAACTTTGCTAGTGCAAATGAGACATTACAAGCAGATGCTGTACAGCAGGACAATAAGGAAGAATTTGCTTCAGTGGTAGATACGGAGGTCAAATTTCTGTGTGAATCTATGGCCTTTGAGCCTTGGATTGAACATATCAATTGATTAATTTCTTACTACTTTTTCCCAGGTTGATGATAGAGTGAAAGAAGGCCTGGGAGAAACTATTGAGTACGATTTGGCCGGTGTCAATGAGATAGATGGAAGTGGAACAAAGCAGGAAGATACTCAAGAACAAACTTTTGTGGCAGACAAAAGGATTGGTGCTAAGCTAGATAATCCAAAAAAGGAAGAGCTAAAGGATGGAAGATCAGACGACTAAGCTTTTCAGCTACAGTGCAAATCCAACGGAGTACAAGCCTTAGTTTTGTGAATAATGCTAGTGCGAGTATAACCATGGAATTTTGCTGTGTTTGCAAACAGTATATGTAGAGAATAATATGGTCAGCTTCATTACTAGTTACTGCTATAGAAAGTCTAATGATCATATGCAATAAAATTTGTTGAGTTGTGAAGATCTGTCCAGACCAGTATAGGTGCATTTGTTTTTCCTATCAGAAATACATCATAGATTGTAACCTTTTATTTGGTATAAACCTCTCGATATCTGATAGTCACATTTGGATCTTGACTAATCCATAATTAAATTGCATCGGATTCCAAACAAAAGAAAGTTCTCCCAAACTTGTATATTCCATTCATAAAAGGGCATTAAATTCTTTTCACTCACTCCAATAGGTGCTAGTCTAGATTAATAACGTTCAGCATCGTAGCATTGGAGCTTAATGAAATGCTGCCAGATTAGAATGCATGAACTCTCCGACGTGTTCTCCGTTGTGTTGAAGTGAGTATTATAAGGGTATAAACAGGCTGAACTTAGTCAATGGGTGTCAAGTTTGAACTCGGCTTGATTCGAAAACCTTTTTACACCAATAACTCGAATAGTCACCGAGTCAGGTCTGAACCCCGTTCAAATATACACTTCAAAAAGGCAATAGCCGACGTACCTTGATATATACACATCCATGCAGATGAATTGAACTCGATAATATAATAATAATGAGATTAATTGCTCAAATTAGGATCTCAACTTATTGGATCTATTAAAAAAAGACCCAAAAACATAATTGTGACAAATTAGGACATTAGAAGAAGAAACGATGGACCACAAGTGGAGGTCCAAATTATGAGCAATTAGCCAACTTTGTTTGTTTGTGTTGAATAAGATTAGCCCATTCGATTGACCCTTCTTGAATGGGCCTGTTATGCCTTTGGACAATTGAGTTTGTAAATTAAAATCGCTTGGTCGAACTTGAAGCGGCCTGCCTCCCAACCTAAAGCCTCTTCAAAAAACCGAAACAGTCAGAAGTAGAAGAAAAGAGAGTCAAGGAGAACGGAAGAGAGACGGACAAGCGGAGGAAGTAATCAGGTTGGTGTTTCCGTTGAATTACGTTTGCAAAAAGCAGAATTTGTTGAGATTGCCAAAGGTTTCAGAGAGAAGTGAGGAAGATGGAGGAGAAGAAGGAGAATAATAAGTATAGCGTGATTGTACCTACTTATAATGAGCGCCTCAACATTGCTCTCATCGTCTATCTCATCTTCAAACATCTCCGGTATTTCCCATTTCCAACTCTTTTTCTTCTTCTTCTACTTATTTTTTTAAAATTTATTTTTCATCATTTATGTTTGTCTTTGATCGCTGAACTGATTATCATTTTCTAGTAATTTGACGTGCTCTGTCGAGATCTAATTTATTTGCGCTCTTTCCTTGTTCTCATCGAATTTATGATCTGCGTTTCCTTATTTATTTATTTATTTATTGTGTTTAATGTTGTCTTATTCTGCAAATGATTTGAATTGGATGAATATGGAAAAAGCTTTTAAGTTCTGTTTTAGAAGGTGGACCTCCATATATCTGGAATAATTGTCTAGAAATAAGTTTTAGAATCTATTGTTCGTGAGCGAACTCTGGTTCTTCAGGACACCATTTTAGGCAATCGGAGCCTATGCATGTGAATTCTTCTACTACTGAAGCTAACTGTGTCAATATTGAACGGTAGGAGCTTAATCAATAATCCTATTTTTTATTCTGATGCCTATATGATTAATGGGTTGACTTAGTTGAAGGGAAAAGGCTATTTAAATTCATTTCCACTTTTCCCTCCATGTGGTTTTGCTTCTTGTTGATCATGATGCATAATGAATTTCTTTTGATCCAAATGAGTAATAAAGAACCTGCCTAATACTCAACAAATTCTCTGTTCAATATGGGATGCAATAAGTTAACATAGAACAGTTTCAAGTTACCTCCTTTGAAAAGCATATGATATTTTGAATTGTGGTATCTTTCAATATCTGTCTTATGTAAGCTTTTGCAACTCGTTGTGTGGGGACTAGGGATGTAGATTTTGAAGTAATTGTTGTCGATGATGGGAGCCCTGATGGAACTCAAGAAGTTGTGAAACAACTGCAGAAACTGTATGGTGAAGATCGTATTGTAAGTTGTATGCAAATATACCTTCAAAGTTGAATCTATATGTGCTCTGTTCTGCTGGTCAATGCCTTTACAGCTATGCTTACCTCTGCTTCGGTCTCCGTGATTATTGCAGCTATTAAGACCCAGACCAAAGAAGCTTGGATTGGGTAAGTAAAAATTATTCCCTTTCAGGAGTAACAACTGGAGGTGGCCTTTGAATTGTTATTGGTTGCAGGAACGGCTTACATACATGGTTTGAAGCATGCTTCTGGCAATTTTGTTGTAATCATGGATGCTGATCTATCACATCATGTAAGTCTGGTGGTGTTTTCATGTGCCTGTTTTCTGTGACTTATCTGATCTCTTCATTTGGTTTTTTCAGCCAAAATATTTGCCAAGCTTCATCAAGTAAGAATCTTCTCTTTGGTCCTTTTAGGGTTCAGAGATATGCCTGATTTACCCAAATCCTTCTAATGTTTTGATCACTGACATATACTAGGAAGCAGCTGGAAACTGGTGCCAGCATAGTTACTGGAACAAGGTATGTTAAAGGTGGTGGTGTTCATGGATGGAATCTGATGCGCAAGCTAACAAGTAGGGGAGCCAATGTTCTTGCACAAACTCTTTTGTGGCCTGGTGTGTCAGACTTAACTGGATCTTTCAGGTATAAGAACTAATTAACAGAAGTGGACTATTTCAATCTGTGATAGCTTTAGATCTAATATTTTGTTTTTTACCTCTCTTTTAAAGGCTTTATAGGAAATCAGTGCTTGAAGATGTCATTAGCTCCTGTGTCAGCAAGGGATATGTATTTCAAATGGAGATGATTGTTAGGGCTTCAAGAAAAGGCTACCACATTGAAGAGGTATAATTTACTTATGTGGTTGCATTCTTGTGAATAAATTGACAGATACTCTAACCTTGAGCCAGCTTTTGTTACCATTGACTCGTTTGTTCTAGGTTGAGTAGTTGGTCATTGTCATGTAAGAGTCAAAGATTGTATTATCTTTTGTTAGTACCCACAAAATTCACTTCAAAAACCCTAGACAAGAAATGGACTTCAGCACTACTGCCTTTGCAACTTCCATAACTAACTTGAATGCTGAGTTTGTTGTTCTCAAATTATTCATTTAACTTAATGTCCGCAAAGATAATTATTCATCTGTGGATGACAGACATTTCATGATGGAGAATACATTGAATTCTTATACAGTTGAAGGTTCTGTCTTGCACTGTAACCAGATTGTATAGAAATGATTTGGTGTTTGTTCTGATGGTTTTATTTCCATCCCTTGCTTCATCGTTTAGCCATTAAAGTGTGCTGTTCAAACATCAATAAATCGACGTTAAACAATTTCTTAATCTTTTTGCATTCTTATTGATTTAATTTTCTACTGTGTACAGGTTCCAATAACTTTTGTTGATAGAGTATTCGGAAGTTCAAAGCTTGGAGGATCTGAAATTGTAGAGTATTTAAAAGGCCTTGCATATCTTTTGGTCACAACATGATACCTCCCAACAAATGTAGCCCACACGATAACATCTTTATTTGTTTACCGCAGGAAGTGATTGGTTCGAGATTTTGTAGTGGAAACTTACAGCAAACAGTTTTCATAATTTGACTTTTGATGGCAAATTTGGTTGTAGAACTCAAAAAAGTATTTTACAAATGGTTTAACAACGATTTTAGTCGGAAATATTTTCGCTTGAAATGAAGAGGCTATGAACTGCCATCCATTTTATGGGATGAAGTTTGTGTTAGTTTCATCTAATTGTCCTTTGTCTTCTGTATATTTTGCCGGTTATCCTCATTTTTGGTTGGTTAGCCACTAGCCAGTAAATGGTCTTCAAATTCGGCAAATGAAGAGGGAAAAAAAATGAAGGCATAAACTGAGGTAACGAGATGCTTAGTTCCTTGATGCATCGGTTAATTGTTGCTCTTCATTCTTTGCTATATGTTGCTGCGTCTTTGATTCATCCACCAAAAAATTGCAGACAGACAAATAATCGGATTGGATAGGAAGAATCTTCGTTCTTTCAGCAAATTTTTTGCTTTCTATAGTTTAAACAAACAAATGTAAAAGCTGAATACAAGAATATTTGACCATCTCATGTTCATATCCATATATTAAAACGGAAAAACATGACAGGACAATATTTACTGAGCAGCATCAAACATCTGGCAGAGCAACCAGAATGAAACATGACGATCAAATCCATTAAAAATGAAATAGAATCCAAAAGCTCCTAAACCATAAAGCAAAAACCTAAGAAATAAAACTATCATAGCGACCCCAGTTTCCCCATTTTCAGATCCTCCTGCCTCTTCTAGCCGCTATTTTCCTCTCAGTTCCAATCACGGAGGACTTGATATTGTTGACAGCAAGAGGAGGCTTCTTGTTCTCTTTGCTCATACTCCTAAGCTGATACCTTGGAGTCTGAATCTCGCTTCTTTCCACGGAATAAGCAGCCGACACTGACTTCCTCAAGCTCTCAAGCTTCTTTGACTCTCTTCTCTTCGAAGATTCGACTGTGACTCCAAGATGGTGCCCAGTATTTGAGTCATCCCCTGTTTCGCCTTTCTTTCTCTTAAGCCTCTCGTTTCTCCTTGCTGAGTACTGATCGTAAAACTTGCCTCTTTCAAACAGAGGAGTGGAGTTGGCGCTGAGACTTGCCTCACCAAAACCAACGTTTTCTTTCTGATTCTCCCCATTTCCAAGTTCATCTTGAACCATCTTAGCCAAAGCGCGTAACTCGCAAGAAATGGAGCGATACTCTGGTCGAATCTCGGATTCTTCCATGGCCCAAGAACGAACCGGCTTCTGGGATTTGGTTAAAGAACCTATAAAAACAAACAAACGTTCATTCCCAACGAAGAAACCGCTAAAAGAAAGAAAGAAAGAAAGAAAGAAAGAACACCAAAACCAAAATAATTCATTGTTTAGCCCGATATACCTGGTGGGGTATGCAGGGAAGCTGAGTTTGATCGAAGGACGCGACGGGGTCGCAGGCGAATCGGCGATTTCGCAAGCGGAGGCTTACGATCAGATTTCATTTTAGACATGATTTTTCTTAATAAAAGCTACAGATATTCAAAAACAGAGAAAGAGAGTACTAAGAAGAAGGTTAGAGAAAGCAACCGACGTTTGAATCGTTGCAAGTTGGGAACTGTTTCTACCTTTTCTTTGGAAAGATTTGGTTGCTTTGGTTTTTCCGTGAACCTTTTTCAGTACGGCGTCTATTTCATTGTGAGAGAGAGAATGATTTTGAGGTTTAAAGTTTGAAATTTGCAAAAGGGAGAGAAGGGGAAGGGAGCGTTTCAAACGGTCTTATCGTTGATCTGACGGTCCACAATTAATTCAGATTTAAATGGTAGGTTAGGTGTCATTGGCATTGGACACTTTCCATGAATGAAAGAGAGAATAGTAGAGTTGTTAAAAGTTGACCCGAATTTAAAAAATTCGTCCGATCGATCCGAACCCGAAACTAACCCAATATGATTTGATCAAAAAAATAAACGACATGAACCTGACTGATCCGAAACCCGATTAATCCGAGAATTTAACCCGCTGAACCCGAGAATCTAGCCTTATAAATCTGAGAATCTAACCCGAAAAAATCCGACAGACTAATGAAATCATTTTATATATCTCTTAAATTTCAAATTTAATAAATAGATTTAGTATGTATGATATCACTCTCAGAAATGCTTATTAGTTAATAGTTACTTAAGGTAATTTTATATAATATAAATAAAAAATAATCAATTATTAATGAATGTTATATTAAGGTTACCTTATTATATTCATTAATCAATTTTTAAGCAAATTTTTTTAACATTAAACATATATAAACAATATATTATCAATATTATATAAAATAATTAAAATAAAATATCAATAATAAGTAAATATTATTAATTTAATTAATACATTTATAACATTACAAATTTAATTGATTTAGTTACAATTTATAACAAATTTAATAAATAATGTTTTTGATAAAATCTCTCTTAATTATTAATTTCTAAAATCAAAACTTTAATTTAATTTAAAATAATTGAAAACTTAAAAATTAAATCCGAAAAATTTGAATCTAAATGATATGAAACCTAGAAAATCTGAAACCCGAAAGACCCGAGAGTCAAACCCGAAAAACCCGACTCGAAAACCTGACAAACACGATGACAAAACCTGAAAAATCCGAGGACAAAACCCGAAAACCCAAACCCGAATGACCCGAAAATCTCTTTTAACCCAAACTGATCCGACCTGATTGACTCGAACCTGAAACCTACTCAACCTACCCGATTTGACACCTATAGAGAATAGTCTATTTGGGCCATGGAGAGCCCACGTTGTAAATTAAACAAAATCAGATCACAATAGACTAATCTTGGGCTTTGAAAAGCTTAAGGTGACAAAACTAAACGCAAGTCAGTCATCTAACTCCGTTTATAGAAATTTTTTTTTTTTTTAATTTTGTGTACAAAAGGAATTAAGAAAGGCTAAGAACTTTTAAATCCTACAAGAAAGGCTACTCTCCGAGCATCTTGACATTAAGAAAGTTCTCAAATCTCAATCCGTTGCGTAGTTTGGTAAGTATCTCATAATCATCATTCATTTGGCACCATATTTTAGCTAATACATCAGCACAAAAGTTTCCTTCTCACATAGTATGAAGAGATCAAACATTCCCAATCTCTATGTATCAATTCTCTCACATCTATAAACTATCATATATATATAAAAATATGAATTTTATAAAATTTTTGAATCGTTTAAAATATTATTTTTTCCTAATATATTTCAAAAGTACTATTGATATTGTTGAACTAAATTAAAACTTTTTATTTATCTTTTACTAAAGTACCGTGGGTGTCGTTGGCATTGGACACTTTCTATGATCATGAATGAAAGAGAGAATAGTTTACTTGGGATTTGGAGAACCCAAATTGTAAACCAAACAAAATGAGATACAATAGACTAATTTGGGCTTGGAAAAGCTTAAGGTGACAAAATCAAACACAAGTCAATCATCTAACTCTGTTTATAGTTTTTTTTTTATTATTTTGAGTACAAAAGGAATTAAGAAAGGCTAAGAACTTTTAAATCCTCTAGGAAAGGTGACTCTCCAAGCATTTGACACTAAAGCTCTCAAATCTCAATTCATTGTGTAGTTTTGTAAGTATATCAGAATCATCATTCATTTGGTACCATACTTTAGTTAATACATCGGCACAAAAGTTTATTTTTGGCAAAGTACGAGAGGTCAAACATTCTCAATCTTTATTTATCAATTCTCTCACATCCATAATAAGCCTATGTTTGGTAGGAGGGAAGGAAATAGTTGTCATGCCCTGACTCAGGAGCTGAGCATGTGACAACCGCCGCGTTGCATCGAAATACGAGTCTGCAGCCTCGCACTTCGACACCACGCAAGGCATTAGATTATTTCAATTTAAAAACATCTTTAAACTAAATTAGAGACTTAATTTGTTAGGCAAAATAATTACAATAAAGTTTCAATAAAATTTATCCCCTTTTCTCTTTTACAAAAGGGTTGACCAAAGTCAACCAAAAGTCAAAATTAGGTCAATTATACAAATTTGGTTTCAATGACCCTAAATTTATCAGGTTTGAAATACAAAGCAAGTTGGAAATCCGTTTCGTAAATCTATAACTTTTAAAAGATAAATCGAAGTATTACAACAACCGAAAATTTGAAAAAAACTAGTCTTCTTTACCTTTTCTTTCTCCAATGGAATCCCTTACCAATCATGAGCCCAAGCTCAAGTACACGGGCCGTCTCTGAGAGAGGCACCACACAAAACATCTGAACCCACCACGGACAGTTTGAGGCATGAAGACACCACCGAACTAAGGTACTGCAAAGTATGTAGACAAAAACGAGTGGTGAGTACTAACACGTACTCAGTGAGTTATAATGACAGTTTATAAAGGTTTACACACTTTGCAGGAGTATGGAGGTAATTTCACAAGTATCTTTAGAAAACAGTTATGGCAAATATTTGATATTCAAACGTATAAATCATACGGCTATAAAACCTGAATATCAAAGCATACTTACGTTCAAATCAAAGTTTCATAGTATAGTTTCTGAACCAAGCCAACAACTTAAGCATTTCGATGAAATCTATCCATTCTATGGTTGAAAACATGCTTGAAAAGCAAGACAATATCATAGATATCAATATCACAAAAATAGACTCGATTTTCCATAAAGCATGGGTTTTAGCCAAATAAACGTTTCCGATCTCCTAACCTTGGCCGAGGTAGAGAAGGAAACCACCAAGGGGTTTTGGCACATCACAGATCATAATAAAACCAAAGTTTACCCCTTCCTTGGTGTTGGCCTTGGACAACTCAATGTGGTGAGGCAAAGAGAGTCCAACAACAAGTATATAAGTCATAAGAGCCACCCTCTCCCATCAGCTCTACATGACAATAATCAACATAATAAAACATACCACAATCTATGCCATTCTCCCCAATGGACCATAGATTGGCAACCATGGTTGAGTTTGGGAATTCAATTCCCCTATGTGCTCATGCACACCAATCTCACCAATAAAAATCTAAGCACATGCCATAGTTCATAAAACCATTTCCAAGCCATATGGTTGAAAACAAATGTATCACAAGTAAAACATGGCATATACAATTATTCGAGTCACATTTTCACCAAACATGCTTAACAAGCAATTACCAAACATCCATACTCAAAACATGGTTTTCAAATCTCTTTTCAAGATCTATATTTGAAAACATAATCATTATCATTTAAAATAACAAGTCACTATCCACTCACAACTTTGGGAGGGTAAACACTCCCATAAGTCCACATGCTTGCGCCTTGCCTTTCACCTATGTGCAACCTCCTATAAGGTAGGTTAAGACAATGAAAACAATATGGTAAGACACTAAACAAACTTAGTATAACATTCTAATGCTATATGCTATGCATCTCTATGCCTTTACGCTCAAAGTACGCCAGCCGATTGGCAACGCACTCCGTTGTGCCACTTTGAGCTCAACACATACCAAATTTTGTCAATTCAAGGGTTAAATACCCAAAATCTTAATCCAAGGTTTATTTGAGATGTTTACCGATCTCAAAAGGTCCCTTACATAAGTTTAATTAAGGTTCCAAAAGGTTCGGAGAAGTCGAAAATCGAATCAGAAGCAAAACGGAGCAAAATGAACCAAAATGGAACAAAGCATGTTCCCATAATTCCAGGGAGGATCCGGGCCAGGGTCTCCATTGCACCTGGCCCGGAATTGCCCTGTTTCGTGATTCCTCTTCTTCCAGAGAGGATCCGGGCCAGGGTCTCTAGAGCACCTGGGCCGGAATTCCTCTGCACATATTTCGGGTTTTAAGCTATTTTCATGCCATTTTCAATCTAAACAACTCCCAAGCAATTCTAATTCAAACCAACACAATATTCAACTCAAAACATCATCAAAACATGTTTATAACATCACTCAATGCATCGACAACATCAATTTAGCTCAAATTCAACTCAAAATGCACCCAAAAACCCATTTTTACTCTCTAACTTCTAACATGCATATCTTTCTCAATTCAAACCCAATTAACATGATTCCAAGGGCATCTTGAAGCTAAAATGGAGTAGATTAACATACCTTAAACCCACTTTCCAACACTTGTTTGATCTACCACGAAATCCCTCTTCCTTTTTAGCTCAAATTGCCAAAACACCAACAAACTTGGTTCTTCTTCCTTCCAATGCTTAACCCACGAAAATTACAAGCTTCATGGAGGATTTTGATGACTTTAACTCTTGGTTTCCATGAAGATTTGATTAGGATTCAATGGGGGATTTATTTGGGTAATTTTTAGGAAGGTTTGCTCTTCAATGGAGAGAAGAGGAGAAAGAGGAAGAAGAAAGAAAAACAAATGAGGAGAAATCCTCTTCTTCCATTTTTAGACATTGGGTTTCCAATTTTGCCCTTCACTTATCCTTTTAAATGTCCACTTTGTCCCCCAAAACACATTTATCTTCAATCTAGCCATTTTCTCCAATTTACCATAATTTACATAATTCCAAATGACACCCAATTTCACTTAAGTCTTTATTTATATTAAATCTTCAATTTATAAAGTAATTAATATTGTGACTCCAAATTAATTTATGGATCATCTTAATATCTCCATTAACTCCTTCTGATCATCAAACCATAATTTCATACTAAATCATCTTCTTTCATTTAACCTCAATTTTCTTTAGTACGTAACAACTGCCAATGTCACTTATATAATAATTAAGCTAAATCTCCAATTTCTCAATACGGTAATAGTTATTCTTTAAGACTCTCATGTGGAGTTTGAATTCCCATACTTCATCACAATTCTCTAGATTAACTCATTACACTTCAATATCTCTAAACTTGATCAAAAATTGATTTCAACCACTTAAATTTTCAAGTTGAACAAAAGTTCAAATTAATACCAAAATTTTCGGTATTACAATAGTAAGGAAAAGAAATAGGTGAGGAAAGGAAATAAATAAGGAAAGGAAATAAATCTATATTTCCTTCATCATGTTTGGTAGTAAGGAAAGAAATAAGAACGAAAGAAAAAAATTTATATTTTCTTTGTTTGGTATAACTAAGAAATAGGAAAGAAAGAAAATTTGTTTTAATTAATATGACCATTTTACCATTGTTTACTCTTTAGTTAAAAATTCACTTTCAATATCTTTTATTTGAAATTATAAATTTTGTAATTAGAAATAAATTTTAAGGGTGTAATAGTCAATTCTATTTGTTAGACTCAACAACCACTTTCTTTCCCTCCTATTTCCTCTCAATTTGGAAGGAAATGATTTCTAAGGAAATTGACTCTCTCATTTCCTTTCTATTTCTTTCCTTAGGTGTATTTCTATCATACCAAACAAAAGAAAGTTGTATTTTCTCACTCACTTTCTTTCCACACTCTTTCTTTCCTTCCTATTTCCTTCCTACCAAACATAGTGTAAGAGTGCATAACGGGTGGAAAAGGACCTCAGCATCAACAACAAGATCAATTACAACTTCAGCATCTAGCTCATGAACAATTCTCCAAAATCCTTGCTGCTATGCAAGTTGCAAACCCCCCCTCAATGCTTGTAGCTTAACAATGTTTGAGCAAATCCCAAGTTCTACTTTAAAACAAATGATCCATTGTTCTCACTAAAATTGCATTAATAGTGTATATATGAGATAATAATAATAAACTCAAGAATTCAAAGTAAATAAATAATAATTAAACTAAAGTTCAAAAGAAATTGGAGGCCCAATGCTAAAATAATTAGAGATTGATTAAATTATATGACCAAAGCCTAATAAAATTAAACACAAGAAAAAAAGTTACATCAAAGGTTAAAGAAAAGTTTGGAGGCTTAATGTTAAAATAATTAAAAATCCAAAACAACTAATAGAAATTAACACATGCCACCATTATATTATCTATATCTATATTTCTATACTAATATATTATTTTTGTCTCATAGTAAATTCTCTTTCAACTCCACTAATCTTACATAAGATAGCATGCTTCTTGGTTTAATTGTAATTTTGTGCTAAAGAAATTAATGCTATATGAAAATCTCATTTTGGACCTCTAAGTTGGCAATTGATATTTTTAGAGATGGATTATTTTGTAATTTTTTCCAAAAAACTTCTTTTTAAAATACTTTTTACATTTATTGAAAATAATTATATGTGAAACACCCGAATCTAATCCAACTTTTCCGTACAAACAGAAAAGTATAAGACGGCACATTAAGTTAATAATGCGTCAGTTCTTATGTGTCTGATTAAGAAGAGAAGTGAAAATTAGGATAAGGCGAAGTTGGAAGATAAGATAAGTGACCATGCATGGAGGCATTAATTGGACTTTTTTAAGTCCATAACCAATGGATTGGATATCCATTCATGTAGTGGTCGGTGGATTAGGCCAAGGATCAAGATTATGAAAGGTTGGAAAGAGAGAATAAAGTTTAACCCAGGGTCCGAGTAGGCCCGGTGTCGGGCTTGTCTATAAATAAGGGGAGTTGAGCTATCCCCCTCTCATTTTCTCTTATCCCTCACTTCCTCTCCTCTCATTTGCTCTCTCGGAGCAATTTTGGACTTTTGGCCGATCTGGACAAACCAATCATGAAATCAAGGTAAGTTTCTAATATGTTATCCTACTCACCTTAATCTATGTTTTTCTACGTTTTCACGTATTTTCATATATTGGTCTAGGAAAGATCTAAGTTCAAAGTTAGGTTTTAGCTTTTTAGCTAGATTTTAGTTTAGATTTGAAATCTAGGAATTTCAAGCTTGTGATTCTTGTTTTTCTTTCGGTGAATCTATTTTGGACTGTGTGAGGATCGCCTATCTAAGTTTACGCATCGAAAGAAGGTTGGACGACACAAAAATCGAGTGCGGTGATGCTCCAAAAGTTGATCTACGTGGATCCATTGGGAGTATACAAACCTCCCAACACTATGAGTTGCTTAGATTTCATTGCTTAGCCACTAGGGATAAACGTTTTCAAACGTTTTAAAAATATAAATTGATTTTCAAAGGTTTTAGTGGCTTAGATTTCATTGCTTAGCCACCAGGGTAAACATTTTCAAAATATAAAATGATTTTCAAAGGTTTTTGGGACACGGGAAATCCATCACTCACACAAACACTTATTTGGTGATATACCCACGTAGAGAGTGGGACCTTTTCAAAGAAAATATAAAGATTTATGTGTGTGTTTATATTTATGTTTATATGTTTTATACACACACACACACACACACACACACACATATATATATATTTATGATATTTGATGCGGATGGGAGCGAGATGAGTGACTTAGTGGGTCTCGGTGCTCCGATGAGAGGGAGCGAGTGCAACCAAGTAGCCGTGGACCACTTATCGAGGGGCACGGTGAGTGTGAAACCCTGGGAGAGGCATGTAGGGTAACTCACCAGGCTCAATATAGCTGTATTCCACCCGCAGCGATTGTCACCACCGAGGGAACGAGCTAGAGAAAGAAAAATGTTTTAGAAAGAAAAGAGATAGCCCTCGGTGCGGTAAGGCATACGACTGGCGTGTCGAGCCTTCAGTATGTTTGAGGCCAACCCACTTTATTTATATATTGATTTTAAATCAAATTCTCACCTGGAGAATTTGAAAAAAGGTTTTGAAAATAAAAATATTTATTTTATTATTATATTTTGGATCTCTCTGTTTCCCTAACCCCTGATCGAGATTCATTGAACCTCTGTCACAAACCTGTATCCAATATGGATGGATGCAGATTCACGTTTGAGGATAGCAGACAGGCTAGAGGCTTACTAAAAGGCGTCGGTGACTTAGGAGTAGTAGTTTCTGCTGCGTAGATTTTCTTTTAAATAAATCCACTGGTACTTCTTTTATAGTTAATTATTTTATTAAATGATTTCTAATTAAAATTTTAGCTTTGTTTTCCAACGATGGTATCCAATTTTATGCCTTACGGTGCTTCAGATGGATGGCTGGTCGGCACGTACTTCGAGGTGTACGATGGTTGCCACGTGGCCGACCCTCAGGTTCGAGGCGTGACACTATAAATCTATCTAATTCAACATTGGCCTGATATGGCGTACTAATTTAGATAGGTTTCGGAATACGAAACAGAACTAGGTTCGGGAGTACAGTTACGTGTGGGGAAGGATCGGCACCCCAACAACGCTCGTTAAATGACGGTACTGAAAGATTGAATATTAAAAGGCTTTAACAGAAATATAGGTTGTAATTAGAGGTGTCAAATCGGGTAGGTCGGGTAGGTTTCAGGTTCTGGTCAATCAGGTTGGGTCAGTTTGGGTTAAAAGAGATTTTCAGGTCATTCGGGTTTTGGGTCATTCGGGTTCGGGTCTCAGATCATTTGGGTTCGGGTTTTTTAGGTTTTGTCCTCAGGTTTTTCGGGTTTTGTCATCGGGTTTGTCGGGTTTCAGATTTTTCGGGTTTCAAATTTTTTAAGTTTCATATCATTTGGATTCAGATTTTTCGGATTTAACTCTTAAGTTTCTGATTACTTTAAATTAAATTAAATTTTTGATTTTAGAAATTAATAATTAAGAGAGATTTTATCAAAAACATTATTTATTAAATTTGTTATAAATTGTAACTAAATCAATTAAATTTGTAATGTTATAAATGTATTAATTAAATTAGTAATATTTACTTATTGTTGATATTTTATTTTAATTATTTTATATAATATTGATAATATATTGTTTGTTCATACAATGAATTGTTTATATATGTTTAATGTTAAAAACTATTGCTTAGAAATTGATTAATGAATATAATAAGGTAACCTTAATGTAACATTCATTAATAATTGATTATTTTTTATCTATATTATATAAAATCACTTTAAGTAACTATTAACTAATAAGCATTCCTAAGAGTGATATCAAACATGCTAAATCTGTTTATTAAATTTGAAATTTAAGAGATATATAAAATGATTTCATTAGTCTGTCGGGTTTTTTCAGGTTAGAATCTAGGGTTTATCGGGTTAGATTCTCGGGTTTAGCGGGTTAGATTCTCGAATCAATCGGGTCTCGAGTCAATCGGGTTTTAGGTCGGTCGGGTTTGGGTCGTTTACTTTTTTTGGTCAAATTAGGTCGGATTAGTTTCGGGTTCGGGTCGGGCTGGCGGGTTTTTCAGGTTCTGGTCATCTTTTGACAGCTTTAGTTGTAATGATTGATTTATTATTATTAAAGAAGGTAGTTATAAAAGCTTTTATTTTGAATCATTTTTATACCGCACCTTCTCTTAGACTCGATTTGGAATGAAACTCGTAATTTCTATTAAAACAATTATTAATTATGAAAATCTTTTTTATTGAGTTTTGTTTTTTTTAGATTGCACCTAGTCTCGGACTTAGTTTGAAATAAACATAATATTATTCAAAGGGGTGATTGCGAAATTTTTATCAAGATTCATCCTTAAACTGCATCCACTCTTGGATTTGGATTGGATGAAATCACTTATTTATTAATATTATTGAAAGGAGAAATTGAGAAAATTTTTATTGAGACTCATCTTTAGACCGCATCTACTCTTGGACTTGGTTTAGAAAAAACCTCTTATTATTATTATTATTGTTGTTGTTGTTGTTGTTATTATTATTATTATTAATGTAACTTATGGGGAAAAGATTTTATTCGAAACCGCGTCCACTATTGGACTTAGTTTAAGATAATCTAGATTTTCTACCATTACTAAGATTAGACCTTATTTAATGGAATTTGGCTTTTCTTTTATTAATAATTAATTATTCGCTTTGACTCTATCTTTGAAATATTAATAATTTTCAAGAGTATTATTGAGAACTATTTTAGATCACGTCCTCTCTTAGACTTGACCTAAAATAATACTTACGCCAAGATTAACAAAAATCCATTATGGTTTTAAAAAAATTATATTTATTAATACAACTTTTGGTCTTAGGAAATTCACTTAATAGTTAAAAAATGTTATTGAGAACTATACTAAACCGCATCCACTCTTGGACTTGACTTAATATAATGCTCATACAAATATCTTTAAAATTATTATTCATAAATATTTCATCATCATCATCATCATCATCATCATCATCATCATCATCATCATTATTATTCATAAATACGAAATCTTTTGGGTTGACTATTCTTAATTAAAAATGTGTAAAAATCTCTTGTTTTTATTGAGGTATTTATTATGAATTATCTTAGATTCCATCTATCACGTCCTGACCCGGAAGGGTAGGCCACGTGGCAGCCATCGCGCTACCTCAAAATACGTGTCTGTAATCACGCATCCGATGCACCGCAAGGCATGAATCGAGTATCATAGCTGCAAACAAAACTAAAATTTTAATTAGAAATCATTTAATAAAATAATTAACTTTAAAAGTAATACCAGTGGATTAATTCGAATGAATAGAATAGGTCTACGCAGTGGTAACTATTACTCCTAAGCCACTGATGCCTCCTAATAAGCCTTTGATCTATCTGCTGTCCTCGTACGCGGATCTGCATCCATCCACATTGGATACAGGTGAGTGACAGAGGTTCAATGAATCTCCATCAAGGTTAGGGAAATAGGATTAATCGAAAACATAACAATGATAAAAATAAATATTTTTCTTTTCAAATCTCTTTTCAAATTCTCCAAGTGAGAATTTGTTTTAGAATCATTTAAATAAATATATAAATAAAATGGGCTAGCCTCTAACATACTGAAGGCTCGAGCTTCCGGTCGTATGCCTCACTGCACTGAAGGCTATCTCTTTTCTTTATAAAACATTTCTCTTTCTCTAACCCGTTCCCTCGGTGGTGCCAATCGCTGTGGTGGAACACAGCTACATCGAGCCTTAGCGAGCTTCCCTATGCGCCTTTCCCAGGGTCTCCGCTCACTGTGCCCCTCTATAGGTGGTCCACGGCTGCGTCAATGCATGCCTCTGACTCGGTCCATGCTCCCTCGAATCAGAGCACCGAGGACCTTTCAATCGCTCATCTCGCTCCCATCCGCATCAAATATCATATATATATATTAAAAATATTTCTATAAACATAAACGTAAACACACACACACACAAATCCTTATATTTCCTTTTAAAACATCCCACTCCCTACGTGGATATATCACCAATAAATATGTGTGTGTGGCGATGGATTCCCGTTTCCCAAAACCTTTGAAAATCATTTTACATATTTTAAAAATGTTTACCCTAGTGGCTAAGCAATGAAATCTAAGCCACTCACAGTGTTGAAAGGTTCGTATACTCCCAAAAGATCTATGTAGCTTAACCTCCAGAGTATCGCCGCACTCTATCATCCAGAACCCTAATACACGGAAATACGTGCTAGCATTCATAATCAAACTATGAGTGCACCTATGAGGCTCTAGCGTGACCTAAGATGGTGTTCGGATGTGTTTCAGAGCTTAGAAAAGTGTCCGGGAAGTTTCGGGGTCAAAATCGGATACTTGATAAAAAATTACCAAAATGCCCCTAAGGTTAGGGGCGGGCCTCGCATGAATAGCCCCACTCCCGCATGGGAGCCGTCTTCAAGCCTCCCGAGGCCTTTCCTTGGTTTTCGAGCCCCTCAGCCCATGGTTTGACCCGAAAATCGAGATGGACAATCCTCACGCCTCCCATGACGCGTTTATCGAGGCTAAAACGAGAAACACAAGCTCAAAGTTCCTATATATCAAATCTACGCTAAAATTTAACTGAAAAGTTAAACTAACTTTGAGCTTGGATCTCTCCTAGACTGATGCATAGAAATGTGTGAAAACTTAATAAAATGTAGATTAAGGTGAGTAGAATAGTACATTAGAAACTCAGTTTGATCCTTCGATCGGATTGTCCGGATCAGCCAAAAGTCCAAAATTGTTCCGAGAGAGCAGTTGAGATGAGAGGAAAAGAGGGAGAAGAGAAATGAGAGGGGGAGAGCTCAACTCCCCCCATTTATGGGCAAGCCCGACAACAGGCCTACTCGGATCCCGGGCCAGACTTAATTCCTCCTTTTTTCACTTCTCATAATCTTGATCCTTGGCATAATCCACCGACCAATTCACTATTAAATATCCAATCCATTGGATATGGATTTAACGAAGTCCAATACTGCTTCCATGCATGGTCACTTATCTCATCTCTCAACTACGTCTTACCCTAATTTTCCACTTCTCTTTTTTATCTTAACACATCCGGACCGACGTATTCTCAAGTTAATATGCCGTCTTATACTATTACAGTTATATAAAAAATTGGATTAGGTCCGGGTGTGTTAGCGTCAACTTTTAGACTTGGTCTAAAATAATTTCTTCATATTAATATCTTTGAAATTTATTACAATTTTTAAATATAAAACACTCAATTATTACTATTATTGCTATCATTTTTTAATGGAATCTTTATAATTTAATTAAGTCTCAATATGTAAAATCTTTTGTTTTTATTAAATAAAATTATTGTGAACTATTTTTATTGAGGATTGTTTTGGACCATGTCAACTCTTAGACTTATTCAAAAATAATCTCTTTTCTTGTAATCCATTTAATTTTACGTCAAATAAATAACAACAACAACAACAACAACAACAACAACAACAACAATAATAATAATAATAATAATAATAATAATTTTGTTAATAGAAAGCAGTAGCCCAAAATATATATGTATGTGTGTGTATATATACACACCCATATATACACACCAAGTCAAAAGCTGTGGAAGTCTTTATTGGTTGTGATTCTCATTTTAAAAAATTACAAGATCTTTCTTACGGACACAACTTTAAACGTTGGCCATCAAATATACACATGAATACAATAGCAAAACTGTGTGATGACCCAAGTGAACAAAGCAACAAAAGATCCAATTTTAGTTGTCTTGTTCGAAAGTCCAAGAGTGCATTATGTGCAATTAAAAATGGAGGTCTGACAAAAGTAACTAACTTATTGAAAGTTGTAAACCGAAAGCAAAGGTGATAAAATTTGATCTTAGAAAATTACTTAGAGAAGATTATTTACGGGCTTAAGGATCAGTGCTCGGTAAGGAAAAGCCAAAATGGTAAATGATAATATCTTTTCCTCAGTTTGCTGTGAACGATTTTTGCACCCAAAACTTCTCTTTAACCAATCACCCTTCCACTCTTGACCAACGAATCTGTAGCCCCACCATTACGCGCAAATCTTGTTGTGGTTTCCTTTGACTCTCTTTTTCATACACCTTTTTTAGAAAAGAGAAAATGCTGCTAAAAAGAAACACTATTACATAAGGATCTCTCTTTCTGTTTCGAAAACTGCTATATTTTCGCCTCTGCAAAGAAAAACTCCTCTCCCTCTTTTTGCAAAATCCCCTCTATGCCTTTATATATAGGACAGAAGATAGGATTTATGGAAAGTTAAAAATTTGAATTTCCTAATTACCTACTAATTGATTTGAAAAACCTCTAATTGATGAACTAATTCGATTTGAAAATTTTAATTTATGGACTAATTGATTGAAGGAAATAAAAACCAATGGATTTAAAAAATCAAATTAAATTGATTGTAGAAAATCATAAATTGGAGGGAATTATGGGTTTACTAAAGCTAAGTCAACTTTGAGTGAATATTTATTTGGTCAAATAAAAAAATACCCATGCAGTAGATGAATATTCTCAGTAGTATCAAAGCTCAATTAAAAGCCCAATTACTATGATAGCCCAATTAGAAAACAAATGTAAAAAACATCTATGCCACTAGTTAGGTCCAAATTAGACTGGGCTATGAATGTTACTTGGGCTCCCTAAAAATTATGGTGTCTACAGTCAGCATCGACAGAAACCTAAACGTTGCTACTCCAAAAGATGAATATCCAATGCCAGTAGCTGATTTGTTGGTAGATAGGGCATCAAAACATAAGGTTATGTCCTTTATGGATGGCCATAGTGGATACAACCAGATTTTCATCACAGAGGAAGATATCCCAAAAACGGCATTTAGATGTCCTAGAGCTATCGGGACGTTTGAATAGGTGGTTATGGCATTCGACCTTAAGAATGTTGGAGCAACCTACCGGAGAGCCATGAATGCCATTTTCCACAACATGATTGGAAGATTTATGAAGGTCTATATTGATGATGTCGTGGTAAAGTCTCAATCGCAAGAAGATTATCTCGGTCACCTGAGGAGGTCCTTTGAGAGAATGAAACAACATGGCCTAAAGATGAATCCGTTGAAGTGTGCTTTCGTGGTCACAGCGAGCAACTTTCTGGGATTCTTGTTCCACCAGAAAGGGATTGAGGTCAATCAGAATAAGGCCAAAGCCATTGTGAGCGCTCACCTCAACCACAAAAAAGAGGGCTACAAAGTTTTTTGAGGCAAGTCAATTTCCTCCGGAGATTCATATCCAACATTGCTGACAAAACCAGAGCGTTTTTACCACTGTTAAAGCTGAAGGCAGAAGAGGATTTCACATGGAACCAGGAACATCAGTAGCATTTGATAAAGTCAAAAGTTACTTGGTGAATCCTCCAGTACTAATTTCGCCTGAAAAGGGCAAACTTTTGTATTTATATATCTCGGTCGCGCATTCTTTCATAGGATGTTCGATGGCCCAGAAAAAAGAAAAAAAAAGAAAAGAACAGGTAGTATATTATCTCAGTCGGGCATTAACTAGTTGTAAAGAGAAGTATAGCCTGATTGAGAAACTATGTTTGTCTTTATACTTTGCAGCAATAAGAATCAGGCATTATATGCTTTACTTTTCTATGTTCATTATTCCTAAGACTGATGTGGTGAAGTATATGTTAGCCAAACTAATTCTGAAAGGGCGCCTTGGGAAGTGGTGTTTGGTGTTGTCTGAATTTGATTTGGTTTACATCCCCCCCAAAAAGCCCTCAAAAGACAAGTTTTGGCCGATTTCTTAGTCGACCATCCATGCTTGGACATCAGACAAGACACAAAAGATGATCTTGAAGTCCTGGCGATCTCCATATCACTTTGGATACCTGAATTTGGTGGTTCAAGCACAAAGCATTCTGTTGGAGCCGAGGTGGTTATCATCTCATCGAGAGGTCAACAAACTATGTTGTCACTTCACTTAAACTTTGAATGCATGAATAATTAGGCAGAGTATGAGGCATTGATTATCGAACTGGAGTTACTTGGAACTTACAAGTGTCAATAGTTCATATCAGAAGATAATCTTAATTAGTGATCAGCCAGCTGCTCGGTGAATATCAATGCCTGAGTCCTCAATTACTGTTGTAATTCGCTCTGGCCATCCAACTCATGAGTGAATTTAATGAAGTGACAGTCAAGCATATCCCGAGAGAATTAAATGAGACGGCCAATGTGGCCGCTCAATTTGCTTCAGAAATTTCTCTTCTTCAAGATCTTTCGCAGAAGATTATTATGGTAGAGCGACAGTCAATGCCATCAGTCTTGCAAAGAGGTAACATCTTCGAGATCAATACAATCCCAGTCATTCAGACCGATTGGCATTTCCTTTTTATCCATTATTTGAACTATTCAAGTTGTTGGGCAAATAGGAGGAGTGGAACCTTATCAATCCATTATGTTCTGCTTGATAGGGAATCATACAGAAAAAAGGCCGATAAAGTCTTGCTAAGGTGTCTAGGGCCGGAAGAATCATACAAGATGGTCAGTGTACACGATGGACTATGGGGAGCCCATCAGTCTGGGTGAAAGATGAGGTGGTTGGTCAGGCGTCATGGTTTTTATTGGCCGACGATCATGAAAGACTGCATTAACTATGCAAAGAGCTGTAGAGCATGCCAAATTCATGGTCCAGTTGAAAGGGTACCAGCCACGGGGCTTCATTCAATTATTAAGCTTGGCTATTCCAAGGGTGGTAATCAACTTAGTTGGAAAAATCTATCCGCCAACTCCTGGAGGACATCTTTCATGATCATAGCGACATATTACTTTACTAAATAGGTGGAAGCTAAGCCTTTGAGAAGGGTTGAGCAGGGAAATGTGGTAAAATTTATAAAGGAACATATCTTTATCGTTTCGACATTTCTAAAACAATCGCCACTGACCAGGGAACTATGTTCGTTGGACAGTAGACTCAAGCTTTGGCCAATGAAATGGGGTTCAAGTTCATTCAGTCGACCCCTCATTACGCGCAAGCAAACTACCAAGCTGAAGCATCCAACAAGGTTATCCTAACTTTAATGGAAAAGCTAGTTGATGATAACCTAAGGAAATGATGCAATAATCCCCATGAAGATCTTGGCCCGATCAGCTACAATTGCTTTTCAAAACCACCTTACATGGGAAGAATATAGTGAAGCTATAATGATACAGTTGGAAAACTTGGACAAGAAAAGGCTAACCGCTCTAGATCATTTGCAAACCCAGAAAAAGAAGACAGAACGCATTTATAACAAGAAAGTTTAAGCAAAGAGCTTTGCTGAAGGAGATTTTTCTGGACAGTGATTCTACATGTCGGGAAAAGGGATCCTAAGTATGGGAAATGGTAGCCCAATTGGGAATGACCATTTTGAGTGAGGAAAGTGCTTAAAAACGGTGCCCATTGGTTGGAAAATTTGGAGTAAGAATGGCACCCGAGATTTATCAATGAGAAGTACTTAAAGAAATATTATCCTATGGTTATGGATTCAAAAGCTCAGTAAGATAAATAAAATAATCATTCCATTTACCATAAGAAATATTGTACAAATTTTCTGCCTAATGATTTTCGAGGAATAATTCAGGTCCCTAGTTGTCAAAGTCTGCCCTTAAGTTATCTTTTTCTTGTTTTACAAAAACAAGTTGATGTCTCCACGCATTGACTTCTGACTTTTGAGATTGAAGCTGTTTGGTTCAAGCGTCCAAGTTCTGAATCTAGCGATTTTCTCTTGGTCTACTACCTTTGCTTTGGTAATCAAAATTCTCCTTTTTTCTTCCCACTCCTCCAACTGGCCTTAAGTTAGGAAATATGAGTATCAGCCTGGGCAACCTCCTACCAATGGCTGTCCGAATCCATAGTAGAAGTTTGTAGGAAGATGCTTTCTTCATACAGTTTTTTCTGCATGGTCTCAAAGTTTATGATTTTACCATTCAAAGTTGATCACTGGCCTCTAATGATTTGAATTTCTGATGGGCATTCTCATACTGGGTTTCAAAATCGACCACATAAAGCTTGAGTTTTCTCGTACTTTAGGTGAATGACTCCAAACTTTGGCTGCTTGGTAAATAGGCTCCACATCGGACCACTCCATGGCTTCATAATGATCGACCAAGAATTCGCTGAGGGTTTCTCGAGCAGCGACCAATTCTTCAGGGGATGGGTTGAGAACTTGTAGGATTGTTAGATCAAGGGCAACAATACCTTCAACTACTTTGTCTAGTTGAAGCCTTACAGGAGAAGGAGAAGATAAACTAGAGACCTACAGAAAACTAGGTTGAGAATTAAAAGGAAGAAGAGAGATAGATGCAGAGAAAGGATAATGGAAGAAAAATACTGTAGAAGAAGAAAGAGCTCTAGTCTGGGCAACAAATTTTACCAATGGAGTATGAATATCCAAGCCTTGACCGATAGAAGTATTTTGGCCTATAGCATCAGCATCTGATGGAGACACTTGGAGAACTCGAGCTTATAAGCAGAACATCCATGGAAGAAAAAGGTAAAGCAATGTCGGACAGAGTTGTACCTACTTGGAGGCTGATAGCTCAGCCATGATAGAAGTGGCGATGAGTTCAGTTTCAGTTATAGGATCATCCTAAAGGGAAGGAATAGTTGTTGCGGTCTTCAAAAAAGCAGCAATATTCAAGGCCACATTAACAATTTTGTCAGCTAAAAGGTTTGGTCCCTATCAAGGACAGAATACAATAAGGAAGATGGATAAGAAAAGCAACATAATAAACAATGGGCAAAAGAATTTACCTAAGGAGAACTCAAAACTACCGTTGTTACTACTAGTTGGGATGAAGGCCGATTGATTCAAGAAGAATCGGGGGAAGCAGAAAGTGATGGGTCTATGGTGACTTGCAAAAAACCAAAGAGAGGATTAGGGTAGTAAAGGTCATCAGGGATGGTGGAGATTGGTTGAACACTTAAAGGGTTTAAATAAGAGGCTATTTGGCTTCGAATATTTCGAATGGAACCATCTAGGCCAGAAGATAAAGAAGGAGAATCTACGAGATGTACCTTTGGTTGCTGGCTGACTAGAGGAATACGAGTTTCATCCTCTATAATCTCCTCCTGGACTTGTTCTGTGGGTTATCCCGAGACTGACTCCAAGTAACAATGGGTGGCCTCCAGCAACCTAACTCTTATCCTTAGGAAGCTTGTTCTCTTGTACTTTTTCTGAAGTTCCCATTGGAGTTGTAATAGTTAGGGTACTATTGGTCTCAGTCAATTTTACCTTCTTTGATCTATGGACCAGATTGCTGATGAGGAGTTGGTCATCATCTCTAAACGAACCAGAAGGTGTAGGCATATTTTGAGCACTCGGCTGACTTCTGCAGTTGGAGTGTTAACTGATCAGGTAAGATTGACCATCACAGAAGAAGATGGAGCTGAACGTTTCTTTAAGGTAGATCAAACTAAGAAAACAAACAAGATATGAGCTAAGAAGCCAAATATTGAGCCATAGAATGAAAAAAAGCAATATTTACCTGTTTTCTTGGGAGCAGAAGGTGTTCTTAGAGGGGCAGGGGGAGGACTAATTCTATTAACAAAGTAAGAGGAAGGAAGGTCCCCAACAAGGTCATTCCAATGTGTGCCCCACTAATAAATGAACTCCGGAGTGGCCCGATTTGAGCTAGGGCTAGGGATGAAGGTTGCCTGATGACAAGCCGGACCTAGTCCACACGTGTCAAGTTGTGAAATTTATATATAGTTATAAAGCCAAGTGATGAATTGGAACTTACTTGGTACATTTTGAACTTCCTTTAGCTCAATTACTAGCTTAAGAAACTAATTTGTAGTCCAGAGTCAATCGGGTACACTAGGGGTTCAAAAATCGAGGCCAAAGGATTAAAATTTGCTTAATTTTAAGAAAAAAGGGTTGAGTTCGGCACGGAACTTGAGTGAGTCCGGTGCGGGACTCATCTATTTTGAAAGGAAGGTCAGTTGCCCGACCCCCTTTTACTTCCATTTTCATTTCTCTTCAGCTCTTTTCGAACTTTCTCAAAATTCCACCATTTCCATCATTGCAAATTACCTCCAAACACTCCATTAAACACCATAATCAACTCCTTTAGCTTCCTTGAAGATCAACAACATCAAATTCACAATGAATTCTTCAAATCTTTAAAGTTGACAACTTGGAGTCATTTTGTTCTTCGAGCTATATCTTTCAATCCAACCGTAGGCTTTGGCTGATTTCTTGTATTTGTTCTAGACTCTTTAAACTTTAATTTGACTACTTATTTGCTAAATTTCATAGATTGAGCTAGAAGATATGTTGAATTGAATATCAAAGTTCATTTTGTTCAAAAACCAATTGCATCCTTTGACTTCCAATTCGAATTTCATGCATGATTAGCCATTCAATTTAGTTTTTAAAGCTATAGGCTCTTAGTTTAAGTGTTGAAGTGTGTGTGTTTCGAATTACACGTTGATTGGTGGAAAAATGAGCTAGAACCGAGCTTGGAGGAGGAAGAACCGCCTCCTAGACCTCCAACAGGGGCGAGTCCCATGCGGGATTCACTCCAATCTCACGCCGAACTCACCCATTTTGGGAGAAATCTCTTGAATTGGATCACTCTTGCTCGGGAGTGAGCCAAAGAGACCCCGAACCTGCACTGTAGCAGCGGTAATTTGGTTTTTCACATCCCTAGACCCTAATTGACTATAATTAACTTCCGGACTTATCCAATTTTGTTCCTAAACCCTAAAAACCCTAATTAAGATATGTTGTGATGTTTAATTGATAGTTGAATGCCTTATTAATCAAATTAGAATTCAATTTGATTATTTAGTACGAGATCGACCAATAGTATTCGATGGGTTATTCGGGAGTATACAAACCTCCCTTACTAGTGAGTGGCTTGGATTATAGTGGTTGACCACTGAGGGTCAGCCATTTTCAAATTACTTTATAAATTGCTTCATAAAATGTTTATAATGTTTGGGGATATGGATTGTCCACCCTCATGCATGAGCTTATAAATGGATTTAAGGGTGGGTTTTTCCAATGAAAATATGAAATTATATTATTATGTTTTATTGATGATTATGACCTATAGGAGATAAGCGATTGAGAGGTACTTGGTGCTCTAATGAGAGGGAGTGTGTGGACTGAGAGAGAGGCATGCCACCGACCAAGTAGCCGTGGATCGCCTTTTGAGGGGCACGTTGAGTGCGAGACCCTGGGAGAAGCACACAGAAAAGCTTGCCAGGGCTCGAGTGTAGCTGTGCTCCACCCACAACGATGGCAAACGTCAAGGGAATAGGCTAAAGAGTAAAGAAAGATTATTTTGAGATATGAGTTAAAGCCTTTGACGGTCCAGCAGGGCACCCAAGTGCACAGGTGTACCTTTGGGACGATTTTAGATGCCAAGCCTATTTATATGATTTGATATTCGATTTGGTTTGGGATTTCATCTGTGATTTCAAAAAATGGTTTTATTAAATAAGTTTTGGATTATTTCATATCCCCAGCCTGAGGTGATCGGTCATTATAACCTGGTCCTTCACTGGGCACATATATATTTGTACTCACCACATTCACTTATTTTTATAGGTCATCAGACTTCAAACAACAGGTGTCCCGGTGGACAGTGATCACTGGTATCTCACCAGTAGACCACAATTTTGTAGGTTCCACCCAAATCCCCTTTATGAATCTTGGCTTCAGAATAGTATTGTATATATATTATTATATTATATCTTTTTCACTACATATTTACATCATAAAACGTGCCACTTTTATTATATAAATATCTTATTATATTTTCTATATTATTTTCATTATATATTTTCAAATATCACTCGAGTATACCTTATTTATGCCTTGTACAATTTGGATAGCACACCTTTCGAGGCACGTATCTCGAGGTGGTACAGCAGTTGTCACGTGGCCAAGCCCTCGTGTTGGGGTGTGACACCCGATCCCTCGCACTTTTGCATAGGATGCAACCCTGTTCGATCTCTGATGGTGAGTAGTAGCACACTTGATGACAGTTGGTTGAGTTCATAGAGGACATAGGAGGAACAGGAACTCGCTGCTAGAAGCCAAGCTGCCTACTGAAAAACTAGAAGACATAGAGCTCGAAGCCACTTTTACAAATTATTCCCCCGTGAAGAAGTCCAACAAACAGGTCACAACCTTGAATGGCTTCTGCCCATGCTGTCTTCCCTGTTGTGTTATGCTGGTGAAGGTCCATTATGAACCAGATTAGCCCGTGTTCTAGGTGACGAAGAGGAGAAAAATTGAAGCTATCATATTCTGAGTTGGTTCGCGTTGGGTCTTGGAGAGGACAGGAAAATAAGTAATGGAAGGTCTTTACAAATGATTGGGCATGTGGATTTCTGTTTACCAGATGCAAGCCGATACCGGTTAAGGAATGGGTCACTGGAGGAATGGTAGGTACAATGCCAAGGAAGTAAAGATACTCCCAAAGTTGGACGATCCAAATCGGACCGCCAAGATTGCCAAAAGGTTTATCACTGGTGATGTTGCGAAGTCCTCTATGTAATGCTTCGAGGAGGAATTGACTTAGAGCCAATCGCTGTTTAGCCACCAATGCCTGGGCCAAGGGAATATACTCATAGATACAGGTCTTGCTCCCAATACATATCATAAACCAGCAGATAAGACAGAAGAGGAATGACGTATATTCCTCTAGAGAATGAGGAGTGGGTTTTGATGGCTTGCTTTCTTCGGCCACAAATTTTCCAAAAGCCGAGTGCTTTGGCATGGTATAGGACCCCAATTTTACGAAGATTGTGATTGGTGAAATTAGATCGCCATCCATTGGGAGCCCGGCGATACCAGCGATGTCCAACAAAGAAACAGACATTGGCCCATATGAAAGATGGAAAAAGTTGAAGCAAGAATTCCAAAAAGACATAAGAATGGGCAGGACGGCAGAGTCATAAGGAATGGGTTTGGTGGTTAGATCAACGAAAGTGTAAATATCCAAATTCTTCCAGGTCAAACCATAAGTTTGTCTCAGCCTATTGACCCACTATTCCCAACTAGTAAGCTCAGTCGGCCAGGTCGCTTTAGCTTTGCCCAAGATCCATTTGCTCCAATTGAAAGATTTGGCTTAGAAGGGTAGAGGCCGATGACAAGGAAACATGGGTTTTATAGCATCTAACGGATCGGCTTTAAAAGTGTAGGCAAGACAATGAGGGTTTGTATGAAGGGTCGTAATGTATAACTCAGGAACAAGTCTGACGAGATTTTGAATGTTAGAAAGGTTGAACTCACCAATAGCTGCCATTGTAGAAAAAGAGAAAGAGCAAATGAAAGGATTTTGGACAAGAGTTTGGTATAACGGGCAATAAGTATAAGCAAGATAGAGGTTTCGCTGATTCTTGGGGATTTCTGAAAGTGGTTATGAAAGGAAACCGCGATGAGGTTTATAAAGGGTTGAGGAGACAAACCAATTGATGGTTTGATTAGGCGCATCCATTGGCTAAATTTTGAAAGTTTATGATTAATAGGCATAAACATTCAAAATATTTGATGCAAAGGGTTGTTGATTAACAGTCACAAAATATGAAATTAAGAGGGTAATTAACAGCAAGTGTTTAGATTTTATCCATATTTTCACACTTAGGGGGGCAATGTTTATACCCTAATTTACAAATATTGGGCCAGTGGGTTGAATGAAGGACCAAATGGGCCATGACAAAGATGAATTCAAACAAAGATCCAACTAGTCTAGATAGAGCAAATCGTTAACAAGTCAGCGGCTTTAAAATAAGCAATTAAAGCTGTGACAATCATGAAAGGAAAGGATCAAACAGTAGATCGACCTGAGATCAAGCCTCGTCTTGAAACAGAGATATTTGAATTGAAGGCGGCAAAATCACATGGCCTTGATGTTAGCTGGCAAGCAATTATAAAAGGCCACAACCTAGAAGAGAAAGACATCAACAACTCCTCAGACAACACAAACAACACTTTGTCAAGCTTGGTGTAGCCACATTATTTTCCTTCGATTTCAAAAATCCTTTTCTAGCTCATTTTGTTGAGTCTATTCATTTCCACACCTCTTCTTTTAAGGTTCTCCACTTGTTAAGATTTTTAGATTTTATTTAGCCTTTCATCGGCTAGTTCTAAGTGTTCAATGCTCAGTAAAAACCCATCGGGTAGTCCTTGCAACCCTTTGTAAAGAAATATCATTTTAGTTCAATGATTAAAACAGTCTGACTGTGACTTTAAACTAGAACTTGCATTCATACTTTCTTTTGTTGTTTTTCATTACAAAAGCAACTAGTATACCCTCAAACTAGCTCATTGGCCTGACTAATCGACCTAGGAGATTTTGGTGCAACAATATTGAATTTGAAACCTTCATTTTTTTAAATAGATTCCTTCCCTATGTTTTATGAAAATAAAATATAAAAGTTAAGATAATCATCACACAATGATGGCTAGCGTTTTGTACTCTTTTCGACACACCTCGGAAAAAGTAGCTTCTGAGCCAATGCCTTCCCCTGCCAACAATGGTTGCTTCACTTTTGCAGGCGGATGCTCATGGGTATTGCATTTCCCAAGGCCTTTCGAGAGTTATTATATGGGTACAGTCTACCATGTCAGTTATGGGATTAACCAATATAATTTTGTTAACTCATAAATTTATTTACAATTATTAAATCCCTACCTTATTAATGTCCTTAATTTCAGGATTTACCTTGTAAATTCCACTTCTTAAAACTATGGGTTAAACATGTTACTAAATTAAGGGTTAAATCTTAACAATTATTTTAAATTGATAGGATTCTATTAGTTGGTTTCATAAATAATGTGGTGGGATGGATCCATATAATAATTTCACCTTTGGCACCCTTAGCTCATTAGTTTTTATCTTTCCTCATTTTTATTTGAAAAAAAGGATTTTGTTAACGGATGTACTTATGCACTCTTTTAAGATTAGTTGATTTTTCATTTAAAGAAAACTTTTTTATTTAATATATTAACTTTTTTAAATTAAAAAATAAAATATTAATTACATAAAATATTGTATATTTAACACTTTCAATGATAAATCTATGCATCATTTAACATTTTCCAAAAAAAATAAAGAGCAAAATGATGGCTTGGCTCTTACGCAAAGAGCAAATCAATCTTCATAATTGCATGGGCCATTGGATCCTGGCTATTCTAACTCTTAGGTGGGCTTGAATTTTTATTTCTTGCGAGCTGACTACCAGGGTACCTAAGTTTCCCCCCTTTACTGTACATTTGTTTTTCAAATTCATTTTTAACAGAACATTTAGAGGTTTTTGATATTTTATCTTTTTTTTTATACCATTGATATCTACTAAAACATAAAAAAAATATGTGAATTTATAAAAATATCTATTTTATCTTAAATTTTCTTTTTTCTCTATTTACTATTTACTATTGTGGCCTTTTAGTCATTTTATATTTTATTTTTTTAATCTATATTCTTAAAATTATGGGACCCAGACACATATACAATCATTATTATATTGTAATATATAAATACTATTATATATTATAAATGCTACTAACAATATATACACACACATAAATACATACAATATACATATATCTACTAAAATATAAAAAAATATTACTTAAAAAAAACATAAAAAAATATGTGAATTTACAAAAATACCTATTTTATCTCAAATTTCATTTTTTCTCTATTTGCTATTATGGCCTTTTAATCATTTTACATTCCATTTTTTTAATATATATTCTTAAAATGATGGGACCCACACACATATACAATCATTATTATATTGTAATATATAAATACTATTATATATTATAAATGCTACTAACAATATATACACACACATAAATACATGCAATATACATATATATATATACATACATATAATACTACTAATTTTAAGAATAGGTTTGTATATTTATGCCATTTAGAATGAATAGAGATATTGAGAATTCAAAATAAATAGGAATATTATTGATAACATCTTTTGTCAATCCTCTAAACATGATAGAATTGAACTCATTTTATTTTGCTTAATTATACTTTGAAAAATTATCTCATACACTGATAGTATAGTTTTTTAACTCCACCGGTAGGGTTAGAGGATTGACATGTATTTTTATAGGGTATATTTGTATATATTTTTTAATTAATTAATTAATTAGTAGAGTATGCGTCATTTACCTAACACTGCATGTTGTTAGTGTATGAAAGCTAAACTCTTATACTTTACACTATTATTATGACTTATAATCTTAATATGATTGTTAAGGTATTAATGTAAATTTAATACAAATTAAAATAAATTTAATTAATTTTAATTATATTTATATTTTTATTCTTTTCTCAATTTTTATATTTAATTATCTTAAATAAAATTAAATAAGTAAGAATATAAAACCCGGCGGGTACATTATTAGTTTTATCTTCAAACATCATCAATTCATTTACATGGAAAAAACAAAACAAAAGATTGTAAACAAAAAAAGAAAAAAAGGGAAAAAAACAGAAGATGCCTTTGACCTTTTGATTTTTGTTCTTTCAAATTTCACCTATTATCTTGTGTTCAGAGTTTGACTGTCATCCAAAATAAATTACTTTTTCTCATTTTAGGCATGGCCGGCTAGACAGCTACCTGCTGCAATCTCTTCCACTACATATATTACAAAGTACAGACACATGGGTACGTTGCGTTGGCTTAGCTACAACTACCGCCGCTGTTAATCTGCTAGTTTTCCGGGGAACTTATGCTAGGAAAAAGGGTACGGACTCTGGGAGGGTGAGTCCTGGCTTTTATTCTTTACCTGTCGCTGTTCCATAACATAGAGTTAGTAGGCAGAAGCTGCCAAGTGCCAACTATAAAAGAGTAAATTCGATACTACACGATACTATCCGTCCTCTCATCCCACGGACGCATAGTGGAATATCAGATATGGAGGGTATGAAGAAGTGCTCAGCCAATTACGTGCCTTTGACTCCTATCAGCTTCTTGGAGCGTGCAGCTATTGTGTACAGAGACAGAGCCGCCGTCGTCTACGGTGATGTCTGCTTTACCTGGAAACAGACACGTGAGAGGTGCGTCCGTCTTGCTTCTGGCCTTGCCCGTCTCGGAGTTTCCCGGCGAGATGTGGTAAAAACTCTTAACTCTTGGGTTTTGAGACTCACTTTTCTCTCTAATTTCTACTAGTAATTCTGTCTTTGCTTTCCTTTCTAGTAACTTTCTTTTAGTTTTTTTGAGCTTAGGTTTCTTTATCATTTGGCTTTGTTTCTTGTATTCTTTCAGAATAATTGGTAAAAGTCCACGACTTTAAAGTAGTGTTTTTTTTTTTTGGTCGGATACTTTAAAGTAGTTGAAGTTATGTTCTTTGGCTTTTATTTCCACAACCAAATCTGGGATACTGAGTTGCCTTTGGAGGGTTTGTTAAATGGTCTTTATCTCTTACTTCATTTATCGGATGTCTCAGATAATTCTTAGAA
This sequence comes from Microcos paniculata, assembly GCA_030664755.1. Taxonomy (NCBI): domain Eukaryota; kingdom Viridiplantae; phylum Streptophyta; class Magnoliopsida; order Malvales; family Malvaceae; genus Microcos; species Microcos paniculata. Next base: position 3,088,674 of record CP131463.1, read on the forward strand.
GGAAAAAAAAAAGATTCTCTGTACTTTCTAAGCTGGGATTTTGCTCGTGATTCTCAAATAATTTTCTATAGAAAAGTAAATATGACACTACCAAACACAAAGTGGGTCATTCTCAATTCGGATCCGCTCTACGGATTATGGTACATAAATTTTGTTAGACACCAAAAGGCACAAACTGCGGAAGAACCTAAAAGACAAATAAAAATTCATCACAATAAGGCAAAAGCAGGAGATAGATCTTCTTTGATGGTCAATGGGTTATCTGCTAGGGATTCCCTCAGTAGTTAGTTCCTCACAAAAATAGTAGTGGTAGTACATGAAGTATGGGTCCCTCCTCATTGCTTGAATTGAGTCTGCACCAGGATCTGCGTGATGAGTTGGTTCAAAATGATTACCAGGGAAATGAATTAAGGAATCATGTCTTTCTAAGTTCTTTTTAAAGGCGGCTTTTAAATTTTGATTAGCTAGAATTGTCATAAAAGTAGATAGAAAAGGCCAGAGGGACACCTTTTTGTTTTGTTGAACAGAGGAAAACCTTTTATGGCCGTTAATTTAGGATTATGACTACTATAAATACTTTATAGTGCCCTATCGTTTTAACTTTTGTTGAATAATTGCACACTGTACCACAGAACCAGGGTAACCGGGCAATGAGGGCCACTTTCTTCATTGATAATGTTATCTTGTTTATTACTGAACGGCCAAAGCTTGAGATTTTTATGAAATGTATTGAACTCAACTATTTTTACTTAAATAAACATAGAAAAAACCTGAGAATTTTGGTAATTTATTAATGGATTCGGTTAAAGATTGCAGGATGCTTTTATGTTCAAACTTGATTTTATCTTCTTCCAATACCTGTATACTGTTCCCACTTTCCCTTCTTTCTTAATGCCAAGCCACTGTCTGAATCTCCAGCCTGCATCCGTGCTATTTCTTTTTAGCTTATGGCCAATTTTTGCTTGTTTGAGTAGGTTGCTGTTTTAGCCCCCAATATTCCAGCAATGTATGAGCTACATTTTGGCATTCCAATGGCCGGGGCAGTGCTGTGTACACTCAATATACGCCATGATTCGGCTATGGTGGCAGTGCTACTGAAGCATTCCGAAGCCAAAGTCCTTTTTGTGGATTACCAATTTCTCCATATTGCTCAGGGAGCATTGAAAATACTATCCAACACGAGCTCTAAGCTGCCCCATCTAGTCTTAATTCCAGAGTGTAATCAGCAAGTTCCCACCAGCGGCAACATCAACTCAACATCTACGAACTTGGACTATGTTGCACTTTTAGCAATGGGGAAATTGGACTTTGAGATCAGAAGACCAGAAGATGAATGGGAACCCATCTCCGTTAATTATACTTCTGGCACAACATCAAGTCCGAAAGGTGTTATCTACAGCCATAGAGGTGCCTATCTCAATTCTCTAGCAGCAGTTCTTCTCAATGAGATGACTTCAATGCCTGTATATCTATGGACTGTCCCCATGTTTCACTGCAATGGATGGTGTCTTCCATGGGCAGTTGCTGCTCAGGGTGGTACAAATGTATGCCTAAGAAATATCTCTGCGGGGGGAATATTTGGCAACATTGCTGAACACAAGGTGAGCCACATGGGTGGTGCACCTACGATTTTGAACATAATAGTCAATGCACCAAAAAGTGACAAGAGGAATCGTCCAGGGAAGGTTGTGGTTATGACAGGTGCTGCACCACCCCCACCGCATATACTTTACAAGATGGAAGAACTTGGATTTAAAGTGGTTCACTCATATGGCTTGACGGAAACTTATGGCCCTGGAACAGTTTGCACTTGGAAACCAGAATGGGATTCCTTTCCTCGGGATGTACAGGCTAAGATAAAGGCTCGGCAGGGGCTGAATCATCTTGGTATAGAGGAAATTGATGTCAAAGATCCTGTTACCATGAAGAGTGTCCCACACGATGCAAAGAGTATTGGTGAGGTTATGTTCAGAGGCAACACTGTCATGAATGGATACCTGAAAGATACAGAAGCAACGGATGATGCTTTCGAAGGTGGATGGTTTCGAAGTGGGGACTTGGGTGTGAGACACCCTGATGGATATATAGAACTCAAGGACCGTTCCAAGGACATAATCATTTCTGGAGGAGAAAATATTAGCTCAATCGAAGTGGAATCAGTGCTTTTTAGCCATCCAGCTGTGCTTGAGGCAGCCGTGGTGGCAAGACCAGATGATTACTGGGGGGAGACACCCTGTGCATTTGTGAAGTTGAAAGATGGACGCAATGCCAGCGCCGGAGAAATTATTAAGCATTGTTGGGATCACTTGCCCCATTACATGGCTCCTCGAACTGTGGTTTTCCAGGATTTGCCAAAGACTTCAACCGGAAAGACACAGAAATATCTTTTAAGGGAGAAGGCCAAGGCGATGGGAAGCATTTCAAAGAACAAGAGCAAATTGTAAATAAAGTTTGGCTGGAAGGGTAAGGTCTTTGGGGCAAGTTGTGTCCTGTATGTGTGTCAGCTTATGTAAACTGGTAATGAATACTCATTGATTATTTTACAAGTGGAGTGGATGGAATTTATATTTATATAAGATTAATTAAATAAACATGATTAAACTCGGAGTCGGAGTAGTAGTATTCAACTGGGCAAATAAATATTGAACGGTGGGATGCTTTCTGACTATTAACAAGGATGGCTAAAAATGTTTACAATTATGATTATGAATCAAACATGAACATGGTAGAAATTATAAGAGCGAGAGAGAGAGAACAGTGATTATATTAACCGGATAAGTTGTTTGATTCTATTCCTGGGATATTCTTATAACTCTTCCTGTTTCTTTCTCCTCTGTCTTGGCCAATAATTTTGCGATTGCTACTTATGCAGCAATTGAAAGTTGAATGGCCCCAAGGCCTGGGGGTTGGTAGTCAAAGCAGGTTACTCAGAGACCGTTAACACCCATTGCAGTAGCTTGCTCGAAGTCTGCAACGTGGATGGCTGCGACCGGCCTGTTTTGCTGATCTAAAATCAGCTTTAAATTGAACCCATTTCTCCCTACGTAGAGGTCGGTGGTTCGGTTCTATTTTGCCTTCACCAACCTAGAGAAAGTTAAAAACAAATGCCAATCACAATACACTTCAATAAGTGTTGCATTTGTCACTCATGCAACAATTAATACCGCCTCACTACTTTTTTTTTTTCTATCTTATCTCCATTTCAGCAATCAGCACCAAAGGTAAATTTATCTTGTGCCGATTTTGGTGATCTACTTTATCAAATAGTCAGAAAGGTAGTTAGAATTATCTTGTCTATTATACACCGATCCGGAATAGGAGCAAACCTGCACATGCATGAGCAGAGCAGATAGACAAGAAACGCATACTCTCCATTGTTGTTTGGGGCCAAAATGGAGATGGACAAGAGGATTGCGATCATAGGGGCTGGAATCAGCGGCCTGCTGGCGTGCAAGTACACACTTGGAAAAGGTTTCCGCCCCATTGTGTTTGAGGCAAGGAGTGGAATCGGTGGAGTTTGGACACAAACAATGGAGTCTACTAAGCTACAAACACCCAAAGATTTCTACCAGTTCTCTGATTTTCCATGGCCCCCTGACGAAAGAGGGACTTACCCTGATCACAGCCAAGTCCTAGAATACCTCCAAGCCTACGCTGTTCACTTCAATATCCTTCCTAGGATCAAGCTCAACTCCAAGGTGACCTGCATCGACTATGTCTCGTCGTCTACTGAAGATGTGCTTTCCTGGGATTTGTGGGGTGGCTCCGGTGAGCCTTTTTCTTCCTCTGGGAAATGGGATGTCACCGTAGAATGTTCCCGGAATTCATCTGTTGCTCCAACTCAGGTAGCCCGTAGCCAGTAGCTTCCCTAAAGCGTTTCATTTCGGCCCTTTTCAATTGGCGAGTCACAAAACTAACATTTTTTGTGGACACTTGACAAGCAGGTGTACCAAGTGGATTTTGTGATTCTATGCATTGGAAAGTACAGTGACTTGCCGAACATTCCGGATTTTCCACTGAACAAAGGACCTGAAGTTTTTGATGGTAAGGTCTTGCACTCCATGGATTACGCTGCAATGGACAGTGATTTTGCCACTAAATTAATCAAAGAAAAGCGTGTCACAGTCATTGGATTTCAGAAGTCAGCAGTGGATGTAGCTGCAGAAGTTGCTAGCAAAAACGGTGCAAGCTTTAGCTCTTTCACTTGGAATATGTACTAAATTAAAGTAATAGGACGAGTTAATGAAATCTTTTCTCTGTTTAAACTTTGAATAATTTGGCATGTCAGGATCTACAATTACGTTAGAAATTGAAAGAACCTCTTATTTCCTTTTCCTTTAAAGCATCATATTTTGGCATTTAATCTGATTTTGTTGTCATCAGGAGCAAGTCACCCGTGTACGCTGCTGTTCAAGACGGTCCATTGGACTGTTCCTGAGAATTTACTTAAACTTGTCTTTAGAGGTTTGAACCGCTTCACAGAGTTAATGATCCACAAGCCTGGTGAAGGATTCTTCCTTTGGCTCCTAGCTCTCTTCCTTCGCCTCTGGTAATTTACTCTCTCTAGTAATTAAATTTTAAACTATAAAATTCGACAACTTATGTAGTGTCTTTTGAGAAAATTGTTAAGAAATCACTAGCAATCATGCAACCGATTCTTGCTGTGTTTCATTCCAGCTCTGGATGTTTTCTGCCTTAATCGAATTTTATCTCAAGTGCGTGTACCCATTGAAGACATACAACATGGTACCAGACCATAGATTCTTCAATCAAATTTCTGCATGTATTTTCACAGTTTTGCCAGCTAATTTCTATGACAGAGTCAGAGATGGTAGTCTTTTCCTAAAGAAATCACAAAGCTTCAGCTTTTGCAAAAATGGGTTAATGATAGAAAGCGAATCCAGGCCTGTGGTATCTGATATTGTAATTTTTGCAACCGGATACAAGGGTGATGAAAAGCTGAAGACCCTTTTCAAATCAACTCTCTTCCAGAAATGTATTGCTCTGTCATCTGCTCCATTCTACCGGTAGGATACTTCTTGTTTTCAGCCGGGATATTGTTTATAAAATAAATGGGGATATCAGTAATACGATGTTACACGGTTATATATATTGTTTCAGGGACTGCATCCATCCTCGAATTCCACAGCTAGCAATACTTGGATATGCAGATAGTCCAGCAATCCTGTATTCCACCGAAATGAGGAGCAAGTGGCTAGCACATTTTCTTGCTGGAAACTTCCAGTTGCCGACAATAAGCAAGATGGAAGAGGATGTTATGGAGTGGGAAAAATGCAAGAGAAATGATGTGAAAGAGAGCCATAGAAGGTCCTGTGTGAGTCCATCACTACAGATATACTGTAATGATCAACCATGCAAGGACATGGGATGCAATTCTAGGAGGCAAAGCTGGTTTCTTGCAGAGATATTTGCAGCTTATGGTCCTAGGGACTATGAATCAGTATATTAATCAATTTATAGCCACCTTGTTGAGGGGTGAAAACAATACATAATTCTGACAGACATTCATGGAAGCATTAGTCTGTTATATTTGAATGCCAAAGCAGGCAGAGAAATACTTCAAATTACTACTTATTTTCTCCCTCTAGCTTCTCAATATATTTGCTAGCATTTCTGATCGAATTGTTACAATTGGAAAATTGAAGCAATCTGGACGATGATTGTTTACTTGGTATTCTTATTGTAGCTTACGGGATGCTTGCTGTAAAACGTATAAATACAGGGGATCAATGGCTTTATCTATTCTCCTGAGGAGAAGTTTAGCTTCAAGAGAAACATATACGCATAATATTATACAAAATGACTCTCGAACTTGTATTAAGCCAAAACATATATACCCCAGATCAACTCTTATTGGCCAATGTATCAAACAATTAATTAATTTATGAATGGCTGGCTGTGATCAAAATCATCTGCCTAGTTTTTATGGACCCAAAAACTAAAATCATGTGCCAATGTGGATTAGCTACCCACAATGGTAAATCCAATAATCAAAGGGCCTTTTCTTTTCTGTTTTTCACATGGTAGTTGTTATCATCTCTTACAAAGTGATAACAATATTGAGATTTTGGAGTTCTCAAGCATAATTATTCGGTAGAAAGAAATGGTGGAGGGAAAGAAAGCATCTGCTAGCTAGAAACCTGTCAATGAAATATCCTAGATATTGGGTTGCTTTGTAATTTCAGAAAAAGGAATTAGTTAATAAATCTTTGGACAAAAGAAAATCCTTGATTAGCTGTCTATGATTTGCATTGCTAATATACAAATGCTCAGATTCGGCGCATTTGCTATAGAACAATTAGTAACTTCTCAAAGCAAAATAAGCTTCGTTGTCTAGAGTAACAGTTAATGAAAATGAAAGGGTCTTTATCAGTTGAAGGTAGTCCCAAGTTTGAGTAAAATCATTTTTTTTCCTCTTAGATAAAGTGGTATGTACAGATATTATATACTAGAAAGTCAATCGAACCCTTGACTTAAGATAACCAGCCTTAACATTTTGGCCATTCGACGAAAGCGGGCCGGTTAGTTTGAGTAAGATCAGTCCTATGCTTCTGTTAGAAAGCATATTAGAGTCCCGTTGGTCAGTAAAGGATTATGCTATTTGATCTACCATTTTTGTCCCACCTAATATGACATCATTACAATCACTAAAATCATACTACGATAAATGTCTTAAAATTAAGGACTTATATCTTGTGTTTATCATTTGCCTTTAAATTTGTTACTAAACCTGTGTTATTTTAGGTGGGACAAAATAATGAGATAAAAATGATGGGCCAAATAGCATTTTTGGTCGGCAAAACTTTAATGCCATTTCCATCATCATCATACTGTAGCATCCAACTGATCTTCAACGGCTCGATTTCGTCGCCGCATTATTATTATTACTATTATCATCGGAAAGCTAGACATGTAATTAGTAGACCTATCCAAGGGCCGGGTTACCCGTCCGAGCCCGTAAGTCCGCCCGATATTTGGGAGGGTTTAGACAATAATTTTAAATTTAAGGGTCGGGCTTGGACAAAATTTTTAGGCCCGTTTAGAAAACGGGCCGGGCTTGGTCATAGGTATAAAAGCCCGAGCTCGGCCCGTTTTACTATTGCTTTAATATAAATATATTTTTATATATTTATTTTATTTGTTAATGTGTTATTTTTCTTATTTTTTTTGTATATGATATTGATATTTTCAAATATTATTAATATTTAGACTTTGTTAACTTTGTAAAAATTGCTTAGATAATAATTTTTTAAATGTATTGATTTACTTTTATTTATAATACAAATTAATATAATTTAATTTTTAAAATTAGTGTCTGAAAAAAAATAAAAAACGGGCTTTTGGACGGGCCTCGGACTTATATAAATATTTTAGGGCCGGGCTTGGACAGAATAGTAGGCCCGAAATACCGGGCCGGGCCGGGCTTGGACAAGCAAAGATTTTGTAAAATTTTACTCAAGCCCGGCCCGAACCCAGCCCATGGACACCTCTAGTAATTAGTGTCAAGATCACATTTTGACTTATATTGAGCAAGCTCTAGTTAAGTTTATAAACTGAAAGGTGCAACTTCAATTTTTTTAACCCTTAGTTGTCTTAATTAAGAATTTTAATGGTAAGGACGGGGAAAGAATGATCCATATCTTAATATATATGTGTAGACTTTTTTAATTCATTATTGATTTACTTAAATATCCTTTTAAATTATCTCATTGTTTTATTAATTTTAGAGGTATAATAAGAATTTGATAAATAATTATTTATTTATTTATTTTAAATATTATTAATAATTACAATATAAAAATTACAATAACAACCTTTAAAATAATCTTGTACTTTCATTAAATGAAGAGGTGCAATGGTAATTTACAATTACATTATTAAATATCAATTATTAATTGTTCTATCTAATAATAGTTATTTATCATTAATTATTTGTTATTAATTTTCCTAATTATAATTCATCATTAATTAATCTACTTTTCAAAAAATAAAAGGAAAAAAAGGGAAAGAATCCAAGAATCAAGAATTAAGATCCAAAATCCAAACATATAGTACGCTTTCAACCAAATCCATCATAAACTAAGATCTAATTGACAAGATGACAGAAACTAAATCATAAAAATGAATGAAATAAATGTAGCCAAATCATTACTTCATATATATATATATATATATATATATATTATGCTCGAAAAGTAAAAAATAGTATCAATCAATCAACTCAAATTGGTAAAAGAGTTAAAAGCCTAAAAGAATCATTACAAGTGGAGAGTGCTCCAAAATCCAATAAATAGAAAACAATAGATCAAATTTTATGATTAATGCCTCTACTACACAGAAAATATGACTTTAGTTCATCTACTATGATTTGATCAAATTGAGTCCATCTACTATAATTTGTTGTCAAATTAAGTTCAATTACTAATAGTATTAAATTTCCACTGTTACATATGCTGACGTGATTGACATGGTATTGAATTCGGCAACGTGTACATCTAGAAATTTAGAAAAAATTATAAATTATTTACAGAATATATTTTGGTTGTGATAATGAAAATTTTCACCAAAAAGAATGAGAATAAACATGAAAATAAAAAATAACCCCAAAAAAATGCTATAGTTACTTGAAATCCTTTTAAAATGTTAAAAAGTAAATATCAAGATATTTCATCTAGCTAAAAAAATTCACATAAAACCTTTTTAAAATTTTTAAAGTATATATCATCATAGTTAATGCCATGTTAATATATTTAATGGTAGAAGTTTAATACCGTTAGTGATTGAACTTAATTTGACAATAAATGACAGTAGAGAGACTCAATTTGATCAAATCATAATACTGAAAAAATCAATTTGATCAAAAATCATAATAGAAGGATTAAATCTGCATTTTCTATGTAGTATAATGGACCAATTTTATAATTTGACCAAAATAATAATACTGAAAAAATTCGAACAAGTTGACAAGATTCTGATATAGATAATATATGAAGAAATATTAAATTTGAATTATTAATTTTCAAATTAATTTTATAATAACTTGTCACATACAATTACAATATTAAATTTTAGAATATTGTTTATCCAATAATTGTGTACCAATTTTCAATTAAATGAAAGTAAAAAATAAATTTGAGATTTTCGATCGTCATCCCGAAGTACGAACAATGAAAGCCTTTTGGTCTCCAGAGTTTTAACTTAAATTCTATTTAGGTCCCTAAAATTCAAGACATTCCATTTTGGCCTTTACAATTTGAAAGTTAAACTATTTTGGTTCTTTTGTTAGTATTTTTGTTAATTTTGTATAAAAGTGCCAATTTACTACATATTTTTTGATATTATACTAATTTTTAATTGAAATTTATTTATTTACATCTTAAAGATATATGTTATGAATAATTAAAGTATAAAAATATAAAGACAAAATGATTTGATTTTCAAACTATATGGATAAATATAGAATCTTCTAAACTATAGTAACCAAAATAATTTGACTTTCAAACTTTAGGGATCGAAACCTAATACTTCATATTATAGGGATCAAAATAGAATTTGGGTCAACCTTTAAGGATTATTGGTGTTATTTACTCTATATATTAGCATGAATTTCTATTTGTAAGTATAATAATTCATTTCTTCTTAAATCGGCACTTATAAAACCAAAATCAAATTCATTGTTCATCATTAAAAATCGACTTTGGGAATCATGATTTTTAAATTGGATTATGTACAAATATTCAATAGAAGATTACGACATTTTAATGGGAACCGTGTATAAGATTTATGATAGGTGTTTTTTACACCTATATTTGGGACTATTTTAGAACACTTTTATGGGTTTTTAATTATGTTTTTAGTCCATGTTTATTAATTTATTCTCACTTTAGTTATTTGTTTGTTTTGTAGGAATTCTAATATATTTAAAGGATTTCTGATGGAATTGGAGCTTTACTAGAAGTCAAGGCCCATGTAAACATAAATTCAAGACAATTTCCAATTATAGGCCAGTTATCACAATTGAAGAATTGAAGTTCAAGCCCAAGTCCATTGTAATCTTTTAGGTTATTAGGGTTTTAGTCATCTAGTATAAATACAATAGTTATTATTATTTTGAGAACTTTTTGCTGAAAGGAGAGCTAGAAGCAAGTTTTGGAATTTTCTTCTACTTTATTCCTACACTCTTTCTTTATGCTTAAATCAATTGTTTTTAGTTTTTACCCAATTATGTGTAACTAAATCCCTAGTTAGGGTTAGGGATTAGCTTTTGTTGGATTATTCAATTATGAATGCATGATTTGATTATTGCTTTGGTTGAATTTATTCTCTTTGATCTTAATTTTGGATATGTGCCTGATCAACATAGATTCATTCTTAAGGATTATATGAAGAACTGAAAGGAGAAGTATAATCTGTGCACTAGGAGAATAAACATCATAGAGTTAGAGATAGAGATATCCTAAACTAGGGTGATAACTTATGATTACTTGATCTTAATGAATTTGAGTAAGTTGAATTGCGCATCGAATGATGGTAATTGCTTAATCGAATATACCTTTGTACCTTGAGAGAGGACATAGATATCTTAGTGTAATCGTTATTTCAACCGTAATAATCAATCTCGTTTAGTAATTGAAAATCCACTTAAGTGAATCCCGAACCCCTAGCACTTCTCATAATTTGATTTTAATTCTTCTTTTATTCAGCTTAATTTTAGAATTTAGTCTTCAATTTGATTCACTTATTATCTTCCTCAATTATTTTTAAACCTGCTTGAACTAGAATTAGTTTAGATAACAAATTTTAATCTCAGTGGGAACGACCTTGAATACTCCTCTATCTGTGCTATATCGATTCTGTTCACTTGCAGATTTAGGCGATCAATTTAAAATTTATTTCTTTCTTGGAGACCATGACTTTCAAATGAAGATCGTGTATAAATATTCAATTGGGATCGTGACTTTAACTGTATATAAATATTCAATTATGTATCATAACTTTTAAATGGAATTGGTTATAAGATTTAAACTTTTTTTTTGTACTATGACTTTTTACATGAGAATTGTGTAAATACTTACTTAGGGATCCTGAGTTTTTAATGGAGACCGTGTGTAGCAATTAAAATTTGTTTATTTCTTGCTGACTGTGACTTTGAATGGAGACCGTATACAGATACTCCATTAGGGATCGTGACATTTTAAAAAATCATATGCAAAATTTAAAATTTGTTTATTTGTTAGAGACCATTACTTTTAACTTGTGATGGTTTAGAAATACTTAATTGGGGATCGTATATGGACCTGACAATTTTGGACACGATACGGGAACGACACGAAGTTGACTGTGTTAGTGTTTGATCTTAATGTGTTTCGTGTTTTAATTCTATCGACATGATTAAGATTAATATGTCTCGTGTCTTAAGTGAGTCAAACACGATTAACACGCATAAAACACATCTAACACGTTTAACTATTAAAATACCTTTTTAACCTTTAATATAATTAAAATATATTAAATTTTAAGTAATTTTTATTTAGTTTAGGGATAATAGAAATATTATATTATTTAATTTCTAAATTAATTTTAAAAATAATACTAAATTGTGTAATCATGTAATTGTGTCGTATCATAACGTGTTAGCGTGTTAACTGTGTTAATCGTGTCGTGTCGTGTTATACGTTAATTAAACAGTTCCGTGTTGATGTTTCATACTTTGACACGATTAGTTCCTCGTGTCATGTTCGTGTTTGGTTAAATAGGTATTAATGATGTATGATGACACGATATGAACATAACACGAAAACACGAATTGCCAGGTTATTCGTATACAAGATTTAAAATTTATTCCTAGTTTGCCATCTACATAGTAAGTCTACAAGACTCAAGACTTGGAAGAGTCACAGATATTTGCACAAAATGCAGACTGAAGCAAAGATGGAGTGTTGAGAAGACTGGCACAAAACATACATTTCGCATTGACTTCGACTTCATCTATTAAGGTTTTGGAAATAAAGTCTGTAGATTGCAACCTGAATAACAATATATTCTACGTGGCAAGTCTGTAGATTGCAACCTGAATAACAATATATTCTACGTGGCAATTTTGCACTGATGTTGAAGTTTGAAGTATTGTCATTGGCACTTTGATGGATTATAAGTCTGAAGCTTGGGCGTAAGAGTCACGCACACCAAGTAAATGTAGATAAAGCATTAATTATGGTGTCTTTGATTAAATCATAAGTATGAAGCTCAGCTTAATTCTTTTACATGGATCCAAGAAATTAATTCTAACTAAGTTAATTCTAACTACTCCACTCTATCCTATTCCTAGAGAAACTCACTAGATAGCTGCTTCTTACTTATGGGGAACTTATTCAAGTAATTGATAACTATATTTGTTTCAGAACAAACTCTAAAATTAGCATACAAGTGGAGAAAATCTCTCTAATTTTTCCTAATTCTTATAATAATTAATTTTCAATCTAATACATAGGTTAAAGGTTTTTTTTTTAAAGAACTTTGTATGTTTTTCTTTTTTTCCTAATCTTTTGTTCAACTTACTTGACTCAATAGCTAGCTAGCGGAATTGATGATTCTTAGTAATTAAACCAAACCAAACTTCAAATGTAAATATTGAAACATTAGAGGCCAATAATCGTTTGGTTTGCCATATACACAAATAAATTTACAGGACTCAAGACTTAGAAGTTAGAGTCATAGATGTGTACAAAAAGCAGCAATCGAAGCAAAGACAAGAGAGTTGAGATGACTGGCACAAAACATACGTTTTGCATTGACTTGGCTTCATCTATGAAGCTTTTAAAGTTTGCAGATTGCAACATGCATAACAATATGTTCTACGTGAAAATTTTGTACTGATGTTCGACTTTGAAGTACTGTCATTGGCACTTTGATTGATCATAAGTTTAAAGTAAAGGTGACCACGGTTTGAATTGAGTCGGAATCTTAACTTTAAAAACCAAATCGAATCTTATTTTCGGTTTTGGAATCAGAACCTAACATGGTTCCTGTTCTGATTTGGTACTACTTTTGGTGGAATCGGAACCGGACATGGTTATGGTTCTGGTTCCAGTTCGGTGCCTCTTTTTCTGGTTTAGGTTTTATTATTTTTTAACAAATGATGTTATTTATAATATAGTTTATTTAATAATAATGAGATATAATAAACGTCTTAAGATAAATTTTATAGTCTATTTATATCATAATATCATGTAAGTAATACATTATAAATTTATGATATTATTATTTATTATTTATATAATATTGTTTTAACTATAAAGAATTACTTATATCTAATAATTTTTTAAAAAATTAGGAGCCTATTTGGCCCGGCTTAAGCTTATAGCAAAATTGCTGTTTTAGTAGAGCTGTTTTATAAGTGCTGTCTAGAGAAGTTAAAATAACGTTTGGCAAATTTAACGCAGAAGTGCTGTAAGTCGTAGAAAGCTGTTTGGCAATTATATTGTAAAACTGTTGTGAAATGTTTAAATTACGAAAAAGGATATTTTGTCTTTTTATATAAATATTTGAAAAAAAAGGTGTTATTTTGTACGTATTAACTAATATATATATATATATATACTTCATACAAATTATATAATAATAAAAATGATAAATAAATATTTTTAATTTCCATATTATTTTCAAATTATTTTTAAAATAATTATATATAAATTTTCAACCAATTGGAATTCTTTTATATATACCTTTACTACAAATAGAAATTATGAATTAATTTATTTAAGGTATGATCAAATAAAATATAACAATAATTAAATGTAAATTATAAAATTTAAAATAAAATAACTATACAAAAAAATTTGATAATATAAGTAAAATAAAACCTAAATAATAGTAAAAGAGAGTGGATTTGCGGCTTGTTGATGAGAAAAAAACAAACAAGTGAGAAAATTAAGATAGGGTTGTCATTTTAAGAAAAATATAAAGGCATTAAAGGCACATAACAAAATTTCATTAAAAAAAGCTAGCTTCCCGTATAAGCTCTAAAAAGTGATTTTTGGGGAAGCTTCAAATTGTAGCTTTGGCTGGAAGCACAAAACCTGCTTCCCTAATAAGCTAAAATTTCAAAAAGCCATACATCCAAACACTTGACTTTAGCTTCTAGAATAGAGAAGCACTTAAAAAAGTTAGGCCAAACACCCACTAGATACTTAAACACTTAATTATTATATATCTGGAATTAAATTTACTTACTTTAATATATATATATATATATATTATTGAAGTAAAATTTAATTAAATTTAGAAAGTAAGTAAAAATTAGGAAAAAAAAAGGCCTTAGGTTCCTATTTGGAACTGTAACCATCCATAAAGGTTACGGTTCCGGTTCAAAAAAACCAAAAATCGAAACCGATGATTCGAAATCGGAACCGAACTAGAACTGAAATGCGATCACATCTAGAACAATATTAAAATTTAATATTTAATGTGTACAATTTGTTATGTAAGTGGGGACTATGTATAAGATTTAAATTTAAAATTTATTCATATTTTAGAAACCGTAACTTTTAAATAGGGAATGTGTAAATGACACACCCGGACCTAATCGGACATTTCCGTACAAACGAAATAGTATAAGATGGTGTATTAAGTGAATAATACGTCGATCCAAATGTGTCTGATTAAGAAGAGATATGGAAATTAGGATAAGATGGTGTTGGAAGATAAAATAATTAACCGTGCATGAAAATTAGTAAATGCTAAAAAGACCTCCTATTAAGTCCTTAACAATTAATTATGGGCCCCGTTGGTACAAGAAATCAAAGGATTTAACCAACGGATAAAAATGGAAGAAATTAGAAAAATGGAAAAAAGTCTGACTCGGGCCTGAATAGGCCCGGTGTCGGGCTCCTCTATAAATAGGAGAAAGCTGAAGTTTTTCTTCATTTCTCTTTTTCTTTTTTCTTTCTTTTTTCTCTTTTCTCTCTTGAGCTAAAGGGAGGTATTTTACACTTTTGGTAGATTCGGACAATCCGGTCGTCAGATCAAGGTGAGTTTCTAATATATCATTCTACTCACCTCGATTTACAGTATATTAAATTTTCACGTAATTTCATACATCGGTTTAGGGTAGATCTAAGTTTAAATTTTTAGCCAATTTAAATTTAAATCTCAGATCTACGGATGCTGGGCAGGCGAAATAAGGTGAGTTTTTAGTATGTTATCCTACTCACCTTAATCTACGTCATACTCTATTTTCACGTATTTCTATACACCAGTTTAGAATAGATTTGAGTTTAGTAAATTTAAGTTTAGATCTTAGATCTAAGGAGATTTGACCGATGTTTCTCGATTATGTTTCGGTGAATCCATCATGGATGCCATGAAGATCGCCTACCTAAATTTGTACTTCAAAAGGAGGAAAAACGGGTGTAAAAAAGGGGTAGGACCGACTGAGTCTCTGTCTAGATATATATATATATATTATATTAATATTATATTAATATAATATATATATATATATATATTGCAGGAGTGGCATTTTAGGCCCAATTTCGAGTGGGATTTGGCCCAAACCCAAGCGGGGCCTTGTCTAGTCCGGGCTTGGGGCCCAAGGGCCCCTAGGGGCATTTTTGTAATTTTTTGTTAAGTGTCCGATATTAACCCTGGAACTTCCCGGACACTTTTCTAAGCCCCAAATCACATTCAAACCCAATCTTAGGTCATATTAGTGCCTCATAGGTGCATTCATAAATTTTATTATGAATGCTAATGCGTATTTCCGTGTATTAGGGCTCCGGTTGAATCGAGTGCGGCGATACTCCGGAGGTTAAACTACATGGAGTGCTTGGGAGTATACGAATCTCCGAACACTGTGAGTGGCTTAGTTTTCAGTGCCTAGCCACTAGAGTAAAATGTTTTCAAAAGATAAACTATTTTCTAAAGATTTTACAAATGCTTTGGGATAAGGGTAATCCACCACAAACACTTTTATTTTGTGATACACCCACTTAGAGGGTGGGATGATTTTTAAAGAAATATAAAGGTTTGTGTGTGTGTTTACATGTTTTAAATATATATGTTTTGTATACATATATATATATGATAAATATATGGATGGGATGAGAGAGACAGACTGAGTGGTTTCCTCGGGGCTCCTATATAAGGGAGCGTAGACCGAATCTAAGTAGCATGCAGATAAGTAGCCGTGGATCGCCTTTTGAGGGGCACGGTGAGTGGAAACCCTGAGAGAGGCGGGTAGGGAAGCTCACCAGGACTCAAGGTAGCTGTGTTCCACCATAGCGATGGGCACCATCGAGGGAATGGGCTAGAGAATGAGAAGAATAGAAAATGGATTTAAAGAGGAAAGAGATAGCCCTCGGTCGACCGGCCAGTCGTGCCTTCAGTGTATTAGATGCCAGCACATTTAGTATATATTTATTTTAAAGATTTTAAATTAAATTCTCGTTTAGAGAATTATAAAAGAGATTTTGCAAACAAATTTATTTATTTTATTATTATTATGATTTGGATTACCCCTATTTTTCCTAACCCCAATGGAGGTTCATTGAACCTCTGTCACTCACATGTATCCACTGTGGGTGGATGCAGATCCACATACGAGGTTAGTAGATAGATAAGAGGCTCACTAGGAGACGTCGGTGGCATAGGTTTAGCGGTTTCCGTTGTGTAGGTTTCCTTTTAAATTAATCCACTAGTATTGCTTTAAAATTTATTATTTTATTAAATGATTTTTAATTAAAGTTTTAGTTGTTTTGCAGTGATGATGTCCATTTCTATGTCTTGCGGTGCTTCTGTTGCGTGGCCGGTCGGTACGTACTTCGAGGCAACGTGGCGGTTGCCACGTGACCTACTCGGGCGGGTCTAATATTCAATTAATGATTATGATTATTAAATAGAAATTGTGTATAAATACTCAATTAGGGATCGTGACTTTATAATGAGGACTATGTATAAGATTTAAGATTTGTTCCTAATTTAGAAACCGTGGCTTTTAAATAATAATTGTGTACAAATGCTCAATTGGGGATTATGATTTTTAAATGAAAAATACACACAAGAGTTAAAAATTTATTCCTTTTTTAGGGGCTGTGATTCTTAGTTAATAATTGTGTTATTATCATATTGGTAAGAGGAGTAATAATAATAATCTAAAATTAAATATGAATACGTAAATGTAATGATAAAAATAATTATTAAAATGCCAACATAAATATTTAAGAATAATAGTAATATCTGTATTAAAATAAATAAGATATGAAAATAATTATTAAAATGCCAACATAAATATTTAAGAATAATAGTAATATCTGTATTAAAATAAATAAGATATGATAGTTATCTAAAATATGACAATTGCAATTTTCTAGGCTTTGTTTAATATGACAATTATAATATTGAATAAAAGTAAAAGTATGTAATAATATGACAATTATATATACTATATATAAGGTAAGCATGCTCTAACTAAATATGACAGTTCTTTTGATTGATTTAAAAATTCTGCATTAAAAAATTAGAGATTCATATCTAAATACAATTTGTAGTATTGAGATTCCTAATGAATTTATAAGTAAGATTAGAACAATAATATAATAACTAGCATGTTAGAATTGATTTTTGAAAAAAAAATTAAAATTATGAATACTTTATAAATTAAGCTAATTATCAAACCCTAAATCCCAAATAATCCTCAATAAATTAATCTATGAAAAAATTATATTATGATTGATATCTCAATTCAGACTCTAATATTTCTAAAAAATATCAATTTATCTCATCTAATATTATTCATTTAAAACTAACTGAGTAAAAATTACGTATTTATATTTTTTTCAAAATTGAATAAAAATTTATGTATCCACATGAGAAGCATGTGATAAAGAATCTAGTGTGTGTATATATATATATATATATATATGCCAATTTTTGAATGAGATGCATCGAGAGCATTGAAGGATTCGCCCTCCACTCCAAAATTAGAGTAGATGACGACAAAACAAGAATCTTTGCAATGAGCCCTCAATTGTTCTCACACCTTCGCATCGCATATCTATACATACATTTAAAGTTATTCCCAAAAAAGCTCTCTTAGATTGTCCACATCATCAAGTTTTTCTTTTTTTAATTTTTTTTCAATTTATTAAATATATGAATTTTTTTATTCTTTATAAAATTAAATATTTTCTTTTATTTTCTCTAACCGTTCACTCTTCTGTCTCTCTCTATTCTCTATAGCAGAACCTAAAGAAGAAATGTGCATGATAATGGAGATGAGTTTCCTCTCTCCTTTCTTCGTTGAGTTTTTTTTTTGTTTTGTCTTTTTAATTGAAGAAATTGTTTATTTTTTTATTTTTTTATTGTCATTGGGTTTCATGAGTGACAAAATAGAAGAATTAAGAAGGGAGGAACGAAAGAAAGAGAGGGGAAACCGGGTGGGCAAATGATAGTAACATTCCCAATATGCCAGCTACTAAAATAGGTGAGGAAGAAAAAGAAAAGAGATTAATTCTCATAATTTTTTTTAAGTTGGTTTATGATCTTCTCAAAAATTTTAAATTAGGTTAGGATTTATATCTATTTTAAGTCTTTTCTTCTATGGGCTAATGGCTTTTTCTTTGTTTCTTTTCTATGTTTACCTTACTCCTTACATATATAACTTTTTAGTATCAGGAAGTAGGGGAAAAGGAAGCTCGTCATCTTATTGTTTCATGTACTGCATGTATGAGTCTAATTAAGATTTTGAATTATCACAGTATCTATAAGAAGTTGAAAATTAACTAAAAGTGATTGATTATACTAAAAGACCTTTAATTTGTTACAAAGCTACTTTAAAGGTCTAATCTTTTCTTATGTCTTATTCTTTCTACTATTATAATGCGGAAAAATAAAGGCTAAAATCAATTCAGTCATACAAAGTCCAATGCAATTAGGGTTGTGAAAGTTACAAATTTAAGAGTAGCTATCACAGACCATGAACGTAACATTTTGATTTGTACTGCATCTTACATTTCTTATATTTTGGTGGAACTCTTTATGCCAAAAAGTCATTCTCTTTGATCTAAAAGTGGCTACTACTAGGGGCTATAGCAATATTTTTGGATAGAGATACAATTGAGACCATATGTAAAATCTTATTCAATTGAGATTCAATTAATTGGATAGTGACAAACTATATTGAAGTGCATGCTTATCCTATCTGTAAAATATATTAGTTAATTTGTTCGTTTGTGTATGTCAATGTGACAGGCTTTCTCTTTTCCCTCTCTACCACATACTCAATTGGTGAAGACCTAAAAAGACAAATATTATGTACAGTACCCGAAGAATCTTTGGCGACTGGGCTTGCTGTGAAAGAGATGAACACAGTAGTAGCTAACTTCCTTTTTGCAACCTGTAAGGACTGAATTTCAGGTTCTTTTTGACAACGAATGGCTTTGTTTATATGCTCCAACAACCATTTTAAATATCCTGTAGAGCCAATGATACTTTAATGATGTATTACCTAAGCACCATCTCACTTTTTATTTTTGGAAAGTGAAATATTATTAATAATTACTTATCTAAATACTCAATGGTTAATTATAATTATATCATATCATTTTGCCTAAAATTGCTTTATGTACATAGGCTCTTTTTGCACATGTGTTGTAAGCCAATTGCCAATATTATGCATGTTTATTGGTTCATGAAATACCATTGTCATACACCTACATTGAATATATAGGGAAATATACCCGCAGCGTTAGCGCGGGCAGCCACACTAGTATATATATATATATATATACACATACATACATACATACATACGGCAGGTTGAAGTTTGAACTAAATAACCTTTCATCCAAGTGTATTCATCAAGGCAACAAAATGAAAATGGAAGTGCAAATCCTTTCTACACAACTCATAAAACCATCCTCTCCAACACCTCATCACCTTAAAATCTTCAAGCTTTCACTTTTGGACCAGCTCATTCCTGCTCATTATGCTCCAAAGTCCAATCATCCTGTTTTATCCCATTAATGATCACTCTACTAGCCATCTTGAGATTCCAGCAAATTAGAGCTGCTAAAGACTTCATTATCAAACACCTTAACTCGCTTTTGCCCTCTTGCAGGAAAGATCAAAGATGATCTTTCAATCGAGTGTAATGATCAAGGAGCTTATTTCCTTGAAGCTCGAGCCAACTATCATTTCCATGAGTTTCTTAATCAACCTGACCTTCTCTTATTACCTCAGTTTTTTCCATGTGATTTTTTCACGAAGGAGCCAACTACAGGAACTAATGTAACCAATATTCAAGTAAACATTTTCGACTGTGGCGGTATTGCTATTGGCATATGCATTTCACACAAGATTCTTGACGGTGCTGTGCTCAGCACCTTCCTCTCAAAGCATGGACTTCAACGGCCCATGGCTGTAAGGAAGCTATATATCCCAACTTCATGGCTGCGTCCCTCTTCCCAACGGATGACTTTTGGCTTAGAGATTCATCACTGGTCATGTGGGGTTCCTTGTTTAAGAAAGGCAAAAGTATTACCAGGAGAATTATCTTTGGCGCTTCTTCGATAGCCGTTCTGAAGACCCAAACTTCGTCTTCAGGCCTCAAGTGCCCTACTCGTGTTGAGGTTGTTTCAGCTTTCTTATGGAAATGCACCAAGGCTGCTTCTAAAGCAAATAATGGTTTTCAGAAGCCGTCTATATTGACCCACCTAGTAAATCTCCGGAGAAGAATCGCGCAGCCCATGGAGAACTCTACTGGAAATCTTCTCTGGGTAGCATCTGCAAGAAGCAAGGGTGAGAATTATAAGTCAGATTTGCCAGACTTGGTAGGACAGGTGAGGGAAGTAATATCAAGAGTTGATGGTGAGTTAATAAAGAAACTAGGAGATCATGAAGAAGGGAAATCTGTGATGTGTGCAACTCTAAGAGAAATAGCCGATTTGGTCTCCAAAGATGGATCAGAGTATTTTGGATTCAGCAGCTGGTGTAAGTTTGGGTTTTACAAAGCTGATTTTGGGTGGGGAAAACCTGTATGGGTAAGCAGTTTTGGGACGGAAAACTCAGTGTACATGAATCTCATCATCCTGGTTGACACACGATTTGGCGACGGCATAGAAGCATGGGTTACCTTGGATGAACAAGACATGGCAATACTTGAACGTGATGAGGAGCTCCTCAAATTGGCTATGATTGATCCCAGTCCACTATCGATCAGCGACCCATCAGTTTTGAGCAATTAGCTCAAAAGGTCCTAATTTTTGGTCATTGTTGTTTGTCTCGGGCAATAAGCAAAGAAAAAATGCAGCGGAAGTGTATTAAATTATTATGTGTTACAAATGCTACGTAAGTGGAGCTCGAGAGAGACAGATGCGTGACATTTTCATGGCTCATCAATTTGCCTAAAAGATCTAATTTTGGGTGATAGACTTTAATAAGGTCATTTATGGTAAGGTTAGGAAAGGTCAAATAATTTGACAGTTAGATATGGTCAGAAGAACAAGAACCGTCAGATGCAAACAACTTATTCTTTGCTTGGAGAAGTGCAACCGGCTAATAGAGAACTGAAAGGTTAAAAGTGGAAAAGACAAAATTAAACCACTTTTACTCCACCTTTTACGTTTTGGAAGGTAAAATTATCAGCTTTCTTGTTTCTTATAGCTAGTCAAACACGTTAATTTCATTAGCTAATGAATCAGTCAAGAACAAAATTACAACCACCGCCATTCAAAATCATTTTGTCACAATTTTGTGTTACAATTCTACCCTTTAACAAGTATTGGGCTATTATTGGGTCCTCAAAAAAAGAAGTCCTATTTCAACTTTTGGACCAATTATTGATTGGGCTGTTGGTAAATAAAAGATAGAATAAATAGGGTTTCAAACCCTAAAGTTGAATCCCTAAACTTTACAAAATAAATATATTTATAAAAGAAAAGAAAAGAAATATATATATATATATATATATATATATAACAAATAAAGGTGCATATGAGATAGTCACCCAACAATAATATTATAATAACTCTAAATTGTAAAATTAATTTTTTTTTTTTACAATTTTAATATACTTACGAAATACTATCCAAAAGTTTTTTTTTTGGAAATAAAAAAGAAATGAGGTAGTTAAGTTGGAATTGGTCTTTCCTACTATTAATTTTAAATTTTAGTTTGCTGTTGTATTTTTTACCTTTGTTTGCTTGGATATTTTGTTAATAAAAATGATTCCGCGTATGCTTTGGTAAGTTGTTAATCAAATTATGAGTTTTGGAAATGGATTGAAAATTAATGAATTACAAATGGATAATTGATTATTAAATTTGGAGAAGGCATGTATAACACGTAGATCCATAAACAATACTAGTAGTGTGAGTTTTGAAGAATACATATATAAGATTAAGATCTATAATTCCGTATACATTTCATTAATAATATGAAAAAATGATCAATGAATTATAAATATGTAAATGATTATAATTTTGAAGATGACATGGTTAATTATGGGTGTTTTAGTCTTTATGATCTCACTACTAGAAAAATGGCATGTAGGGACGGACAGAGGGACTGAAAAATCCGTCCCTATAAATTCGTCTCTAATATTTAGGGACAGAAATCTTTGTCCATCCCTAAATATTTAAGGACGGAATCTTATATGTCCCTATATCCGTCCTAACAAGCGATAAGAAGTAAACCGATTAGTAACGGAATTAGGGATGGAATTTTCAACGGAATTAGGGACCTTTTTTTCCGTTGCAAAATTCGTACAATTAAGCTCTTGCTTAGGGACGGACTATTTTTATAGGTACGGAATTAGGGATGGTTTATAAGAATTTTGGGACAAAATTAGGGACGGATTTAGGGACAGTTAATTTATTTATTTTATTATTATTATTATTAAATAGAAAAAGCACCATAATAATAAAAAGTATGTATATATACATATACAATTTACAAATGTCATGTACACACAATCCTATAAATCTACAAACCCTAAGGACGTCGTAAATTGGAGTTGAACTCATCAATGTCCTCCCTATGATGATCAATGTCCTTGTCCAGATCAGCCCCATCCTCGTCTAGATCATCAGCCCCATCACCCAGGACATCGTCCGGCTCGGCCACAACACCCACATCCCCAGCCCAATGCTGTGCCTGAGATATAGACTCTCCAGTACGGGCTTGATTACGATGAGATGGCTTCGGCGTTCGAATATGCACTCCCATAGGCTGAGAAAACTGGGCCATCGTTTGCTGCATCTAAACACTCCAGAATCGATCCCTTTCAGCCAACGACTCAGCCAACACTCTTGATGCCGCCTCTTGGGTAGACCATGTGGCCTCCTGTGCTGCCACCAGTGCAGTCTCCTCCATCCTTTGATCAATGGTGTCGTGCAATGCATGAAGCTCTTATCGCAAAGAAATGTTTTCTTGCGACTGAGAGGGGACGGATGATGGGTCGACCTGAAAGTGCGGGTGCTGAGCAATGTTACCATAGCCTAGGTATCGCCCTCGGCTGCCGCCAGCTACCTTCTGCCACACCTGATGTGGGTTGACGCTCGATGGATCGTCGTTAGCCTCGGCAATGGCTCTAGCATACTCGAACTCGTAGCTCTCCTGCCAATAAATTAAATAAATTAATTACAAAAGTTAATTAACGTTAATCGGATAATCATATTTAAAACAATTATCAAAATGAGAACAGTAAAAATTAACAAAATAAAAGTAATTAATTACTTGTACTTACTATTATAAAACTAATATTAACATATTTATTTATATTAACTTAAATAGTTATGTACTTAAATGATATAGTTAAATTGCAAATGAAATAAATTTATAAAGATAAACTTACAGCGGTGGTCCGTGCACGACCCTCGGGATAAGCGCCCCCTTTGGTCTTGTAAAGCCTCTCAAATAGGGTTACAGGACCGGGATCAGCACTTGCTTCCTTAATCTGTAAAAATAAAATTTGAAAAGAGATATTAGATAAATATTTTAGAAGTATCAAATTGAATTGAAACAAAACATATATATATATATATATATTATTAGTTTTATATATTGATTACCATATTGTCCCAATGGAACTAAGTGGCTTTGCTACCACCCCGGAAGACAATAGCCTACTCAGTGTCGCGATTTTCCTTGTTGATCTCACTGATCAGGCGGAAATTCTCCTCGGCCCAATCAGCCCTCAACCTCTGCCACACCTCATCCGATATCCATCA
The DNA here is from genome assembly GCA_030664755.1 of Microcos paniculata. Lineage (NCBI taxonomy): Eukaryota > Viridiplantae > Streptophyta > Magnoliopsida > Malvales > Malvaceae > Microcos > Microcos paniculata. The sequence continues at coordinate 3,112,922 of CP131463.1, forward strand.
AGGCCGCACGTTCTTACTTCGAGCATTTGTAAACTCGTGCCTAACCCAAGTGCTGGCAATCTTGTTGAAGAATGCCCGTACGTGCATCAGCTCCTCTGGTATGAAAGAGTAATGTCTCTGAAAAGGAAAACAAGAAATCATTTCATTAAACCTTTAATAAATATTGCATAAAATAATTAATTATGTAATAATTTAACAGAACAAATAATATTATTTAAACTTCAAAGACGAATTGTAATAATTAAACTTACCACCCAGGATTCGTACATATGGTCCTAGACCTCACGCGAGACCTTCGTCCAACAACTCCAAGGCTTTCTCCAATAACCGCTGATTGTGGCCTTGATTTCCTTCTTAATGTTCTTGTTTGTGGTCTGATCCCTTTGAAAGTATGATTTAACAAAGTTAGTTAGTTGGAAATAAATTAATAAATAAATCAATATGAAAGTATTTAAAAGGTTAACATCTTACATAAGTATGGATGACAGGAACATCGGCGTCGGCGCCTCTCGATGGGATGGGCCAGGGACAGAAGGCGGGGATGGGTCGGGAACAGATGGCTGGGATGGGTCGGGGACAGAAGGATGGGTAGGTTGTGTCGACTGATCAGGGTCATGCAATGACAGCGGATCGGATCATACAAGTCAGTATGTCAATCCACCTACTGTCATAAAACTGCTCCTCCTAATGTGAACGAGGAGATGGGAATGATAGTGGAACTGTGAGCTAGGCTGGAGGAGTACGTAGAGAAGGGTCCATCGGATGCGACGCCGTCTACCAGTATAAAGCAGTACGTTAGTAGACAATTATGTTAAGACTACATTGTTAGCAATAAATTCACTTAGTAACATTTAACTGAAATAGGAAAAAGTAAAATTGAAACGTAGACATGTGAATGAGAGGGGATTGTGTCATGTGGAAGAATCGTAGGTGAGGGTGGCGATAATCAAAGAACAGATGGTACTTCGACTAAGTGTGAGCCAGAATGTGGTGAATGACTGTGATCCGACGTTTGTCACACTTGCTGGGCGGCTAAAGGCTGAGATAGCTACTGGAAGCCCTACTGCAGATCTCGCTGCTGGGAGCCCGACTGCGGATCTCGCTGCTGAGAGCCGGCGTGCTGAGCTCGCTGGGATCCGGACTGCTGAGCTCGGTGGTTGGAGCCAGCCTGATGAGATTGCCCTTTAGTTACAAAGATTAGGAACTTTGTTAAACAAATAAAATAGTATCATAAATTTAATTAAACTTATATCACTTAAGCATAAACTTATATTAATCAAAATATGGATAATGCCTAAACTTATATTAATATTACAAAACTATTTATATCAACTTAAATTAACTATATTACACTTATATATTAGAACTAAACTTAAGTTAAATTTAAATTAACTATATTACACTTATATATTAGAACTAAACTTAAGTTAAACTTAAATTAACTATATTACACTTATATATTAGAACTAAACTTAAGTTAAACTTAAATTAACTATATTATACTTATATATTAGAACTAAACTTAAGTTAAACTTAAATTAACTATATTATACTTATAATATACATAATATATTTATACTTATATATTATACTTATATTGTAAACTTATATTATACTTATATATTGACTAAATATATGTTAACTAAATTAACTTATATATTAAACCTATATATTAACATATATTATAACTTAATATACTGAATATATTATAACTAAATTAACTTATATATTACACTTATATATTAACAAATTATAACTACGTTTACTAAATATATTATAACTTAATTAACTTATATATTGACATATATTATAACTTAATTTACTAAATATATTATAACTATATTAACTCATACCCTAAACTTATATATTAACATATATTATAACTTAATTAACATATTTAGTAACATATATTATAACTTAATTTACTAACAATATTATAACTAAATTTACTAAATATATTAACATATAACTAAACTAAATATATTATAACATATATATTAAACAACAATTAACTAAAGTTTAATATGAATTTACCATTAAGTTGACGGAAAATCAACTCATCGCCGGAATAAGGGCGTCGGAGGAGAGCAGTGGAGAGGAGGGAATAGGAGAGGACTAATGGCCGAAATTAATGGGCCAGACAAGGTCAAACAGCAGCATCGATGGAATCGCCGAGAAAAAACTAGCGGTAGAGGTGGGGGCGAGGAGAAGAAGAAGAAGAAGAAAGAAAGAAAGAAAGAAAAGGAGGGGGGAAGGGTCTGGGCTCGATATTAAAAGCGCATTTGACGTGGCTTTAGGGACGGAAAGAATTGGGACGAACATAGGGATGGATTTTCATAAATCCATCCCGAAATCCGTCCTTAACACTGACCGGTTGACCACAGTTGGGTCCAACTCGGAACTCAAAAGGTCATACGTTAGGGACAAATTGGGGACGGATTATCAAAATTTTGCCCCTATATCCGTCCCTAACATTACTCGTCCCTAAAGCCTTCCCAAACGAGGGTACTGTTGAAGACAGCTGGTTCCAATTGCACATTTGAAAAGGTTATAGTTTAGGGACGGAATGTCAACCATTCGTCCCTAATTCCGTCCCTAACTGTGGCTTCTGTCCCGTGAGAGAAATGTGCGCGGTAATTTAATTTTTCATTTATGGACGGATTTAGGTACGGATGTCCAAATATCCGTCCCTAAAGCCGTCCGTAGTAGAAATTCAACTGCGTTGGCGAGAATATTGCGCGTAAATTATATTTCTGTATAGGGACAGTTTTGGGGATGGACCGTCCCTAATTATTATCAGGTTATTGGTACTCTCTTACCAATTTGGGACCATCCCCTACGAATACTTTAAATGTTTGTAATACGATTATTCGTATGTATAAATTTAGCTTCTTAAAACATAATATGGTAATGGCTCATAAGGTAATTTACTAAATGAATGAGTTTAATGTTATAGAAACTGTGTCAAAACATTGATCTATATTATATTCTAGTTTTCCATAGCCAATTGGAACCTAATAACATCGATTCTTGTAAATCACCATCGTAAATCTAATATTCGTTTGGATTATAACCAATATCGTCGTCGTTGTCTTCTGAGCTACTAGTTGATTCAGCAACTCATCCTTCGATTTGTCGATTTCTTCGATTGGTCGAAGCTCGCCTAAGTCCACAGTCAAATTGATTCCAGCCATGTCAAACAATTGTATTGCATCCGTATTCGTGGTAACGGCTGGGGGTTGCACGATTTCTTCCATCTGGTATGGAGCATCGTCGTCAACCTCTTCATTCACAATCTGAACAACTCTCTTTGATTTTGTTTCGCAGACTGCCAACCAATTAGATTTCTCCCTGCTAGCACCCCGAATAATCACAGAAGTATACTTGAATGGCTGTTGTGCTAGAACAAATGGACATTTTTTTGGTATATCTTTTGCCGGTGAACATCAATTAATAATCTTGATGTATATCTTGATTTTTGGTATACCTTCATTCCACGTATAGGGTCAAACCAATCACAATCGAATAGAATGACTGTGGCCATGGAGGCTGAACTATTATACTCAAGGACCAAAACATCTTTTAGTAGTCCATAATAACTGCTGGATGGATGGTCCGAGTTGGACCCTCGAATACAAACACCCAAGTTCATTATGGCTTTTCGGGCACCACGCTAAATAGTGTGGAAGTTATACCCGTTAATAAATACACCAGGCCACAATGTTGTCTTTCTAGAAGGTCCCCATGCCAATAGGTCAAGAATTGGAAAAACTTCAGTATGCTTAGCTCGATTAGTCGAGATGTCAAGCTGCAAGTGAACCAATTCAGTATAATTACATTTAAAGTATTCAAGTTTCATGAGTTTCAACACAAATCACATGATGTCTTAATTGATACTTACATAATCGTTAAACCACTCGAAAAAAACATGAATCGATGTACGAATCAATGGCATCTTGATCATACCCGTCATTATGATAATACTAGATAAAGGCCCTGCTCCATACATTTCAACTCATGTTACGCAAACAATAATAAAATAAACATCTCTACCTTATATATCAAATCAAATTGACTTACTGAATGATGGGTTGCACTTCTGGACAATTTCGTAAAACATACGTATGTGCAACGCGTTGCTCTCTCTCACCTAGCAATTTAGTCTTATTTTTACCCTGAAATCGATTTGGATAGTTAAATATTGAGTAGGGTGGAAGACTAGAATTGTTCAAACCCTCATCGTTACACTTAGGTCTTCTAATATGACTGTAGATATCCGAATCACAAAAGTAATTCTGTGCAAAGTAGTTGATTTCCTGTGCGATGTAAGCTTCACAGATTGAGCCCTCAATGTGAGCCTTGTTACGAATTGTCTTCTTCAATTTGTTAAGGAACCTAAATTCGTATAGTAAGTAACTAAATGTTAACGTACATACCAGTCAATATAATTCAATTAAAATAATTTGAATTACTGTATAAATTAATATGAATCGAAAATTATATTTACCTTTCAAAGGGATACATCCATCTGAATTGAACCGGACCTCTAAGTAATGCTTCGTATGGTAAGTGAACAACGACGTGTTCCATTGAAGCGAACATGGCTGGAGGGAAAACCTTTTCCAAGTTACATAGTAAGAGTGGAACATTGTCGTGTAAATTCTGAACCTTCCCTAACTCCAACATACTTGAACATATACATCAGAAGAACAGGCTTAGTTCTATCAAAGGTTTCCACATGCTCAAAGGCACATCTCTCTGAATGTGATTGGTAATAGTCTCTGCATAAAGACATGGCAATTGTGACTCTTTATTCCGGAAACCTTTTCTTCATTCGTGTCAATGCATCTTCCAATATTTGATGCATACCCATCTAGGAACTTCAGGTTCCTAAGCCATCTTAAAATGCAGTTTTCTGGGGTTTTTTCAAAGTGTAAATGCCTTTAGGTTTGGTGCGTTGCTCACTTTCAGGATCAACTGCAATTGAACTTCGAGAGTAGAGAACACTGATGTCTGTTCTTGTATTCAAAGTGTCCTTTGTTTTCCCACTCAAATCCATGACAGTTCCAAATACTGCGTCAAATACATTCTTCTCAATATGCATAACATCAAGGTTATGACGGATCAAGTTTGTTTTCCAATAAGGAAGATCCCAGAAAATACTCCTTTTTGTCCAGTTGTGATGAGTTTCGTAATAACCAGGCATATTAATCGGATAATCTATCGCGGTAGGGAAATGCCAAACTTGTGCATATATTTCTTCCCCTGTCAACCTTGATGGTACAGCCATCCTCTCAACCTGACCACGACGAAAAGACTTCTTATCCTTTCTATAAGGATGATCAAAGTGAAGGAATGACCGGTGACAATCAAAATAAGTCGCCTTCCTACTGTGTGGAAGCACGAATGCTCTACTCTCCTGCATACATGTGGGGCAACCTAGAACTCTAGCAATGCTTCACCCAAATAACATGCCATAAGCAGGAAAGTCATTAATAGTCCACATAAGTGCAGCGCTCATGTAAAAATGCTCATTCCTCGAGACATCATACGTTGAAATCCCATCTTCCTACAATTGCTTCAACTTATCAATTTCTTGGGTTTTTTGGACCGAGACAAATCAATGTCAATAACATATAAGGGCTCTTCATGCACATGCCCAGAGGAAGGTTATAAGGTGTTATAATAATTGGCCATCAAGAATACATCTTTCCGAACTAGCCGTGCAGTGCAAAACCATCTACGCATAGTTCTAATTTAATATTTCGAGCCTTAGCACCAAAATCAGGATACGTTCTGTTGAAATGTTTCCAAGCCTCGGCGTCAGACGGATGACATATAACTCCAACTTGAGCTTCATGAATAGCATGCCAAGTCATATGTTCTGCTGTGGCCGAGGTATGGTACAATTGCTGCAAACGGAGAGTCAGTGGCAAGTATCGCAAAATGGCAGCAGGAATCCTTTTACGAGTTCTCTCCCCACGTCGACCAATGTCTTTAAATTTAGGTTCACCACAAAACCTACAGCAATCAGAGTTTGAATGTTCCTTCCAATACAATATGCATCCATTCTTGCAAGCATCAATCTTTACAACCGGTAAACTCAAATCATTAATGGTATTCCTATGCTGATAATAATTCGTAGGAAAATTTTTTTCTTCCGTTAATACTTTCTTGAGGGCTTAAAAAAAATCAAATGCACCTTCAAACAAGTTAAATTTTGACTTCCCACTTAACAAAGTCGACACAAAGGACAACTTCGATTGACTAGAGCCCTCAAACAATGGCAGGTCAGCATTTTTCACAATGTCAAACCATCTGTCATCTAAGTGTGTAACATGTTAGCCCGTAAAAGGATCTTGGTCATACCTAAACTCATCTGCTGCTTCCCCACTAGGTCCAGCTTCATCTTCATTACGGTGGACAAAACTCGGCCGTGCGACATCGCACACCATACGCTGATCCCATGTCATATCATTATAGTCACCCCAGTTTGCCATCTTGAACGGTAATGGTGCTTGTTCTTGCTGTTGCTTGTTACTTTCAATCATAAACAGTGGTTTACCGTGGCTAACCCAGTTCCAATAATGCTCCATAAATCCATAGTGGATTAGATGATGCGTCACCTGAACAGGTAAAAAGAAGTGCATATTCATGCACTCTGTGCATGGACAACAATTTTTTCTCCATCTTTCCATGATGCGTCCTGACTTGATGCCCATGTAATGAATTCTCCAACACTGGCCATAAACTCTTCTGTCACACCTTTTACTCCTGGTTTCTTCCGATTATACATCTATTGTCGGTTGTTAATCAACTCATCCATTGTGCCTACATTAATATTTTAAATTGGTTCTATTAATATCCCAAAATATATAATCGTCACTATTAATAACTAAATCAATCATATATATATATATATATATATTTCAAATACTTTAAATGTTTTCTTACAGTTTTCCACACAATTACCTTCTCTATACAATTAATTAAATTCAACAAATGCATCACAATCAACATCAAGCTCAAGTTCAAGCTCCAAATAATAGCCAAAATAGATATATATATATATATATATATTAATATTACCATTAATATCACAATTACACCAAACAATTTCACATAACTCAACATTAAGTCATATTATTATGATCAATTCCTAGTAATTTAAAAAAATGCAACATAAACCCTAAACTTATCAAGATCTAACAATATAATTTTAGCACTAAAAGTAAGCAACAAAATACCCAAAATAATCATAAAAGTCTAAAAAAAACCACCCATTACCCAAATTCTAACATATGTTAATCATCAAAATGAAGTCATATACAAAAAGATTCGAAGATATTACCTTGATTTTCACCGAAATTCACCAAAACTTTAACTTTTCTAGCGTTTTCTTAGGAACAATGAGAGAAAATGCAGAAGAAAGGAGAAAGAAAATGGAGTGGGAGGTGCAGAAGACTGGAGAAAACAGTAGAACCATAAAAAGCAGTGCGTTTTGGCTGGCTGGCAAAGTAATTTTGAGTAGAGACGGAAATTTTCCGTCCCTAAATCTGTCCATAAATATGTCACTTAAACCCGAGTTGAGAATAGTCTCTTTATCCGTCCCTAAAATCCGTCGCTAAACTAATCCATTGCTAAAGCCGTTTCTAATTTGTTAAGGATTTAGGGATGGAAAATTTTGCCGTCGTGAATTTTGTTGTGCTTTAGAGTAGGGACGGATTTAGCCGCAAAATCGTAATCCGCGCTAAATTCTGTCCCTATATTTGGGACGGTTATTTTCCATCCCTGTATTCCGTCCCTATGAGCCTATTTTCTTGTAGTCATGTGCATATATAGTTTAAGTGTTGTTTTCTTAATAATAGCAATTATATTTTCTTAGCTACTCGAACTATTGTTTAATATAATTGTATCATTAACCTTATATATATATATATATATATTTGTTTATTGGTGAAAGGTTTATTAATTAGATTTTTTTCTTTTACGAGTTGACTTATTATAAATAATTTAAATTAATAATTGAATGTGTGAACTAAAGAGTAAATAGTTAGATTCGGATAAAACATGTATAACATATATAAAAGACTAAGATGTATAAACATTATTACATTAGTAACGAACTAATAGTCAACGAGTTTGAAAGAGATAAATATTCAAATGATTAGATTTGAAGAACATATATGCTAATTTAGATTTGGAGAAAAAATATAACATACGAAATAGAGTCTTAAAGTCTACATTAGTAATAAATTAACGGTTAGTGAGCTCATACTTACCAAATCATGAGTAGTAAATTACAAGTCATAAGAGTTAATCTTATATTTAAAATAAAAAAGTTCAATATTATTATCTATTAAGTATATTTTAAATTACAAGGAGCAAATAATTTTATTTATATTTCAATTATAGTAGTACTAAAGAAGACAATTTTAAATTAATTAATTGAGTTGATATCTTTTCTTCTAAAATAATTAACACTAGTAGTAGTAATATAATAATAAAATAATGAAAGAAAAAAAGTGATGGCATACGAAAAGATATAACGGGACTAAGGAAAAATTTAAGAGCCAAAACCAAAATGTAACTCATCTACCAAAATTTACAATATACTTAGAGGTCAGTATAAAAGTTCTTAATTATTCCTTTTAATCTGAAATCTCCTCCTTGGTAGCTAATCAATAGAGCTTAGCGGAATATTTGTTTTTTATCATTATTATTTATAAGATACTAGAGTTGTGCCCCGCGCTAACGCTGCGGGTTAGTTTTATTTTATTTTATTTTAAGGTCTATGGAATCTGTATGGCAAGGTTATGGGACAAATACTACAACTTTGAACAAAGCTTTGTTCAACAATGGTTTGAGCTGTAGATGGTGTGGATATGTTGGTTGGATATGTTATTGCCTCTAATGAATATAAAATTATCAAAGTTCATCAATGCCTGTACATCCCCATCTAAATGAAGATTAGTGTATTGGGAAAGGTCTCAACTGTAGAGTTTCTCCTATTTCAAGGGTTATTGGTGCTCGTTATTCCTAGATGAGAACCTACGATAGAGTGACTTGCACTTTAATTGGCTATAGGCTTTTTTACTTTGTATCAATGTTTCATCAAAATCAAATTACTTATATTGAAAATGCAAAAAGTTAATGTGATAATAGTACTAATATTAAACTTGAAAGTCTTATATTAAACTAATCTAATTGCCAAATCTTTTATCTAATTGTCAAGTCTAAAACCAATTAAAAACGTAGTTACATTATCAAAACAAATAGGAAAGAGAGCAAACGGCAAGCAAGGCATTGACGTAAAAGTAACACCTAAGATCATCATAACTAAATCCTTATCCTTAACACAAAAAATCATTGAACTTCTCGAAATTCTTCATTCCCCTCCCATTGTACGGTAGCAACCGCTGCGGCTGCAGGGGTAACACAATCTGCTCATAAGCTGAAACAAACTCCAACCAATTAGTATAAGATAAGCTGCATAGTCAACTGTGGAGGCTCCAAAATTAATTATTTTTTGTAAAGAAAAGGAAAAAAGGATGAATCTTACTTGAATTGATGATCTCTGGCCCCACCTCCAATAAAGCTTTCAATTCTAGTAGAACCTCTGTGCACAACCCAAGAAAATGTTCTGGTGATAGAAATATAATTACCAATGGAGACACTTAACTCATATGCCCAAAAGAATCCATTCTTTCCTTAATGACATTAAAGCCATATAACATTCATCAAATTTCCTCTTCAATTGCTTGCTACTTCTTCAAGAAGAGAATATTTCTGAAAGATTGCAACAGTTTCTTCCTTGGCACTGGACACACAAAAGAAAACATGAATCTGTAAATACGTTTAGGCCTAGAAATTTGGCAATAACATCTTCAAATGATGAGAGTGACAAAAACCAAAGTATAGGCAGCTACTTACTATGAAATTATTTATTGAATTGAATCTTCATAAGCCTAATGTATCTTGAAAATTCATGAGCTAGTGCACTTTGTGTACCAATGCACTTTTTGTACCACGGGCAATAATCCTAATGAAGTCAGAGTCAGGCACTTGAACTCCTATACCCTCTAAACCTGGGCTCAAGCATTTCTCAAGGATTCTTGATCCACCTGAAAGATATTCAAATGAATGTTTTAGCCACAAACAGTTCAAGTTTGAGTATGACAAAAAAAAGGTTATAAACTGATAGTTTTGCTTCCTCTCTCTTTGTCCCTCTCTCAAATCAACAAAAGGAAAATATATCACAAACCTTGTCCTTGTACAATAGTGAAATCGAGTAAACCATGAGATAAATGGTTGATTATGCCAATGAGCTTTATGTCTAGCACACCCCCAACACAGATCAAAGAGGACTGGTATACACTCTTGGTGGTTCACTTATCAACTTTTTTTTTTGTCTTTCCCATCAATTGAATTAGCAGTTGTCATTCTTCTAATTTTCTTAGGCTGCCAAAGTGAAATAGAGATTCCAAATCTTTAGCAAAGTCAATCACATAATATTTCTAGGTGCCTATCAAAGAAGCGGAGACCAAAGCAAATATATGGGAACTATTTTGATAGAACATGGACAGCAAAGAGAGGAGAAATCAATGACATTGAAACCCAACATCAACCTCCACACCAAAAGGAACCAATTGTTCTTCCTTACGGTGCATATTCATTCAGGACAAAAATACTGATAAGTAATGCATTCATTGTATTTGAAGATAATAATCCAGATAAGTAAATTTGGGATAAAAGGTTAAAGAAATTAATACTTTTGAGAGCCTGGAACTTTTCATTTATCTGCAAAAAGTAATAAAAGTAAGCTCAGAAATAAAGTTAAAAATTAGAACTTTCATTAATTACATCAAAAACCTCAATAAACGATCTTTGAATATTTTAATTCAAACTAAAAGCAATCAAATCAACAGCAAACAATAGGATTGAGGATTTAGCCAAGCAAAGAAATTGATCATAAACCAAGTGGAGGAAAGAAGGCAGAAGTATACCGAAAAAGCAGAGGCAGCGATCGGTAATGAACATTTTCAATTTCGTCTTCTAGATTCAATACTTTGCTTGCTCAAAAAAAAAATACAGCAAATCACCTTGGCTAACACATCTTTTATTTGAATTCTAAAGGAACGAAAGATCGAATTACCAGGGAAGAAGAAGAGAAATACCTTTAATCTGCACTTGTATCGATAGAAATAAATGACCCATACGTTACTCTGGCCATCCATTTCCGTTAGCCCCATACCATGGTAAAGGCGTTCAAGAGGGTTTTAAAATATACTATTAAATGTTTTTTTTTTAAGTAAAAACGGAATAGCAACAAAAGAAAAGAGAGAGGAAAAAGAAGATGAGATGAATGAAAAGAAGCTGATAAGTACCAACGGGTAAGATAAAATGTTAAAATTCTTATCGATTGATTTTCCCAATAAATCTTTTAATTTTTTTTATCAAAAATTGTTCAAAACTTCAAATGGTGGTAACCCCCCAAAAAAAAACCCTTGTTTAAATGCCTCATCTCCCTCATGCTCCATATTCAAATGTAAAAAGCTGAGAGCGGCACATGTCAATCTTTGGAAGTATAAAGGGATAACTTTAACAGTAGGTATAGAGATTTTGACTCTGGCTCTCAATTTTTCCTTAACCCCACCATTTCTCTTGATGAAGCTGTCCAGTCTAGTATCTCTTTCATCCATTGAAATCCAATCTAGCGTTGATGAAAACTGTCTTATTTATTTTCAAGGAACAAGATTAAAACCCTTTATTTTCAACAATTGGTTTGTTTAAGTGATTAGTCATTTCTTCTCCTTAAATAAGATTTCAAATTCAAGTCTTGTAAATTAAAAAAAAATTTATTAAGAGAGTTTTACTCTTATAATGAATCAATCCGACTAAAAAAATTAATTTTGAGTCAAAGACATAAGTTGTTGGGATTTAATCCCTTTCAAGCCAGGATCAGTTCAGACTAAGTCATCAAGTATAAATTAAATAGAAGCAGAAGCATACCTGAATTCTCCATTGGAAAATCTCTTTGGAGTCTTGTGGTTTGTCTTCCAAATTAGAACGTAGCCCTAATTTTTTCTCTGATGATGGGATGTCAAAAGAATAAGCGTACGTTTAATTTAGGGACCATAACCACTTATATAGGATGAAACCCTAAGTTAATAATTTCTAGTTTGGCCCACCATTAAACTAGAAATTATAATCCGATCTCTACACATATAAGGCCCATACTTAAATTAGATGCATTAAGCCCAAATACCTTAAACCATATTATATCACTTTAATTAACTGGGCTCAACCTGATATGATAGCCTTTATACACAATTATACACATATAAGCCCACATGGAATATTTAAAATTTCCATCAATCTCCCACTTGGGCTATATGTTTTGTCTTACAATTGCGTTTTAACCTTATGTGTACACAGAATTTTGCTATCATTACCAAATGCATCCCCAAACAATCCGGTCCATCAATCATATCAACATAGGATCAAAGCGACTTTTGCTACATTCAATCATAACTAAGCCCATCAATGGTCACAATGCTGATATAACCAAATGACATGGATCAAGCATGGAATTACAAGCAGCGTGATCTTAGCATGCTTATTTCCAACTGGTCCTACCTTATGCCTTAGTGAGATCAGTTTTAAACAAGTTCAGAGATAAAATAAACCAAACACTTTATAACTGAAAATAACGTCAAATGAATTGACTGAAAACTGTATCCAAAATGACAATAAAATATGTCTAATATGAAAAGCATCTAAAATACAAACTTCGAGTGAAACTAAATATCCTGAATAAATGCAACACCTATATGAGTAGTGTGCTCATGAAAGACCTTGGGTGGCACTCCCTTAGTAAGCGAATCCGCGATCATGGAGTTTGTCCCAATGTGTTGAATAGACAACTGTCCACTCTGAACTCTCTCTTTAACAATCAGGAACTTGATATCTATATGCTTTAACTTTATCGAGCTCCTATTGTTATTGGAATATAACACTGCTGAATTATTGTCACAAAATGACTTAAGTGGTCTTTCGATAGTATCCACAATGCGCAGCCCCGTGACAAAGTTTCGCAGCCATATTCCATGGTTGGATGCCTCAAAACATGCTACAAGGCTGCCATGGTGGAAGAAGCTATGAGTGACTACTTAGCACTCTTCAAGGAAATAGCTCCTCCAACAAGCAGGTAAATGTAGCCCGAAGTGGATCTCCTACTATCTTGGCATCCGGCAAAATTGGAATTAGAATAACCAATGATCTCTAACTAATCTGATTTCCTGTATGTGAGCATATAATCTTTTGTTCTCTGCAAGTACCGCATGACCCGTTTGGCTGCTTTCCAATGATCCAATCCTGGGTTACTTACGTATCTCCCTAACATTCCAACAATGTACGCAATATCCGAACGTGTACAAACCTGAGCATACATCAGACTCCCTACAGCCAAGGCATAAGGAATCTTCTGCATTTCCTTAGTTTCAAAGTCATTCTTGGGGCATTGACTTAAACTAAACTTATCTCCTTTAGATACAGGGGTATCACCTGGTTTACAATCCTGCATGCCAAACCTTTTAAGGAAATAGCTCCTCCAGCAAGTAGGTAAATGTAGCCCGAAGTGGATCTCCTACTATCTTGGCATCCGGCAAAATCGGAATTAGAATAACCAATGATCTCTAACTGATTCGATTTCCTGTATGTGAGCATATAATCTTTTGTTCTCTGCAAGTACCGCATGACCCGTTTGGCTGCTTTCCAATGATCCAATCCTGGGTTACTTACGTATCTCCCTAACATTCCAACAATGTACGCAATATCCGAACGTGTACAAACCTGAGCATACATCAGACTCCCTACAGCCAAGGCATAAGGAATCTTCTGCATTTCCTTAGTTTCAAAGTCATTCTTGGGGCATTGACTTAAACTAAACTTATCTCCTTTAGATACAGGGGTATCACCTGGTTTACAATCCTGCATGCCAAACCTTTTAAGTACCTTATCAATGTAGCTATTTTGTGATAATCCAAGAATACCTCGAGAGCGATCTCAGTGAATTTGAATCCCCAAAAAAAAAGAGGCATCACCAAGGTCTTTCATTTCAAATTTCTTTGTTAGAAATCTCTTGGTTTCATGCAATAAACCTATATCATTTGTGGCGAGCAGTATGTCATCGACATATAAAACCAGAAAAATGAACTTACTCCCACTAAACTTATGGTATATACAATCATCCGCCAAGTTCATCTCAAAACCAAACGAGATGACAACTTGGTGGAATTTGTAATACCATTGACAAGATGCTTGATTGAGTCCATAGATGGATTTCTTTAGTTTGCAAACCATTTGCTTTGCATCTCCAGACACAAAATTTTCTGGTTACACCATATGAATCGTCTCATCAATGTCACCATTGAGAAACGCTGTCTTAACATCCATCTGATGTAACTCAAGGTCAAAATGTGCCACTAATGCCATGATTATCCTAAAAAAGTCTTTCGAAGAAACCGAAAAGAAAGTCTCTTTATAATCAATGCCTTTTTTATGTGTAAAGCCCTTTACGACAAAAGGAGCCTTGCACCTTTCTACATTACCTTTCGAATCCCTCTTGGTCTTAAATATCCATTTGCAACCAATGGGTTTCGCACCTTCAGGCAATGGTACAAGATCCCAAACATCATTATCCTTCATGGACTTTATCTCTTCATTCATGGCATCAATCCACTTTTGAGAGTTAGAACTTTCCATGGCTTGACGAAAGTTGATTAGATCATCTTCCACCACACCAATGTCAACCTCATGTTCTTGAAGAAATACAACATAATCATCCGAAATTACATTTCTCCTCTCTCTAGTGGATCGCCTTAATGGCATAGGTTCTTGAGGTTGTAGAGTTTGTTCTTCTGGAACAACTTGTTGAACTTGAGTAAGAGTATCTATGACATTGTCTTGATCCGAAATTGCTTCTTGAACAATGTCAGGAATAGTAGCCTGACCCTGATCATTGTCAATAGCAATTAGAGGAATTTCAACATTTTCCTTCTCAAAGACAAAGTCATTAATCCTTTCTCCCCCCCCCCCCCCCCAAACTCTACATCCTTAAAGAACCGGGCATTTCCTGTCTTAAAAATTGCCTTAGTAGTGGGATCATAAATTTTGTAACCCCTAGATCTTTTAGAATATCCAATAAAGTAACAACTGACAGGCCTTGTGTCTAGTTTCTTTTCATTTGGCCTATAAGGCCTTGCCTCAGTTGGACATCCCCAAATGTGCAAGTGCTTCAAACTAGGCTTCTTACCTGTCCAAACTCATAAGGGGTTTTGTTAGTCGCTTTAGTTGGAACTCTGTTGAGTATATACACTACGATCTTTAATGCTTCACCCCAAAGTGATTGCGGTAAGGTAGAATGACTAATCATATTCCTTACCATATCCTTAAGCGTTCTGTTTCATCTTTTAGCAACACCATTCATGCTAGGTGAACCGGGCATAGTGTACTGAGGGACAATACCGCATTCCTCTAGGAATTTAGCAAAAGGTCCTGGATGTTGTTCACCTGATCTATCATATCTACCATAGTATTCACCACCACGATCAGATCTGACGGTTTTGATCCTTTTGTTGAGTTGGTTGTCACGCCCCGACCCGCGGGCTCGGCCACGTGACAACTGCCGTACCACCTCGAGATGCGTGCCTCGTCAGGCGGGTAGTCCAAGATGGCACAAGGCATAAAATAAAGGGTATTCGAGTAATATATGAAAATATATGAGAAATGATATACAAAATATTATTTAAAATATTTATAAGTGTAAGTGCCACATTTTACGATGTAAACTTGCAGCGGAAAAGATAATATTTATATCAACATGCACTACTACTCCGAGCCAAGATTCACAAGGGATAGGGTGGCACCTACAAAATCGTGTCCGCAGTGAGATACCGGGATCACTGACCACCTGGACGCCTGTCGTCCGAAGCCTGATGACCTGACAACAAAAGTGAATGGTGTGAGTACAATATATATGTACCCAGTGAGGGACTCGGTTATAATGACCGATCACCTCAGGTTGGGGATATGAAATAATCCAAAATGCCTTTAATAAATCATTTGGTAAAACCATTTGTAATCCCATGTTAGAAATCAAATATCAAATATATATATATATATATATTAATCACAATTGGGCTGGCTTCTGAAAACGTCCCAGAGGTACACCCGTGCACTTGGGTACCTCACTGGACAGTCAAGGGCTATCTCATAATTCAAATCCTTTATATTTACTCTTTAGCCCGTTCCCTTGACGTTAGCCTTGCTGTGGTGGCACACAGCAACTGGAGCCCTGGCGAGCTTCCCTTCGCGCCTTTCCCAGGGTCTCGTCTCACCGTGCCCTTCGATAGGCGGTCCACGAATGAGAATCATGCATGCTTCTCCAACTCGGTCCACGCTCCCACGCATGTTGGAGCCCGAGGAGCCCATTCAATCACTTATCTCTCAGGGACATCGTACCCCTAATAATCATAATAATAACAATTTATAAAATCTATTGAAATTGCCACCCTTTAAATCTTTTGTAAACTTGGTGTGTGAGGGTGGACAACTCATACCCCAAAACGTATAAAAACAATTTAATAAAGCAATTTATAAAACAATTAGAAAATGATTAACCCTTAATGGTCAACCACTATAATCCAAGCCACTCACAAGTGAGGAGAGTTGTATACTCCCCGATTATCCCACGAATGCCTTAGCTCAAATTGCTACTGGTCCAATCTCGTACAATCATGTACCTAAATAATCAAATTAAAATATAATTTGATTAATAAAGGTAATTGACTAACAATTAAATACTAAGGCAAGATCTAACTAGAGTTTCTAAGGTCTCGGAATAAAATTGGACAAGTCCAGAAATCAATTGAAGTATATTGGAGTCAATTGGGGTCAAAAGGGGGTCTAGGGTTGCAAAATAACCATTTTGCCCCTAGACCCGAATTGGGAAAAATATTTCCCAGCAGGGAATATCCGGCCCCGGATCATTGCATGACCGGCGTCGGATCTTCACTGCACCTAAGGTCGAGTTTCGGCCTCCAACCTTCTTCACTCAATTCAAGCTCGATTCAATTCCAATCAACACGAAATTTGAAACACATACTCCTCAACAGTTAAACTAAGATCCCACAGCTTCAAAAACGGAATTAAACAACTAACTATGCTTGGAATTTGAATCAAAACACTAAGGGTTAACATGTTCTTGGGCAAAGCAGAATTCTCAACTTCAATCTATGATTTCTCTTAGCATAGACCACGAAATCATGCATATAAACTATAAAATTAAAGCTTGATGAGTCTAGAACAACATACCAAATTCTTAGCCAATTCCCACAGTTGAATTGAAAGATATGAGCTGATGAACAAACTATTGCTGAAATGACGGTTTTTGAAGATTTGAGAAATACTTGGAAATTTTGATGTTTTGATCTTTTAGAGAGCAAGAGAAGTTGGTGATGATGTTTAAGTGAGTGTTTGAGGAGAGATTGAAGGTTTGATTTTTGAAGAAAATTGAAGAGAGAGCTCGGAGAAATGAAGAACAAGAGAAAGGAAGGAAAATTGGGGTCTCGAATGAGCCGAGACCCCATTTATTCAAGTTGGGTCCGGCGCCAGACCCGACCAGGTCCGGCGCCGGAGTCAACAATTTTAAGTTGACTCCGGTCAACTTAATCCAATTTCCTTGGGAATCGTACCCAAATGGGCCCCACAACACCGGACTTCAATTTTAGGATTTTTAAGCTTGGAAAAGAGCTAAATGAAGTTCAAAACATCCATGGGAAGTCCAATTTGGTATCTTGGCCAGACAACTATACATAAATATACTACTTGACACATGCGGACTAGGTCCGGGTGTGTCATTGGTTCTCAACTCCGGCTTTATAGTTTTTGAACACATCCAAAGACTGTGATTTTTTATGAATGAGATAACGGTAGCCATATCATGAGAAATCTTCTATGAACGTTATAAAATATGTTTGACCATTCCAAGAAGCTATAGGGAATGGCCCACAAATATCCTTATGTATAAATTCTAAGACATCTGAAGTCCTATTGGCACCAAATCTTCTAACGTTTGTTTGTTTCCCCTTGATACAATTAACACAAATATCAAAATCCATAAAATCAAGGGGATTAAGAATTCCATCAGACACAAGTCTCTCAATTCTCCTTTTGGAGGTGTGACCTAATCTCTTGTGCCATAATGAGGAAGAATTCTCACAAGTTAATTTACGCTTTATACCTTGTGTACTTACATGCAAGGATTCATTAATTGAAGCAATAGTGTCAAGTAAATATAGATTATCGTAACTTAATAAAGAACGAGAACCAACCAAATTTGAATTTTGATAAAGACTTACTTTTCCATTTCCGAATGAACAACAACAACCAGAATTGTCCAAAACAGGAATAGAAACCAAATTCCATCTAAGAGACGGCACAACATGAGTCTCAATCAAATCCAAATAAAATCCAGTTCTTAACAATAATCTAAAAGTCCCTATTGCCTCAACTTCCATTGGATTGCCATCACCAACATTGATGTATCTTTCATCATCACTTGGTTTTCGACAACTCAGGCAACCCTGCATAGACACACTGATATGAGTTGTTGTAGCCGAATCTAAACACCATGTGTGTCTAGCTACCGAAGTCAAATTAACCTTAGAACAAACCAAAGTAAGAAGCATACCTTTCTTTGCACGCTATGCGTGATAATTGGTATAATGCTTCTTTATATGACCTTCAGATCCACAAAAGTAGCAGCCATTTGGATTTTCATCCTTTTTCTATTTTTTTTGTTTTTCCGTAACCGCAACGTCCTTAGGTTTCTTTCTTTTGTTCCTTTTGTCCTTAGATGTTATGGCTATGTGAGCACTTTCTGTCTTATCATGCTTTAACATTTCCTCTTCTTGGACACTGTGTGATATGAGCTCATTAAGAGACCATGTCTCCTTTTAACAGTTATAGCTCACTTTAAACTGACTATACTGCGTCGGAAGAGATATCAAAACCAAATGCACCAACAAGTCTTCGAATAAATCCAACTTGAGTGCTTTCAGTTTTGAAGCAATATGAGACATTTCCATAATGTACTCCCTTATGTTTCCTTTTCCTGTATACCTCATTGAGACAAGCTTTGCCAAAAGTGTACTTGTTTCAGACTTTTCACTTTTGGCAAATCTTTTCTCAGGATCCTCAAGGAAACCCTTAGCCGTAGTAATCTTATTGGACATAGTGCCCCGAAAAGCTTCTGGAATGGCACGCTTCATGATCATCAAGCTTATATGATTTGACCTTTTCCACTTGTCCATCTCCCTCTTTTGGTCAGAGGTACTCCCACTCGTAGGTGGAGCAGGTTGGTCAACTCGTAAAGCAAGATCCAAGTCCATGACCTCGAGAACAATCAAAACATTGTCCTTCCATGACTTGAAATTAGTGCCTTAAGCATTGGAATGGAATTAATATTGGCAGAGATATTTGCAGCAGAACCAGGAACTGAACAGAGAACAAAGCAAATAAACTAAATTACTCATATATCCAAAACCATAATATGCAAAATTAATTAATCACAGATAATGGTAGGGCCCCAGCACAAGATACCTAACACAACATTAGTATTTAATCTTTGGACAGAAATACTAACTTGTAAGTGGTAGCTTGGTGTAGTAATCAAACATTGACAATGAGACATGTCAAACACTAAACCTTTCTTTGGACTGATTTAATGTCCACATGTTATACTGAATAATTGCCACATGTTTACCGCCACAGGTGCATATGCAATTCGAGC
Organism: Microcos paniculata; assembly: GCA_030664755.1. NCBI lineage: Eukaryota > Viridiplantae > Streptophyta > Magnoliopsida > Malvales > Malvaceae > Microcos > Microcos paniculata. Next base: position 3,132,777 of record CP131463.1, read on the forward strand.
CAAACATTAACCTTCCTTTGGGCCGATCAATATACGCATGAATTACATACACACAAAACCTTTTAATATTTAAATTAAATTAATCTCCACAATAGAGGTTACTTTGGCAATATATTGCTTCAACTAATTTAATTTTAAATGCTATATCCTTAAATTACCAAAATCTGAAACCTTCTTCTCATCTTCACATCATCAATTATTGTCTCCCTTTCTCTACAAAAAGGATTACCAGTAATTTCAAAACTTCTCTTTCTACTCTACAATGACAATCTCTTTTAAAAATCAAATGATGAAATTCTATGGTGATTGGATTTTTTTCATGATAATTAATTAATTGTTTGTGATTGGATAGTATGAAACTTTTCTCATTCCATCAATAGGCCAATAACTTTTTAAAATCCTATCATTTTTCAGCTTCCATATCTTCATCTTCCTAAGAACCGCTAGAAACAATTAATAATTGATGAAGATGCTTTTCATAAGAAAAGTAAAAAAAAAGGGTGTAGATGAAAGTTCTGGTATTGTGATTAAATTGGTTCTGCACTGCTCATTCTTTTTTTAATAATTTACAAATAAATAAACGAAAAAAAAAAGAAACAACAAGATGTGAAGGAAGTGAAGTTTTGGTGCTTCGAATGAATTTCTTTATAGCAGATTCGTTAAAGAGATTAACGACTAATGATGTCAAAAATCAAAGAAACAAAGAAAGGGAGAGGAAGGGGGAAGGGTTTTGAGGGGGAAGGTGGGGTTAGCTCAGGTTTTAATCTGGGCCCTTGAAAATAAATAGAACACATGTCATTAATCTAAGGGTATACCAGATTTCAATGCATGGATGGTGACACATTGACAACTTGACATATAGCAGCTTTTTCATTTGTAAAGGTTTAGGTAAATTTTAACTCTTCTCTTTGACACCAGGATTTACAAGTAAAGGTTGTAAGTTAAAATATAGTAACTTAATTCAATGGCTGTTGTTTACCAAGTTATACCTAAAGGTTATAATTGAAAGTAACCTTACTTTGACCTCACCATAAATGGCCTTACCATAGTAGTCACCTAATTTTGGCCATTGTTTTTTGTCTAGTTTCGTGCAATGACCAAAGAAAAAAAATTCTGTAGCAGTATATTACTCCCTCCATTCCCATTTGTTTATCCCTTATTGACTTTTATAAAATTTAAAAAAAAGTTGTTGAATTATGTTGAATTACTTTGTTATTCTTAATGTTTGTAAGTGTTTTTTGGATTTCGTGTAATGATACGATAGTAATAAAAGAGAAAGAAAGAAAATGAATAGTAAAATTGAGAATTGAAGTTTAATGATTGTTTGTTTATAGAATGGACAAACAAATTGAAACATCCCAAAAAGAAAATATGGATAAATAAAATGGGACTGAGGGAGTAGTAAATTATTAGTGCTTCATTTTGTGTCTGGTTGCCTTAATCTGCAAGTACACAGAATCGAGATAGTATAGAAAAAGCAGTATTCCAAGATATCGTTCCCACGAGGACTACTATTCACTAATTTAATTAATTCTAGTTAAAGCAAACAATTAAATTAAATTAAAGAAGAAATTAACTAAATTATTAACTAATTAAAACAACTAATTAAATAAAAGAGAATTAATAAATAGGAAAACATTAGGGCTTTGGGGTTCACTTGCAAGGAATTATTAATTATCATGCAAATCTAATTATTCTAGTTAAAATAACGATTACACTAATGCATCTATGTCCTTTCTCAAGGTACAAAGGTATATTCAATTAAGCAACTATCATCTCTCGATGCGCAATTCAACCTAATCAAACTCATTAAGCATAAATAATCAATAAGTTATCACTCTAGTTTAGGATATCTCTATCTCTAACTATAGAATGTTTATTCTTTTAGTGCACGGATCATACTTCTTCTTTCAGTACTTCATACAATCCTTAAGAGTGAATCTATGGTGATCAAGTATAAATTTAGGATTAAGAATAAGAAGAATAAATTCAATCATCAAATAATCAAAATATGCATAGACAATTAAAAATCCAAATAAGCTACATCCCTAACCCTAACTAGGGAACTAGCTACTCATAAAATAAAAATAAAATAAAATAATAAGGTCTAAAATACAAAATCCAAGACACCCTAGGAGAACCCTAAGATGAGTATTTATACTAATAGGTTACATATAATTGCTTGAAAAATAAGTTTTGTCCCAATTGAGCTTGGACTCTTTGGCCACATCACATAAGCCCAAAACCCATCTTGAAGTTCGGCATGAGAGTTACGTTTTCCCTGCTTTGCTCCAATTTGGCCCCTCTTTAGAATTCACATACACACAAGATTACGTGGCAATATGGGTGGCAAGAATTCTTTCATCGCTTCACAAGTGAAACTTGATGGCTGACTTTGGTTTAGCTCATATTCATGAACAACGTGCCAATGCTCTAAATTAAAGCTAACCTCTTCCACGTTACAAAGCTCTTTTGGCCAATATCTTCAATTGCCACAATTTAGTCCTTTCAAACTTTAATTGACCTTAATTTCCTCACCTACAAGCAAATAAACCAATCATGAGAGAATATCATAAATTATATATAAATCTAACCAGAAAAGTGGTAAAATATATATCAAATTAGCAACTAAATATTCACTAAATATGACCTTATCAGTGTCTCATATATCACAACTCGTCACGTGTTTTATTCATTTATCTCTTCTTATTCCTTATTTGGTTTCAACAAAATAAACAAAAAAATCATTTTTTTTTCTTTATTTAAACTAAAATCATATCCCAATAATATCATAAAAGTAAAATTTTATCCTGAAAGCTGAAAAATTTTAATTTGAAGCTAAATTTTTATTATAAAAGGTCCCTTTTTTTCCTTTTTACAATAGTTTTAAAAATTTATGCTTGAAAAAGTCTTAAAACCAAATAATGAGCAAATATATTTTTGAATAATGACATATGATGTGGTTTAGTATATGAGATACAGAATGATACAGTGAAATGGAATAGAGGATTTCTATTCACAAATAAGTAGGCAAGTGGAACTTAAGAGAGACAAATAGTTGACATTTTCATGGCCCATCAACGTTTACGGAACTTATTATATATATATATATATATATACACACATAATTATAGATATATGTATGTATTTAACAATTTATAACTAATCCTATTTGAATATTATTCTCTTTTTATATCATGTATGTATACATCATCAAGCACTCTTCATTTGGAAATCAAACGCAAGATTTTAAAACTATTTTGAATTGTTACAGCATATATGATTGGGTTTATTGTAGAGCTGTCAAAAGCTGACCCGAACCCGAGAAACCTTATGCTTGACTTGTATCCAAAACTAACCCGATCTGATTGGACCATAAAAAGTAAATAACTCAAACCCGACCGACCTGAAATCTGATTAACTCAAAACTCAATTGACCCGAAATCCAATTGACCCAAGAACCTAATCCGATAAACCCGAGAATTTAACCTGAAAAAACCTGGTAGACTAATGAAATAATTTTATATACCTATTAAATCAAATTATTTCCCATTAAAGATACAATGTAAGTATACAACTTTTCAAATTTTCAATAAATTTCTTACTAAAAGTATAAATTTAACATCTCTATTTGGTAATTTTCTAATTTTAATTTACCATGTTTGATATCACCTTTAGGAATGTTTTATTAGATAGTAATTACTTAAGGTGATCTTATATAATATAGACCAGAAAATTATCAATTATTAATAGATACCATGTTAAGGTGTCCTTATTATATTTATTAACTAATTTCTAGGTAATTCTTTTTTTTAACATTAAACATATATAAGCAATTTATTGCAGGAACAAACGATATATTATCAATACTATCCAAAATAATTAAAATAAAATATCAATAATAAGTAAATTAAAGCTATTGTTGATTGATTCATAATACTTAATTACTTATAATGTTTAAACGATTACATGAAATTGTGAATGTATATTATACGCTTATACTTATATGTTCCAAAATTTGACTACATGCCATATTTCATAATTTGACATTTGACTTATGCCTTATAGTTGCAAACCTATAAAATCACTAATCACTAACACAGTAACTCTATAGAGTATAATGTATACACTATATACGATAGTTTTACAAAAAAAAATGACAAAATAAAGTGACAAATAGTAAGATAGTAAGATACTAAACTTAGTGGTTCATGGGTAGCGATGGCCGCAAAACGACATAGCTTATTGGCTATTATTAGCTATTCATTTTCGACTATTTTATTCACCAACAAAACAAAACCTTTTAAATATTTTATACTATAAGCAGAAAATTGACAAATTTTGTAATTGTATACCAAAATTTTGGTTTTTTGGTTGTGATTGTATAGTGGGCAATTTTTTTGGTTATCGATTACAACTTATAATAAAACGTTTTAATATTATTTACATATATATGAATTATAATGAATTGATTATCTATCAATGAAAATTTAGAAATGAATTAGTAAATGATAAAAACACAAATATTTATTTGTTTAAAACTATAGATAATTTATGTGAAATATTTTAAAAATTTATAGATATTATAATTTAATTAATACAGTAATAACATTATAAATTTAACTAATTTAATTGCAATTTATAATAAATTAAATAAATAATACTTTTGATAAAATCTCTTTTAATTATTAATTTATAAAATTAAAACTTTAATTCAATTTAGAATAATTGAGAATCAGAATGACTCAAGGCTCAAAATCTGAAAAATCGGAATTCAAATGACCTAAAACCCAAAAGATTTGAAACTTGACAAACATGAGGACAAAACCCAATAAATCCGAGACCCGAAAGATCTGAAACTCAAATGATCTAAAACCTGAAATGATTCAAAAATCTCTTTTGACTCAAACTGATCCGATCTAATTAACCCAAACCCAAAAATAATCCGATTTATCCGATTTGACACCTCTAATTTATTGTATTTCTCACGTTTATCATGAAGCTAGTATAGTACTTGACTGGTTGGCCATCATTTTGAAGACTGATTTGATGTTGCATGCTTACCCAAGTTAGCTAGCTCATGTGCTACCCGTTTCATGGTCTAAACAAGTAGGTTTCTCTAAATTTTATTAATTCGAGATTAATCTCTTTAGAATTGGAAGTATTAACAGTAAAACTAGAATTGTTCATTGGTCGGGTCGAGTCGGGTTCAGGCTGGGCCCATGCAAGATTTTGTGAGAAATTTACTTGTCCAAGTCCGGCCCTAAAATATTTATATAAACCTGAGATCCATCTAAAAGTCCGTTTGACTTTTTTCAAATATTAATTTTAAAAATTAATTTATATCAATTTTTAATATAAATAAAAGTAAATCAACACATATTCAAAAAATTATTATCTAAGATAATTTTATAAAATTTACAAAGCCTAAATACGACTAATATTTGAAAAAAAAACAATATCATGTTAAAACAAAAAAAAAGAAGACACCAATATTAATATATAAAATATATATTTATATTAAATAATAGTAAATGAACCTGGCCGGGTTCGGGCTTTTATATCTATGACCAAGCGTGACCCATTTTCTAAACAGGCCTATAAATTTTGTCCAAGCCTGGTCCTTAAATTTAAAATTCTTATCCAAATCTTCCCAAATATTGGATGGGCTTATGGGCTTGGGCAGGTAGTCTGGTCCTTCGACAGCTCTAAGTAAAACCTTCCAAAAAATTATACTTCTAAGGGATCAAACTCATGGTCTAAGTAGATAATGCTACCACCTCGACTAACATATGATCTAGACTTAGTTTGTATTTTTCTTTTTATTTCCTGTAACAAGATCAAACTATATATCACTCATCAAAGACCATTTTTGTACTCTGTCCGTCCCCTTTTATTTGTCCATCTTTTTTTTTGGGAAGTTCTAATTTATTTATCCCTTACCATAAATAAATAATCAATAAACTTCAATTCTCAATTTTATCATTTCTTTTCTTTTATTACTATCACATCATTACATAAAATCTCAAAAACAATTACAAACTTCAAGGATAACAAAATAATTCTATTTAATCTAACTATTTTTTATTAAACTTTGTGAAGGTCAATAATGGACAAACATTTGGACACAAAGGAAGTACCTTTTTTTTTTGGTTACACATTTCTATTCTATTCCACCCTCGGCAAATCAATTTTTTCTTAAGAACAAGTAAAAATTCAAGAAACTGAATAAATTAAAATAGAGTTTAATTAACGAGTACCCTTAATGTATTCTTTGAAGTTAGTTAAATTTTAAATTTTTATTTAGTAAAATGTTTTTCCAACAAATATAACAATTGACAATAAATATATTAATTAAGGTAAATTACATAGTCAGTCACTTAATTTTAAATTTTTTTTATCTTTTAACTATAAAAACTTACTAATTGATAACTAATTATTTTTATAAAATTTAATATTTTAATCATCAAATTCTTGATATATTCAAGATATGTCATGTGATAAAAAAAATCTCGTGAATTTTTTTAAAAATGCATGTCATTGTAATTGACATCACGCTAGAATATGTAATTAACCGTAGAAATCTGATGGGCAAAGAACGAAAAGAAACAAAGTTTTTACATCCTGTACGAGATGCCTATGCAATATAAGGACCAGTCAAGAGCTAGTTTTCGCCATGTGGACCTCCGCCGGCGTTTTGAGATTTTACCATCCACATGTTATTTTCGCGCACGAGCCATCACCCTGGGTTCTGTAATCTACGTCCTTGGAGGTTACTGTCTGAACGCTTCTGCTTGCCTCAATCAAGATGCATCGTAGCAACACTTCCATTCAGATGTGTATTGTTTGGATACCATTCTACCCCAAGATGGGTGGAAAACTTGCCCTCCCATGCGTAATCCCCGCTAACGTCCCCTTGTTTCGGCTGTTGATGGCAAGATCTATGTGTTTGGAGGGACATTATTGCGTCGATTTTCTGCTAAGGTTTTTGACCCAAAAAAGAACGAGTTGGAAATTTTGCCTGAATTGCCCCATTTTGGTGGTAAACGCTTCGATGTAGCGCCTATCAATGCCGTCATTGCTAATGGCGATGGCAGCAACAAGCGGATTCTGCTTGATCTTTATGATACCAAATCCCTGTTCATCTTCTGTGTGGATAACAACTCATGGTGCTGTTTGGATCTACATTTTAGTGTTAATCCTTATGCCTTTGATTTATGCGAAACTAGTGTTGTAGTGGATGATATTATCTACTGTTACTCGTACCCTTCAGCAAAAATTTGTGGCTACGATTTGATTAAGAAAATATGGTACCCAATTGAGATCATACTTAATATGACAAGTATAACAATGGCTTGGCCTATATGTATAGTTTGGGCAGTAACACCTTTTGCTTCCTTTACGGTGCTCCATACTATCGTGAACCTACAGCCACTATGGCTGTTATAATAAAGGTGTCAAAGGGGTGGGTTCGATATGGGTTCGGGTCAATTTGACCAAAAACAAATTTTGGGTCAATTAGTTTCAAGTCATTTTGATTCGCGTCATACTTCATGTCAATTGAGTTTTTGATCATTTGGTTTCGAAGTTTTTGAGTTTGGTTCTCGGGTCATTCGGATTTCAAGTTATTCAGACTCGAGTTTTTCTGATTTAACTAGTTGATCATTCGATCTCAGGTTTTTTGAATTTGTTCATTGGGCCATTTTAACACAAGTCATGAGTTCATTTTGGATTTTCAGGTTAATCTATAGATCATTTTCATTTGACTTCCCAATTATTTTTTTTTAAAATTAAATTTATAAGCTAACTCTTCAATAATAGATAAGTAATCAATTAATTAAGTCAAACAATTATTTACTGTCATCTATCAACATGAATCTCTATGCACGTATGTTACATACCATTAAACTTGTAATTTGTAAGCCTTAATTTTTAAATAACATATTAGTAAGTAGCTCTTTAATCTTCGATTTTTCATATTTATTCTTTCCATTATCCATTTTCTATTTCTAATTCAATAGCAGATTTTAATTTTATTAAGTTGAATCAAAGTAAATAAGTAATTAAAAAAATAAAATTACGTGTGCTTGCTTTTTAATACCATTTATACAACACATTAACACATATATAAATAATAAATCAAATTAAAGTATTAAATTTATAAATATAATGGAATTATATCGACTTATAATTTATGGGACATGTGACATGTGACATATTATATATGATAAGGATTAAGGAGATTTCCTCAAATATAGACTATCTATAATTTTATCTCTTATTAAAAATATAATATAATAAGGGATTCATTGAAATATAACTTATAGTTTATAAATTATAGGATAAAGATTAAAATTTAAGAATATGAAATATGTTTTTAATATCAATTTAATAAAAATTTAAATTTAAAAAGATATTTATTTTTATTTTTTAACAAATTCATTAAATAAATTTAATAATGTTTAAGAATAAATTTAAATTTAAATTTAATAAATTTGATAATATTTAAGAATAAGAAGGTAAAATATTACTTAAATAGGTTTTCGGGTTATTTCGGGCTAGCCTCTCAAGTTAAATAGATTTCGGGTTAATTGGGTTTCAGGTCATTCAGATTTTCAGTTAATCGAGTTTCATATTGGTCGGGTTCAGGTCGTTTACTTTTTTTTGGTCAAATCAAATTAGGTTAGTTTCAGGTTCAGACAGATTGAGCGGGTTTTTTAGGTCGGGTTAACTTTTGACACCTCTAAAAGTAATTAATACTCAACTTATGGTTATTGTAGATATTGTTGGGGTTTAGGCACCTTGGGTATGTAATGGTCTTTGGGCCTTAATGAATTATTATATGATTTTATCCTTTTGTTTGTGCTAAAAAAAATAAAAGCTAACACCATTAATTATTGGACTATAATTGTAAAAACTAACAATTCATTTTGATCAAATTGTTATAGATTATTTAAATTTACACTTTTTTTTGGAATAATTTGACTCTTTAGAGTGCATAAGAAAAAAGAAAATAAAATTGAAAGTAAGCATTCAAAACGAAGATGAAAAATGATCTACACAACACAAAAGATATACCATATATGATAAAAAAAGTCACGTAAAATTGTTTAAATTTTTTAAAAATGATATGTTATTATAATCAATATTATGATCAGTATAACTAACAATGAAAATATAATACCATTAGTGATTAGAGTTTGATAATAAATAATAGTAAAAGGACTCAACTTGATCAAATTTTTATGAAACTAAATCTACATTTTTCCTTTTCTTATATTAGAGGGATTAATTGCATAATTTTACCTTTTGGAATATACCACCCACCACTGGGGAAAAATTATTGCTTCTTTAAACATCCGTTGAGCAGTTTTTTTCTTTTTTATAAACCCATACCATTGAGTCATATTGGATTTCTATTAACTCAAAATGGACTCGTGTCAAGCTCGATAAATTCTTCCTAATTTATTTTTTTCAACCTTAGTCTTAGGATTTGAATTCAAAACCTTTGTTAAAATGTATTAGTAAGATATTTTGAGCAATGTTTTGAGAGGAGATTAAGCCTAAACTAAACATAAAGAGATTATAAATAAATGTAATAAGAAAATGTAACTAATGGAGTAAAAAAGATTGGATTATTTTCTCATCCACCGTCAATGTAATTTAAAAACTTCACAAGCGGGTTTCTTTTCTTACCACCTATTCCTACAAAATTCATTGTCAACTCCATTTAAACTACCGTTAGTCCATTACCATTTTTTCTTCATCTACTACAAAAGAACACAGACATGAAAATTAGAAATACATGTTGAGAAAAAAAAATTACAGCTGCAACAATTGAAAAGACAATGTAGAAGGCTATAATTCTTACAATGGTTGGAATTAAAATGGAATACAAGTGGCACACAAAAAATTCCTCTCTCACTGGGTTGTAAAATTTCAAAGATAACTTATTTTTTTATTGTAAAATTCATTTTCATGATTTTTTTAAGGAGGAGAAGAAATTTTATTAGAAATAGAAACACAAGTTGAAAAACTCTGTGTAGCAGGTTCATAGCCGAAAAGCGATCTACTAAAAAAGAGCTTGCAGCAAAGCAAGCCAACCATAATAGGAGGAAAAGAACCAGGACAAGTCGAATAAAAGTAAGAAACAAGAAACGCAAAGCAGTGCAGCGCCACCAAGCACAAACAACATGATTTATATATATATATATATATATATATATATATATATGTTATTATTGTTGATTTCTTTGCGTTTTTCAAAGTTCAATCCTTCTCTTTGGGATTTCCTACCTCCAAATTTAGATTTTAATCTCTTAAACTTTATAAACAGAGCCTCATGGGTATTTTGTTTGGGACACATAGAAGAAAGGAAAAGCAACAAAGATGAGCTCCGAATTGGATAAAGGAACAGAGAAAAATAAGAGATCTGGAGGATGATGACTATGGTTCTTACCATGATATAAAACTTAGAAGTGTGGCTTAACGGAAGTTTTGTTTGGAGTTAGTGAAATCTTATATGGGACAGGTGGCAGAAGGAGAGATCCGCTTATGGAGTTTTTAAATTACACATTTGACGGTGGATGGATCCAAAACAATTACTAATTACTTAATCAGTCGCTAATCAAATGGTATTAGTGTTTACAAAGCAAATTAGATTAAAATAAGAAAAGCAGAGCGTTGAACGTGGAAATTCCGGGGGACAAAGACCAACTGACAAAGCCCACACACACTCTCTCTCTCTCTCTGCACCCGATTCCAATTCATCGTCAGAAGAACAACAAAAAGTCTTCTGATTTCCCTTTCTTATTTCTTCCTACGAAATATGAAATGAAAATTAACAGAGATACGTTCCCAGCACCCCTAACAGTAGCAGCAGCAGCATCACCCTTCCTCTTTTCTTTTTCTATTGGCCATGGGACCTCCCTTTCTTCTCCTCTCTTCTTTCCTCTCCATTTTTGCATCTTTCCCAAGTTTCTCTCTCGTTTATGCCGATGCTAATCTCACCCAATCTTCGTTTACTCCCATCAACCGCGATCTTTACCATTCCAGGTTTCTTCTCTCATCAGTTTTTATTTTTCTTGCTTTTTAAATAAATTTCATGATTTGGTTTTTCTCTTTCGATTTTGGGAGGCAATTTAGTGAAGTTTTTCTCTTTTGTGTGGCGTGTGTGCCCTGTAATATGAGTATGGGATCATCAAATTCGTGCCTTTATGGATCATCTTTGCAGTTTCCAAATCCCCATTAATAGTCTAACGACAAAATCTTCAACTTGCTTGATATGTACTTTTTGTTTACCTTCCCCGGAAGCTATAGCCAGAATATTATATTTTAATTTTCTTTATGATTTTGGTGTCTGAATGAATCTTTTGAACCCCACAAAGAAGTAAAACAGTAGTTTGTTTGCAGGAAAATATAAACTTAGAGCTAAGACAGAGAAACCCAAGTAGATTCAAGTTGGGAGATTTCTATAACATAATGCATTCTTGATGCTTCCTTAGTCTGCTGCAATTAAATTCACTATCTGATCTTTCTTACAAGCAGAGATTCAAAGCCTTCTCTTATTTAGAGATTAACCTTTCCAGGATATGGTAAAACTTAAGCTTGCCAGACTAGTTTTGTGAAATTTACATGAATATCCTTTCCTTTTACGAATTATTTGGCACGATGGAACTGCCAGAATGTTTCATTTTGAACTTTCTGCTATGCTTTGTAAGTTAACTGCTGATTTAGATCTCTAGAGTCATTGACAAGAAAACTAAAGTAGTTAACGTATGGGAATAGACATTGAGGCCAAATAATCTAATCTAATCCAGATTGTTGAAATTTGTAAGTTAGCAAGTTTGGGAACATGTTAAGAATCTAGTTCAGGGACCAAACATATATCCATCTTTCTTTTTTTCCATCTTTGGTTTGAAAGTGTGATTGGAGTTTGATATTTAGAGTCTTAAACTTGGTTCTATTTATACCAGAATGGGGAGTTTTAATCTAGTTTCATACTTTTTTGCAGTAATGATTTGATTGAACAGGTAAAGTCTTTGGTCCGTCGACATCCTGACAAACTCACCGTATGTGAACTACGACTTCCTGTATTTGGACACTGTTAATTTGTAGGCATTTGGTTTATGTTTATTCATACTTTCATACCATAAACAGGAAGAAATTATTAAAGCTGGAAACAAAGGCTATGAAGCAGAGGTCACTGTCGTTACTTATTGTCGGAATAGGAAAGAGTATGATGATAGGTCAAAGTTCCGGATCCTTCTTGTAAGTTTCCTGCCTAATCATGTTTTGCGAAAAGAAAATGTTTTCTAGTGATTGAAAATTTCAACACATGGGAATCTAATGCTTAAATTTGCATACAATCACTGTAATTGTAATTGCTGGTGTTCTTGACAGATGATTCCTTGTCTTCCAGAGTTTTGGGCAGCATGGGAGGGAGCTTATCACGTCTGAACTGGCATTGCGTATCTTGTCAATCTTAAGTGAAGAACAGTTTCTACCCAAGATGGACGGAGCTTTTTTAAATAGTACCCTTGATAACGTGGTTATAAAGGTAACTTTTATTTCCTTGCAAACACAATGCTTGCATTTTGTTTTTTCAAATATGAATATATGGTTTCTATCAGTGTTATTAAGGCGCTCGCCTAGGCGCCAAGGCGCAGCGCCAAAGGGGGCTAGCACCTCTTACCCTTTGAGGCGAGGCCCCTTTAATGAGGCGAGGGTTTTCTTGCGCTTTTTATGCCTTTTTTAAGGCACAAGGCACTAAAAAGGCACGCCTTATTGAAGATTCCCTTTATTGTCTTTCCTTTTTATTTTTTATCTGTGTTTTATGTCAAAAGTCAATACAAAAACTTTCTAATAACTAAATTTAAGGCATTAAATGGTATGAGTTACAACAAGTCAACTACTATAATTTTTTAGGTAATTCAACTGCAAAGTTTATAAGGCATAAAATACTAATTGAAGGAATGAATTAATAGTAATTTAAGGCATTAATTAATAGTAATTTAAAGTATAAACCAGTAAATTTTAGTCACTTATGATATGATGTCTATGTCTAATATAGATTATTAGGATTGTTACAGACTTAGATTAAGGAATGGATTAAACTTTAGAGTCATTTAGACTACATTATGAATAAGATTGATTAGACAATCTTTGAAGGTAATTAAAATTATTATTATCATATATTGAGCATATGATTTATATAATACATAACATATTTATGGTTTTTTGTGTGCGGCTTACTTCGATCAGGCTAGCGCTTTTTTTGCGCCTTGCGTCTCAGGCAATATAAGGTTCCTAGCGCCTAGAGTGTGCCTTGCGCCTTTGACAAGATTGGTTTCTATATGATCAAGTGAATTGTTTATGCAAACTTAGGTAACCTCAAACTTCAAAATTAGAAGCTTGCTACAGGGGCAAGTATAATCTTCTGCCACGAACTTTGAAAAAAATTGAAATATTCAAATCCTCTCTCTCCTCTGCCACCTATTGGCACTTCATTTCATTAGATTTAAACTTTAATTTCTGGCTTTCTTGTGAAAACAAGAGTTTTGTGATTGGGATCCGCTGCCAGCGTCTTAAAATAGAAGGTCAAACGTATTTAACAGCAATTCTTATAAAGGAAACGTTTCCTCTGTCTTGTTGTTTATAACCTGGAAGATTTTCGTTTTTTCTTTTTCCCCCCTTAGTTTTTCTGGCTATTCTAATATCTTCTTTGATTGATTCTCAGTAGTAATGTGTTCCAGGGTCCAGTCAATTATACATGTTCTGTGAACATTCAATGCTAGATTGTTGGAGGATTTACGTTGTATAAATTAAAAGTAGATTGAAAATTGCCTGCTTTTCTGTACTTTTTTGAGAAATAATATATTGACCATTAGTAACTTGAGTGCTTATGTTAAATACTATGGTAGGTAGTGCCCATGGAAAATTTGAATGGCCGCAAGCTTGTTGAAGCGGGAGATCTTTGTGAAAGGAGAAATGGTAATGTAATCCATGTTATAAGTATTAAATATCTATGACCTTTTGGTAAGAAGTTAAGATGATTGAATTGGGTTTCTTTGGCAGGGAGAGGAGTTGATCTCAACCGGAATTGGAGTGTAGATTGGGGAAAGAAGGAGAAGGTTCGTTATGCCTCTCATTTTCTGAATTCCAATCCTACAGTTCTTGCACTTGCATTTTTAAGTTTTGTCTTTATTTACATGATAAGTTTTTTCTTTCAAAATTTTTCTTCAATTGTAGGACTACGATCCATATGAAGAGAATCCTGGAACTGCTGCTTTTAGCGAGCCTGAAACACAAATCATGCGGAAACTTGCCCTATCCTTTGATCCTCACGTGTGGGTTAATGTACACTCTGGGATGGAGGTTAGGAATCCTGAAATACATGTTTAGTAGTTTCTTCTCTTCTCTTCATTTACCAATTTTTTCCTTAACTATTGCTCAAAGCTTAAGCTATCCTTTACCAGTCCTGAAATGATGTTTAACCCATGCTTCAGCTATGGATTAATGTACTTTTTTGGACATTGAAATTTCCGGACAATATTCACATGCAAAAAGAAGTCGTTTATTTCCTAAAATGTTTTTTCCAAAGGAATTAATGCAGTTAGTGTGCAATATGCCTGTATTTCAAAAACTCATAAAGGAAACAATAATCTTTGTAATTGAGAGAAATATCAGACAAGGTTTGTAAGAGCAAATAAAAGATTTGATATCCTGTGTATACCATAGTGACAAGATGTGATTGATTCTGGTATTTTATGGTGTTTAGTATTTCTGCTTGCTTGTAGTTCAGTTTTTTAATCAAACACCAGTGCTACATCAGTACCATTTTGTGGAAGAATTGCCATCTCCGCTCAAGTATGAATTGATTGGACTGAATCTAATATATGTTGGCTTGATAGAGTTGATTTGAGATATTTTCATTTTCATCCTAGTCACAAATGCATAAGCTTCCTTTATGCATTTTTGTCCATTTTCTCTCTGAGGGATGGTTCTGGTGTGCTGTCTGTATGACATCTTGGTTTATAATTCATGTAGGCACTATTTATGCCATATGACCACAAAAACACAACCCCTGGCGGATTGCCATCACATCAAATGAGATTGTTGCTGGAAGAACTGAATAAAGTTCATTGCCACAAACGTTGCATGATTGGTTCTGGTGGAGGTTCTGTCGGGTTTGTATTTTCATACTTAAAGCAATGACGATTTGTGATGGCATCATTAGTTAAGCACATAATGTATATTTATTGTACATCATGAACTTGTGAGGTGGGACCATTCTGTAATAAAATATTTTACATTGCTTATCATTTCTTTTAAGTTTGCTTTTGGAAGTTATTTTTGGTAAAACATTTTTATCTCATAAATATAATATATTGTTCATGCCTATGATTTCATTGCTGAAAAATGCTGCTTGTTTTACACAAGAGCATAGTGCAGCGAACTCTCAAGCAGGGTTTTTGAATGGAAATATTTCTGTTGTTCTCACCAATAAAATACAATGGAAATCTTTGTCTTTTAAGATGTTTTAATTGTTTATTATTCAATCTCATATGATTGATATATGAATGTTATTAATTTCAGGTATCTGGCCCATGGAACAGCAACAGATTACATGTATGATGTTGTAAGAGTACCCATGGCATTCACTTTTGAGGTATTTGAAATGCACCTCTTTTCACATAATAACTTAGAGCAATTTAACCTCATTACCGACCATAACTTGCATGTTGGGTGGCAGATCTATGGAGACAGTACGGCCTTCACCAAAGACTGCTTTAAAATGTTCAATCCAGTTGACCATACTACCTTCAAGGTGTGTTAACTTGCTTCCAAGAAAATCAGTCACTCTTTTGTTATTTCCTTTGATTTAGTTTTCCTAAATATAAGATCCACATATACAATTGTAGCTTATTGATGATGCAAGCGATTTATAAATTTTCTTTAACAAAGTTTTTGTTTGGGTTTTCAGAGAGTTCTCGATGACTGGTCTGCCGCTTTTTTCACAATTTTTAAGCTGGTACCACATCAGCTCGATGTCCATTCCAAGGCTGCTTTAGCGAATTTAGACAAATGGGTATCCATAGATGAATATCTTGATGGTTACTTAATGGGGAGGAGAAATAGATACGGGAAGAAGATGGAGGTGCTTGAGGTTGGAATGCAGGAAATAAGAACATATTTCAGGCTTTTCCTTTTATCCTCTGTATTGTTATTGTTCATGTTCTGTTCTCGAATTTCAAAAAGTGGCCGACAAATTGTTTCAGCTATATCTCTTTGACATTGTTACATAGAATACAAGATGGGGAGAGCTGCAAATTACATTCTTCGGATACAGATATATGTTGTGATTTATAAAAGAGAGTAGATATATTTTTTCTGTATCAAAGCTAATACTTGCGCATTGGTTGCGGTAGAAACATATGTCGATCTATTGTTTGTTATTATACTTGCTAGAATTTTCAGGTGAAAGGATCAGTAGCATATTGGTCAGAGGTTTGAAGTTTTGATCTATCATGCTCTATGCCATAAGCTGGGGATATCAAATTTTTGGCGATTGGGAGAACACGTCCTTTGCAATTAAGCCACAAGAAAGGAAGAAAGAAAGAAAGTGCTAAGATGCTGACAATTTAGCGATCGTGGACATCCAGAAGTTGCATTGCAATTTGGATACACTTTTTTTCCCAAATATCACCGTAGGAGAGAGGTTCAGAAACATTTATCCCTGCTTTTTTCCCAAATATCGTTTTCTATAGAGCGAGTTATAATACAAGATAGGGGAAACGAATTAGTTTCTATTTTGTGATTGTGAAAAATCGTTCTCTAACCTAAATGAAAGGACAGTTCTATATTAGCCGTAAGGTATAGCAAGTGTCCTGTGTCCTCATTCCAAGATTCAGAACAGCTCCTGAAATTCCAATCGAATCGCTCCCGAGAGTCACAAGAGTATGATCCGGCAATCTGCATCGCAGAATGAATTGATGGTTCCTGAAAAACAGTTCAAGGGAAACATCACTAGATATAGCACAAGATGCATTCCCTTTGAATTCAATCAGTCCTTTTAAATTAAATCACTTGTCAGCCAAACTTGAATCATACATTTCCTTTCAGGATGGCATTATTCAAATTGTTCATGAATCAGAGAAATAGCATGGCTACTAACCTCAAAATCAATAACTCAACCAACATTTGATTCCATAATAAAATGCTTTAGTAGTATTATGCTTGTCAATTATGTCTTCACTGTCTGTTTCATGTATCTTAGAGCAGACCGCAACATTGCCCTCGCTTTCCGATCAGGAGTGCAACCAGACAAGATCATCTCTTCATAGACAGCTGGGACCTGAACCCAAACCATACGGAGATCTTTAAATAACAAGACATGGACAGTTTAATACAATACATCAACAGCAACAAATGTAACAGCAGCAGTGTTCAGAATGAGTATCACAGACATATTGGTCTCAACTCTCAAGAGTTTAGCGAACAAGAAAACTAGTAAACTGCAATATATTGTAGAGGAGAGAGGGGGAGGATCAGATGTCGAAGCATAAGATGCAAGTTTATGGTTGTTTTCTGTTTGAGGGTGGCAAGACTCAAAATCTGCAATACCTATAGCTAAATGACCCGACCAAACACATAAAGAGCAGGAACACAATAACTGCAAAAGTAAAAGACCATGAAAAGATTATTTGTGATACAGGAAAGCAGAGGCTAATATGTACTCACAGATAAGGACACATTGATAAATACCTTATGAAACTTGTCGACACGAATAAGAGCTTTCATAAGTGTGGTATATGTAACTACATCTGGTTTCACCTCCTGTATATAAATGGAACCAAAAAATAATGTTGTAAGCATTAATAAAAAGAATAGTACTAATCATTCCAGGTCAGGCAAACAATGGTAACAGGGTCCTCACATTTTCTTTCATATATTGCAATACAGCAAAGGCCTCAGCATCCCTTCTATCCTCACCAAAAGCATTTATTAGTGAATTGAGAGCCAGGAGATTAGGCTTTAAGCCATCTGCTCTCATAACCCTTAATGCATTTATTGCCTGCTCAGATAAACCCTGCTCAACAGCAAACAGAAAGGTGATAAAAGTATGCTCGAAAGATCTCATGACATTGAACTAGCTCCAGCTAAACCTCAAACTTTAAGTTGAATAATGAAGTGACAGGCTAATAGAAACAGCAGTCTTTCTGCCAAGCAGATCATTAAACAACTATTTTTTTATCACTTGCGAAAACACAGACCAAAATCAGTTCCGCTTAAATTTTTTACTCACATTCCAAACGTAAATCTGGTCAACTCTACCCAACAATTTCCAACTAACCAAGGAAAAGAGAAGTCTCAAGATACAGACCATATTGATGGAGATCAAAATTGTCAACAACTACGACTATGAAGTCATCAACTCTTAAAGGCTTTTTTATGTCACACAGCCAACTCAACGTCCCCCTGGTGGGCAGGTGGAGACTATAGACCAAAATGTGTTTCAATCTATGATGATAAATCAAATTCCAGCTACTTCGGCTATGTCAATGTTTACAAATAATACAGGACATAGTAAGTCTATAGGCCATCAGAGTTTATTAAAGAAAGCATATCGTAGCAGCCCATGAGTCAAAACTATGGCCTAACATGAGAATTAAATGAGAATAAGATAACATACCCTTTGTGCATAGGCATTTATTAAGGCATTATACATGGTTGAGGAAGGTTTTAACCCTGCACTCTTCATGAGCTCCAAGCAATCTATTGCATCACTAAACCTCCCTGACTTTCCATATGTATCTACGAGTGTGGTATATGTCACTGTATTAGGCAACAAACCCTCAGCCTGCATCTTCTCCAGCAAGCTCTTTACATCATCCCATCTCTCCTGCTCTCCAAATGAATTTATCATAATATTATACGTAGCAGTACAGGGTGAATACCCTCTTTCATTCATTTCCTGAAACAATTCCTCTGCTCTGTCATGCCGCCCAGCTTTACAATGGCAATCTATCAGTGTATTCCACGTAACAGTATCTGGTTCAATGCCCTCTGATAACATCCTATCAAACGTATCCATGGCATGATCAAGACAGTTATACTTCCCAAAAGTATCGATCATCACATTATAAAAATGCCTATCCGGTTGTATCCCATTACTCTTCATTTCCCTCAAAACCTGAAACGATCTTTGCCATTCCCCTTTGTTTCGGTAACTAGCTAAAATCCTACTATAAACAAAAGAATTCGGCTGCACATTGTTGGCTTCCATCTCTTTCAACACAATTCTTGCACTCTCCCATCTACCAGCATTCGTATAAGCATCAATTAAAAGACTATAAGTATGCTCATCTGGCGAAACCCCACTTCTCTCCATCTCGGATACAACAAACTCTGCATCTTTCAAAGAACCGGCTTTCACATACCCTTTAAGAAGGGCATTATAAGCTCTGGTTCTCGGCTTCAACCCACTTCCTTTCATTTCCTCAAAAACAACTTCAGCCTCCGCAATCCTCCCACAACAACCTAGAGAATAAATTACCGACACAAGAGTAGCCGTTTTCAGGTTCAATCCAATTGCTTGCGCCATAGCTAGAAACTTCAGAGCCCGGCTTGGGTCATTCGCTTTAGCGAAACCAACTATTATATCATTCAAAAGCTGCCCATCAACCTCAATTTTATCAAACTCAATTTCACTATAAAGCTTCTGCAAAAGAGATGAGTCAATCTTGTTGCTTCTTGTGAGTGACTGTATTATCAAGCTGTAATTCACGAAATCTGTATGATAACCATCTCGACGCATTCTTGACATCAAATTAAGAGCCTTTTCATGATCATTGTTGTGAGCGCAGGCGTTGATTAAGGCGTTGTATGTTAAGGGAGTAAGGGTCTGCCTCTGGGAGAGTAAAAACGCTTCGTATAGCTTCTCCGAGCGCCCAAGTGCGTGAATTAGAATCGAGTAGAGAAGCTCGTAGGAGAAACAAAGGTTGTGTCTTTGAAGCCAAGAAACGAGGGCGTACGCTAAGTTGATAGAAGAAGAGGAGGATGATGAAGAAGAAGAACACAGAGATTTCAATAGTGAGTGCCAAAGAGGAGCAGGTACCGCGCCGTATGACTCGGCCAGCTGGAACTCGATAGGGTCGAGTGAAGTGGGTGAAGTTGAGTCGGAGTCCGAGTCAGACTCCAAGCTAGAGCTGGAGAGGTAGTTGAGTAGCGGAGTGAAGTCGTACCGGCGCTTGTGAAGAGAGAGAACATCGTTTTCGTCAACATCTTCATCGTCATAACCGTCTCTATCTCTATCTCTATCTCTATCTTTATCGACTAAGAGGCTGATGGAGGTTTCAGAGGCGGCGGCAGCCGTGTAGAGGGACGTTTGGAGGCAGACGTGGAGGCGGGGAATTGGACAAGAGAGCTGAATAGAGTGGAAGCGAGCCGGGAGTGGGGGTGGCAGCAGCAGCATTCTTCGTTTATTTCTGCGTTGCTTTAGGGGGGAGAGAGAAGGAATTGGCTTAATCGGTTCTTCGCCGGTTAGTTTTGTGGTGGTGGCCCTGCTGGCCAAGCAGAATTTTTTTTCCTTCCTTACAAATCGATAATTTATTTTATTAGTCCAAGAAAAAAGAAAATGTAAGAATATTTAAATATCAAATAAATCCCTCAATTTATTTGAATTTACCAAATAAGTACATCATTTCGTTATTATTATAAAAAAATATCTGCGCCGCCGAGGTACAGAATTAATCATATATATACAAATATGTATTTGGATTGAAACGTAAATATAATTATCATGATTATTTCAAGCAGAATCACCATACCAAACAATAATTACTACATAATAGTAGAGGTGTCCAAATCAGGGGCTCGGGCGGGGCTTGGATATGCACTTAACAAGTATTTTGTTTGTCCAAGTCTGACCTAATCTGGTTATTCGGCTCTAAAATCTTGATTAAACCCGACTTTAAAATATAAAGTTAAACTCGAGATCCGTCTAAAAATTCGTTTAAGATTTTTTAAATATTAATTTTAAATATTAATTTGTATCAATTTATAATATAAATAAAAGTAAATTAATACATATTCAAAAAATTATCATTCCAGACAAGTTTTATAAAGTTTACAAAGTCTAAATATTACTAATATTTAAAAAAAACTAATGTTATGTTAAAAAATTAAAAAGAAAACACTAATATCAATAAATAAAATATATATAAAATATATATTTATATTAAATAATAGAAAATGTAGAGGGCTGGATTCGAGCCTTTATATCTATGACCAAGCTCGGCCCGTTTTCTAAACAGGCCTTAAAATTTTGTCTAAGCCGAGCCCTTAAATTTAAAATTCATGTCCAAATCCTCCCAAATATGAGACTGACTTACAAGCTGGGGCAGGTAGCCTGATTCTTGTACAGCTCCACTACAGACTTTCTCTATCAAAATCATCATACCAAAAGATAATTATTGCATATATATATATTGGTAGAAAGGAAAAAAACATTGAAACAAATAAAATTTTTGAAATAAAAAGAAATACATATAAAAATATACCTTGTAAACAATAAGAAGAAATATAATTGCCATGGGCAGTATACTTATCTTCTTCCTCCTCTTTATCTTCTTCTCTCTCCTTTTCCTTTTTCCCGATTCTCGATCATTTTTCTTTTCTTTTGTGTTTATATAGACTTTATATTTAATAATATAAAATAAATATATTATTTTAAATGACTTTATATTTATTTTAAGTATAAAATAAATAACTGTATATAGACTATTATAGAGAAGGAGGAGCACTATTTAATAATTAAAAGTAGGAACAAAAAACTAATTTATATAGAATAAGATAATACCCAATCAGATAATATCTTTCTTCCTTTGTTTTGCGTTGCAGACCTTCTCTATCAAAATCAACATACCAAAAGATAATTATTGCATATATATATTGGTAGAAAAGAAAAAAAAAACATTGAAACAAATAAAATTTTTGAAATAAAAAGAAATACATATGAAAATATACCTTGTAAACAATAAAAAGAAGTATAATTGCCATGGGCAATATACTTCTCCTCTTCCTTCTCTTTCTCTTTTTCTCTCTCCTTTCTTTTTTTTTCTCGATTCCTAATCATTTTTCTTTCCTTTTTTTCTTTTTGATTTCATTATCTCGAGACCAACTACATCGTTTTGATCCCTAGAGCACAAAAAGAAAAATTAGTCATTTCCTTGTAAAATTTTAAACAACTCGACTGATGATGATTGAAATTTTAGAAAATAGCTATAGTAGATAAAGAAGATGAGATATAGAAAAGTCATGTCAAGGAAGAAAGTTTTTATTTATTATACTTTTGAAAGGGGAAAAAAAGAAAAAATTTTGAAAAAAAAAAGGTAGAGTAGATGTTTAATCTTCCAAGACTTTTTAACTCTCTCTTTTTGAGGCAATTAAATGAAAAAAACTCTTAAAGAACAACACTGATATGACAAGTAGAGAAAGACTAGAAGTCTAAACCATAGCAAAAAACTCTATCTTAGACTAGAACTCTAAACCATGGCAAAAAACTCTATCTTAGATCCTTACTTTTTAGCCTCCCCTTTTATTAGACGTAGTAGCCTAGATCTTCCTCCTCCTCCAAAAATAAAAGAAACCACTGCAAACAAATTCCAGTACCTCTATGAAGTAAACTATCAACCAGACTATGTTATGTATAGATGATTCCTTAACCAGTACCATGAACCTATACCACAACCCGTACAAAATCTTCAAATCCTTAACCAAGTCCATTAAACAACTTATCCATAAGCCAAGATAGATGGTAAAAGAATATGTCCAAGCTTCAAACTTTAGCCACCATATTCTGCTTGTTTTAACTCAAGAACATCTAGTAACCTAGAAATCCTATACGAGTTTCCAAAACGGTGGATTGACCAAGGATATACCCATATCCATTTTGGTGCAATCAGACTTGCTTTGACATATCATGTTGGAAAAGGCTTACTAGTGCTTGCCATAATAGCCGTACTAGACTCAAGGGTTTATGAATATAGATTTGCTTGCTTAGGGATGGTTTAAACCTTTCTCAATGTAGGCACTGTATTTGTAACCTTATTCCCAAACTTCAACATGGCTCTTGAAGACCCAACCTTACTGATAGCATTGAAAGTCCAAGTATAGATCTCATGTGTAGAAAATAGTGGAAGCCCAAGAAGCAACCTTTCACTTCCAACTCTATTACAGGATACAAGATCATGCACTAGATCTTGCTATTTCGAAGGAACCAGAGGCCCCACTAATTAAAATCAACTCTCAAAGTGGAACGACCACGTGTCTTCATATTCCTAGACAGACCACTCTAGATGGACTGAAAAGCTCATGCCTTCCACATGGGTAACAAATTATGAAAAGCAGATGAAGGTCTAAAAGACTATCAAAACATTAAAACCAACCTTCATCAAATTGCAAGATGGGGCCATCACCATCAAGTTTGATCATAAGAAAGACGAGGCACCAATAACTTTAGTCTTCTCAACACAATTCATAATCCAACCATGTTCAAGATCACTGCAAAGAATCCCAATCATAAGTTTCCAAACAAATGGAGACTTTATCTACATCTTCAAAAATGAAAATGGCCATTGTCCATGGGATATAAACTATTCATGTGATGGATGCCAAGATGACTGGTTCAACCAAGACAATGAACCAAGAAGAAGAAGAAAGAAAAAGTCCACCCAACAACAGCTTAAAGAGAGATACAAAGCAGGAGATCCAGAAATGGATCTTTTAGGTGAACCAACAGGAAAGTTTGAATATTGTGTACTATACTTGAGAAAACATAAACAAAGTTCCTTTGTTCCACCTTTTTCTACTCGATGTCGACCTCCATTACCTAAACCACCTCCAAGCTCTCCTTTTAAACAAACTTTAAAACAGAAGCCCAAATACCTTTATTGTTACAAGAAAGCCTTTTAGTGGATAGCAAAAGAGGACATCGAAAAAAGAAAAATGGCGAAATGTTCAAAACAAGCGAAAAGCTTACTAGCTTGTCATCCACTAGGTTTACCACAGATCTATATGGTGCAACAAGACACCAATCTAGCACAAGGCTCATATGAGGCAGAATTCCTTCATCTTCAAGAATTCTACAAAGATTAGTACATATATCTTCCTCAGATCCCAAACCCAACGGATCTGAATGCTCAATGAAGACAGATGAAAGCCTCAGCAGCTGAAGCAGTTCTTAACTGGCAAACCCAATATACCATTGCTTAGAACTCATCAATGCAAAGAATAGAGAGCAAGGTGAACCAAAAGTGAGTTCACTTTGACAAAAGTATTGGCTCACTACAAAGTATTATCCTTGATATCTAATCAAAGATTTCTACTTGTAGTTGCAAATACTCAGCTTGTAGAAATAAAACAGAGGTTAAAAGCCATGTAAAAGCAGCCGTCTTAGTCGCAAATCCAATAACTGACTCAAAATGTATTTACCCCAGCCATATATGTACCTTTTGAGCCGAAGCCATTCTTTGTTCCAATTACCCAATCACTTTCAGAGCCACGAGTAAGTCAACAAAGATCTGTTTTCACACCCATAACCCTAAAGCCCATTACTGAACCCATACATAATGGAATAAGCACAACAGAAAAATAGATCATGCAGTCCAGAAAAAAAAAAGGCCAAAGAATCTAAGAGGCCTAAACCTAAAAGGCTCTAGACTGAGCCCATGAAAAAGCCAAATAGCAAATAAATAAAGACCTTCCTCAACCCACAAAACCAAGAACTGGCATAGTCATAAATCCCTAAAGCTCATCATCCACAGCCTAATCACCTAGCCATCTCATATGCTATAGTAGCAAAAACATCTACACCATTTTTTTTAAAACCCCAAAACCAAATGATAATCTCCTCAATCCTAGAAGATGTAGCCAAAGAAAATCTTCCCATGATCATATCCATACAAGATGAAAAATCATCAAAATCATCAAAAGATTTTACAGACACCATAGATTCTTCCTTCTCTAAATAAGAAGATGATGTCTAGGATGATACTCACACTCCTGAACTAGAATGCCCACCAGTGTTCATGACAATTCATTATGTCTATGAATCGGAAGAAGAACCAAAAGTTCATAATCCGGATCTCTTTATGGATGCATTCCAAACACCTTAATATAGACATACTTACTCCAACAACTTCAAGTCCTTCACCTTCGATGACATTCCTCCAAAAAAATGGAGCATGAGATTCCAAGAATTCGTTACATAGGGAATGACAAAACTCTAGTTTGATCAAAATCTCACTATTCGGGATTTGATAATAAACTTCACCGCAAGATTCACAAGCATTCTAAAAAATTGTTGGGATACCGTTGATGAAGGAATGAAAAATGTTTGCTACAACTTGACCTCATTCTCATAGTTCATTCAAGACATCAAAAATGTCTTTTGTGGACAAAACAATTTTGAGCTCGAAAAGATCAGAGAAGAATTCTTCCAGTTAGGATGCTGTTCGCTTAACATCAAAGATCGTAATCGCCACTATCAACAATTTTTAAGATACTTTTATCTTTTTGGTGGCCATCATGATCTTAATCTCAAGTATTAGTTTATTGATCCAGTCCCAGACGATCTTCGAGATAGAACCAAGATTGATCTTGAAACACAAAAGATCACATTAGAATTGTTCTCATTGGTGATCTTTACAAGCTTATGCTCAAATCTCTTAATAAAATTTGTCATCAACATGAGTATATTTAAAAAGTTCTTCACAATTCTGAAAGGTACAAGACCACATGTTCAACACCAAAAGGACTTCAGATCAAGTGCCAAAATGATGACAACTGTACGTGGCATTCTAATAAAAAGAAGTCCCACTTTAGAAAATTCAACAGATTCAAATCTAGTAATCTCACTGAAAGACTAAGAAGAAAGAAATTCTTCAACAAGTCCATAAACAAGTCTTATAGAAAATTCAAATATGTGGCAGAAAGAAGAAGCAAGGTAAAGCAAAATCCAACAAATGTTTCCTTCATGGAAAAACATGTCATTTTGCCAAACAATGTCCAGAATTAGATAAGAAAATTGTCAAAATGATCTAGGATATTGCCATTGCTTAAGGAATCTAATTCTCAGATGATGATGATCTTGAATCAATATTTTTGTTAGATGTTAAATAAGACTTTTACTTACTATTCATTACTCAACTATTGATTCAGAAACATTAGAATCAGACTCAGACTCCTCCACTGAAGAAAATGATGGCTATGATTTTTTAGACTGTATGGCCATTCAGACAGTCCAAACCATAAAATCAACTTGGCGCAATAAAGTCTGAGTCCAACTCATTCCAGAAATACAAGCCATCCAGTTTCATAAA
Organism: Microcos paniculata; assembly: GCA_030664755.1. NCBI lineage: Eukaryota > Viridiplantae > Streptophyta > Magnoliopsida > Malvales > Malvaceae > Microcos > Microcos paniculata. The sequence continues at coordinate 3,159,161 of CP131463.1, forward strand.
ATCCCACTTGCCTCTGTCAAAATCTACACAGACTCACACTCATATTCAGGTCACTGTATTCTTTGATACAAGTACAGCCTAAACCATTGCAAACCCAAACATCCTACCCTCCTCATACTGGAAAAAGCAAAAGAATCATTACTACAAGACAGCTGACCGAAAAGTCTTTGTTACTGATTATGTTAGTAAGAAAATATTAATCCAAATCCTCTTAAATTTGTTTCATTCCTATTAGTCAGATCCTCTTTACCCGAAAAAGATCTCATTATTGGGTTCAATATTTTACTCAATATTAAAGGTCTTAAGCTTAATGGCAAAGGCGTGAAGTACAAAGGAAAATTTATGCCTTTGGCAACAATTGCCAAATATGTTTGCTTTAACTTCACAAGCAGATGCTTTGAAGAGGTAAAGCAACGGTTAGTCCATATTTTCTGTGCTGAAAACCATTCAAACTCCTTAAAAAATGCAACAACCATTTGTGGAAAAACTCAGAATTCTTTTTCTCCTTTCCTTTTAAAAAGGACAAGTCTGCAAAACCAGCCAAGGCCAGTAACTCAAGAATGAATCCAAACCACCTAAAATTAGCCACTGAAACAAGCACGAGGAAAACTCAGACTTGTAATAATTACAAGCCTTTGAACCAGTTCCTGATAGATGAAAAATTTCCTTTACCCAATAGGAAGACACTGTTTGCCTACTTGTCAAATGCATAGCTATTTTCCAAATTTAACCTCAAGGCAAGTTTGAGGCAGCTAGGTATACAGCCTAAGGACAGATACAAGATAGCATTCTGCATCCCACATCACCACTTCTAGTGGACAATAATGTCCTTTGGACTAAAGACAGCTCTATCACTATTCCAAAAAAAACAATGACAAGAATCTTTTGTCCAATCATCGACAGTACTCTCATTTATATCAATGATATCTTACTGTTCTCACCTGATGTAGACAGCCACACTTAGTTATTGACAAGATTCCAAAAGATAGTCCAAGACTACAGAATCATGTTGTTAAAAAGAAGATGACAATAAGAGTGTCAGAAATAGACTTTCTAGGCATGCATCTAAAAGAAGGAAAGTAGGTGGCATAGCCCCACATAGGTCAAGCCCTACAGGACTTTCTTGATGAGAATCTCATGCACAAACAAATTCAACATTTTTTTGGAATTGTCAATTACATGTCAACTTTCCTTTCTAATCTTATCGAAACATCAAATCTGCTCAAAGAAATGCTCAAACAGGGCCCACTTCAATGGTTTTAGAAGTAGACATCTGCCGTCAAAACACTTAAAGCAGCCTCACTCTCACTGCTGACACTTCAAATCCCATCTAATGGCACAAGAATCCTAAAAACTGATGCTAGCAATAAATACTGGGCAATAATACTTCTTGAAGAAAAAAAATGGAAAAATACACATCTATGGATACAAGAGTGGACATTTTAAAGATTCTGAAATCCCCGCCACTTTACTTTCAAAGAAATCTTAGTTGTGAAATATGGTATTCAAAAATTTGAATTCCATCTCATCGGTCATCACTTCTTTGTGGAACTTGACATGTCAGCCTTTGATCAGATGCTTGAAATAAAAAAGAAAACTGTTCCAAACCCGTAGCTGTTAAGATGGTCATAGTGGTTTACTCGGTATTCCTTCATTACTAGGTATATAAAAGGCAAGCAGAACCTTATTCTAGATATGCTATCCAGACCTTCTCAATCCCATTGCCAAAAAGAAAAAGAAAAACCACTTCCTTTTAAAATCATCCCTGTTATAGCATAAATCATGAATTTCTCCAAGTTTTTCACACTAAGAACCTCTTCTTATCCACAAAAACAGCCAAAACCAAAAGCAAGAAAGGCTCCCAAACACAAAACGAAGTTAGTCCAAGTCAATAAAAACTCCTTTGCCCATATGCCAACACGTATTCCCCTAATTGATTCCAACCTAAATACTGACTTACAGTTTCCTCCAGAACTTGTGGAAGTAATCTCTTCAGGTACGTTTAATACAAGTGCATATGCCCATATGCTAAAATATCAATCTTAAATCCTGAGAAGAGAAGGGTACATATCCATAAGGCCCATTAAAGTAAATCCTTGATATCCTTTTGTCAAACCTTTACTTTTCCCAAAGGAACACTAGATAGTATTTCTTATAGAAACCTTCTGTTTTCTTTGGTATATGTGCCATCTATATTTTATTACCATCGAGTTCCCTTATCCACTTCTAAAATAGTCCTTCCAATGGATTCAAGATGAAACTGTCCCAATAAAAAATATTCCTAGGCCTTGGGCCCATTTAGACCCTTGCCATCAAACTTGTTTTTCACTTGGTTCAAGCCCATTCTTATTTGGGCTACAATGGTTTGAAACCTGTGAAAAATATAATAATCTTCATGGAGACATCCATATGATTATTATTTTTTGGAAACCATATAGTGTCCTTATAGGAAGCCTTAAATATTTTCCCTTATATCCAAATCTATAATGCCTTTCCATAGTCTCTTTGTTCAGAACCTGAGCTCTGTCCTTAATAATACAAAGAATTTCAAAAAGTAATCTGTGAGTTAAATGGCGCAATCCCATCTCCATACGCCAACACAGTTGAGTTCGGCATTCCTGATCATTACCTAGAAGTATACAAAGCTTAAGTTGCCATTGATAAATTAGTCTATGATGACTAGTTTATGGGGCCATTCAATAAACCATTATCCATTGATGCTCACTATTATCTTGCTCGGCTTGTTCCAACCCCATGGAACCCATTATGGTAAATTCCAAAAATCACAAATTACACTCCTCTGCCAGAAAATCCATTTGAAGGAATTGAAGACTTACACGATCCAAATGAAGTTGTCTTTTTTGCAGACAATGATGACCCTAAATTCACTATTCTAAATAAGCTTAAGAGACCTCCCAATCTCAGACAAAATGTCGAGAAATGACACCAGTCCATCACAATTTATAAGAACAAAAGAATAGACCAAAAACCTAAATATAGGAGATGGATCAGGCAACAATAACCAAGAATCATTTGAATACTATAATCTATACAAACATATGAGAAATCTAAAACTATCAGACCTAAACTTCCTAGACTTCCAACTCCCAAAACTCACACTAGAAGAAATTTAGTACTATGAAAACAAGATGTCTTTGAAAAAAAAAATATTCTAACAAAATCAGTGACTCTTCAGACCCCAACAACCATACCAAGCAGTCCAGATATTCCAAGATAGGGGTATGATTTCACCTCTAGAGCAGATAATAACCATCTAAATTTCCCATGGGATGAATAATAAAATAAATAATGTAAATGTGCTAAGTGTGTAATAATGTCAGCATGACATCACTAGGATAACATCATGCTTTAGTTGTACCTAAATCATATGACTACTAGTTTGACCAATAGTTGGCTTTTAAAAATTTAGGTCCAACTACTAAGGGTAGTTTAATCTTTTTAAGTCTGTGTAGTTGTAATAGTGTTTGAAGCTTGTCTATAAATACCCATGCATAGTAAATTATTTAACACAACTTTGATTTCCTTTTCCTTCCTTTTGTAAGATGTTCTCTCAATGAAAGATATGTGTTTCTAAAGAAATTCTCTAGTTCTTTATTTACTTTAGTGCCTAGTGGAATTCAATCTTAGTTGTTCGTTCTTACTACTACTGCACCTAGTATGTAATGTCAGGAGTCATATGCTGACACTCCTGGACCTAGTCCATATGTGTCAAGTTATTATTTATTAATTTCCTAAGTGGTATGGGGAATTGGAGTGCATGAAATTTTGTTTTGAACCCTCTTTTGACCCTAATTATACTCCAAAAGACCTTAATTAGATTCTAGAGTGGCTTAGGCACGTCGAAAATCAAAATATGGACCAAACGAAGGAAGAATGAGTGAATTGGAGAAGAGGGAGCCAGGTCCAGTGTTGGACTAGGTCGAATCCAGTGCCAGACCTAACATTTTTAAAAGGGGCTACCCTAACCACCTCTTAAATACTCTCTAAATGCCTCTAAAAAAAAATCTTAAACCTCTTAAGCTCAGAATAAAAAATTATAAAGAAAAATGTAAAAAAGAGCTCGGAGGAGCCACAATCGCTGCCAGATAGATCTGGCCATATTTCATGATCCGATCGACGGATTAAGATGAGATTTTAGTATGTTGTAGTAGAATTATAGAGCTTTCCAACACTAACATTGCCTTAATCCATGCCCTAGATTGAAAGTTATGAGCTTTCAAATTTAGGTGTTAGTTTTTAAGTGTTAAATGGAGCTAGGTTAGAAAATTGTGAATTTTGAGCCAATGATTCCGAGATTGGTCTCTGTTAAGATGTTGTGTTTTAATTTGTAGGTTGATTCATGGTGAAAGGAGGAGAAAAAGTGTCGGAAGAAGGGGAAGAAACCCATGTTTTGGTTTTTTAGCGACATCTCCTGTGCTAGAGTGAACCATTCGCGTGAGAAAGTCAATTTAGGCAGCCAAAATGGCCATGCCAACCAGATCCCGCATGGGACCCATCCTAGGTCTTGGGTGCATTTTTGTAATTTTGCCTAAAAAGGCCTTTTTTGACCAGAAACCTCCCCGAACACTTTTTTAAACCCCGTATCACTTTCAAACCTTAGTTTTCAACACATTAGAGCCCCAGAATCATTTAGGAGAGGTTGATTTAGGTTTCTAATGCTTTTTTTACTCATATTAGGGTTTCTGCTCAATCAAGTATAGCGACACTCCGGACGTCAATCATCCTGGAACCTTTGGGAGTATACGAACCTTCCAATACTATAAGTGGCTTAGATTTCATTGCTTAGCCATTAGGGTTAAACATTTTCAAAAAGTTTAAAATATAAAATGATTTTCAAATTGTTTTGGGATGTGGATAATCCACCATACATACTTTTATCTTGTTTTATACCAATTTATTGGGCGGGATGATTTTAAAAAATTATAAATGTTTAATTATATTTATATTTTTGTTTATGATGATGATGATAATGATATGTGAGATGAGTGATTAAGATAGGATCTCGGTGCTCTAATGTAAGTGGCTTCAAGGGAGGGAGAGGGGACCGAGCGGGGCATGCTCCGATTCCTATGGATTGCCTGAGTAAAGGGGCACGGGAGCGAGATTTAGATATCAAAATGAAGGCCTTAGACAAGGGGAGTGGAGAGATGTCTAGGTCTTGTAGCTGTGCCCACCCACAGCGAATGTCACCATCGAGGGAATGAGCTAGAATGAGAGAGAGAAATTAATGTTTTAAGTTAAAAGAGATAGCCCTCAACACAGTAAGGCTTATGATCATCACGAGGTCAAGCCTTCAGTGTTCTAATGCCAGCCTATTTGAGAAATTATTTTATTTAATTTATTCATTTATTATTAGTTTATAAAAAGATTTTGGGAAAGGATTTTAAAAATAAAATAAATTGTTTTATAACTTTTTTGGACTCACTCGTTTCCCTTATAACCTTTAGTGGATATTCATTGAACCTCTGTTACTCACCTGTAGCCAACTTTATTGAATGTAGCTTCCGCGTGCGAGGATTAGTGGCATATAGGAGTTTTTTTGGATTCCACAGCTTAGGTATTCCTTTAATTTAAATTGATTTAATAAATGATTTTATATTATAAATATTATTTCTAATTAAAGATAAGTTTTAAATTGTTTTACAGTGATGGTATCAAATTCTATGCCTTGCAGTGTTTTGGGATGCGTGGTGATCAACACGTACTTTAAGACAGCACGACGGTTGTCACGTGGCCAGGCTGGTGGGTTCGGGGCATGAAAATTTGAGTGCTATCAAAGCTTGTAAATTATTTTAAAGGTTTTCAAAAATATTTTCAAAGAATTTTCAAAGAATTTTTATGTCACGCCCCGACCTGGAAGGTCGGCCATGTGGCAACCGTCGCACTACCTTGAAGTACATATCGGCTGGTCATGCACCTGAACCAGCGCAAGGCATGAATTGAGTATCTTCGCTGCAAAATAATACTAAAATTTTAATTAGAAATCATTTAGTAAAATAATTTACTATAAAGAAGTACCAGTGGATTGATTCATAAGAATACCTACGTAACGGAAACTACTACTCCTAAGCCACCGATGCCTCTTAATGAGCCTCTGATCTACATGCTATCCTTCTACGCGAATCTGCATCCAACAATGTTGGCTACAGGTGAGTGGCAGAAGTTCAGTGAATCTCCAACCGAGGTTAGGGAAACAGGGGTAATCCAAAATATAATTAAAAAACAAATACTTTTATTGTCAAAATCTTTTCTTTTCTCAAAACTCTTCTTAGATTCTTCAAATAAAAATCTAATAAAAATCAATTTAAATAAAATGAATAACTTAAATAGGCAGGCCACAAATACACTGAAGGCTCGACCCGTCGATCGTATGCCTTACTGCACTGAGGGCTATCTCTCATTTTTTCTTTCTCAATTTTTGATATTTTTCTTTCTATAGCTTGTTCCTTTGGTGGTGTCAGTCGCTGTGGGTGGAACACAGCTACACACGAGCCCTGGTGAGTTTCCCTACGCACCTCTCCTAGGGTCTCACACTCATCGTGCCCCTCCATAGGCGATCCAAGCTACTTCATTGCATGCATGTCTCGCTAGGTCCACTAGCTCTCTCTCATCGGAGCATCGAGATCCACTCAGTCACTCATCTTGCCTCTTATCATCATCAAATATCATATATATATATATATATATGTAAAACATATAAAAATAAACACACACACACACAAGCCTTTATATTTTCATTGGAAATCATCCTACCCTCTAAGTGGGTATATAATACAGTAAGTGTGTGTGGTGGATTACCTGTATCCCAAAACATTTATAAAACATTTCAAAATCATTTTATAATTTGAAAACACTTTACCCTAGTGCGCAAGTAATGAAATCTAAGCCACTCACAATGTTGGGAGGTTTGTATAGTCCCAAAAGATCTACGTAGCTAAATCTCTAGAGCATCGTCGCACTCAATTGTCTGAAACCCTAATTACACAGAAATTCGTGTTAGCATTCATAATCAACTATGAATGCACCTATGAGGCTCTAGCATGACCTAAGATTATGTTTAGATGTGTTTCGAGGCTTAAAAAAGTGTCCAGGAAGGTTTTGGGTCAAAATCAGACACTTAGTGTAAAATTACCATTTTACCCCTAGGGCAAAAGTTGACTCCTACTCAAGACTAGACCAAGTCCCGCGCGGACTTGGTTGGGTGGCCAATTCAGTCATCCAAGGTCACTCTCGTAGGGGAGACGTGGAAAAAAGTCTCTCCCACACGAGAGTGACTCGACTCCCACGTTGGAGACGCTCCCAAGGCTTAGGAATCGAGCCTTTTCCTGAGTTTTTTAGCTTGTTGCTCCATGGCTTGGCCTAACAATCGATGCAAGCAACCCATACGTCTCCTATGACATGTTTACTGAAGCAAAAATGAGAATCATAAGCTCAAAGTTCCTAAATCTCAAATCTAAACTAAAATTTAACTAAAAAGTTTAACCTAACTTTGAGCTGAGATCTCTTTTAAACCAATACATGGAAATACGTAAAAACAAAGAAAAACATAGATTAAGGTGAGTAGGATAACATACAAAGATCTCACCTTGATTCATTTGTTGGTTTGTTCGGATCGACCAAAAGTTAGAAATTGCTCTGAGAGAGCAAAAGAGAGGAGAGGAAGAAAGGGAGAAGAGAAAATAAGGGGGAGAGCTTTGCTCCCCTTATTTATAGGCAAGTCTGCCACCGGGCCTACTCGGACCCCTAGCCAGACTTTCTCCCTTATTTTCAACCTCTCCTAATCTCGATCATTGGCCTAATCCATGAACCTCTTCACCAATAGATATCCAATCCATTGGTTATGGACTTAAAGAAAGTTCAATTAGTGCTTCCATGCATGGTTACTTAGCTCATCTTCCAACTCCGTCTTATCCTAAGCTTAGCTTCTCTTCATAATTAGATACATCCGAACCGATGTATTATTTGAGTAATACACCGTTTTATACTATTTCATTTGTACGAAAAAGTTGAACTAGGTCCGGATGTGTCATTCTAAAAGATTTTAAACCATTTTTAAAACCAGTGGATAACTTAGGGCATAAACCCCTAAGTTCAAGTGACTTAGTGAAAGTTCACTTGGCCGTACTCTAAACCCCTTAGCCTTTCCTTGGAATTCTTCTTAGTAAATGATGCCACCACTTAGGATATTCGAATATGGATTCTAAGTGAGCACCTACCAACCCCATTATCTCGAAATTCATGAAAGTGGTAGGGTTATAGGGAAAGCATGAGACTAGTCCTCCGAACTACCTATATCTCTCCTCACCAATTAGGTTAGATTGTAATGTGATCTTTAAGATGCAAGGTAGATTAAGTTATCTATTAAAACCCTAATCGATCTTCTTCTTCTTTCCTTATTTATTTTGAACATCGATTCGTTCGAAATCTTTAGAATCTTTTAGTAAGTATGTTATCGATTGTACGTATGAAGAGCATAACGAGTAAGAACAAACTTCATAAGATGAAAAGAGAGAAGAACGGAGCAATAAGGCATAAGACTTGATGAACTTACCAAGACAAGGAGTTCAAGCATGATAGGAGATAGAAGGTAGATACCAGGCAAAACCCTAATTTTTAAACCCTTCCATCCTTAGTGAATCGGTAAAACGATTCGATAGCCCTACCTGACCTGAAAACCCAAATCCATTCCTATCACTCCCTAACATACGAGTTTTGGGAGTTTGTGCCCCAAATTGTTTTCGAGGTACAATAAGAAGTAACCCTAATCCCTTACCTTAAGAACCAAGTCCAATATAAGGACTTAAAACGTGACTAAACCGAGTGATGACTTAGTGATAGGAGTAATTTATATATATATTATGGATTAATTTAGAGCCTAAGTTATACGATTCATTTGTAATTTATGTTATATCTTAGATTATTCCCTTCACTTTAGTTAATATTTGTTTTGTAGGAATCCTAGCCAAACTTAGAGAATTTGAACAGAATTATGAGGAGTATTGGAAGGAAATTGGATGAAGCCTTGCAATGTGGGAAAATCAAGATATTGATTTTCATGGAAAGTCAATAAGTCAAAGCTAAAAGGAACAAGCCAAACACAAAGTAAGAAAGGGAGCATGAGACGTGAGAACAAAAGAAAAGAGCAAGTCAGCTTATGTCATATGGAGCTAAGCAAAGAAGACAATCATGAAGCTGATTTGAAATAAAAGTGTCGAGCAATAACGGCACCAGATGAAGAGTGAAATGGCGTCACTTCTTATTTTTGGAAAAATCTTGCAGTAACGTCTCAGATTTGATACGGGCTTAAAATTAGATTGAAACGGTATCGTTGTTCATTCGATTGGCAGTTTAAGGACACCACTCATTGGACCAATTAGTTGGGCTTTGGACTCATGTGTTTTATTTTAATTAAAAGTTCAAGTCATGTAAATACTCTAGTTAGCTAGTATAAATACCTAGTTTTAGTTCTAGATTTGGGACCTTTTGGAAGATTTTAGAATGAGAGTATTTTAGACGGCAAGGATTCAAAGGGAGAATTTCTTCTCTTTAATTTCTTTACTTTTGAATTTGTTTTATTTATTATGTTTTCTTTTCAAATCATGAGTAGCTAAATTCTTTGTTAGGGATTTGGGTAGATTTTCTAGGGGTTTTAATTTAATTATTGCATGAATTGATTTTCTGGGGTTAAATCTATTTTCTTTATTCTTAATACGTTTTATGTCTGGCCAACATAGAATAGGTTTTTGAAATTGTATGAAGGCCCGAGGGGTGAAGTATAATTCGTGCACTAGGAAAATAGATGCAATCTAATTGGATATGAGAGTAATTCAATTTATGTTGATAACTGTTAAACCCCTTCTTATTGCTTAATTTAGGATTTAAGATCACTCCTCTTTATCCTACTTTTATACTGGGTGGCCTAAGTTAGCTCAATTTTGCTTTGTAGGTGTACTTAAAAGGGAAAATGAAGTTTGAACTAAAAAAAAGGGACAAATTCCATGATTAAGTGAACAAACATGCAGAGCCGTCGACGGGTAACAATGTAGACGTCAACGGCTGCTCGAGAAATGAACAACGGGATCACTTGCACCTACATAGACGTCGACGGACAAGCTACTTGATGACCATGATTCTGGAATCCAAAGCAACCGTCCACGGATTGAAGTTGGACGTCCACGGCCAATATTTCCAGGGAGTTCATCATGCCAGATGTCGACGGCTAGACATTAGACGTCGACGGGTCGAAGTTTCTGACTTCGAATACTTAAAGGTTGAACACTTAGACGTCGACGTGCACATCTTTAGACGTCGACGAATCAATCGAGCTGGGAAAAATATGAAGAAAACAAGCAGAGACGTCGACGGGCAGACACTTAGACATCTTCAGCTAACAAAGTCAAAATGTCGGCAGACCCACTTAAATGCTGTCATTCCACTATCAAACTCTTGAAAAACATATCCCGGGGATTCAGTGGAGAAGAGCCATAACTAAATCCCCAATTTCCTCAGACTTGTCTCCCTCTTTTCCTTAATGGCCTCTACTTTAGTTTATTTTATTCTTAGGATTCCTTACCTCATCTGGAAGGAATTATTGAGGAGGAGTGGGCTGTGGGCTGGTAGCTGGAGGCAGAGAGCCGAAAGGGAGAAGAGGCAGCTGGATAGGAGGGTTGGTTCATTTTTTAAGTTTGTGTCTTGGTTGGGTTTTTCTCATCTTGTTATTTTCGTTTAAGCAAAACTCTATAACTCCAATCTATTATAAGATTCGATCACTTTTTCTGCATTTGTGAGATTCTTGTTCTTAATGCTTTCTTGTTCATTGATTGTTCTTCTATCTCTTAAGCTTTAAAGATGATTATCATGTTTATTATTTTGTCTTTTGGATTGCTGAGTTAATTAGTTGCAAATAATTGATTGATTAGTTCATTAGCATGCTAATCTTTGGATTCCAATGCTAGAGTTTGGTAATTTCTTAGAATTTGAGTAGCAAGAGGATGTTTTTACATCCAAAGAGATTTGAAGATGCAATTGGAATAATGAATGTTGGGTTTGTTATTGATTGTTGTTAACTTTTACCTTTCCATTGCTTATTGCTCTTCTAGGCTTGAATTTGGATTGCTAGAATCCAAGTTAGTCATAAGAGGAAGGATTAAAAGTGAACCTAGATTCAAGGTTAATCAACATTAGGAAAGGTCTATGGACTTGAAGCTGGTTTCAAATCGATGAGGTTAACTAATTGATGAGAAGAATGTTTGATTAGTGAATCAATGATCAAGTGCTAGGTTAAAAGATTGATCATATAATAGATTGGAGGCTTTGTTTTATCATATATTGCATTATTATTGTCATTCTTGACAAATCCTCACATATTATTTCCAACACCGATATAAAACTCCCCTTTAATTTATTGTTTAGTTTGATGTATGCTTAGAAAGTAGTGTGAAATAGAATAGCCTTTCCTCGTGGGATCGATCCTTGCTTACCCTACTACATAGTAGATTAGTAAGGTTAAATTTTGTTGTGATACGACGCGCAACAATAACCATAATTGAATTAGGGTCATGGAGAAACTAATTTAATTATAATCTAAGGTTCTTAATTTCTTAGCTAATTAGTTTATGCACCATGAGGTGGTAATCACTTAGTTAGGAAAGCTTAGGATGATTTGAGAGGGCTCCTAAGTAGATTAGTGATTGTTATTTTAACCTTGATAATTAAATTCATATATAATTAGATTAAATACCTAGAAGAAAAGCCTAAACCCTCACATATTTAATATTGATTTCCTCTTAATTATTTGCTTGTTTAAATTGAGTTCTTAGTTTAATTAATTTTTATTCTTCTTTAATTAGTCAATTTTACTATTTCTTTTAATTAAATTTCCTCTTGTTCTTGATTAAACTTTAATAGAATTAGGTTATTTCTCAAGTCTTCGTGGGATTGATACCTTGGAATATTCCAAGCTTTACTACTTGATTTCTGTTCTCTTGTAGAAAAATCCCGATTACTTAGGTTGTCACTTGAATTTGCGAATCGTCATTTATATCAAAGACTTGGTGGTAATGAAATGAAATGAAATGATGAGAATAGGGGAAAAAAAACCGGAGTCAAGGATGAGAAACGTCAAGAAATGTTAGAAGTAAGTTAGGCAACTAAATGACAAAGATAAAAGGCCGACATAAATGCAAGTTAGGTATTATGGAAAGTGGCCACAAAGGAAAGATTGGTAAGGGAATGGTCTAGAGTAAAATGAAAGGATAAGAAAGAAGAGCGATGGGAGAAACCCTATATCCATGTGGTTAACGAGTAGTAGACTCTTCATTACTTGTCCAAACATTAGATACCTATGAGAGAAATTTAGGCCAGGGAGAAGCAAAATCAAGATCATTTGGATTCATGGAGGATTAGAATTCAAGGTTTTGAAAGGCTAGGCAAACAAGAAAAGAAGGAAGACACAAGGAAGAAACAGAGAATTATTGTCAATTCAATGTTAAGCGAGCAAGCAGACACTACAAGAAAAAGGCTAAATAGCCACAGAAAACAGGGACGGATTTTTCCGTCCCTAATTTTAGCAACGGAGTTTGCAACGGAAAACAAAATCCGTCCCTAAATCCGTCGCTAAAGAGTAGAACGGAGAAATAGGGATGGTAAAATAATGCGTACCAAAATCCGTTGGAAAATTAGGGACGGATTTAGGGAGGGAATAAATTAGGGACGGAATTAGGGACGAAAATTCGGGCCAAAAAAATGGAAAAATTTGGGGACGGATTTAGGGACGGTTTTAGGAACGTATTTAGCGACGGATAGAGTGAGATAAATGGATGAATATCTGCCTTATTTTTGGGACGGATTATAAAAATCCGTCCCAAATGTCAGCAACGGAAAAAATATATTTGGCCAGCCAAAACGGTGCGTTTTGACTGGCCATGTTTTTAGGGTTCTGCACTTAGCAGAACCCTCATTTTTTCCACCTCCATCCCCATCTTCTTTCTTCTTTCTTCTTCATTCTCTCAATTTTCCCATAAGAAAATGGTAGTAAAAGTCAAGTTTTGTGTTGATTTGGTGGAAATCAAGGTAATATCTTCAAATCTCTTTGTATATGATTTTATTTTGATGATTAACATATGTTATAAATTAAGGAATTAGATAATATTCAGATTTTGATGATTATTTTTAAATTTGACTGTTAAGTTTTGGTGATTTTTTCCTTATGTTAGTGTAAAAGTGTTAGATTTCTTTGAATGTTAATTGATGAGGATTGTAAAATTGTTAGATTTCTGTGAATGTTAATTGATGAGGGTTTAGGTTTATTATGATGCTTATTAATTTAATTATGTATACGTTACATAAACTAATTAAAATTGAATTACATAATTGTGAGTTTATTTATGATTTGGTTTAGGTGTAATATTTATTTCGTTGTGTATAATTGTTTTTATTAATTGTAACTTAGTATTTGATATTAATACGATTCACATTTCGATTATTGTAATTGTAGAACTTTGATTGAACGGAATTACTTTTATTGCATTTGTTAAGTATTATTTAATTGCAAGAACTTACATTAAGTATCTTGTTTTATATTGTGTGCAATGTAGTTTTTATTTCGCTTAAAATGACCAAATATAATTGAGTTGAAAAATGTAAAAGGAACTTCTTCATATATTTCATAATTCATTGTAGATTTTCATTGCAGTTGTTAACAGTATCGAATAGGGTTCGAGGATAATAATCGAACTAAATTTGTGGGATATTTGACAGGAGAAATGGAAGAGTTGATATGCAGTCGACAATGGATGTATCATCGGAAGGAACCAGGACAGAAGGATGTAACCGACGAGTTTATAGCTGGTGTTGGAGAATTCATTAGTTGGGCATCAAGTCAAGACGCGTCTTGGAAAAATGGGGAAAAAATTCGTTGTCCCTGCACTAAGTGCAATAATATGCACTTCTTTTTACCAATGAGGGTTGCACAACATTTAATACTACGTGGATTTAAGGAGCATTATTGGAATTGGGTTAGTCACGGAGAACCATTGTGTAGTATTGAGAGAAACGAGCAGCAGCAGCACGAACAAGTGTCATTACCAGATGAGATGTCACATTGGGGTTGCTATAATGACATGACATGGGATCAGCGTATGGTTTTTGATGCTGCACGATCGAGCTTTGCCCAAAATAATGAAGACGAGCCCGAACCGAGTGGAGAAGCAGCAAATCAGTATGGATATGAGCAAGATCCATTCACAGAGCAACCTGTGACACAGTTGGATGACAAGTGGTTTGACATCGTGCAAAATGCGGATCGACCATTGTTTGAGGGGTCTAGTGAGTCACAGTTGTCTTTTGCTTCCACCTTGTTAAATGGGAAGTCGGAGTTTAACTTGTCTGAAGGTGCATTCAATTATTTTTATGATGCCATCAGGAAAGTATTGCCGGAGGAAAATAACTTTCCTCCAAACTATTATCAACATAGGAAAACCATTAATGAATTAGGTTTACCTGTGGTAAAGATTCATGCGTGCAAGAATGGGTGCATGTTGTACTGGAAGGAACATTCATACTCTGATTGCTGTCAGTTTTGTGGTGAACCTAGATTCAAGGACACCGATCGACGTAGGGATAGAACTCGTAAAAGAATTCTGACAGCCATTTTGAGATACTTGTCACTGACTCCCCGGTTGCAACGGTTGTACCATACCACAGGCATAGCTGAACAAATGACGTGGCATGCTACACATGAAGCTCAAGATGGGGTTATGTGCCATCCATCCGATGCCGAGGCATGGAAGCATTTCGACAGGACATATCCTGATTTTGGTTCAGAAGCTCAAAATGTTAGATTGGGATTATGCGCAGATGGTTTTGCACCGTATGGGCAATTCAGAAGGACCTATTCTTGCTGGCCAGTTATTGTCACTCCTTACAACCTTCCTCCGGGTACGTGCATGAAGAGCCCTTACATGTTTTTAACATTGATCTGTCCGGGTCCAAAAAACCCGAAGAAAAACATAGACGTATTCTTGCAACCTCTGATTGATGAATTGAAACAATTGTGGGAAGATGGGATCTCGACATATGATGCTTCGAGGAATGAGCATTTTCGCATGAGGGCTGCTCTTATGTGGACCATTAATGATTTCCCCGCTTATGGCATGCTATCCGGGTGGAGCACTGCTGGAGTACTAGGATGTCCTGTATGTATGCAGGAGAGCAGAGCATTCGTGCTTCCACATAGTAGGAAGGCGACTTATTTTGATTGCCACAGGTGCTTCCTTGACTCGGATCATCCGTACAGGAACGATAAGAAGTCTTTCCGCCGTGGTCGAGTTGAGAGGATGGCTGCACCACCAAGGTTGACAAGGGAAGAAATATATGGACACGTTTGGCATTTGCCCACAGCTATGGATGAGCCGATTAATATGCCTGAATATTATGGCACCCATCACAAACGGACTAAGAGGAGTATTTTTTGGAATCTTCCTTATTGGAAAACAAACTTGATTCGCCATAACCTTAATGTTATGCATATTAAGAAGAATGTTTTTGATGCAGTGTTCGGAACTGTCATGGACTTGAAAGGCAAATCAAAGGACACTTTAAATGCCAGAAAAGATATCAGTGCTATATGCTTTCGAAGTTCAATTGCAGTTGATCCTGAAAGCGAGCAACGCACCAAACCTAAAGCTATCTATAATTTGTCCAAAACACAGAAGACAACTATTCTGAGATGGTTGAGGAATTTGAAGTTTCCCGATGGGTATGCCTCAAATATTGGGAGATGTATTGACATGAATGAAGAAAAGGTTTCCGGCATGAAGAGTCACGATTGCCATGTCTTTATGCAGAGACTGCTTCCAATTGCATTCAGAGAGATGTTGCCTCATAGTGTGTGGAACCCTGTGACCGAACTTAGCCTCTTTTTTTGGTGCATATGTTCGAGTATGCTGAACATTAATAAGGTTCAAGATTTGAACGAGAAAGTTTCGATCATTCTTTGTAACTTGGAGAAGGTCTACCCTCTAGCCATGTTCGATTCAATGGAACACGTGGTTGTTCACTTGTCGTACGAAGCATTAGTTGGAGGGTCGGTTCAATTCCGATGGATGTATCCCTTTAAAAGGCAAACTAACAACTTTTTTATTTTGAGGACACCTGATAATTTGAGTGTTCATAATTTTGTTGAACAATGTGTATACGTGCATCCTAATACATATTTGTTTAATTGAATTCATATAGGTTCCTTCACCAACTAAAGAAGACAATTCGTAACAAGGCTCACGTTGAAAGATCAATTTGCGAAGCTTACATTGCACAGGAATTTAACTACTTCACGCAAAATTACTTTAATTCTGACGTGTATTGTCACACGAAGCGATCCAGGCGCAATGATGAAGGATTAGCCAATGAGTCTCTCAAACCGTTCTCCATTTTTAACTATCCAACCCGATTTCAGGGTAAGGAGAAAACGAAGTGGCTTGGTGAGAAAGAACAACGTGTAGCGCACACATATGTTTTGCGAAATTGTCCGGAGGTGCAACCCATCCTTAAGTAAGTTAATAGCAGTTTTTCCCAAGGAAATCGTTTATTTCATTATATGTAGTTTGTTTCACTTATACCGATCTATTTTTACCCCAGCTCCTTTGTCCAATATTATCGACATAATGGATTCAATCAGCGTACCATTGATGATTCGATTGACACCCATTTCGCCGATTGGTTCAAGTGATATGTTAGTATAGTTCGATTTTGATAATTAAACTGTTTAGAGATTTGTAGAGATTTAAGGGTATTAGTTTGATTATTCTAACTCCTGCATTATCACATACAGCTTGATGCACCGGTTAATCGAGCAAAGCATATTGATGATTTATAGGTGCTTATGCTACTTGCTTGGCCACCTTCAGGGAAGGCAACCTCTTGGCCCGATGTGTTTATAAACGGGTATAACTTCCACACTCTTCAACGTGGAGCTGGCAAAACAACAATGAATTGGGGTGTTTGTGTTCGAGGCACAAATACGGACGATCTTGCCACCAGTTATTATGGCCTCCTGAAAGATGTTTTGGTCCTTGACTATAATTCTTCTGACAGCATGACCATAGTTGTTTTGTTCGAGTGTGATTGGTTTGACCCTATCAACGGAATGAAGGTTCATCAAGATTACAAGTTGGTTGATGTCCATCGGCAAAAGATGTATCATAAATATGATCCATTTGTTTTAGCACAAAAAGCCATTCAAGTTTACTTATGTGATTATCCGGGAGGTAGCAGGGACAGAGCTAATTGGTTGGCCATCTGTGAGACAAAATCGAGGAGAGTTGTTCATAATGTTACTGAAGAAGTTGAAGATGATGCTCCATACCAAAATGAAAAGATCGTGCAAACCCCAGCTGTTACCACTAATACAGATGCAATACAATTGTTTGACATGGCTGGTATCAACTTAGCTGTTGACTTAGGGGAGCTTCAACCAATCGCGGAATTGGACGACTCGGAGGATGAGTTCGATTCAGCAGAATCAACAAGTTGCTCCGATGACACTGATGATGATGCTGGATATAATCCAAATGAATTTTAACTTACTTTGTACCAGGATTGTAAGGAACAGATGCCATAATTATATTTCGCCAATTACATTACCAATATGTTAAGTGTTAAGTTATGTACAAGTTCATGCAATCGTCAAGTTTTACTAATTCTCCAATTACTTTAAACATAATTTCTAATCTGGGAGTAATGTTATTATAATTATATGGTGCGAAGGGAATAGACTGATACCCACCTCGAGGTAATTGTACAAAGATTTCATAAAAACAAATTAGGGACGGGTATAGGGACGGATTTAGCATTTTCCGTCCCTATACCCATCCCTTAAATAAGTCATTTCATATAACGCTTAGCAACGGTTTTACCAACGGAAAACCAAAACCGTCCCTAATTCCGTTGGAAAGCTTGTTTCATGTTTGAATTCTAGGGATGGATTTAGGGACGGAAATGGACTCATCCCTCCCTAAATCCGTCCCCAAAATAAAGGGTTTAAACCCTAAATTCGAAACCCTAAATTAGTCTTTCCGTCCCTATTTATTGATCTTAGGGTTTAAGGACTTTTTGGTACCTCAAACCCTACGGTTTAATTGTATACCGTCCCTAACCACGATTTCCGTCCCGAAAACCGTTGCAAACACAATTTCTGTTCCTATAACTGTTGCAACTCGTCAATCTCGTATAATATTGGTAGAAGGCCTAAACCGGCTCATCCGTCTTTCAATTTACCATTCACCAACTATAAGCTGTCAGAGGTATGTAGATGAAAGTATTAGAAAGTTGGATCGCTTATCGGACGCATCTACCGGCTTTAAATTTGTTTGGAACGAAGAATACTCGATGTGTTAGTAACATAACTATAGTATTTAACAAATACGTTTGTATATTTCATATAAAACCGATGTTGTTTAAAGTTTACATGTAGGTAGTGAGTTATTTTGACCAAAGTGCATATATAATTGAAAGTTATTGTCCTCGTTGTTCATTTAATTCGAAATCGGCAAAAAAAAACCGATTTTTAATACTTGGGACGGATAAAACCGTCACTATATCCGTCTTTATATTAAATATCTGTCCCTATTTCCATCCCTGTACGACAATTTATCATTTTATGAATAACCTAATAGGGGCGGAATTAAGGACGGAATTTGAAAATTCCGTCCCTAAAACCGACCCTATAATAAATAATATGGCGCGTTTTTTAACCGCCATACTTTTTATATTTAGTTTAGGGACGGACTTAGGGACGGAATTTCCTAAACAAAATAATTGGAGCGTTTCTTCTCGCCAATATTTTTGGCTTTTCGTTAGGGACGGAATTTGGGACGGATTTTTTGAATTTTAAAAATCCGTCCCTAAATTAAGCGTCTCTTCGAATTTATTTTTTTAAATATCGCTTGTTTAGGGACGGACTTAGGGACGGTATTCCTAAATCCGTCCGAATACTCAACCACTTTTGGACGGCTCTTCGAATTCCAGCGTGCTTTAGGGACGGATTTAGGGACGGATTCAGCAATTTTGATTAATTTAGGGACGGATTTAGGGACGGTTTTTCAATAATCCGTCCCTGAATCCTACGTCCTTTCAAGCTTCAGTTGTTGACAGCTGTTAATTAGGGACGGATTTAGGGACGGATTATTATTATTTTTTATTTAGGGACGGATTTAGCAATATCCGTTGCTAAATCCGTCCCTAAATCCACTCCAATTCATTTAATATAATCGGGCTCCAACCCTTTCCCCCCATATTTTCTTCTTCTTCTTCTTTCTTTCTTCTTCTTCCTTCCCCCCCCCCCCCCCCCACCTTGCGAGCCGCCGTGCACAGTGCCCTCCTCCTCGCCGTCGGCCGCCATTTGGTCCATCACCAACGGCGGTTCTCTTCCTCTGATTGCCGGCGACGCTTTCCCGGTTCAAATCCGCTCCAATTCCGTACAATGATTGTATAATTTAAGTTTTCTCTTAGTTTTGTTCTCATTGTTAATTTTGGTTTAATTGTTTTGGTGTTTGTTAATTTGTTTGATACGAATTGAATTCATATAATGTCAATAATGTGTTTGTTAAAATTTTGAATCACTTTAAATATTAATTAGTATTATTAGTTGTAATATATATTAATTAGTAAAAATACTAATTACTATAATTAGTATTATTGCTTAAAATATTTTATAGTTTGGTAATTAGTATTATTAGTTTAAATATCTAATAAATAGTAATAATACTAATTACTCTAATTAGTATTGTTAGTTTGAATAGCCAATAATTACTAATGACTCTAATTATTATTACTCTAATTAGTATTATTTGTAAATATATAATAATTAGTAATATTGAAACTAATTACTCTAATTAGTTTAAGTAAATAATACTTTGTAATCCTTCTAATTACTCTAATTACTTAACTTAGTTTAACTAATAAATAATTTGTAATGTTACAAATTACTATAATTAGTACCATTAATTTATAGATATAATACTTAGTAATTATAGTAATTAGTCTAATTAGTCAAATAAGTTTAAATATTAACTCATTAGTAGTTAATTTAATAAGTATAAATATTAAATATTAATTAAAATCTAATAATTTGTTAATTAGTGTAGTAAGTTTAATAACTTAAATAATGTCAAACATAAAATGGTAATATATCTAATTAGTTTCAATATTAACTCATTAGAACAACGTTTAACTATAGTAATGCATTAATAGTATAATAATTATTTAAAAATTTAATACTAATTTCTTTAATTGCTTTAACTAGTTGTTCATTACTAAATAGTTTAATAATTATATAACCATTAAATACTAATTTCGTTAATTAGTTTAATAGTTAGTCAAATTAGTAAATAGTTTAATAATGTCAAACATTAAATACTACTTACTTTAATTACTTTAAATATTAAATCATTAGTATTTGTTAATTTTGAAATTAATCCATACTTGTAATAAATTAGTTTATTATTAGTGATAACGTGAAATTTTGTAGAGTTCACAGCACGATGATCATCCATCGAGCTCCGGTCGAGGACGAGATCGAGGTCGAGGCCGAGGCCGAGGTCGATCGGCCAGTTCTGGTCGAGGGGCATCCGGGAGTCAGTCACACCATTCAGGATCTGGATCTCCCTCAGTCGGTCATCCTGCTTCGCGATTACCACCACCTCCACCCACTGTTCTACATCAGGAGTCTTTCCGATCCCCACCTGCTCCGGCTTCGCAGCATACACAGGTGCTTTTCAATATTTATTAATCAAAATTGATTAACTGTCATGAATGTTCTTATATATAAGTAATTAAACTAATAATTTTGTAATAATATTCCGTACTTAGCCGACGTCTGGATCAGCGGTTCAATCTCATTCCCCATCCCCGCCGCTGCTTCCGGATATTGGTCTGCACTCCTCCATTCCTACATCTAGCCATGCTCCTCCAGCACATAGTTCTGGTGCATCTCCACCTCCATCTCCACTGCCAGTTCAGGAGGTGACAGTGGGAGGATTGACGTATCGCCTTGTGCCGTCAGCACAGACGCCTGCTTCCCAGCGAGCCTCTTCTTCCCACACTCCCCCGTCGTCTTTCGTGCCTACACCTGCCTTCCAGCCCTCCCAGTCCCCCTAGCCCTCCCAGTCGCCCCAACCCACCCAGCCATCTCAGCCTGATGTGTCCGGCCCATCTCAGCTAGATCCCCCGACACCGATGACAGTGGCCACTATTTACGAGTAAAATCTTAACTTTTTTTATTTTTTTAATGTTTCTTAATTATATTTACTTGTTTTTCTTACTAACTACCTTTGATAATGGAATTTTGAAGGGATGAGAAGACAAATAAGAGGGAGAAGACAGAGATCAAGCATATCATATACGGACACTGGATCGAGCCATGGTTATCCTGGATGAAGGTTCCGCACGAGACGCGCACCCGTATGTTTGATTTATGGATGGTAAGTCATAACCTACATTAATTATTTGTTTATTCATATAATTTAATTTTTACAATATTATTATTTGACTATTTTATTTAATAATTATTATTACCATTGCTTAATTTGTTTAATTGAATTATGACATTATTATTTGCGCACTTTCATTATTTCTTTCAAATTACAGAGGCGTTACTTGTTCCCCGCCGAGGAGCGGAAGGCGGCACGGGCCTTCTTTGATGCCACAGCCGGCAAATTCATCAGACATGAGTTCAGCCGGGCTAGGCAGATACGTAGGGCACCTACTTGGACTTCAGACCATGTCTGGGACCGCCTCTGTGCACAGTGGGATGCCGACCCTACTTTTAAGCTTCACAGTGAGGTGAACAAGAAGAATCGCAGCACTGAGCAGGCGATTGTATATAGAGGTGATAGTAGGGGCACCGCATTCCACTGGTCCAATTTGGTAATAATTAAATCCATATTTTCTTTTGCTTTAGGTTTTTATTTCATACATATTTTTCTTATAATTATTTAACACATTTTTTGCTTTTGTAGGTTAAGGAGGCGGGTGGTGATCCCGGTCCTGACAGATTATTCGGCAAGCTGTACAAGACCAAGGCCGGTGACTATCCCGAGGGTCATGCCAAGACCATTGCTGTAAGTTTAAGTACTTAAATATATAATTATTGAAGTTAAAGTTTAAGTAATTATAACTCATTATATATAATCATCTTAAGTAATTACTTATACAATTTTAACGTTAATTTAGTTTATTCTTATATAATTATTCAATTTAAAATAAGAATATTCGATTAATCTTATACTTCACACACCTGATAATTTAATTTATATTCTTTTTTTAGGAGGATTATGATCGAGCGATTGCGGAGGCACGTGCACGAGCTGCCGATGACTCGGAGGTTAACCCGCATACGGTATTTTAGGGGGTAGCGGGTGGCGAATGCGGTCGGATGCTAGGGTACGGCGACTTAGTTCACCACCCCAGTTTCAGGCCGACTCGTCTTCCATCCCATCTCAGTCGCAAGAGAATATTTCCTTGCGACAACAAATGGTCGACTTACGCTTCGATGTCGACAGGAGGCTACAGGAGGCTGCGCAGGAGTCTGCTCGATAGTTGGCTGATAGAGATAGAGTGTGGGAGCAGCGATTACAACAGATGCAGCAGATGATAGGCCGTTTTCCTCCGCCTCCAGGAGCTTCGCATCCGACAGACGAGCCACCTCCGTACGCTCAGGCTAGGACCGGAGAGTCCATCTCGCAGGTACAGCCTCAGCCCTAGGACGTCCATCATGCGGCCCATCAGGGCGATGCCGAGGGCTGGGGCAAGGGTGAGGGCGAGGGCGAGGGCGATGTCCAGGCCGAGGATGACTTCGATGAGATTGCTGATAAGACCATATTTAGTGAATATTTAGTAGTTAATTTGATATATATTTTAGCATTTTAATGGCTAGATTTATATATAATTCATGATATTCTCTCATATTTGATTTATTGGCTTGTAAGTGATGAATTGACTTAATTTTGAGAGATTTATGCAGTTTGGAGCCTTGAATAGTTGAAACGTGGCTTTTCACTTTGAAAATCAAGAGGATTAAAAGCTTTAGCCAAAGCAACAAAATTTGTCAACGCTGAGCAATGGAGGAATTTAAAGTCAAATCATGTAGCTGCCACTTGCCATATTTTGTAAGATGGGAAAATAACACCACGTGATGACGTGAAGACCAAAGGAAAGCAAAATTAAGTGTTAGCTCATGAAGGCCAAAAGACATAAAGAAGAAGAATGACTCCCGCGCGGCAAACGCTTTAGTCCCGCGCGGGAGACGTTGTCTCCAATGCCGGAAGTACCGGGCTTTTTGTGATGTGGGCCAAAGAGTCTAAGTTCAATTAGGACTAAACTTATTTTTTAAGCAATCTTATGTAAATTACTAGTATAAATACTCATCATAGGGTTCTCTTAGGACGTCTTGGATTTTATATCTTAGACCCTATTATTTTATTTTATTTTTATTTTATTCTTATTTTATTTTATAAGTAGCTAGTTCCTTAGTTAGGGTTAGGGATGTAGCTTGTTTGGATTTTTAATTATCTATGCATATTTTAATTATTTGTTGGTTGAATTTATTCTTCCTATTTTTTAATCCTGAATTTATGCTTGATCGCCATAGATTCACTCTTAGGGATTGTATGAAGAACTGGGAGGTGAAGTATGATCCGTGCACTAGAAGAATAAACATCTTAGAGTTAGAGATAGGGATATCCTAAACTAGGGTGATAACCAATAGATTACTTGTTCTTAATGAGTTTGATTAATTAGGTTATACATCGGGAGATGATAATCACTTAATTGAATATACCTGTGTACCTTGGGAGAGGACATAGATACATTAGTGTAATCGTTATTTCAACTTGAATAATTGGATTTGCATGATAATTAATTATTCCTTGCAAGTGAACCCCAAAGCCCTAATGTTTTCTTATTTATTAATTTTCTCTTTATTTAATTAGCTGTTTTAATTAGTTAATTTCTTCTTTAATTTAATTTAATTGTATGTTTTAACTAGAATTAATTAAATTAGTGAATATTAGTCTTCGTGGGAACGATATCTTGGAATACTGCTTTTTCTATACTATCTTGATTCTGTGCACTTGCAGATTAAGGCAACCAAGTTTTTGGCGCCGTTGCCGGGGACTATATATTTGCTATTTACTTTAATTCTAGTTTTATTAACTTCCTGTTTTTACTTTATTTCAGGTAATTGATCTAACCAAGCAAAAGATGTTTCACAGTTGGGAAGCTTGTTATCATTGTGGCATGTATGGTCATGCATCTTATGCTTGTATGAATTGGGAGTTTCAACAACCACAGCCTCCACAAAATAATGGGATAGAAGACTAATTGAAACAAATAATGAATCAACTGCAAATCAACAATGCATCTATCATGAAGGATATTGATAAGATTGAACAGAACCATGGTGCATCTATCCGAAATTTGGAGATGCAAGTATCTCAACTTGCCCAAATTATGAAAGAGCAAGATGAAGCTCTTATGGAGGAAAGTTTTGTGAAGAAATCAGATGAGCTTGTGGTTACTGATGTTGAGATGGTTAACATTGAAGAATCCCAATGGGAGGACAATAAAGAAGGTGAGACGAGTTTAGAATCTTTTTCAAATCCCGAGCCTGAAGTCAAGCCTTATGTTCCACCAATTCCATACCCTAAAAGGTTGAAACAATGGCCAGGAAAGAAAAAGTATTATGAAACCAATTTCGATTTCTTTCATAATATCTCTAGAGCTAAACGTCATAAGGAAGATGAGTGGGTTGAAGCAATAGAACCGGAGCCTCAAAACAGTGCGAAAATTGAGGAAATTATGAGTCCCGCGCGGGACCCGATTGAATCCCGTGCCGGACCTGTTGCTGAACGTAAGGACAACCCGAAACTCACGTCTCCAGCGCAGGACCCGAGCTTGTCCCGCGCGGGAGTGGCTGGAAATTTGCCAACCGGGGTAGAAACAACGCCTCCCGCGCCGAACCTGATGGTAACCCGCGCGGGAGTGAACCTCCAAACGCCCAGTGAACTTCCAATCATGTCTCCCGTGCCGGATTCAACTCTTTCCAGTGCTGAAACTTCTTTTACTTCCAAGTTCAACATAAAGCCTTATGTGCCATCCAATCTACACCCTCAAATAGTCATTAGTGGAGCATCCGATGTTACATTCAAGATTGGTGATGAAAGGGAAGTATTTCAAATCTTTAAATATTTACCAATCGAATTTCTTGAAAAAGATCACTCATTTATATTTGTGTTTTCTGTACAGGAAGTTAATCTAAAAAATCCTCTGGAGGCCATTGCTAAGGTTACACAACTTGATAAATTGTGGAACATATGGCAATATGATTTCACTGGAATTACGTGACCTCCTTTGGTGATAATGTCTAGCTATGGACATTAAATTTAGCACTTTGTTGGGAGGCAACCCAACGTTCTAACCTTTGTTTAATTTTCTTTATTTTATTTTCTTAGTCTTTAGAATTTTTATTAATTGTTTAATTTTTCTTTTGTAGGTTATAGTCTTGGAATTTCATAAATTTTACCTCACAAATTTTATGTGGACAAAGGGAGACTTCTCTACCCATTCATTTTGCTTAATTGTTCAAATTTATTATTTATGTTCATGTTTAAGTGTGGGGGTGAATTTTTGAAAATCTAAATTTTTATTCTTGTTACTAACAACTTTTCTTTAATTTATGTAAAATTGTAGATGTCAATTTGCATTTAGTTGATATTATTTCATGCATACATACTTTTATTTTTGAGTCAAGAAACATTGGGACTAGAAACAAGGCAAGTAGCAGTAGCTGTAACAACGACTCCCGCGCAGGACCCAAAGGAGACCCGCACGGGACCTGAAGCTCAGTTGCACCAATTTCTGAAAATAACGTCTCCCAGGCGGGAGATGAATGAAACCCCCGCGGGAGACGTACTTGCAACCGAATTTTTCGCCACCCTTCAGCCACAAGCTGCTCAAGCTGCTATACATCCTTACATGCGGAATTCCAAAAGCAGCAACAAATTAGTGCAGTTGATCATATATTCCACATGGCCATGTTGGGAAGGATGTGGACCAAGTTTCAACACTAGCCAAGTTGCTTACACTAGCAACAATCTTCTCTCCCCGTTGCTCTTGGCTCAAAGTCAAAGTCATCATGCATTTGCATCTAAATTAGTTTAGTCTAGTTGGCATTTAGTCTAGTTTATTTTTTTTATTGTTAATAATTTGAGGACTTTTTGATGTAGGTTGCAATTTAAGTATATTTGTACTTAATTTCACAATTTTACTACTTCACCAATTTTTATTTATTTGTGCAGTTTAGTAGAATAATTAATCGATGCTTGAATCTCCTTCAAATTCATTGGCTCTTCAAATTTTCAGGGAGTTTTTGCATTTTCTTTTATTTCTATTTTCTGTACAATATTGGAGACAATATTGTTCTAAGTGTGGGGGGAGTGAAATTGATTTTTGAATTACTTGATTGCTAACTATATCTTAATTTTCTCTAAATTAGTCAAAATTTTTCAATTTTTTTTTGTTTTGAGTCTAGTTTCATTGGTTAATTTTAATTTGATAGCATGAGTTTATACATGATTTTGAGTTGAGATTAATTGTTAAAAATTATGTATATAATATGATTAGGTAGTTACTTTATAATTTAGGCTTTGTAAATACTTTGAAACCAATTTCATTAGGTGATGATACTTTGAATTGACTTGTGTTACCTAGTGAGAATTTGAGCTTTCATGCCTATTTTTCTTGATTATATTGTATATATCTTCTATGATTTTGTGACTTCTAGAACTTGAGATTCATCTTTTTGAGATTACATGTTTTTAATATATGTGCAAGCATTGAGATTAAGGTCTTTAGGATTTCGTTTGAGCCAAAAAGCCAACCTTTATGCACTTATCCATTAGTGAACCCCTTTGAGCCTATTGTTATATATTTAGCTTTTTTCTTTTTAGCTTTCCCAAAGAACCTTGAGCCTAAATATGAAAAAACAAGTTTTTGCACCCTATTCATTATTAGTAGAGTGTTTACTTCTTTAACTTGATGTTCTTTGAATTGATTGCAAAAGAATAAGTGTGGGGGAGATGGTAATATGTATGAGGTGGTGATGTAAAAGGGAGAATTCTTGCCAATAAAAAAAAAGAAAAAAAAAGAAAGGCATAAAATTCAAATTTTGCCTTAAAAAAAAGAAAATTAAAAAAAAAATTGGCATGGATTCTTGAACTTGAAATTGATGAAGAAGAGGGTGATTTATTTTTTACGAAATATAAAAAGTTGGTTTGAGCAATTTTTGATCATGATATACCGGTTTTTCTTGATTTTCTTACTCTACTAATTTTGAATTATTTTGTTCTTCTCTTATCCTTTTCTTTGTTGACCAATTTATTTATCCCTTTTGGCCCCATTATAACCTTGTATAAAGTCCTTATGATTTTTGTTTGTATGTATATATTGGAGTAGTGGAGATTAGATGATTTTCAAGCCTATGGTAAGTCCAAATTCATAAGAAGATCATGAGAGTACCTCACCTAAAAATTTCTAAACACTTGAGTGATTGAGTGACACCTTGTGAGGAATTAGTCAATTTGAAGTATTTGATCTTGATGAATGAGGTTAATTAGTATTTGCATAGTTTAGATTGTTTAGTAATTTATCTATGAAATATTATGTATTTGATTTTTGATAATTATATTGATACTTGAAATTTTTGTATAGCTTGTATTATTAATTTGAAGCTAACCAATGTCTTTTGAAAAATGTTTGTGGGTATCGTTCTGGTAAACCCTCAGGAGACTACAACTCCTCCACTAAAGACACTTATGGGTTTAAAGGCTTGTGGCATGCGCTAAATGCCACCGTACACCTACGAAAGTGGAATTGTTTTCTTGTTCTTGTGTTAGATTAGATTTACATATTGATTGCTTGAGGACAAGCAATAAGTCAAGTGTGGAGGAATTTGATAAAACCATATTTAGTGAATATTTAGTGGTTAATTTGATATATATTTTAGCATTTTAATGGCTAGATTTATATATAATTCATGATATTCTCTCATATTTGATTTATTAGCTTGTAAGTGATGAATTGACTTAATTTTGAGAGATTTATGCAGTTTGGAGCCTTGAATAGTTGAAACGTGGCTTTTCACTTTGAAAATCAAGAGGATTAAAAGCTTTAGCCAAAGCAACAAAATTTGTCAACGCTGAGCAATGGAGGAATTTAAAGTCAAATCATGTAGCTGCCACTTGCCATATTTTGTAAGATGGGAAAAGAACACCACGTGATGACGTGAAGACCAAAGGAAAGCAAAATTAAGTGTTAGCTCATGAAGGCCAAAAGACATAAAGAAAAAGAATGACTCCCGCGCGGCAAACGCTTTAGTCCCGCGCGGGAGACGTTGTCTCCAATGCCGGAAGTACCGGGCTTTTTGTGATGTAGGTCAAAGAGTCTAAGTTCAATTAAGATTAAACTTATTTTTTAAGCAATCTTATGTAAATTACTAGTATAAATACTCATCATAGGGTTCTCTTAGGACGTCTTGGATTTTATATTTTAGACCCTATTATTTTATTTTATTTTTATTTTATTCTTATTTTATTTTATGAGTAGCTAATTCCTTAGTTAGGGTTAGGGATGTAGCTTGTTTGGATTTTTAATTATCTATGCATATTTTAATTATTTGTTGGTTGAATTTATTCTTCCTATTCTTAATCCTGAATTTATGCTTGATCACCATAGATTCACTCTTAAGGATTGTATGAAGAACTGGGAGGTGAAGTATGATCCGTGCACTAGAAGAATAAACATCTTAAAGTTAGAGATAGGGATATCCTAAACTAGGGTGATAACCAATAGATTACTTGTTCTTAATGAGTTTGATTAATTAGGTTATACATCGGGAGATGATAATCACTTAATTGAATATACCTGTGTACCTTGGGAGAGGACATAGATACATTAGTGTAATCGTTATTTCAACTTGAATAATTGGATTTGCATGATAATTAATTATTCCTTGCAAGTGAACCCCAAAGCCTTAATGTTTTCTTATTTATTAATTTTCTCTTTATTTAATTAGCCGTTTTAATTAGTTAATTTCTTCTTTAATTTAATTTAATTGTATGTTTTAACTAGAATTAATTAAATTAGTGAATATTAGTCTTCGTGGGAACGATATCTTGGAATACTACTTTTTCTATACTATCTCGATTCTGTGCACTTGCAGATTAAGGCAACCAATTGCCTCCCATTTAGGTGATTTTTAGATTTATTTTTGTACATTTCATGTATACAACATTTACAGTAAATATATAAAATTAGAATTTATTATTCATTTTCGTCTATTTTAATATTATTTTATATAGTAGTAGTAGTAGTAGTAGTAATAATAATAATAATATTAATAATATTAATAATATTACTAATAATACTAATATTACTAAATATTAATAGCACTAATAATAATAATACGATTAAATATTATTATTATTATAATTATATTATTAAATATAATAAAAATATTATTTATTATTATTATTACTACTAATTCATAAAAAATTAATACCCCGCCACTAAATATATAAAATATTATTTAAAAAAATTATTTTTTTAACATTTTCCGTCCCTAAAACCGTCCCTAAAGGATAAAAAATAAACCCAAAACCCTAAAACCGTCCCTAAAGCCCTCGCCAAAACAAATCCGTCCCTAAATATGTCCCAAAATCAGTTCATAAAACCTTTCAGCTATTACTTTTAGGTACGGAAAAAACTGTCCCAAATTTCGTTGCTATTTCCGTCCCTAATTCCTCTGCAGTAGCTGCCTATCCGTCGCAAAATCCGTTTCAAATGTCATTACCTTGTCTCGTATCTTCCACCGAATTTAGGGACGGATTTGACATCCGTCCCTAAATATTTAGGGACAGATTTTATTATCCGTCCCTAAATATTAGGGACGCGCGTATAGGGACGGAAATAAATCCGTCCCTAAATCCGTTGGAAAGGCTTTTAGGAACGGAATTTTCATCAAATTCCGTCCCTATTTCCGTTTCTATGGACTGTTTTTCTAGTAGTGAGAAAAGGAAGAAGGGACAATTAGAGTAGTCATGTAGCTACACATATTAGGCATGCGGAGAAGCTTCCTTCCCAACCCTTTATGATGCATCACTATAAGTGATGAAGGGCAGGAAGGAATGGAGATAGAGTAAATAAAGCACTCTACTAAGGATATTGGAGGTGCCAGGATCTGGCACAAAAGGCTAAACCCGTAACAAACCTAAAACCATTAGATAAATAAGAAAGATGAGACAAATAAGAGTTAAGAAAATTAGAAAGAAATATACTGAGTTCTAAAAAAAAGTGAAATTAAGAAACTTTAGCACCGTCAATAAAATTTTTAGAATTTTTCAGTGGAGTCCTAAAAAATATGCCTGGCTATTTAATTAATTAATTAGTTAATATTAAAAAAATGCCAAGAACATTTGTCAATCCTTTAACCCTACTTCTATTTATGAATTTTAAAACCTCACCAATGATGTATGAGATAGTTTTCCATAAATTAAATATGTGATATAACCTCATATAACCGAAAAAAAAATGTGGTGTGACCATTGACTCAATGACTAAAATCCTGAATACTTTATTTGGCTCACTTTTGGATCCAACTCTTTAAGTTATTATACCTATAATTCTAAGGTACCTTTCATGATTTGGCAAGATAAATTAAAAAAAGAAAAAAGAAAGAGACATGTTATGTATCAATTAAAACAGGTTTGAGGTTTGACAGAGTTTTCTGTCATTTAGGGTTCGACACGATTTGAATATAATTAGTAGTAGACGGTTAAAATAGATACAGATACATGTGGTTATAAAAAAAAATATTAATTCTAAATTACCATTTTATGTCTATAGTTTGACAAAATAGTGTACTTAGTAATTAATTTGTTAACACATATTATAAGGTTTAGATTGTTTCAATACTTCCGGAGGCGTTAGCTATTGCTTTTGGATTGGAGGTTACATGGCAGATAGGGTATATGGATGTGGAAGTCGAGAGCGACTCGGCCAAAGTGATTGTGGAGATGAACAATGGAGAACAATCTTTATGGGAAGGTCCAGGTAGTCACTCGATTCATGAGATCCTTATGAGAGCCGAAGATTTTGATTCGTGTGTTTTTAATTATGTAAGGAAATAGAGGCTAATGTATCTTGGCACCTAACGAGGGCAAATATGATTATAATGGAGATAGCCTCTTTTCCTTTTAAAAAATATATTATTTCAATAAAATAAGATTGTTTGAATACTAAGTTTGAGGCTCTGGATTTTTGTGCGGTGTGTGGCAGTAGTGGGGAGACTCTATTCCATGTTTTTTTTTAATGCCAGTTGGCTGTGAATATATGGACCGAGGTAGGAGGATGGGTTCTAGATTTTGTGGAAGAATGGTCGGACGTTTCAGACTTCTGGCTGAATTTTTTCATCAAGGCAAAACAGCAGAGCAGTTTGGATTTGTTCCTCATCGTTCTCTGGTGCATACGGAATAATCGCAATAAATGTATATATGAGGAGGTATGTTGTTTACCACATCAATTGGTGTTGAGATCACAAAATTATTTACAGGATTATGAGTCGAGTTTGTCTTGTTCATACGGCGAACGTAAGATTCCTAGTGGTTCTCTTACTATTCCTGTATGGCATCCTCCAAATGCAGGTATGTTGAAACTTTACACTGGTGCAGCTTATAATGGTACCACTAAGCAAGCTTCATTTGGAATTGTGATGAGAATGCTTTGGGAGATATCATCTTTTGTGGGGTTTCTCGGATATAAAATGTCCCTAGTGATGCATGCCGAGGCCTTAGCCGTCATTTTGGTCTTGAGATAGCGTGGGAGATCAGGGGATGTATGGAGATCCAGGTTGAAACTGATTCTTTATTGTTAGTTAATGAGGTTAATAGTGAAGAACCATCACTCTGGGATGGTGGACACCTGATGGATGAGATATGCGAAGCTTCTGAAATTTTTTCTTCTTGTTCTTTATCTTCCTCCTTCAAAAGAGAGGCAAATTGTATGGCGCACGCCATAGCTAAACTGGAATGTATGGTTGATGACTACAGAATTTGGGTGGGACATTTGCCTGCTGAGCTTTGTATTCCGGATACTATTGATTAATGAAGTATTGCCTCAGAAAAAAAAAAAAAAAAACCCACCTTTATCAAGAATAAGTTACGCATAGAAAAATATACACTGATGTTACATGGACACCCAACTATGCCTAAGAATATGAACAGATTAACAATATTAACTAGTTATACGAAAATTTATTTAAATTCAACTTCGCTTCTATCACTTGAAGCACTCTTTTTCCTTTTTATTTTTTTAATTTTCACTTTTTTTCTTATTTTTTCTTTCTAAAAAATAATATCAGACTACACAATAATAATAACCATATCTTACCATCCTTAATTTATATATTCGAAATCTTCCATTATTAGTTGAGATGGCAGCAATCTTTATAATGACAAGGAGAAAACGCTACAAGTTTAATCAATTCCCGAAAATGCTCTACAAGGTATATTAATTTAGAACTAATAAGACCTGAAATACATTTTAAACCAAAAATTCTGCAAAATATAATCCCAAACAGTTAAGGTGTCCCTCTCTAAGGATGTCACTTTTTTTTTTTGGTACAATAAGGATGTCACTTTCAGCACCGTGTACTTGGGACTAGGTACCCAATCAATTACACCTTTTGGTTAAAAAAAAAACGGCAAATAAAAAACACCTTTATGGCAGCATCGCGTTGGACCTAATTTTGGTTTCTTCTTTTAAATATATATATATATATATATATATACACGTAGTTGTAATTTTAAATTCATCAATATAGTAACCTAATTGAGGGCCTAATCATCATTAAAGCATCCATAAAAATCCTCCTATTGTGTCCAAACACTCATCCATCTCCAAGACAAAAATTTGGCTCATCCATTTTCAGTTCTGTTTTCTTTCTTCTTTTTTTTTTTGGTTAAATTCAGTTCTGTTTTCTGGGTAGACATGGGAGTGGGGATGTAAAATGAGTAAAAAATCTCGTCCTCTCAAATAATGAGAAAGACGAAAAAAACAAAATAATTATTATGGTGTAGCCGTGTCGGACAGGTCAGAGGGGACCCCCAGTCCCAGACCTTGACCTGTTAGGCTGTCCATTTTTTATAAATGGATTTGCTTATCTAAGTGTATATGGACATTCGTTAAGTTCAATTAACAACAATAAAGGTGGTCTTGAATTTTATAAATAAAAATAATTATTTTCAAAAAATGTTTTTTTGATAAAAGTCCCTTTTAGATTTATTTGAGATTAAATTTTATAAATTTGGGATTAAATTATGACACGTTTGTTGATTTTTTTTAAAATTCTTATAATAATATAATTTAAATTTAAAACTAACTTTTAAAATTAAAATTTTTTACCTGGAGTTAAACTTAATTAATGATATTTTTATCCTTAAAAATTACAAAACTGCATAAGAAAAAACAATAATTACATGTTAACAGATGCCTATATAAATTTGATCGACTCATATAGGATCCAGATAAAAAGCCTTCTTTTAAGTTCATTTTTTCTACTTATAAAACTCAAATTTTATTTAAAATAAAAATTAAACTTTTTTATTTAATTTAATCAATATTTTAAGGGATATCCACCTCTTTTCACTTAACTATATTTGATTAAATTGACTAACAAACTCATCCGTTCATTTTTAATTCTAGGCTTTGTAACTTACAAGTTGGAACTCACCCAAGTAAGACTCAATAACGGCTGAATATCCCCTTACCCAATGGCATAATGAGATTACTATTTTAATTTCTATATATAATATTGAGGCTTGTAAGTTGTCCTGTCTGGTGTCTCATATTTTTGTCAGACTATCACAATTCAAAACCCAAATCTGAAACTCAGCTATAGAAGAAAGCAAAGAGACGAGAAAGCAATGGAGCAAAGAAAAGCGAGGGGGCATCCTTTGCTGAGTGGGGGTAGGAGAAAAACTTGCTATACCCATGGTTTCTCTTCAGCTCAGATCAAATCACTTTCTGCCATCTGTGAAACTTTTGTCCCTCCCCTCACCCCCCCACTTGATTTGGCTAGTGCCAACAACAAGGAGAATTCAACTAACCAGGCTGCTCTTCATGCTTTCTACAAAGCTTCTGGGGCTGACCCCCCACTTCCTGATGAGGTTAATTTCTATTTGTCTTTCAACAAAGTGGTTTGCCTTTTGTCTGTTCTTTTTTCAGCTTACGGGTTAGAGATAAAAAAAACAAAAGAAACATGTTTCCTAATGTTGAAACAGGTAGCAGAGATGATGAAGAAGAGGGGTGATCCCAAAGCTATCTCCTTTATTAAGGTAGTTCTAACAGTTCTGTCCTTCAGACTGGGGACATTGCTGCTCTGTGGGTGGCTTTGCTGTGACTGGAAATGGCCATTTCTTCACAAGTTTTCAGAAATCCCAGCGGAGAGGAGAGAAAACATCCTCATGAAATGGTCAGGGAAACCTCATTTCTTACCTCTAAGAGCTGTTTTTGCCTTGATCAAAACCTACTGCTTGTTCATCTTCTTCTCCATGGTAATTCTTGACTCCTTTTTTGTTTTTTGGTTGAAATTCTTGTTGACTAGTGACCGCTTTGGCTTCTTTCAACCTTTTCCTTTACGTTTATATTAGTTCATAGTTGTCCACTTTCCGAAGAGAAAGGTGGACAAATAAGAGGCGATTCCTTTCAAGTTCATTGAATTAAAACTGATTTTCCAAATTGGCTGGTTCTTTATGCCTTAAAATTTAAAAAGTTGGTTCAGATCACGAAACCATCTGCTTAACTAGTCATCATTGATTCCGTAAGTCAGACTAGGAAAAACTCTTCGGGCAGGACCAGTAATAGCGGCTTTCGTGCGGGATACTTGAGCCCGGCAAGGCTTTTGCGTCTACGTACCATCTGAATTTGAACATAGGATTAGTAGAAAGCTGTTAGCTATATTTGTGCAGAATCGAAGAAATTGACAGCTTCAGTGTTTCTAAGTCCATGTACAATATACCAACATCTGTCAGGGTTAAGTGAAAGGAACTTAATACCCCTTAAATAAGTTCTCAAGTTCCGGTCTTTTGAATAAAAAAAAAAGGACGCTGCTTTATTCCGGATTACTACCGATACCGGGATGTTTATACCAAAAACATAAACGGCATACAAGGAATCAAGAAGATTTTGGTACTCGATGTGTTTTGTCAACGAGACTAACTATAAACTATGTTTTTCCCTGTTTCTCTGGTATAAAACCCAATCTGACAGATTTATGTTGTTTTCCGAATTGAAATATAAATGAATCAAGAAAATTCTCTAGTTCTTCCTATCATAAGTTTCTCAAGTTTTACAAATTCTTTTTTGAGCAGACTGATGAGAACTCAGAAAACCCTGCATGGAAAGCAATAGGGTACAATGTAGACAACAGGGAAAAGAAGGCATATCCTGAAGGGCGACCACTTCAAAAGGGTATCGTAGAAACAATGCACGAAGATGACTCAACCTTTGTCCAATCACTCACTGAAAAGGGCCTTGAAGTCATGGAAGATAAAGAGCACAACGTTTACAAGATCAAATGTGACGTGGTGATAGTTGGTTCTGGTTGCGGTGGAGGAGTTGCTGCGGCAATTCTTGCAAGCTCTGGACGGAAGGTGGTGGTCATTGAGAAAGGGAACTATTTTGCCCCGGAAGACTATACTGCTCTTGAAGGTCCCTCTATGTCTGAGCTTTATGAGAATGGAGCATTTTTGACAACCATGAACGGTAAAATCATGATCATGGCTGGATCAACCGTAGGTGGAGGCTCTGCTATAAACTGGTCTGCATCGATTAAAACACCAAAGAACGTTCTCAAAGAATGGTCTGTGGATCACAAGATTTCATTCTATGGTAGCTCTGATTATGAATTTGCAATGGATGCTGTGTGTAAGAGGATCGGTGTTACGGAAAACTGTCCTGATGAAGGATTTCAGAATCGGGTTCTTAGAAAAGGGTGCGAGAACCTTGGTTTGAAAGTCGAGGCAGTTCCAAGGAATTCCCCAGAGAATCATTACTGTGGTTCTTGTAATCTTGGGTGCAGAACGGGAGGCAAGCAAGGAACTCAAGCTACTTGGCTGGTTGATGCCGTGGGCTGTGGTGCTGTGATACTAACAGCATGCAAAGCTGAGAAGTTTATATTGGTGAATAATGACAATTCAAGGAGAAGAAAGAAATGCCTGGGTGTGATTGCAACATCTTTGAACAAAAATTTGACCAAGAAGCTGCAAATTGAGGCTAAAGCAACAGTTTCAGCCTGTGGAGCTCTCTCGACTCCTCCTTTGATGATATCTAGTGGATTAAAAAATCCAAATATTGGCAGGAATCTTCATTTGCATCCGGTGCTAGTAGCTTGGGGATACTTTCCAGAAGAGGCATCAGGAATCAAAGGCAAAATGTACGAGGGCGGAATCATCACTTCATTCCATAGGGTAACTTCAGAAGAATCCAATGTCCACGCAATTATCCAAACTCCTGCACTTGGACCAGCCTCGGTCGCAGCTTTATCTCCATGGATTTCAGGAAGTGAGCTAAAGGATAGAATGGCTAGGTACCCAAGATTGGCTCACCTTTTCACTCTGATCAGAGACCAGGGTTCTGGGGAAGTGATGGAAGAAGGTAAGATCAAGTACTGGTTCAATGAAACGGATAAAGAAAATCTTAAGCTCGGGTTGAGGCAAGTTATCAGGATTCTGATAGCGGCTGGGGCTGTTGAAGTGGGAACCCATCGTAGCGATGGCCAGAGAGTAAAATGCAAAGATCTTACAGGGGAAAGCTTGCAGGAGTTTCTGGATAATGTTCCAGTAGTAGGAGGTCTTAGCTCCAAGGATGAGTTCTGGACAATGTACTTTTCTGCTCATCAAATGGGAAGTTGCAGAATGGGAGCCACCGAGGAAGAAGGAGCAGTTGATGAGAATGGTCAGACTTGGGAGGCGGAAGGTTTATTCGCATGTGACGCAAGTGTCCTCCCAACTGCAATTGGCGTCAATCCGATGATCACCGTAGAATCCACTTCCTATTGCATTTCCAAGAAGATTGCAGAATTGTTAAAGAAAGAATAAACCTTTGGCCGTCCTTTGTATATCAGCTCTCCCAGCTCTAGTTTGGAAGGTCTAAAGAGCAGTCCGAATAATCGTGCCCCCACCAGTTTCCTCTCAAATACATGAATTTTAATACAAGGACTAGGAATAAACAATGGATTGCTTCTAAAATACATGAACTTCATTGCAAGGAATACTGACTGTACAACTTTTCATAATGTGATTTGCTTCCAGTGGTTGACTCCCAAAATTTCTTCACCTTAATCACATACGCATGCAAAACAAAAAATTTCCGCAGCATTTTCTCAAGGATTCTTGATTGATGGCAGACGGATCATTAGTCGACACAAGTTCACTACATGATCTAAAATCAAAGACAAGGGCTGCTGGTAATTGGAGAGTGAGTGCAGGTGGCATGCAAGTAATCAGGAAGAAAGAAATGGGACTTTGAATTGTCCGCTAAAGGATCCAGAGCAATTACTGCAAATATATAAACGAAGAAAAAACCAATTTCGTGGGCAGAAAGAATATTCCTCAACCCTCCGCTTTATCATTAACAAGATTCAATGGGGTTTGATTTATAAAACCTCATCAACATTTTGATTTGTAAAACCTCATCAATGTTGTGAAGATGATAAGAAACAAGAACAAAAGACTCGTGTATCTTTAATTTCTCAACTGCTTGATGCTTTAACTGCTTTCTCTGCAGCATCATCCAAATCTTCTGCCGTGATTAGTTTCATTCCACTTTCCTGCAGCACCATTACGCCGAAGAAACCAAAAATACATAAATAATTCTCAAGATATTAGGGAATTTATTTCCATAAGTTTAAAAAACAAATCAAATTTCAAAATTACCTTTAAAATTCTCTTCCCTTGGTCGACATTAGTACCTTCAAGGCGAACCACCACAGGAACTTTTAGGGCAACCTATATAACAGACTAACTTAAGTCATGCCTTTTACCAGGATTTTGAACGCAATACAATTTAGTCATCGATAACTTCTAAATTTGACAAACAACGACGATCATAATTTCATCTCTTGTTTTCTTTTTGTCTACATTACTTAGAAGAAAAGGCATTCCTAATTTGTGCTTCATAAACTTCGAAACTGTTGGGATTTCCATGCACTTATGTTAAACTGATGATCCATTGAAATACATTAAGATACAATGCTGATGTGATAAGGGAAGACATGATCAGCAATGTAAATAAAGAAATTGCTCCAAAGTTGAAGCAATTCTATGCAACTCTCACATGTTTGGCAGCATTGACAATTCCACTTGCAATCACATCACATTTCATTATTCCTCCAAATATGTTCACCAAAATTGCTTTCACTTTGTCATCGGAAGTCAAAATCTTAAATGCCTCAACCACCTGTTCCAAATTATCAAAGAATTAAAGAAGTTAGCATCTACTGTCAGATACCTAATGTTCAATAAAGCTAGTAGCTCTCCAGCATGACCAGTGATGCTAGAAATGCACAAAGACTAGCAGAGCATGCATAGAAGTATATGCAGAAATGAGTCCACATACACATATAGGCTCATAATCATTAGTAAGACCGATTAAAGGATTGTATCAGTGCCAGAAAATAAGCACACTTAAACCACAAAATTATCACAATAAGGCGATGATATGAAAGTACTAAAATCTAACCATTACCTGGCTTTCAGAAGCATTCCCACCTACATCCAGAAAATTGGCAGGAGTTCCCCCATGCAATTTAATTATATCCATTGTAGCCATTGCTAAACCAGCACCATTCACCATGCAACCAATTTCTCCATCCAAGCCAATGTAATTCAAGTCAGCTTTGGCAGCAGCAACCTGTAATAAGAGAGCATGCAGAATAGGGCCATGAGTACAAATATTGGATTATTATATGATTTACTTAAAATTTACTTGGATTTACAAGACAACCAAGAATATTCATTGGACGAAATAATAAAATTTAAAAGGAGACAAATACATACTTCCCGAGGATCCTCTTGTGATGGATCACGGAGGGCAAAAATATGCTTTTGACGGAAAGCAGCATTATCATCAAAGTTCAACTTAGCATCAGCAGCTACTAATTGGTTGCTAGACGTCTCAGCAAGAGGATTGATCTGTCCAAAAGATTTAATATTCACACAAAGACAGCTATCAGAAAAAGAGAGATTCATTTTGCAATTAATAAATCAAAATACTAGTAATAAATGTGATAGTCAAAGGAAAAATATAGCCAAAACAATGAAATTCATACTCACTTCCAACAATGTGCAATCACATTCACAGAAAAGCTTATATAGTTTCTTCACTTGTTCAATAGAATCATTTCTGTCAGCAACCTTGGGAGCCAAACCATCCACAACCTTTGCAGCATCTTCATCAGTAATTCCTTTGAAAACATCAATAGGTACCTATCAGAAATAAAAAATGAATCAGTTGCATAACCATATCATGACCAATATGGTAAGAAGATAACAAAATATCAGATGATCATAACCTTAATAATCATGTCAGGGTATTTCTCTGCAAGGTCTTCAATGCTGGTTCCTCCCTTTCTACAGGCAATTATAAGCTGAGAAACAGTATACAATAGTGCAATTAACAACTTTTGACTTCAGGAGAAATGAAGGAAAGCTAGCACCAGCAATAGGGTGTACACAGAAAGTTGTTTCCAGCAGCTAAAATGATAACCTCTTGGTTTGGAACATACCGGACCAGCTGCTTTACGATCCAGAGTGATAGCAAAGTACATCTCATTCACAACTGACAACTTCTCACACAGGTAAACCTGTAAAAGAAAATCAAGTAAATAGAGATTCAAACATTGACTAAATTTGAGCCCCAAAGTTTAATTTGGAACTGACTGAATAAATTCATTGAAATTTAAGTTCAACACCAAAAATTAATGAGTGCCAAACCTTGCTGACAACTTTGCCTTGGGGGCCAGTTTGTTTGGTAACAAGTATCTGCCCAAGCATTTTCCCTACATGAAACAAAGATATAAGCAAAGTCATTATTAATTGCCTAGAAATGGGAAAAAGCAGAAGCAAAGTTGTTAAATACTAACTAGCATACAAGCACCAAAATGATTAGCAAGACGACATGTTCCAGGCACATGAACAATCATACATGTCATACATGTATACCTTTGAACATCAACTTTTGTAAAGATAAATGTCAAAATCCTGAATATCACTCATAATGTATTTTGAAATGTGTAAGGGAGTCAAGTTTTTCTATAAAAATAATCAAAAAAAGTTTTCAGTACCAGCTATTTCTTCAACCTGTTCAGCCTTAACGATGTGAACTCCACCCTTAAAACCATTTTGGAATGTTCCCAAGCCTCTACCACCAGCCAAAATTTGACTTTTAACAACCACCTGCATCATAATGAAAGTTACCAATGCCCATCTTATTCAATCATTTCGTATCCCAATATGACATAAAACAGTTCTTCAAAATACAATTTCTCATAGTTAAGAACACAAGCCAATAACTCTATCAAGTTTAACACAATCAATAATCAAACTATTAAACCAAAAAAACATTAAATACCTTGCATAAATTGAAGAATTTACCTCATTTGCATTGGGGAAGGCAGACCTCAGTGCTTGTTTGACTTCATCAAGAGCAGCAGCAGCCACTCCTTTTGGCACGTTAATTCCATATTTGCTCATTAACTCAGCTCCCTGATTTTCAAATGATAACCAAAATTACGTCTATCATCAGTACGTTCACATACAAATTATTTCCAAAGGCAAACAGATACGTAGATCCACAAAAAAACCAGTAAAATGCGGTAAACTCAATGTTTAATTCCAAAAAAAAAAATAGGGAATAAAAACATAATCTTCCTAAAATACTGCAATAGCAACCAAACAGGAACTAAATCAGTATAAACTATAGATCAGCAATCAAGTGTTCTATTTGAAATACTAATAGTTTACATTTCAATTTGCCCAGCAATAATTTGAAAAAAGAAAAATACATAAAAAGGCCACGTGAAGAGAAAAATAAAAATATAAAAAGATGATAAGGTAGAAAAACCTGATATTCGTGGATGTTGAGACGGCGGAGCTGCTGCTGCTGCCATTTGCCGGCAACGGAGAGAGAGCGGGGGACGAGCTTGTTCACTAATCCTCTCATTTTGTTTCCCTTTTCCTCTTAACAGAATATTGATGATCAACAATAGACTGAATGAGACCTGCAGACAACCCTAGAAAAATCAAAGGGAAAGAGAAGGAAAGATTTTCGCTGGGGAGGAAAAAGCAAGCCGGGTAAGAGAAGTGAGACGCCACCCTGGAATTTTTTCCTCTTTATTTGTTTTATTTATGTTTTGACCCATTTACTTTTATATATTCCGAAAATGATGGTAAAACAAACACTCTTTACTAATTTCTCCGGTTTTGAATTGACACTTAAAAAATCAGGTCTAGATTTATGCAATTGTTCCGTGTACTTTAGGAAAATGTAAATTTAGATCTTGTGGTTGTGGTTAGAAAAAGCTCAATTTTAAAAAAATGCTTTTAAAAAGTTTGAGAAATATTATGAAAAAGTACGGTTTAAATTTTTTATGTTTGGCATTGTTCTAGAAAAGTATTGCTTTAATGTAAAAACACTTTTCAAACACAAAAAAAAATTAAGAATTAGCTTTTTGAAGTTAGGCTGGTTTCAATTATCCTAAATAGCCTTTCACCAAAATCAAAAATTGTTGGGCATTGCGTTTAAGGTGAAAAGCAGTTTTTTAACACTTAACGCAATGCCAAACGAGTGGGGATGTCAATTGCCCTTGTACATAATGGGGAATCGGATCCTTCATCTGAATCAGGAAAGGGACAAGAACAAGGATTATTTTTAGGAAATGGGGACAAGGATGGGGAGTGTTTTACATTCCCTATTGAGGACAAAGATGGGTGTCAAGCTTCGGATCTACCAGGCCGACAATGTGCCAACCGCTATATCACCTCGAAGAACGTGCACACCTACGCCTGCATGCACCTCGAGACAATGCAAGGCTAAGAAAGATATCATTGTGCACACTTACGTCCGCACACACCCTAAGGCAACGTAAGGCCAAGAAAGGATCATCGCTACAAAATAATTAAAAATAAAATTAATTAGTAATTAGAAAATAATAATAATAGAAAATCATTTAATAAAATAAATCATAAATCAAAATAAGTACCAATTGATGTAACAAAGTATAACCTACACAGCGGAAGTAAAAGAACTCCTAAGGCTACAGATGAATGACAAAGATGTAATGAATTTCTGAAAGGGTATGGAGAATTGGATATAATCTAAATCAACTTATAAAACTTATTTATATATATTTCACTTTTGAAACATTTTCCCAAAACCATTTTATTTAATAAAATAATACCTAAAATGGGTTAACCGTAAAGACAACTAGAGGCTCGACCCTGCAATGGTCATTGGCCTCATTATGTCTAGGGCTCTCTCATAATATATATATATACATGTTTAAAATATTTTCCACATACAAACACACACACACACACACACACATCTCCTCTCACTAAGCTCGTCCTTTCAATGGTAGCCATCGCTATGGGTGGATACAACTACCAATACCTTAGTAAATTTCCCTCCACACCTCTTTGTCCTAAGGTTTCTCATCACCGTGGCCCTATACTGGACGGTCCACGGCTTCTAGTCGAATAGCATGCTCTGTCTTGATCCACTAACTCTCGAAAGAGTACCAAGCCATGGAATCTCATTCATCGCACCGCCCATCAAGTGATCGTGGTTTATCATCATTTACATATGTAGGTATACATATGTAACTATATATATATATATATATATAAGAGTTGTGCTTTGGTAGCACTCTCTAGGCAAGCCTAGGCCTCCTCCATGGCCTTGCCAACTTGTGAGCCTTACCCACCAGGCTTACAAATGGTGTTGGGCCTAGTCCAAACACCTAAGGTATTGTCCCTTGGCTCACAGAAATTCGAGTACCAACGTGCCGGCAGCACTCCTCGAACCCTGGCCCTAAGGGTTTTGTTGCTACTTAGAGCACGCCTCTTAAGCATTTGAGCTGTGGACTTATCCCATGGTTTATATGTTTTTAAAGTTTAAGGCTCGTTGAGGAGTAGCCGTCTAGTAAGATGTGCCAATTAGTTATCAGCTACAGTAGGTTTTTCTATCCTAATGTACCCAGTGATCCATTTGTGTATTTTAAATTTCATTGTATTATATTTCTAATTTCAGTCCGCACACTTGTCAACACAGTTGCTTTGATATTTTGTCCTTGGGGACTTTAACATTATAAATGTTATTTAAATATGCTGTTTTAATTTGTTAAAAATATTGGTTTATAAATGGTATTTAATATTTGTGTTTTTGCTTGATATTCAATGCCTTGTACTGTTTCTGAGGCATGACCAACCAACACGTACTTCAAGGTAGTGCAGCGACTGCCACGTGATCGAGCCTGCAGGTTGGGGCATGACGATATAGATATGTTTATGTATATATATTTATATATTTATATATTTATATATATATGTATACACATGAAACATACTTATAAATTTACCCCACCCACTACATCAGCGCAACATAAAACAAAGTGTGTGCAAAGGACTACCTGAATATGAAAACGTTTAACATATTTTATAAAACATTTAATATTTAAAAACATTTAAAAAAGTCTAACCCCAATGGCCAAACTCTGAAATCGAGGCTGCTCACACTGATAGAAGGTTCGTATACTCCTAAAAAATCCTCCATGATCGATTTTCGAATCGTCATCACACTTGATCGCCTGAAACCCTAATCTGGACTTCAATCCAATTTAGCATAGTAATATGCTCCCAATGAGCAATTTCTTGGAAATTTGTGGGATTAATGGAGGGCGAAGTTATCATTTTGGTTGATGGTATAAAAAGGCCAAAGGTTGACTTTGAAGAAGATTTTTTCTTATTTCTTCTTTTATTCTTCTATTTCTTTTCTTTTTTTTTTTCATCAAAGACTTCAATTTTCTTATTTCAATACCTCATTCATTTCTCACCCAAATTAAGCAAATAAACACTCTACATTGTAGTGTTTTCTTAGCTCTACAAGATGATGGTGATCATTCTTATAGAGGAGCAAAGATATGAGCTCAAATTGATTATCGCCTAAACAACTCTGAAACTAAAGGTTCCTCCTTTGCACAGATAGCCACACTGAATGTTGCCATTGTTTGTTGGAAGGTTATTTGCTAGAGTTAATTTGAAGTACTGGCCAAGATAGTGGCTTGATTGCTCAATTTATTGTCTCCTTATTGTTGACTAAGCAAATCAGAATATTTCAGAAAGTGATCCTAGATGGAAGATAGAAGTAGAAAAGTAGTAAAGCGCTGAACCAATGAGATGTTAAATGGACAATGATAGAGTGTTGCTCTACTAAAGTAGACTTTATGTGTTCCAAATGAAGTTGAAATTTGGAATGAAATTGTGGGGGAAATTGCTCCTCCACCTTTGTTACATGTCATGGTGGCATAAAAGAATAGTGGTGCATTAGAGGTTTTGTTGGTGGTTATTGTTAAAGGAGAGTGATTGATGGATTAGTTAATTAAGACTGATCT
Organism: Microcos paniculata; assembly: GCA_030664755.1. Classification (NCBI taxonomy): domain Eukaryota; kingdom Viridiplantae; phylum Streptophyta; class Magnoliopsida; order Malvales; family Malvaceae; genus Microcos; species Microcos paniculata. Next base: position 3,203,958 of record CP131463.1, read on the forward strand.
TGAGAAGCCTCTTACTATCTTGTAATTTTTTGTTCGTTTTCGAGTGAAAAAGAGAAACGTATCACCATGGAACCTTATGAATTATGGTGCCTCATGTTTGGAAGTCATAGTACGATTTGGGTGATTTGATGAACTCACTAAACCATCACATATTGTGTGCTGTCTAGATGACTTACAGATTTGAGTAGTTGGCTCAACAGAATATTGATAAGAATTGAAAATTTTCATGGTATTATATGTTGATAATTTTAGATCGAGGTCTTGGACTTGTATCTTGACTCTGAGCAAGTCTGTTAGTGGTAATAGCTGGGAAATTTAAATTTCGATATTGTATTTTATTCTTGGAGTGGTGGACAAGTTGAGAGAATAATCCAATTGTTGAAGGTTACGTTACACAGTTGTGCTATTAACTCTTGAAAGAGTTGAGTTGTACTTGTTATTAGCCGAGTTACTGATGATATGTGGAGACCTGGCCCAACCTGCAAGGTATTGTCTGCTTTGGCCCGAAGCCTCACGGTTTTGTCCCACTCAAAAGGCACCTCACAGTATTGGGCTTGGGTCTCACCATATATATCATATTGAAATCCCATATCCTAATGATGTGGGATTGGGGTATTACAATCACACCCCCTTAAAATCTTGACGTCCCCGGCAAGCCCAACACACACAGATCCAGGACCACACCAAGCGTTGGGATTCTAGAGGTGGCTTCCACCACGCTCACGCAATGTAACACTTAGCTCCTAGCCTACCTGGTGCCTGCTCTGATGCCAATTGTGGAGACCTGGCCCAACTTGCGAGGTATTGTCTGCTTTGGCCCGAAGCCTCACGGTTTTGTCCCACTCAAAAGGCGCTTCACAATATTGGGCTTGGGTCTCACCATATATATCACATTGAAATCCCATATCCTAACAATGTGGGATTGGGGTATTACATGACAATAGTTGTTAGATTGGCATTGGTTTAGTACCGTATCAGGTATTGTATGTGAGGCAAGGTAATATTTTTCAAATTGTTGAAATGGAACTAGAGTTATATGCTTATGTGGGATAAATTGTCTTTTTGGGTGGAGCTTTGTGTAAAGAAAGTGTAGTACTCCACTTTGTTGGGACGAAATGGAAGAAAGGCAAATGCTCAGTAGTAAGACTTGTCTAAGTTATATGAAGAGGTAAAACCACTTGTGATTGATTGAAAGTAGTTTAAAAATGGTGGTTATTGAAGTGGTAATAATTGGAGAAACAAAGTTGGAATTTCGGCATAAGAGGTTAAGTTACCTCGAAACCTGTATTGGTAGAAGAGAAATTGTGGAATTGAGAAGAAACTTGAATTAAGGTTATTGGACTAATTCTTTTCATAGATGAGAAAAATCAGTTGACATATTATCTTGAATAGACATTGAAATTTGCGTGGTTTCTTAACGTGTTTCATGTCTCCTGATTAGAGAAGTGTGCTGGACTTGTCTCGTATTACTAAAGCTCATTCAATTATACCAGCTCAATTGAAGGGTAGTTAGTTGAGATTAGGAGCAGATTTCTTAAGTTAAAATTATAGTCAGCTTAGATCGGGTAGAATGATCCTCGTGGAATAAATGGAAGAATCTTTTGGTGGAGGTATCAAGGAAAAGCTCATAAGTCGTTGTGAACCCGAGGGGGGATGAGACAAAACTGTCCCTACTCAATTACCACTTAGTCTTTAGAATTTCGAGGACAAAATTTTTGTAAGGAGGGGAGATTTGTGGACTTTAGCCCAAATTGGCATAGTAATGTACTCCCAATGAGCAATTTCTTGGAAATTTGTGGGGGATTAATAGAGGGTAAAATTGTCATTTTTCTTGATGGTATAAAAAGGCCAAAGGTTGACTTTGAAGAAGATTTCTTCTTTTTCTTTATTTTCTTTTCCGTTTCTTTTTCTTTTTATTTATCAAAGGCTTTAATTTTCTTCTTTCAATATCTCCCCCATTTCTCTACCAAATTAAGCAAATAAACATTTTAAATTGTAGTGTTTTCAGAGGTCTACAAGATCATAGTGATTATTCTTGGAGAGGAGTAAGGATTTAAGTTCAAATTTGAGGGCAAGTTTCAGGTTTTATTTGGAGATTTAGAGAAATCTAGCCATCAATTGTTTAAGCTATTTTGGTATGTTATTCCAGTAGCTTTCAATTGATGTGAGAAGCATCCAAATTGGTTAAGTTGTTGAAGAGATCTTGAATTTTAAAGAAAAATGGGTGTTTTAGCTTAAATAATTTATTGTATGGTGTTGTGGCTGGATTATGTGGTGTATTTGGGCCTTGGAATGCTGAAATAAAGTTAAAAGTGAGAAAAATTAGATGTGCAAGGTGGAGGGCCGCCTAACAGTTGCCTTTGGCTATGGCCAGAATGAATCCGAGAATGGATGTGGGCATATTCGAGGATGGATTTAGTGAACAGGGGACAAACGCAAAGTTTTCATGAAACCATCCCCAGATCTATCCAGAACGGGGGCCGAACTTGAGGCTAATCAGGAATTGATCAGCTGACTTTTTAGGTTTTGGTTATTTTCAATTCTGGTTTAGTTTAAAGTCAATCCTGAGTTTATTAGTGCCTAACTAGTCTATTTTGAGTCATCAATTGTATATATGGATTTTAAAAATGATTTTTTTGAAATTTAAATCCGAATTGGGAGCACCAACGATGGATCATAGTAAGAACTCCAACTATGTAGCGGATGAGTTTGTAAGTATATGAATCTTCCGTCACTGCGAGTGGTTTGGCCTCAATATTTAGTGACATTAATGGGAACGTGTTTTCTATTATTTTAAATTAAATGTTTTATTATTTTGGAGTATGATGTACTATTGCACAAGTATCTACAGTTGATTTTATGGGAAGGGATTATATTATATGTTGTATATATATGATAAAAAATGTTTTAAATGATTTTATGTAAACTTGATTAAGGCGTGATGAGAGTCCTTACTTGACTCACCCGATCAAGGTACTTGTATGAACCTAATAGTGGTGTGATTACAGTCCATGCATGACCTGCCCAATTAAGGTTATATTGGTCCAAGATGGACCATCCATGAGGGGTAATTTGCTAGTTGTTTAGTGGCTTATGGACAGTCCTCCGTAGGGGAGGCACAAGTGCATTACTCATGGGATTGAAAGGTAGAAGGGTGAATCGTTAGAAGGTATTGTAGTTACTTTGAGACAACGAATGGCAACATTGGAAGTACGAGGCATAGTATGATATTATATATATAGTTTTAGAAGAAGAAAATGATGAGAAATTCTTCCAATGGTTCGAGCTCATTGACAGATAAGGCTCGTTTGATTTATGCTACCCTAGCTAAACTAAATCATTTTGATGAAAATGATTTTATTGGTGGGAATTGGTTTGAAATGAAAAAAATTAATGATTTAAATGTTGCTATTGGTATTATTATATCTCCCACCATCTTTGATCTTTTATATTGTTTCTAAACCATATCACTTAGTATGTCGACTCATCCTGTTGTTTATTTATATTTTTAAGACTTGAGGCTCATTGAGGAGTGGTTATCTCGTAGAACATGTGGACTACTTTCAGTGTAGTAGGTGTTCATTTCTTAGTACTCAGTGGTCAACTAATGAGTTTTAAATTCCACTGTGCTTGATTTTATACCTCTCCGCATAATTGTAAATGCTCAAAATTTTGATATTTTATTCTTAGGGGACTTATTATACATATATATGTTATTTAAAGATATTATTTTTATTACTAAATTGTTGTCTTATAAAAATGATACTTGATATTTGTTTTATTTAATACCTTGCATTGTTTCTGGTGCGTGACTATAGCACGTACTTCAAGACAGTACAGTAGCTGCCACGTGGTCGAGCCTGCACGTCGGGGCGTGACACCTAATCATACCGAGAAATGCGTTAGAAACCTAATTCAATTCTAAGATGCATTTATGAGGCTCTAAATTGCTCCACGATGAAGCTTGGAAGTGTTTCAGTGGTTAAAGAGTGTTTCAAGAAGTCTCAAGTTTAATTTAGGGCTTTGGGGTGCAAAATGACCATTTTGCCCTTAGGATCATAACTGATTTTTGTCAATCGATGTTGAATCTTCTAGATGAGAAGATCATGGCAGCCAAGGTGATATCCAATGCCAGTTCATGGCATAACTGCGTCGGTTATGCACTGGGTTCCAAAACCTAAAATTTCTTCATTTATTCTATCCCCTGTTTCTCTTCAACCTAGCCACTGATCGAGCTACAAATTGATACACACGACCTTCACAAATCCACAATAAACTTATAGAATCAAAAATCCAATTCATCAACTTAAAATCTATAATTTCTAACCTAACTTCATTTAATACCTAAAAATTAAACCTAAATTTTAAGCTAACCTAACTTCTGATCTAGTGCATGGATTTGAGTAAGTGAATAGATGTTTTTGATAAGTGTAGAATAACATACCAAAAGTTCACCTTGATTGGCCAGCTACATTAGGCGAACCGACAGGTTTTGAAAACGGCTTCAATAGTTCCTTTTTGCATCATTTTGAGATTTTATTTTTGTTTTCCTTCAATTCTTGCTTATGGAGGTTAGGATTTGTTTAAAAAGGTTTAAAGAAGTGTTTAGGTGGTGATTGACGTAGTGGTTTAGGTGGAAGAGGCCAAAAGGAGTAGAGGAGATGAGATGAGGAAAAAGAAGAGGAAGAATAGAGAAAAATGAGGCCTCAGGCTTGGCTTTGAGCCTTATAATGGTGTCTTCTGACGTCGATTGACACCAAATACTTTTTCTCTCTCATTTCTTCCCATTCTTTCAAATTGTCTTCCTACGTACCACCTAAATCCATATCTAGAGGTCTTTTAAACCTCTTTTGGCTTCATTTCGCTTCCAATTCGCTTTAATCTCTTTCCTAAACCTTAATACGATTCATTAACCTCATTCTAGGGCTAATACATGGTGATGTGTTGTCGAAGCGCTCTAAAATATAATTCAAACAGCTTAAAGATTTGTAGCTAAAATAGTTCAGGTTGATCCATAAGAGCTTGGAATCTATTCTCTTGCTCAATACTTCAAGTAATTGACAATCAAAATAGTGAGGATTCTTGAGATGATATTTAATTCAAGTATATTAATGAAGATTAAACTAGAAGTTGAATGCAAAATGATTTAAAATGATGTAAAAACAAAAGAACTAGTGATTAACTAAATCAACAACGAAATCAATAGCAGTTAATAAAGGAAATCAAGTGATTAAACTCCAATTTAGCAAGAAATTACAATTTCATCCAATCAACAATTCATTGATCAACTAATCAATCAATCTTATTATGGATGGTGTAGCCAGCTACTAAGCCTTCACCTTGCCCGATCTACTCCTAACTTAGGAGTTAGCTAACTCTGGCTTGTTCGAACTCCCATTCTCCCTTAATTCCTCTCGCACTTCAACGGTTACAATTAAAATCATTTTAGAGCATTAAGTTCTTATGGAGATATTAGCCATCTAAAGCCACGTGAGCTCAGCACATCTCCATGTAACTCTCCTCCGTGGCTTCCATAAGCTCAATCTAGAGCTTGTTTGCAACTAATCTTAGCTAAATCCTAATATCCTTTAGTAATTCAAATAATTGACCAATAAATTGAGAAAACCCAAGCAATGTGGCCATCACAACTTAGAAATCCCTAAATTTACTTGATCTCTAACACTTCCAAGATCAATTAGCTTAAGAAATCAAGAATATAATAGAATTAACAGCTTTAAGTTCAAGATCTTACCATTGATTGAATTGAAATCGTAATTACAAGCTAAATTGGATAAGATTTACTTAGCCTCTCATGAGGAAGAAGAAACCTTTATTGAAATCTTGAGTTCTATTCAATCTCCAAAGAACTAAGCAAACTCCTTTATGTAATTACAATGAAGCTCAGAATTGAAAAGAAAAAAGTTCTCTTCCTAAGAAGAACTAATCTTATTTATAGCCTAGCTAAGAATTGTAAATATATTAATCTATCCTTTCTTTAAAGATGATTACAAGGTTAAGTGAGGGCAAATTCATCTTTTCCAACTCCTTGACCAAGTCAATTCGCACATGGGAGAAATCTCGTAGCTTGACTGAGTCAAATTCTATTGCAATAGTTTCTTGATTATGAGCTGTTTTACTTAACCATGTCAGCATTAGGCTACTAAAAGGCTGTAAATTTAGCCTCTAAATGTCTTGGATTCTTTGTGTCCTTTCTTCTAAACTTAATTACAGCAGTTAAGAGGCTTCGACAAAGACTCTAAGAGGCTCGAAACTTTCTTCTTTTATTTTGTTCCCGAAATTGACTCTTTTTGCGTTTTCTTCATTATTTCACCTACAATTAGAAAACACCTCATTTAGCCATTAATTAAAGCCCTTAGATGTCTAATTATCCCAAATTAGAATGCAAATACATGTACAAATTAAACTCTAGCAATACACTCCCTCTGGAAGTCCGATTAGGGTTTAGGTTGTTATAGTCTAGACTTGATTGCTTATCCATGCACTATCTATTACCTTATATCCCTACTCCGTCTCATCATATCATCAATTTTTGTTTCAATTCTAGCAGGCTTCCGAGTTCACTTGATGATAATTATACCTAATCCTTAAATATTTATTTAACCTTAGACCTCAAAGACAATTCGATTTACTTCTCTGACTCTATTAAGCTTTAATCATTCATATCTAGGTTTAATTTCTCCTCTGACTAACACATTTCTTGTACCAAGTCACTGTCTTCTATTGTTTCATTACTACAAGAGGTATGAAAAAAGTTTCGTGTGCAACAACTAGGATTGGAAGTACCCTTTCCGCCTTGAACCCAAACCCTGATTATGATATTATAATATTTTTATTTTATAATAGATTTATATATATGTATATATTAGTGACTTTTAATGCCAATTGCCCTTATACCTAATGAGGAACCCAATCCTCCTTCTCGACGAGGATGAGGACAAGGAAGAGGATTATTTTTTAGCAACGGGGACAAAAATGGAGAGAGTTTTACATTCCCCGTCGGGGACAAGGAGTACCCTCCTCGCCTCAGATCCAACCTCAATTATAATATTATAATATTTTTATTTTAAATTTATATATATATTAGTGACTTTTAAGGGAAAGACTAACTTTTTCACTAACCTTTAGTAAATAAATAAAAAAATAACAAAACCTAATACCTTATCTCCATTTTACTCTTCACTAACCAAAAATAAATTGCACAATTCACAAACCATATGAAAGTTGCTCACCCCAACAGCCCAACCTCACCCTATTCTACTGTGCACCACCACCTTAGCCCTTAAGAAGTTAAAAGGTATACAACTATTGCTCTCTTTTTTACTCTCTGGCAGCATCTTCTTCCTCGTTTCCATACTTTCAAATTGTAGTCTCACAAACACATTATTTCGATATTCCAATCATCATATTCTTCTTCTTTTCTAGTCTTTTAGAGTTCAAGTGCTTAATTAGGTATGTTCTTTTTCTCTTTATTTGTTTCTACAATAATCTAAATTGCATCTATATTTGGTTAGATTTTACAAAATCTCTGTATATTTGGTTTGTAAGTGTAAAAAAGCAATGCTTCCCCATTTAAGTTCCCTCTCATTTCTAAACTCTACCTTAACAGTCTAATAAGATTCAGAAACTTGGCTTTAATTTATTGTGTTCATTTGGATCGGGGGATAAGGATTCTTGGCTCCCAATTCCCTACAAGCACGAGAATAGGGAAAAAAACTATCCTCATACCTGGGGATGAAGAGATATACAAGGAATTGGGGTCAAGGATGAGGGATATGCTACTCACATGTTTCCCACCCCGTTAACATCCCTACAAACGAGCTTTTAATCCATCTACAATGATTTGATCAAATTGAATCCCTCTACTATCATTTATTGTCAATTTAAATCAAATTACTAACAGTTAAAGTTGTGCATGGACCAGGCCAGGCTTTGACTGGACGATCACAGAAAATGATTTTGTCTAGGTCCTGTACAAATTTTAAATGTTCAAGGCCCGCAGATACCTGCTTAGATTTTTTTTCTTTTAAATATAGAATAATCTAAAAAATAAAATGAAATTTAAGGTTATTCTAAAAATAAACTGAATTTTAAGGTTTACATAACGCATTTCAAATGTTCATCTATACCATTAAAATAAAAAAAAAAATCTTATGGATATCATAAGAAGTGCCAAGTAGGATAAAAGGAGAGAGAAAAATAATTATAGTTAATTTAAAAATTATTTTTGTCATGCCCCAACCCAGAGGGGCAACCATGTGGCAACCGTCACAATACCTCGAAGTACGTATCAACCGGTCATGTACCTGAAGCACCGCAAGGCATAGAATGGACATCATCCTTGCAAAACAGTACTAAAATTTAATTAGAAATCATTTAATAAAATAATTTACTATAAAAGAAGTACCAATGGAATTATTTAAAAGAAACCGATGCAGCGGAAACTACTACTCCTAAGCCATGGACGCCTTTTAGCGAGCCTCTGGTCTATCCGCTATCCTCGAACATGGATTTGTATCCATCCACATTAGATACAGGTGAGTGACAGAGGTTTAATGAATCTCCATTAGGGGTTAGGGAAACGGGGGTAATCCAAAACATAATAATAAAATAAATATTTTTGCTTTCAAAATCTCTTTTCAAATTCTCCAAGCGGGGATTTAATTTAAAAATCATTCAAATAAATATATAAATAAAATAGGTCGGCCTCAAACATACTAAAGGCTCGACCCGTCGGTCGCATGCCTCACTTCATCGAGGGCTATCTTTTTTCTTTCTAAAACATTTTCGTATTTTCCTTCTTTAGCCCGTTCCCTCAGTGGTGCCAATCACTGTGGGTGGAACACAGCTACATCGAACCCTAGCAAGTTTCCCTATACACCTCTCCCAGGGTCTCACACTCATCGTGCCCGTCGATAGGTGGATCATGGCTATTTCGTTGCATGCATGTCTCACTCGGTCCACTCGCTCCCTCTCATCGGAGCACCGAGATCCACTCAAATCCTACTCCCATCCTCATCAAATATCATAAATGTATATATATATATATATATATATATAAACATATATATGCAAAACATATAAACATAAATATAAACACACACATACACATTTTTTATATTTTTTTTGAAGACGTCCCACTCTGTACGTGGGTATATCACCAAATAAGTGTGTGTGTGTGTGTGTATGGTGGATTCCCTGTGTCTTCAAACCTTTGAGAATCATTTTATATTTTTAAACATGTTTACCCTAGTGGCTAAGCATGGAAATCTAAGCCACTCACAATGTTGAGAGGTTCATATACTCCCAAGGGATCCACGTAGATCAGCCTCCAGAGCGTTGCCGTACTCGATCATTTGGAACCTTAATCACACGAAATTCGTGTTAGCATTCATAATCAAACTATGAATACACCTATGAGGCTCTAGCATGGCCTAAATGGTGTTTGAATGTGTTTCGGGGCTTAGAAAAGTGTCCGGAAAGGTTTAGGGTCAAAATCGAACACTTGACAAAAAATTATGAAAATGCCCCCAAGGGCCCTTAGGCTTTCGCTCGGGTTGGGCCTAGTCCCGAGCGGGATTAAACCTGTCCCACGCAGGAATTGGGCTGCAGCCCACTCCCGTAGGTCCCAGCATGAGATTGGCCACTCCTGCGAGAGAAGCGAGCCAAAAGGCTCAGGAATCGAGCCTTGGCCTTGATTTTCGTGCTGTCCGACCTCCTTTTGATGCGTAAACTTGGACAGGCAATCCTTACGACATCCAAGACCGATTTATCGAAAGAAAAATGAGAATCACAAGCTCAAAGTTCTTAGATCTCAAATCTAAACTAAAAAGCTAAACCTAACTTTGAGCTTAGATCTCTCCTAGACCAACGCATGGAAATACGTGATAATGAAGAAAAACATAGATTAAGGTGAGTATGATAACATATTAGAAACTCACCTTGATTTGATGGTCTATTTGTCCGGATCCGCCAAAAGTCCAAAATTGCTCCGAGAGAGCAAATGAAAGGAGAGGAAGAGAGGGAGAGGAATGAGAGGGGGAGAGCTCAACTCCCCCTATTTATAGGCAAGCCCGACACTAGGCCTACTCAGATCCCAAACCATACTTCCTTGCCTCTTTTCAACCTCTCCTAATCTCAATCCTTAGCCTAATCCATCGACCTTTACACCAGTGGATCTCCAATCCATTGGTTATGGACTTAAAGAAGTCCAATTAGTGCTTCCATGCATGGTTACTTATCTAATCTTCCAACTCTGTCTTATCCTAGTTTTCACTTCTCTTCTTAATCAAACATGTTCGGACTGACATATTATTGAGTTAATACGCCGTCTTATACTATCCGTTTGTACAGAAAAGTTAGATTATGTCCGGGTGTGTCAATTTTTATATTTTAGATGTATTTAATACTTAGTTGAGCCACCTTTTTCTTACCCAATAAAAACTTAGTGTGAGTTATTTATTGTATTTATGAGATAGAGAGAGGAAATTACTATATATTTAATATGAAATAGTTTTTATCATGATTTTTTACAAAGATGGTTATTTATTTTGGTAGTAAATCAGAATAAATGGAGTATTTTTTTTATATTGGTGTGTTATTATTTGGAATGCTTAAGATTATTATAAATATTTGAATTTCACAAGAAGTTAGGTATATTTAACCTATAATTTTTCATTTTTCACTAATTTTTTTTTGAAAAATTTCTCGGTTTTCTGATTATGTTTAAAATTTTCACCAATGTTTATTGAATTTATCATACATTTAAATTTCTTATATAATATAATACAATTTCATCTATTGTATAACATTTTGTAACTCGAAATGAAGTATTTTTGGGCAAAATCTCACAACTGCTATTTCATGTATAGTGAAAATTTATAACTCGAAACGAAGTAAAAGGGCTTTCTTCTAGTATTCAATTAAAGCAAAAAGGAGAATCATGTACACACTCTACATTAAAAAGTTTAAAATGCAAATAATAAGTAATAAATATTAAGTATTTCAAAAATTTTATAACATGATTCGAGCTGGGCCCAAGCTTCAAAACTTAAGTCCAAAGCCCAACCGTTTCTAAAATGAACCATTTCCTTTATCCGAGACCCAAAATTCGAGCCTTACTTTATTGCTCAAAGCCTCCCATTTTGAGTGGGCTTTTGAGTTGGAGCAGATAGTTCGACCCTTGAACAAGTCTAAAAATAAGTCCATTAACATCTATTTGAAGCTGGCTAATTATTTATGCTTTGACCGTCCTTAACTCTCATAACCTATGCAATCAATTTAGTGAATTTTTTAAAATAATAATTGTCTAGATGAAATCATCCACTCCTAAAACTACTAATCCTCAAAGGGCAAAAAGGACATCTCTATACCATACTAACTTTCTTCACATAAATTTACCATATAGTCCAGCAAATAAACCATTATATGATAGATTATGGGTTAGAAAGGGGATTTGACATGGGATAAAATAATAAAGAGGTATAGATGAATGAGATTATAATATTAAGGACTATATGTTATCTTTAGTTAAGTTTTATAAAATAAAATTTAAATTAAATATTGAAACAAAAACCCGGAGATGAAGTCCAAGCAAATTATAGTGGCAGAAAAGAAAAAGGCTTAATACACATTTTACCTCTTAAAGTTTCTAACTTTTGACATTCTGTCCTTTAAAGTTTTATTTTGAACATTTTACCCGTTAAACTCTTATTTTGGACACCCGTTGCCCCCTCTGTCAACAGAAGACTAACGGCATTATGACTGCGCTGAAATGGCAAGGCCCATATCAGCTGGTAGTGCCACATGGCATGAGTCAACATGTGCCATATGGCACTACCATCCAACGTGGATCATGCTACATCAGTACCATCATAACACTGTTAGTCTTTCATTGAATGAAGGGGCAATGGTGTCCAAAATAACAGTTCAGAGGTAAAACTTCCAAAATAAAACTTTAGGGGGCACAATGTTAAAATCTGGAAACTTTAGGAGGCAAAGTGTGCATTAAGCCAAAAGAAAAGATAGGTCGTTTAACCATCAAAGTAAGAAAGTTGGCTGCTTTAGTTCTTATCTACATTTCCCTTTAAAAATCTCTTTATGTCTCTATTATTTAATAGAAAACTATGTAATTTTGTACACAAATAAATACATTTTTATTTTTAAATTGATTAATTGAAATAATTGATAAATAGTAGTAATCGTTTTACAAGATTGGTTTTCTTGAATGATTTCCAAGAACTGAAGCCTTGAACTTGTAAGTTAAAAGGAAAGAGTGATAATAGTCTTTCATTTGATTTATTAAACTTCAACTCCGAACAAACACTTCTCCCACAAAAACCTCTTTGATTGCACCAAGCAGAGGCTTTCTTCCCATCAATACTCTCATCTTTCCTCTCTCCTATTATAGATTTCACTTTGAAACATGTTAGACATCCAGATTCAATAAGGCATTCAACTCAGGATGTTGTGCCAGTAATCTCAAGAATGGCTAACAAAGCCATGGTTTTAATCAAAGACGATAGGTTGCTTATCTTAGTCAAGAAGCAACAAGGCCTACATCAAGTGGTAAGAGAAACTTCAAAATTCTTTCCATTTTTGAAATATAGATAGATGATGTGGATTTTTTTATAAGGGTACAAAATCAAGTAATATAGAGACTCGGAGTATTCTAAGGTGTCGAACCCACGATGACACATCCAGACCTTTTCAAACTTTTTCATACAATCAGAATAGTAGAAAAATTTGAATCAGAACAAAAGATGCATGGCCGAGTATGTCATTATAAAGAAGAGATGTTGAAGATATGGCAAGACAGAGTTGGAAGCACAGACAATTGATGGTGCATGGATTGGCAAGAAAAATCGAGAACATAAACCCTAAGTTATGTGCATGCATGCAAGAGCTTGTACGTGAGAATTCCTTAAAGAAATAAACCTAATCAAACTTCTTTTTTAGCCTATAGTAGAAAATTGTAGGGCCCAATGGTATAGGAGATCAGAGAATTGGGCTGAAAGAGAGGATGATGAAGAATGCAGGAAATGAGGAAGGTTCGGAGCAAGACCTGAGCAAGTCCGGCTTGGATCTGTGCCTACAAGGGGGAGGTCGAGCCTCTCTCCTCTCATTTTCTCCTCTCTTCTCATCTTTCCTTCTTCCTTATTCTTCCTCCTTCCTTCTCCACCTCTTTCACCTAAACCACCTAAAACACTCTTCTAAACATCCTAAAACAAATCCACAACTCTTCTAGGCCAGAATTCAAGGAGAAAGAAAGGAAAATACAAAAACAAGCAAATAGGAGCTTTTAGCACCGTTAGAAAGATCTGGCCATATCTTACAATCCAACTAGTAGATCAAGGTGAGATTTAGTATGTTATAGTCGATTCCTCAACTTTAAAAAGTCCCTAACCTTACATCAATCCATATACTAGATTAAAAGTTATAAGCTTACAAATTTAGGTGTTAATTCGAGATAGGTTAGAGAATTATGGATTTTGAGCCAAAGATTTTGATTTTCATTTTAGCGGTCTTGTTATGGATGTTGTGTGGAGTGTATACCTCAATCCACGAAGAAACGAAGGAGAAACGGGGTCAGCAAGAGACGAAGAAACCTAGTTTGGGTTTCTGCCTTTGCTTCCTATGTGGGAGTCAATTTTGGAGGCCAAAATGGCCTCCCTAACTAGGTCTAGCATGGGACCTAGTTAGTTTCATGGAGGACCCACTTGGGTCCTCCATGACATTTTCGTAGTTTTACATAAAAAGCTCGTTTTGACCTGAAACTTCCCAGAACTTTTCCTAACCCCAGGATCACTTCCAAACCCTAATTTTGAGCATCTTAGAGCCCCAAAAACATTTATGTAAGTTTGAGTTAGGTTTCTAACGCGTTTATCCATGTATTAGGGATTTCGAACTATCAAGTGTGGCAACGCTCCAGAGACCAATTATCATGGACTCTTTGCAAGTATATGAACCTCCCCGTATAGTAAGTGGCTTAGATTTCATTACTTAGCCATTAGGGTTAAACGTTTTCAAAATGTTTTAAATATAAAATGATTTTCAAAGTATTTTATAAATATTTTGGGATTCAAGTAATCCTCTGCACACACTTTTATTTTGTGATGCACCAATTTAGTGGGTAGGATTATTTTAAGAAATTATGAATGTTATGTGTATATTTTTTATATATTTACATATAAGACAAGAACAATGATCAATCAACACCATCCGATGAGGAGTATGGTAGATAAGATAGAGAGTCCATGCTCTGATGAGACTGAGTAGACCGAATAGAGCATGCATCCGACAAGTAGTCGTGGACCACCTTTTGAATGGCACAGTGTGTTAGGATATTTTAATTAAAAAAGAAATAAATGTTTCAATTAATAGAAGGAGTTTTTCAATTGTTTTAATTCTTTACGTTTATTAATATGAGTTAAAAAGTTTTAAATGTTTTTCTCATACGTTGTCTTACAATTGTGCTATAAATAGTGAATTGTTTCTCATTTCAAATTATCCCAATTTGAGAAAAACAATTCTTAATCTTCTCTTGAGTCTTCCAAAGAGTTTTTCAACCAACTGGGTGAAGAATGTGTCATTTTGGTAAAGCTTCTACCTTCTAACTAGTGCAGGTTAGAAAGGTGTACAGTGGGTGACTGGGCTTGTTGTATCCTGGGGGACGGCATGCAGTGAATCCTCTTTGCATCTGTTTTAATTACCGAGAGGGGGCGTATAGTCTCAAGAGAGCGACCTGGTCCAGGCCTCAATCTCAGTCACCCTATTTGACTAAGAATATTATTTTACAAGTTTGGCTGCAGGAAAGGTGATATTCGGTCCAATTTGGAGGCATTATTCTACAACAGTCTCCAGTAATTTGAGACGATTATTTCCCTATGGAGAACACTGCCGATGCTATGCCCAAGACTAATCAAGCCGGTGACCTGAACCGACCATTTCGCTTTCATGGTGCAAACTATAAAAGATGGAAGCAAAAGACATTTTTCTACCTCACTTTCCTAAATGTCTCCTACATTTTGGTGGAAAAGAGTCCTAAGAAAAAAGACACTGGAGATATGACTGAAGCTGAAAAAGTTGAGCATGAAGAAAATGTGAAGAAGTGGGAGAAATACCATGTCTACTGCAGAAATTATTTACTCAATTGTTTGTCTGATATTTTATATGACTATTACGACCAAACTTATTCTTCCACCAAGAAAATCTGGAAGGCGTTGTAACAAAAATATGACACTGAAGAAGCTGGATCCAAGAAGTATGCATGTAGTTGTTACTTCAGATTTCAGATGGTGGAAATAAGTCTGTGATAGAACAAGCCCATGATCTCCAGATGCTAGCACATGATGTTCGTCGTGAAGGAATAAAAGTGGATGAACAAATGGAAGTTGCTGCCATTATCGACAAACTGCCCAGCTGTTGGAAAGATTTTGGGAAGATTTTATGCCATAAACAGAAGGAACCATCCATTGAATCATTAATCATGCGTTTGAGGGTAGAAGAGGAGCACAGAAATTAAGATAATTCACCTGACTTCAATGGCACAGGTTCCAAGGTAAATCTTCTCACTTCTAATGCATGTCAAGGACTTATGATAATAACAAACTGAAACGAAAAAAGAATTTTAATAATAAGAATAAGTCCTTTGGGAAACATCATCAAGGTCAATTCAGTCAGAAGAAGAACCAAGGACCTCCTTCTAGAGAAGCACCAAACAATAAAAGAAGTGATGGGTGCTATGTTTGTGGCAAACCTGGACATATTGCGAGGGTATGTCATTTTCGAAAACATGGACCTTCTGATCAGGTCAATGTTATCGAAGAGCCACTTGTGGCTATGATATCTAAGGTTAATGCCTTTGATTCTTCTGAAGGATGGTGGGTAGACTCTGGTGCCTCTAGGCATGTCTGCTGTGATAAAACTTGGTTTAAAAGCTATTTTCTTTTTGAAGCAGAGAAGAAAATATTGCTTGGTGATTCCCACACGATTAATGCCCTGGGTTATGGTGATATTGAATTGAATTTCACCTCTGGTAAGAAATTGGCCTTGAAAGATGTTTGGCATGTTCCTGAGATTAGAAAAAATCTGGTTTCTGCTTTTCTTTTGAATAAAGTCGGATTTAAACAAATTTTTGAATCTGATCAATTTATACTCATGAAAAAGGGCATGTTTGTTGGGAAAGGTTATGCTTGTGATAGCATGTTTAAATTAAGTATTGAAATGAATGAAATTTAAGTTGTTTTTGCCTATACTGTTTCTTGTGTTAATGTTTGGCATGCTCGATTATGTCATGTTAATTCTAACTATGTGAAAAACATGAGTAGTTTAGGATTAATTCCTAAACTAGAGAATCAATTTCAAAAATGTGAATCATGCAGCATGGCCAAAATCACAAGAAAGACTTTCAGAAGTGTGGTAAGAAATTTTTGAATTGCTAGAATTGATTCATACTGACCTTTGTGAATTTGAAGGAATTTTGACACGGGGTGGTAAAAGGTATTTTATAAACTTCATTGATGACTTTTCAAAGTATTCATATGTTTATTTGATGAAAAATAAAAATGAAGCTTTTGAAAAACTGACCATCTATATAAATGAGATTCAAAATCTTTTTGGTAGAAAAATTAAGAGGTTTAGGAGTGACAAAAAAGGTGAGTATGACAATTTTGGATTGAATTCTTACATTCAATCGTTGGGAATTGTCCATGAGACTACTCCTCCTTACTCTCTTGCATCCAATGGAATAGTGAAACGCAAAAATAGAATTCTGATAGACTTGACAAATGCTATGATAGTGAGCACTGGTGCTCCTAAAAATTTGTGGGGAGAAGCAATTCTTACTGCTAATTATGTCCTTAACAGAGTACCGCA
This sequence comes from Microcos paniculata, assembly GCA_030664755.1. Classification (NCBI taxonomy): domain Eukaryota; kingdom Viridiplantae; phylum Streptophyta; class Magnoliopsida; order Malvales; family Malvaceae; genus Microcos; species Microcos paniculata. The sequence goes on from CP131463.1 coordinate 3,220,851, forward strand.
TAAACACTCTTTGAAAACACCTTATGAGCTTTGGAAGGATCATGTACCAAATTTGGACTATCTAAAAATTTGGGGTTGCCTTGCCTTTGTTAGGCTATCAGATCCAAAAAGAACTAAACTTGGTAGTAAGGCTTATAGGTGTGCATTTATGGGTTATGCTTTAACTAGTAAAGCATATAGATTTTTGGACCTTGACAACAATGTTTTGATTGAATCCCTTGATGCCATCTTCCATGAAAACACTTTTCCTTTTAAAACCAGAAATAGTGGGGGTGTTGACCCTGGACAAATAGTTATTCCACACCATGAACCTACAAACAGTCAACAAGCCTTTGAAAACAATACCTTTCAACCCATAAAAGAAGATGAATTAATAAATGAACCTAGAAGGAGTAAAAGAAGAAGAATTATTAAAGACTTTGGCCCTGACTACCATGTATTTAATGTTCTAAATGATCCTATTTCTTTAGATGAAGCCTTATCCTCTCTTGATTCATACTTTTGGAAAGAAGCCATCAACGATGAGATGGATTCTTTGATGACTAACAAAACTTGGAAGCTAGTTAACCTACCCCCAGGTTGTAAGACTATTGAGTGTAAATGGGTACTGAGAAAAAAATTGAAGCCTGATGGCTCAATTGAGAAATATAAAGCCAGGCTTGTGGCCAAAGGCTTTAGACAGAAAGAGGACATTGATTTCTTTGATACATTTTCTCCTGTGAGTAAAATAATATCTATAAGAGTTCTAATTGCAGTTACTGCTATCCATGATTTGATAATCCATCAAATGGATGTAAAAACAGCTTTCCTAAATGGGGAGTTGGAAAAAGAAATTTACATGGAGCAACCTGAGGGCTTTGTTATGCCAAGTAATGAAACTAAGGTTTGTAAATTGCTTAAATCATTATATGGTTTAAAGCAAGCTTCAAGACAGTGGCATGAGAAATTTGACATGTGTTTGATTTCTAATGGTTTCAAAACAAATGAAAGTGACAAGTGCATATATTATAAATCAGAGCATAAGTCACATGTCATAATTTGTTTATATGTTGATGATCTTTTGATTTTTGGGACAAATATTGAGATTGTAAATACTACCAAAATACTGCTTACTAACCATTTTGATATGAAAGATTTGGGGGAAGCAAATGTTATTCTGGGCATGAGGATGACAAGGACTTCAAACGGTATTTTTCTTGACCAATCTCATTATATTGAAAAAGGTTTGAAGAAATACAAGTTTTTTTATTGCAAACCCTTGTGCTCTCCTTTTGATCCAAATATACATTTATTTCCTACTGAGAATGAAAGAGATATTTGTAATCAAAATGAGTATGCTAGTATTATCGGTAGCTTGAGATATGCCACTGATTGCACCAGACCTGACATTGCTTATGCTGTTGGGGTGCTAGCTAGATTTACAAGTAAACCAAACTTAGAGCATTGGAATGCAATTAACTGTGTGATGAGATATTCAAAAAGAACTCTAAGTTATGGTATACTTTATTAAAAGTATCCTGCTGTGTTAGAAGGATATAATGATGCCAATTGGAATACTCTGGCTGGTGATTCATTGTCTACTACTGGCTATGTGTTTACTTTGGGAGGTGGAGCAATTTGTTGGAAGTCTAAAAAGCAACAAATTATTGCAAACTCCACCATGGAGGCAGAACTAATTCATTTAGCCTCAGCCATTGAAGAAGCAGGTTGGTTGCGTGATCTTTTATCTGAAATTCCAATATGGGAAAAACCAATACCACCTGTCTTAATCCATTGTGATAGTACAACAATTATTGGCAGAGTTAATAATAAATCTTACAATGGTAAATCTAGATCTATAAGGAGAAAACATAGCTATGTGAGATCTCATATTACTAATGGTACCATTAACATTGATTATATTCATAGTGGTGATAATCTTGCAGATCCTTTGACAAAAGCCCTAGCTAGAGAAAAGATTTGGATCACATCGAGGGGGATGGGCCTTAAGCCCAAAGAATGACAAAAATCACATATTAGGATACCCTACCTAATGATTGGAGATCCCAAGAATTAGGTTCAAAGGGAAGAACGAATCATATGGTGGTTTGATGATATGCACATTTTTAAATAATTAAAAATATCCCTCCCTATGATGTGGTGCATGTATCTTGTAACAGTAATGGAGGTTGAGTATATTTATACTCTTAATGAGGTCTATAGCTCGTTTGAGTGGGATGTAGAGTTACAAGAGCATCATTGATAGCCTCACCTATATGAGTGTGGAAGTAAGGCTGCTTCCTATGAGAATTGGGCTAATTCTCTAGAACGCTCATTAAAACTGGGATAAAGCACATGGCCATTAACGTGCTGGCTTATGAAGCTCATTGCAGGGCATTGGAAATCTATGTGTGTGACGCAATACTTTGTTTCCCCAAAGCAGCCTTAGTTCAAGACCTTAGTTCACTATTGGCTTTGGAGCAGAGATTGCTAAACGCTAAGTGAAGGTTCAAGCCATTGGCACCTTTATTATACATAGACTTTCTATCTTCACCCAAACAGTTAGTACTTTCATATTTTTATTAAAATAAGAGGGGGATTGTTAGGATATTTTAATTTAAAAAGAAATAAATGTTTCAATTAATAGAAGGAGTTTTTCAATTGTTTTAACTCTTTACGTTTATTAATATGAGTTAAAAAGTTTTAAATGTTTTTCTCATACGTTGTCTTACAATTGTACTATAAATAGTGAATTGTTTCTCATTTCAAATCATCCCAATTTGAGAAAAAAATTCTTAATCTTCTCTTGAGTCTTCCAAAGAGTTTTTCAACCAACTGGGTGAAGAAGGTGTCATTTTGGTAGAGCTTCTACCTTCTAACTTGTGCAGGTTAGAAAGTTGCATAGTGGGTGACTGGGCTTGTTATATCCGGGGGGCGGCGTGCAGTGAATCCTCTTTGCATATGTTCTAATTACCGAGAGGGCGCGTATCGTCTCAAGAGAGCGACCTGGTCTGCGCCTCAATCTCCGTCACCCTATTTGACTAACAATATTATTTTATAAGTTTGGCTGCAGGAAAGGTGATTATTCAGTCCAATTTGGAGGCATTATTCTACAACAGTCTCCAACACAGTGTTCATAGAGACCCTGAAGTAAAGAGGTGCGAAGGGACACTTGCCATGGTAGAAATGTAGCTATGCTCCACCCACAGTAAATGGCACTATCGAGGGAATGGACTAGAGAGAGCAAAGTAGATAAATTTTATATATATTTATGGTTTTAAGATTTAAAAGAGATAGCCTTACTGCAATACCAAAAATTCTGGTTACAAATTGAACTTTTATTCTACTTGAAATTTTGATGACATTGAAATTGATCTTTAATCGAAGTCCTGATATATTGAGGTATAACAAATTGATTTGGAGATTTATGATTAAGTATGGAAATTCAAATCTGTGGAATTCTTAATGTGATCTATGAATCCTTTTAGAGTTAATTGGACTGGTGAAATCGAGGTTATAAATTGATTAATATGAATTATGGAGTCACTAAAGAAAATATCAATTTTCATTTTGGAGTCATAAAGAATGATTACTAATTATTGAGAAAGGGATGATTAAGTTTGATGATTACATAAATAACATTGGGAGTTGTTTGGTGCTAATGAAAATTTAGGTTAAATGAAGGAAGATGCTATATTATGAAATTATGATTTGATGATGGAAAAGAGTTAATAGGAATATTAAGTTGATCCCTGAATTAATTTGGAGTAATAAGATTTATTACTTTTGTGAATTGAAGATTCAATGGAAATTGAGAATAAAGTGAATTTGGGAGTCATTTAGAATTACGAAAATTATCGTAAATTGGAGAAACGGACAAATTGAAGATATATGGGCTTTGGGGACAAGGTAGACATTTGAAAGGATAAGTGAAGGATAATTTTGGGAACTCAAGGGAAGAAATTGGAAAACGAGGGCTTCTCCCTCATTTTCTCTCATCTTCTTCTTTTTTCTCATCTCTCAAGTGAAAAAAAAAAAAGCAAACCCTAAACCTACCCAAATGAGTACCCCATTAAATCCTTATCAAATTTTCATTGAGTCCATGAATTAAAGTCGTCAAAATCATTCTTGGTACTAGAAATTTCATTGAAGACAATTGGAAGAAGAGAAACCAAACTTTAGTGGTGCTTTTGGCATGTTTGAGCTACAAAAGGGGGAGAATTTTGTGTGAGATCCATCAAGCTTTGGAAAATAAGTTTGACATATATTATTCTACTCAATTAAGCTTCAAAATACCTTTGGAATCATGTTGATTGGTTTTGAAATGGGCAATTTTAGAAATTAGAAGGTAAAAATGGGTTCTTCGAGTGCATCTTGATTGAATTGAGTTAGATTGCTATTGTAGATGCATTAAGTGATGTTCTAGCCATGTTTTGATAATATTTTGAGCTAAATTTGATAATGGCTTAAGTTAGAATGGAGTTGGGAATGTTAAGGATGACAATGGGAGAGAAAAAGATGGGTTTTGGTATGGTTTCGAAGCTAGGTGACACTAGATAGCCTTATGGCCGGCCCGCGGCCACAAACAGGGAAGGGGAGGACCCTTGCTCAAAGCCAGAGGACCTCAGCCTTTGCAAAGGCCTGCCACCCATTATGGATAGAAGGGTTCCCTTATATTTGTCCCATTTTGCTTCAATTTAATTTTAGACTTCACCAGTGACACGCTCGGACCTAGTCCGCACATGTCAAGTTGTGAAATTGTATAAAGTTGTAAAGCCCAGAAATGAAATTGGACTTTCTTTAGACATTTTGAACTTCCTTTAACTCAATTTCGAGATTGGAAACCCTAATTTATAGTCCGGAGTTGACTGGGTGCACTAGGGGTTCAGAAATCGAGGAGATAAGGTCAAGTTGACCAGAGTCAACCATGAAAATGTTGACTCCGATGTCGGACAGGGTCGGGTTCGGCGCCGAACCTGTTATAATTACATGGGGGCTTGGTTGCCGGAGACCCCCATTTTCACCATTTCTCTTCTTCTCTTCCATTTCTCCGAGTTTTCTCAACTTATCACCGAATTCATTTCTTCAAATCACCTTTAAACACTTTAATAATCATCACCAACAACTTCTTTAGCCTCCAAGAAGATCAATAACATCAAATTCATCAAGTTTTCTCCAAATCTTCAAAGTTGGTAATTTGGAGACACTTTGTTCTTTGAGCTATATCTTTCAATCTAACCATAAGCTTTGGCTGATTTCTTGGTATGTTGTTCTAGACTTTTTAAGCTTTAATTTCACTGCCTATTTACTTAATTTCGTTGAGTGAACTAAGAGAAATGTTGAATTGAAGATTGAAATCTATTTTGCTCAAGAACCACTTGCACCATTAGGCTTTTGATTTGAAATTCTTGCATGATCAGTTGTTTAAATTAGTTTTTGAAGCTATAGATTCTTAGTTTAAGATTGTGTGTTTCAAATTTCGTGTTGATTGGTGGAGGATTGAGTTCAAACCGAGCTTGGGAAGTTGGAGGGCCAAATTTCGGCCAAAAACAGAGCATGTCCAGAATCGGACTCACCAAAAATTAGGGAAATTCCCCAATTTGGCTCACTCCCACACGGGAGTGAGCACGGCCAATGCCAGAGCTACACTGTAGTAAGGGTATTTTGGTCATTTTACAACCTTAGAACCCAATTGACTTCAATTGACTTTCGGACTTGTTCAATTTAGTTCCGAGACCCTAGAAACCCTAATTAGGTCATGTTGTAATATGGAATTGTTAGTCGAATGCCTTTATTAATCAAATTAGATTTCAATTTGAGTATTTAGGTACGTATTGTATGAGATCAGACAGTAGCATTCGAGCTAAGGCATTCGAGAGGATTTATTCGGGAGTATACAAACTTCCCTTACTTGTGAGTGGCTTGGATTATAGTGGTTGACCACTGAGGGCTAACCGTTTTCTAATTGCTTTATAAATTGTTTTATAAAATGTTGATAACGTTTTAGGATATAGATTGTCCACCCGCACACACGAGTTTATAAATGGCTTTAAGAGTGGGTTCTAAAAGAAATTATGGTATTATTTTATTATGATTTTATTGACAATTATGGCCTATGGGAGATGAGCGATTGAGAGATACTCAGTGCTCCGATTTGAGGGAGTGTGTGGACCGAGAGAGAGGCATGCCACCAACCAAGTAGTAGTGAACCGCCTTTTGAGAGGCACGGTGAGTGTGAGACCCTGGGAGAGGTGCGCAGGGAAGCTCGTCAGGGCTCAAGTGTAGTTGTGCTCCACCCATTGCGATGGCAACATCAAGGGAATGGGCCAATGAATAAAGTAAATGATTTTGAGATATGAGTTGAAAGCCCTTGACGGTCTAGTGGGGCACCCAAGTGCACGGGTGTACCTTTGGGACAGATTTCAGATGCTAGCCCATTTATGAGATTTGATATTTGTTTTGGTTGGTATTTCATATATGATTTCAGAAATGGTTTATTAAAAGAGTTTTAGATTATTTCATATCCCCAGCCTGAGGTGATCGGTCATTATAACCGGGTCCCTCACTGGGTACATATATACTTGTACTCACACCATTCACTTATTTTTTTTAGGTCATCAGGCCACCGACGACAGACGTCCCGGTGGACAGTGATCCTAATATATCACCAGCGTACACGATTTTGTAGGTTCCACCCAGATCCCTTGTGAATCCTGGCTTCAGAATAGTATTATGTATATATTATTATTATATCCTTCCGCTGCATATTTGCATCATAAAATGTGCCACTTTTAGTATATAAATATCGTATGATATTTTCTATATTATATTCTTATATATTTCAAATATTGCTCGAATACATCTTATTTATGCCTTGTACCATTTTGGATAGTCTGCCTTTCGAGTCACAAATCTCTAGGTGGTGCGGTGGTTGTCACGTGGCTGAGTCCTTGGGTGGGGGCGTGACAACTAGACCTCCCTAAACCTTAATTAAGCATGTCTAAAGGATTGTTTGAGGAGGATGAACCTCCCAAATAAATCTTGAATTGAGACTTGGTCATTTATGTAATGCCAAACCTATAGTTAACTTAAATTGGAGCCATAGACTACTATAATGAAAATTTTCTATGTTCGATGTGCATGCAAATATATTCTTAGTAAAAATAAGAACATTTTCTACCTATTAAAATTTTCCTCATTTTTGAAGAAGTAGACTTCTTTACATCTAGAACAAGTTTTGACCAATGAGGTAAAAGTCAACCTTTTTGTACTATTTTTCAAAAATTTTGTATGTCCCATCGAGTGTGTATGTGTCCTTCCAAAACACTTTAAGTTGATAAAAATATTGCCGAATAAAAACATCGCAGTATCTAATGGCATTTTCATAAATATTTATAGAATTAGGAAATGAATTTTTCTTCACTATTAATGATTTTTTTCTTCAGTATTAGATGATTCCATACTATTATATTCTATTAAAACTTGAAAACTGCATGGTCGCTGCGTAAAAATCTGAAGTAGAACTACAATTTTACCCTTGAAAGACATTGAAGTATATTTTAACAGCATAAATTGCATTTCGTTAGGTTGTTTACCTTACTAGTTATTTTTGGACTAGTTAGCCCTACTTTTATAAAACTTAGTAAGATAATTTGTTTTTTTTTAATTTCTTTCATGAAATTCTTAATTTGATAATTTCTTTATGGGACCTAATGATAATTAATGAATTTCATAAAGGATATTTTTGTCATTCATAAAGTCTTATTTTTCTAGAGAAGTAAAGATGTTTTCCAAATAGGATTTTTTCTTTTTCCCCCCTTTCTTCTTGCCTCGGTCGAACCTCACCTTAGCCATTTTCTTCTTCCATTTTTCCTCCTCCAAATCTCTAGATTATTCCTATTTCTTCAATCTATTACTCCACCTTCTCCTCAATTTTCCACCAAGTCTTTCTAACCGAAAATTACCATCAAACCTATAAAAATAATCATTCCATCAAAGAACCCATAAGTGTGATTTTCAAGTTTCTTTATGCTAGCTTAGGTTCCATTTTTATAAGCGTTTCAAGGAGTATTCTTGCTCTTTTTCATCTAGGTATGTGAAATTACCTTTAAAAGCTTTTGTTTTGTAAGTTGCATTCATGTAAATTCATGCACATTAATTTAGTTTATGGCTCCAAAACCCTAGGATGTTCTTATTTAATAAGGCTAGGATACAAGTTAATAATTAATGTTTTTGAATGCTTACTTGAAGATAGAAATGTTTAGTTTAGTGTAAAACTCTTGGAATGAGGCAATTACTTTGTTAAGTGACTTTACGCAAAAAATACCATCCTAAGAGAAGTATGGTATTTTGCCTAATAATTATGTCATTTTATTTCATAAATGGTAGTTTGGTGAAATTAGAAAGAGATGCAACCTAAGAAATTGATAGAAAGAAGTCTACTGTTGGTAGTTGTAGAGAAACGTAACAATATGTTAATAAGCACCATTTTGGAGAAATGTGGTTTTTCTTCGAATGAGGTTATCGTTTCATGTTAGAAATGGCACTAACATACAATAAGAAAGTGCAGTGGCCCATGAAATAAGATGTTGGTTTACTTGGCACGGCGACTATAGAGTAAATCCATATTATGGCATAAAGTGGTCACCTTAAGCAAGTATAGTGTGGAGGTTTAATTGGATGCTTTCCAAGGCCTACACAAGTTACAAATGGAGTAAGGAATTGATGTAGGTGGTTGGCTTAATAATGGGAGCCTCATGGGAAAATATGACCACTCCAAACCCTTGGAATTCAAACATTTTTACTTCAAACATCCAATTTAAGCATGCAAATTTAGTTCCTTTGTATTTTATTACACCCTTGTAATACGTTTAAGCTTTGAGAAATAGACTGACTAAGTTTTTCACATTGAAACTTGGCCGAATTTTTCACCTTTTAAGGGGCAAAGTCGTCCAAATTTTTTTATGTGCAATTACGTCAAATTAGAACTACAAGTAAGTTTCATTAAGCGAAACAAACTTGCTTATATCCTAACTTGATTCATCTAAGCTCTAGAACACTAAATCATCTTTTAGAACTTAAGTCAATAGTTAACAAAACATGCTTTCTTTCATACTCATCCAATGCTTACTTCCATTACTTTGTGCTAATGCATTGTTTAGACATAAATACATAGGTGGTGAGCTTTTTTCCAAGGATAAGAAGCGGGTGAAATAGGGGGAGTACACACCCTCTCTAAACCAGTGAGTGAAACTTTGTTAGACCTAGATTCAAGTTTAAATGAATTAAAACACTTTACTACTTGAAATGGTTTTCTATTACAAAGGGCTTGATTTTCTTGAACTCAAATTTGATTTATGATAAGGATATTTATTTACGAATCTTGAGCCTTGATGATCTTGAAATGAATGGGCCTACTTTATAATTTTAGTAATCAAATGTTTATGTATATGTAAATTTGATTAAACTTGATATAGTTGGATTTGATTCCGATAATGGGCCAGTGACCGAATGATATATAACTGGATTATGACATTTTTATGTTATGATTTTGGTGGATGAGTTGTGAGTCACTGTAGTGGCGCTTCTCACGGTCTGACCTTGTGGAAGCGGCATGAATAAGCTGGTTTCACTCCCACATGGGATGGATGATATAGGGGACTTATTGTGCACACTGTTGATATGGTTATTTGGTCCATGTGGGAGTATAGTGGATATAGCCATGTACCACCCGTGGTGAAGGCCCATACCAACGTCGAGGATGGACATTTTGATCTACTAAAGTAAACCCTAAAATCCCTCAACGAACTCAAGCCTCATCTTGGCCGGGTGTGGATTTGAGTATGGTTTTTAAAAAACCCAAATAAAATAAAATTAATTTTCAAAATTTTATTACTTATTTTCATTCATTATTGAGTTATGGATTTTCGAGTTTTTATCCTAAATTTTCTCTTTTTTCTTAAATAAATAAATTTTTACATACGGACAAGACGAAAATTAAATGTTTTTATGAGTTATTGGACATTTCTAATTCATAACTTCTAAAACGTATATATTTTCATTTTATTTGTTTAAAACTGGTCTAGTTTCACTCACTGAGTATAATCCCATATACTCGCCCATCTTTTTACTTATTTTCAAGTTAGTAGATTGTGCATACAGGATAGGTCGCTAAAAACCGTGACTCGACTCTGGACCTTTTTTAGTAAGTCAGCACACTTGTATGTTGTTATTATCAGATCCACTAGCATAATTTTGGGATTTCTTAACCTTTTAGCTGTTTATATTTTTCAACTTTGATAACTATTTCATGATTGTAGAAACCACTCATCTCTTTTGTTTGTAAAGATAGTCTATAAACATTTTCCAAATTTTATCACTCTTGGTATATATATATATATATATATATATATATATATATATATGAATACATGCATATCTGTAAATTTTATAAAATGACTATTGGTATTGGATTGTGAACTATATGTATATTTTAAACTGTACTCCTTATTTCATATGAACAACTAAAATCGTTTTACAAAATGGGTTCGAGATATTACAAGCCTTGTGAGTTTCGAGTTATGAACGAAGCACGTCGCTCACAACTCCGAACACGAGACGATTGTCACATTCTTGACCTTCGGATCTAGGTGTGAAAATTTAGGCCACAATTTAGCCAAAATTTGAAAAGTGTTGAGCTCAAAGTGGCTTAATAGAGCGCTTTAGGCATAAATGCATGGAGATGCGCAGCATATAGCTCTAGAATGTTATCTTGAGTGTGTTAAATGTCTTACCATGTTGTTTTTATTGTCTTGACTTACCTTCTAGAAGGTTGTATCTCAATCAAAGGCAAGGTGCAAGCATGTGGACTTATGAGAGTGTTTAGTCTCCCAAAGTTATGAGTGGATAATAACTTGATATTTTGATGATATAAAATGCTCTTGTTTCCTAATCATGTGTTTGAAATGATATGAAAACCTTGTTTTGAGTGTGGATATTTGTTAATGGTTTGCTAAGCATGTTTCTTGATAAATGACCCATGTTTACACTATGCTTAATTGCTTGCACATGTTGTGCTGGATTTGATTTTGGGCTAGGCCTTCTTGACTTGCTTGATAGTATTTATCTATGTTTATAACTTGAGGCATATGTGTATCTTGATTTTGATCTTGGTGGATTAGGCAAATGAAGCCTTTTTACTATATTATTTTATGCAGACTAGTCTATGCACTGACCTTATGTCTTTTTGACCAACATGGGGCTTTGTTAGTTTGGTTAGGATGCTTAGTTCAGTACGCACAGGAGAGGACTAGATAAGCTCTGTTGAGCCTAGCAATGTCCACTACATTGCGAAAGCTTAGTCAACGCCAAGGCAGGGGATTTTTATGACTAGTAAATCATGTGATTAAAACCCTCAGCAGATTTCTGCTTTCAAGGCTACACATGTTTTGTAAACAATACTCGAGTCATTGATTTTGATTTGATAACCACACTATGTGATGTTGTTTTCTACATTGAAACATGTTTTATTACATATGGACTATGTTTTGGTTCATACTTGATGCATGTTTGATTAGATGAGATATATTATTGGCTTATTGAAAATGCTCTTAAAATTGTATCCACACTCCTGCAAAATGTGTAAGCTTTTCATAATAGTTACTATCACTCATTAAGTACATGTTAGTATCCATCACTGATTTTCGTTTACATGTTTTGTAGTCTCTTAGTTCAGTTGTACGTTCGTGCCTCAAGATATCCATGGTAGGTTCAATTGGTTTGTATAAAGGCTCTTTCAAATATGGCCTACGTGCTTGAGCTTTAGCTCTAGAGTTAGTAAAGGATTCCATTGGAGAAAGGAAAGAAAAATGAGATCGTGCTAATTATGACTTTTGGTTGATTTTGGTCAACCCTTAAAAGATTTTATTAAATTTTATTAAAAATTCTATTTATAATTGTTTTATCCAATTAATTGAGTCTCTAATTTTGTTTAAAAGTGTTTTTGAAATGATATCGACTAATGCATTGTGTGGTATCGAAATGCAAGGCTGCATATTCGTAATTCCCTGCAAGACGACAGTTGGTACATACTCAGCTCTCGGGCCGGAGTGTGACACATACAATAGTCCCGAGCTAGAACCTTCAGTGTTTTGTTACTAGTGCATTTGAGATTTATTTTATTTTATTTATTTAATTTAGTTAGTTTATTTAATTAACTATTAGTTTGATAAAATGATTTTGAAAACAAAATAAATTCTTTTATAAATTCTTTTGGATTACACCGACTTCCCAAACCCTAATGGATATTCATTGAACCTCTATCATTCATCTGTAGTCAATTTTGTTGGATGCAACTTTTACTTGCGAGGATCGTTAGATGAGCCGATGGCCTATAGGAGTTCTTCTATTTTAGTTGCTTAGGTATTCCTTTAAACTATTTCACTAGTACTCGATTTTAAATTACAGTATAATTACTAAATGATTTTCGATTATAAATATTATTTATAATTAAAGTTAAATTTTAAATTGTTTTGCAACGATGATATCTAATTTATGCCTTGTATTGCAACATGGTGCATGACTGCAAACACTTACTTCAAGATAACGCGTGACTGTCACATGGCCAATCCTCTAGGTCGAGGCGTGACACATGATGACAAGTTAATTGCTAATATCCTAATTCTAGCCGAATCAAACAAAAGAAGAAAGCTAATTAAATGAAGACAAAGAAGAAATTAAATAAAAGAAAAGGAACTATGATTTAATTAAATAAAAGTGTGATGCAAAAGTAATTAAATAAAAAGAATCAATATTATGAAGGTTAGGATCTAGGTTTTCTAAATATTTAATCTAATTATGCATGAATCTAATTAATAATGTTAAAATAGTAATCGCTAAATTACTAGGAACCCTTTCAGATCATCCTAAGATTTCCTAGTTAAGTGATTTCCACATTTCAGTGCATAAACTAATTAGTCAAAAACATTAAGAACCTAGGGTTAAAGGCTATCACAATTAATTAAGTTTCTCTCTACCCTAATCTAATTGTGTTCATTTTTCTAGTGCATGGATCATATTTCACCTCCTAGTCCCTCATACAATCCCAAATAATGATTATATGGTGATCAGGTATACAACCAAAATTAAGATCAAGAAAAATAAATTTAACCCTAAGAAAATTAATTCATACAATAATCAAATTAAAATTCCAATGAAAATCCACCTAAATCTCTAATAAGAGATTTAGTTGCTCAAAAAAGATATAATAAAGAAAACAAATAAATGCATTAAAGAAAAAAAATTAAAGATAAAAAAATCTTCCAAAATATCCACAAATATGTTCCTTAGAGCTCTTCCTCAAAATCTTTTGTACTAGTTAGCCAGGTAGTTACATATGATTTTGAGAATTCAAATTCCAATTGAAATAAAACACTTAAGTCCGGATTGGCCTTTGAATAGTGCAGCATCCAACTTCGCTTCAATACTTGTTGTCCTTGAAGTAGATAAACAGCTAAACTACGGTACCAATAGCATCATAAGGGACGGGAGTTCGCAAGTGTGATTTCATGATATTTTGCTCTAGTATGGCGCCTTCCCTCGGTCGTCTTTCACGTTGCTTTGCAATGTTTCAAATTTGGACTTTAGCTTCATGTAGACATGACCACGGTTCAGTTCAAACCGACGGAACCGAAACCGTGGTCACAAAAACTTTAGCCGAACCTTTAAAACAGTTTTAAAACTGGACATGGTTCTGATTCAGTTCCACCAAGATAGGAATCGGTACCGGTATTATTATTTTATTTTTATAAATTTTATTTATAATAATTCTTTATTTAATAATAATAGGATATAATATATGTATTAACATATATTTTATAGTTATATCTATATTTATACCATATTATCAAATAAATAATACATTATAAATTTATTCTATATATAATACTATTATTATAACAATAAATAACTACTTTACTAATATATATTTTATAATTAAATAGCTTTTAAAAAAATTTTGATACTTAATAAATATATATATTTGGAATTAAATTTACTTATTTTAATATATATTACTTAATTACAATTTAATTAAAATTAGAAAGTAATTAAAAATTTAGGGAAAAAAAAACTAAGGTTCGTATTCCAAATTGGAATCGCATTGGAACTGGAATCGAAACTGAATCACCACCTAACGGTTAAGGTTCTGATTCCAATGTTTAAAGAACCATAATCAAAACCGAAATCAGACCGAACCGTGGCCAGGACTAGCTTAATGTGGGTTCAATTCTTGGCTGACTTGACCTTTTGCTTTTGACTTTCAATTCGACTTCTTCTTCATGCATGCTTGTGTGGCTTAGCTCAATCTTTGTCTTTAAGCTTCCAAATCCTCCGATTTCCTTTAAGTTAAACCTATTCTTTCAAAACAAGCAAATAAACTAAAATGAAAAGAAGTTATGTAATATGAATCATCAAATATAAAATAAAATAGATCAAAATCTCTCTAAGATAGTCCATAATTTAGGAGTAAATCACACCTATCAATAGAATTCTTTTCGACGTAATATATAAAATAGCTCTCAAACTTATATAAAACTGTCATTTTGATCATTCAACTTTTATTTTAGAATTTTTGATCCTCGAACTTTTATTTTGTATATAATATAACCCTTAATGCTAACGCAACCTATCCATATGACACGTTAAACTTTCTTATTATGCCATGTTAACACCAAGAGCTATATTGTGTATAAAATAAAAGTTCGAAGATTAAAAATTCTAAAATGAAAGCTGAAGGGCCAAAACGACAGTTTTGTACAAGTTCGAGGATTATTTTATATATTAAGCCGATTATTTTCCAACAATTAGATTGCTTTCTTTATTATGCTATAGAAAGGAATCGATTGTGAAGTGCTTTTACAAACATCTCATGAGCTCATATATTTATTTATTTGTATCTTACATATGTTAGAGTGGAATAGTCCTACACCAGTTAAGTTTGGATTGTCCATGACACATATATATGTTAGGCATCTTTTGCTAATTGATTTTAAGTTGGATGTTTAACAACATACATATAGATATATGCTATGAGAATTTGTGAAATTTTTTTTTTTCATTTTGGTGGTATTGACAAAGAGCTGCAAAAATGTCTTCTCTTAACAATGTCTTCAATTGATTGTCACTTCCCAGGAAATTTTTCCGTACTCTATTCATTTTTAAAAGGACCCGTCATCTATATATATGTATAGAAGTACATGTAATTGTTCTAGTTTTCTTTTTGATACCGATTATTCATTTTTTAAAGTACATATAATTGTTCTAGTTAATTTAATGCCAAATAATTTGATGGAGGGGTTTAGATTTTTCACATGTGTTTAATTCTTTTCTGAGGAGAGGGGGGGGGGGGGGGGGGGGGGGGGGTGGGGGGGGGGGGGGGGGGTGCAATACATTTTGTGTATTGCAGCCCGCTCCCCCAAATGGCATTAATAAGGCCACCAACGTGACAAAAAAGTTCCTCGATCGTTTCCTCTTCCAAATTCCAAGTGCGCGCTCTCTCTAGCTATCCCGGTCTGGGAGCAAGAGAACCAGAAGGGCCAGCTCATTGCAATATTACTCCGCCTACGCAAGACAGGTTGCTCTCATTATCAATTCCTTGCGTCGTATGGTGAGGTTGGCATCAGTTTGGCTGGCTTTCAAGATGTCCTAAGCAATGTAATTGAGAAAAATTCTGTCTCGATCTATATTGGACATGGGAGGAACGCCCTGTAGGTTGACTTCTTTAACTCTGGTATGTTATTAACTACTTTGGAGCTCTTCATTTTGTCAAGAATGTCGAAAACGGTCTAAAGAGATCATTAATTTTAGTAAACTTACAAGTTATCACCTGTAATAGACTAATCGAGAATCATTTTTATGCATGGTGATGCAAACCAGTTAATTTCAGAATGCGATTCTCTCTACTTTATGATAGTAAATGCAAAAAAATTCATCATTTTGATTTGTTTATGTTGCAGCTGTTTATGAGAGTATGGATTCTAAAGACGAAACTCAACGGGGATTCTCGAAATCACGAGGGACTAATAGGATTCGGAAATCACTAGAGTCTTGAATTTATTGTATGATTTTTCAAAGTTTTGGACATACCAACCACTACTAGAAAAAAGCTATATAGCAACGGACTTAGAGACGGAAAAAACGAAGAAAATCCGTCCCTAAACAGATTTGGGATTGATTTTGCGACGAAAAATTTTCCGTTGTAATATGGACATCCCAAAGATTTAGGTACGGAATAAAAAGTCCGTCCCTAAACATTTGGAACGGAAAAATTTCCGTTCCTAATTCCGATGTAAATTACCAACGGTTATAAGGACCGAAAAAAAATTTTGGGACGGAATTTGTAGCGGAATAGGGACGGATTTTTAGACGGAATTGGCAATGGAAAAAATCTGGTGGAAAAGAGAACAGAAAAATTTGTGAAGAAAGGCAGAGCGGCGCCTTTTGCGACGGAATTTGAGATGGTTTTATAATTTTGGAACGGATTTAGAGACGGAAATTATTTTTTGCAACGGATTTAAGGACGGAAATTTTATTTTGGGATGAAATTAGGGACGGAAAAAAATATGCTGGGAACGGAAATTGGGACGGAATTTTGATTAAAATTTGGAAAAAAATATAATTATTATTTACTGATGAATTGATTATAATTATTATAATAGAACATCATAAAATTACAGAAAATTTACCAAAATTAACCCAAATGTGAATAAATTGTAATTATATTTATTTATATATTTATTTACAATTGTTATATTCATGATCAAGATATAAATAATAATAAATCTGAAATAAAATGTAAATACCAATATCCGAAATGAAATGTAAATAGTAATATCCAAAATAAAATGTGAAGACTAATATCCGAAATAACCATCACAAACTGATATCACGCAATGGATCAAACTCATCGAAGTCCTCGCCGTGGCCCTCGCCATGACTCTCGCCCTTGGCCGGATCTGCCACATGATGGACAGGCTCATCCTGGTGCTGTGCCTAAGAGATAGACTCTCCGGTGCGAGCCTAACTATGCTGAGATGGCTTGGGCGCCGAAAGAGTAGCTCCCGGAAGTGGAGTAAACTGGGTCGCCATCTGATTGAACCGAGCCTCCCACAGTCTATCTCTGTCGGCCAAGGACTTTGCCAATAGCCATGCAGCCTCTCGTGCATCCTTTGCCCTCTGCCTATCATACTCCTCATCCCTCCTAGCTATGTGGGTGCGCAAGTCGTCAATCTCCTGTCGCAACGAAATGTTTTCTTGCGACTGAGATGGGATGGCGGTTGAGTCCGCCTGAAACTATGGGTGGTGAATGTGGCTGCCGTACCCTAACTGTTGACCCCGCTTGTCGCTAGCTACACCCAGCCATACTTGATGCGGGTTCACCTCGAATGCATCACCAACCCGTGCAATGGCCTCATCAAGTGCGGCCTGATAGGAGCCTTAAAAAAAGTAGATAACTTGAATTAATAACATAATAATGTAGTATTATTCGAATAATTGTGCTATAAATTGAATGAAACGGATAACAATAAAATTAAGGAACGTAACAATTAATTAATTAATTACTTATGTTAATTATATAATTAACATAATGACTTATAATTACTTAGAACGTAAGTATTACTTAGAACTTAAGTTAACGTGAATTATATACTTAAATAATTAATTAATTAGTCTTATATAATTAATTAAATACTTAAACTTACAGCAGTGGTCTTGGCACGACTCTTAGGATAATTGGCATTCTTGGGCTTGTAAACCTTCTCGAATAATGCTCCAGGACTGGGATCACCACCCCTCTCTTTAACCTGAAAGGGTTAAAAATATAAAACAGAGAGAAATCTCAATATTATGAAATATGAAACTTAAACGAAATAAAATAGCAATTTAATTATTACTAGATCGGCCCAATGGAATGCAGTGCCCCTAGTACCCCCGCGGAACACAATAGCCTAATTAGTCTACCGATTTTTCTTGTTCTGCTCATTGATCCGCTTGTACTTTGGGTCGGATGCCCAAAGCTCACATAGACGGGTCCAAACCCCATCCGAAAGCTAGTCAGGGTGGGAATTTAGTCTCGTGGCATTTCCAAAGTGATGCCTAACGTAATTGCCAGCAATCATATCGAAAAAGGACCTCGCTGCCTTACGCTTATCTGGGGGGAAGGAGTAACATCTCTGCAATGAAAAAATCAATCATTAAAGTGAAACATTAAGAATTTTAATTCAGACCATATGAATAAACAAATAACAATATGTTTAATTCAATAAAACAATAAAATAAAAATAAAAAGTTATAAAATACTAATATAACAAACCATTAGATTAAAACATTAAGAAATATCAGTCGTAATAATATATTATCAAAATTAATTTCGAAATAATTTAATTAAACATGCCATAAGCAGTTTAAATTAAATTGTAGGTCAAATCAAATTAGAATAACTGAACTTACCATCCAATGGTCGAACATACGAGCCTGGACATCACGCGGAACCTTCTTCCATGACAACCATGGCTCGATCCAGTAACCCATGATGATATGCTTTATTTCCTACTTGACCTTCTTGTTTGTCTTCTCATCTCTTTAAAGTTTAATAAACAATGGTAGTTAGTAAGAAGTATATTTGAATATAATTAACAAGAGTATTGTGTATTAACAAAATTACGATCTTACTCATGAATGAAGGCCAAGGTGATCGGGCTCACCGGTGCTGGGTCGGATGAGCTACCAACATCAGGCCGGGTCGGCTAAGAGGATGGTTGGGCCGACTGGGAGGATGGCTGGGTCGGCTGGGAGGATGGCGGGGCCGGCTAGGAGGATGTGCGACTGTGTCAAATCGGGAGCCACAAAACGGTACGTACGTCCATCTAGTGTCAGATACTCCTCCGAGGTGGTAGAGCAGATGGAGGTGGCGGAGCAGCTAGAGAGGCAGCAGAAGTCTGAGTCTAAGTGGATGAGTTTGGGCAGATGTACGAATGGAGGAGCGTGGACGTAAATTAGGAAGCATCGGAATCGATGTAGGAAGAGATCGCACGGCAGATGCAAAAGTGGACTACGTGTATAAAATCATAAGGTCAGTTTATCATTATATGTTTAGATTGGATGCAGTAATTAAATTTCATCAATCTTGAAAAAAGATCAAATATACTCACCTGTGAAAAATGCGTCCCATCAACAGATGGGTCCGGGATCGTGTCCTGAGGAAGATCGACCGGTGGGGTGGCGGTAATCGAGGAGGTGCCTGACCGACAGAAGGAGATCCTGACTGATGCGAATAGGTTACGGGACCTCCTCGACCTGAACTGGCATGTCAACCTCGGCCGCGACTGGAACTTGACTAACCATGCTGTGAAATACACAATTTAACAATGTAGAATTAATAATTTTGCATATTTCTAATTTAGCAAATGTGTAATCAATTACAAATTGATTTATTTAATTTCAATCAATTACAAATTATTCAAAAGTAATGAAAAAGTTAACAAAGTCTTTAAATAATTTGTTAATTATTTACTCAACAATTTGTTAACAACGTTAAGAATTAATTACAATTTAATTCTAACCCTCCCTTTAATTATAATACTTAGTCAATTTTACAAAAATTATATTAAATAAGCCCATATTCTTACAATTAAATTCAATACACATTTTAAATATACTAATCAACTTAAATGACTAACTTAGAGGTGAATCTAATTAATAGTGATGTTTAATATATTTCATAAAATAGGTATTTTTTTAATTTAGTCTAATTATTATTGGTTGTTAATTTATTAAATAATAAATAAACTTATGTAACTAAAACCACTCATCGTTAACCTTAAAGTTATTAGTTTAAATTAGCAAATCTATTTAACTAATTAGTTTATTTTTTAATATAGTTAAATTTTTAAATTTTTTTTCGCCCCTAAATCCGTTGTAATATTAGGGACGGAAAAATCCGTCCCTAATTTCCGTTGATATTCAGCCTTTTTCTTGTAGTGAACATTTAACTTACAGGTGTTTTAGAATTTCATGCAATATTTCATGATTATAATATTCCAATAGATGCAAGTATGTATATTCGCAACAAGATGCAATTAATTGGGGTTTCGTTCTTTCTATATAGAGATTCTGCTCCAAGTTTGTTTACTAAATGTAAATGTTGCACCAAAATCTCCCTAGGCCGATGAGCTGGTTGCTGAGTGTTCCAGTTACTTTTGTAACGAAAAATAACAAAAGATAAAAGGAATACGGGTTCTTGTTCAAAGTCACAGTTGGACTGTTTTAATCATTGAACAAAAAAGGAATTTCTTTAATAAGCAAAATGAGAATACTCCCCTATTGGGTGTTTACAATAGACTGAGCAAAGGGAAACTGGTTGAAGGCTTAACAAATTCTTAAATTCCTAACAAATGGGAACTGTTTGTAATCGAGGAGAATAACAGGAAAGAATCAAAATCAAACTTAAAAGAGTCTCTGGCCAACAGAGCAAATGAGAAAGAAATCGAGTCAAGTCTGAGCAGAATGTAGTCTGGTTTGTCTGAAAGAGTGTTGAGGCCTCTGTTGTTTCAAGTTTTTTCTCTTTTATAGCTGTGCTCGAGCTAAAATCCCGCTCCTGTGATTGTACCCTCTTCAATTCAAATATCTTGAATTAACCACGAGGCATAATCCTATGCCGATGAGGTGCCTGCTTTTTTCCCCCCATGATTATCGCGGTTCTTAATTATTAATTAAAACCTGCTGACCTCGTCACAAATTGCTTCCTCCATCAGGCCAACCAATTTGAAAGGCTCCATCTTCATATTAAGGCCCAATTGTTTCTTCCTTGGTCCATTAGCCCAAATTTGCGAATTAGGGTACAAACATTGCCCCCCCAAGTGTAAAAATTTGGGTAAAATTTAAACACTTGATTCTTAATGGATTAATTGATTTCATACCTTGTGACTGTTGATTAATAGCTTTTTTTCTCCATTAATTGCATTGATTAAATCGAATAAACATGATCTTTCAAATGGATGCGTCTCACCAATCGCCCTATTTCTTCAGCCCTTTATAAACCTCTCGGCGGCTTTTCTCTACTTTACCAATTTCAAAAAATCCCCAAGTCTCAAAAGCTTCAATTTTGCCCTAATTCTCTGCCCGAAAACCTCCAGCATTTTCACTTGCAAACCATCCTCTTCTTCCTTTCCTTCAATGGCTGCTGTCAATACTAGCGATTTCAATCTTGCCGACCTCCAAAGAATCTTTAAAGAAATCCTCGAGACATTCCTCGAGAAACTGAACTCAAACCCTCATTTTCTCGGTCATACCTTTAAGGTCGATCCTCCAGAGCTTCTCAGGCCGATCTTCCCTCATCATACCCCTTTTCCATTCAAGGCCGACTCCTTTGACTGGAGCAAATGGTTCTTGGTCAAAGCTCCTTCAACCTAGCCGACCGATTTCAAAGGTTGGGTAGGATAGGTTGATCGCTTGAGACCCACTTTTGGCTTCACTTGGAAATTCCTAGATATCTATTCTTTTATCGAGCTGACCATCAAACCGATTCCTTATGACAAAGCAGTCTTACCCGCCCTTATGTCCTTCTGGAACCCCTGCTACAACTTCTTCAATCTTTCTCATGGGCCGATGTCCGTCACCCATTTGGATATTGGGGTTATCACCTATCTTCCTATGGACGGTGACTTAGTGTCCCCTTTTTCCACCTTTGAAAAGATAGGGAGCTATACTAAGCCTCAGCACCATACTTTTGGTCAGTATGTCTCCACATCCACCTCATGTAGAAGAGCAAACTTTCTTCCTCCTCTGCCTCATTTGCCGTTTTAGGGTCCGCACCGAAAACAAGACCTGCACGCAGGAGTATGTTCCTCTGGCCCGAGCATTACTGCCCGACAGCGTCTTGCCCTGATTCAATTTGTCCTTGGAGCATTATATAGGGGGCTTCGTTCAATTACTCTCTCCAATCCTCTCAGCAGTCCTGGTGGGCCGACGTGGATCATCCAACTCTAGGTGTATCTCTACTTTCCAGAAATTTCTCCTGAAGTCTTTCCTCCTGCCCATCCCCTGCTTTACCTTGGGGAGGCTATAGTCAGACTCGAGCCTTGTTACGAGTCTTTTACTGCGGCTTTCCATTATTTCGTCTCCTTATGGCTCCAACGTCCATACGAGGATAGGTTCAAACATGATAGCTTCAACTTTTTCCCCCTCCATCACAGGGATAATGGCCCGACTTGGTTCACTCTATCCCTTCAAGAACACAACAAACCTGGGCGGGAAGCATGGGCAGAAGCTATCCAAGGATGCGATTTGTTCATCAGGCTACTTCCTGTGGGAACCAACTCCAAAAGTGGCTTCGAAATCTATGCCCTCCAGTTCTTCATCAGGCAATTCGATTTTGAACAATGAGTACCTATTCCCCCTACTGCTTCCATGTGTTCAAAAGGTTGTCGTAAGCTGCGGTCCTTCATAGAAACAGAGATCTAACAAGGCTATATTGAATTCGCAATGCCAGGAAACAAGCAGTTTTCAACCCTAGCCTAGGATCAAATAGGGCTACTCTGGAGTTCATTCGTTAGTGGGGTCAACACTGGACAGACTTGGTTAGAGAACACTCTTCTGCTTATTTTGTTGGCAGAATTGCCCCCTGCTACCTTTAAGAAAACGCCTTCTACCCCAAAGAAAACAGGTAAGGACTACCTCCCAATGACTTTTTGTTGTTGTAAGAAATCTTCTTGTTTGTAATCTATCTGTTCCTTTCAGCTCGGTCTGCTTTTAAGAAATGCCCGGCTTTCTTCTCCTCTGTTGTGGCCGATTTTGCACAGTAGGTCATAGTTCAGCCTGCTAGTGGGAGCATCCAAATCACCACGGCTAAACCTACTGCTTCAGGCTCTTCTGGCGATGATGCGCTTCCCATCAACAGTCTTGTTCATAAGTCAAAGAAGGCTAAGCTGGCCGAGCCAAGTGGTGTTCAGGCTGAGACCACACCAACGGCGGTCCAGGAAGAGGTCCAGGAGAACGTACTGCCCATGGACCAAGTTCAAGCTGTATGGGGTCAACTAGAGACCGATCTCCAAATCGTGCCAATGCAGCCATCTGCTCCACAGCCAACTTAGTAAGCTCAAGAGGAAAGGGTCGAGGTAGAAACTGAAGCTCCTCCAGTCGATCAGCAACCCGAGGTACATGTGGTCGATTCCTCCTTCTATTCCTCTTTTTCTGATCCAAAAGCAGAAGATTCTTTTTGTAATATCCAAAGTCGAGTGGCTTCACACCTGAACCCCCTAAATGTTCAACCCATTACTACCATCCTTGGTGACTTAATCAAACCTGACCTTTTCTTTGGTATTGATCTTTCGCAGGTCACCAGGGAGGGATCACTAATTCATCAGACCTTCCCTCAGCCAGATTCCCAAGCTTCTGCTACAAACCTCCAGCTTTCCTCTACTCCTGCAGAATCTACAATGGGTCTGAGCTATCCTCAGGTAATTCCTTCTGTCTTATGTCAATTTTGTTGCTTTTTCTGTCCAATTTACTCATATCGTTCAATTATAAATAGGATTCCATTCATTTGGCTAACAAAATTCTTCAGGTGGCTTTGAAGATTGCTTCTACTGTCGAGGTTCCATCAACTCCTTTTGCCCCCTAGGCCAATCCATCAGTCAGCCTAGAGCTTACTGCTGAAGACTCTACCATGGCAACTGGACAAGTAAGTTTTTACTTGTACATTTTTCCCTCCCTAGTCAGGAACTTTTGTTAATGTTCTTCCTCTTTTCATGAAAATCTTCTTGAAACAACTCATTTCGTCATTCAGACTGCCACGATAGGCCCATTTGTTCCTTTCGAGTAGGCTTCAGTCATTGTTCAGGGGGTTGCTGCTGGCCAGGCTCTGCCTGTTCCCCTCTTTGCCGAAGCTCAAACTCTAGCTACCAAGATTCCTACTCAGACAGAGGTTCTTCCCACTTCAGTGGTAATTCTCTTCTTTTTCTCCTGCCTTTAACTGGTTTTAAATCCTTGTTTGACCATATGTTTTTATCGTGTCCAGACTCTTGGTCCTTTCTCTGTATCTCTTTGGAAGATGAATTTGGCCAAGGTTGTGGACAAAATTACTGGCCTTGATCTCGCCATCCCTCCAGCTTTTAATCTTTATGCAAAAGAGTTGGCAACAGCCAAAGAGACTCTTAGAGAGTTTCTGTCTGATTATTACGAGGCTATGGAATGGCCGGACATGGAGCCAATTTTCCAAGCGGCCAAGGTATGGAGTTATTCTCCTGAAGTGAAGGAAGATTCGAGCTTTCTGTGATCCAACTTCAGGCCTCTGTATGAGAATGCCCGCTAGAAGTATGAGTCCCTAGAGGCCATCGACCAAACTCTAAACAACAATATCATGGGTTTTGACACTCTGCAGAAGAAGTTATATAAAGACAGCACTGCCTTGCAAATTTCTGCTCAAGAATCAGATAAATACTGGTAGCAAGTGGCCTAAGCAAACACTCATATCTCCAAGCTCAAAGCCCAATTGAAGAAGTAGGAGAAGAAAAGAGCTACTCTGGTGGCTGAAGCCGAGGCTGCTGATCAAGGTAAGCTAGACCAGTTCCAAGACTTGGATAATCGGGCTGAACAACTCCAGGCTCAAAGGCCTGAAGTGGAAACTTGGAGGCATCAGCTTCTTCTTAACAAACAAGATAAAGATAACAATCGAGCAAGGTTTGATAACTGGGGGCCTGAGTTGTTTCCCGAAGAACATTAAACAATTGTATAAAATTTATAAAATGAATGAAAATAATTTTTTTATTTGGAATTTAAAATCTTTATTGAATTTCTATCTCTATAGCCATAGGATAATATCTCTTTAGATATTTTCCATTTACGAACCTTAGGTGTTGTTCTCCTTCTAAATTCTCCAACCAATAGGCACCTCATTTCAACACTTTTCTTATCCGGAATGGTCCCTCCCAGTTAGGCGACCACTTCCCATATTTGGGATCTTTCTTCCCAATAGGTAAAATCACCTTCTAAACTAAATCCCCCTCAGCGAAGCTTTTTGCCACCTTCTTGTTGTAGACTCATTCAGTTTTCTTCTTTTCGGTGTGTAAATGATCAAGAGCAGTCAGCCTTTTCTCGTCTAAGTTTTCCAACTCTAGCATCATGGCTTCACTGTATTCTTCCCAAGTGAGATGGTTTTGGAAAGCGATTCTGGCCGATCGGGCTAGAATCTCCATAGGGATCATTGCATCATGGTCGTAGGTCAGTGTGAAATGACTCACTCCGGTGCTTGATCGCTGAGACATCCTATATGATTTCATCGGCCAAAGTTTGAGTCTGTTGTCCGACGAACATGGTTCCTTAGTTGGTGGTGATCGTCTCTAGAATTCCAAAACGGTAGAGGATGTGCTCTTTGATGAATCTCACTATGTTTGTCTGCTCAACCCTACTCAAAAGCTTGGCTTCCACCCACTTAGTGAAATAATCCATCGCTATAATCATGAAGGAATGTTCTTCATGAGTCGGCGGATAAATCTTTGCAACCAAGTCGATTGCCCATCCTTGAAAAGGCCAAGGCTTTACAATCAAATGAAGCTCCATGGCTGGTATTCTTTGGACTAGACCATGAATCCGGCACGCTCTGCAGCTCTTTGCATAGTTGATGTAGTCTTTCATGATTGTCGACCAGTAAAAGCCGTGGCGCCTGATCAACCACCTTATTTTTCGGCCAGCATGATGAGTTCCACATAGTCCATCGTGCACCTCACTAACCATTTTATATGATTCTTCTGGTCCAAGGTACCCCAACAAGATCCCATCAACCCCTTTTCTATATAAATTCCCATCGAGCAGAACATAGTGTATAGATAAGGTCTGATCCTCTTTTCTGCCCGAAAGCCTGGACGACTCAGATAGTGAATGAAAGGAAACCTTTAGTCGGTCTGAGTGATAGGAATTGTATTGATTTAAAAAATGTCAGCTCTTTGCAAGACTGATGGCATCGACCTTCGTTCTACCATCACTACTTTCTGTGAAAGGTCTTGTAGGAAAGATATTCCCGAAGCAAACTGCGCGGCTACATGGGCCGTCTCATTTATATCTCTCGAGATATGCTCGACTGTGACTTCATCAAATTCACTAATGAGCTGAATGGCCAGGGCGAAATATGATCACAACTGGGGACTTGTGCATGTATATTCACCAATCAACTGGCTGATCACCAATTGAGAATCTCTTCGAATATGAACTGTTGAAACCTAGAGGTTTCCAAGTAACTCCAGCCTCATGATCAATGCCTCATATTCAGCCTGATTATTAGTGCATTCGAAGTCCAGATGGAGCAACCACATAGTCTGTTGACCTTTTAGGGAGATGATTACCACTCCGACTCTAGTAGAGTGCTCTGTACTTGAACCATCAAATTCAAGTATCCATGGTGATATGGATATCGACAGGACTTCAAGATCTTCTTCTATGCTCTACCCAATGTCTAAACATGGATGATCGGCTAAAAAGTTAGCCAGTACCTGGCCTTTGACTGCTTTTTGGGGGAATATAGACCAAGTCAAATTCGAACAAGGCCAGACACCATTTACCAAGTTGGCCTTTTAGAATCGGCCTAGCTAGCATGTATTTCACCACATCGGTCTTGGCAATAATAAACACAAAGAAATAAAGCATGTAATGCCTTAGTTTTATTGCTGCGAAGTACAAAGACAAACAGAGTTTCTCGATCGGGCTATATCTTTCTTCACAACTAGTTAAAGCCCAACTGAGATAAAACACAACCTATTCTTTTTGCTTTTCATTTTTCTAGGCCAGCAAGCATTCTATCGAGGAATGTGCGACTGATATATACAGATACAAAGGCTTGCCCTTCTCGGGCGGAATCAACAGTGGATGACTCGCCAAATAGCTCTTGAGTTTGTCAAAAGCTTCCAATGCTCCCGGCTCCATGTGAAATCTTCTTCAACCTTCAACTTTAACAGTGGTAAAAACGCTCTGGTTTTGCCAGCAATGTTGGATATGAACCTTCAGAGGAAGTTGACTTACCCGAGGGACCTTTGCAGCCCTTTCTTGGTGGTTGGAAGTTGAGCGTTCAGGATTTCCTTGGCTTTGTTCTGACCAACCTCGATCCCTCTCTAATGAACCAGGAATCCAAGAAAGTTGCCCGCTGTGACCCCAAAAGCACACTTCAATGGATTCATCTTTAGGCCATTCTGCCTAATCCTCTCAAAAGATCTCCTTAGGTGTCTGAGGTGATCCTCCTGTGAACCAGACTTCACCACCACATCATCGATGTAAACCTCCATGAATTTCCCGATCATATCATAGAAGATAGCACTCACAGCCAACTGATATGTTGCCCCAGTGTTCTTCAACCCGAATGTCATAACTACAAACTCGAAGGTTCTAAGAGCTCCAAGACATCTGAATGCTGTTTTCAGGATATCTTCTTCGGCAATAAAGATTTGATTGTATCCATTATGGTCATCCATGAAGGACATGACTTTATGTTTAGATGCTCCGTCCACTAGCAAATCAGCCACTAGCATTGGGTACTCATCTTTAAGAGTGGCAGCGTTCAAGTTCCTGAAGTCGATGCAAACCCTCAGCTTCCCATTTTTCTTGACCACGAGGACTACGTTGGACAACTACTCCATATATCGTGTTGGGCGTATGAACCCTACCTTCAATATTCGCTCGATTTCCTCCTTGATCTTTAGGACCACCTCATTAGACATCCTCCTTGGGGGTTGTTGGTATGGCCATCAGTCTGGTAGAATCAGTAGTCTGTGCTCCACCAATTCTCGACTGAGCCCAGGTATCTCTGAGTATTCCCACGTGAAACAGTCCTGATACTCTCTCAGGATCTCAATGACATTCGCCTGGTCTTCTTTGCTCATAAAGGCATTGATGTAAGTTTGTTGGAGCTTCTTTGCTC
Source organism: Microcos paniculata (assembly GCA_030664755.1). Lineage (NCBI taxonomy): Eukaryota > Viridiplantae > Streptophyta > Magnoliopsida > Malvales > Malvaceae > Microcos > Microcos paniculata. The sequence goes on from CP131463.1 coordinate 3,248,788, forward strand.
ATAAGGGGTCTTGAACTTCTGCCCTTGAATCCTCCAACTTGGTTGGACCTTCTTCCAACTCCTCCATGGTTATCTCATCAAACAAAGCATTTCCTATATGGGATCGGCCTCTTTTGATGGCTTCCCTTGGTGGATCCTTTCTTCAATCTGATATGCTAGGAACTTCTTTAGAATGGCCTTTGCTGTGGATTTCTTCTTTTCTTGGTCACTAATCATGGAATTTCTTCAATGATCGGACTAGAATCTGTCGGCTTGAATGGAATGATAGCATTTCACTGAAACAGATTTTCAATTTTCTCGCTAGTATCATTGCTTGTGGCTGAGTAGCCATTAAGATCAGGCGAGGTCATCCATATTTATCATGCACGAGGAATGTAATTGTTCCCACGGTCTCATCGTAGTATCGGGCCTCCACAACATTGGATTCCACCCAGAATGGCCTCTGATCGACTTGGACGATTTCAAATCTATCCTCATCCCAGAAAATTAAGCATTGATACAAGGACGATGAAACGTACATATAGGAATGAATCCAATCGTGGCCTAGCAGAGTGCTGTAAGTTGAGGTTGACTTCACCCCGAACAGCGCGACCAACATAGTTTTGGACTCTACCATTACCTCCACAGGTAGAATCCCCTTAGTTTGATTTAACGTGCCAGCAAAGTCACTCACGGTCATGTCAGTTTTGATCAAGTCGCTGGCTGACATGCCCAACCTCCTGAGTGACCGATATGGTAGAATGTTGACTACCATTCTATTATCCACCAGCACCCGATTCATGTTGAGAGCCTGAATATAAAGAGGCTTGATATGATAGGCTGCCCACTCTTCAGGATTCTCGAGGATGATTCTTTTAGGTCGATTGGGCTTTTCTTCCTCAGGAGTTGGTAGTTCGATCACGTCCTCCAAGAAGTCCACTTGCACAGGAACTTCATCTTCTTCTTCTGGTAAGGAGGCCGCAAAGATCCTAGGCAGTGTCGAGGTACAGCAATGCAGGTTCATTATGAATTGCCAGAACTGAATGGAGCCGTTTGACTCGAGAAAGTCGTCAGCCTCCATAGTCTCATCATCTTTACCTGACTCAGGTGGAATTTCTTTCTTCTTGGCCTTCTCTTTTCCTGCCAACTCGAGCTTCCTCTGCCGGATCAAGTAAGTGGCCTCCTTTGGATCACGACCCTGGGCTATTAGATGAGCCTCAGTCATCCAATCTTCAATCTTGAAAAGTTGGCGCCTTGCCCCCTCACTCCGTTGGACTCTTTCCTCTGCGTGCTCAGGCTTCTTCTGTCTGATTAAATAAGCTGCTCTATATGGCTCCATGCCTTGAGCTATAAGCTGGGCCTTAGTCATCCAATGCTTGACCTTGGACAGATCGCTTCTCAACCTCTCTCTTGATAGCATGTTCTTGCGATCTCTTTCCTTTAGCAAGAACTGCGCCTTTTTGTGGCTAACACCTCAGACCATCAAATCGAAAGTTTCAGTGCTGCTTGTGATCTTATAAGAGGTGAAATTCACGCTGCCACCAGGCCTAGAGTCATCATCCTATGGATTGATTAATCGGCCACCAGATTGCTATGAACTCTATTTCCTCAGCTCGTTTACTCTCTGTCTGAGGACCCTTCTCCTCACTGTCCTCCAATTCCTTTTCTCAGGGAACTTAGGGTGCTCCATCCATTGCCAACGGTCAATCTTAGTGTCGCTGGGAGGTCTGACTGTTCTAAACTGCTTGGGACTTGACTTGAAATTCTAGCTGACCTCCTCCAATGGTAATCACCCTTTCTTCTATTGGGCTCGGTAGGGTGCTTTTTTGAACTCAAACCATGGATGAATCTCCCCGTCCATGAATCCGTACCTCTCATCCCTGATTCGACTAGTCTGGTTTAGGTACGTTAGGTTGGCCAATACCATGTTGATAGTAGCCAAAAAATGTTTCTTATCTACTTCCATCTCCTTCTTCTTAGCTTCAGGAAAACGAAGCACTCCTCGATCAATTTTCTCTTGGAGGACATTCCTAAAAACAAGGCAGTTGTTGGTCGAGTGTCTCCAAGAGTCATGGTACTTGCAGTAGTCTTTGCCCTTTATTTCATTCGAGCTAGGAAGTCTGTGACCAGAAGGAAGTCTGATCTATCTTGTTTTTTGGAAGAAGTCGAAGATTTCTGAGGCCTTCTTCACATCGAACGTATATGTCCGATTGTTTTCATGTGGGAACTTTCTTGTTGAGCTTTCGGTCTGTCTATGGAAGTTAGCCTGAATTGCCTCCTGGTTGACAGGATGAGCCAAGCCAGCTTTTGTCAGCATCGGGCATTCTATTGGTCGACTCACCAGAATCTCAGCAATTCCTAACTTGAAGTTTAGCTCCTGATAGTATGTCCCATATGAAGAACTTCTCCGATCGGCCTCCTATTTAAGCAAGCCTTCATATCGGGCAACCTTGGTGGACATTTTGTAGAAGTCCCGAAACTCCATACCCTCGAACTTCTTCCTCAACTCAATATACAGTCCGTTTTGAGCCAAACGGACAAACTCTTCCTCGGGGAGAGTTACATAGCATTTGTTTTTGGCTTTCTTGAACCTCGCCAAATAGTTCTCGGTAGTTTTTCCTCTTTTCTAGGACATTCTGGATAAATCTACCATAGAAACCTCTGGCTCCAGCCTGTAGAACAGTGTATGGAAAATCCTCTCCATCTAGTCCCATGTTCAGACTGAATCAGCTTACAGCCCAATGTACCATGTAAAGGCGTGCCCCGTTAAAGAATTTGGGAACAGCCTTAGCTTAAGGAAGTCGTTAGTAGCCGCCTCTCCACACTGGATTGAGAATCTACCAATGTGCTCCACTATGGACTAGTCAGACTCTCCGTAGAATAATGAAAACTCTGGGACTTTGTAGTACCTTGGATATGGGTATAAGCGATCAACCCATTCCAGATAAGGCTTCCGAAATACTGGCCAACTCGCCCTTCTCATTGTCGGCCCAAGGACATCCTGGATGATGTCTACAATCTGCCCTCGATCAAGGCCAAACACTGGCTCTTGACGAGTTGGTATTGGTTCCTGGCCAACTGCTGGCCATTACCATTTCCATTTCCATTCCCTCCATGGTTGCCGTTAACTTGGCCATGTCCATTGCCATTTCCCTGGCCATGTCCATTGCGAACCTGTGGAGGTACATACCTTTCCAACCTAGCAACTGAATTCTCTTGCATCTGGGGTGGCCGATCATGATTATCCGCCACTTCCTTACCCAGGTTTTGTATATTCTGATCGTCCTAACCTGTTTGGATGACCCTTTGAGGTGCAGCAGCAACCCCATTATTCAGCACAACTGGAGGATTTTGCCCCCCGAGTCTTTCTAGCATTGCAGTCATCGTAGCCTGCATTTGGCCAAACTGCAAACTGAGTTGGCCAATTTCTTGGCCAATCTCTCGACCAAGCTGTCTGCCCATTTGTTGACCGATCTGCTGGCCAACTCCTTGCTCTGGATCCAATCATCGAGTGATGTTGTCATTCATCGTCTTGGTCATTGCCTCGATGGTATCCTGCCATTTAAGTGAAGTCTGGTCCCTTTCGGGACTGTTCGAAGAGCTCCGATCATGAGAGCCAAGCGCCATATGGTGTTGGGATCCCTCGGATGTCTTAGTGGTATCCTTCTTTGGAGTCATGTCCATGCAAAACGTGCAAAAATATCAATAAACCAACTAAAAATTTGTGAAATGAAAAGAAAATACCCTTTTGGTCCCACTGGGTGTGCCAAAAAGAGATGTTGCACCAAAATTCCCTAGGCCGATCTGTCAGGCCAATGAGCTAGTTGCTGAGTGTGCCAATTGCTTTTGTAACGAAAAACAACAAAAGATAGAAGGAATGCGGGTTCTTGTTCAAAGTCACAGTCGGATTGTTTTAATCATTGAACAAAAAGGGAATTTCTTTAACAAGCAAAATGAGAATACTCCTCGATTGGGTGTTTACAATAGACTGAGCAAAGGGAAACTGGTTGATGGAAGGCTTAACAAATTCTTAAATTCCTAACAAATGGGAACTGTTTGTAATCGAGGAGAATAACAGGAAAGAATCAAAATCAAACTTAAAAGAGTCTTTGGTCAACGGAGCAAATGAGAAAGATATCAAGTCAAGTCCGAATAGAGTGTAGTCTGATTTGTCTAAAAGAGTGTTGATGCCTCTGTTGTTTCAGGTTTTTCTCTTTTATAGCTGTGCTCAGGCTAAAATCTCGCTCCTGTGATTATGCCCTCTTCAATTCAAATATCTTTAATTAACCACGAGGCAAAATCCTAGGCCGATGAGGTGCCTGCTCTTTTCCCTCCATGATTATCGCGGTTTTTAATTATTAATTAAAACCTACTGACCTCGTCACAAATTGCTTCCTCCATCAGGCCGACCAATTTGAAAGGCTCCATCTTCATGTTAAGGTCCAATTGTTTCTTCCTTGATCCATTAGCCCAAATTTATGAATTACGGTACAAACAGTAAATTTATAATTTCAGTTACCTCCCAACACCGAAATTTTCCTTTCCAAGTGATTCCGTATGATTCTCAAGAATTTCCATTCAATGCTCCTCTACTTCTGGTGAATTTGGCTGAATATCCTTTCAGAGTGGCTGCTAGCATACTACCATCTGAACAATTTTGTCAGATTCTCACGCAGCTGAGCTATGTGAAGGGCCCAGATAATGTCCTTATAGGTATCATTCTTTTTTCCGATCCCTTTGGCCTTAGATTTTTATTTTCTTGACAAATATTAGGAGGAGATATACCATTTGACACAATTGGGTTGTTCTCTTAGATACTCATGTACCAGTCAATATCATGATTATGAGCACCAGTGAATTGGATTTTGAGTAATCAGGAGGACGAATTTTACTTAAACAAAAGGTACAACAAATTAAGAAAAATTTCATATTTGAGGGAAATCTTCTCTAACAAATAAATTTTGCTTTCTTTCTTGTGCCGTAGAATGGAGAATACACCGTCAAGGGTGCTAGATGGAATATCCTTTTAACTTGACGTTTCCTCTTGTCCTACTCGATGCATTCATGGAGGCAGCGCGCTTGTCAGACAGGGTCTTCTTACATGCAAACCAAAGCAAAGTTGTGCCCCTGCTGAATTGTCCATTTGGAGAAGATCTCGGTTCTCTGTTCTTCATTGGAAATTTCTGCTTTTTCACATCGTAACATCACATCTGCATCGAGCATAGGATGAGGCTGCAATTACGTTCAGCAAAGGATCGAGCCTCGATCACCTGCGTTGCAGCATAGGAAATCCCTGGTCAGAAGGATTAGAAATCAATAACCCCAAGGAAAAACAGAAAAGCAAAATATAGGATAAACTATATGTTCAGATTATCCAACGAGACCTAATAATGTCCAGATATCGCAGCCTCATCAATGTATGAAGGCTTCTTTGCGTTATAGTAGAAATAAGCAATCATTTGGACCAATTCATCAGCCATGCGAAACTCTGCAAAGACCCTCATTAAATTGTAAGACCAGATGGAGATAACAACATTTGACTGACCAATTCTTTTCTACTGTAAAACCCTACCTTTCTCCCTGTACACAATGCGGTTTCCAAATAAAAACAAAATCTGTGGACATTCCCTGATTTTAAGAGCATATGCCAAATCTCTCTCAATATTGATGTCCAGCTTCACTGCCTGTTTCCAGAACATTTCAGACATTATCATTGTCAGATAAATATGGAAATACATATTTAAGGAAATTTAGACTATCCCTATCAAAGTAGAACACATTCTGCTTTCTGAAGTAACAAAATGGAGAAAGTGATTTATACATGAACAGAATCTGTGAAAATATATGAAGATTTTTTCTTTTGGCCAAAAAAAATATATGAAGTTAGATTGGTCTATCTGCAATCAAATACAGAATCAACCAAGTTTGTGGAACATACTTTAGATTTTATCAATATGATATTTCAGAAAAAATTGAGCTTCAAAAGTCATAAAATTTGACAAAGCAAAGATTTGTACCCGAGGAGGTAATCTGTCCTTGGCATTCCAATATACCTGGATAGCCTTCTCCAACTCTTTCAAAGTCTTCCAATTTTGAGTTGCCCTGTCCATTAATGAAGAATGGATGTTTTTCTTTATAACATGGCAGAAAAAATTTTCAATATATGTTTTATGGAAGATATTTGAATGTTATACACATCTATAATCTACACAAGGATGTGAGAACAAAATAAGTAGGCATTAAACAATTATACATTTTATGAGGAACACAAAATGCATCTAGAGCATTTTTTTTTTGGTCTGATGTCTTGCTAACCACAGCAAAAACTAATTGGCAAGAACGAATCCATAAACACTGCATAAGTGTCATAAGCCTCAATATTCTAATATTGGACCAATAATTATTTGAAAGAGACAGGCGGTAATGATATATTTGAGAGGAAAAGATTTACCTATTGTATCTCTCAAAAACAAGAACGATTAGTGGACTTGGATGGAAAGCAAAGCTTTCCCATTCCAGACAGTTAATCTCCTTTACCCAGCTATCATCAATCTCTCCTTCCCAGTCAATCTCAAAACCATCTTCACCCACTACATTCTTAATTGCATGCTGCTCAAAGTACTCCGATGCCCTAATTCCCCACCCAACATCTGCATCCAAAGGCCAATCTGGATCATCCTCTTCCACCACCATCTTATTTCCTTTTGTTTCCCTATCCCCATTGTCATCCTCATCCTCATCGCTACTACTGTCAGAATCAAACTCATTGTCAAGTCTTTCCTTCATCACATCTTCCTTATTCTCAAAAACTTCTGGATTCTGCTGCCGGATTGATTCAAATGTCTGTTCAAGCGAGTCACGTATAAAATCTTCAACAGCTACAGCTTCACTTCTACAACCACGCCTTGGCTTCTTAGGAATGGTTGTGGGAAAGGTTTTATCAAAATTTTCATCATTGTTCTGGGAAACAACAGGATTTTTATTGTGGCTTCTTGTTTTAGCTTTAGATTTAGAGTTAGGATCAGGGTCAGGGTCAGGCTTGGAACCTGATTTGCTGGAAATAGCAAAGCAAGGAAAAGTTTTTGAAACACGGCTATAGTGTATACAGGAGAGCAAGTTCTGAAATGGATAACTAACAGTACTAAGAGTAAAATTGGAGATAGGTAGCAGGGTACGGGAATAACGATCAATGTTTATTGCAGAAAGAGTCGAACAGGGCTTCAGAGCAATACTAAGTTGAGGGGACAACATTTTCTCAACTAAGTAAATTCCAAGAAAATAGAATATACTATCTGGAAATGAATACAGAACCCCTATTATCCAAGTGACAAAAATGAGAGTCTATTTCACAAAAGTTTGCTTATATAACATTGATTTTGTTAACCCTCATAATAATCGAAATCAACCATGGAAACTGAAAATGCCAAGCTCTCTAGTTGAGATGCTAATAATCTTTTTGAACAGAAGACTATCACAAGAAAAACAATAAGTAAACAAAAAAAAGTAATGGGTAATGAATCATCAACAAATTGCTTAACCTTTTAACCACAGCAATCATCCGGCATGCTCACATCAAAATCATTTGTTTACCCATTTCTAACGAAAAGCGTTGAGTACCTGAGATTTCTGGAGAGAGTTGGTGTTATGATTTGAATGGATTTGAGGAAACTGAAACTCTCCCCCCACTCCACCTCTTCAACCTCAAAATGGTCAAGCAAGGAGCAAAGGAGACTATTAAGTTCGCAAAACCCAAATTCTTGAACCAGGAGGCCCTTCCTTCCCTTATCCACTTTTACAATTCACAACGTTGCCGTTTCGTTATGCAATATTCCAAAAAGGACACGTCTGCTTTTCTACAATTTTTATTTTACTTGTTTTCCCTCACGATATTAGTAGTTTTATTTATTTTATTTTCTATTTTTTAGGCTAAATTCTAATCTGATTCAAGTTAAACTGTTGCATTTATTTTCGGAAATCGTTTGACCTTTCCAGTTTCGACCAACAACAGTGAAAAATCTCTTGAATTTCCACACAAAAAATTTTGAAAGAAAATTCACTTAAAACTAGCAGCTTTAGCCATCAAAATTCCCAAACCAGGTAATGCTTACACTGTATTAGCCGCTAAGAATTACGCAAATCCCACTAATCAGCTGCAATTTTTTTAACCAGTATTTGAATCCGATGTAGCATACGTACAGAGTTTTCCGTTAGATCAAGATTTTGAGGTCGACGATGGGACGGCCACCGTCAAAACGGCCGGGGGAGGAGAAGGAATACGTTATAACTTGGAACTTACAAGAGGAAGAAAGAAACGGCGTTAAGAAGATCGACGTTTCATTTCCAGTGTCATTGGATTAGGGTTAGGTATAAGAGGACTGAAGAGAGACTGAGAGAGGACAATTTGAAACCAAATTATAAATTATAAAATAGTAAATAAATATATCGGCCAAAATTTTATTGTAAAAAATAATAATTTCCTCAAATATTATATTGAAGAGGACTTTTTTTACTGTCCCCGAGACATATTTGGGTCAGTCAGAGAATGGGTCCGGCAGCCACGCGCGAAGCCGCTGAAGCCTGATGAAGCCAAGCCGGTTAGTTTGCCTTTGACAGAAAAACTCGATGGTTTTATTGCACCGACTTTTTTAGTTTTTATTCGAATTTTAGGATATTACTCTGATTTTCATATCAAGTGCGATTGCAGATTAATGACGAAAGTCATAATCGATTGATAATATTACTTTTTATTTATTTTCTTTTATAGACAATTGTTGTATTTATGTTATATATTTAAGATATGAATAAAATAATTATTATACTACCATTCAACTTAAATTGATAATTGGCACATGATTAATAATTCCTTACGTATACTAAAAAATAACTCATTTTATCTACGCTTGTTGTGATAAATGAAACAAACTTATCAAGTTTCGAATTTGAGTTTTGTTAATAGAGAAATTAAATAAGTTTTGAAGAAATTTCCTTATATAAAATCTAATATGACTTGATTTTAAATTAATTAGGATCTAATATGATTATTAATTTTTTGAGTATTTATAAAAGATCATTACATTAGTTTTCTGAGATTGACTTAAGGAGGGATTAACTTACATCAGTGTAAAACTTTTAATTTTACATCTTTTTTATAATTCGAATTACGATTAATATTTTAACAATTTGATCATTAGATTTAATGATATATTCCAATCTATTAAGCATATAAAATTTTAAATCAATTCGATATTTTTATGATATCGATCTAAACTTTAATATTTTTTAGATATTTTTAATATATATTTAACAATAAAAAATTCTATCACATTAAAACATATGGTAGATATTTTAAATTAAATTAAAACTTTACATGCACGATATACATCAAAAAAATATGAAAGTTAACAATTAAATTAACCAGATTTTATCGTATGTTAAATTATGAAAAAATATAAAACTCTATATAAAACTCTTAATCTACTGGATATAATATGATTCCTCATATATATTGGTTGATGACTACACCAAAAAGAGTTTTGGTTAATGGTATGAAACACTTCGTCCCTCATTTGTGATTGTTACGACGTGTAACTTTGCGTTTCTTTCTTTCCCTTTTTTTTTTTTTCCCCTTTGGGTTAAAGTAGGCTTGCTTTCTTGAGGCAACCGAATCCACATCGGTTGTGCGTGTGAACATTATTAATAGCGTGTCCTATTTTGAGGAAAAGAAAATAAAATTCAAATTTCTCTTTCCCATAACAAAATTAATTAGTGATAAAATAAAATGGAAGTTTTATTTATTTATTTATTTAATGTTTGGTAATTAATAAACAAGTTTAGAAGGTCGTTTTAGAAGTGGGGGAAACTACCCATTCCAAAGCCAAGCAACCACTCTAATATTTTCTGTTTTTTTGGTGGGGTATGGGCAGCCAATTGATAAAAAGTGGTACATCACTACAACTAAGCAGCGAAAAATTTAAATTCAAATTCAAAATAATAAAAAAACATGTTAGAAAGGTTTGCCAATGGTGAGAATAATTATGATTATAGCTCCAGCATTGGTGTTCCATTCGGGTGTAAAATAAATAAATAAATGAGTAGATAATAAGAAATTAAAATGTGCCATTCAACTTGTTTAAAATTGTAGTACAATTTTTTTCAACATATATATTTTAAATAGAATGATAGAGGCCATAAATGATGTAACTTCATGGCAAGCTTGACTTTCTGCATAAAATAAAAAAGTACTACTACTAGTAGTAAATATATTTGACAATAAAATTTGTCAAAGAAGTGAAATTTTGTTTAATCAACAACTGCCAAACAATGCTCATCATCATCATTCAGCTTACAAAGTCAATTCCAATATGATCAACAGCTGATAATACCCTTCTTGCCATGCGGCTCAATATTCCATTCATTATTCCAAAGCTTTTAAAGTTGGAATGAACCTGAGATACTCAATAATCGTATCAGATCCTTTCAGAACATAAACACCGATTGCTTCTTTGCTTCCGCGTATCTACACCTCTTCCATCTCTTCCTTTTCTCCTTCCTTTCTCAATATATCAAATTGAAACTGAAACCAATGAATCCTTCTAGCTGCATGAACTGCCCATCACATTATTATCACAAAAATATGTGCATGCAAATAGATTTTTAAACGTAACAAGAAAAAGATCACAGAGAGAGAGAGAGAGAGTCATTTTCGAAATTCCAATTCATATTATTAAGATCATAGGTCAGGTCATACAACTAATTAACATCCAATGTACAATGCTTGCATGCACCTCCATGCATACATACAACAAAATATAAATAAAAGAAAAAAAAGAAAGAAAGAAGATCTGTTGAGCTAAGGCTACGTACTCCACAGAGACAACTTCTCCAGTACAAAGGCGGAGAAGAAAAATGAAAATAAGTGTTCCCCAAAAAAGGGTTTTCTTTTCATTTCTCGTTTTCCTTTTCCTCCCGGTCGTTGTTTTTCAGTTTTTGAGTGACGGAAAAACACCGGCCAATGAGGTGTCCCCACGTGTTGAAAAAAAACCTCACATCTGCAAGAAACGGGCGAGCTGGCTCGGGTTGACGATCCCCGGTATGTAGGTCCCATCTGTCTTCAACAAACTCGCCACCTCAACGTACCTTAGATGCTTCTCCTCCGCCAGCTTCGGCTTCGGCTCCGACTCCGGCTCTGCCTCGCCTACTTTAGATCTCTCGTTAGGCTCTGCTCCTTCCATGGTTTCCCTCCTGGGTTCAGAGCCCGTCGGTTGCGGCCGGGCCGGGTCCCACTGTCGGCCGAACAACGTACCACGAGTGAGGAACTCGTGGGCCAAATATCCAGCAAGGAGCTGGTTGGATAGAAACGGATGGACTTGGGCGGCTGTTCCGGAGCCGGCTAATGGGACAACCGGCTTGGGTGATTTTGTGGGTGGAGGGGTAAAGGGCTTGAGGTCAAAATCGTCTCTCTCTTTTCGTTTGTTGTTGTTGGGCATGGAGACCCGACGGGGCGGGAGACGCATCGTTTTGGTATTCATAGCTGCGCCTTTTTAGGTGCATACCACGTCAGCACCAAATATCTACTAACCCAATGTAAAAAATAAATACTAAATATATATAAATAAGAAAAGAATCCCTAAATAGGTAAAATAGGACTTTTTTTAACTCTCTTTTTTTTCTCAAGAAACGAAGTTGTTTTGGTAAAAGAAGGAGAGGTAAAAATGGTGAAGGGTGAAAAAGTAAAAAGTAAATACCTATGGTAAATAATTTAAGAAGAGAGATAGGGTAAAACGGTAAAGATGAGAGAAGGTGGTTAAAAATATTTAAAAAAAAAAAAGATATTGGAGTGGCCGGAATCTGGCTTTTAAAATTTGAAGTTTGAAAGTGATTTAAGAATATAAGAGAGAAAGAGAGAAATAAAAAGAGAGTGAATTGGGTAGAGAAGATTTTAGAGAGGAAAAATAGTTGGGAGAGAGGAGAATGAAAAGATGGTGGGGTTGTATGTATTTATAAGGGAATGATTGATCATTTGCCCCTCCAGTTGATTAAAATTCCGCAGATTGCCACCAAGATAAGGAATGACCAAACTACCCTCAGTTATGTCTAATGAGTCCTTATGTTTAGCTCTCCTGTGCCGTTTGGCTTTGGCGGATTACCATGAAAACAAAGTTACAATTTTTGGAAAAAGAAAGAAAACAAAAAAATGGGGCAAGATTCCTGGTTAGCCACAAAGAATAGGATCGATGGACTTTACCTTAGTTTTTCAACTTTTTTTTTCTTTTTCCCTTCTTTATTTAGTATATAAATAAACTAGTTTTCTTTATCTGCATGTCTTTTTTAGGTATTATTGAAAAATAGACATATAAATTCAATTACCACTGAGTATATATATGTATTTTATATATGGACGTCTTGTACCCGAATTCCAAACGGATTGGGATATCTATGTTCATTAGAATTAGGAAAAAAAAAAAAGAAATCATGTGCAGATGATGAAATCTTAAAACGAGTCGAATTCCAATTTATTGATGTTTCATACGTTAGGATATTAGCAAAAGAAGGGGATTTGGAATTAAATGCTTTGCCTTTATATACATGCACTTTACCATTGGATTTATTGGATCATTATCATAATCAAATGATTTCATGGCTCTGGAGAAGTTATCATGATTTAATTTCATTTTTTTTTTTGTATAAACTATAAGTATCTATATTTGTTTAACGGTTTATAACAAATATATTCGAGTTAGATTAACTCGTTACAGAAATAAAGTTCTCACAACCTTTTCTCTATTCATAAGACTCGAACTCGATACCTTACTCAAGGAAAACATGTATTTTACCACTTGAACTAACCAATCATTGATTATTATGACATAATTACAATAATAAAATTTAGACTAAAACTCCAATCCATGTATATAGTTTATAATGTTTTAAGGTTGGAATTCATATAAAAAGTTTCAAGTTAGAAACCTCACACTCTTTTAAATATACTCCTTTATCTACCTCCTATGTATGGAAAATGAAAAGATCATATAATAACCTGAGACTCATGTATTAGGGAAAACATGCACCAACTACTTGAGATAAATGTTCGGGTGCAGAGGTTGAAATCTTATAACTAACATTATGTCACATCATAATTACATAATAACATCCACGAAATTAATTCAATAATTATAATTTTTCATGGAAGACCATTTAATCAGAATTAATTTTTCTATTGTTTGATCAAAATCTAACTAAATACAATTTTTTCTGGTTTTTTATTTGGATTAATCATAAGATATTTGAACATATATAATTTAGGACACATATTAAGTGTTGTTCCTTATATTCTTTTCATATCAATGTACAATAAAATTTTAGCAAGTGTTCCTTTCCATCACTAAGCATTTAACCCACTTTCTCGGTTAATATTTAAATGTTGAGTTATATAAAAGCAAACATAGTTAGATTTTATTGAAAATTGATATGAAAATGATATAAGGTATAAGATCTTCTAAGTTGTTTCCTACTATTATTTAACAATGCAATAAGCAAAGATTCATCTAATTAATGCTTAGCATTTGAAAATTGAAAACCATATGTCGAATTTTTATGCAATAAACTCTTTTTTAATTAGGGTTATATCTATAGAAAGATTTCTTGAAGTTGCTAAAAGTAGTCCAATAAATAAAAAAGGGTTTAGCTAACGGTTGCACCCTTGCACCTATTAAACCATATTTTTTCAAAGAAAAAGTAAATTTTTTCTACTTTATATTTTATGTTTTAATGATAAGGTGGTTCCATCAGAAAAAGTCAACAATGTTAATATTTTTTCACATCAATACCCTTGTGTTTTGTTTTTCATAAAATTATAATATTTTCTTTTTAATATATTATATTAATTTTTAATAAATTATTTTGAATTTATTTCTAAAACCCTATCATAATGGCATTTTAAATTTTAAAATTTACCCTTAAAATTATTTTTTAAATAAAATTTGGCATTAAAATTTGTCAAAAGTGTTTAAGTTTTTTTTTCTAAACCATAATAAATTTTAAATTTAAAAACTTACCCTTAATAAATAAAAATTTTTGTAAAGTGGGGCTAAACTTTATCAGAATATAAATAATTTTACAAATCTAAAATATAAAAATCTAATTATTTTTAAAATTTGAAAGGGCGCATATGTAAATTTTTATTTAGTATTTAAATGATATAAATAACTTTCGTAACTTTTAATAAAAGATAAAAGATAAAATACTAAATGATGCGTGCACCTGTTAGCATTTACCAATAAAAAAAAGCATTTCCTAAATAGAAATTTAACAAGTACTTCCTATTTTGTAGCCCAATTTCACATGTTAGAAAAAAAAAAGAGACAAATGAAGAATGTCTATATCAGCGAGCCCAAATTTCTTCTATTTGTGTCAGTAGTTAAACCTTCCTTGAGTTTTATATGGTTCTTAAAAATTTCTGCAACTTAGAAGCTCATCCCCTAATTGTGAAAGTTCTTATAAACATTCAAGCAATTAGCTTAATAGTGACCAATAAGTTTTGGTTAAGATGGTAGCGGCTTTTATCCCGATAAGGATGAGAATATAAGTTCGATTTTCTAGAGATATACTTGTTGGGAGAGTTTCACCTTTAAAGGGATCAGTCTTGGACTAAAGGCCCGAGGATATCTTTAGTTAAAAATTAAAAAAAAAACTTAATAGCGACTATAATTAATTAACAATAAGTGCTGATTGAGATGGTAGCGTCCTCTATCCCAGTAAGGGTGATGGTATAAGTTTGATCCCCGAAAAGTGTATTTGTTGAAAGGGATCAGTCTTGAACTAAAGGGATCAGTCTTGAACTAAAGGCCCGAGGATATCCTTAGTTAAAAATTAAAAAAAAAAAACTTAATAGCGACTATAATTAATTAACAATAAGTGCTGATTGAGATGGTAGCGTCCTCTATCCCAGTAAGGGTGATGGTATAAGTTTGATCCCCGAAAAGTGTATTCCTTTAAAGGGATCAGTCTTGAACTAAAGGCCCGAGGATATCTTTAGTTAAAAATTAAAAAAAAAAACTTAATAGCGACTATAATTAATTAACAATAAGTGCTGATTGAGATGGCAGCGTCCTCTATCCCAGTAAGGGTGATGGTATAAGTTTGATCCCCGAAAAGTGTATTTGTTGAAAGAACTTTATCTTTAATGTTCCCGATTTGAAAGAGATTAGTTTTGAATCAAAAACTTAGGGATACCTTTGGTTAAACAAAAATAATAGTGAGTATAATTAACTAGTTATTTGATTTGAAAAAAGAAAACAGGCCTATTGATTTAAATATTTGGATTCAAATTTTAAAAATTGTTTACCATTAATATATATTATCATTACCAACAGTATATTATAGTAAATATATATTATCATGATTAGAGCTGCTTAAGGGCCAGGCTATTTGTCCGAACCCGAAAGCCCGCCTGAAAAATGGAAGGGTTTGGATAATATTACAAGGCTCGAAGTTCGGGCTTTGGACAAAGGATGAAGCCCATTTTTAAAATGAGCCAGGCCTTAGACGAAGGATGAAGCCCATTTTTAAAATGGACCGGGCCTTGGACATAACCTTTGAAGCCTGAACCCGGCCCGTTTTTCATATAATATAGTTTTTATATTTTTTATTTCTAGAAATATTAAATACGTGTATAAGATTATTATTTTAAATATTACACTTTAGATATATTTTTAATAAAAAAATATAATCCTAAATAATTCTAAAGATTATTCTATAATTTTTATTTATTCTTAAAGAAAATAATGTTATAACTTTTATTTTTTTAATTTTTTATTCAAGACAAAAAAATTTGAACAGGTTTTTGTACGGGCTTTGAACAAACATATTAAAATCTGTGTGTAGGACAAGTCAGGACAAGCTAACTTCTTATTATTCTTAAGCCAAACTCGGCCCGAATCCGGCCCGGCTCGGCCCATGAGCACCTCTAAGATTCATGACTAAAGGGGTAAAAATTCTCGGGATGTCCACGTACTTTACAAATTTGCTAACAAATTCACTGTACTACTCTTTTTTTTCCTCAATTTAATCCATATACCGTTGAGAATCAAATAATTAATTTCTTATCACAGTTTGGATCAATTTTTCCATTAGAATTACTCACTTGGCATCTACACATCAAAATATCATACCAATGCCTATTTGGCAATGATGATAATTTAAACCATAAACTGACGTTTCATTGTCACGTAATACATTATTTTGAATAAATTACTAGGAAAAAAAAGGCTTTGGTAGTTAGCACAAACTAAGCCACCTAATAACCTTGGACAATATGCTTGGCCACGTGTGTAAATTGACTTGGTTTATGAAGAAGGGCTAATTAATTGTTTGCTTTGCAATCGTACCAGAGTTAAATTGATAAAAATTAGGATATAGCGTCACACCCCGATCCGAATGTCAAGAATATGACAATCGTCGTGTGCTTCGAATTGTGATCGACGCGTTTCGCCCACAACTTGAAACTTGTAAGGCTTATAGCATATCGAATCCATTTAGTAAATCAAGTATAGCTTATTATGCAAGATGGAAAATAAAATTCTAAAATTTTCAAATAGTTCAAAGCTTGAATGAAAATCGTCATTTTGTAAAATCTACATGTCCATATATATTTATACATGTATATCAAAATTAGTAAAAATTGGAAAAACTTTTTTCAATTATTTTTATAAACAAAGCATAAGTAATTTCTACATATTACAAAACTACCTTTTAAATTGAAAAACGAGAACAAAAGAAAGTCTAGAAGTAGTTTAGACTATGCCAATGGAGCCAACAACAAAAGCGTATAAGTCATACAGACTTACAAAGGAAAGTCCGGAGTCAAGTCCTGATGCCTAGTAATTTACCCTTTATGCACGATTTACTGTCCTAAAAATAGATTTAAGAAAAATGGAGTGAGTATATGGATTATACTCAGTGAGTGGAACAAAACCAATTCTTAAACAAATAAAGTGGAAATATATACAATCTTAAAGTTATAAACTAGAAATGCTCAATAACTCATAAAATATTTAATTATCATTTGTTCGTACATAAATGGTTTCTTATTCCAAAAAAAATGAGAACATTTAGGTCAAAACTCAAACATTTCATAACTCGGTAATGAATAAAAGTAAGTAGTAAATTACAAACTATGGGAATTAATTTTATTTTATTTTAGGCTTACCAAGCCTGTTTTAAACAAATAAGATGAAGCACATAAATTCTTAGGAATTCGAAATCCACATATCCAATATTTCAAAAAAGTAGTTCAATTATTTCAAAAATCCATAATTTGAGATTGAATGAGTGTAAACAATAAATTTTCTATCATGCTCCGACCTGAGGGATCGACCACTTGACAACCGCCGTACCACCTCGAGATGAGTGCCATGAAAGGCGAGCTATCCAAGATGGTACAAGGCATAAATAAGGGGTACTTGAGCAATATATGGAAATATATATATAATGAAATGATATAGAAAATATCATAAGATTTTTATATAATAAAAGTGGCATGTTTTACGATGCAAATATGCAGTGGAAAGATAATAATATAATAATGAATAAACAATACTATTCAAAGCCAGGATTCACGAGGGATCTAGCTAGAACCTACAAAATCGTGGTCGGCTGGTGATATACCGGAATCACTGTCCACCGGGATACCTGTTGTCCAAAGCCTGATGTCCTGACAACAATAAGTGAATAGTGTGAGTACAAATATATATTTACCCAGTGAGGGATCCGGTTATAATGACCGATCACCTCAAGTTGGGGATATGAAATAATCCAAAAACTCTTTTAAATAAACCATTTCTAAAATCACATGAAATCCTAAGCCAAAACAAATAACAAATCTCGTAAATGGGTTGGCATCTGAAATTGTCTCAAAGGTACACCCGTGCACTTGGGTGCCTCGCTGGACGGTCAAGGGCTTTTAACTCATATCTTAAATGATCTTTCTTTACCCTTTAGCCCGTTTCCTTGATGTTGCCATCGCTGTGGTGGAACACAGCTACACTCGAGCCCTGGCGAGCTTCCCTGTGCTCTTCTCCTAGGGTCTTGCACTCACCGTGCCCCTCCAAAGGGGGTCCACGACTACTTGGTCGGTGGCATATCTCTCACTCGGTCCACATGCTCCCTTTAATCGGAGTACCGAGGACCTCTCAATCGCTTGTCTCCCATAGGTCATCATCATCAATAAACATAATAATCCCACCCTTAAAGCCATTTATAAACTTATGTGTGAGGGTGGACAATCCATATCCCAAAACTTTATAAACATTTATAAAGCAGTTAATAAAGCAATTAGAAAACAGTTGACCCTTAGTGATCAACCACTATAATCTAAGCCACTCACTAGTAAGGAAGGTTTGTATACTCCCGAATAAATCCCTCAAATGCCTTAGCTTGCATGCTAGTGCCCGATCTCGTACAATCTCGTACCTAAATAATCAAATTAAAAACTAATTTGATTAATAAAGGCATTTGGCCAACAATTAAACATCAAAACATGACCTAATTGGTGTTTCTAGAGTCTATAAACTAAATTGGACAAGTCCGGAAGTCAACTATGGTTGATTGGGGTCTAGGGGTGTGAAATGTCCATTTTGCCTCTGCTACAATGTAGGTCCAGCACTGGTCTTGCTCACTCTCGTGCGGGAGTGAGCCAAATTGGTTAATTTCCCCAATTTTGGTGAGTCTAGCGCCGGTTTCAAGCATGTCCGATGCTGGACATGCCTCTACTTTGGCCGAGGCTCGGGTTCTTCACTTCCCAAGCTCGGTTTGAGTTCAATTCTTCACCAATTCAATTAAATTCGAAACAAACAATCTTAAGCACTCAACTAAGAACTTATAGCTTCAAAAACTGAATTAAACAACTGATCATGCAAGAATTTCGGATCAAATGTCTAAGGTGCAAATGGTTTGCAAACAAAAATGGATTTTGATCTTCAATTCAACATTTCAGCTAAATGCTCAATTTGGGGCCCAACCTTTGCGATTTTTCTTGATTTAGGGCTCAACTTCTCAATTGGTCAATTTGGGGCCCAACATTTTAAAATTGGCTCAATTAAGTGCCCATCGTCAATTTAAATGGCGTGTGTGTTACACGCGCCAATTTAGGCGCGTTAAAGTCAAAAGTTTAGGTCCTTTTTTGGAAAAGTCGAAAAGTTTGGGCCCTTTTTTATAATTTTTGGAAAAAACTCTACCATTTTCCTTTTGATTCTCGGTTTTAAAGTTCCAATACTATTTATCTCGACCCCAACGGTGAAAAGAGAGGTCTTAGTTAGTAGAATAACATATATGAAAATCAACTTTATTAAATTGTGGAAATGACTAGATCGAAATTTGAAAACTATGATTTTTATGAGGATTTTTGAAAAGTTCCAAGCTAATTTTGAAAAATCTAAGGCTCAATTCACATTCGGGAAGTCCAAAAGAAACTATTTGCAAAGTTTGGGCTTGATCAGAGTCATTATTGGTGGTCAACAATGCCGATCAAAGGCCGTCAAAGGTAGAGACTTCGCCGGATTCTAGGTTTTCTTTTAGTTGTTGGGTATTTTAAGTTTAGAGAGACAAAATAGGTGTGGTATTTTGGAGATAATGTCAAAATTTTCGTCATTGCTAAAAAAGGCCTAACCTTTTCGAGTTTGTCAAATAAGGGCTTAACCTTTACTGATGCCGTTAACTTTAACGGCGATTGCACTTCACACAATTTCAAAATTGATAGTGGGCCCTCAATTGAGCCGATTTTGAAACATTGGGCCCCAAATCGAGCAAAATCACAAAGGTTGGGCCCCAAATTGAGCATGTAGCCCAATATTTCTCTTAGCTCACTCAATGAAATTAAGATATAAGCAGTCAAATTAAAGCTTGAGGAGTCTAGAACAACATACCAAGAAATCAGCCAAATCCTATGGTTGGATTGGAAGATATAGCTCGAAGAACAAAATGACTCCAAATTGCCAACTTCGGAGATTTGAAGAAAACTTGATGAATTTGATGTTATTGATCTTCTTGGAGGCTAAAAAAGTTGTAGGTAATGATTAATGAAATGTTTGAAGGTGATTTGAAGAGATGAAATCAATGAAGACTTGAGAGAATTCAGAGAAATGGAAAAGAAGAAAAGAAATAGTGAAAATGGGGGTTTCGGGCCAGACCTGACCTTGTCCAGTACTAGAGTCAACCTTTTTTAGTTGACTTTTAGTCAACTCGGCCTAATTGCCTCGATTTTCGAACCCCTAGTGCAACCAATTGGCTCTGGACTATAAATTAGGGTTTCTAAGCTCAAAATTAAGCTAAAGGAAGTTCAAAATGTGCAAAACAAGTTCCAATTCATCACTTAGCTTTACAACTATGTACAATTTCACAACTTAACACGTGAGGACTAGGTCCAGGCATGTCATTTTCAAAAAGATTTATTAAACAATAAATTTCAAAAAGATTTATTTTATCCTTTGGGCTTGCCAAAAACCATACCTAAACCTGTATCCGGCCGGAATGGGGCTTGAGCCCGTCGAGGATAATTTAACATTTTTCTTTAACTCATCAAAATGTCCATCCTCGACATTGGCGTTCACCTTCACCACGAGTGGTACATGGTTATGTCCACTGCACTCCCACAAGGATTAAATAATCATAACAATAGTACACACAATCAACCCTATAACACTTTATCCCATGTGGGAGTCATCTACTTACTCACGACGCCTCCACAAGGTCGGACCGTGAGAAGCGCCACTGCAGTGACTAGCACTCATCCATCATAACCATAATGTAAAACAGCATGATTTAATCATATACCATTTGCCAACTGGTTCATGATCGAAATTAAATTCACTATATCAATCTTCATTAAATTCATCACATAATCTAAACATTTGATTTCAAAAATTTAAATAGGTCAATCCATATCAAGATCATAAAACATTCAAGATTTATGAAAAAAGATCAACTATCACAGATCAATTTGAATTTAAGAAATATCAAGCTTTCATGTTTAAAAAAGAAAATTTAATTAGTAAACTATTTTTATTCATTTAAACTTAAATTTACGTCCGTAAATTTTCCACTCACTAATTTGGAGAGGTTGTGCACTCCCCTTATTGCGCCGGCTCCTTATCCTTGGAGGAAAGCTCACCACTTATGTATTTATATCTAGACAATGCATTAGCATGTAGTGATGGAAGTGAGCATTGAGTGAATGTGCAAGAATGCATATCTTGTTGACTACTAATTTGAGTTTTAAAAGGAGATTTTGTATTCTAGAACTTAGGTGAATATAAGGTGCAAGTAAGTTTCTTTTGCTTAATGAAACTTGCTTGTAATCCTAATTCGGTGTAGATGCACATGAATAAAACTTGAACGATTTTATCCTTGGAGAAATGAGAAATTCTGCTTAGTCATTCTACATTGCATATTTCTCCTTTAATACCTTCCAAGATCAAGTTCTTATAAAATTTAAATCTCCCATATTACTCTAATTCAACTTGTAAACTTCTGTTGGCACATAAATTTCATGAATCTAAAATCCATAACATGGCAATTCCTTTCTTTCTTAATTTCATATACATAATCTACATTTCATGCGAAATTGACCTAATATCCATGATGAGCATGTTAAAATCTACAACATAATTTAAAATTAAGAATGCTTACCTTATGGTTTGTCCAACTTCAACATAAACCCTAATCTTTTCTCTCCAAATTACTTCCAACCAAGCTCAAATTCATCAAAATTGATAGAGGACTATTGATGGGCTTGTTGAGTGCTTCAATTTGACTATAAATTGTGGGAGGTTTTATGGATTAAAATTGGAGAAATCAAGGTAGGAAGAAATTTTGGTGTAAATGAAGAAATTGGAAGTTTAGAGAAAATTCTTGAAATTTTCCTTTTTTCCTCTTTGCATGCAATGGTCGGCCACTCCCCCATATATATATATACACCTTTGCATGCACATGACAAGAAAAAATCCTTTAGCAAAATGGCCATTTTGCCCCCACGGACAATTTTGTCCCCAAAAATTTTGAAAATTTCATTTATGTCCTTAGTTAGTCCCAAAGATTAAGTTTTTAAATGGATTTGGATAGAGAAAAGTTAAACGGTTTCGGTTATGGATAGCGAAAATTAAGCGGATATCCAAACCGTTGCCATCCCTATATTAGACCATCTTATGGACAAGTCACTTGTGTATTATATACTCGAGAGTGTAAAATTATTTTAGTTTTTAATTATTTATTTATATTAAGATACAATCTTAATTGCTTGTTTTAAATTTTTCTGTATTTATACTTATTTACTTTTATATATTTATATTTTAAATACTTTTTAAAATTAAAAAGGTAAATATAGTACCTTAATATAATTAAAAGTATCAACCTTAATTAATTGGTCATATCTTTATAATCAAGACGCATCTCTCAACCTTTCAACTGATAAAGCCATGTTTACGGTCGTCTTTGTATAATTAATTAATCTTTATAATAATAGATTTTTTTTGAGAGAAAGAGGCTAAATATCCATTAAAGATCAACAGCGTCTGGGTTATAAACATCACTTGGAATATGACCAAGCATAATCGAAGATCACCCAGTTGACACTCAACTTTAACTAAATTATGAGCTAACATATTTGCCTCTCTCTTAATATGGGAAAAGGAGCATTGATCAAATTGACTAGCCAGCTGAAGAATATTATCAACCAAATAACTTCCCTCCCAAAGAGAATGCTCACCCAGTCGGAGTTCGATTATAACATTAGTTGCATCGCTTTCCACCCCAAAGGAATTGTAGCCCCGCTCCCATAATAATAGATTATTAATTAAACAATTAAGTAATTTTTATGAGAGGAATATTTATTAGTGCTGAAGCCAAGGGCTTCGGGGTAGGAAAGGATGTCCTGACGAGTGTGAGAGGCTTCCTCAATGGACGGTTCCTGCAAGACAAGGGGAGAGGCTAGCGTGTTGCCGATGATTCCCTCTCTGATGGTCAAGTCAGTTGAAGCTCTGAGTAGAAGGGTGGTAGGAGAATGGTTGTGAGTGTCTTACCGTTATGTCATAGTTGGGGGGTATTTATGTTGCATGGCACATACCTCGAGGTTTGACAGGGTAATGCGAGGGTTGTCTAATTGTGCAGTAGCGGGCAATCGGCTTTAGGCAGTTGTTGACTAGTGCTCAACAAGTGCCCCCCAATGGTAAGACGAGTTATAAATTGGCTCGTCAAACCGTTATAAACTTTTGTGGTCACTATTGTGTAAACCTTTTCCAATTGTGAAACGTGTCATGAGGTTTGAAATTTGAATGCAAATTTTGGGAGGGAATCGAGGTGCCAGATTTTAATAGCGGTGGCTTGGGTGCCACATGTTATGGGGCTAGTGGCTCGTCATTGAGTATAAAGATTGACAACTTTCCTCATTTTTAATTTTTGGCTTTCCAAATACTTAGCTTTCAATTTTTCTCTGAATTGAGGAGTTGTTACTGATTCTTCTAGGCTATTAGCAAGCTGGGTTATCATCTGCTTGTCTATCACCAGTGTTGTTATCGTTGAGTTGTTGTTGAGTCGCATTTTCGTATTTGCTGGTAAGCCCTTACTCTTTTGTTCCGATTCTTTTTGCAGTTCTTTTCGTCCTATTTTTGAATTTTGAGTTTTGGTTTTCAGTTCTTTGCTTATAGTTTCAACATGAGTGAGTCTAGTGCCGAGAGTTGTAACTTAGGGTATAGTGGGGCTAAAGGGAATAGTGAATATGGTATTCAAAGTTCTAGCCCTAGTAGAGTAGTGAAAGCTCCAGTGGTGGTGGCAGAGGCGGCGGTGGAGAGGCTGGGGTCTTCCTAACTGAGGAGGATATAGTAGGTTCCAGTCATCAAATTATTTTGATGCTTACAGATGATAACGAATAGGTCCTACTGGTCGTTCATGAGGCTAGTGTTTTTGGGTTTGCCTTAGAGGTGCCCGCTGGTGAAGGCACCAGTCGTGGAAAGAAAGAGAAAAACCCTCGTGCTGTCAAGGTTGTGGCTGATAGTTGTGACACATACTATAGGGTTGGCTTCTGTTCAGAGGCTGACCATGCTAAGTTAGAATACTACTCCAAAGAGTGGGGGCTTTGAGCATGTTGATTACATGGTCAGATTGATTGGGGGAACTAGGAAACCTAGTGAAGTTGCTAAAGACGGCTATTTGGTTGTCTTTTACGAAGAAAGCTTCAAAGATGGATTGAGACTGCCCCTCATTCCCTTTTTCTGCTAAGTGCTCAAATACTTTGATGTTACTGCTAGTTAGCTTGCTGCTAATGCATGGAGAATTTTGGTATCATACGTTGTGCTCTGCAGCTATCAGGCCTGAGAATCGTCTATTAACATCATTCGAAGCCTCTACTATCTGCGGTTCACTAACAATTTTTTTTAATCTTCAAATAGGTTAAGAGAACTCAATTTTTAAGATCCCGAGCTCAAATCGTGATTGGCATTATCTCTACTTTGTTGTCCATATGCTGTCATCGTTAGAATGGGGTTGTTTGGTCGAGTGGCGATATACTAACACTGACTTGATAAACAAGACGTGGACTATCATGCCGACTGATTAGCAATAAGAACAGGTCAACTTTCTCTCTGATAAGGAAAATTCTATAGAGAGTCGTGATTGTACACATCCATGTAGGCTTTAAATATGTGGACTTAGCCATCCGGGAACTACAAAGTATCCCCAATCTCCTTGTGGGCCACTTTTCTGTTGTGGCTTTCCTCCTAACGATCGACGGTGAAGGTGAGATCTGACACACTCGGACCTAGCACGACCTTTTCGAACAAACGTAATAGTGTAAGACGGCGTATTAATTAAACAATATATGTCGGTCCGGATGTGTCTAATTAGGAAGAGAAGTTTTAATTAGGATAAGACGGAGTTGGAAGATAAAGTAGTTAACCGTGCATGGAAATTAGTAAATGCCAAAAGGACCTCCAATTAAATGCCTAGAAATTTATTATGGGCCCCGTTGGCACAAGAAATCAAAGGATTTAGCCAACGGGTAAAAATGGAAGAAAGTTGAAAAAGGGGAAAAAGTTTGACCCAGGGCCCGAGTAGACCCGGCGTCGGGCTCCCCTATAAATAGGGGAGGGCCAAATCTTTTCTTTCATTTTTCTTTTTCTCTTTCTCTCTCTGGAGCCAAAACGGAGGCATTTTGAAAAATTGGTAGATCCGGACAAACCGGCCAGCAGAATAAGGTGAGTTTCTAGTATGTTATTCTAGTCACCTCGATCTACGTTATATTAAATTTGCACGCATTTGCATACATCGCTTTAGCCTAGATCTCAGTTTTCAGCTTTTGACCGGATTAAAATTTTAAACTCAAATCGGAGGATTTCGGGCTAGTGGAATAAGGTGAGTTTTTAGTATGTTATAGTACTCACCTTAATCTACGTCATACTTCGTTTTCACGCATTTTTGTGCACCGGGTGAGGGTAAAATTGAGATTTGGTCAATTTAGGCTAAAAATCTCGATTTACGGGAAAATTGGATCGGTGTTTCTCGTTTCTGCCTCGGTGGATCCGTCATGGATGCCATGAGGATCGCCTCTCTAAGTTTATAAGTCGAAAGGAGGAGAAACGAGTGCGAAACCAGGGGAGAGACCGACCGAGAAACAAGCCGATCGAGTCCCTGTTTAGATATTTTTATATAATATTATTATATTAAAAGATACTTATATATTATATTAATATATTTTAGATATTTATATATTATATCATTATAATATATAAATATCTCATAGGTGGGCTTTTTGAGCCCGATTTCGAGTAGAACTTGGCCTAACCCATGTGTGGCCCAGCCTAGTCCGGGTGTGGGGCCCACGGGCCCCCGTGGGCATTTTGGTAATTTTTTGTCAAGAGTCCGGTTTTAGCCTAGAAATCTCTCAGACACTTTTCTATGTGCCGGGCCCAGCCCGAGTGGGCTGCCCATGGACCCCAGGGCACTTTCGTAATTTTTCTTCACGTGTCCACGTTTTACCCCGAAACCTGCTGGACACTTTTCTAAGCCCCAAATCACATTCAAGCCCAGTCGTAGGTCATATTAGAGCCTCGTAGGTGCATTCATAATTTTACTTATGAATGCTAACGTATATTTCTGTGTACTAGGGCTCCGGGTGAATCGAATGCGGCGATGCTCCGGAGGTTAAGCTACGTGGAGCATTTGGGAGTATACGAATCTCCCAATACTGTGAGTGGCTTAGATTTTAGTGCCTAGCCACTAGAGCAAAATGTTTTCAAAATAAAAATTGTTTTAAAAGGTTTTACAACTATTTTGGGATAAGGGTAATCCATAACACACACTTTTTATTTTGTGATACACCCACTTAAAGGATGGGATGATTTTAAAATCTAAAAGCTTGTGTGTGTTTAAATGTTTAAAACATATATGTTTTGAATATATATATATATATGATGAATATATGAGAGAGGTACGAGATGAGTAATTGAGTGGTTCCTCGGGCTCCAATATATGCGGGAGCGTGGACCGAGTTGGAGAAGCATGCTAGATTCTCAGCCGTGGACCACCTGTTGAGGGGCACGGTGAGACGAGACCCTGGGAGAGGCGCGTAGGGAAGCTCGCCAGGGCTCCAGAGCTGTGTTCCACCATAGCTGGCTACCACCGAAGGAACGGGCTAGAGAAAGAGAAATTATGAAAGTGTATTTTAAAGTGAAAAGAGATAGCCCTTGGTGCAATAAGGCATACGACCGACCAGTCGTGCCTTCAGTGTATTAAAGAGATGCCAGCCCATTTGTGATTAAGATATTTATTTATTTAAAGAGTTTTAAAAGAGGGTTCTCTGCTAGAGAACCAGAAGAGAGTTTTTAAAAAGGAAATTTCATTTATTTATTTATTATTATATTTTGGATTACCCCTATTTTCCCTATCCCTGATGGAGATTCATTGAACCTCTGTCACTCACCTGTATCCAATGTGGATGGATGCAGATCCGCGTACGGGGTCAGCAATTAGAATGGAGGCTCAATAGGAGGCGTTGGTGGCTTAGGCTTAGCAGTTTCCGTTGCGTAGGTATTCTTTTAAATTAATCCACTGGTCTTGCTCATAAATTAAATATTTTATTAAATGATTTCTAATTAAAATTTTAGTTTTGTTTGCAGCAATGATATCTATTTCAAGCCTTGCGGTGCCTCGAATGCGTGGCTATAGACATGTACTTCGAGGTAACACAGGGGTTGCCACGTGGCCGACCCGGGCGGGTCGGGGCGTGACAAGGTCAGGAAGAGCAAGAGGAAAAAAAGATAAAGGTTAATCGGGTGCTGCATTCCATCCTTGGGCTAAGGTCAAAGGTTCCAAGGCAAGCCCTCCTGCACGTCCTCAAGTTGGCACCGCCAATCTTGCCCAATGTAGTGGCACTTTGCAAGCCTCTAATTTTCCAAGTGTTGATAGGGATTTTGACAGGAGTAGCCTTGGTGTCGAATTTGGGTCGATCATCCATGAAAACTTATCAGGTGACGAACTAAGAACGACTAGCTTTGCTGGTGAGTACTTAGATGGGTGTATGAGCCCTGAGTGGCTTGGAGTTTTTTAACTTTAGCTTTATATTTTAGTAAATCTTTATTACCTGATATCTACTTTCACGGGACGAATCTTCTTAGTATACATTTGGAATGTACGCTTATTATCTTTTGTGTTTTCTTTTTCTGATGATCGTTTTTCTCTTTCCAGGTTTGGAAGTCATCGATATGGTATTTGATGATACTCCGATCTCTCTCTCACCCGCTGCTCTGGCCAAACTGAGTCGTGGCCACAACCCTTTGGCTCAAGGCTCTTCGAGTATCATAATCACATGCCCGGATACCAAGAAGAAGTCTTCTGCATCGGATACCAACTGTCAACTTAAGAAGTCCATGACGGAAGCCTCCAAGCTAGCTCATAGCACTAGTGGGTCATCGTTGCCATCCAGGTTTGGTCAGCCTAGTCTCGCCAAGTCTATGGCCATGACGGTTACAACGCACCCCCTACTCATTCAACCCATTTCCGTGTCCATCTCCATGCGTCATTAGCACTACCTTTTATTTAAAAAAAGCTGCTACTAGATTGCAAAATCTACCCCTGGGCTGGTGATGATCGATTCGCGAATAATGCTGGGAGTATTCTAGTGAACAAGGCACGAGTTACAGGCACTGCTCTGACTGTTAGAGATGTCAATTGGTCCTACATGTGGGGAGCATATTACATAGTATAAATGTACTGGCTCGACCATTGCTATGCTTCATTAGGTATGGTTTTCATTATTTAAGATTTACGGTCACTAGTTCAACAGTGATAGCTAACATTCGGTTGTCTCTTGTAGTTTCAAACTGTTATGTATGGTTAAGTGGAGCACATGTCAATGCTGAAGAGAATCACCGAGATGCTCAAACAGTGATCAAATCTTTATATGAAAGTCAATCGGTAGAGAAGATTAAGAAGCTGGAGGAGCAATTAGCAGTTAGCGATCGTGAAAAGGAAACCGTCAAGAAAGACAAGGATCGAGATCCATTCAGTCGCTCATCTCGCCTCTCATCATCATCAAAGACATATATATACATATATATGTAAAAACATATAATATAAACACACACACATAATAAACTTTTATATTTTCCTTAAAAACCCTCCCATTCTCTACGTGAGTGTATCATAAAACATAAGTGTGTGTAGTGGATTACCCATATGCCAAAACATTTGAAAATCATTTTATGTTTTGAAAACATTTAACCTTAGTGGCTAAGTAAAGAAATCTAAACCACTCACAGTGTTAGGAGGTTCGTATACTCCCAAAGAATCCATGTAGATAAGTCTTTGGAATATCACCGCAATCGATCATCCGGAACCCTAATCGCATGGAAATACGTGTTAGCATTCATAATCAAACTATGAATGCACCTATGAGGCTCTAGCATGACCTAAGAGGATGTTCGGGTGTGCTACAGGGCTTAGAAAGTCCCGCACGGTTTAGTGTCTCCTGAAAACTGACAGCTTTAGCGACACTTGAGAAACTTGCATTTTTCTCTATGTTAGGGTCAAAATTAAGGAAAGGCTACTTTTGACAAAATTGTAGAGGACTAAAAAATCTCTAAGAACATGTTAACCTATCCATCGAGGGATGGCCCTTGATCTATCAACGGATCAATTGGGCAGACTGGGTTTCCTGCTCCCAGGCCAATCTGTCTATAGATTGGACTTCATCCGTCGACGGATCAGTCGTTCCACCAAGCTGCCTCCTCAATTTTTGCACCCATTTCTCCTCTTTTCGATGCACAAACTTAGATAGGCGATCCTCACGCCATCCACAATTGATTCACCGAAAGAAAAACGAGAATCACAAGCTCAAAGTTCCTAGATCTCAAATCTAAATAAAATCTAGCTAAAAACTTACTTAACTTTGAGCTTAGATTTCTCACGCCATCCACAATGGAAATATGTGAAAACGAAGAAAAACGTAGATTGAGGTGAGTAGAATAACATATTAAAAAGTCACCTTGATCTGATGATCATTTTGTTTGGATATGGCAAAAGTCCAAAATTGCTCCGAGAGAGCAAATGAGAGGAGAGGACGAGAAGGAGAAGAGAAATGAGAGGGGGAGAGTTCAACTCCCCCTATTTATAGGCAAGCCCAACACCGGGTCTACTCGGACCCCGAGCCAGACTTTATTCCCTCTTTTCAACCTCTCATAATCTCGATTCTTGGCCTAATCCACCGACCGCTACACCAATGGATACCCAATCCATTAGTTATGGACTTAAAGAAGTCAGATTAATGCTTCCATGTGTGGTCACTTATCTCATCTTCTAACTCCGTCTTACCCTAAACTTAACTGCTCTTCTTAATCAGACACATCCGGACTGACGTTTTATTGAGTTAATACGTTGTCTTATATTATTCCATTTGGACGAAAAAGTCAGATTAGGTCTGGGTGTATCAGTTTTGCCAAAAAAAATATAGAGAGCAAATTTTTTTTTTAGTTTTCAAAAAACAAAACAGTCCGAGAAAGAAAAAAAGAGAAAGAGGAAGCTTTACTTCTCTTCTTGTTTTTTTAAAAGAGTTGGTTAGAGAAATAGAGAGAAAAGTGTTTGTTGATAATCAACAAAAATCCATTCTCTTCTCTAAAAAGCCATCAACTTTTTTATTGTTTTGGTGATATTTATCAACACATAACTTCATCTTTTTGGGTAAAGCTCTTACCTTTATATGTAAAGATCATTTCTTTTTGCTTTAAATACAATGTTCTTACTTTATTATGTTAAATTTATGCATAAAAATGTTAACTTTCACTTTTATGATGATATTTATGATCTATAAAGCCTTATACATTGTTAAGTAATTTGATTAGTTCAAAGCATGTTTTAAATATATTCAAGATGATGCCTTTCTTTGTTATTTTTGTTAATGTCTTTTCTTTTTATTATTTATATGATTATGTAAAAATATTCTAACTTTCTTTGTCTTATATCAATATTTGTTGTTTTTGAAGTTTGATTTGTATATTCTATATGTTTATTTAACTAAAAATCTAATCTTAGCTATAAAAAGTGTACCTTTAAATTTGTAAGCTTGTATGTTTAGTTAAAGATTAGGTCTAGGCTATAAAAAGTTGCATTTTTATATTTGTAAATATTTTTGTTTAATTAAGAATAAAACCTTGGTCAATAAAAATTATATCTTTGAGTCTATTTTCATTTATTTAAATAAAAAAAATCTTGGTTATAAAAATTGTACTTTTAGGCTTGTATAAATGCATGTTTAGCTTAAGATTTAATTTTGACCATAAATGTCACACCTGACCCACCTAGGCCGGCCAAGTGGCAACTGCCGCGCTGCCTCGAAGTACTTGCCGACCGCTCACGCATCCAAAGCACCGCAAGGCAAAGAAATGGATATCATCACTGCAAAACAACTAAAACTTTAATTAAAATTATTTTAATAAAATAATTAACTTTAAAAGTAATGCCAGTGGACTACTTTAGAGAATACCTACACAGCAGAAACTACTAAGCCTAAGCCACCGACACCTCCTAGTGAGCCTCTGATCTATCAGCTGACCTCGTACGCGGATTTGCATGCATCCACATTGGAAATAGGTGAGTGACAGAGGTTCTAATAATCTCCATCGGGGTTAGGGTGGATAAGGGAAATCCAAAATAAAATAATAAAATAAATATTTTTCTTTTAAAATCTTTTTCTAGTTCTATAGCCGAGAACTCTCTTTAAAAACACTTTAAATAAATAAATAAATAAATATACATAAAATGGGCTGGCATCTCTATCATACTGAAGGCGCGACCCGTCGGTCGTCTTATGCCTTATTGCACCGAGGGCTATCTCTTTTCTTTTTAAAACATTTTCTCTTTTCTCTTTCTCTAGCCCGTTCCCTCGGTGGTGCCCATTGCTGTGGTGGAACACAATGCATTGGAGCCTTGACGAGCTTCCCCACGCGCCTCTCCCAGGGTCTCGTCTCACCGTGCCCCTCAATAGGCAGTCCATGACTGAGAATCATGCATGCTCTCCAACTCGGTCCATGCTCCCGCATATATTGGAGCACCTAGGAACCCTCTTAATCACTCATCTCGCAGGGGTATCATACCCTCAATAACCATAATAATAATATTTCATATACATATATATATGTATAAAACATATACATTTCAAACATATAAACACACACACATAAGTCTTTATATTCATTTTTAAAACATCCCACTCTCTATGTGGGTATATCACTATGCAAATGTGTGTGTATGGATTTCCCGTATCCCAAAGCTTTTGGAAACATTTATGTTTTTAAAACATTTTTAAAATTGTTGTGCCCAATGGCTAAACAAAGAAGTCTAGGCCACTTACAGTATTATGAGATTCATATACTCCCAAGTGCTCCATGTAGCTTAACCTCCGGAGCATCGCCGCACTCGATTCACTCGGAGCCCTAGTACACTGAAATACGTTAGCATTCATAATTAAACTATGAATGCACTTATGAGGCTCTAATATGACCTAAGACGATGTTTGGAAGTGTTTCGGGGCTTAGAAAAGTGTCTGGGAGGTTCTGGGATCAAAATTGGACACTTGAAGAAAAATACCAAAATGCCCCTAGGGCCCATGGGTTGACCATGATGGCCGGGCAGGCCCTCCCATGCGGACTGGATCGTGCTTGGCCCAAGCCCCGCATGGGGAAAGTGGGCTACCGCCCACTCCCACGTGGCCTTAGCCAAGTCCCGATCAGGACTTGGCCAAATGGGTCATTCTCGCGCGGGAGCCGGGTGCTGGCCTCAGGAACCGAGGCTTTGCCTAGGTTTTCAGGCCCTTCGGTCCACCGTTCGACGTAAAATTTGAGACGTACGTTCCTCGTACCAGAGCAAAAATGAGAATCACAAGCTCAAAGTTCCTAGATCTCAAATCCAAGCTAGAAATTTAACTAAAAAGCTAATCTATTTTTAAACTTGGATCTCTTCTAGACCGATGCATGAAAATGTGTGAAAACTTAGTAAAACTTAGATTAAGGCGAGTAGAATAACATACCAAGATCTCGCCTTGATCCTGCGATCGGTTTGTCCGAATAGGCCAAAAGTCCAAAATTGCTCCCAGAGAGCAAATGAGAGGAGAGAAGAGATGGAGAAGAGAAAATGAGAGGGGGAAAGCTCATCTCCCCCTATTTATAGGCAAGCCCAACATCGGTCTACTCGGGTCCAGGGCCAGACTTTTTTTCCTCTTTGAAACGTCTCATAATTTCAATCCTTGGCTCGATCCATCGACCAATGCACCAATGGATATCCAATCCGTTGGCTATGGACTTAAAGAAGTCCACTTTACTGTTTCCATGCATGGTCACCTGTCTCATCTTCCAACCACATCTTATCTTAAGCTTAACTTCTCTTCTTAACTAGACACATCCGAATCGACGTATTGTTGACTTAATACGCCATCTTACACTATTCCGTTAGTACGAAAAAATCGCATTAGGTCCGGGTGTGTCAATAAAGATTACCTTTTTTTGTCCTTGTAAATATGTTTGCTTAATTAAAAATTGAATCTTGTATGTAAAATTACCTTCTTTGCCCTTGTATATGTTTGTTTAATCATGAATTAAGTCTTATACAAAATTACATCTTTGCCCTTGTGTATATATTTGTTTGATTAAAAATTGAATTTTGTATGTAAAAATTACATCTTTCACCTTGTATATGTGTTTGTTTAATTAAAAATTTGATTTGCTTATATGTGCTAAAATTAGTTGCCATGTAATCTAAGCTTGCAAAAATTAAATTTAAATTTCCATGTTCTATTTATTTATCACATTATATTATGTAATTAATTGTGATTATATGTACTAACTTATGTTTTCTTGTCCCATTCATGCATAATTAAGTTTAGAACATTGATTTCAAAAATTCATGTGCATTGGGAACGGGAGAGTGCCTCAGGAGTCGGAGGCTTCCGAAGGTTTTCCCAGATGAGAGATTTTTTCGGTGTCTAATCGGGAGTCTGATCGGGCCCGATGAAATTTTTCATCCCTTAAAAAATAAAAAATATTTTTTTCATTTAATTTTCATAAAACGTATACTCATATCATGTTTATGATTTCTTTAGAACTTCTTAAAATTTGAAAATGAACCCCACAAAAATTGGCCCTTTTTTTACAAAAAGGAATGTTAATTCCAAAATCTTTTATTTTTATTTTTAGAAAATCTCTTGTTTAAGAGGCCTAATTAAATTAAAATGAATGTTTATTCCAACATTAATTTTTAAACATATTTTAAAATTTTTCTTAAGAGATCTTAACTACTCAATTATAGTTAAGGCCTCTTAAATTAATCCAAATTTTATTAGAAAATCATTTTCCAATTTCTTATTCTATTCAATGAAAGGGAATATTAATTTTCCTTTATCATTTTTTGAAAATTTCAAAATAGTTTTCTTGGAAAACTTTCGTATATTAAACCAATTAAGGCCTTTCAATTAAACTTAGTTTTATTAGAAAAACATTTTTTAAGCTTAATAAAAGGAATATTTATTCCTTAAATTTTAAAAATTCCTTTTTCAAAATTGGTTTTCTTAAAAAAAAAGGACATATTTATTTTCCTATATCATTCTTTAAAAGTTTCTTTTCTTGAAAGGTCTTAATTTGTTAAATCAGCTAAGATTTCCCAATTAAACTGAATTTTTACCAAATTATTCCCTTCATTAAATTAAAAGGAATATTTATTCCAACCTTGTTTTAAAATTAAATCTTTCTAAGAGATTTTAATTTAAGTAATCATAATTAAAGTCTCCTAATGTAAATTTCAAAACATGAATTTGAGGATGTTTATCCCAACCTTTTTGTAAAATATTTTCTAGAAGGTTTCAATTTATAGTCCTATGATTGAGACCTTCTAAAATTAAATTAAATCTTTGTTTTTTCATAAAAGGGATATTTATCCCCATTCTCAAATGAGACTTTGATCTTAGAAGAATATTTACTTCCATTTGGAAATCGAATCTTCATTCCAAGTAGAAAATTCCTTCTAATTCAAAATTGTGCTATGGATTTTCACATTAAAAGAAATGTTCATTCCGACATTAAATCTTTAAATTTTGAATTTAGTTTCTATAAAGGGATGTTTATCCTACATTAAAAGGAATATTTATTCCGACATTTAAAATTACATCTTTCTTAAAATGTTTTTAGACACATTTTATTATTATTTTCCAAGTAAAATATTTTTAAGACTTTCGTGGTACCAATTTTCAGGTGTTTTGGGGGTGCAAATCTTTTTTCCAAGCGTAACTGACTCTCGAACCTAAAATTTCTTTATTCGTAGACCCATTTTTTTCCTTAACTTAACTTAATCTTTCTAGATTTATGTTAAGTTAAACAAATAGGTGACTAACCACACCTAATCAAATAAAAGGTTAGTGGCGACTCCATTTTGTTTTAGATTGTTTAGTCCGAAGCATTTTTCACGCCATATTTTATCGTCGGAGCGGTAAAACGTCTCTACAGCTTGGCGACTCCACTAGGGACATTTTTTTTAGAGAGTCAAGCCACTTTTTTTTAAGTCTTATTTTACTTGGATTTAATAATAAAGTGTTTTAAATTCTCATTTCATGCATTGCATCAATTCATTTCATTCAAAAATTTTCCAATAATTGTTTCAAAATATTTTCAAATTTTTTTTTTTTAAAAAAGGAAGATTTTTCAAAATTTATTTTATCAAAATTGCATCTTGCATTTACATCACATTTAATCTATATTGTATGTATGTTTATGTGCCTTGGTCTTCTAGCATGCTTTGAATATTTACCTTTTTGCTCTTTAATTACTTGTATATATTTTGCATGTTCCTTTTATATACCTTGATTTTCTAGCATGCTTTGTGTGTTTAATTATTTGTATATATTTTGCATGTTTTAATTCTTTTTCTATGCCTTGATCTTTTAGCATGCTTTGTGTCTTAATTACTTCTATATATTTTGCATGTTTTAATTCCTTTTGTATGTCTTGATTTGCTAACATGTTTTTCGTTTTTACCTTTTTGTCCCTTTTAATTACTTGTATATGTTTTACATGTTTTTAATTCCGCGTATAATGCCACGAATGCCTATACTATTTATATCTTGCATGCTTATTCCTTGACCTTTTATTGTCTCGTATTTATTTATTTGTTAAGCTTATATTTTGAATTGTATTGATCATGTGTTGACATGTGATAGTGAAATTCTTCTTTTTTTTTTTGTGAATCTCTTCTGCTTCCTCGTATGTTTGCTACTTCATTGAAAGGCAATTGGTAAAGGTACAAGTCCCTACCTCACACACGATACAAATTCATAACACAAAAGTTTGAGAGTTCGAACTTAACCTTTATTTAGGAGGGGCGACGGGGTTGCCTCCACCCCATCTTGTCCGATGCTACCCTTGTCTAGAGCTTTAAATCCAGCATGTAGAAAAACCTAAAATCTAACCTAGATAAAGCCAAACCCGTTTGGAGAAAACCCAATTTTTTAGGGCACTAAGGAGGGATGGCTTCTAACTGAATCGGCACCTATTGTGTATAGTCTGGATAACATGCACTTTTGAGTGATTGGCTCAGCTGAGTGTTGATGAAGTACTGGGTTTCAAACACGCATCCTGAGTTTGAACAAGGTTGTAAGTGGCAATAGGAAGAAAGTTAAAATTTGATGTGATGTTCTGTCCTTAGAGTGAGGGACTAATTGGAGAGAATTATTCAGTTGCCGAAAGTTGTGTTGCACAGTCATCCTATCAACTCCGAAAAAGGTTGAAATATACTTCTTGTGGATGGAGTTGTCAACACTAAGGAGTAGTCAGATTGACATTGGTTAGTACCATGTGAGGTACTGTATGCAGGTGAAGTAGAATTTTAAATTCTAAAATGGAAGTAGAGTGACGTGTTGTAGCAAAATTTGCCATTCTAAATAGAGCTTTGTCTGAGAATAGTGTATTACTCCACTTTGTTGGAACAAAGTGGGAGAAAGACAAATACTTAGGAGTGAGACTTGTCGAATTTAATATGGAGAAGTATCATCAAATATGGTAGATTGAATGTATATTGGGAATTAATAGCGATTGAAGTGGTGCTAATTTGAGAGTGAAGTTAAAACTATGGTGTAAGAGATTAAGTTACCTGGAAACAGTATTGGTAGAAGAGATGTTGTGAAATTGAAAAGAAAGTGTGGGAACTGAAACTAAAAGTTGGATCAAGGTGTTAGTTGCCATTTTGTTTATGTTTTTAATTGATATTCATCTTGATTTAGAGTAACTAATCTTTCTAAACTTAAGTTAATTGTATGTTTTTCATTGTTGTAGGTGCATTTAAATGATTGGAAGAAAAGCATTCAAAACCAAGGCAAAGAAGATCAAAAGAACACAAGAATTTCTTCTCTGACATTGGCCGACCCCAGCCTGAAGTCTAGCCGATCCTGACATTGGCTGGTTAGTCGGCTAGAGCTCTAGCCAGCCCAAATCAGTTTTTCGAGCCTCCAATGCCTCTTAGCCTCCCTTTGATGTTTCTTGGACCTAAAGTTTAGCTAAAACAGCTCTAAAACAAGGAATATTCAATGAGAAGAATGAAGAATTGATTGGGCCAAAGAATTTTAAAGATCAAAGCTGATTGGAAGAAGATTAAAGTAAGAAGAGTCAAGCACAAGGAGGACTCTTTTAGAGATTTAATAGGATTTAAACTTAGTTCTTATAAATACTCTTTTATTGGGGATAAACCCTAGTTTTTACCTTTAGGCTCTTAGATATTTTAGAGTTATCGTTTTTTGTTTTATGAAAGTTTAAGTTCTTTTATCCAATCTAGTGTTCTAGAGGATGCTCTTCAACTATTATAAGGTTTGTTATGCTTAATCTAGTTTCTTTATTATTGTTCTTTGATTTCTCTGGTTTAAAATAAATAATCTTGTTTGTTTACTTGTCTCTTGTATTTGCTTGTGGTTAGTGGCCAATAATTACTTTTTTATGCAATTGACTTGCTAATCTATTTGAATCCATACTGTTTGTAATTTAATTGGATGTTAGTAGCAATTGAATAGGTTGCCTATTCAAGGGAATTCAAAGGGATTATTGAGTAATCTCTATTGGGTAAATCTCTAATATTGATTAACTTATATTAATCTTGCTCTTAGTGCTTTCTAATTCTTGAAACTAGGCTACTGGGGTTTTGGTTTAAGTGTTAGATTGAATGATATTTTGTGAAACACGAGTAACATCATATCTAACCTTAGGATTAATGGAATCATTGAGAATGTTGGGTTTTCTTTGATTGTTAATGCAATTATGATTTAAACATTATCTTTTGGTATTACAATGATCAATAGCTTGTAAGCATTCCTAAATACTAGGTTGGAGGTTTTTAATTATATAGTTTACTTAGTTTAATTCACTTTTCAATTTTGAAGACAAAGATAACCAAATCTCTCTATGGATTCGATCCCTACTTACCCTACTACATAGTTAGTTAGTGAGAAGGTTAATTTGCAAAACTTTACAACAAACCTTTTCACAAGGTTACCAGAGATATTAATGAATTGTCTTGGATAGACATTGGAGTTTGAGTAAGCTCTTGACGTGCATCATGTCTAATGAAGTTGAAATGTGATTAGTTGGATTGGTGTGAACAATCCTAGTGGAATGAGTGAAAAATCTTTTGGTGGAAGAATCGGGAGAGGCCCTTAAGTTGTTCTGAGTCAAGATGGGATGAGATGAAATAGTCCTTACTTGATTGCTACTTAGTCCTTGAAATTTCGAGGATGAAATTTTTGTAAGCAGGGGAGAGTTGTGGACCCCAACCCCAGTCTAATACTGTACCAAGCTCCCAATATGAAGTTTCTTAGGATGTTTTAGTACAATTAAATTTTTCTAAGTATGATCATGAGTAATTAAGTCTGTGTTGGACTTGAAATTGTGGAATTAAGGAGGGGTAAAATTGTCTTTTTACCTAGTGAGTATAAAAGGGAGAGAAAAGAGTTGGAAGAACAAATTTTCTTCCTTTCCTTTCTTTTCTTCCGTTCCTTTTTTCTTTTCTTCCCCAAAGAGCTTCAAACTTCATCTTTCAATTTCTCCCTCAACTCTCAATGGATCTAAGCAAACAAATAGCCTAAATTCATCTACTCTTCAAGCTCTACGCAATGATGGTGATTATTCATGAAGAGGAGCAATGATTTGAGCTCAAGGAGCAAAAGAATTTTCAGACCTTTTTGGACATTTGGAGAAAACTAGTCAACCATTGTTTGAGCTATCTTGGTATGTTATTCTACCCTCCTTTAGATTTTAAATGAATTAAGTTTCATGCAATTTGGTTGGGTAGAAGTTGAGATCTCCTATTTTGAAGAAAAATAGGTATTTTAGCTTAAATTTGGAAAATTTAGTTTGAATTGTGATTGTGTGGTGTTGTGGTTGAAATATTCTCAGTATTATGGCCTTAGGAGGCTTAGAATGAAGTTAGAAGTGTAAAGGATTGGATTTGGTGACGTTAGGGTGGCCAACAGGTCACCGTTAATGGCGGATTCCGACGGATCTATGGACAAATTGGCCTGGGAGTAGGAAGCCCAGTCTGTCCGATTGATCCGTCGATGGATCAAGAGTCATCCATTGACGAATATGATAACATGTTCTTAAATATTTTTGGTCCTCTACAATGTTTTCAGAAATAGCCTTTTCTTAATTTTGACCCTAACATTGAGAAAAATGCAATTTCCTCAAGTGTTGCCAAAGCAGTCAGTTTTCAGGTGACACTAAAATGCGAGCTAGATTTGAAGTAGAAGAAGGTCGAATTGGGTTAATTGATAAACTAAGAAGTTATAGTGGACTTAGTGAAATTTCATTTGGCTCAAGAATGGAGTCAACTGGTCAAGAATGACTGAGTTACGGTGTTGATCGTCGATTCACTTTTGTTGACCTTTTTCCAATTTTGATAATTTTCGACCTCGGCTTGGTCTAAAGCCATTTCCGGAGTGTATTAGAGCCTATTTAGGTTCTCTTGAGTCATCAATTATATTTGTGACTTTCATTTTTAATGAGTTTTAAATGGAAATTAGGAGCATCAACAATGATCGCAGCAAGGGCTCCTGCTGTGCAATTGGGATAGTTCGGGAGTATACTACTCTTCCAATCAGTGAGTGGTTTGGCCTCAATGTTTAGTGACATTAATCGCAAATGC
Source organism: Microcos paniculata (assembly GCA_030664755.1). Classification (NCBI taxonomy): domain Eukaryota; kingdom Viridiplantae; phylum Streptophyta; class Magnoliopsida; order Malvales; family Malvaceae; genus Microcos; species Microcos paniculata. Next base: position 3,288,466 of record CP131463.1, read on the forward strand.
TTTCAATTATTTTAAATTAAATTTTTTATTGATTTAGGGTATGATGTGCCACTACACAAGCATACACCTTTTTGCGAGTGGGATATATGTAAAATATCACATTTATATGAGATATAAATGTGATAGATGATTCTATGTAAAACCGATCATGGCGTGATGATAGTCCTTATGTGACTTGCCTGATCGAGATATTTAATATAAACCTAATCGTGGCGTGATTAAGGTCCACGTACGACCGACCTGATTGAGGTATGATATTAGTCCATGAGGGACTGCCAATGAAGGGCAAGTTATGCTAGCTATTGATGGCTTGTGGACGCTCCACTGGGGAGGCACAAGGGCATCCTCTTGGGACTGTGAGGCTCGGGGGGTGACACGCCAGGAGCACTTGTAGTCATTACGATGACGAATGGAAAACATTGGGAGATTAGGGCATAGAGTATGTATATACTTATTTTAAATAAAATTTAAGGATGATTTATGTGAATTTCTCCCAACGAGTTTTCGAGAGCTCATCAACGGGTGAGACTCGGTCTATTTATGTTGCCCTAACTAATCGTTTTGATAAAAAATAATTTTATTAGTGGGAATTATTTTATAAAAAGAAATTGAAGATTTCTACGATGGTTTTTAGTATATTTATATCCCCCACCATATTTGATCTTTTACATTGTTTCCAAACCACATCACTGAGTCCGTTGACTTACCCCGTGGTTTATTTACATTTTTCAGGCATTGTTGCTCATTGGGGAGCAGTTACCTCCTAAAGCGTGCAGATAGGGTTCCAACTTGTGTAGGTATTCTATTCATAGCATTAGTGATCCATGGGTATTTTAAATTCCGCTGCTATGTGTTTTATAGTTTCACTCCGCACACTTGTAAACACAACTTGTTTTGATATTTTATTTACGGGGGACTTTATTTAGTATAGATATATATATATATATTGTTTAAAGATATATTTTGAATATTAAAATATTGTTTGGTAAACGGCATTTGATATTTATATTTATACTTGATATTCAATGCCTGGCATTGTTTCGAATATGTGGGCACACGACACATACTTCAAGGCAATGCGGCGGTTGCTACGTGGCTAAGCTTGCAGGTCGGGGTGTGACAGAAAAATTACCTTTCACATAAGTGAAAGCTGTGAAAGCCCTCACATTGAGCGCAACACCATTGCCATCCGAATGTTATCTTTTCATGACAACACACGTAGGTATACTACAAATGAAGAACAAAAAGGCTCTTCTTCTGGTCTATAATATTTCATCCCAACTATGAAAGAAGATAGAAGTTACACAAAATGAAAAATTATAGCACTAGCTACAAGGTAGAAAAAACTAAGATTGTAGTTTGTAAGTTTCTTTTACCTTTCTTATAACTTGCATCATCATCAGGAAGTTTTTTGTGTTCCTTGGGCATCAATGCTCTCTTTTCTAAATCTTTGTTAATATTCTCGATCACATGCTTAGCAACAAAAGGCCAATAATCCCCAACAAAATGGGGCAAATCAACTACTTTCACCTCATGGTTGTTCTCAGTAGAAGCAAAAAATTCATCATAAAAATTGGTCAGCCTGACCACAACTCCAGCAGCAGTTGCCTCTTCTACCATTGATTTATACCTACACTTACATGATGGTTAAGACAATTGCATAAACTAGGAACACATGCACGGATAGAGATACATAGACACAAACATATCAACATATATGAAAGGGATAAGCTCAGACTTTTTTCACTTCTCAACCAAACAAAAATAACAAGCAGAAATGCAAAGCAACAATTATACCAAATCAAATGTCCAGAGATATATAAACAGCACCACAAGGAATCATCCAATAAAACTGGTAAAGGTTCATAACAACTCCACAGTAAAGAAAAACCTTTTGTAAGAGTTTTTGGAACTCTAAAAAGTGCAAATCTAAACTTCATTTGAAATCAATAAGTAATATTCCCACATATTAGTTAACATTGTAAGTCAGTCAAAAAGCACACAGAGGGCTACCAAAGCAAAGTCATAAGAGCAATGGAAGTTAAACCTAGAATCTATTATGCAAACATGTTTACAGAGCAAAGTCATAAAAAAGATGGATGTCAAAGCTATAATCTAGCATGAAATTGACATTTGTTCTAAGTTGAAATTGGAAATAATGGCTAAAACGGAGGTACCAATTCTTACCATGTGATGCAAATAGAATGCAAGGTACAATCATAAGCAGGATAAAGTAAGAATATTAAATAAACTACCAAGGGAGCGATGCACATAATGCATTGAGGAGATAGAAAAACTCAATACATGAAAGAAAAACAATATAAAAAATTATGCACATATGGGCATATCGACTTATCTTAATAATAAATATACATTTTATATAGCATTAAGTAGATTTCCAAGCATGCTTATCAACAAAACAACTCTGGCAGGCCAACAAATAGCAAAACACAATTTACAGAAGTTCTAACACATGATTAAGCATAGATCATTTAAACACCATAATTCAAAAGGTTAATACTATTGTGATTTAATACGTGCGCACATCAACATACATATACACAAACGAGAGGAGACTGGAGAGAGGTACCAATTCAGAAACTTAGCAGTAGAAGTCTTTTGAGTTTTCTGAATCCCTGGATGGTAGTAAAAGATGTAATCATCCCCTCGAGAAGGTGGACAGGTCCATATATAGCAGGTCGAAAAGCCCTTTTTCTTGAAATATTGAAGATATCCAACCTATAATTGAAAGAAGTAAAGCCATAATAAGTTAGTACTACAACAATCAATGAGCTTTAATGCCACAACAACTGGAGCAAAAAGAATATAACACTAGTTTTAAACCCATGTGTTGCACGGATTCTAATTTATTTCCTAACTTGATGCATAGAAGATTAAGGTTACAATAAATAAGGAATGAGTATTAAAAGTAACATTCTTAATAATATCAGCAATGTCATTGTAAATTGTTTAAAATTTCATGATAAACAATATTTTTTTATGTACCCATTATGTTTGTTTTCTGGCTGTTCAACCAAAATCTTCAAATCTTGTCGAGAAGTCTCCCTCGAGACAACTATATACAACTGACCATGAGTAAATGCCACTCTAGGTAGATAAACTCCTACATGCTTAAAAGTCTTTCCTTGACTTTCGTTAATAGTCATGGCAAAACACAACTTTGATGGGAATTCACTCACTCACAAAAATTTAATTTATTTATTAAAAACACTCATAAATATACCTTGGAGTTGGATTTTGGACATCAATATTGCATGAGCCACATCGAAAGGTTTCACCATTGACAACCACCTTTCTGTTGCAAGAACATGCCATATAGTACCAGCCAAAAGTGGTATCAACTTTCATAATCGTCACTCTAGCAGTGTAAAACTTCACCTACGGTGTAACAAATTTTGTGATAGCACATAGTATTAGAAAATATCAATGGAAATATACTTACAAATACATGCCAATTATAACATGAAATTAACTTGTTAAGAGGATCAATGATACTCGTTTTAATGGCTGATATAGGGATCCTATTGTTAAACATTGCAATCTCCTCTAACACTATTGGCTCTTTCTTTGGGGTGCGATATTTTTCCACCTTAGACTCGGCTTGATACAGCCTATGGTAAAAATAAAAAAATTGTAAATCTCAATCTACTAAAAATAAAGAAATTGTAAATCATAGTATACAACATAAAAGGACTCATGTAAGTAAATTAATTTTGTAGAATACCTTTGCAATAGGTTAGAAACCTCAAGTATGTCTAAATTCATTAAATGGTAGCCCTTGTACGTAGATGATAAATTGTATATATATGAAAAGTTTTATATAATATTTAAATAAAAATATCATCTATATGAAATTGGGTATTAACTAGTATTTCATAAAATACATTATGAAAAATACCTCTGAATTTTTTACTGAATTCGAAGTAATAACAACAATGGTTAGTTGCGTAGTTGATGCAAGGATATCATCAGTCCCTTCATTTGCACTTTCATCCCAAAGTATAATATCCAACACTTGACCACTAATATATAATGACACACCCGGACCTAATCCAACTTTTTCGTACAAACGAAATAGTATAAGATTGACACACCCGAACCTAATATGACTTTTCCGTACAAATGGAATAGTGTAAAACAGCGTATTAAGTGGATAATACGTCGGTCTGGATGTGTCTAATTAAGAAGAGATGTGAAAATTAGGATAGGACGGTGTTGGAAGATAAAGTAATTAACCGTGCATGGAAATTAGTAAATGCCAAAAAGACCTCCAATTAAGTCCCTAGAAATTTATTATTGGCCTCGTTGGCACAAAAAAATCAAAGGATTTAGCCAACGGATGAAAATGAAAGAAAGTTGAGAAAGCAGAAAAAGTTGGACCCAGGGCCCGAGTAGACTCGGTGTCGGGCTCCTTTATAAATAGAGGAAAGCTGAAGCTTTTCCTCATTTCTCTTTTTTCTTTTTCTTTCATTTTCTTTTCTTTTCTCTCTGGAGCCAAATGGAGGCATTTTGGACTTTTGGCAGATCCGGACAATCCGGCGGTCAGATCAAGGTGAGTTCTAGTATGTTATTCTACTCACCTCGATCTACATTATATTAAGTTTGCACGTATTTTCATGCATCGATTTAACGTAAATATGAGTTTTTAGTTTTTGGTCGGTTTAATTTTAAAACTCAGATCTACGGATATTGGGCTGGCGAAATAAGGTGAGTTTTTAGTATGTTATCATACTCACCTTAATCTACGTCCTACTCCGTTTTCACGTATTTTCATGCACCAGGTGAGAGTAGATTGGAGATTTAGTCAATTTAGGCTAAATCTCGGTTTTACGAAAATTGGACCGGTGTTTCTCGTTTCTGCCTCGACGAATCCGTCATGGATACCATTAGGATCACCTTTCTAAGTTTGTACATCGAAAGGAGGAGAAACGAGTGCAAAAACTGGGGCAAGGATCGGCCCAGGAATAGGCCAACTGAGTCCCTGTTTAGATATTTTTATATTATATTAATAAATTTAGATATTTATATATTATATCTTAGATATTTATATATTATATCATTATAATATATAAATATCTCATGGGAGGGCTTTTTGGGCCCGATTTCGAGTAGAACTTAGTCCAACCCGCGTGGGGCCTAGCCCAGTCTGGGTGTGGGGCACACGGGCCCCCGGGGGCATTTTGGTAATTTTTCGTCTAGAGTCTGATTTTAGCCCCGAAACCCCCAGGAAACTTTTCTAAGCCCTGAATCACATTCAAACCCAGTCTTAGGTCATGTTAGAGTCTCGTAGGTGCATTCATAAATTTAATTATGAATGCTAACGTATATTTCCGTATATTAGGGCTCCGGTTGAATTGAGTGTGGCGATACTTCGAAGGTTAAGCTACATGGACTGCTTGGGAGTATACGAATCTCCCAATATTGTGAGTGGCCTAGACTTCTTTGTTTAGCCACTGGGAACAAAGGTTTTAAAATTGTTTTAAAAACATAAATGTTTTCAAAGGTTTTGGGATACGGGAAATCCACATACGCACAGAGTTGCTTATTGATATACCCACCTAGAGAGTGGGACGTTTTCAAATAAAAGAATAAAGACCTATGTGTGTGTGTTTATATTTATGTTTGTATGTTTTAAATATATATATGTTTTATATATGAAATAATTTTATTATGATTATTAAGGGTATGATACCCCTACGAGATGAGTGATTGAGAGGGCTCATTGATGCTCCGATATATGCAGGACAGTGGACTGAGTTGGAGAGAGCATGCATGATTCTCAGCCGTGGACCGCCTATCGAGGGACACGGTAAGACGAGACCCTGGGAGAGGCGCTTAGGGAAGCTCGCTAGGGCTCCGGTTTGCTGTGTTCCACCACAGCGAGGCACCACCGAGGGAACGGGCTTGAGATAGAAACAAAAAAAGAAAAGTTTTAGAAAGAAAAGAGATAGCCCTCGATGTAGTGAGACATAAGACGACCGACGGGTCACGCCTTTAGTATGATAGAGATGCCAGCTCATTTTATGTATATCTATTTAATTATTTAACGTGTTTTAAAGAGAGTTCTCAGCTAGAGAACTAGAAAGAGATTTTCAAAAGAAAAATATTTATTTTATTGTTATTTTATTTTGGATTTTCCTTATTTGCCCTAACCCTGTTGGAGATTCATTGAACCTCTGCCACTCACCTGTATCCAATGTGGATGGATGCAGATCCATGTACGAGGTCCACAGATAGAATGGAGGCTCACTGGAGACGTCGGTAGCTTAGGCTTAGTAGTTTTTACTATGTAGGTATTCTTTAAATTAGTCCACTGGCATTACTTTTAAAGTTAATTATTTTATTAAATGATTTTAATTAAAGTTTTAGTTGTTTTGTAGCGATGGTATCCATTTTATGCCTTGCGGTGCCTCGGACGCGTTGTTGCAAACACGTAATTCGAGGTAGCACGATGGTTGCCACGTGGCCGACCCGGGGGAGGTCGGGGCATGACAAAGATGGCGTATTAAGTTAATAATACGTCGGTTCGGATGTGTCTGATTAAGAAGAAAAGTGAAAATAAGATAAAACGGAGTTGGAAAATGAGATAAGTGGCCATGCATGGAAACACTAATTGGACTTTCTTAAGTCTGCAGTCAATGGATTGGAAATCCATTGGTGAATTGGTCGTTGGATTAGGCCAAGGATCGAGATTATGAAAAGTGGAAAAAGGGGGAATTAATAAGTCTGGCCCGGGATCCAAGTACGCTCGGGGTCGGAGTAGGCCCGGTGTCGGGCTTATCTATAAATAGGGGGAGTTGAGCTCTTCCCCTCTCATTTTTCTTCTCCCTCTCTTCCTCTCCTCTCGTTTGCTCTCTCAGAGCAATTTTGGACTTTTGGTAGGTCTAGACACACCGACCGAAGGATCAAGGTGAGATCTTGGTATGTTGTTTTACTCACCTTAGTCTACGTTTTATTACGTTTTCACGCATTTTCATGCATCGGTCTAGGAGAGATCCAAGCTCAAATTTAAATTTAACTTTTTAGTTAAATTTTAGCTTAGATTTGAGATCTAGGAACTTTGAGCTTGTGATTATCGTTTTTCGGGTCGAACGGTGGGACAAGGGGCTCAAAAAAGGAGGAAAAGCCTCGATTCCCGAGGCTTGAAGACGGCTCCATGAGAGAGCCAAGTCACTCCCGTGTGGGAGTGACCTAGAGGCCAAGTCCCACGTGGGAATGGCCCAAAACTCTAGGGGCAAAATCATAATTTTGCCCTAGTGCCCGATTTTGACCTCGAAACCTCCCAAACATTTTTCTAAGCTTGAAACACATCCAAACATCCTCTTAGGTCATGCTAGAGCCTCATAGGTGCATTCATAAGTTTGATTATGAATGCTAACATGTATTTTCATGTATTAGGGTTCCAGATGATTGAGTGCGGCGATGCCCCGAAGGTTAAACTACGTGGATCATTTGGGAGTGTACGAACCTCCCAGCACTGTGAGTGGCTTAGATTCCATTGCTTAGCCACTCGGGTAAATGTTTTTAAAATATAAAATGATTTCAAAGGTTTTTGGGACGCGGGGAATCCATCACCACACACACACTTATTTGGTGATATACCCAAGTAGAGAGTGGGATGTTTTTAAAAGATATATAAAGTTTTATGAGTGTGTGTTTACTTTTATGTTTATATGTTTTTAATATATATGTTTTATACATATATATATATATGATATTTGATATGGATGGGAGCGAGATGAGCGATTGAGAGGTCCTCGATGCTCTGATATGAGGGAACTTGTGGGCTAAGTGAGAGACGCGAACGCACTACATAGCTGTGGACCGCCCACCAAAGGGCACGGTGTGTGAGAGACCTTGGAGAGGCGCATAGGGAAACTCGCCAGGGCTCATTTTATTTTCAACTTTGTTCCACGCATAGCGATTGGCATCACTGAGGGAATGGGTCAGAGACTAGAAATATGAAAATGTTTTAAAAATAGAAACGAGATAGCCCTCGGTGTAGTAAGGCATACAATCGACGGGTCGAGCCTGTAGTGGATTTGAGGCTAGCCCATTTCAGACATGTATATATTTATTTAAATTGTTTTAAAAGGAAGATTCTTGCCTAGAGAATTTGAAAGAAGTTTTGAAAACAAAATATTTACTTTTATTATTATGTTTTGGATTACCTCTGTTTTTCCTAATCCCTGATGGAGATTCATTGAACCTCTATCACTCGCCTGTATCCAATGTGGACGGATGCAGCTCTGCATACGAGGATAACAGATAGATCAAAGGCTTACTAGGAGGTGACGGTGGCTTAGAAGTAGTAGCTTCTGCTGTGCGGGTATTCCTTTGAATTAGTCCACTGGTATTACTTTTAAAGTTAATTATTTTATTAAATGATTTCTAATTAAAATTTTTGTTGTTTTGCATCGATGATATCCATTTATATGCCTTGTGGTGCTTCAGGTGCATGACCAGTCGACACGTACTTCAAGGTAGCTGGCGGTTGCCACGTGACCGACCTTCTGGGTCGCGGCGTGACGTATAAGACAATGCATTGTCATATTCAAAGATGGGAGTAAGATCAGTTTTAGGATGGAAAACAATCATATATTGTTGTCGTACAACACGATATATCCCCTCATAAGGTTTAACCTGCACATGTTTTTATTAAAAAAGCGATCCTTCTCTCTAAACATGGCCAAATGTTGGGAGTACATTTTTGAATACCATGGCATGCATGGGATTCCCCTATAATGATGATTTTGCAAAATTGTTAAATTGAGTATAAAAAGTTACATGTAACACGTTAGTTGTAAATAATTTTAAATAAAAGAAGTGGAGAATTATAAACAAACCTATTCATCAAGAATAACCATGGCTTTACTGATCAACTCTCCATTTTTAAAGTTGATAGCATCCCACATTCTTGTAATTCGAACTTTAAGCCTCCATTGATTTCTTACGGGAGAAATCTGGTTCAAGAAATCGATTCCTTGCATTCCTTACAAATCTGCTTCAATTATTATTTTATTACGAAGGATTTCATAAAAGTTCAAAATTACCTATAAAATATGAATTTTAACAATAACTACTTATTAAATAAAAAGAAAATAGAATTCCTCGATTAACCAATCTGTTTAAAAATGAATCCTTGAAAGTAAGATAAAAGAGTTAAACTCCCTTTGTATCAATGGTGGCCGACCAAAAGAAACAGAGAAACAAAACGGACCAAGGTCTTCTGATGGTACGGGCAAGCCTAGATACGGGCAATCGAGGTACGAGGTGTGGGCGCATGAGAGGAAGTGCGGGCACAAAGCCGAGGTACGGGCACATCTGCTAGCGGGCAAATGGACATGCAGGCAAATTTCGCGGAATGGGCGTAAGTACGGGCGAGCTATCGAGAAAGTACGGGCAAGTAAGCACGTGAACACGAGCACATGACTTGGCCAGAGCAGGCGCGAGCAACACATGCGCGGGAGACTGTCACATCTTACGCAGGCGATGGGCACATCGCGGCCAGTGAGGGTACGCGGGCCAAATATGGGTAGTTTGACTAGAGAGGTGGTTAGATGGTTCTAGGACACTTTGGAACCTTGTGGAAGATTATGGACCATGAACAAGTTGTACAAGTGGTGCAATTTGTACAAATGGAACAAGTGGTGCAAGTTGGCAACTTGCATGACAATGTGTGGGATTGTGTGAAAATATCTAGATGATCATGGATAGGCATTATCTAGATAGGTTAGGATGAATCTAGATGAGGATAAGTCTAGGTGCGTGTGGCTAGAGTTTTTCCACTTGGCATGATGTGGTATTGACACTTGTCATCATGGGGGGATAGTGACAAGTGGCACAATATGAACCACACATTGAGGAGGTGGAATGTCTATATAAAGGGGTCACCTTCCATCATTTGTAACATGGGTTGTAGTGTCAGAAGAACACTAGGTTAGGGAGAGTAAGAGATCAATTTAGCCAAGTGCTCTTATATTATCGTTGCGAGTTATAATCAAATTTCATTCACCCAAACTCTTAAGTTCTCCATCATTACTCTCCATCCTTGCTCACTCCCCATCAATTAGGCTAAGTGTTTTTATACTTTAGCCAGGAGAGTTAGGAGGACTAAGGTAAAACTTGTAAGTAGTTTGTCTTAGGCCACACAGGGCGATAACCTAAAGTGTGAGCCCGTGACACTTGGTAGAGCTCGTGCACCAAAAGCAGCGGTAGGTGAAATTTGTTTTTCATTTTGAATTTCTTTCAAGTAGCAGTGTTGACAGATGAACTCAACTTGCCTAACTTCCCCACTTCATTTCGATTTTATCATTATAGAGACTACAAATGTGGTGTCGCCAACCTTCACATTTAGCACACTGAATAAGTTTAAAATTAAACTTTTAAAATTAAACCAAACTTTTAAGGACTACAAAAGATATACAACCAATTCTTCAGGTTGATAATCATTCTTCTTTTTCTTTAGTGTTTCCCTCAGAATAAGCTTCCCCTTATATTGGATACCCGCAGGAGATTCCTTATAGCACGAGTTACAAAAACGATTTTTCGTTCCTTCAGCCTTGTAATATATTCCCCTGCGTCTGACTAGAACTTCACAATGAGCATACAAAATTGGGATAAGGATAAGAAAATGCTTGTCTCCCCCACATAGCTGACACCACTTGTCAGTCTTTCTCTCATTTTTCTTATATTTAAATAAATAGCTAAGAAAATGAAAGAACATCAAAATAAAAAATTAAAAATTAAGAAGCACAAACCTTATCCATGTGCTTTTTTAAACCCTTCCAAATGTGTTGTTAATTCCTCAACAGTGAGCTTTTTGAAAAACAACACTTCTGTTGTCAAATTTTCTTGGTTGCACTCTTTAAACGAGAAAAACGAAAATCATTTTCTCGAGAAAAGGAGAAAAAGTTAGAACCTCCCAAAATTAATTACTACCCTAACACTGTATTGCAAGGAAAAAAAATTCTAACAAAATTATTTGAGAAAGATTAAACAATGTGAAAATTATTTCTAAAGTAAAATCTAACCCAAGAAAATAAAATTTCACCAAAATTGTTACTTGAAAGAAGAAAAAGAATTGCAAGAAAGACAAAGAAAAAAGGGGTAAGCAAAGAAAATTTCGCCAAAATTGTTACTTGAAAGAAGAAAAAGAATTGCAAGAAAGACAAAAAAAAAAGGGGAATGAGATAGTTCGGCGGCCATTTGTCGGAAGATGAGACCACAAGCCGAGAAAATTCGCCAAGAATCATCGAGAAAATTTCGTAAGAATCGGCAAGAAAATTTTCCAAATTCTCGTTCCTTCTAGAAAAGTCAAGCTTGTTTGTTTTACTAAGCAAATTTACCCAATTGTAAAATCTACACTTTCTATTTATATATTTTTCATTTATGGTTCTTAAAGTTAAGAAGATGGCCACGTTAGCCCTCTCTTTCTTTCTTTTTTTAATAAATAACTGAATACCCATTTTAACCTTTAAACTATATTATTTCGAATATATTAATTCCTAAACTTTTGTATAGAATATATGCACCCTTATATTTCTATTTGGTCAATTCAACCTCTAATTTAATAGAATTTGAATTGTGAGTATACCTATTATGTGTCGATAACGTAAAAAATCCACATCAGATTATGATGAAGTTGCATGTGGGTCCTACATAAAAAATTTAAAAATATTAAAAAATTTCCAAAAATTACTTAGAAAATCCCTTTTTAGGAAAGATAAAAAAAAAAGAGGACTGAACTGAATTTTTTTTAGCCAAAAATCGATGATGACTACAATGAGGTCATTTGTGGTGAGGTCAAAAAAGGTCATATATTCATATTGTTGGATATGATCAAAAGAATATGAGCCATTAGATGCAAATGAGTTATTCTTGACTTTGAGAAGTAAACCAGTTTGAAAAAAAGGTAAAGGTGAAAATGAAAAAGGTAAAATCTGAACAATTTTTATTCAATTTTTCATGCTTTACAAGGTAAAATTGCAAACTTTTCTCCTTTTACTAGTCAAATGCGTTATCACATAATCAACATTACCATTCAAAACTTTTTTTTTTTTTCAGAAAACACCTTTGAAGATCACTTTATCCATGTTCTATATTATGATATTTATCTTTTAACGATAGATATTGTGCTTATACTTAGGCTCTTGGAAAACAAGCCTCAGTTTATTTTCCAGCCCTTAGAAAATAGACCTTACTTCAACTTTTGGGATCAATTATTAGGCTCTTAGAAAATAGAAAGTAAAAGGTGGAATGAATGGGGTTTCAAACCTTACAATATGGAGTGAATAGGGTTCCAAACCCTAAAGCTGAACCCTAAACTTTACAAAATAAATATATTTATAATGAAAAAGTAAAAAAATACCAAACAAATAAATGTGCACAAGAGATAGTCACAAAATAGGGCAAAAATTAAAGGTATCAATGTTGAAAATAAATTAATTTTATGAATATAAATGTAAAATTAATTCTTTTTTTACAATTATAATATACTTAAAAAATAATATCCATAATTGTTTTTTGAAATAAAAAAATTTTGTGATGAATGCTGCTATGCCAATCAATTAATCACTAAATAAGTAAAATTAATTTAGTGAGATTGTTATTCATGTCATTGTGTAATTACAATATAATGTGGGATGTAATACGAGAAAGAAATTTTTGTGTTGATCGATATTTTGACAAAATTGACTTGTGATTTAGAGGTTGAGAGCCACGAGGTTTTACACAATTTGCAATCACATGCCTGCATAGTAGTCTATCTTAGAGACTTTAAAATTTCCTAATTTCCCAGTTTCTTTCTTTTTATCACCCAAAAAAAAATGTATGTACTTAGATAAATGTCCAATTATATTTTGTAATCATATACATTGGAAACGGATGATTATTAAAAAGATATATATGAGACTTAGATCCATAAACAACACTAGTAGTATGAGTTTAGAAGAATACATGTATAAGATTAAAATCTATAATTTCATATGCATTTTAGTAATAATGTGAAATAATGATCAATGAATTGTAAATAAGTAAATGATTATATTTAAAGATAAGATGGTTAATTATGGGTGTTTTGGTTTCTATAATCTTAACTATCATGTGCATATATGGTTTAAGTGTTATTTTATTAATAGCAATTATATTGTCTTAGTTATCCGAGATTATTGTTTGATACAATTGTATTATTAACCTATATATATATATGTTTATTGGTCAAAGAGTTTATTAATTAGATTTTTTCTTTTACGAATGGACTTATTATAAACAATTTAAATTAGTAATTGAAGGTGCAAACTAAAAAGTAAATGCTTAGATTCGGAGAAGACGTATGACATAACAAACTAAGATGTAAAAATATTATTACATTCACAATGGTGACACACCCGGACCTAATCCAACTTTTCCGTATAAGCGAAATAGTATAAGATGGCATATTAACTTTATAATACGTCGGTCCGGATGTGTCTAATTAAGAAGATAAGTGAAATTTTGGATAAGACGAAGTTGGAAGATGAGATAAGTAACCATGCATGGAAGCATTAATTGGACTTCTTTAAGTCCATAACCAATGGATTGGATAACCATTGGTGTAGCAGTTGGTGGATTGGGCCAAGGATCGAGATTATAAGAGGTTGAAAAGAGGGAATAAAGTTTGGCCTGGGGTCTGAGTAGGCCAGATGTCGGGCTTACCTATAAATAGGAGGAGTTGAGCTCTCCCCCTCTCATTTTTCTTCTCCCTCTCTTCCTCTCCTCTCATTTGCTCTCTCGGAGCAATTTTAGACTTTTGGTCGATCCAAACAAACCGACAGAAGGATCAAGGTGATTTTCTAAAATGTTATTCTACTCACCTTAATCTATGTTTTATTAAGTTTTCACACATTTCCATGCATTGGTCTAGGAGAGATCCAAGCTCAAATTTAGTTTAGCTTTTTAGTTGAATTTTAGCTTAGATTTGAGATCTAGGAACTTTAAGCTTGTGATTCTCGTTTTAGCCTCGGTAAATGTGTTATGGGAGACGTGAGAAATGTTCATCTTGAATTTTGGGCCAAACCATGGGACGAAGGGCTCAAAAACCAAGAAAATGGCTTGGTTCCGGAGCCTTGGAACCTTCTCCCATGCGGGAGCCGAGTCTCTCCCACGCGGGAGAGGCATTTTCCACACCTCCCGTGAGGGAGACGCGTCACTCCCGAGCGGGAGTGACCTTGGATGGCTGAATAGGCCATCCGACTAGGCCCCGCACGGGACTTGGTTTAGTCCCGTGCGGGGGTGGACATTTGCCTAGGGGTAAAATGGTAATTTTGCCTTAAGTATCCGATTTGACCACGGACCTTCCTGGATACTTTTCTAAGCCTTAAAACATATCTAAACACCCTTTTAGGTCATGCTAAAGCCTCATAGGTGCATTCATAGTTTGATTATGAATGCTAACACGAATTTCCGTGTATTAGGGTTGCGGACAATCGAGTGTGGCGATACTCCAAAGACGTAGCTACGTGGATCATTTGGGAGTATATGAACCTCCCAGCACTGTGAGTGGTTTAGATTTCAGTGCCTAGCCATTAGAGTAAACATTTTCAAAAGATAAAATGATTTTCAAAGGTTTTGGGACAGGGGAAATCCACCGTCCACACACACATTTATTAGGAGATACACCCACATAGAGAGTGGGACATTTTTAAAGAATTATAAAGATTTAGGTGTGTATGTTTATGTTTTTGTTACATGTTTATATATATATATATATGTTTATATATATATGATATTTGATGGTCATGAGAGGCGAGATAAGTGACTGTGTGGTCCTCGGTGCTCCGAATAGAGGGAGCATGTGGACCGAGTGAGAGACGTACGCAACCAAGTAGCCGTGGACTACCTTTCAAGGGGCACGGTGAGTACGAACCCTAGGAAAGGCACGTAGGGTAACTCACCAGGGCTCAATGTAGCTGTGTTCCACCCACAGCAATTGGTACCACCGAGGGAACGGGCTAGAGGAAGAGAAATGTGAAAATGTTTTAAAAAGAAAATAGATAGCCCTCAGCGCAGTGAGGCATACGACCGGCGAGTCAAGCCTTCAGTTTGTTAGAGGCCAGCCCATTTATTTATATATTTATTTAAATAATTTTAAAGCGAATTCTCATTTGAGGAAATTGAAAAGAGATTTTGAAAAGAAAAATATTTATTTTATTATTATGTTTTGGATTTCCCTTGCTTCCCTAGCCCCTGATGAAGATTCATTGAACCTCTGTCACTCACTTGTATGCAATGTGGATGGATGCAGATCCGCGTACGAGGATAGCAGATAGATCAGAGGCTCACTAGGAGGCGTCGGTGTCATACTAGTAGTTTCCGCTGCGTAGGTTTCCTTTCAAATAAATCCACTGGTACTTCTTTTATTGTTAGTTATATTGTTATATGATTTCTAATAAAATTTTAGTATTGTTTTGCAGTGATGATATCCATTTCTATGCCTTGCGGTGCTTTTGGTGGGTAACCGGTCGGCACGTATTTCGAGGTAGCACTACGGTTGCCACATGGCCGAGTTCGAGCATGACAATTTGATTGGTTTCAGAGTGTTTAAATGATTCTGACTGTTTTCGAAAATTATAAAGTGTTTTCAAACGTTTTCAAAGCTAGTGGATTGCTCAGGTTTAAAACTCTAGAGTTCGAGTACGTGATTACTCTTAGACTACCTCCTTTAGTAGTATGCCACCATATAGAGTATTCGAGAGTGGTCTTTAGGTGAGATGACACCACGACCTCCTTCTTTCTCAAAATTCGTGAAAGCAATGTGAGCTTTTCGAGAAATCCCTCAAAACCAATCCTTCAGCTTCTAATGTCCTTCCTACTCGATAGCCAAGCTAAACAAGGGATAGTAAGTCCCTTAAGACGGCAAGATATGAGACATCTCGTCTAATCCTCCAAGATAGCCTATTCAAAGACACACAGTGAAGAAAACTGGTTCGATGCCCAACTTTTAAGGTAGTGGACATCAAGGCTCACTAGTGAAGAAGCGAGTTTGACATAACCCAACCCCAAATGCAATTCCCCCATTCTTTACACTTGTAATGTGTAAGATGTGGGAGGAAGCGAAGTTGAGCGTTGTAAGGAGCAACGATGGCCCTAATGTGCACAGAGACTAAACCAACTTCTCTCCCTTTCTACACCATTAGTGTGTAGAATAAGAGAGAAGGTTGGGTTAGGAGGAAAAGAAGTCATAGTGATATGAGATCACAGAGGACAAGGTCAACAAAACCCCAGGATATAGGACAATGCATTTGAGCAGAAGGATGAAGGGGCAGTGAGAACCTCATCCAAGCAACAAATGGAAGGATGAAAAAGTTAAGCTAAGGAAGAGCTAGCCAAGTGTGGAGGTCAATAACGGACCCATACGATGTGAATTAACTCCTTTCACACTCTACACCAGTCGCGTGTAAACTTGGAAATGCGTGCTCTTAGGAGCAACAAACCCTTGGTGCTAGGGTTTGAGAAGTGTTGCAGTGTGCTAGCACTTGAACGCTTGAACCTTGGGGCAATACTAGAGTGGTTGGGCTTGACCTAACACTGTTGTAAGCCTGGAGGGATGAGCCCACAGGTTGGCAAGTCTGGATGGATGAGCCCACAGATTGCCTGGATAGCGCTCCCGAAGCGAGTAAAAGTTGAGAGAGAGAATGCAGCGAAGGCTAGCCGACTTCCTCATTTCTACATCGTTGGTGCGTAGGTCTGGAGAAAAAGTGCGCAGAGGTGGAACGAAGAGAAAACCACCCAGAGTCAAGAATATTGGTGCTTGAGGACTCCAAGAGGTGAGATAAGCCATCTTTTCCTTATTCCTCTTCATCCTTTCCCAAAAATGGCTTCACTCTTGCTCTTCTTTCCTTATTATCTTTTTTGCCATCCTTAAGCCCTTCAAGGTTTTCTCTTATCAACCTTTGTCACATGTTCGAAACAACTCCGCTTTCTTCGAAAGAGAGATCGTAGACTAGTTCGAAGATATGAGGGCCCTATCACCATTGTGGCTAACGTGGGGAACGTGTCTTACAAAATAGAACCACCCACTTGGTTGAAGGTGCATCCAGTGTTCCATGTCAGTAACTTGAAGTCCTTCCATGCCGATCCCAGTGACCCGAGTCAGAGTCAATCTACTAGGGCCCAGATTTGTGTCAAGCCACCATCCGACAGACGTGTAGAAGAAATCCTAGCAGATAGGACCATCTGGCATAGAAGAAAACCCACTCTTGAATACCTTGTAAAATGGAAGGGATTAGGTTCTGAAGAAGTTAGGTGGGAAAAAGCCACCTACCTACAATCCTTCCATCAGAAGATTAAAGAGTTCATAGCCACCAAGTCGACGAGGGCGTCGACCGATTAAGTGGGGGAGAATGTTATGGCCACACCATGGCCAACCTTATATAGGGTCATGGTCAGGTAGAGACTAGATGATGGGTAGATCGTTGTATTTAGGAAAAACGGTCCCTATTTCGAACACGTCGATGGTTGTTCGTAGTATACCTATAAAATCCCGTTAGCTTTTTAGGGGGGGAGTCCGGAGACCTGATGGGTGGCTTGGCTCCCTGGCTTAGGAATGCACCACCGATCACCTAGGGCTACCTTCCTAGCCCGCAAGTGGTGTGGTGATGCATGGGGGATCGGTTCGCCGATTGGCTTGTTTGTAATCGTTGTTGCCTTGTTATGCTATATACTTTGTTACTTGGTTGCTTTGTTGCCATGTTGCTTGGTTGTTTATTGTTGTGTTGCTTGGTAGCTTAGTAGCCTTGTTGCTTTGATATATTGCTATGATGGTAAAATTTGCTCCTTCCTATAGAGGAGGGGGTCACTGTGCTAGTTTGGCTAAAGCCCATGGGCTATCTTTGTGGCTAGTGATGCTAACCGATGTTGTGTGCTTATGCAGAACTCAAGCAACTCTAGGTTGACTTGATCAGGAGAGCCCTTTCAAGTGCCGCATGGCCAAGCTAGACATTGAGTGCAAGGCTTGTCCGTGACACGTTGTATCAAGCAAAGAAATTGAAATGCACGGCGATGATAGAAATGCCTGCATGTGTGTAAGAGAGAGAGCACGAAGAGAATTTTTCCCAGAATTGGAAAGACATCACCAGAACGAACTGGTGAGGGAGAAGAAATGGAAAAGAAAGGTAAAACAAACCCTTAAACAAAAGATATAAAAGATGTTGTGATATTGTGCAGAAGCTTTCTTAATAAAAAAATAAAGCATAAAACTCTAAGTAAATGAAAATTCTAGGCTAATCAGAGAAGAATAAGGCCTAGTAAGAAGAGGAACTTAGTTCAGTTGATGAACTAAGTTTAGGCTAACTAGGAATAGCACCTTAAAAGAAGAAAAGCATAACATATCACTAGAAAACATTAACCTTAATTAGCGATAATTTCATAATGTACCACAGGCTAATAAGAATCGAAATGACTAGGTAGAGCTAACAAGGAGCAAGGCTTAGGAAGTTAGTAATAAAGGCAAAACCTAGGTAGACAACCTAGGGATAGCTTAGCTAAAGGAAGAGAATAAAAGAGGTTTTAAAAGCCTAGAAAGAGGTTAAGAAAACTCTAGTAAAAGGAAGTGAATAAAGGACTTAGATATAGATATTAGTTAAAGAAAGTCAAGCATAATGAACCTCAAACTCGAGTCAAGCAAAGGCACTACATCATACTACGAATAGGTTAAGGAGAAGAAAGAATAAACAAGGATGATTGGAGGCTAAAGTAATGGAAGAAAGAGGTTAAGACTGTGAATTGGTGAAAGAGAGGAAAGGAAAACCTCTAACTAATTCAAGTTATAAAGAAGAGAGTAGGAGATTGGATAGAAAGAAAAATTGGAGAAGAGATGAGAAAAGAAAGCACTCAAAGGAAACGAGTTAATAGAGGTGCTTGTGTCCAAAAGGATGACGGGTAGTAGGCTCTTCATCGCTTATCTACCCTCTAAATACAAGTAAAGAACAAATGAAGGAAAAGAGAGAAGAGATAAAGGGACAAAGATATCAAACAATGGGAGAGTAAACAAAGATGAAGAGATAATAAAGATGATAATGATGATGATGATGGAGATTTTAAGAATAATCAAACACAAAGAAAGAGGAAAATGGATCGACTTAAGTAAGAATCGAAGAAAAAGAGAGGATAAATATGATGACAATTGAAACTGGAGAAGACAAAAAAGTAAAACCATGATAAAAGAGTGGGATAGAAGGAATTAAGAGTAAGGAGTTAAGGAATATGAAAGATAAGCTGAAAATTTTGAATGAGGGGAGCAGATCAACTTTAAGGATAGCCTCCCCGAAGATTGATAAGTGAAGAAAGGATGTGGGAGATGAAGTTAAGCCAAAGTAAAATGGAAGTAACTAAGCGCGGACAAGATTATAAGACAATGGATGGCAGAAAAAGGTGTTGTCCACGATAAATAAACCTTGATATGGAGGAGAAAGGAAAGATATCAAAGAATTGAGAGCCAAGGATGGCTAAGATAAAGAAGACCCACATGCGAAAGGAAAGAAATGAGGGAACTAAGATGGAAAGGACAATAAAGATAACCCCGAGTACGCAATGGAAGGAGTACGAGGATAAAAAGAAAAACTGGACAAGCTCATAAGCTTCTATGAGCACAGCTAGTATAAGGGGAAGAAAAGAAATTCTAACACTTAAATGAGGTAAATGTGTTAGAAGAAGAGAGAAGTAAAGACTAGAATGATGAAGAAAGCCTGGCAAGAAAGCAAGAAAAGATAAAGTAGTAGCGAGCCCAAAACCCTAATGGAATGGGTATGAAAATTGTGAAAGCTATAATGATGCCTAAGTTTGGCAACTGACCCAAGAGAAGGGCAAACCGAGTCAGAGGATAAGAAACCCTAAGAGAGAGAAACACAAGATAAAAGAAGCTACAGATGATGCCGCACAAGTATAACATGCATGGTTTACCTAGTCCCGTATTGACAGGGATGCAAGAGAAAGGTGGACCCCCACAATGGACTGTGGGTGAATAAATGGAAAGAAAGGGATAGAGAAGGGGATAAAAAAACCCCCAGAAAGAACTGTTGATGAAAGGAGGAAAAGAAACTGACCCTTAACAAAGAAGCTAAGGTGATTAAAGGAGATCATAGCAAAGAGAAACACGAAGCCAAAAAGCATGCAGCGATCAAGACATGGTATGATCAGCTGCATCCCATGTAGACGGGGGGTGTTAATAGGGAAAATTAGGAGGCCTAAAAGACAAAAGAGAGCCCTAAGAGGCTAGAAGGATGGCATAGATGGATATGAAGTCAAGACTCAAGTACGGATGATTTGGGAGCCATGTAAGGCATTCCTATGAGAGGAGAGATCAGAGATCGAGATCTTGAGGATCTCTGTGATGACCACTGGAGAGGACTGACCCAGAGTGTGATTTGGAAGTGCATGAGGCCATCCAGAGTTCACCATCCCTAAGAGGATGAGAGATGAGATGGACCGAGGGCCCTATTTGAGATAGAGATGGGCAGTCAGAGAGTGAGTCAAATTGTGAGAGCTGAGAAGTCATGTTATCTGATTCCTCTGATATGATCTGGCTGAGTGGGCCAGTGCGTACAAGAGCTTGACTCATATGCCATGAGATTAGAATGGAAGAAGATCGGAAAAAAAGAGAATAGGATCAAGGAACGAAGTAAAGAAGCAAGACTAAGTAAGGGAAAGACAACTAACTCACCGCACACCTCACCTTAGAGGCGAAGGAGTTAGTCTAAGGTCTTCCTCGATATCTTGCTTACAAAGATGAATACAAGGCAACGAAACTACCTGGATCACGTCAACAAACACCCTCGGAGAATGAGGCAATGTTAAGAAAAGGAGAAGAGACCCCTAAGAAGACTAATAGGTGTGGAACCCCAAAAGTAACAAGAGGATAGTCTCATTAAGGGAGACTTTAAGGAGAAAACAAGGACAAAGCGAGAGGATCGAGAAAGCATAGCTGAGATGGAACAAGAGTCTCCAAGTAACACAAGTGAAGTGAAGCAAACCTAACCCACGAATAGGTAAGGATAGGCTTTACTAAAGAAAAGATGAAGTTCGAACTCAAGAATAGAAGAGCGATGAAGCCGTTCTTAAGAGAGAATGATCGGAAGAGATTAAGACGCAAGATGGTTGGCGTCAGTAGCGAAGTAAGGAAGCTTAGCAGCGAATAGTAGTGTTAACACTATTCGAAAACAAGAGCAGGGCTTGGAATATAAGCCAAACCTCCCCATAGTATGAGACGCCGTATTAGCTTTATTACTCGATAATTTCGAGGTCAACATTTTTAAAAAGAGGGGAGAGTTGACACACCCGGACCTAATCCAACTTTTTCGTACAAACCAAATAGTATAAGACAGCGTATTAGCTTTATAATATGTCAGTCCGAATCTATCTAATTAAGAATAGAAGTGAAATTTTGGATAAGACGGAGTTGGAAGATGAGATAAGTAGCCATGCATGGAAGCATTAATTGGACTTCTTTAAGTCCATAACCAATGGATTGGATAACCATTAGT
Source organism: Microcos paniculata (assembly GCA_030664755.1). Lineage (NCBI taxonomy): Eukaryota > Viridiplantae > Streptophyta > Magnoliopsida > Malvales > Malvaceae > Microcos > Microcos paniculata. Next base: position 3,310,005 of record CP131463.1, read on the forward strand.
GTAGCGGTTGGTGAATTAGGCCAAGCATCAGGATTATGAGAGGTTGAAAAGAGGAAATAAAGTCTGGCTCAGGGTTCGAGTAGGCTCGGTGTCGGGCTTACCCATAAATAGAGGGAGCTGAGCTCTCCCTCTCTCATTTTTCTTCTCTCTCTCTTCCCCTCCTCTCATTTGCTCTCTATGAGCAACTTTGGACTTTTGGCTGATTCAGACAAACCAATCGAAGGATCAAGGTGAGTTTCTAATATGTTATTCTACTCACCTTAATCTATATTTTATTAAGTTTTCACTCATTTCCATGCATTGGTCTAAAAGAGATACAAGCTTAAAATTAGTTTAGCCTTTTAGTTGAATTTTAGCTTAGATTTGAGATCTAGGAACTTTGAGCTTAGGGCCAAACCGTGGGACGAGGGGCTTGAAAACCGAGAAAATGGCTCAGTTCCCGAGCCTTGGAACCGTCTCCCGTGCGGGAGCTGAGTCTCTCTCACGTGGAAGTGACCTTGGATGGCAGAATAGGCCATCCAACTAGGCCCCGCGCGGGACTTGGTCCAGTCCCACGCTGGAGTGGACATTTGCCCTAGGGGTTAAATGGTAATTTTGCCTTTAGTGTCTGATTTTGACCCCGGACACTTTTCTAAGCCCTTAAACACATCCAAGCACCCTCTTAGGTCATGCTAGAGCCGTACAAGTGCATTCATAGTTTGATTATGAATGCTAACATGAATTTCCATGTATTAGAGTTCCGGACGATCGAGTGCGGCGATACTCCGGAGACATAGCTGCGTGGATCATTTGGGAGTATACGAACCTCCAGCACTGTGAGTGGCTTAGATTTCAGTGCCTAGCCACTAGGGTAAACGTTTTCAAAAGATAAAATGATTTTCAAAGGTTTTGGGACATAGGGAATCCAACGTCCATACACACACTTATTAGGAGATATATCCACGTAGAGAGTGGGACGTTTTTAAAGAATTATAAGGATTTATGTGTGTGTTTATGTTTATGTTATATGTTTATATATATATATATATATATGTTTATACATATATATATGATATTTGATGGTCATGAGAGGCGAGATGAGTGACTACGTGGTCTTCGGTGTTCCGATTAGTGGGAGCATGTGGATCGAGTGAGAGACGTGCACGCAACCAAGTAGCCATGGACAGCCTTTAGAGGGGCATGGTGAGTGCAAGACCCTAGGAGAGGCACGTAGGGTAACTCGCTAGGGCTTGATGTAGCTGTGTTCCACCACAGCGATTGGCACCACCGGGGGAACGGGCTGGAGAAAGGGAAATGTTTTAAAAAGAAAAGAGATAGCCCTTGGTGCAGTGAGGCATATGATTGACAGGTCGAGCCTTCAGTATGATAGAGGCCATCCCATTTTATTTATATATTTATTTAAATGATTTTAAGCAAATTATCATTTGGAGAATTTGAAAAAAAAAAGATTTTGAAAAGAAAAATATTTATTAATATTATGTTTTGGAATACCCCTATTTCCCTAACCGCTGATGAAGATTCATTGAACCTCTGTCACTCACCTGTATCCAATGTGGATGGATGCAGATCCGCGTACGAGGATAGAAGATAGATCAGAGGCTCACTAAGAGGCATCGATGGCGTAAGAGTAATGGTTTCTGCTGCGTAGGTTTCCTTTTAAATAAATCCACTGGTACTTCTTTTATAGTTATTTATATTGTTATATGATTTCTAATAAAATTTTAGTGTTGGTTTGCAATGATGATATCCATTTCTATGCCTTGCGGTGCTTTTAATGCGTGAGCGGTCGGCACGTACTTGGAGGTAGCACGGCGGTTGCCACGTGGCCGACCTCCGACTCAGGACGTGACAAATGGACTAATGGTCAATGGCTTGCAAAGGAATAAATATTCAAATGATTAGATTTGAAAAAGACATATAATATAGTTAAATTTGAAGAAAACATATAACATAAAAAACATATTTTTAGAGATTGCATTAGTAATGAATGAATGATTTGAACTCATATTTACCAAATCACAAGTAGTAAATTACCAGTCATAAAAGTTAATCCTATAATCAAAACAAAATAAGTTCAATATTGTTTTCTATTAAGTGCATTTTAAATTACAAAAAATAATTATTTTTATTTATATTTCAATTATAATACTACTTGTGATCCTATTTAACTGCCATCTTTTGGTCAAATCAACTCTAACTTCAACCATTATTTATAATAAAATTATAGATTTGTAAATTTTTTAAAAATAAAATTTGAAAAATAAATCTTAAATTGGGGTTGGGTTGGTGGGTGTTGTTGATAGATGTAGGAGTGGTGGTGCAGCAACGGCGGGCCAGCATTAAAGAAAATAATTTTTTTTGTTCAGTTTGGGGAAGCAAAACTATCTCATTCAATGTCTTTTGGGAGGGGATTGAGCTTGGTGGCTAAGAATGAAATAGGACGGTCCATATGTGAGCTGCAAATGAAAAGACTAAAACTAAGTGGGAGGTGTTACTAGAAATTGAGTCAGACTAAAATGTGAAACTACATAAAAAAGAAACTCATTAAGGGTTCATTATAGTCTTCACTTAGCTTTCCTGGGAAGTTGAAAAAGTAATATGGAAAGCCGAAAAAGTAATCTCATAAAAAGGTGGGGTAATTTTTCTCTCTCCTCATTGTAAGTTGTATTTACAAGTAAAAGATCATTGGTCGAATTTTAGTATTTATAGCTACGGTTCTTATTTGTCAACTTTGATCTATTGATCCAAATTGAAAGTAACCTTAACTTGATATCACCATAATTGGTCTCACCGTAGCAGGCACCTAAAAACAACCAATTTTGATAAAAGAGAACTTTGATATGGGACTTTATATGGAAAACGAAAGACTAAACGCTCAAATCATGACTTAATGTTTCAGTGTTTTCTTATTTAAGGGCATAACCTTTAAAATATTACAAATAAGGACTCAACATTATGGACCGTTAACAAATCAGGACACTTTGACCATTAAGAAACAAGTGAAGAACACATGGTGTTAACTTCCAATGTGGAGTCCACTTAAAGTCCCATGTGAAAATTTCCCACTTTCCCTATTATCTAAACTACAGAGTTTTGGTATCACTATATCAACTAATTAACCAAAAATTACCGAACTAAGAACCCTAACAATAAATTCATTTTCTTCTCTCTATTTCTGCCTGTCTTTCTTTCTCTCTCTCTCTATATATCTCTGCCCTTTCTCGTTTACTTCTCTCCACCCTTACATGTTTCTCTCCCTCTTCTTGGCCTCCGTTCTATCTAGACTCTCTTTTTTCCTTCATTTCATCATTAATTTGATGCCCACTCCTCTTTATATATTAACATTTTCTCCCTCAACATATCTCTCCTCGATTTCTCTAGATTTGGTTCTTGATTTCCATTTTTTTCCTAACAGAACCATCTTTAAGTTAGAACTCCCTTACAATTAATCTCATGTTTTCATTCCTTTTTTGGATTTCTTTTGTTGAATTTTGGATTGGATAGGTTTTAATTTTTGAGGGGCTTCAAGTTTCAACTTATTTATTTAGGCTAGGAATTATTTAAGATAGTTGATAGAAGTTAACACACCTGGACCTAATCCAACTTTTTTGTATAAACAGAATAGTGTAAGACGGCGTATTAATTCAATAATACGTCGGTATAGATGTGTCTAATTAAGAAAAGAAATGAAAATTAGGATAAGACGCAGTTGGAAGATGAGACAAGTAACCATGCATGGAAGCACTAGTTGGACTTCTTTAAGTCCATAGCCGATGGATTAGATATCCATTGGTGAATTGGTCAATTGATTAGGCCAAAGATCGAGATTATGAGAGGTGGAAAAGAGAGAATAAAGTCTGTCCCAGGATTAGAGTAGGCTCGGTGTCAGGCTTACCTATATATAGGTGGAGTTAAGCTCTCCCCCTCTCATTTTTCTTCACCCTCTCTTCCTCTCTTCTCATTTGCTCTCTCGGAGCAATTTTGGACTTTTGACAGATTCAAACAAACCAACTGAAGGATCAAGGTGAGTTTCTAATATGTTATTCTACTCACCTTAATCTACGTTTTATTAAGTTTTTACGCATTTCCATACATTGGTCTAGGAGAGATTTAAGCTCAAAGTTAGTGGTGCGTGTCGTAACACAACAAAATTAACCTTACTAATCTACTATGTAGTAGGGTAAGCAAGGATCGATCCCACGAGGAAAGGCTATTCTATTTCACACTACTTTCTAAGCACACATCAAACTAAACAATAAATTAAAAGGGGGTTTCGTATTGGTGTTAAAAATAATATGTAAGGATTTATCAAGAATGACAATAATAATGCAATACATGATAAAACAAAGCATCCAATCTATTATATGATCAATCCTTTAACCTAACACTTAATCATTGATTCACTAATCAAACATTCTTCTCATCAATTGGTTAACCCCATAGATTTAAAACCAGCTTCAAATCCATGGATCTTTCCTAATGTTGATTAATCTTGAATCTAAGTTCACTTTTAATCCTTCCTCTTATGGCTAACTTGAATCCTAGTAATCCAAATTCAAGCCTAGAAGAGCAATAAGCTATGGGAAGATAAAAGCTAACAACAATCAATAACAAACCCAGCATTCATTATTCCAATTGCATCTTCAATTCTCTTTGAATGTAAAAACATCCTCTTGCTACTCAAATTCTAAGAAATCACCAAACTCTAGCTTTGGAGTTCAAAGATTAGCATGCTAATGAACTACTCAATCAATTATTTGCAACTAATTAACTAAGCAATCCAAAAGACAAGATAACAAACATAATCATCATCTTTAAAGCTCAAGAGATAGAAGAACAATCAATGAACAAGAAAGCATTAAGAACAAGAACCTCACAAGTGCAGATCAAAGTGATTGAATCTTATAATAGATTGGAGTTATAGAGTTTTGCTAAACGAAAATTACAAGAAGAAAAGAACCCAGCAAAAACACAAACTTAAAAACTGAACTAACTCTCCTCTCTCAGCTGCCTCTTCTCCCTTTCGGCTATATGCTTCCAGTTGCCAGCCCACTCCTCCTCAATCATTCCTTAGAGATAAGATATCCTAAGAATAAAATAGAATAAAGTAGAGGCCACTAAGGAAAGAGGGAGACAAGTCCAAGGAAATTGGGGATTTTATTCTGCCTCCTTTCCACTGAATCCCCAGGATATGTTGTTCAAGGATTTGATAATGGAATGAAAGCATTTAAGTGGGTCTACCGACATTTTGACTCTGTTAGCCGTCGACGTCTACAAGTTAACCCGTCGATGTCTCTGCTTGTTTTCTTCATATTTTTCCCAGCTCGATTGATCCGTCGACGTCTAAAGATGTGCACGTCGACGTCTAAGTGTTTAGCCTTTGTGTATTCGAAGTCAGAAATTTTTGCCCGTCGACGTCTAGCATTGGGAACTCCTTGGAATTGTTGGCCGTGGACGTCCAGCTTCAATCCGTGCACGGTTGCTTTGGATTCCAGAATTATGGTCATCGAGTAGCTTGTCCGTCGACGTCTCTGCTTGTGCAAGTGATCTCGTGTCCATTGCTTGAGCAGCCGTCGATGTCTACATGTTTACCCGTCGACAGCTCTGTAGGTTTGTTCAATTAAGCATGGAAATTGTCCCTTTTTAGTTCAAACTTCATTTTTCTTTTAAGTACACCTATAAGGCAAAATTGAGCTAACTTAGGCCTCCCAGCATTAAAATAGAAGAAAGAGGAGTGATCTTAAGTCCTAAATTAAGCAATAAAAAGGATTTTAACAGTTAGGTTTAGCTTTTTAGCTATATTTTAGCTTAGATTCGAGATCTAGGAACTTTGAGCTTGAGATTCTCATTTTTCTTTCGGTAAACATGTCATGGGAGATATGAGGAATGTCCATCTCGAATTTTGGGTCAAACCATGGGACAAGGGGCTCGAAAACTGAGAAAATGGCTCTGTTCTCGAGCCTTAGAAGCGGCTCCCACGCGGGAGTGACTTGGAGGCTAAGTCCTGAGCGGGAGTGACCCCTAGCCCAGGGGTAAAATGGTAATTTTTAGTCAAGTGTTGGATTTTGACCTCGGACCTCCCTAGATACTTTTCTAAGCCCCAAAACACATCCAAACACCTTCTTAGGTCATGCTAGAGCCTCACAAATGCATTCATAGTTTGATTATGAATGCTAACACGGATTTACGTGTATTATGGTTCCGGACAATCAAGTGCTGCGACACTCCGGAGACTTATCTACGTGGATCTTTTGGGAGTATACGAACCTCCCAACACTGTGAGTGGCTTAGATTTATTTCCTTAGCCACTGAAGCTAGAGGTTTTAAAATAGGTTTTCAAAATATAAATGATTTTCAAATGTCTTGGGATACGGCGAATCCACACGCACACGCACTTGCTTGATGATATACCCACATAGAGAGTGAGGCGGTTTTAAAGAAAGTATAAAGATTATATGTGTGTGTCTATGTTTATGTTTATGTTTATGTTTATGTTTATGTTTATATGTTTTAAATATATATGTTTTATACATATATATATATATGATATTTGACAATGATGAGAGGCGAGATAAGCGATTAAAAGGTCCTCGATGCTCTAATTAGAGGGAGGGTCGACCGACTGAGAGGCATGCAACCAAGTAGCCATGGACCACCTATCGAGAGGCACAGTGAGTGGAGACCCTAGGAGAGGTACATTGGGAAACTCGCCAAGGCTCGATGTAGCTGTGTTCCACCACAGCGATTGGCACCACGAAGAAACGGGCTAGAGAAAGAGAAATGTTTTAAAAAGAAAAGAGATAGCCCTTAGCGCAGTGAGGCATACGACCGATGGTCGAGCCTCAATATGATAAAGGCCAGCCCATTTTATTTATATATTTATTTAAATAACTTTAAGTAAATTCTCATTTGGAGAATTTGAAAAAAAAAAGATTTTGAAAAGAAAAATATTTATTATTATTATTATGTTTTGGATTACCCCTGTTTCCCTAACCTCTGATGGAGATTCATTAAACCTTTTTCACTCACCTATTTCTAATGTGGATGGATGCAGATTCGCGTACAAGGTTAGCAGATAGATCAAAGGCTCACTAAGAGGCGTCGGTGGCTTAGGAGTAGTAGTTTTCGTTGCGTAGATGTTTCTTTTAAATTAGTCCACTGGTATATCTTTTAAAATTAATTATTTTATTAAATAATTTGTAATTAAATTTTAATATTGTTTTGCAACGATGATATCAATTTCATGCCTTACGGTGCTTCGAATGTGTGACAGACCAAACGTACTTTGAGGTAACGCGATGGTTGTCACTTGGCCGATCCCTCTGGGTCGAGGCGTGACAATTTAATTGGTATCAGAGCATTTAAAAGATTCTAAATGTTTTCAAAAGCTATAAAGTGTTTTTAAAATATTTTCGAGTGTTTTGAAACGTTTTTTAAGCCAGTAGATTACTTAGGTTTGAAATTCCAGAGTTCGAGTATGTGGTTACTCCAATGCATCAAAAATGTCCAAACCTATTCTTAGAATATTTTCCTTAGCAGCAAGTCACCATATAGAGTAACCAAGTGTGGTCTTTAAGCGAGATGACACCACGACCACCTTTTCTCGAGATTCATGAAAGCAAAGGACAATTTCCGAGAAATTCCCCAAGACCAATTCTTTAGCTTCTAGTGTTCTTTCTACTCGATAGCTAAACCGAACAAAGGATAGTAAGTCCCTTAAGATGACGGGATAGGTGATATCTCGTCCAACCCTCCAAGATAGCCTAATCAGAGGCTTACCAATAAAGAAAACTGGTTCGATGCCCAACCTTTGAGGTAATGGACATCGAGACTCGCTAGTGAAGAAGCGTTTTGACACCTAACTGCAATTTCCCCCACTCTTTACACTAGTAATGTGTAAGATTTTGGAGGAAGTGAATCGGCAAGAGCATTGCAAAGAGCAACAGTGGCCCTGATGTGTACGAAGACTAACCAACTTTTTTCGCTCTCTACACCATTAGTGTGTAGATTTGAAGAGAGAGTTGGGTTCGAAGGCAAGAAGTAGAAGAGATTCGAGATCACGAAGGACGGGGTAGAACAAACCTCAGGAAGCGAGACAAAACATCTGAGTAGAAGGGAGAAGACTCCATAAAGTAATAAATGAAAGGATGAAAAAGTGAAGCTAAGGAAGAGCTAGCCAAGTGCAGAGGTCTGTCATTGACCTACACGATGTAAATTAATTCCTCTCACACTCTAAACAATCACATGTAGACTTGGAGAGGTGTGCTCTTGGGATCAACAAGACCCTTAGCGGCTAAGGTTTGAAAAGTGTTGTAGTGTGCTAGTACTCGAACGCCTGGGCCTTGGGACAATACCTGAGGTGGATGGGTTGGGGCCCAACACCATGGTAAACCTGGAGGGATGAGCCCATAGGTTGGCAAGTCTAGAGGGATGAGCCCACAGATGGCCTAGAGAGTGCTCCTAGAAAGAAGTGGAAATTGAGGGAGACTACAACAAAGGCTAGCTGACTTCTCTTGTTCTTACACCATTAATATGTAAATGGTGAACGAAAAGGGGGACGGAGGTGGACGAAAAAGAGACCACTCGGAGTCAAAGGGTTGAAAGAAAGAAAATAAATAAATGAAAGAAAAGGGGAAGAATGGGCATCATAATAAGATCCTAATCTCAAGACATAAAGGGGATATGGCAAAATTGGTAGACGCTACGGACTTACTTGAGCCTTGTTGAAGGAGAAAGGGACATTACTTTGGGCTTTGTTGATTTACTATGTGATGATTTTATTGAAAAAGATCGAAGTCGTGGTATTTATTTCACTCAAGATTGGGTTTCTATACCAGGTGTTATACTCGTAGCTTCAAGGGGCATTCACGTTTGGCATATGCCCACTTTGACCGAGATCTTTGGAGACAGATGACTTGTCTTCTTGTCGTTGGATCTCCAAGTTTTTGGAATGCTCTAAACTCCATTTGAGCATCCAAATCTAGACCAATACTGGCAAAAACATCTCTGAACAAGGTTCTAGCACCATGCCAAATGTGTCCAAAGAAGAAAAGCAAAGCAAACGAAGCATTCCCCATTAACGTTTTAGAAGATTTCACAAAACCCTTATCGCTTAGTTTTCGACTTTTTGGGAATATATTAGCTGATGAATTAGTAGTTGTTGTTCTTGTTTCTTTAGTCCCTTCAGTCGTTCCTATACCTGTCTTCTCAGTTTAGAGAGATGGCTAAGTGGACTAAAGTGTCGATTGCTAATCCGTTGTGTGAGTTAGTCGTACCGAGGGTTTGAATCCCTCTCTTTCCGTTTTGGTTTTTTATCTTGGAATAGATCAAAAATCCTATTCTAAAACTAAAAATGAAGCAATGAAGCAAGGAACCCCCCCCCCCCCTTTTATTCTTCACATCTAGGATTACATCCTGGATCATTAGATAGGAATCCGAAGATGAAGAGAGAAACAAAGAATATCACTACGTTGTAAACAAATAGTTTAAGAGGGCGTTTGGTTGGGGGTAATGTATCATAACCCCGGTAATGTGGCCTTAGGAATGTCCAAGATCATAACCCCGATAATGTGAACCCGATAAGAGTAAGCATTACAAAATCTCCAAGATCATTTTTTTGGAAAAAGAAGAAATAGATTCTTTGTTTTTATACCACATATTTTGACACCAAGAAATAAAGCAATTTCTAGAAAACTCAACCCCCCCCCCCCCTAACCAAAAAAATTAGAATGTGTAGATACAATCGGAATAAAGAAAATTGAATTGCACAATGCAATCAAAACATGAAATTAGCAAAATTTTAATAAAAATAAAAAATAAAAAATAAAAAATTAGAATCGATTCTAAACATTCAATGTTCAGATTAGATCAAAATACGCGAAATTCTCAAATAAAAACATAGAATGAATATAGAATAAGTGAAAATAAAAAAGCCCCCTGTCTTATCCATTGTTTCCATTTATTCCAACGCAAGGATTCAACAATGATTTAGCAAAAATCACGGAACTATTCATACGCTCTTGAACAGAAATAAGGAAGATCGATTTTTGATAATTTTTTCATCATCTAATTGTTTTCGCATGGGTCCATTCAATGATGTAAAATATCACAATGTGATAAAACAATCAATTAAAAAGAATCCTCTAATTACAATTAATAATTTTATTGGGTCCTTTAGGAATAGCCCCTCAAATTGCAAAAACGAATTTACAGTCCGTCCCTATTAACCGTTCAGGCATCGACCCAGGAAAAATCAATTCTAAGTTTATTGATAATCCACAATCAACTTCCTTTCGCAGTACCCTACCCCCAGGGGAAGTTGAATCCCCGTTGCCTCCTTGAAAGAGAGATGTCCTGAACCACTAGAAGATGGGGGCCTATTTGCTTGAATATTTACTCTTTCAATATTTATTTCAGTTGTTAGGCTAACTCATGACCTCTCAAAATCAGAATAAAACGAAATGAGGCAGTCTCTAGTTTGTTCCGCCATCCTACCTAATAAATCATTAGGATTCATTTTCAATAGAATCCTCTGCATTCACGGGTTCCGTCATCCCATCGCTTCACGATTAATGCTTAGGTCTAAATTCTACAACGGAGCCCTAATAAAACCAAATTTATTAATTTGTTCCTAGCCATATACAGATAATGAAGAACCATAAGACTGAATTACCTGGGATGCTTATGCCTATAAGAAATCGCGGAGCCACCCATTAATAATAATAGAACTCTATGCAAAATTTCCTTCCGTGATATGAGTTACCACCCCTTGATCACTTATACTACCCCTAACATCTGACTGCATTTTCCAACTGAAATGGAATATTACTACCAAAATTGAATTATGATTAGATACCCTAGTAGTCCTACCCGTAAACGATGGATACTAGGTGTTGTGCGTATTGACCTATGCAGTGTTGTAGCTAATGCATTAAGTATCCCGCCTGGGGAGTATGTTCGCAGGAATGAAACTCAAAAGAATTGATGGGAGCCTGCACAAGTGGTGAAGCATGTGGTTTAATTTGATGCAAAGCGAAGAACCTTACCAGGGCTTGACATACCGCGTTCCTGCTGCCAAAGAACTCCAAGATGTGAGACGAATAACCACAGAGGAGGAAGTTAATTAAGGAAGACCATCCAAGGAAATTGGAGGAGATCGAGTGAGCCCAAGATCACAAGAGGTGAGATAAGGGAGACTCTGACACACCCAGACCTAATACGACTTTTCGTACAAATGGAATAGTGTAAGACGGCGTATTAAGTGAATAATACGTCGGTCCGGATGTGTCTAATTAAGAAGAAAAGTTCAAATAGGATAAGACGGAGTTGGAAGATAAAGTAATTAACCGTGCATGGAAATTAGTAAATGCCAAAAAGACCTCCAATTAAGTCCCTAGAAATTTATTATGGGCCCCGTTGGTACAAGAAATCAAAGGATTCAGCCAACGGGTGAAAATGAAAAAAAGGTTGAAAAGGGGGAAAAAGTTTGATTGGGGCCCTAGTAGACCCGGTGTCGGGCTCCTCTATAAATAAAGGAGAGCCGAAGCTTTTTCTTCATTTCTCTTTTTCTTTTTTCTTTTTTCTTCCTTTTTCTCTTTTTCTCTCTGGAGCCAAACGGAGGCATTTTAGAAAATTGGCAGATCTGGGCAAACCGGCAGGCAAAACAAGGTGAGTTTCTAGTATGTCATTCTACTCACCTCGATCTACGTTATATTAAGTTTGCATGCATTTCCATGCATCGGTTTAGCCTAGATCTCAGTTTTTAGCTTTTGACCGGTTTAAATTTTAAAACTCAAATCGGCGGATATCGGGCAAGTGAAATAAGGTGAGTTTTTAGTATGTTATAGTACTCACCTTAATCTACGTCATACTCCGTTTTCATGTATTTTGTGCACCGGGTGGGAATAAATCAGAGATTTAGTCAATTTAGGCTAAATCTCGGTTTTACGAAAATTGAACCGATGTTTCTCGTTTCTGCCTCTACGGATCTGTCACAAATACCATGAGGATCGCCTGTTTAAGTTTGTACGTCGAAAGGAGGAGAAACGATTGGTAAAAATCGGAGGAGAGACCGGCTGAAAAATAGGCCGATCAAGTCTCTGTTTAGATATTTTATATTATATTATTATATTTAAGATATTTATATATTATATTAATATATCTTAGATATTTATATATTATATCATTATAATATATAAATATCTCATAGAAGGGCTTTTTGGCCCTATTTCGAGTAGAACTTGGTCCAGCCCGAGTGGGGCCCAGCCCAGTCCTGGTGTAGGGTCCACTGGCCCCGGGGGCATTTTGGTAATTTTTTGTCAAGAGTTCGATTTTAGCCCCAAAACCGCCCGGACACTTTTCTAAGTGCATGGCCCAGCCCGAGTGGGCGGCCCATGGGCCCCCAGGGGTATTTTCATAATTTTTCTTCAAGTGTCCAATTTTTACTCCGGAACCTCCTAGACATTTTTCTAAGCCCAAATTACATTCAAGCCCAGTCTTAGGTCATGCTAGAGTCTCATTAGTGCATTCATAGTTTAATTATGTATGCTAACATATTTCCGTGTACTAGGGCTCCGGCTAAATCGAATACGGCGATGCTCCGGAGGTTGAGCTACATGGAGCACTTGGGAATATACGAATCTTCCAATACTGTAAGTGGCTTAGATTTCAGTGCCTAGCCACTAGGGCAAAACGTTTTCAAAAGATAAAATGTTTTTAAAGGTTTTACAAATGTTTTGGGATAAGGGTAATCCACGACACACACTTTTTATTTTGTAATACACCCATTTAAAGGGTGGGATGATTTTAAAAATACAAAAGCTTGTGTGTGTTTACATATTTTAAATATATATATATATAAGATATATTATTATTATGATTATTGAGGGTACGATACCGTAGGGAAATGAGTGACTGAGAGGTACCCTCGATGCTCCGATATGCAGAAGCGTGTGGACCGAGTGAGAGGCATGCCGGTGAGGTTCCTGTGGACCGCCTTTTTGAAAGGGCATGGAGAATATGTTAGCTTGGAGTAGAGAGGCGCGAAGGGAGACTCGCCAGGTCAGAGGTAGCTGTGTTCCACCACAGCGATGGGCACCACCGAGGGAACGGACTAGAGAAAGAGAAAATGAGAAAATGAATTTAAAGTGAAAGTAGATAGCCCTCGATGCAGTAACGCATATGACCGGCCAGTCGTGCCTTCAGTGTATTAAAAAGATGCCAGCCCATTCGTGATAAATATATTTATTTATTTAAAGAGTTTTAAAAGAGGGTTCTCGGCTAGAGAACCAGAATAGAGTTTTTGAAAAGGAAAATATTTATTTATTTATTATTTTATTTTAGATTACCCCTGTTTTCTCTAACCCGATGGAGATCCATTGAACCTTTTTTACTCACCTGTATCCAATGTGGATGGACGTAGATTCACGTACGGGACCAGTAAGTAGAATGGAGGCTCACTAGAAGATGTCGGTGGCCTAAGCTTAGCGGTTTCCGTTGCGTAGGTATTCCTTTAATTTAATCCACTGGTATTGCTTTAAAGTTTATTATTTTATTAAAAGATTTGTAATTAAAGTTTTAGCAATTTTGCAGTAATGGTATCCATTTCAATGCCTTGCGGTGCTTCTGGTGCGTGACCGGTCGGCACATACTTCGAGGCAGCGCAACGGTTGCCACATGGCCAACCCTGGCGAGTCGGGGCGTGACAGAGTCACTCGAGGATGTGGCAAGGATTGATAAGAGGAAAACCTAAAGGACTCGAAGATGGCTAAAAGGATAGTAATGAAAGAGGAATAAGAGAGAAGCCATTCTTCGGAAACGATGAGGTGGAATAAGGCAAGCATGACAAGACAGAGAATGAGGAATGGAAAGAGACCTCATATCCATATGATGGATGCATAGTGGACCCCACACTGTGCATTTAGCCTTGGATCCCAATACTAAGGGAAACTAAGGAGTAGAATGAGGAAATGATGAAAAGAAAGCACATCTAAATGGGCAATGAGTAGTATGTCCGTTACTACTTGTCTGACCATTGGATACCAATGTCAAGAGAAAAGAAATGGAGATAAAGGAAACGAAATAAAAAGAAAGATAAGCTAGAAATCTCCACACTCAAGGGGTTACTAAGTGATAAACCCCTTATCATGGGTAATAATAAGAGTAAGAAGGAGGAAACCTCCAAGAGACGATAAGAAAGGACCTTATCATGGTCAAAGTCAATGGGAAGTAAGCAAGCGGAGAAAGCGGAATGCATGGCAATGACGGAAAGCCTGCATACGTGCAATAAAAAGCACGAAGAGAATTTTTCTCCAACAGTCATAAAGATATCACCAGAGAGGACTGGTGAGAAAAAAAAAGTAGAAAAGAAAGGAAAAGCAAACCCTTAAACAAAGGATATAAGAGATATCATGATGTAGTGCGGAAGCTTTCTTAATAAAGAAAGAAAGCATAAAACTCTAGGTAATGAAAATTCTAGGCTAGTTAGAGATGAACAAGGCCTAATAAGAAGAGAGACTTAGTTCAGTTGACGAACTAAGTTTAGGCTAACTAGGAGTAGAGTCTTAAAAGAAGAAAAGCATAACATATCACTAGAAACTTTAACCTAAATTAGCCAAAATTTCATAACGAACCATAGGTTAATAAAACCAAAATGACTAGGTAGAGTTAATAAGGAGTAAGGCTCAGGAAGTTAGAATTTAAGGCAAAACCTAGGTAGATAACCTAGGGATAGGTTAAAGAAAGTGAATTAAAAGGGGTTTAAAAAGGCTTAGAAAAAGGATTAAGAAAAAAATCTAGTGATGCAAATCGAATAAAAGAATTAGAAATAGATATTAGCTAAAGAGAGTTGAGAATAATGAACCCCAAATTTGAGTCAAGCCAAGGCACCACATCATAATATGAATAGGTTAAAGAAAGGAAAGAATAGACAAGAATGATTGAAGGCCAGAACTACTGGAATAAAAAGGGGTTAAGAATGTGAGTCAATGAAAGGAAAGGAAAACCCCCGACTACTTAAGTTATGAAAAAGAGATATGAAGGTTGGATAGAAAGAAAAAATGGAGAAGAGGAAAGAAAAGAAATCACTCGATGGAAAAGAGTGAGTGGAGGTACTTGTATCCTAAAAGATGACAGGTAGTAAGCTTTTCACTGCTTACCTACCCCTAGATACAAGTAAAGAATGAATAGAAAAGAAAAAAAGAGAAAAAGGTGAGTATTCCAAGGTATGCAAAAGCAGACAAAGATGAATGGATGAGGAAAAAGATGATGATGATGGAAATTATAAGAGAATCACCCATGTAGTTAAGAGGAAAGTGGATCGACTTAGGTAAGAGTCGAAGAAAGAGTAAGGATAAATAAGATGATGATTGAAACTGGAGTAGACAAAAAGATGAGAACCTGATAAAAGAGTGGGATAGAAGGAATTAAGAGCAAAGAGTTAAGGAATATAAGGGATAAAATGAAAATCTAAGGAGGGGAGCAGCTTAACATTAAAGATAGCCTCCCTCAAGAATGATAAGTGAAGAAAGGATGTGGGAGATGAAGTTAAACCAAGGTAAAATGGAAGTAACTAAGCAGGGAGTGGATTTGTCACGCCCTGACCCACCCAAGTCGACCACGTGGCAACCGTCGTGTTGTCTCGAAGTACATGCCGATAGCTCATGCACCCGAAGCACTGCAAGGCAAAGAAATAGATATCATTGCTACAAAACAACTAAAACTTTAATTAAAA
The DNA here is from genome assembly GCA_030664755.1 of Microcos paniculata. Lineage (NCBI taxonomy): Eukaryota > Viridiplantae > Streptophyta > Magnoliopsida > Malvales > Malvaceae > Microcos > Microcos paniculata. The sequence goes on from CP131463.1 coordinate 3,325,735, forward strand.
ATCATTCAATAAAATAGTGAATTTTAAAAGTAATGCCAGTGGACTAATTTAAAGAATACTTACATAGCGGAAACTACTAAGCCTAAGCCACTGACGTCTCCTAGTGAGTCTCCATTCTATTTGCTGACCTCGTACATGGATTTGCATCCATCCACATTGGATATAGATGAGTGACAGAGGTTCTAAGAATCTGCATTGGGGTTAGGGCAAATAAGGGTCCAAAATAAAATAATAATAAAATAATAATTTTTCTTTTGAACATCTCTTTATAGTTCTCTAGCCGAGAACTCTCTTTTAAAACATATTAAATAAATAAATAAATAAATATTCATAAAATGGACTGGCATCTCTATCATACTGAAGGCGCGACCCGTCGATCGTTTTATGCCTCACTGCACCGAGGGCTATCTCTTTTCTTTTTAAAACATTTTCTCTTTTCACTTTTCTCTTTCTCTAGCCCATTCCCTTGGTGGTGCCCATAGCTGTGGTGGACCACAGCGAACTGAAGCCCTAGCGAGCTTCCCTATGCACCTCTCCCAGGGTCTCGTCTCACCGTGCCCCTCGATAGGTGGTCCACGACTGAGAATCATGCATGCTCTCCAACTCGATCCACGCTCCCGCATATATTGGAGCACCGAGAAGCCCTCTCAATCACGCATCTCGCAGGGGTATCGTGCCTTCAATAATCATAATAATAATATTTCATATATATATAAATGTATGTATAAAACATATACATTTAAAACATATAAACACACACACATAAGTCTCTATATTCCTTTTTAAAACATCCCACTTTCTATGTGGGTATATGACCACGCAAATATGTGTGTGTGGATTGCTCGTATCCCAAAGCTTTTGAAAACATTTATGATTTTAAAATATTTTTAACACCTTTGTGCCCAGTGGCTAAACAAAGAAGCCTAGGCCACTCACAGTGATGGGAGATTCTTATACTCCCAAGCACTCCACATAGCTTAACCTCCGGAGCATCGCCGCATTCGATCATCCGGAGCCCTAGTACACGTAAATACGTTAGCATTCATAATTAAACTATGAATGCACCTATGAGGCTCTAATACGACTTAAGAGAGTATTTAGAAGTGATTCGGGGCTAAGAAAAGTGTCCAGGAGGTTTCGGGGTCAAATTCGGACACTTCAATAAAAATTACGAAAATGCCCTCGAGGCCCATGGGCCGCCCATGTGGCTGGGCCCTGGTTTGCCCCAGTTTGGGCCAAGCAAGCCCTTCCACTCGGACTGGGCCGTGCCTAGTCCAAGTCTTACGTAGACTGGCCAGCCAAGGCACTCCCGCGTGGGAGTGCATCGCCTTCTGCGCAGGAGGCTTGGAAAAAGTCTCTCCTATGCGGGAGAGAAGCGTGGGAGCCACCTGGATGCCTCGGGAACCGAGGCATTTCCTCTAGATCCCAGCCCATCGAACCACGATTTGGCCTAAAATTTGAGATAGACATTCCTCTCGCCTCCCACGACGCGTTTACAGAAGCAGAAATGACAATCACAAGCTCAAAGTTCGTAAATCTCGAATCTAAACTTATAATCTAACTAAAAAGCTAAACCTAACTTTGAACTTGGATCTCTCCTTGACCAATGCATGGAAATGAGTGAAAACTTGAAAAACATAGATCAAGGCGTTAAGAGTAGCATACTAAAATCTTACCTTGATCCTTCGGTCGGTTTGTCCAGATCAAGCTAAAGTCCAAAATTGCTCTAAGAGAGTCGTTGAAAGATAAGAGAAATGATGAAAGAGAGAAAGAGAGAAAATGAGGGGGAGAAGCTCGACCTCCCCCTATTTATAGAGGAGTCTGACACCGGGTCTACTCGGGCCTCAGGCCAGACTTTCTCTTCTCTTTTGAAACCTCTCATAATCTTGATCCTTGGCCCAATCCACCGACCAATTCACCAATGGACATCAATCCATTAGCTATGGACCTAAAGAAGTCCACTTTAGTGTTTCCATGCATGGTCACCTGTTTCATCTTCCAACTACGTCTTATCTTAAGCTTAATTTCTCTTCTTAATTAGACATATCCGGACCGTCGTATTATCCACTTAATACGTCGTCTTATACTATTTTGTTTGTATGGAAAAGTCGCATTAGTCTGGGTGTGTCAGGATTATGAGACAGAATGGTAGAAAAAGGAGTTGTTCGTGATAAATAAACCTTGGTATGGAGGAGAAAGGGAAGATATCAAAGAAACTGAGAGCCAAAGACGGCTAAGATAAAGAAGACCTTCATGTGAAAGGCAAGAAATGAAGGAACTAAGACAGAAAGGATGACAAAGGCAACCCCGAGTACTCAATGGAAAGAGTACGAGGATAAAGAAAGGAACTGGTCAATCTCATAAGCTCCTATGAGCACAGCCAGTATAAGAGAAAGAAAGGAAATTCTAACACTTAAATGAAGTAAAGGTGTTAGAAAAAAAGAGAAGTAAGGACAAGAACGATGAAGAAGCCAAGGAAGAAAGCAAGGAAAGGAATGAATGAAGCTTAAGTAAAGGAAACCTTGGTATAAGGCATGAAAGATCACGAAAACCAAGGTAAGACAAAGTAGCAGAGAGCTCAAAACCATGATGGAATGGGTATGGAGATGACAAAAGCTACAGATAATGCCAAAGGATGGCAATGGACCCAAGGTATGGGCAAATCAAGCGAAATGATAAGAAACCCTAAGAGAGGGGAAAACAAGGATTAAGAAAAGCTATGGATAACACCGCACGATTTCAACGTACATGATTTATGTAGTCCCGTATCGACAGGGATGCAAGAGGAAGGTAGACCCCAAAATGGACTGTGGGTGAATAAAAAGAAAGAAAAGGATAGAGAAGGGTCTAGAAAGAACTGTTGATGAAAAGAGGAAAAGAAATCGACCATTAGCAAAGAAGCTAATATGAAGAAAGGAGGTCATAGGAAAGAGAAACACACGACACCTCCTAAAGTAAGCACTCTAAGGGAGTGAAAGACAAAGAAAGCCCTAAGAGGCCAAAGGAATGGCATAGGTGGGTATGAAGTCGAGACTCAAGTATGAGTGACTTGAGAGCCATGTAAGGCGTCCCCATGAGAGGAAAGCTCAGATATGGTGATCTTGAAAATATCTGTGATGACCACTTAAGAAGACTGGCCCAGAGTGTAACTGGGGAGTGCATAAGGCCACCCAGAGTTCTCTATCCCAGAGAGGATGAGAGATGTTATGAGATGGGCCAAAGGCCCTATTTGAGATAAAGATGGGCGATCAGAGAATGAGTCAGATTTTGAGAGCCGAAAGGGCATGATCTTTGATTCCTCCAATATGATATGGCCGAAAGTGGGCCTGTAGGTACAAGGGCCCGACTCATATGCCATGAGATTAGAATGGAAGAAAATCAGAAAGAAAGAGAATAGAAGTAAGAAACGAGGTAGAGAAGCAAGACTAAGGTAAGGGAAAGATAACTAACTCACCACACACCTCGCCTTGAAGGAGAGGGAGTTAATCTAAGATCTTTCCGGACATCTTGGTTACAAAAATGTGTAAAAGACAACGAAACAACGTGGATCGCATCAATGGGTAGCCTCGTAGAAGGAGGCAATGTCAAGAAAATGAAGAGAGGCTCCTAAAGAGAATAAGAAGTGTGGAACATCAGATGTAATAAGAGGATAGTCTCGTTAGAAGAGACTTTAAAAAAAGAACAAGAATAAAACGAGAGGATCGAGTCAGCACAGTTGAAGTGGAGAAAGAACCTACAAGTGGAACAATTGACGTGAGGCTAGCCTAACCCGTGAATGGGCAAAGGTAGGCTATGCTAAAGAAAAGATGAGGTTCAAACTCAAGAATGGAAACGCGGTGGAGCCGTTCTTGAGAAACCATGATCGGAAGAGATTAAGAGACAAATTGGTAGGTGTAAGCAGCAAATAGTGGTGCGAACACAATTCGAGAGGAAGGCTTGGAATTGAAGCTAGATCTCCTTACAACTACCTCGATAATTTTGAGGAAGAAATTTTTTAGAATGAGGGGAGAGTTGCCACATTCGGACCTAATCCAACTTTTTTGTATAAACGGAATAGTGTAAGACAGCATATTAATTCAATAATACGTCGGTCAGGATGTGTCTGATTAAGAAGAAAAGTGAAAATTAGGATAAGACGCAGTTGGAAGATGAGACAAGTAACCATGCATGGAAGCACTAGTTGGACTTCTTTAATTCCATAGCCAATGGATTAGATATCCATTGGTGAATTAGTCAATGGATTAGGCTAAGGATCGAGATTATGAGAGATGGAAAAGAGGGAATAAAGTCTGCCCCGGGATTCGAATAGGTCCGGTGTCGGGCTTACCTATATATAAGGGGAGTTAAGCTCTTCCCTTCTCATTTTTCTTCTCTGTCTCTTCCTCTCTTCTCATTTACTCTCTCGGAGCAATTTTGGACTTTTGGCAGATCCGGAAAAACCGACTGAAGGATCAAGGTGAGTTTCTAATATGTATTCTACTCACCTTAATCTACATTTTATTAAGTTTTCATGCATTTCCATGCATTGCTCTATGAGAGATCTAAGCTCAAAGTTAGGTTTAGCTTTTTAGCTATATTTTAGGTTAGATTCAAGATCTAGGAACTTTGAGCTTGAGATTCTCATTTTTCTTTCAGTAAACATGTCATGGGAGACATGAGGAATGTCCGTCTCAAATTTTGGGCCGAATCGTGGGACGAAGGGCTCGAAAATCTAGGAAATGGCTCTGTTCCCGAGCCTTGTAAGAGGCTCCCGAACAGGAGCCGAGGCACTCCCACGTGGGAGTGACCTAAAGGCCAAGTCCTGCATGGGACTTGGTCAGTCCTCTGCGGGAGTGACCCCTAGCCAGGGGTAAAATGGTAATTTTTGTCAAGTGTCCGATTTTGATCCCGGACACTTTTCTAAGTCCTAAAACACATCCAAACACCCTTTTAAGTCATGCTAGAGCCTCACAAGTGCATTCATAGTTTGATTATGAATGCTAACGCGGATTTACGTGTATTAGGGTTCCAGACGATCGAGTACGACGATGCTTCGGAGACTTATCTACGTGGATCTTTTGGGAGTATACGAACCTCCTAACATTGTGAGTGGCTTAGATTTCTTTGCTTAGCCACTGGGGCCAGAGGTTTTAAAAAAGGTTTTCAAAATATCAATGATTTTCAAATGTCTTGGGATACGGGAAATCCACATGCACACGCACATGCTTGATGATATACCCATATAGAGAGTGAGGCGTTTTTAAAGAAAGTATACAGATTATGACACACCCACACCTAATTTGACTTTTTCGTACGAACGGAATAGTGTAAGACGGTGTATTAAGTCAATAATACGTCGATTCGGATGTGTTTAATTAAGAAGAAAAGTTAAGCTTAAGATAAGACGGAGTTGGAAGGTGAGACAAGTGACCATGCATGGAAGCACAAATTGGACTTCTTTAAGTCCATGGCCAATGGAATGGATATCGATTGTGAATTCGTAGGTGGATTAAACCAAGGATCGAGATTATGAGAGGTGAAAAAGAGGGAATAAAGTCTGCCCCGTAATTCGAGTAGGCCCGCTGTCGGGCTTACCTATAAATAGGGGGAATTGAGCTCTCCCCCTTTTATTTCTCTTCTCCCTCACTTTCTCTCCTCTTATTTGCTCTCTCGGAGCAATTTTGGACTTTTGGCAAATTCGAACAATCTGACCGAAGGATCAAGGTGAGATCTTGGTATGTTATTCTGCTCACCTTAATCTACATTCCATTACGTTTTCACGCATTTTCATGCATCGGTCTAGGAGATATCCAAGCTCAAAGTTACGTTTAGCTTTTTGTTAAATTTTAAGCTTAGATTTGAGACCTAGGAACTTTGAGTTTGTGATTCTTGTTTTTGCTTCAATAAACCCGTCGTGGGAGGTGTGAGGATTGTCCGTCTCGATTTTTGGGTCGAACGGTGGGACAAGGTGCCCAAAAATAAAGAAAAGCCTCGATTCCTTATGCCAGAAGATGGCTCCAGCGCGGGAGTGGTTGTTTTGCCCAAGTCCCGAGCGGAATTGGCCTCAACCCTAGGGGCAAAATCGTAATTTTGCCCCAATGCTCGATTTTTTACCCGAAACCTCCCGGACTCCTTTCTAAGCCTCGAAACACATCTAAACACCCTCTTAGGTCATGCTAGAGCCTGATAGGTGCATTCATAGTTTGATTATGAATGCTAACACGAATTTACGTGTATTAGGGTTCTAGATGATCAAGTACGGTGATGCTCCGAAGGTTGGTCTACGCAGATCATTTAAGAGTATACGAACCTCCTAACACTGTGAATGACTTAGATTTCATTGCTTAGCCACTAGGGCAAACATTTTTAAAATATAAAATGATTTTCAAAGGGTTTGGGACACGGGGAAATCCACCGCCACACACACACATATTTGGTGATATACACACGTAGAGAGTGGGATGTTTTAAAAAGGAAATATGAGGATTTATGTGTGTGTGTTTATGTTTATGTTTATGAGTTTTAAATATATATGTTTTATACATATATATATATATGATATTGATATGGATGGGAAGCGAGATGAGACATTGAGAGGTGTCCTCGGGGCTCCAATTAGAGGGAGTGTGGACCAAGTTGAAAGGCATGCAACCAAGTAGTCGTGGACCACTTATCGAGGGACATGATGAGTGGAGACCCTGGGGGAGGCACATAGGGAAACTCGACAGGGCTCAAGGTAGTTATGTTCCACCACAGCGATTGGCACCACTGAGGGATCGGGCTAGAGAAAAAGAAAATGTGAAAATGTTTTAAAATAGAAAAGACATAGCCCTCGGTGTAGTAAGGCATTCGACCGGCCAATCAAGCCTTCAGTATGTTGAGGCCAGCCCATTTTATTTATGTATTTATTAAACGGTTTTAAATCAAATTCTCACTTGGAGAATTTGAAAAGGAGTTTGAAAATAAAAATGATTTATTTTATTATTATATTTTGGATTACCCCTATTTTCCCTAACCCCTGATGGAGATTCATTGAACCTCTATCACTCACCTGTATCCAATGTGGATGGATACAGATCCGCGTACAAGAATAGCAATAGACCAGAGGCTCACTATGAGGCGTCGGTGCCTTAGGAGTAGTAGTTTCCGCTGCGTAGGTATTCTTTTAAATTAATCCACTGGTATTACTTTTAAAGTTAATTATTTTATTAAATGATTTCTAATAAAAATTTTAGTATTGGTTTGTAGTGATGATATCCATTCTATGCCTTGCGATGCTTCTGGTGCTTGATCGGTCGGCACGTACTTCGAGGTAGCACAACGGTTGTCACGTGGCCGACCCTCCAGTCGGGGCATGATAGATTTTTTGTGTGTGTTTATGTTTATGTTTATATGTTTTAAATATATATGTTTTATACATATATATATATGATATTTGACGATGATGAGAGGTGAGATGAGCGATTGAAAGGTCCTCGGTGCTCCGATTAGAGGGAGCATCGACCGAGTGAGAGGCATGCAACCAAGTAGCTGTGGACCGCTTATCGAGGGGATGATAAGTGGAGACCCTAGGAAAGGTGCGTAGGGAAACTCCCCGGGGCTCGATGTAGCTGTATTCCACCACAGCGATTGGCACCACCGAAGGAACGAGCTAGAAAAAGAGAAATGTTTTAAAAAGAAACGAGATAGCCTTTGGTGCAGTGAGGCATACGACCGGTGGGTCGAGCCTTCAGTATGATAAAGGCCAGCGCATTTTATTTATATATTTATTTAAATGATTTTAAGCAAATTCTCATTTGGAGAATTTGAAAAAAAGATTTTGAAAAGAAAAATATTTATTATTATTATGTTTTGGATTACCCCTATTTCCCTAACCCCTGATGGAGATTCATTGAACCTCTGTCACTCACCTGTATCCAATGTAGATGGATGCAGATCTGCGTATGAGGTTAGCAGATAGATCAGAGGCTCACTAGGAGGCGTCGGTGGCTTAGGAGTAGTTTCCGCTTATTGGTATTACTTTTAAATTAGTCCACTGGTATATCTTTTAAAATTAATCATTTTATTAAATGATTTCTAATTAAATTTTATTATTGTTTTGCAGCGATGATATCCATTTCATGCCTTGTGGTGCTTCGGATGCATGACCGATCGACACGTACTTCGAGGTAGTACGGCGGTTGCCACATGGCCGATCCCTCTAGGTCGGGGCGTGACAGAAGTTTTATTTTGGGGTGGGTATAAGTTTGGTGGTTTTGAAGTGACTATGGTCATGCTACGGGGAGGGTGGATCTATGGAGGTTGATATTTGTTTTTAGAAGTTCAGAATTTGAATGATTTGTTATGTTTGAATTTTCTTTAGGATTTATGACCTGGCTTCAAAATTTTTGTTGCTACTTTGATTTAGTCCTATGTTTTCTTGTCTTTTTATCAAATTTCTTTCTTGATTTTGC